>CM050649.1:51880016-53325331 GCA_027574665.1 Rhynochetos jubatus | reverse complement strand
GAAGGGAAGGGAAGGGAAGGGAAGGAAGGAAGGGAAGGAAGGGAAGGGAAGGAAGAAAAGGAAGGGAAGGAAAAAGGGAAGGGAAGGAAAAAGGGAAGGGAAGGGAAGGGAAGGGAAGGAAGGAAGAGGAAGGAAGGGAAGGGAAGGGAAGGGAAGGGAAGGAAAAAGGGAAGGGAAGGAAAAAGGGAAGGGAAGGAAAAAGGGAAGGGAAGGAAAAAGGGAAGGGAAGGAAAAAGGGAAGGGAAGGAAAAAGGGAAGGGAAGGAAAAAGGAAGGGAAGGAAAAAGGGAAGGGAAGGAAAAAGGGAAGGGAAGGAAAAAGGGAAGGGAAGGGAAGGGAAGGGAAGGAAGGGAAGGGAAGGGAAGGGAAGGGAAGGGAAGGGAGGAAGGGAAGGGAAGGGAAGGGAAGGGAAGGGAAGGGAAGGGAAGGGAAGGGAAGGGAAGGGAAGGGAAGGAGAAAGAAGGGGAAGGGAAGGGAAGGAAAAAGGGAAGGAAGGGAAGGGAAGGAAGGGAAGGGAAGGGAAGGAAGGGAAGGGAAGGGAAGGGAAGGAAAAAGGAAGGGAAGGGAAGGGAAGAGAAGGGAAGGGAAGGGAAGGGAAGGGAAGGGAAGGGAAGGGAAGGGAAGGGAAGGGAAGGGAAGGGAAGGGAAGGAAGGGAAGGGAAGGGAAGGGAAGGGAAGGGAAGGGAAGGGAAAGGGAAGGGAAGGAAGAAAGAAGGGGAAGGAAGGAGAAAGAAGGGGAAGGGAAGGGAAGGAGAAAGAAGGGGAAGGGAAGGGAAGGAGAAAGAAGGAGAAGGGAAGGGAAGGGAAGGAGAAAGAAGGAGAAAGAAGGAGAAAGAAGGAGAAAGAAAGAGAAAGAAGGAGAAAGAAAGAGAAAGAAGGAGAAAGAAGGAGAAAGAAAGAGAAAGAAGGAGAAGAAGGAAAGAAGAGAAAGAAGAGAAAGAAGGAGAAAGAAAGGGAAAGAAGGAGAAAGAAAGAGAAAGAAGGAGAAAGAAAGAGAAAGAAGGAGAAAGAAGGAGAAAGAAGGAGAAAGAAGGAGAAAGAAGGAGAAAGAAGGAGAAGAAGGAGAAAGAAGGAGAAAGAAGGAGAAAGAAGGAGAAAGAAGGAGAAAGAAGGAGAAAGAAGGAGAAAGAAGGAGAAAGAAGGAGAAAGAAGGAGAAAGAAGGAGAAAGAAGGAGAAAGAAGGAGAAAGAAGGAGAAAGAAGGAGAAAGAAGGAGAAAGAAGGAGAAAGAAGGAGAAAGAAGGAGAAAGAAGGAGAAAGAAGGAGAAAGAAGGAGAAAGAAGGAGAAAGAAGGAGAAAGAAGGAGAAAGAAGGAGAAAGAAGGAGAAAGAAAGAGAAAGAAAGAGAAAGAAAGAGAAAGAAGGAGAAAGAAGGAGAAAGAAAGAGAAGAGAAAGAAAGAGAAAGAAAGGAGAAGAAGGAGAAAGAAAGAGAAAGAAAGAGAAAGAAGGAGAAAGAAGGAGAAAGAAGAGAAAGAAGAGAAAGAAAGAAAGAGAAAGAAAGAGTTAGTTGTTACATCCTGCCGGCAGGACATAACATCTACATGTTCACTTTGTCGGATGGGGAATCTCTGAGTTGTAAAACCCCACGCACATTTTGGACGGTGCTTTATAAACGCGGTTAGAACGTTTCACCTCCAAACCAGGCCCCGGAAACATTGTTGCATGTCTCTGATCTTAACTTCATCCCTGTGGCTCAAGGGGAATACGTTTTGTTGCAAGCATCCGGAAATTCTGCGGCAACACTAGTTTATCTCCGTGGAATGTCATTTGTATATAGCGCTTTCACACAGAACCAGGTGCACGCATACGATGCTCACAGGCAACATACCACGCAGTGTACGCTCAGCCAGGAATTACTTCCAGTTCTTGGTTCACTCCACTGTCTTTTCTCTACTTTGTCCAGCTCTTGGATCATTTGCAATTTCCATGGCGACTGCACAGCCACACTCAGACCTTCCTCTCCTCACCTGCCCTATGCTCGACAGAGCGTGCACGTGTGGAGGTGGGGACCTCGGGGACCTCACAAGTTCAATGTCCCCAGTTTTCCAGGCTTCTGTTCTTTGTACATGCCTGCCCAGTCACCCTGCTTCATTCCTGGCTTCAAACCCCAGCTTCCCGCTTGCTGACTTTTATTACGCATCAAAAAGAAACCACAGTTTGCAATTTATGGTGCCCGGCACGAAGCAGTTCCAAGTGGGTCCCAGCAAAGCCAAGGAAGAGAAACCAAAAGCCTGACTGTAGCACACCATCACAGTCTGCAATAGCAATGTTAAAATCTCTGCCACATCCTTGAAGAAAGAAAGGCAAAAATGTGTATTTTTAAAAATGCCAGTTCTGAGACTTCAGAACACAGGTCTGTGGCCTGGAAGCGCTTGCAGGCAGGGACGCAGGGACATGCACAATCCTGCCAGAGCTCACTTTGTGAGCCTGCACAGAGCTCATCGAGCACCCAGTGCTTCCTGACAGTTCAGTACCTGTGCTGAAAAGTACGGCATGTAACTCACTGAACGCTTCAACTACGTGCTAGATACTGAAGATGAAAAGGCATCAGAACCGTATCTGACATTTACAGCGACGTGGAAAACAAGTCTCTTCCCGTGGCTGCCTCAGGAAAGCTTCAGTGAACCAAACCATGTTCACGCAGGCAGCTTCTTTTGAGGTAGTGTCCACAAGTCGACAGCCCCCAAGGTGACACCTTATACCATGGAAATAACTACATCAGAACACATAACCATCCCTTTCTCTGCCTTACAGCTCGGGTGTGTGGGGCAACTACAGGCCTAGTATGACACATGGCGCTACGTGCCATTTTGCTACCACGGTTCCATCGATAACCATACTAATGCTCCCAGAGTGACTTTCAACAACAGACACAAAAGAATTAACAATATTGATAATTTCAAGCAGTTTGCTGGGTTATGGATGTCATATTTTCCCCGTTGTAAGAATGAGGACTGTGAAGCATAAGTGAAAACCTAAACACTTTACTAAAGGTCTGCTGCAAGCCAGTGGAAGAACGAGCAATTTTCAGTCTGCGTATTTGACATGTCCCATCGTAGCTTTTATGTTACTATTAGAGTTAGAACAAGTAACCTTTTCCAAATACATTTATTATCCAAACTATCTGAAGCTTCTCAAGTTTTCATTTGTGTGCTTGAAAACAGGTACACCAAGAGAAACAAAGCTCTAGAGGCAACAGTGTACCAAGGAGGTAGCTCTGAGCCAAAGGTCTCAGGATGTAAAATGCAGAGTATTTTACTCCTTTCAGTACCTACCAGAAAGTTAGCCCCCCAGCCGCTTCCACTGTAGCTTCCTACCCTGTTGCAGAGACAGGGCCTTGGAAAGAAAGACAAAGCAAACAGATACTCTGGGAAGGGAGGCTGATGAAAAAGACTTAAAGGAGCAGAAATAACTTGATTGTCACTACTGGAGAGACTGGTTGCCAAAAAGGAAATCATAAACCAAGGGCAGGAGACGATAGAGGGGGGGTAAAGTGTAGTAGTTTTCATAAGTCTTCACTCATTTTCAGGTTGCAGCTCTGAGTTAAGACCCATTTCAGCATAAAAATAAATTATTACCCCTAGAGCAAGACAGCCTAGAGCAAGGAAGGATCATTCAGCGAGAGTTAAGAACGCAGATCCGACTGTGGCTTTGTGCAAAATAACCCATTTAACAAAAGGTTACTGCCAATTAAATTAACATTAATAAAAAGAAAAAAAAAAAGGTATTTGAAAATCCATAAACTCTACAGCAAAAAAAGCTGTACTTACTTTAAACATTGCTGCTTGAGGCTCCCCTAGTTCATGAAAGGGAGGTTTGCCTGTTGCCATTTCAATTATGGTACACCCTAGTGACCAGATATCAGCTGGTGCACCATACCCTCGTGGTCCTTTATCGATGATTTCTGGAGCCATGTACTGCAGGGTTCCTACTCAGGTCAAAAAGGATAGACAAGTGTTAGAGTCTTCACTCTTATTAAAGCGGATTAACACACCACTAAGCAAGCCAAAACTTGTCAAATGCAAAATATATGAAAATATAGCCAAAATATATGAATTCCCCTATCAGTACTGAAAAGTAGACAGAAACTCATGTTTTAACATCTTTTCTAGAAACTATCTCCCCCCCCTTCCCTTTATAATACAAGGCTTCCAAGGGCTGAAGGTATATTCTCCACATAAACCAAATGCTTCCTCAGAATCGAAACTTGTATGAATCAATTTTTACAGACACTAAATTGTAAAAAATATACATGTAAGAGCTGCTGAAAATTTGCAAAGTCTTCCTTTTGGGCTGTATCAGGAGAAGCGTGGCCAGCAGGGCGAGGGAGGGGATTCTCCCCCTCTACTCTGCTCTCATGAGACCCCACCTGGAGTGCTGCATCCAGCTCTGGGGTCCCCAGTATAAGAAGGACATGGAACTGCTGGAGCGAGTCCAGAGGAAGCCACCAAGATGCTCCGAGGGCTGGAGCACCTCTGCTATGGGGACAGGCTGAGGGAGTTGGGCTGGTTCAGCCTGGAGAAGAGAAGGCTCCAGGGAGACCTTACAGCACCTTCCAGTACCTGAAGGGGCTACAAGGAATCTGGAGGGGACTTTTTACACGGGCCTGTTGTGACAGGACAAGGAGTAACGGGTTTAAACTGAAAGTGGGGAGATTTAGATTGGACATCAGGAAGAAATTCTCCCCGGAGAGGGTGGTGAGGCACTGGAACAGGTTGCCCAGAGAAGCTGTGGGTGCCCCATCCCTGGGAGTGTTCAAGGCCAGGCTGGATGAGGCTTTGAGCAACCTGGTCTAGTGGAGGGTGTCCCTGCCCATGGCAGGGGGGTTGGAACTAGATGATCTGTAAGGTCCCTTCCAACCCAAACCATTCTGTGATACTGTGATTCTATAAAGGTAAGAACATTTAAAAAAAATAAATCTCAAGTTTTACACAAAAACAAGCAAGGTCATAATCAAAATAAATCAACTACATGGTAACTAAAAAAAAAAAAGGGAACCCATCATAAATTGCAATTCCAGGAACTCTTTTGGATGTTCCTGGGATTTCTGACATCCAAGGTTAGCAAAAAACCAAAAACAAACAAAAAAACCACCCCAAAAAAACCCACAACAAACCCCACAATTGAAACTTCCAGAGCTACAAATGCATACGTGTTGGCAAAAGAAGATCCTGCCTATGCCTACAGCTGGCTCTTGACAGATGAATCTGAATGCTCTGCAGGCAATCTGACTGCAATACTGGCTGCAATACTGATAACAAAAACCCCATTAAAAATGAAACAGAAGATGGTCAGTTTGGAATCATGGATGGTCAGTCATATACTAACACAGCTAAGGAGGTGTTTACAGGAAGGCAGTCCACACCAGCAGCAGAAACCTATAGATGTTCCGAGTGTTCAAACACTACAGTGCCTTCTCCACATGAATTCCTATCGGCTGTTATGACATCTTTAAATTAAATTATTGCTCCTCTCAAGAATGCAATAAAATTACGCTGTGGTAAAGCTGTGAACTATTAAGTAAAGGACATCTGGTGAAGACAAAAGGGATTGGCTATTACTATGTTCATTAAATGTGACTGCTGTACAACAAAATTCAAGCCGCAGCTTTGCCCTCAGGCTGTGTGTCTTGAACGGGGGGATATAACATTTAAACCACTGGGTCTGATTTTTCAATCGTGTGACTGTATCACATAATACCTAAAATCTGCAGAGTTCATGTACTGAGTTAAGGAGCAAAACAGATTGCAAGAGAGCTTTTTAAGACCCTCTGGGCTATAGCTACCTGCTTACTGATTTTAAATCCAAAATGAGAACTTAAGTATGATATTTATTCTCATGGTAAATTACGTCTCTGAGGCATAAACGGGAGAGCATCTCTAATAACAAGCAGTTGCTAAAAATTCACTAGAGTATGTAAAATGCAGGCACAGACTCAGTGATTTTCCTCTGGTAACTGTTCCAGACATAATAGCCATCAGTCGTAATACTGAGTTTCTGGGACAAAATTAAATTAATTTGGGCTACCACTTTTAATAGTCAGAAAAGGATCTTCTTCCATGACTTCATCTTCTACCTTACTGAACCCCTTTATGTATTTAATGTTTCCACAATATCCTGCAGAAATGAGAAGCACAGTATAGCTAGACACCGCACCAGGTGGTAGTGCGTCTCTTTCCGATGGAGCGTAATTGCATTGAACCAAGCTAACAAAAATGGCAAGGATAAACGGTACAGGTAAAACCCGAAAATATTCTTTTCCAGGTACCACAACAGACGTGTATGCATCTGAGAATTATTCACCCAGTTGCATAAGCAAGATGATTCATGAAAAAAAAATAATTTTTGAATCATTTGTCTGGGAAAAAAATGGTGAAATTCCTTAAAGGAATGCTTCAGATGCCAGCATTTAACCAGCCTCGTTCAGACATACTGTCATTCGTGTATCTGTCAGCATCTATAAAATGAAGAGATTGCTTCTTATAGCACTTCAACCTAAACAAAACACTCAAATGCTGCACTTAGGATTCCAAACTGGACATATTTTTTTTTTTTAATTCTTTTTAACGGACTTGTATCTTGTGATTTGTGGTATCAGCTTATGCATGTGGCCACAGAAAAAGTGAAATGTTACCTGTTTCTCCACTGATAAAAGAATTGAGTAATTATGTGACCATACCTTGATTTTTCAATCTGGAGTTTCAGCTGTTACTCAGAAAGTTTTGTTTTCCTTGAATATTGCAAGTTTTTCCTACCTTATTCTATAAGAAAGCTTTTCTGTAACATATCAGCCTAGTATTTCCATGTAAACTGCTCCTTTTACCACTGACAATGCCAAGTTAGCCAGCTGGCTGGGGTTTATAATGAATGCCTCAAAATTGAAAGTATTTATGTTTGTGTTTGGATTTCTGCACGTTTAGACATACTTCAAGAAAGTGTGCATGCATGAGTTACTGATATCAAGGTTATTAGATGAAAGATTTGCGGTATTCAAGTATTTGCAGATGTAATTACAACAGATCAATTTGTACTTAATGAAAACCACTTCAAAGAAAAACTACTACCCCATCACATTTAAGAAGTTTAAAAAAGGGAAGAATATTACTTAAAAAAACACGCCAAAACAATGGCAAGCCTGTGTTTATGATGACCATATTAAAATCCCCTCTTCCCTGTAAATAGAGACCTAATCTGTTTGCATCACAAATCCCAAGAGCCTCCTGGCTCTGACTCTACCATCAAACCCCTTACAAACTCTGCTAAATTAACCTTACCTGTAAACGTTTCGGTGCACGGATTGATCCCTGCCAGCCGTTTGGAAGTACCAAAATCAGATATCTTTACCACGCCACTATAGGTATTCACCAAAACATTATCCCCCTGTGTTTTGGGTATGAGAGAGAGCAGGGAGAGGAGAAAGATGAGTAGAGATTCCAAATCCCAATCTCAATACTCCCTCATGTTTGCGGTTATCTTTGTAATACACCTTGCTGCAAAGGAATTTTCCAGGAGCACCAGGGAGAAGGGGTTGTTTTATTCTTTCCTTTTGTTTTAAACTTCCATGAAATCCTATTAAAAAGTCTGCTCCAGGTTAGAGTAAAACTAACAGAAGTAAAGAACATAAAAAGCAAATGACACAAGACACACTAAAGGAAAATTTACCTTTATATCTCTGTGTACGATCTGGTTCTCATGGAGATACTTAAGGCCTTCCAGAATCTGCTTGGTGTAAAATTTAATTGTAGGTTCTTTCATTGGGCCCCACTTAGATCTTAGGAGAGCCGAGAGGCTGCCTGCAAAAGTTAAGAAGAAAGTGCATCAAGACAGCAAAATCCCCAAAGAACATGAAACATTTAAGTCTGGATTAAGCCTTTTTTCAATATCCTACTACAAGAGAAATGCAGTACCTGCAGTTAAGCCAAATTCTTCCTAGATCCCTCAAAGCAAATAATTTGCTGCTGATCTGGACTGGGTAGGTCTTTCTTGCCAGCTCAGCTTCCACCTCCATGACAGGAATAAATGTTACACCAGGGCTGGATGCATCTCCCTCACTTCAGTCTAACAACTGCTGAGACTAGGACTAGCAGCCACTGAGCCCTTAGTGAAACACAGACCAGGTAACACTGTATGCTGTTATACACTATGTTTCATGAACCAGGGGCATGGGCAAAGAGAAGCTCATTTACTCCAAGCAGGGAAGGGAGAAGCAAAAAGGAAAGAGTCTTTTCCTTGGAAATACAGGATCCGCTTCTGCAAACATTCACAGACAGAGGAAAGAAAGCATCTGGAAGAAATCAAGTAATGGATTTTCAGAGCAGGAGACAGGACACCCACACTTCCCCTACTTGTAATAAATGTAATATTTTTTAAAATGACACAAATATTTTAATCATGAAGCAAAATAAAGACAGTTTTGATTTTTCTGCTCGTAATAAACTAAGTGCTGTGGCTCTACTTAATGCCGGACAAATCCAGCTAAAGGGATTTTCAGTCCACAGCAACAACTTTTGAAAGTGAAGCTTCCACAAAGGATCTTGCACAATCTGAACAGCTGGCTCCTTTTTAAGACTGGCTGCAGAGTTTAAAATACCTGAATTGGTTCAATAAAATTTTGCCATTAGCAACTAGTCACAGTGCGTATACTGTGCATATATGAACAGGGAAAAAGGGATGTAAACAACATCAGCTGATACTCTTAAGAGGAAAACAAGCGGAAGTGTTGGTCTGAACTCATCACACACGGCAGAGTGTCTCAGCTTTCGGGTGAGAAGGTCACAGAAATTCAAAAAGATAAAGAACTTCCCTATGCCTCAGATGTATTTAATTATGCTTTCCCTGTTTGTGTCTGCGCCTTCCCTAGAAAACCTGAACGGTTTTTCCTGGTTTTCTTATTTCTGTTTTTATTTTGCAAATTGTATTCATACAAGAATTTAACACTCCTTCTGACACATACTTGACACTGAAGAGCAAATCGCAAAAGGGAGATGGAAATACAAGCTAGAGAGGGTACAGAGAGACTGCACATCTTAAAAAGGTTAGAGGAGCAAACCTGGAAATTATGAGGAAAGCATACAACTTTAATTTCTAATCTACCTTGGAAATAGCAGTGCTTTGTATATAGCAGTTACGAAATACTTCATTGCTCAATCAGTGTTACCGCTCAACAGAAACTTACCCTAAAAGCTCCAGTCATGAATTCAGGTGCTCACGCTAAATGGACTGTACAGCTCTAACTACTTCCAATGACTTTGCTCGAGGTTGATAATTATTACAGAAAGGGGAGAGGGCACTGGGAGCTGTACACTGCAAACCTACTCTTTGTATGAGAAGAATGCCGCTTGTAGTTAACGTCTCAACAGAAAAGCCACATACACTGCACAAACATACTATGTGCACATCTATTTGCTTTCACTGAGTTCAGAGTCCCAGCAGCTTTTGATTCCTTTGAGAGCCTAAGCTCAGAATGATACAAACCTCCTGGCACCTGCTCCATAAAAATCTTAATGTATCCATCTTCTGAAACAGATCCAAGATACTGGACAATGTTCCGATGCTTTAAATATTTATGCAGTGCTATCTCTTCATGAAGAGGTTGAGAATACCTGGTAAAAAGGAAAAAGACTATCACAGAATCAAGGAGCATCTCATGATGCAGGAAAAGGTCCTAGGCTACATTTAAATGCTAATTTACAGACAGAGTTTTAGTGACACTGATCCAATTCTCAGCCAACGTCTTGTCCCTGACCTTCAAAAGGCAGTGTGACTGGCTGCCTATTCAGAAGAAGTACAGCGGTAGATCTCAGACGAACCTTGAAGGAGAAACATGCCCTCAAAGAATTTACACGTGCCTTTCTTCCACATTGTTACATAGTACTGTCTTTGCCTTTGAAACTTCTTTTATGCTTTTCCTTTCCCAAAAAGAATACAAATGAGATACAACTGCAACTTAAACCCCCAAATATGTCATATTCTAGAATTTATGCTACACATACAGATTATCAACCTGTATTACTTATGATCTGTATCATATCTTTTGCAAAAAAAAAAAAAAAAGACCTTATTCTCAAACGGGTACTAGGAGGAAATAATAATTAAATTTTAGTATAGTGGGATTTAATAAACTAACACATAGAAATACCTGTTAAGAGCAAAGTTTCCAGCAAACAACAGCAGTTTCATTAGCAATGTATATATAAGAATAAACCAGGACTTACCTGCTGTCTCTCTCAGGTATTTCTTTGATGGCTATTCGGACCTGATTGCTAAGGTCTCTTCCAGCATAAACTATTCCGTAAGTACCTTTCCCTAGAACTACCCTGTCACCATTCTCATCATAATCGTATTCATACTGCAAGCAGAAAAGATAAACAAAGCAGCACAGAAACTGTTACCACTAACATTTGACATTACAGAGAGCTGTAACCACAGTTACGTACTATACTGAGTTAGCGCAGCACAGAGCCGTGACTGCAGCACGCCTGGTTACCCACCAGCCTGGTGCATCGTACAACTTGTAAAACTTCCATGCTCCTAAACAATCTGCCCTAACCAACTTCCAAATGCATTCACCCCAGGAGGGAACACAGCATTGAACCAAACTCAATGAAAGTGGGCTGTCAAAAGAACACGTTCAGGCATCATCTCTAAGAGCTGCTGAGACACTTCAGTATACATAGATGTATGTACGTAGCATATAATTTTCAAACCAATGGTTCAGTAAGAAGATAAAAGTGACCTTTTCGTTACAGTGGGTGGACACTGTTTTAAGACCTTACTCTCTCATTTGAGCTTAGCCACAGCAAAATTCATTTGTGACATATTGCCTCATTATGAGCTTTCCCAAAATGTGAAATCTTCTCCAATGATGATTAAATACATGAAGTGGTAGTTTCCACTGCTGCTGAAACATGCTGGGTCAGACAGCCAGCTGAATAAGTCACTGCTGGTTCCCTGTCTTCAGCAAAGCTACCCTAATTTACACCTCCTCATGGTCCTGTCCCATATGGTGATCTTATCACAGAGCTCTCCTACTACAAACGTCAGTGAAAAATGAAGCCAAATTTCTTATGGAAGTTGGGTTAAGCAGCACACCCCTGCTTCAAGTCAGGCAACTGATAAAGGATATTGAAAAAGCACTTTTGCAAAGATTTAAGAAAGGACCTGGACAGTTTCATAGCCTCAGATATTATCAGGAGTACACAGATATCCCCTAGTATCTTCCCAAATCCAAGAGGATGTCCCATATGGGAAAACTGCTGGGTATTCTCTGTGGCTTTATATGAATTATCTATTAAAAAAAGTAAAAAATAAATGAACAACCCAAACCTTTCTACAATGGCCATAACCGTTGACATTTCTGTCAATGGCCACTTCTTCTACTTCATCCAGTAAGATTCTCTCGTACAGATGCAGCCTTGAGATACATTTCTTTGAAGTGTCTTCCCAGTTCGCATTGCAGCTCTGGTACTGCAATGTCCATGTGCCCCTGACATTCCCTCCCCTCTTCACCTCAGCAAAGACGGCAAGTTTCATGTTGCTGTATGGAAGGTGCCAAAGAAAACACGTCTGTGGTTTATCCTAACAGCCTATTCTGCTCCGTGGAACTACACTTGAGTCAGCCCAGCTTTAGTACGGTTTCATTTTCCATGTTTCAGCACTTCATAGTTCATAACATAATCTTGTTATACGATAGGCATAACTGACCCAAAACGCCATATGTAAAACTTGACAGGTTCTTTGGTGGGAGCATATCCAGCTTTCACAGCTATCATAGGACATAAAACTGTGCAGAAAAAAGGCAGCAGTCACATTGCAGAATTTAAGACTGACAGCAACTCTGCCTGCAACAGACGGGTCCTACGCCAACCCTATAACTGCTGTGGAGAAACCTACGTTCTCTAGTCCGGGTCCCATGATGCATGAAAATCGTTAAGATTTATAGTTCGATGCCAGTTAGTAGACAGTTTGATAGACTTGTATATACTTGATGCCACTTTACATTTGCCTCCTCTCTTTCCAACACCTACCAGGATCGAATAAATCACTGCTGGTTGCCACAAGTCTGAATATGTGATCCACTGGACGTGCAACTCAACCAGTAGGTATGAGTCAGCAAGCGTTCATAGCTGACCTTCTGTACAAAGGGGGTAGGGCAGAGTCTGATCTCTATGATATTCCATTTGGGGTACAGCAGGTACTCTTCAGGTGATAGGGACTTCAATATCCAGAAGTGAATACCCTAAGGTAGAAAGGGCTGCCACGCTCGCCCTCCTTCCGAATCCTTGTTAGCTAAACCGCTTTCAAACAATACTGCAATCCAAACTACACAACTCCTGGGGATAATATTCTCATAAGAATTTTGACTGAGACCGGATTTTCTTCCCCCAAACTGCGCTCAAGGTTATTTCTTCCTGTTCCCCAAATATAAACAGTTGTTTTATTAACGGTACGAACTTCCGCTTTCTCTGTGCTTGTCGAGCCCACCAAGACCACACAAAGCTGCATTTTCCCTCTTGTCTCTTCTTAAATGAAAGACCTCAGGCTGCAGAAAGACATTAAGTGTCTTAGCTCATTTATAAGCTAAACAAATTAATCCTTCCCTTCCACATCTTGATTTCTGGTTTAATGTCCTGAACTAAGACAGCAAGTACAAGGTGATAACTGTGAAAACTTCAAGCTATGTAGAATTATATAGCTTAAAGATTTAAAATTAATTTCTATAGTCATTTCTCCATATGCCATTGACTCATGCAGGGTTGTTTCCCACTGTGCATTCTCAAGCGCAGAGTTTTGAAAAGTTCAGGTTTTAAAAGGCTCGACGCACCGTGAGCTCTCACTCTGAGAGACTATTACACAGCCGAAGAGACTGTGTTGTTCGGAGACTGCCCTGCCATTAGCTGAGTCCGTAAGTATGTAAAACCTGCAGCTACAGATAATACCCTGCATTTGCCACGGCAAAGCCCTGATCCTGTGCCGAGACCACAAATTAAGGTGGGCTTAATAGCTCCACATAGCTTGTCCTTTTCACTTGAGGAGCGAATTCTGTGGCCACTGTGCACAAACTTCAGGGCAGAAACTCATCTTCCCCACCGTATGCAATTGCACTCAACAGTGCAATTACCTAGTTGTACCTAACAGGTCTTCTGCTTTCTTCATCCTCTTCTGAAACCGCACCAGTACTGCAAAAGGGTCGCTCTCACAGAGTTGCTCTGAATTGTAAGCCTAAGAGAGTTGCTGGAGTGAGACACGGTAAGAAAGACACCCAGCTCAGAGAAACCACAGTAAGGTTTTTACACTTGTTAATCGGATTGACTGAATCTGCCTGACCACAAATAAAAGTTACAACCTACTTTTTATGACGGCTTTTCAGATTTCAAAACAAGTAGAAGCACGGGATATGTACTTGGTGCTACCAACCTGGACAAGTGCTAAGAAGCAGTGTGTCTTATGAAGACATGCATTCACCCCCTACCCTGAGCCTACAGAAAATGTGAATAACCCTTCCCAAGATTGTGGGTTTTCTTTTGCCCTCTGTACTGATTAAAAAGAAAGCCTACAAGTACTAGATTCCTAACATGGACCCTTCAGTGTTAAGTAAAAAGCACAATGGATGAATCGGATCCTGAATATCTCCAAATCTCTGACAGAAAAAGCCTGTCAAATTAAATTACCTGAAGTAGGAATAGTATCAGGTACCACCTAGAAAAATTGAAGTCCCTTTGCTAAATGGCTTTTTCCTAGAATGTATTGAATATCTTACCATTTTTATCCACTTCAGCCATCTGATATCAGATGATTCTCATCGTATGATTGTATGCAACATAAACACAAGATCAGTAACGCCCTTCATCGGGGATTCATACAGCTTAGAGTAGTAACAGCCTCACATCATTAAAAATGTGGTTTCTCAAATGTGTGATTTGAAAATACACTAGTGTACAAATAGTTTTGTAAGAGCTGAAATTTCGTATGCAGCTTAAATGCTATTTATTATCTTTCTAGCATTCTGATATGAAAGTGCAGGAAAGATGGAGAACAAGTTTCAGAGTCCTTGGATCTTTCATCCTTGACATACCTCCAGTGTGTCTCCATCTATTTCTCCTTCTAGTTCCAAAGTACTGCCAACTGCATCAGACAGAATTTCTTTCACCAACCCACAGAATCTAAAAAAGCAATAAACAGCACTGGATCAAAGAAAAATATCCTTTTGTAAGGAGATTAAACAGATTCTTTGCAAGGTGTGCTTTGCTTTCAAGCTAATATACTGAGCAGCATGTTCATAGGTTTCTTCCATCATTTACTCTCTCCATATTTATCCAATTTTAAATTAAGAATACTATCAAACACACGCTGAAAAGTGTAATTATTTATAAAATGATCTTATTTGCTGTAGCAGAACCCAATACTTGTTGGCTACTGTAACTGCATGGTAAAATCTTGGAAGATCCAACTCAAATATTTTTGCTGCACACTTTTATGGAAAGTGCTTCATAAGGCCTTGCCTTTAACAAATGTAATTAGAGAAAAAGTTGAGATATTAAAAAGTGCAGTAGCGATTTTCAATGGCCAGTTCAGTAGTGCTAGATTTGTGACATCATATTGGGTGGCTCTCCTGTGTAGTGATGAGAATTCTATTACCTTCAGTTAAATTTAAATGCTCCCATGGACTTGGGTTGCCAGCGCGATTACTCAGTATTTCTCATAATCAGATTTTGTGGTTTCTAGTCAGTCACCCAGAAATCCAAGTTATAAAAGTGGTAACGTGTTTTGAAGAACAGAGTTGTAATTAATTTCATCTAGTTCTCTGGGATAGTCCACAGGAAGAACTTGGTCTGTAAAGATTAGGCCTGAAATCCAGTTAGCATGCTTAGTGTTTAAAGGCAACAGAACCTCAGGAAATATTGGAATGCAGCTGCAAACATAACAGGTACCAGTGCCACAAACATAAGCTAGAAATTTATATTACATCTAGTTGCTCTTTACTTAAATCAAACTGCATGGGTACGTAAGGGAACCTAAACCAATACAGCACCTTACACATCATGGCCAAGACCAGAAAAAGAAGAAAACAGTTATGAATTAGAATGAGCTACTGAAGCCTTTCTCAGACCTATTGACTTGTAGGTAAACAGATAAGAACAAGCCAACAAGTGTAATGGGACACTGCTGTCATCACTTTATCACTGAGTTTAGCCCATCGCTTCTTCAGCAAGAGAGAAGTGAAAAAAAAAAAATTAGTATCTCAAGCAAAAATGTCGTTTTTCAATCTTCACTAAACCATTTCTATGTAGGACATGGATCTTGCGTGCAATACCCACACGAACTGAACTCACCTACTACATTGGTTTTCTGTAGAAAAGTAGATTTGAAAGTCATCAGAGTTGTCGTGGACGTAAAGAAAACAACATCGTTCATCGAACTTGGAAATGCTATAAAATTCACATGAAGAAAAGGTTATGTGGATGTAACTGTTAGAAGAAATAGAGCAAGGAGGTAATTTTTTGAACCCCGAACACTTAACAAACACCTTTCCCATAGTGAAGCACCTCAGAGAGGCAATATGCAATTACGTTTATTTTCCTTACAACTAGGGGCTGTGAGTTGATTTATATATTCTATAATCCTATCTCCAATTTGCTAAAAGATGAAGCTACTGCTTACCTTGGTAAATACTCGTTTATCTAAAGCGTTTTGAGGTGTTTGTTGTTCACCTCCCCTTCCATTTTCTACACAGCTCTGTCAGATCTCTTGGTATTTGATGGCACCTCTATGGAACGTGATTTGCTTTGACACTAACCTAGCTTCTTTTAAGCTTCACAAGTACTTCTTGTTTTTATAATTCCACTACTCCTGCAGTAAAACTGGACTGGGAATTACCTTCAGTGTAGCAGAACCATCACAGTATACACTTTTAGTGGCTTTAATACTGACAAACAATTTTTGGGATTACCAATATTTATTCCAAACTGCAGCAATAATCCTAAGCGATTATTTACTGCATATTGTGCCTTGCCAGTGTCACACTGTATGAAGTTCGTGTGGCAGGGTTTTGGTAGCTGGGCGGCTACAGGGGTGGTTTCTGTGAGAAGCTGCCAGAAGCCTCCCCTGTGTCCGACAGAGCCAACACCAACCGGCTCCATGATGGACCCACTGCTGGCCAAGGCCGAGCCCATCAGCGACAGGGGTAGCACCTCTGGGGTAACGTGACCGCGAAGGAGGAAAAGGAAAAAACCTGTGTAACTGCAGCCAGAGAGGAGTGAGAAGATGCAAATGGAACAGCCCTGCAGACACCATGGTCAGTGGAGAAGGAGAGGGAGGAGGTGCTCCGGGCACCAGAGCAGGGGTTCCCCTGCAGCGTGGTGAGAGGGCAGGCTGTGCCCTGCAGCCACGGAGGGTCACGGGGGAGCAGAGACCCCCCTGCAGCCTGGGGAGGGCCCAACGCTGGAGCAGGGGAATGCCTGAAGGAGGCTGTGACCCTGTGGGAAGACCATGCTAGAGCAGGCTGCTCCTGAAGGACTGCACCCCATGGGAGGGACCCACGCTGGAGCAGCCTGTGAATGACTGCAGCCTGTGGGAAGGACTCACGTTGGAGAAGGTGGTGAAGCACTGTGTCCTGTGGGAGGGACCCACGCTGGAGCAGCCTGTGAATGACTGCAGCCTGTGGGAAGGACTCACGTTGGAGAAGGTGGTGAAGCACTGTGTCCTGTGGGAGGGACCCCACACTGGAGCAGGGGTAGAGTGTGAGGATCCCTCCCCTGAGGAGGAAGGAGCAGCAGAGACACCGTGTGACGGACTGACCACAACCCCCATTCCCTGTCCCCATGTGCTGCTGGAGAGGAGGAAGTAGAGAAATGGGGAGCAAAGCTGAGCCCGGGAAGGAGGGAGGGGTGGGGGGAAGGTGTTTTTAAGATTTGGTTTTAACTCTCATTATCCTACTCTGATTTGATTGGTAGTTAATTAAATTGATTTTTCTTCCCCCAGTTGAGTCTGTTGTGCCCATGACAGTAACTGCTGGGTGACCCCTCCCTGTCCTTGTCTCGAACCACCAGCCTATTTTCTCTCCCCTGCCCAGCTGAGGAGGGCAGTGACAGAGCAGCTTTGGTGGGCACCTGGCCTCCAGCCAGGGTCAGCCCATCACACATATATATCCCATCTAAGTGCACTGAAGCAAAAGAGAAGAGGCCATAAAACATAATACCAATATGTAAGTAAATTCCAAACACTTGCACTTCAGTGTTATTCTACGTAAGTGCCAAGTTGTCATGCTTGTCAAGGTATCCTCATTATTTTTGTGCATTAAAAGAATAAAACTGATTAGATTGTTGCCTGATCTGTTTAGTCAAAATCTCTGATTTTGCTTAGCCTCTGTGGAGCCAGTTAGTTAAAGTACATGACAGTAGACTATAGCGAAGTTGCAGAATGTTATAAGACCAACTTTCTGTAGCATCATTAAGGGCTACGTGGACAAATCTTCCCAAAAATTTTGAATTTTCCCAGAATATTTTTTCAGAAATATTTGAAAATACACTAAGCGGTTCTATGGTTTCACTCTGTTCTAGCAAGACAGATTAACACACACCTGACATGAGATCTAAGAGACAAAACAACATGACTTCCAAGGGCAAATACAGGACAGACAAGCCAGTACCTAAGTAACAACAATAAGCAGTGTAACACATGTGGTATATGAGGTTAACTGGTTAGCATGAATACAGGTTAAGGGTTTTGAAAGAGTGTAAGTTAACTGAGACCACTAATTTCATTTTTACTAAAACTAATGCAATTTCAAAAGTATAGTAAGTTGTCACACACAAAGCAAATGTCTAATTCCACTGAGTTTAAAAAGATTGCTTCTTCAAGCTTTGTAATGCCCAGCAGTGGTTAAGAATCAAAGCAAATGGATTGCTTGGTTCCATTTAATTAAAAGTTATCTTTCTCAAAGATTAATTTCCATGCAATGTGTTGACTGAAGGCAATTAATACGTTGCGGAAACATTATGCAGAGTTATGCTCAGTCAGCTTCACTGACTTCGGTAACGACAACTTCACATACACTCACATTGCGTTGAAGTAGTAGAATAAAATATCACACTGAATTCATTTAAACCAAAACCTGTGGCTTTTAGAAGAAAATACTGAAGTTATCTATGGCCAGCTCTACAATTGTAGGTTTTCACAGCAATCACCAATCACGTTCTTCAGAGAAACACCTTTTCACTGAGCTTATTTGCTGAAGCAAATTATACAAGTTCAGAGAAGACAAACTTGGGACATAAAACTTAGGTGCTTATGGTCAAAGTCACAGCTCAGAAGCCGCCTGCTTTGAAAACTACAGAACTCATTAGGTTCTGAATTTATGCTTGTACTTGAATCAGAAAGTTTTTCCAGCACTTCTGCTTATGCATTCCTACAACCTGCCCCAGCCAACAGCCTTTTACAACTCCAGAAAGGCCAACATAATGACTCAGAAACACAGAGAGAAGGCAAAAGCCCACCTGGTGTTCCCCATGCTTACGGCTTCTCTGGCTCTTAGCTACAGCCTGCAGAATGCAGAGAACAAGAACGCCGTAGGCACACTGCCAGGCTGTACAGACAGGTTTCATTTTGTTTTCTCTCCTGGTGCTCTGCCTCTCCCCTTTCTAGCAGCAAGGTGGCCCAACTTAAGATATATAAGCTAGTTTTGAAACCTAGTCACGTATTGTGTTTGCGGTTGTTAATACCAAATGTGATTATTCTTTTCCATACTTTCAGTTCTCAGAACAATCCTGTTCTTTCTATATAATATTCTGATCTTCTTTTGTACAAATATTTGGACCCATTTACTGGTGACTGGTGTTTCCATTAATCTAGGCATCACAAAATGGAACTACTTTAACTATTTAATGGCTAGTCCTTAAAAAACTCCACTAGCAGTCTCCTTCCAGCTCAGTAATTCTTTCCTTAGCACGAACTATGTCCATGTCTCACTTAGCATTTCTCTAATAATCCAAGTTTTAGCTAGCAGATTTTCAGATAGATCGATATCAGAAGCATTTCTGAATTCCAACAGAAAATAGATACCATGGTTTCCTTTTCTTAAAGGAAAACACAGGAACTCTTCTTTTGCTTATGGAAGGAAGCAAAAGCAGCCAAGGGCTCTTCTTTCCTTCTGCCCTGCATGTGTTTAAAAGCAGAGATGGCAATAACTTCACTGAAAAATTTAGAAAAAATATATAAAAAGCAGGTACACAATTGAAAACAGGAAAGTCTACCGAATATTACACATGCCCACACACTGCCCTTAGATGAGTATTCCTGTGAGAGATGTACAGCCCTGCCCATGCATGGAAAGGCAAACTCTTCTGTGTTGACATTTCAAGGCAGGTTGGACAGAACAAGTTTTTATAATAGGCA
Organism: Rhynochetos jubatus; assembly: GCA_027574665.1. Taxonomy (NCBI): domain Eukaryota; kingdom Metazoa; phylum Chordata; class Aves; order Eurypygiformes; family Rhynochetidae; genus Rhynochetos; species Rhynochetos jubatus. The sequence goes on along the minus strand of CM050649.1, from coordinate 53,305,941 downwards.
ATGTAAAGCAGAGATTTAAGGCAGAATCCAGATTTCCCACTCAAGGGAAATGTAAAACAAAAACAAAAAGCCACTTAACTGTTTTCTGACATACCAACCTTATTCCCCTAATGGAAGAAGCTGTAAAATTCCATTCGTGTATCTGTTTCTGTAAAGAATAAAGAGCTATGATCAACCACAGTGTAACCTTGACTTACCATTGAAAACAAAGTCAGAGCATGGTAAGCAAAATAAGGTTTTTCCAACGTCTCTTGTCCATCCTTTCTTCCCCACCACATTTCAAATAAGATTCATGTATAGGTAAAGAAAGGCTGTGCATTGCTGTTTCATTCACTTGAGGAAAAATTAATAAAAATGGGAAGGGTGGATGTAAAGGCTGCATTTCCTCATGTAAAATTAAATTTGAAGAATAAATCTTGAAGGGCAATTTACCAAAGATTATGTTTTGACTCAGTACATCAACATTTCATGTTAAACGTGGAGCAGACTATGCCCTACTCTTATCTAGGTTCAAAGGGAAAGGAAACTTCATACATCTCCCTAAAAGGTATTGAGCCAACAGCTTCGGCCCAGGGAGCGCACTGGAGGCAAAACAGAGGAAGGGAAGCCTGTGTGTAGGCCTGTAGCCCTCCTTAAATCTTGAGCTAATAGCTGGACCTTATTTAGCACTGCCAGATATGCACCAAGAATTTGTTCCATAAAGCAACGTTGTGTCAGACACATTCACTTGAAGCAGTGAAGTAGGACAGTTTACTGGAAAAGAAGTTCACAGATCCAAGTAATTACGCGGTCTTCTCTTGCTCTAACATGCTTCTTTTCAACAGTTTTCCTCTCTACATTTTAAGTCTATTGCCTACCTACATTCCAGATTTAAAGTCTTTCAATGTGAAACTGAAATTATTTCTCACTTTCAAGAGATTACGCTGTCCATAACTGTGCCTACTCCTTTCCTAATCTCCCGTGCCTTAGCCAATAATCCAAACCACAAAATATTTCATGTCTTGACACTTATTTGCCACAGGCTGCCATTTTTTATAGTTTCTAATCTTATAATTGTGAAACTTTAAAATTTCAAAACCATGAAACATAATACTGGGCTTTATCTTTACTTTTTTCTAGCTTTGAGCTACATCTTAATAAAACTCACACAACTCTGCTGAGAAATATTCAAATAAACCAAATAACTCAAGGGCTTCTAAAAGACATGTTCAAGATAAATGAAATCTGTAGTAGAGGTCAAAACCACTTAATCATAGTCCCTCCTTTTACTTTCTCTGTAACAAGTCAACTTTCATATCTGCAGAAAAGTAATATTGAGACGTGCTTCTCAGAAACGTAGCAAAGTTTAAATTATTGCACAGTGCTCCAAAATCTGCGTGTTAAAAAATTAATTTAGGCACAATGAATCACAACACATGAAACACATCTGCTGGTAGTTTTACCATTTCAGTGGGAGAGACATGCCACAAAGAGAGAGATCTCTCCTCTGCTTCATTGTTGATTGAAACATATGCAGGCTGGTAGACTTTAGTTGGTTCTATCACCAAAACCTGAAGAGAGAGAACATTTGCCCTTAATAAACCAGTAGCTAACACACAACAGTATCTTCAGATGTTCTGGTACAGACAATGGGTAACGTCAAAGCAAGGCCTAAAAGATACGCAGGGGAAGAGAGAAGGGGAAGACAAGGCAGGAAGAAGATGTGTTTCTAGGTACAACAAAATAGTATCATCACAATTGGTTGTAGGAGACTTAAAAGTATTTCTTACCATGCTTTTAGGGTGGTGGGTTAAATATTTTTTATGGAGTAAAGATTAGCAGAATACAGGGGTTTCATTCATGCAATGAAATAACAGGCAGTTAAGTATGTAAGTATTGCGTTTAGAGCCTTCCCAATTCTTGTTATATCCTATCCAGAAACATAACACATACAAAACTTGTTTGGACACAACATCTTACTGGAAATCTCAGTCCATTAGTTGTTTCTTTCGTTGCCTCAAAAATAATATCTAGCCAGAAAGTCAATCTTTCTTGTCTAGGAGAATGTTCTATGGTGAGTTTCTTGAAACGCTGAATTAACATCAAATTCTGAACTAACGATTTCAAGTACCTAGAATGTAGTGAATTAGTGAGTTAACAGAGAGAAAACAAAATTTGACCAGATTCTAAAACCACTTAACTGACTTACAAAGCAAAAAAATTAACTGCAAAATTAAATGTATTTTTAAAGCTAGCATAATGGAAATGATTGTGTTGATTTTTACGGATTTCCGGAAAGAATTGCAAGTTTAGTCTAAACCTTTAGTCATAAGCTCACACGGATGTTCATGAACAATATATTTTTGCAAAAGGGTATTGTTACATGAGTAGTTACATGGTGATTAGACAGGCTATTACGAGCTAGAAGATGGAGAGGGAAGGAAGGGAAAGAGAAGCTAGGTAAACTCTGACAAGAATGGTTTCACATTCTTTTCACAGTTGTTTCACAAGGAATTATCAATGATTTCCAAATTCTTTCTTATAAATGATGTGCTTCAATGGGATATAAACCCAACAATGACGGGCAACTCATTTTCTCACCTTCCCCCTTCCTTACCAAAATAAAAGAACAGAGTATAAAGTCAGAGTTACAAATAATCTAAGATGGAAAAATCGAGTTAAGTTATCCAAGTGACTACAAGATTTTTTAAAATTTTTGTATTTCTCCACAGCTGGGTACTTGAGCTGCAGCCTTCTACCACATACCACACTGGAGGTTTCAGCTTAAAAAGTTTCTCTGCTGCTTGCACTGCTTTACCAACATCATTAGCCAGCATGCTCACACTGAAGAACTGTCCCACATCCCAGTAATTGTTCATTTTTTCTAGGCTTCCTTTTCTTCCCAATAAACTGTTTAACCGTACACCTGTAAAATTTCAATTAGAAACCATATTTTTCTATCAGTAAAACACTAGTAAGTGTTTGTTTACTGATAAGTCTATCAGTAAATGACTAATAAGTATTGATTTAGTATTAGTGACAAAAATAAAGTGGAAAAAGCTTTTCCCAGGGGGAAAAAAACCCCACAAACATTACCAACACAGAGGCTGGGTCTGCAAATAATATCCCCAGTACAGTTCAGACAAACAGAACTCCTACCACACTCAGTGTTGATAAACTTCTTGTGCTACTTGTCTGGGATATCTGTCTCCTGATTCTCGTAAGCTGTGCATCTCTGTGTCCTTGAGACCCTTGCATCTACTGCAAGACATCAATGGCTAAAGACATATACAAGTCCACCCCAGAGTGAGGTCAGGGGAACGATTTAAAGTCACCCTGGAATTCTTCCCTGTGCTGGGTTCAGGGTTCAAGTATGTGTTTCAGACCGGATCTGATTGCAGATATAATTTTATCTTCCTAGGAAGAATTGTATATCTATCATATGATTTCTTTATGGATGTATAGTGGTGGGTTTTAGTTAGCACCTACATGCAAGATGTGAATCTACATAAACAAGTAGTTATTCTCTTAGTAGATTCTCCAGGTGATAATTCCTGTGGATCTCTCGGTTCAGGGACAGCAGAGACCCTGTGGATCCTTCCCTGGCATCCCTGAGGAGAGCTGAGCCACATTCTGTCACTTCCCGTCTTTGTCCCATCCTGGCTATACAGTGGCTTAAGCTCTGTGGTGCAGTGAGGGCAGTTTACAGATGGTGCTGAAGTTGGTCCTTCCCTGAACCGCTCCCGTCTCTGGGACCCTTTAGATGGGCCAAGTTACTAGAAAGCTGCTCCAAGGCCAGAAATACAAAAATGGTCCTTCAAGATGCCTGTGCTTTAGACTGCCATCCAGGACCCACCACTAGGAAGCCTGAACCACCCTTCTGTCTGTGCAACCCACCACTTCGTTCCCTTCATAGGGAGGGAGGCAAAAAACTTGTCTGGGGCATTACGTGTGGGTATTTACCTATTTTTCTCAGTTCCATTGAGCTTTCAAACTGTTGTCCTGCAACCAGTAGCAAAACTGCAAGGTTAATTCCAGAATACAGAGTTGACTGGAGTTCAAATCCTTTGCGATACCTGCGGAGAAGAATCAAGAGTTCACATCTCACTTCACAGAACTGAAACACTGCAAAGGTTTGGTGGGTATTGTAAGCTGTTTATTTCCTGTAAGGATTACATGGCTAGTTGGTACCAATGGCACTCTTTGCAAAGAGCACTTGAAAGAAAGTAGCGTTTTGTCTTATGGTGAGAAAGAAAAACGTTATGCTTTGTTTTATATCCTGACACTTTCTGTAGTTCTGTGAAAATAAAACAACCTGCTTACTGCAAAACTCTTAAATGCAATAGAACCTGATTTGATTATATTATTGATATAAGAAAAGCAATGAAAATATTAGTCTTCAGTGCAAGTTTTTAAAAAAGGCTCCATGCCCTTTGTTTTAAAGCTTCACATTCATTGAAGGTAACCGAGACACAGCTGACAAAGCCTAAGTGCATGTCACTATCCAGTGCAGGGGGAAGAGATCCACCTGAAGCTTGTACGTCCACTACTACTCATCCACGTTGCACTATGCTGAGGTGATGAGGGGGAGGAATATTTCACAGTTACAGTACAAACCCACTTTGCCAACATTATGGTACTCAGCAGTAGTTGATATGATTATACAAACGTACCTATATGAACCGTATGTCAGTGCACGTGCACACACCTGCTTTACTGTCTTAAGAAAATTCATAATGCAGTTTATCAATATTTTTCTTTATATACAGTACATCATTGCATTTCCTGGGGGCCCAACGCAGGTCCCATGATCTCACTTGTACTTCATTTTGGCCTTGAAGCAGATTAGTTGTATATTTTGTATATTGTGTAAACAAAGATGTGGGTGAATCATCGTCCCCCTCAGTAAAATATGTGCATCTTTCTATATTCATGATAGTCTATACAGAAAAGCAAGGAAACACACATCCAAAGATCTAGCACTCAGTAAACCAATTACTCAAACAGGACACTGAAAAAACCCCACATAAGTAGAGCAATTGATCCTCTAATTCTTACAGCCCTGCTTTCCATAACCAGAAGTAAAAATTTGAAAATGTTTCTAAATAGATATTTTTGGGGTTTATTTTTCTGTTACCATTCAATGGCATGATCTCGACTATTGGTATCTTTACAGTCAGAATCAAGAAACATGTCCTTGTAGATCCTCCCACATAAACAAAACATATCCGGAGCAGGGTGATCACAGGTCTGCAGGACTTGAAGCATAACTTGGAGTGCCTTCTCTCTGTCACCAGCATTATTTCTTCTGAAGAAGAAATCAAATACAGAGGTTAAAAGAAATGAGTTCAGGTCTGAAACCGTAACTGCAAGATGGTGGAATAACATTATCCACCATCTATCCCACAGCCCATCCATCGTTACTATATACAGACTTTATTTACACTGAAGTATGATTGTTGGTTGATAAAACCCAAACTTATCCTCCTATCATGGTACTCTACTCCTAGCTCACATCAGAACTGATTTAAGACCAGTACTCTATGAAAAAAATATCTGCCATCTACCTGATTTCTCCCTGTATAAGCAGAGAGACCGTGCACAACCTGCAGTGAGAAACGAGTGTTTGTTTAGTGTTCGTTCCTGGCAACACTTAACAAAACTGGCCATTTCAGCATGCGAGCTGACAGCTCATTCCACTATGCCCAAACTTTGCAATCTTGAATCTAGAGGATCCGGAGCCAATACCAGGCAATCCCAACTAAGTACAGGAGAAGCCAGGTCAATCCCATTTCAGCTTCAAGGCCAGGCTGGATGAGGCTTGGAGCAACCTGGTCTAGTGGAGGGTGTCCCTGCCCACGGCAGGGGGGTTGGGACTAGATGATCTTTAAGGTCCCTTCCAACCCCAACCATTCTATGATTCTATGATTCTAAAAGAATGATGGAGCTCAATACGGGGCCTTTGAACTTCAAGAATCAAATGGCAAAACTGAACTGTATTTCTTCCTTAATTAAAATTTTTCAGATTAGATAAAAATTCAGAAAACAAATAGCTCTCATAAAGCATCTTTGGCAAATGTTTAACAATCGTATCAGTAAGAAATCACTGATTAAGTAACATTTCAGTTCCTTCTTACTATTAAACAACTCAGAATTTTTGCCTCCCTTTACCTCGTTGCTTTTGCATGTTTAGAATTCACTACTTATTGCAAAAAGTCACTTAAAACAAACAAAAATATCTATTTGCGGGTGTAATGCAAACACAGCTTAAGAGTTTAATAGCCTCTTCAAGATATTTTTTAATCACCAGAGAGATTTAAAATATTTACCAACCCCTTTTCAGAACTGTTTACCATTGATCCCTACCAAGGTATCCAGGAACAGGCTTCCAGGTACTATGATTACTTTGTCAGCAATACCAGCAGCAGATAATGGTTTCTGGTAAATTTATTATTTGCATGCCCTGAAAGGATTAATATTTACTGTAAAGCGGCTCAGTTCCTTAGGGAACCAGCTGATACAATAAGACCAATAACAACACATCTCTCGCAAAATTCAGGCTTCTGTGCACGTTAGGTGATGGAGAACCTAATAAGATTAAGCGGATTTGTAGCTAATTGTACAGGCTTTGATGTCACTGGAAGAGTGTAAACTTTCACAGGGAGTTCTTGAATATTTTTTAAAGCACATTTTCTTCAGATTCACTGTTGTTCTGAAATTAATAATTTCTCCAATAAGCACACAAGCAGATAGTTAGCATCTTAGAGTTTTACAAAAACTAAGTAGAAGTTAAAAAGTGTGGGGGTAAATCCATTGCACAGGTCAGTGTTCTGTAACCAAACCTGCTCTGACTAACCAGATTCTTTCAGCAATAATACCCAATTTTTACTGTTGTTAATACAAACACAGAGAAAGTTGAGTAAACGGAGCTTAGAATAAAATTAGGCCCTACGCTTAAGTCCAGTAGGTCCCAAGTCATGTGTAACATGGTCACAGAAGCCAGCACGCATGCACACTTTTGCTGAAGACACAAGAAATGCACAACTAATATCTAATTTACAGCACTTTCGCATGGAAAATGTCTTAAAAAATCACTGCTTCCCACATGAGACAAACTTTGACTCGACTCTGCCTTGTATAAAACCAGATTAAATATTAATGATAATATTAAAAGGTGTTATGCACTGGTTGAAAAAACATAACTTTAAAGGAAAAATACAACGCATAAAGCAAGACCCTGCTTAAAATAGGACACTGTGCAGATTGATACTTCTGGACATCAAAGGATGAACCTGTACACACCAAATATAATACTAGCAGAATTTCAAAGGACCAAGCCCTAAATCTACAGTGCACTAGAGGACTCAAAATAAAATTAAAGGCTTCTATCTCTCATCAGATAAAGAAAATATAACAACTAAAAATATATTAAAATAACCAGAATGTAGCACATGACAGGTATATATTAATCTAACAGGATATTATTAAAGAAAAATCAGTTTAGACATCTTTATATTACATTTTTCACAGCAGCAGAATTTGATGCCCATTGGCCAATACAAACCCAACATACTAATTACAATAATCTACAAACATGGTAACAATTATCACCTCCCAAAGCAATACCAAAAGGAGAGGGCTAAGCAAGAAAAAAAAAAAGAAAACCCATATAATTTAGGCTACAAGCAACTTCTGTAAGTCAATATAAAAATATACTGTTGGATAACATGCAAAACCTGCTATGCTGTACTAAACCAGGTTTCCATCTCTCATTTCATATCCCACACTTTTAGATCTGCATGTTTGACAGCTTTTACTTTGTTTCAAGGTGTCTTGAAACAGGTCTGCGGTGCTATCAGTACAGTAAAAGAGATTACCTTGTACCCTCAAGGCTATAGCACTGAATTCTTCCTTTCTTACCCAATAACAAATATATTAGCTTTGCCACATTCCCTAATCCCCATTTAAAGCCATAGTGGAGTGAATCACACAAACACAGGCTGGAATGTACCTCTGTAAATCATCTAAGAGAACCTCCTGCTCAGACCCCCACGGTCTCCCACTACTAGACCATGGCAGACTTGCCCTTGTCTGAAAACCTGAATCTTTTAAACCTCCAGGGATGGAGATGCCACAGCTTTTTCTGAGCAGGAAAAGCTGGAGTACTGTATGTTACATGTAGGCAGAAAACGTGCCCTTTATGCAGCAAACTTGTGTAGCAGGTGAGACTGATTCTGCAAATCAAATCCCTGAATATGAAGTTTCATAAGCCGGAGCAGAAGGCTACAACAGAAGGGACCTTACCTTAAACAAATCTGCATACACATACAGTTAAATTAGGCATCACTCTTTATGCTTTGTCTGGGTTTGGGGGCAGCAGTTTTTAAAATAACTAATCACAATCTGAAAATTCTTTCAATATACAGTTTTACCTTTGCAAAATACATTTTAATGGTAAATGAGCTAGGAAAAAAGGATACTACTACACTTTATTCAGAAACTATATTAAAACACAGCACATACCATGGGCGAGCAGATAATAATTTTTTTCTACTGGTTTCCTTGTTAGAACATTTTAGTTCTCTCCATAAAAATCTTGTCTTCCTAAAACTTGCATGGCAACCAGAGAAAATCAGGCTAAATTGTGTGAACACAGTAACTGAAAAAGCTACCAACAGTGAGAAAAGAGATCTTCAAGTTAATTCTAAATACTAGGGCAATTATGAAATATCCTAGTGTTCAGTGAAACACTGCCAAAATCCCATAACAACCAAAATGCTAGGAATTAAAAGGAAATGGACAGAGAGTAAAAATTAAAAACATCTCGATGTCTTTTTACAAATAGCACACTAATCTGTACTGTGCACAGGTTTATGCTGTATTTAAAAAAGAAACTAGACTATTAGGATTAGGGAAAAAAAATCAAAGAAGGGAGAGAAGAATGATCAGTGGTATGGAATGGTTTCTATATGAAGAAAGCATCAATAAAGTAGGATTTTTCAGACAGAAATGACTATACAGATATTTTTTTCCCCAAAAAAAGTTGTCCCACAGGTCACCTTTGTAGCTTCTAATCTCTTCTGCTAAATTACTCTCAGTGTTCTATTGCCAGTTTAGTTTTGCTTGATGGTCTGCCTCCTCCAGAAACTGCTCACTGATTCTCTTGCCAATTTGCTAATGTTGCCATGTGATTTATCTGCCTCTTTACCATGCTGCTTTAATTGCAGCAGCAGTGTTCTCACTTCCCTATCTACACAACCCTCTTCTATCTGTCTCCCTATCCTGCCACACTATCCACTCCCTCCTTCACCTCTCTGAATCACTCCCTAGGGCTACTAACCTGATGAAAACAGTTTAGCACATAATAAAACTTAATTTTTAAGGATGGAAATAGAAATGCACATGCTAAACAAGCAGACCTGAGTGTCTAGTTATGGTGCAACTACAGTTTTGTATCACATGTTCTAATGTGCTGCTCTCCACCTCATCGTGCTGTCAGATTTTGTCTTAACTCGGTGCTGAAGTTGGATATTCCTATTCATGAGAGGTGTTCAACTGAAAAACTTTCCTCTGAAGCCAAGGGCAAGTTCTGAAATGAAACAATATCGCTTCTTCCCAAAAGCAGGACACATTTTAAAACTTTCTACTACCAAATTATGAAAGGATTTTTCCCATCTCTCCCTGTCTCATCCCCAATTCCCCACTCTCTCCTCTCTCTCTCAGCAAGAAGCTGCTGTTCCATGACTTGGCAACTTCAGTCACCAGAATAGTAGCTTGGATTTAGGGGCCCAGAGGTCCTCTGTGCTGCTGAGACACGTCTGCTTGTTTCTGTGGGGGAATAACTACACCACCAAGCAGTAATCTCTAAAGGATGCACTCGCTAGAGGTCCTCAGCTACTGACAGTTAAGGGAGCTGAAGTATTCTCAGATTAAAAATTTGTAAACTGCTAATGGCAGCAGAAATACTCCCTTCACATATCAGCCCCGTTCCCAACTGTCACCCCCTAATTCTCTAGGCCTCTCCTTCTCTGAGCTCACAAATAATTTCTTGATGTTTTCTTCAGTTTGTTCAAGTTTTCTCTGAATTTGTACTAACGGAGGGAGGTTACAAACCCAGCATCAATCATCATTCGCAGAGAGCAGAATCTCTTTATAAATCTATCCTCCTCTTCCCTTCCCAAATTTACTTGACTAACACACAAATTACTATTGCTCTCTCAGGAGCCACAAACAGGTGGAAGCAGTGGGAGCATTTAGGGAGTTTATCACTACACATGTCCCGGACTCCATACTCTCCCCCAGCTACCTGCTACTGACTACTGTCAAGGATAGGAATATAGGCTAGAAAGAGCTAAGCTCCGAACCAGTATGGCCATCCTTATGTTGTTTCCTTCCCCCAGCTATCAAATGTCATCCAGAAATCAGATTCATATCACAGTCTCTCACCTGGAATAACACTGCCTTAGAGCAAAAACCAAATTCTCTTTTTTTTTTTTCCTTCCCTTTCTTGTTGAATTCGTGGCTTCACACTTCTTTCTTTCCCCTCAAATCCATTCTCTTCGCTGAATCCTTCTCTCCACTGCAGTCATTATAAGGATCCTAGTTTTCAATATTCCTAAAAAAAAATTCTTCCTGCTTCACAGGCTGGTTTTACTAGCTTTAAAGCACTGGCAGGGTTAAGGAGCCAGAACTACACCCAGCAAACCAAGCCTTTGTCCAACAAAGTTAACAGGAACAGCCTGGATTTCACTGGGACAAGAATTAGCTTCCTCTGTAAGTAACAGCTGATATGTTTTTTTTTTTGTTCACATCTTCCCCTGTATAGCTCTATAAGCAAACAGGTTTCTTGAAAAGCAATGTACAGGGGAATAAATCAGACCATAGCAAACAATTCCAAAAACATTTCCCATAGAATAGTACACAGAAAACCAGTAACCGGTTATTGCCACTCTCTCTCTCTCTAAATCTCGTTTATCTTCTGATTTCAGACTTGAAGCAGCTATCAAGAATTTACTGCACATATTATGATTAAGAAACCACCTGATCTCACTGTCACATATTGACGACTTTATTGGTTAGTATAAATACAACCATTCATAAAATAACTCGTCTTCATATATGATACTGCATTCATTTATTATCACAAAAAATACCTTTGCTTACAGTAGCGATATGTAATTAATAATAAGATGAAATAATATATAATTTAAAGATGTATTTTGAATTTTCTTGCATAAATAGTTAAGTATGCTTTAATGACTCCATAGCAGATGACCTGAACTACTAATAACTGTACAAAAGCTACAGCAAAAAAAGATTTCAAAAAACTTAATTATTGAGGAATACAACAACTAATTTGAATTAGAGTTATTACACTTGCACTCTCACTTAAAACAAGAAACTAATTTGTAAGTTAAGACATATTTCACTGAGGATGCAGTTTGATTGAAGAACCTTCAATATTTGAAACGGTGAATGAGGAAAACAAGACCCTGAACTGGGCTTTCAGACTAAACTTGCAAGTCTCCTGTTAGAGAAGACAATGAAAAAAACATCTTTCCCCCCCTAATATACACTTCAGGTGCCCCATGCAAGCCACTCATATAAAAGGAGGAACCCCACGATGTGTTTTTTACTAGCTCTGAGTAATCACGGAACAGAACATTTTAAATAACCCCATGTTTTTTAATGGGAATAATTTCCTATGGCTACTATTATTCACCATTAGTAGTGATTTTCTACTTGCACCCTGTTATGCCCTTCACTTGCTAATTGCCTTTTTTTATTGTTGTATTGGAATATGTTGCTTGTTAAACCACAACATGCTGAGTTAAATAATAGTGACTGCAGCTGCCCTCATCTTTAATATAAGTGAAGATAGAACTGCCTTGGAAAAAGGCTGAAGTCTTCACAGCCCTGGCCTCATGCCAGGGCTGGGGTTGGTTTTAAAGTCTACTCTGTTTTGAAGAGAACTTGGCATACTCTTTGGCCTCTTTGCAAGCTTCTAGAACTTGGTAACTCCAGTCCTGGTACATAAGGCCAATTGGAAAATATTCAAACATAAATGTACTGTGAACTATCAAAAACTTTGTTATGCAGCCCTAAATCAGTGAAGTAGACCCTGAGCAAACAGCCAGCTGACAACCACTTAGCATTTGAATTAACTATGAATATCTGTACTTCATTTATCTGCTATATATGTTCTATAGCAACAGAAATAAAGCAATAAGAACAAGCTAGCACCCTTTTTAATTTCTCTCTTAACATGATTATAACCAAGTAAAGTTCACAGAAATGGACTGCAAAACTCCTGTCCCATTGGCTTTATGATTTGTACTGCTCATGTGACCTGCTCAGTGATTTTAGATTATTTGAGGCAACATAAAACATGGAATAGGAAATAGTTAATTTTCTTCCAAAATTATTAGAGAATATATTCTATAAACTTTTTAAAAAATGCAATAGCATAGTTATTGCTTTCTAAAAAAAACTTGGTAGAAAACAATAGTAGGTTTTTAAAATAAAAATGTCACTGTGGGATTTTTTTTTTTTTTCCAGATGGATAAAAAATGTAACTGTTGCTTATAATTAATCCACATGGTACTTGAAAACATTGAAATGCTGTGATTCCAAACACAAATTGCATAATATATGCACATATAATATATTAATAAAGCACATTAAATCCTTTATATGCCTATCTCCCTTGTGAAGAATCTTGGGATTTTTTTAATTAAAGGGAAGAAAAAACCTGTGATGCTGGAGAAGCAGTATTAACACCGAGCCATACATGCAGGGAGTATTTCTACCTTCTTTTCATTAATAAAGACAGCCATTGCACTAGATATTCAGGCAAATTACTTATTAGAGAGGTAACTGGATGTGTTCACATATTCAGATACTGCAAGATAACAAATCCTAGGGTGAAAGCTTACACACACACACAAAAAAAAAAAGGGGGGGGGGGGGGAGATCATTGACAGGTTCCTCTGTGTGTGAATCGAGAAATTCACCAATAAAAGCACTTGGCAGATCTCAGCTGTAAGAGCAGTACATGAAAAGGCTCATCTGGCAAGAGCCAGGCCTTATTGCCAGCAGTGTTAAGTTAGTCCCATGAACTTTAGCTGACTCACACAGGAAAGTAGAGTGGACAAAAGTAACAAACAGTGATATCCAAACCATGGAACAACTCACAAAAACATTCTTTAAAACTGCAAAACCCTCAAAATTTCAGAAAAAAAACCCCAAACACCAGAAAAACAACACTCGAAATCCAGGTCATCACTACAATAGAAATTAAAGCCTCATGTGTACTTGCCAATGTAAAATTAAACTGTGTGGTCAAGAAAAGGGGGAGGTTGTGTGGTTTGGTTTTGTTTGGTTGTGGTTTTTTGTTTAAAGGAAACATGACTGCTGCTCATCTCATATCTGTGTTGAGGCCCTGCCTTAGGAGTTGGGATGCCATTAGGGTAGAGGCTGGGAGCTGATGGGGAAAGGATAACCATACACCTGAGCCAGCTGGAGGCCATCCTGCATGACTGTCTTCTAGCTTTACGCAGGTTCCTTCACCGAAAGACTTGCGACAGAAATGTGCAGTCCTCATCTGACAGGAGCGCTAGCTTGAGAGCCTGAAGGCTAATTCATAAAGGTGCATTTACATTTATTGCTGAAGTCAATGGGATTTTTAAATATGTTTCATCATGCTTTATACTTCAAAAGAAAAAAATCACACTGTAGACACCTCAAGCTAAGAACCCTTCATATGTGGACCTCATGTATCTCTGTTAGTTCCACATCCGTAAATGTAAGTAAACACCATTGTTCTATTTCTCCGTGAAATGGTGAAAAATTTCTCAGGTGTTGCAACAATAAACATGAAAGGACCCATAAGGAATTAATGATACTTCATGTGGAGGGCTGTGCCATATAAGTCTGTATTTATGTAACGTATGGCACTGTTATATCTTTAACAAGCAGATTGACATAAAATATTGAGATGCTGACCAGCTGACCTCCAACTATTCCAGTGCACCACACCAGACAAAGCTCTCCAGGAAAAGAAAATAAAAAATCAGACAGCCTTCCATTAGACACACGTTGAAAACAGAGGAAATAAAATGGCAACCTTAATTCAGAAATTTCTTAGCTTTCAATTACCTGGAACTACGAGAACATCCTTTCATGGCAGCTCCCATACCTCGCCTTCTCCTTACACAGTGCTCGCCTCCCAGGCAAGGTGTACCCATGGGCTGAAGCAAAGAGCCATCTACTCCTAAACACCCAGCCCTCAATTATACAGCATCTTACTTCATACCAAAGCTGCGAATACAGATACTGAAAACACTCATGTTGCATGCCTGGGCTGAACTTATACATACAGATGTGTTCCATCCTACACCTAAATTAAGATACGAGCAGAACTAAATCTCAGCTGGTAGGCAACAAGGAACAACGCCTTAAACCAACCCATGTCTGTATAAAAGAGCGCACTCTCTGCTCTGCTTGTGGAGTCAACACTAGCTAGTTTAACACACTGGTGGAGGAATGGCCTTTTGCTCCCTAGGGCTTCCAACCAAGCAGCCAGCAGGGTGACCTATTTAGATAGTCCAGGCTTGGAGACAAGCACAAGCCTGTCACTGCAAACATCCATGATTAGCCTCTATGTTATTAGACATCAGACATGACCAATTTAAGATGCTTTCACTGGCGAGATGGAAGCCAGGGAGGAACTGTGCTTAAAATCCTGTTATGTGAACCAAGGCACCAGAAATTAGCATGCAAATGTCTGTCTCCCCTACAAACAATAACAGTAAGTGCTTTAGCACATTTCTGCACAGTACTTTGCAGGCAGGCCCAGGCTTGCTTTGCTCGTGATCCAAGCCAGGTCAGACCCAGACTGGCCCTGCACCAGCAGACATGCAGCTAGGCTGGAACAGTGCCGAGTCTAACGTAAATCATCCCTGTCTCTTCCCTTAGCCCAACTTGCTAACCTGGACCCAGAACTGCACAGAACTGTGGTTCAGACTGGGCTGGTGTGCACCTGATGTACCAGCAAAGACCTGAGGCCTGCAGAAGCAATCCCCTACCAGTCGCCTGCCACACGGCTAGCTCTGTGCAGCACTGGAATAACACTGACTTGAAAATGCTGAGTGAAATTAATTGCCAACAGAACACAGTTCCAGACTCCAAGAGGAAATAAATGAATGACTTTCTCTGTTGATTATGATCACAGTTCTGGCACACTTTCGTAATGAAATTAAGCAAACATTAACTTCTGCAGGGTCAGATATTCTTCCAACTGCTAATTCTCTTTTGCTTATAATATATTTTGTTCCTGGCAGGTTCAATCCTTTGTACTGAGCAGCATTAATACTGTTCTGTATGCTGAATTTAATAGATATTAAGTGAAAGCATTATTCTGTATTTTTATAAATAGATTCTGATAAAACTCGCTAAAAAGAATTTGCTTTTAAAACAGAAGAAATAAGTAATTCAAAAATCCCATGGAATTTAGATGCTAAAAGCAACACTTCAGGGAACATTTTTAACTTAGCGGACTTGTTCTGAGAATGTTCAAGTCTTAACTTTTGACTTTTGTCCATCATTTTGTTTCAAGAGGGCAAAGGCATTTGTAGAAGCTAAATTCTGCATTCTTACTGATAGAAAACCAGTCCTTTATTTCTGAAAAAATTTCTCCATAGAAATGTTTAAATTGTTCCCAGAAGAACACAAGGAGAGTCACACTGGTCCAGGCTAATGATTGATTTAATGAAACCTGTTGATGGGGAAAGCAAGTTCATGAGCAATTCATTTAGTCCTGCCTTACCAGGGCACTACTGGCATTGCCAAAACAGAAGATTTAATGGCACATGAACCTCGTGTTGCTCAAAACAAAGAATTTGCAGACAGAGAGTAAAGGAGCTTGCCAATTTTAATATGCACATTCAAATGAAAAAGTTTTAAAAACTGATCAAATCAGAATCTTTTCCTAAGGAGAAGAACCTTAGCATCATTCTTACTTGCAAATTTAAACATCTTGAGTCAAATTCCTAAAATAATCAAAAGTTGGACAAACAACTTGTGAAAAGATAGGGCCAAATCCTTTTTGTTGAAACCATTTCTGGAAATCAGTATGATATCTTAAGGAGACCTGAATTTCTGAACCTTTATAAGATCAAGCCTGTACTTTTTAGGGGTTGGGGGAAAAAAGGTGGAAAGCCATACTATGCAATAATAACAATAACAACTATGCAGCCAGGAACATGGTTTATAATTTACATAATCACAAGAAATGTCAAAACTCTGGCTTCTACTTTAAAATACTGCCTTGTGTTGTACATTAAAAAATTTATACCAAAAGTGTATTATTTCCTTTTATTTTTAAGCAGCCTAATGAGAAAATCATCTTTCATCAGGTGTGATAAATACCAGAGCAAAGTGCAGATTATATAAATGGATTCTCTCTGCCTTCATATATTCAGAATAAAAATTTCTGAAAGATAACTCTTCTGCTAAACAAGTTAAGAGACTCAGTAGATGGTTAATCAGCTAAGATTGAATGGTCTACGATATCAGGAGTAGACAATCAAGACACTCCATGTTCACTTCCAGTCTTAAAAAAAAAAAAAAGAAAACACTACACAGGCTGAATTATGTGTAGGAACTATATTCATATATTTGGTATCAGGAGCTAAATATTTATAATTTATCCTTCTTATTATTAAAAATGCTTCGTCATCATTTAAATTTGGGAGGTTCCAGACATAGGTCTAGTTATCTTTTGCTGTGAGAGATTTGAGCATTATCTGGCATCTGATACATTTCTTTTCACAGAGATAATTCTCATTGTAATCAATTCCCTTCTCAGAACTTAGTGTTTTTCTTTTCTTTTGTCTTTTTTTTTTTTAATAAAAAATTGTTTAATTTATTTTAATTTTAAATAGGTCTAATTCCAGCCTTCACAAAAAATCACTATAGCTATCTGTCATAAAAACATGGGCATTAGCTTTATGTGCAGTATCAGTCGTACCTGTGCTATACACTCTATGTGCTCTGTATTACTACTACATTCTTTCCAAGATCACTTCAACCTACTTGCCACTGCATCATTCCGACGATCACTCAGCCTATTAACAAACACCAGATCCTTTCCAAAAATCACTGGCTTTCCACGAACTTTCCTGTTGGCATGTACTGCATTCTTTGTTCCTATGTGTATGACCTTGCATATGGTTGCATGACAGTGGGGTTTTTTTGTAGAGAGCAGTCTATAAAATACTGTGAGAGGACTGTTCTTTGATGCATAACTGATGCAGTGATACCCAACATTTTTCTGAGCAATGATTTTACATTTACTCCTAAATCTGATGAAACTCTCAAATGGCACCAGACTTCCTACCACTTCCCATGAAATGCCACAAAAACAGATTTTCTAGATCTAGTATTAATTTCTTAATCCTTTCGACATACGCCATCCTGACACTGCCCAGTGCTAATTTTTAGTTAGGCTGCAGGTCACAATTTTTAATAGCATGTGGATTGCAACTAATCAGTTACTTTAAAGAATTTACATGAAGATTGCATTGCAGAAAATAGATCTTACACAACTAAATTACATGTAATAATAAAAGTAATTATTATGCATAGGCACTAGAGAAATCTGTAGCTAACTAGAAGAGTTCAGTAATATTTCTGTACTTCTTAATCTAGACTATGATGGTCTGCGGGTCCAGATCACCTTTCAGCCTTTCAAAGAAGCTGTATCGTGAATGTGTATTCATGGATCAAGCAGTGCTTGTGACCTGTTACACGAGTAACTCACCCACAACTCTCTTATATACTAAACTTTTCAAGACGTTCAGAATAATCAGTGACTCAGAATAAACAATCTCAGCTTGACCAAGAACCTGTTGGTATCATCGCAGTCTTTCACAATTATTCAGGTGGCCTTTGCAACAGATCCACTCTCCTCAGGTTGTTGACAAAACAAAACAATTGGTTGTTGGAAAACAATAATTTCAAAAGTTACAAACTGTCCTGGTGTACAGAAAGTATGGGATTAAGGAAAAATGATGGTGGGAAATAGCAGTGTGTGCACAAGGGAAAATAATTTGATATTATGTGCACTATAAATTTATATATAAGCCCATGTGGAACAGCAATAAAATGAAAGAAGCTCAATCATCCTTACCGATTCAGCGCAAAAGCATAATGAAATTTAATGTTGTGTTGATCAGCTAGATCACAAGTAGGAAGCATTTCTAGTGTTTCTACCAGCTTCACCATAGCATCATAGTCCTGGTATGAATTTAAAAAAAAAAAAAAAGAAAAAAAAAGAAAAAAAGCAGAGGAAAGCATCACTAAACTGACATGTATCATGACTGCTAGACAGTATCTCAGGTGACTGTTCCTAGAAGAGTCAGCGAAACAGTGTAAGGAATTAAGCAGGGTTTTTGTCTATGCATGTCAATAATTGCCTCTTCCTCACCTCAATGCCACTGCCCAAATTACTGAATCCTCTGGCCAGTTTGATCGATTACACTCCCAGCACCAGGAAGGAGAGGCGATGTGTCTGGCTCTTTCCGTCCTCATTAAGGACATCTGATGAATGACACTTCATCAGGTCATCGCAGACTCGAGCACAGCTCATTTTCCAGCATGTCAGCCAGTTGTGCATTCATTTTGGTTTCTCAGGGGTAACGCACATACACATTGCTGACGAGGCCAGTACTGACATCATAAATAGCCTCACATTACTTAATTTGTTAACATGTTTTGGGATGATTACATTTCTCAAGGGAGAATAGCTTTCAAAAGAATGCAAATGATCACCAGAGGTGATCAAAATGAAGTTCTGCAGGAAAATATGCATCTTGGAATGGAAAGTTGGGTAATGCAGGATGATGTGGCTACCTCTTGCTCTCACGACACATTTATACTTATGAAATAACCAACTTAGCTGCTGATGGAAAAAAAATTCCATAGAGTGCTTGGAAGAATATTTTAAAATGGATGTCCAGCACACAGACTGTCAGCTTGAAAAGGCAGCATGCAGGCTGTGTTTTAGCAAAAGCAGCACTTATTTAAAAATAAAATAAAGAAAAAAAGGTGTAGTTATATTTTTGAAACAAATTAATGTCTCTTTGAATGATAGTTCTCAACTTGGGCACCTCTGGCCAATACAATGGTCACAACAAATGCATTTTCTACATTTCTAAATATATCTGACTTCGGGGGCAAGGGAGGAAAAGGAGGGAAGGGAAAAGCAAACATCTTGCTTCGGTAGGGAATTCTTTCTCCTAATTTTTTTTGAGGAGGAGGTTACAAATTACTGAAAACAAAGGAGACCTCAGGAAGTCACCTAGTCTGTGTCTCTTGTTCATAAGCAAAATAAATAAGAGACTAAAGCTCCTTAAGTTGCCCAACAGACAAGTCAAACTGTTAAACAATGTAACAGTTGACGTCAGCTTTAACAAACAATGAAGTACAGAAGAACAAACAAGAGCCAAAATCACATGGTAAAATAACCTTCTTTAGTCTTTAGGAACATACCTGAATATCTCTGTAAGAAAGAAGCAGGTTTATGACTATGTCAGAAGTCAGCACTTCAGTATTGTCCATACGAAGCTTAATCCTGGCCAGCTCCTTAGCCAGTTCATCTCCTTGATATTTCTCTCTAGCTTTTCTGATGTCATTTAGCAGTGTTTCTTTGTAATAGGCACTACGGAAATAAAAGATAGGCATATGGGAAGAAGACTGTTAGATATTTGTTATGAAACTTGGTTATATTTCTAATAAAAAGCATAACTTCTGATAAAAAGTACCATTTCCTCATAGTGAGGTGCACATCAAATGTTTCCAGTTCTTCATTAAATCATCACAAATATTCCACCTTGCCCTACCTCAGACTGTGGGGCTATGTATAAATATTCTTACAACGGGGATTGTGAGATAATTTTTCAACACAGTAAATCTGGGGCATTTCTTTGCCCCATTACTGACCACAGTAGATGTGGTACTTCATATCTGTATCCTAAAGAAGGCAGCAACTGGGGTACTAGAGTGACACAGAGAGGAAAGACCAATGTGAAGTAAAGAGGAGGTACACGATTTTATCACAAAGGGAGGAAAGAGGCTTCCAACCAAAGAAACTAAAAGAAAAACAAGTCACCTAAAGCTAATTTATTTTCAGTCTGTTTGATGAGCTTAATACATAATGTGCGCAGGATCTGTGTAAAAGCCCCCAGTAAATGCATCTAACATCAGCACACAGTGCAACACCAGAGCTTTTATAGCATACTGAATCATATATACGTTATCAGCATGAGAGTTATAAACGACCTGGGCAGGCTACCTGGAGGTAACTTTATCTGGAGCAACTTATGGAGTCTAACAGATAACACCTGACAGACACTCGAGTGCATACAATGCCATTTTTGTTTACAAATGCGTAGTGCAAACTATTCAACCTTGCTTAGCATAAACCCTAAACATAGCAAAGAAAACTAAGTTCTCTGTCTAATACCCATTATATCTTACATATAATGTGTAAGATATGTTTATAATGCAAAGCAGCAAGGTCACAGTAAGCACTACAGTTGTTGTTGACAGTTGTTTTACTGTCAGTGGAGGTTATGCTTAACTGACCACGGATTTCCAGTCTCAGGTTTCTATCCAGCATAGCCTTGTACCAGGCTAATGATAATTAGTCCTTCTTGTGCTACCCCAACCAAAGGGAGATACTGGGTAATGCTTTTTGCAAGTATCCAAATGACTTAGGAATGGGAGTCTCACTTTCAAGAATGACGCAACACAACCTCTTCAAACTTAAGATTTTGGCAGGAATGAGGGATCATCTAGCTACATCTTCCTCTTCACAAGGATCTACCACAACAGTGCCTAATCCTGCAGCTGTATAAAAGCCTCTTTCAGGTACTTCAAACTGAGAATGGAAGAGAGAAAAGAGGCTTTACTGCAGGACTCTGCAACACAATTATCAAACCAAAACCACCCACAACGCTTGTCATAAATGTCAGAGACAAAGTATGCAGTAGCTTTGCACAGCTGCTGCCCAGAGCAACATTTCACAATGACACAATCGCTAAGTGGTTCCAAAATTTACTACTACCAGGACCAGCTGTGCAACTGGTTTCCTGAATCTGCACTGCTCAGCACAGCTCTCCTGTACACTGACCAACCTTCCTGAGCTTCTGCCCCTCCTCTTGGCCCTTTCCTCAAAGTGGGCCTGTGTTGGCTGCATGTAGCCTCCCCTCTAGCACTGTTTTGGAGAGGAGCAAGAGGTAGCCTGAGCTTCTTCAGGCCAGCAATATCCCAGTTTCTGCCCAGCAAGGTGCCAGAGAATAGTAGAACTACCATGGATGGAGATGTAAGGGACAAGGTGTGTGCGGGCTGGGTCATCTGTGGGATCCTAAGTAGGACCAGGCGAGAAAAGGAGTTCTTTAGGTGAGTCTTTCACTTGGGTAGGATGGTAATGGGGAAAGAGAAAGAAATCTGAGGACCCCAAGTACTACCTCATGTTTCAGACACTAGGAAAAAGAAAACCTAGAAGCTCAGTCTCTCCCATTTTTTTCCAGAAATACAAACAAAACCAGACTAGCTGCAAAGTACGTGGTGAGCAGTAGAGACATTCGTCTCCAGACCCAATCCTCAAAATTCCAACAGTCCCCTGTAGAAGTGGCTGAATAGTATGTTTATTAGGTGATAACAGAAGTCTAATATTAAAAAACAAACAAACAAACCCCACAAAACCCCCACGCCACTCAGACCACGGAAGTTACATTTAATTGCCCACTGCTGCCACAGACATATACACTTACTTGGTGACAGAAAAGGACAGTCTTTGGCTCTGAGTTCTACGAAAAGGCTGTGATCTTATCTCCTATTACAACCTTATGCACTGTAATTTATACTTAAGCACTTCACCTTACCCATGGACCGCCTTTGCTTACTGATATTTCAGAAAGTAACCATAAATCAATTACTAACGTAACGTGGTTAGTTAACTGCAACAGCTGCAGGACATCAATATAGAAAGCAGCCAAGTTAGCAGCTTCTTTTAACACTATATTAAGTGCAGTGAAAAATTAAAAAGAAAAAAATTCAATACTACTAGAGACCCTGCATCTTTTTTATAACATTAAAAAGAGACTATCAAAGGTTCTGGCAGTGTATATATTGTAAAATCACCATGATGTAACATGAACATCCTTGAGAAGGCTGACAAACTTGTCCACCAATGGGACACAAAGTGGCCCCAAGATATTGTCCCAGCTGGGTTGCATATACTCAGAAGCTCTTCTTTGGGCATCACTTTCACAGCAGAAGTAGTCAGCACAAGGTGTAACAATGTATGGAATAAAATAATAATTGCCACTGGAAGCCTAAGAGAGAAACAGGCACAGGTTAGAAAACATACGAAAGTGGAAGCATGCTTGTGTATACACAGAATCTTTTATTGTCAGACAAAACAGCTAGATTAGGGCTGGTGGACTATGAAGCTGTAGTGCACTGTTTAACACAAGTGTTGCAAGCATTAAATTCAAGGAATTTTCTGTGGAAGATTTACAAATATCAACAAGGGTGATGAAAAAAAGGTCCAGATCTGTTAAGCAACAATACACCAAAACTGTTTAATATTTTTAATGTGATTCATGGACCCTGATAGGGTCTGACAGTTACAAGCTAACCTGGGGTCAGAGATGTACTTTCATCCTCTAGGCTCACTCCGTGCTAGGAAGGATATGATGCAAAGCTCCCCACAAAGAAACACGGGCACTGAAAGGAGATGCGTAATCCAGAGGAGCCTACAAAATATCTGCTGCATGCTGCCATCAAACACCAAACCAAGCACCCAACCAAACCCTGAAATGTTTTTTAATAGATCTATGACTTTTAACACAGAGTTCCAGAACGAAAACCAAAAATCCTTAATATGCCACATAAAAAATGTAAACATGATAAAGGTGCTGAAAAGGGAGAAGAAACAGGAAATGCCCTTCAGAGCCCCAAACCAGCAAGTTCAGAGTCTTCAGCTCCTGCACAAGACCCCAAAACCCAGATATCTGCGATGTATTCCACAGCTGTTAGAAGCACAAATATCCGATTTTGAGCTATGACAATTCTCTGCTGTTTACAAGAAAAGCAGACTTTGCATTTCAGAGTAACTAGGTAAGAGCACTGGAGCGTGGGTCAGTGCTACACCTAACACAACCAACTACCGCTAAATACCCTTAAACTGCCACCTTGGGGATATCAAACACGTACAGCAAAATCATACCTTTCATTTTTTCATATCGCCTAAGCCTGCAATAAAGCTGTGGCCATTTAAAGTCACCTTGAACAATAGGAGAATGCTGAGATGATGGAAAGAATGGATATGAAGATGGCACATTTTTATAAGCATTAATAAACTAGACAAGAGAAACAAACTGTTTGCAGGAAGTAACAATGTAGGGCATACAATTAATAAAAATACAGATGGGAAAAAACCTGTATCAGTGACATCCTATTGCTGATCTGAATCTGTAAGGATTTAGAATTTTTAATTATTTCTAGCAGACAAAGATCAAGCCACATTCCTTCCTCATAAACCTTACAGTGCAGTACCTCTGTTGTAACAGTATAATTATCTCTTGCGATGTTACCTGCACTTCCTACTGAAAATGTAGAAAACTTGCAACTCAAACCACCAGTATGTTAAAACAATTTAGTCTCAGGTTTATTCAAACAAACACTGAGTTTAGTACAACGTAAAAGCTGCTCGTGTCTAAACTTTAATCTTAAACCTGTAACAGTGAATCAGCTCTTCCTGCAACAGAAAAAAAACCCAGTTTGTAAGTATGATGTACCTTATGAAGCAGAGAGCTGCAATAATCCATTGAAAAGGCAGAGCAATTTTCAGAAAAAACAAAATTACGTGTGAAACTGTATCAACCTTATACAGCCAACATCTCATCTCTTTCACTTGGATTTCTTACCCCTTTCTAGATAACAAAACCTATGCAATTAAAAACACATTTTTGTCCATGACAGACGTTTTTGTGTGCTGAAATCAGGAACCCTGCACATATTTGAGCATGTCACCTTGTCTGAAAAGCAACCAGCTCCAATTTTCTAGCTTCCTCTGTCCAATATTTACATATAATAAATTATAAAGCCCCTTCATACACAGTGTGTGCCTTTCTAACAGAGTCTGTCTTATCTTCATTATGTAGAAAAACAGTTCTGTCCAACTCCTTTGCTTACGCTATCAAGGGCTAGAGATGGCTGAGAATACCAACCATGCTTTTTCAGACTGTCTACTCGAGATGCCTGCCTCTGACACCAAAAGCTAATCATTGTGAAAATTACTGTCATCTCATACACCAACTATTGCTTAAGACAATGAATAAATGGCAGTTAAGTGTGAAATAAAATATGTATCAATTCTAGCTGCAAATACACATAATCTGTAAATGATTACTTATTTAATTGTAACAGAATTATAACTTCATAGTTTATAAAGACTATATGCTGAGTTGGTTTGTTTCAGGATTAGTAGTTTAGCTGTTTTTATTGTCTTATTTCGAGAATTTTTTAAGTTGAGAATTTTTTAAGTTAAAAATTACCAAAAAACCAAGCAGACTGGAAAAAAGCCCCAACCTCTCCATACCTCACCTTCCAGCAAATAATGTATGTCCAATACACTAGCAATTAGTTTTGTATTCAAATACAACACTTTAAAATCTACCACAAAAAGAGCCAAAAGTTTAGGAACATAAAAAAAAAAAAAAAAAAAAAACCCACCAAAAAACAACAAAACCAGAACAAAACAAAAAAAACGCACCTTGAAACAACTGCAAGTAAGTTGAGTTGAGAGAGGGACCTGTTCTTTAGGGGAACATGGTTGAAGGAATTAAGCACAGAGCCATGCCTTTGCTGAAGGGCTGAAAGTGTTAGGCACACACAGGCCATTCTTAGGCTCTAGGCAAGATAGGCCAAACACAGAGTGCTTTATATCTTAAAATACTCCCCTAAACATTTGGCTAATGCTGTTTAAAATAAATATTTGACGTTAATAATGCAAACAGGCTTTTTTAATTGTACTGCCACAGTTATTCGGTGCAACTGTCACTTTGTGACAGAGATGTTACACTAGTATTAAAGGCATTTCCCCACCCCCACCCCCACCCCCAAATAAATAACGTTCAGAAAAATCTCTGTATTTTTAGAGGGAATTATACCTGCACAGCTAATAATACAATTATTTTACTTGAGCCATGCAGCTCATTTTGCCACTTACTCAAGCATCAAGAGTATTAGGAGCACCTACCCTACCTTGCAAAGCAGTTAGAAGGAAAGCACACAGGAAAACCGAAAATGAGCTGCCTTCATTCAAAGAAGTCACAAACTTTTGAGTGTTCAGGGAGTTTAATCCACCATTGTCTTAAGAACTAAGGTTTTCATGTTAGTTTTCCATGACATCACATTCCAATCCATCTTGCAATAGAGTTAAGATATTACAAACTTTTAAAAAATACTTTCTCTTCTAAAGTTGAATATATGCAGTATTTTTATGTAAAGACTTTGAAGAGAGATTATCACAAGCCATCCATTCTAAATGCTCAGGATCTAGCTTGCAAGGAACAAGCACTCCAAGATTACAATCACTTTGAAGGAAAGACCCTGCCAAGCTCTATTTTTAAACTACCCTTATATAAAAATGCCTAGAAACACCATAATAAGATGGCATATTTATTCAGAAAGCAGATTTAAAGTGATACATACTTTGCCTATCAGACTACCACTGTGGTATTCAGGAGGTACTTGAACCCGAAGAAAAGCTTTGTGGTTGGCAACCTACTCCAAATTGAAATAAGACAACAAGAAGGAAAACACCACCACAAAACAGCATAGGAATCAAAAAGACAGACATGACACACGAATAGAGAAATTATTAACCAAAGAAACAATAGAAAATGAATACAGATATTTCAAGCAAGTCCATATTTACAAGGCCAAGAAAGCAGTGCAATACTTCGCCACACAGAATGTAAGATTTCTCTACCCACTTGATTTATTTGTCTATACATCTCCTTGCGTCATCATTAAGATGCTTTCAGGTCTTACTTTTATGAACTGTAATTCAACCACTATAAATATGCATCCCTTGAGATAGTAACATTTCCATAAAAACTAACGTTCATAAATAAATTTAGATACCTTAGTTTTCATTATATCAGTAGTAACAATGGCATATTTCACTATTAGAAACATGAAAAGTAATATTCACTGGGTTACCCATTGCCTTTGTATAATTCTTTCCCCAAAAAGGGAAAATTATTCTCAGTATCTAAGACGTCCCTACTCCTCTTTCACTTCCTGCCCTTTTGCAAAATATTTTAATAGTTTTGCTGCCTCAGGCTTTTTTAGAAACATATCATTAAATGACCATATCATACAAACTTTTATATATTGTAAAAATAATCAGAAAATAAAAAATAGAAAGTTACTCTGCAATACTACTTCTTCAGATTATTAAATTCATATAATGTAATCATACTTTAGAGTCTTGGCCCTCATTTCAATCCATTGGGGCTACTAAATTGGAGAATATGAGTCCAAGTGCCAA
Organism: Rhynochetos jubatus; assembly: GCA_027574665.1. Lineage (NCBI taxonomy): Eukaryota > Metazoa > Chordata > Aves > Eurypygiformes > Rhynochetidae > Rhynochetos > Rhynochetos jubatus. Next base: position 53,279,333 of record CM050649.1, on the reverse strand, counting down.
AATCTTTCTGTTTAGTTTTCTTAAATGTTCATTGCCTTGAAACAGTAGAGACATCTAATTTATACAGCTACTGAAACTCTGAAGAGACTTTCTGCCAATTACAATAAAACGTGATTTTTCAACATGAAAAATTCCTTGTGGCAAGGATAAATTGCAATCCTGTTCCCTTTAGATCAAGGAGAATTTTTGCTAATGACTCCTCCATGGCCCAGACATTACTCTCTGCTTACTGTAAGAGCTGATACAAGATTTAATGAAAGAAACCTTTAAAAGCTCTGAAAATACTTTATCAAGCCCACAGGCCTAAGTATACTAAAATAAACCTTTTGGTTTAATAGCCAGCTTACTTTCCTTTAAATACCCTCCCTGAAAGCAATTAGCAGGGTTATACAGATTTCTTCAGGCATACCATCAACTAAAGAAAAATTAACTATTAAGTCTTTCCCTTTATATTCTGTACTTGCCATAAGAATTTATCCAGAGAGGGAAGTTCGAGTTTGTATTCTCAATGCCACGTTCAAACAAACCGAATGGATCAAAGCACATGCCTCACACTACGTGCAACCAATGCTAGAATTACTGCCAGAACGACTGTGCATTTTGCTTCCTGACTCCAGCAGTTTTTAAAAAGACACTTGTGCACTCCTTCTTTCACTCAGTCTTGGCCTTTTTTGTGATGCATCATTCCCTAAAATTCTGTAGAAGGAGAGGAAATTTCCCTACTGGAGGGTGAAAAAAAAAAAAAAAAAAGATAGCAACAAACTGTATCAAAGTAGAACGACTTTCCCATGGATTTTGTCTATTATACTGGTCTGGGGGAAGATTATTTTTTAGCATTTTTTGCTTCTGAAAAATCCTTGAAATTTTATTTCTCCAGTAAACCAGTGTTTATCTGACATCTAAAGAAACTCCAAAGCACAAGTCCATTTTCTACTGATAAACTTATTTTCCTGTACTCTACAGTCCAGTAGCATCCACTCTGCCATCAAACCTTTATTTTTCCATAACAACACAGGGAAAAAAACCTGTTCTGCAAGACTGCATATTTGCAATTTATTTTATCAATTATAATTTTGACAGAAACTAAGAAGCTGTGCATACACCCTCAGTAAAATTAGCAGAAGACAGTCCTCAAAGCTCAGAGGACCTCTACAGAAGGGAACCTAACTGATGGGACACAGAATCTTGACCTTGAATTTCATGCCAGGGCAATTATTTCTTGGGAACTGAACTCCCATAGCCAATAATTCTTTCCTTGTATATCCAAGCATGCAATAAATTATCAATACAGAATTTTAATTGCTTGTTTGTAGGAGTCAAGTAGAGCTGAATCACATTCCCCATCTTATCTTATCCCTGAAGACTTCATTCCTGGATGGTGGAGGGAAGGAAGTTCTCCTACTCTCACACTCTTTTTTTAGACAGTAAGCTATTAAATCTCTCAGACTCACACAACCACAGCATGCTGCTGTATAATTTTGACTGTTAGATCAGTTGTACTCAGGCCAAATCTCAAACGAATTGCTGACCTTTAATCTATGCATTGTTTTCAACTCTATGTCCAATTTCCTCACTCTTGCCCCCTCCCTGGTGCTGAATTAGAATAATGTTTTTCCTGACAAAGAAAACATCAGTTTTCTTCAAGGCTTACCTGTAATCCATCAAAAGAAAATAATCCCAGGTGACACACGACACATTCATTTTCTCTGCATCTTTAACAAGGCTTCTCTGCTATGATATTTTTGCACCTTTGTACATGACTTGAGATTTGCAGGATAAATAGCAAAGGTGAGAGCAGGCAAACCTCAGAGAAAGGTCCGAGCTACAGCCACCAGCAGACAAAGTTTCACTCGTGCTGCTGGAAGAACGGTGTTCTGTGCCTGTAACAATCTCAGTTGTCCCCCTTCCCTTCTACACAGTGCAGGCACATGGACATGAAGCTTATAAGACACCCTGAGGACTTCTCTTCATAAACCCAGCAATGGTATTCCTGTGGCTACCTCAGGGTTGGAGGAAGGTTTAGTAGATCAAGTATCTATCCTCCTTCCAACATGTCTCCAGACCCTAACAAAGAGTGCATTTAAGCCCTTTCTGCTATTCCACAGCTATGGCAGAGGCATACCCACACTTTTCAATCAGGAAAAGCGAAAGGAAAATACAAACCTCTAGTACAGGAGTATTAACTGTTGTGTCTAACTAAGCATTTAAACCAAAATGGTTATGTAACTACATACTTGCTTGGACAGAGCAAATTCACACTATTTCTTTACCTACTTTACCACAGCAACCCTCATTAGCAATAAACTTCAAGTAAGACATTGCCCATATGGTTGTAAGACATTTAACCAAGCAATGGAGCAGTGGCACCAGACTGGGGCAGCAGCAAACTGCAAGCCCTCATGACAACTCCTTGGATCTGAAAGGAGGAGAAAGCAATTGTCTATTTGAAGTCAACTCCAACTTAGAAAAACATAAAGTTTTAACCTATTAACTCTTTAGCTTGCCAATTCATTTTTTGTAATTTCTGATTAAAAAGCCTGATAAAAGAATGCAGTACAGGAGCACAATTATCTAATTAAAGAGAATATGAACAACTTCAAATAACACAAAAGGATCAAGAATCTATACTCGGTATCTAAAGTTATTTATTTTTTTCCTCACTGAATTTTACTCACAACTGGTTTTTTAATTTAATCACTTGAAGAAAGTGGATTAGGCAATCCCTCCTTTTAAAAGGAGGGATCAGGATCCTAGAGGCAGGGCCTCCCTGCCCCTTTTGCTAGCCACATGGTGTTTACAGGTCTATTACTAGGTAGAAACCATGTCACCAGATCCATCTTTTCTTCTCTTCCATGCAAAGATCAATAACTCCTCCCTCTGTGGGAGAAAGAATCTGCCAGAAGAAAAGATTGCAGGCTCCTAATCTGATCATGCTAGGCTGAACTTGCCACAGTCCTCTTTGTCTTTACTTGGTTTTGGGAATTACCACCAAATGGCTCCATCACAATTCGGGCTCATGCCATTTTGATCATCCACCAGTTGGTGGACGGTAGCCTTCACAAGAAAATCTTGCCTTATTCTGAAGCTCCCATTCACAGAGCTACAGACCAGTAGATGCAGTTCACACCCCACAGGTGAAACGAGTTCAAGGATCACCAAGGCAGACAGGAAAACGACCTGGATTTACTCATGTGCTCAACCTGATCTATCTTTAACCTACATGCAGCGCTGTGACCAAGCATAAACAGCAGCTCAAAATAAACCGCTGTGACTAATCTGTTATTTCTTCTATTTCTCTTTTAAACTATTAGCAAACCCTAAGAACATTTTATTATTTTAGTCCTGCTCAATATTCTTCAGAAGAAAATAAAAGTGTACAGTGAATGGGGGGAAACATAAACCAATAAACGGAAGTTTAAGATATTTACAAATGCATTAGTTCTCAAAATAATGGTGTTTAATGAAAATAACCAGTGACATGGTGTGAAGTATAACAAAATACATAGCTAACATATCATGACATATTGCAATAAGCCTAAAATAACCTCTGAATTTTATCTTCATTCAGGCTTACTTACTTTTTTTTGTTTTACTTGCATTAAGGGTAAGAATATTTTTACTTTGGGAACTAAGCTTTTGCATTCCTAAGTAAAACCTGTGAATTTGTGAGGAAGAGGACGGCTATAAAGTAGCCAAAGCTGTTTGAGATAGAAGAGTAAGCCCTATTAAGGCATCACACACACACACACTTTCGCACAAGTGGATGAAAGAAGTGGAGACAGAAAGAGACATTGAATTTCTGGGTTTATATTTTGATATATCAACCTACATATATAACATTTATCTACTGGTACCTTCCTAGAACTTAAACAGGAACTGCTGAAGAAAAGTAATTTTTTAAACTAGCTTTACTTTGGAAAGAAAGTCGACCAGATTTCCACTTGTCTGAGTTGTATACAGGTAAAACAGATTTCCTTCAATCATATAGAGCATACATATGCTTGGCAGATTTGTTATTAGAGTTGCTTCAAATTTAGTATCTTCATTTTGTGTTTTAAAATGAATGTGGATTTAATACTTACTGTGTTTTTCTGTGATACCATATCCTGGAAGAAAAAAAAAAGATAATAAAAATGTTTATTCATTTTTACTGGGAATTACTATTTCCAATAAAAATAACTGGTATACATGTATATATATTCACATACATACGTGTTCTTCACAGCATAACCTGTATTTCCTGCCACAGCAAATTCCAAGTAAAGGGACAAAACAACATAAAGAAAAGTCCTTGTAGTTCAGGTTAGGAAAAAAAATAACAATTCAAAGGAAAAAAAACTATTTAAAGAAGTGCGCAGAAGATGAAGAAAGTTTACTTGCCAGTAGCTGGAGTTTCTGAAGCTGGTACTCCACAGACCCCATCACACTCCAGGCATTTGTGAGATAAAATCATTCAAAGACGGAGATTTTTTTTCTCTGAAAGAGTATCCTTAAGGTACCTAGGCCTCTTTCCTACCTGGATGGGCACTGACAAACACATTCCTCCTACACCCTAATTCTTCTCACCTCAAAATCTAGAGAGAGATACTCAAACTATGAGGCAGATGATAAACTAACGGGCATGTAAACCAGACCTCAAGGATTTCCAGGTGCTGGTAAGTAACCTCCTCTTCCTTCCATGGCTTACATGTTCAATGAACACTGCTTGGTGAAACTAGAGATATCTCCAGGTAAGTCACATTACAAATGTCAGATATAGACGTTTTTCTAGTTCCAGCAACTTAAATCAAGCCTTCTGATCCCATAGTAAGATATGCTACAGTTCTGTGTAAGCCTAGGAGGTTATGCAAGCAACTGGGAGACAAGGAAGAGATCAGTGCCACTGATAAAGTTCCTAGCAAAAGAGAGAGGAAGACAGACAGTAGCTTTTCTAGTCTTAAGTGACCCAGCCACGCTCCAGTGTTCCCAGGTCCCAGATTTGTCCTTCAGCTTTACATCCTTGGGGAAAAAGCCCCAGAACTGGCACTGCCAAGACTTGCAAATTCTGGCAACAATCTGAAGATCCACCCCATGGATGGATGCAACCCCGAAGGTCATTCAGCACTCCAGTTATGCAGCAGGTGCTTTGGTATGTGCTTGGCACAAAGTGCAGAAATCAAAGCCATTCATAGAGGTCCCCACTGGGTAGAGATAAATAGAAGTTGAGTAGCCTGTGCTTCCCAAACTTTGGCACATCCTTGGGAGAACCAAAGTGATCGGAACATCTAAGTGACAGCATAAAAGGACAGTAAAAGCGTGTTCATTAAAAATAAAAATGAAATATCTTTCTGCGGTCAGGTACATTAGTCATCCAGGATGAAAGGTTTTATGCCTGCCCACCCAGCGTAGCTAGAGGAATGGAGGGCATGCAAGTATGGTTTAGCACATACCCACAGGGATAACCACCTTGAGCAAAGGGTGTGAAAGGCTCCAGCTCCAAGTTCTTGTGACTGCAGGTCACATGGAATGTGAATGTGTATGTGGACCACCCACTGAAGAAAGGAAGTGCGGGATACTAGACACATCAGAGTAAAATCAATGACACTGAGAGCAGAAAAGAGGAAAGAGAAGCTGTGACTGCACTCACAAAATTAAGATTAAACTTAACATTCTCATAGGATCAAAAGAGGTTGGAGAATTCTAGAAAGGGGTTTTGGACATTAGTGATATGAAAAATATTAAGTAATTCAAAATAAGGGAAAAAACACAAAGCATGAACAACGTTTCTCTCAGTGAAGGTAGCAAGAAAAGCAGCTGTAGGTGATGATGCAGAGGATAAAAATCTAAATGTGACCTAAACCAAGGAGAACCTGCACTGTGAAAGGCAGAAACATCCCCAGTATAGACTCCCATCCAGAACAGCAATTTCAGTACTTAAGTGTATAGCATGTATTATCCTACTATAAAAATGAACAACAGGCCTATAAAAAGATTTGGTATTATCTCTTTTTGATCTTCAAATAGTAATAAAACGGAGATTCCTGTAATCTTAGCTACTCCTCAGCACCTAGGAGATAGAAACCTCATCAGACAGAAGTGCTTCAACAGTAGGAGTAGGTTGCAATACAGCCCTTGTTCAAGCGTCATTATTATACAGGCCATAATCTTTTTTTACATATAAACTAATTAGAAGAGGGAAAGGAAGGAAAAAATCAGACCTGCACTCCCAAGTCTAACCATCTGAAGCAAAATCAGTACATTAATATGGATTTTCTCTTATAAACAAGCTTTTATACTATTCTAATCATTACTATTTATGCTAGCAGCTGTCATTCTCAGCATGATTTTGTTACATAGGTATCAGTAAATCACACTCAGTGGAAGTTTCAAAAAACACAAACTTTTGCAGGATTTGGTATTTAAAGATATTTCTGAAATGAAGCAGAATTTGAAGTGAGAACCTTACTTTGAGAGACTGAGCAGTGTCAGCATCAGTGTCATGGTAGAGTATAACATTATTAGCCATGTCAAAGCTTTCACGCACACCAAGGTGGTAAAACAGTGATGGTTGCTTGGAAATATCACTCATGTCCACAACTGCAACATCTGAAATGAGAGAAGGAGGGGGGAAAGGTGCTATTAAAAAAAAAAATAAATCTTAAAACCAATATTATTCTTACACAGGATTTAAAATAAATCCTGAAACTACATATACATTTAGACAGACAAGCTCAATATATTCAAATAAGGATCACTTTCTCATGGTAAAAGTACACTTTACCATTCGTATGAAGAACCTACTCAGGAAATGATCACAGTATTACAGTAATTGGGAGGCAGAGTTTGTGAATTCGACTTGAGGTTTTGAAATCACTGCATCAGGAATACCTCGGGTGAAGAAGCAGTTCTGTGTTTGTTGACTGAGCTAGGCCTGACAGCCTGAATGCTCAAATAGGATGGAAAGCTCCAAAGCTTCAGGTGGAACCCCTAAGAACAATAATGTAGCAGAAAATTAGGGAAAACTGCAAGACCAACTTTATCTTAAGAGTCTGAGGTTTGGAGAACACGAAATTCCTAAACAGTAGATAAAAAAATTACTGTGCAAGTTGTCTCTTTAAAGCTACAAGCAAGATGTTCAAGATGGGGGTTGCAGGAATGAGGACATTCGACCACAGGTAGCCAGAGCAAGACTTCCACTGCACTTGTGCAGCATTCCAGTCAGAAATGGGAGTAAAAAAATTCACATCAGTAGAAGATGAGCTATACTGAGAGCTAAGGAGAAATATCCCATACTATGCAGAACAGCTGAGATAAAGGCAAAAGGCAAAATGCTGAGTTCAGCATTTGATTCTCATATAAGCCTGAAAGCCAGTATAGAGAGAAGAGGTAACTGGAGAATAGGACACTTAACTCCTGAGGTTTTTTTATTTGATCCTTATATCCTCTAGGCTACCTAAGAAAATTTTATTTTATAGCTTTTTAAAGGTCTGTATCTACATCTGTCTGCTTTCACTGCTATGGGGTAGATGGATGAACTTATACCCAAAGTATTCATAAGACTAGAGCCTTGGCATGGAAACCACAGGGGCGTCTGAGGTTCAAAACAGATTCCAGAGACTCAGTGCAGCTGGACAGTAAATCCTACATCTCTGAAGAAGTAACAGACAGTGTCTGTACCTACAGGGAATGACAGAGAAGGGTGACCTACTAGTAAGCAAGACATATAAAAGCAGATGTGATGTATAAGATCCAAACACAGCAGCCAGTTTACCTGGGCTTCACCAAGGTTACACATCGCAAGAATCAATACTCTATCCTTAGTATGCAAGTTCTTGGAAAAGCCTGCAATGAATATACACCCCATGTACATTTCCATCAGGCTATACTAACACACCACATTGGGGTCGGCCAGGCCCTGTGGTTACTAACAGATGCCCTGTTAAAGCACAAGGAATGTCTTGAGTCCAAAGACAATGTCCTGCCTTAAGAAGGGGGTAAAAAAATCCAAATACATCTCCTCCCTCCAGAAAAACCAAAACCCCAACATAAAATCATGGCAACATGAGACAATCCCCTTATTCCCATGGAACCTCAAATTCTGTAGCATCTACTGATGACCTTTCCAGTTCCTGTTTAGCCAGCTCTCCACAGCAGGGACAAAAATCTTAGTGTACTGCACACCGCAGGGTCACACAAACACACCAGGCTCAAAGCAGTAAATTCCAGCTCCATCCACACATCCAAATCTAGATTGCCCCTATATTTCAGAAAACATAAACGATCTACAAAACAAAAGTTAAGACACAAACAGTTTGTTAAGCTAACAAATAGACCTAGAATCAAATACCAAGTTAAAAAAAAAAAAAAATTGTCTCAGAGCTTGGACTGCTTTTAGTGCTTGCATAAACTGTTTTTGTGGAACTAGAGTGCTACGAAACCAAAATCGCCATCCTGGTAAGACAATTTAGACAACGCGTTTGTGTATCACACAGATATTGCATTTTACAATGAAATGTAAGCAATGATCTGTAACAGAGTTTACTGAAACGAGGCTATACACAGCTCATTGCCACCTCTAGTAACTGAAATTTGTCTTCCATTGACTGCTGCTAGGTAACAATGTAAGTAGCATCAGATACATTAAATGGACATAAGAAGGGAAGTAAGCATCTGCATTAAAAAGGGTAATTATTCATCACTGCGATATTCATTCGCACTGAAAAAGAAGATTTATGACAATGAGATTTTTCTTGTTTATTCATACCTCATGAACACAGGTGTGAAAAAGGTAAAATAAAACAACTTGAAGGCTAGAGAAGAGATGAAGATGGTATCATGAAAATATACATGCAAGTGAAAAACAGCCCCAGGAAGATAATGGAACGGGTCCAGCTGATCATGGGAACCAAGGGATGACACAGAAACAAACGACAGCAGACTGAAGCAGGGCACCAGCAGTGCTGCTGACTGTGGACTAGAACAGTGATGAGAGGCTGCATTCCCAGGGAGCTCTACAAGCCCCGCTCCAGCAGGATCAGCCGCAGGCTTGGAGCAGGGACGGAAGAGATCTACTTACAAACCGGCTTTACTAATACGCTAAGGAAACACAGCTTGAGTCCAGTGGGCCCAAGAAATGAATGCAAGTTTTGGAGTAGAGCAGATGGCCAACAGTAAATGCTTATTAAAGCAGCAGATCCCTCAGATGTATTCAGTGCACGGGGTGCTGAGAGTACAGTGGTCAGTGTCACTCATCAGTGGCTCTAAGCATGCTCCCCAGTACTACTGTTGTCAGGGTTACATCTCTCTTCTTGGTGGAGGCAGATTTGTGAGTCACTCAATGAACATTGCTAATATGTGACACTACTGACATTTCTGTTTCAGGTGTCCTGTATTGTTCTTACGATTCATGTTAAAATCTTTCATCTACAGTTCTTTAAATGCAGATATGTGGCCCTATACTTCACATATTTGGTACGGCTGATAAGGAGAAAGGAATTCCCTTAAACTACCTGAGATACATAAAAATAAAAACTACAACACTTGTATCTGCTTCACAAAGTTTGATTTGTGAATAGAAACATTAAGTCAATCACACTACATCTTCAACTCCAGTCCTCTATATCAGGAGAGCCTGTTCAGCCAAACATACGTCTGGGCTTCCCCTCCCAAATTTAGGTTCAACCTCCTCCATTATAGACAATGTGACCATTGGTCAAAACTTTTCACGAATGAGGACTTTTCTGCAATAATGAAACATCTCACATAAGCCTGAAAGACCAGTGGATGTGGTTTCCTATGTTCAGAAGGAAAGAGAGCAGCCCCTCTGTAAAGACAAAAGGCTTCCAAGTGAAGCACAAAGATCCTTACAACACACTCATCAGAGGGTGTGGAGGGGTGGAGATGTGCTTAATGTTGCACATGACCAATTCTGAATGATTCTGGAGCAGAACCTTTAAACTCGTTTCTTTGTTTCTGCAGCAGTAACTTGCTTTCAAAAGAACATACCCATAAAAATGTGTCCTTCCTCATTTCTTCTTAAGCATAAGAGATCTTTACAACTGTTTTTGTTCTCTTGTAGTTGTGCATGAAACTATTTTCAGCCTGAAGATAGTTCTCTGTTGTCATGAACACAAAAATTGGTCTCACTTTATTAAGTATATGATTGCAATTCATTTGTCTAAGCTTTTCTTTCCACTGTAAAATAACTATGCTATGTGTGTATTTTTTAGTGCATTAAGGTAATTCATCAGTATTACTAGTTCAATTTTGATTAGGTCTCTGCATTGTTGCAGCAGATGGCACATAAATAAATTCTTATACTACAGTTTACATATTTTAACACTAGCATGTCTTAAGAGACCAGACAAGGCAGAGATAAATAACTATGACAACTGAAATGAAGATTAGAGATCATTACTTGTGGTAAAACAGGAGAGTATGAAACTAATAAATAATTCAACAGGAAAAAACATTATTACACAGGTTAAAACCAGAGGACTTATTTCTCTGTCTGGAATGCACCTGAAGGCATCATAGAATTCAATATCTAATCAAATCACATGCCTTCATGTGACTGTTGTACGATCTGTGGCATTGCTAGCAACAACAAAAGGAAAATTTTGGCACCAGGTCTGGGGATTTGTAAGTTAAAAGTAGTAAACAAGAGAAAATTAAGAAATTGCCTGAAATATGCTGAAAGTTAAATGGAATCTAGGAGACCTAATAGAAGAAAAAGTCAGAAAAAGCCTGTACTGCTTTCTTATCTAAGACACACCTTCATCCAGTCTAAACTGTGTGGAAAGCAAGAGCCTTAGTTCATTATTAAGTATTCATTATTTTTCAGCATTTAGAACCTATCTATACATAATAGTTTAAAACAAAAAAATCCTCACCCCACTCCCCCCAAAAAACCCCACAAGCCAACAACAACAAAAAAAACCTCAACATGATAATAGAAACCTTATTGGAGGAAACTGCAGAACTCTGCCCCTTGCTATTCACGAGCATCCTGATAAATTATGAACCTTTAGATTACTATTCCTTCAGATTATTGACTATTTGCATCAGTGTCCTTCTTAGTTAGTAAATAAGCAAATGTGTTACCCTTGAAATCCACTGGAAGAAACTGTCAAAGTTATTCTTCAAAAGAACAATGTTCCTAAAGAAAAAAAAGATTATCATAACTATATTCAAGAATCCATAACTTCAGGATGCACACTCAATTCTTTTTCTGTATGACTGCATGGTCTTTTAAAAGAAAGAATACAAAGGTTTTTATAGGACAACAACTAGAGTAAAAATTGAAGTGTATTTGAAAATTAGGAACCCCTTCAGGACTTTCACTTAAGCTAAAAAAGGCACGATGCTCCCAACTTGAATATAGCCTGCACCCCCAGAAACTGGGAGAGGCACTACCTCAAGGCCACAAAGCGTAGTAGTAACCACCAACAGAGCTGTTAAGGTAGTTTTTCAGCACAGTATGTTATACCGGCAAACTCCCAGTGCCTTCCATTCGATCCTAAATGCAAGCCAATTTTAGCGTCAAATCAATGCCAACATCTGTGATGCTATTATGGCGCTTTCAACGCACAGAGTTTTATCAAAATCTCACTGCTCTAAAATGATGCTATTCTGTAAGAATCTGCTTACTTTTCTTTAAAAAAAAATAATTTGTTACAATCACAATCACATACCAAAACACAAAAATATCATCAGAATTTGCCTTAGAAGATAAAAGGCTCATGAGACATAAACATGTGATTTTTTCCTAAATTCAGGAATTTCTGACCAAGAGTATTTCAATTCAACCTCTTCAAGTTTGCAGTATTATAGTATGAACTTTGCTAACTTCACTGGTTTGTTACAGGGCCTGAGTTGGTCACAAAAATAAAAACCAACCAGGAAGTAATGATTTATCTTACAATATATAGACTTCTATTATTATAATCACATTAAATAGCATTTTATAACCATTTCATATATTTCAGACTAAGCTTAACTTCTTGTAGATTAAAACTACATGCTGCACTTTTGTATAAATACTAAAATTAAAATTTAACTGTAATATCTTAGAAATTGCTTACAAAGGACCTTGAAGGAATGTTGTTCTTATAAGCTGCAACCAACTTTTGCACAAGAATTCAGTTGTAGCTGGAGTCTGACTACAAGTTTCAGCCTACTTCCTACTTTAGAAAAGGAAACACAAGCATGCACGCTGGAGGTCTGAAGCTTTTTGATACCGTGAGGGCACTTCCTTTGGAAAAAGCATTTAGTTCACAGGCCAAAGGAATTGAGAACTCGAAGGACAGGAAATTTAAGCATTAAAATTAGGTACAAATTATCAAATTAATTTAGGAAAAAAAGAAGATTTCTTTCTGTTCACATATAGTATGTGCTGAAGAAAAAAGTGAGGTACGGTTATTAATGGCACCAATCACAAACTGGAGAAAGAAGACAACTGTAATATTGGCCAAATAATTTTTACTTCACTTTTTTTAAAGGATGATTGTCTTGAGAAGACAAGAGAGAAAATTAGATTCTGATTCTGGTGTATTACCCATCCACACCCACCCTGACTATAAAACAAAGTAAAATTTAAACTTGGATCTATCTCGCTCTTGATAGCTCTAATGGATTTGTTAAGTACTTTAGGAATTCTGAAAACCTGGGCATTAAATGGCAAAAATTCTGTAATATGCTCTTTCGCTGTTTGTCTGTTTGCTCAGGAAAACAAAAGGATTGTTATGAAGTGGCAGTTTCAAGCACATGTTGTTTTATCATGTGAATGATAATGTATCAATTCTGCTCCTCTCACCTGAAAAATGGAAGACAAGGAAAAAATGCCTAATAATTGGGGCTCTTATAAAAGCCAACATTATCAGAACAGCAAACACAAGGGGGAAAGTCAGACCTTTCTTTTGCATTTCTTCCTTCTTGTGTGTCAAATCTTGCTCTGGAAAGCAGTTTCACATCCTTCCCCATGAAGCCATTCTGCTCCGTGAGTGTGAATACCCTGAGTGTTGAAGATGTAATTTTAACTATGTATTAGATCAGCCGAAGAAGCATCCTTGGCTAAGGAAAGTCAGCTGTTAAATAACATTTTTGAAAGGAACGAGCAAATCCAGAGTCCTGCCGCTGCTATGCGACTGCAGAACTTTAATTTTCAGCTGAGCCATTCCACTACATGGCAGCATTACTAACTGCAACAATTAGGATGATTTCTTTGCTCCACGTAACACACAAACACACTAAAACTGGCAGTGTCCCACCTCCACAGACAAATCTGGGCACAGCTGTGCTAAGCAAAGGTCCAACCAGCATTTCACAGGCTGGGTCCAGCTGACCCACTGCTTTCGTTTGGACAGCAGGCACATCCACATGGAGAAGGAGAAAGAAGAGTTGACACCTAAGTTTGCTTCTAACCATAGCATTTGCATGCACGTTACAGAGTCCTTTCACGTAGCCCTGCAAGGCATCTCCTCCTTCCTACACACTTAAAAATTTGCAGCACTCAAGCCTCTCAGCTCCCAAGTCAAAAAGTTGAAATACAGCAGTTTTTAAACTACCAGAACGGTTAGAATTTACCAAGCAAAGCCGTAGCCTGGATTAAACTCTGCCAGTGGAAGGTAAGGGAAGATGGTACACTTGTTTTTCACGTACAGAGCACAAAAGTGCCCCACAGGGCTTCCATTCAAACCACTGAGAGAACCCCCAGGAGCCTGAAATGACACAGGAATGAGCACTTTTTGGATAGGCATCCTGTAGTGGTGGAATGTGAAGTCCAAAGAAGCAGCTGGCAGAATAATCCAGTGTGAAGAAACAGAGACACAGGTAGCTGGGAGTGAGACCAGTAACGAACGCAACCAGCACAGAAACACATACACAGAGCCTGAAAGCATTTTAATGTATGTGAGACATACAAAAACCATATTTATTTTAAATATTTACTTTAGCTGTAACCAGAATGAAACTTCTCATTTGTGAGATCAGTTCTCACCTGTAACCTTTTGTCCTTTCGATTTCAAATACCAGCCTTTGGCAACAACATTTGAAAATTCTAGTCTTAGGCTCTCTTAGTAACACATGACACTACAATGTTCACAGGCAATTCCCATCCAGCAAAATCAACCCTCAGGATACAGTGAAAATCAGACAACCATCCGAACAACAGCACGGACAAGATAGAGGGGCCAGTGCTCATCTTTGGCTTTCACAATTCTGTACGAGTAGCCATTCCATACAACAAACTCCACAACAGGGTTACATTCAGACCCAAACACTACAGCCACTAATCATGTTAGCGCTGTGGTGTTACTTTACAGTTGTACTCAGATACCGCATCTTTCATCTGTCCTCCAGTACGCAGAACACATATTAAAAATAGAACTAGAACATATTTTTCACACTCCAGTGGCATTTATTGCAACTCAGGAGAAACTAGTAGCTAAAATTACTCATTTTTCTAAACTATGACAAAGTATTTGTGCCATATTTATAATTGATACATATTCCTCAATATCAAAATAAACATCTGTTCCAAAAAATAAATCACCCGAGAAATTGCCCTTCAGTTAAAAAGAACAGACCAAATTACAGCAGGTGAGCAACACTGCCAATTCTAGGGGTTGATCTGTAACATCAGTTCTCATGTATTTTTATGTTTTGGGGTTCCTTATTCATTTGATACATCACCTGAAGCTTTCAATTCTTTCCCCTGCCATTGCTTGTTAGGAACTTTTTTGTTAGATGGAAGCAAGGATTCTTCCAAAAACCTTGTATACAAAAAGCAAAAGCTTCAGGAAACATTTTAGATGTTTCTTAAATATAATTAAATTCATAGTAGAACGAATTTTCAAAGAAGGCAAGGCACTACATGAAAATAAGAATGTGGTTCCACTGATCCAGAACACCAAAACGTGTGTCAAGAGCATGCCTGTTCCTATAATTCTTTAACTGATCTTTAAAGAAAGAGTCTACCAGACTCTGCCAAAACACAATTCCACGAGCACCCACAAGAACCGGTATGGGAAGAAAAGTAATGTAATACATAGGGCATTCAAATTCAGAATGCCTTTTTAATGCTTTTGCCCAGGTAAGATATTGTATGATTGGAATAGTGAAACACCTGAAAATAACCTGTCATTCCAAAGAGAGAAGGAAACTATTACTTTTTGTACAGTTGGCAGTTTAGGGAAAGAAGGAAACAAAGAACTAATCCTCAAAGAACTTTTCTTGCAATACTGAATTGCAGAAGTTAGGAAACACATAATTCACTGTAAACAGTGTAAGCCTAAGCTTAGAGGTTACTTAATGTTTTCCATGGCAAAGCTTTGGTTTCAGTCCTTTTTAATTTTGCCAGTCTTTGCTTCAGGTTGTTGGTGTTCTGATTTTTTTCTTCTTTATAAAACATTTAATTAAAAACAACCCGGTCGTTTCTGAGACTACGTTGGAGAACTGATTTTTCTGGCTGAATGTTAAACATTCTCTCATGCCAAATAAAGAAGCCTTAGTGCTTCCAAGCACCAAAACAGAAATTTGTCAGACGAGTCAGGCTGTCTAGAAGTACTCTTGTTAGCCTCATGAAACGCTACTCGTTCCAAAGATAAGATTTCAGCACTCAATCGGTCAGAGTCACAAGGGAGATGGTTCAGTCTCCAATGAGCCAGTCCTCATTCCCTTCCTTGTCAACGCAGAGAGGGGAAAAGCGCTTTTAGAGCACCATTCATCTGATCTGTCAGAATTTTACTTTAGGGTGAGATGAACTGCAGCCCAGAAGTGCCCATTCCTCCCCACTAACTAACGTAGTCAAAGCCTACACTAGGCACCCACACTGAAAGTGTTCAGTACTATGAACCCCCTCCACACAGCCTCACAGCTCTGCCTTGAAGAATATTTCATTATCCATTAAGGCATTTCAGACAAGAATTATATAATCTCAGCAGATATTCCCATCAGCTGATCAATGAATTGGTGGCCAAGAAAAGAGGACTACAGCTTTTTCTCATCAATACTGTACCCACAGTGTCTCTGCCTGTGAGAAAGAAAAGGAAGGATTGTCACAATTCAAACCCTCAGCAAAGATTTCCAAAAACCTAACTCTTGCTGGAGTTTTCCTTAAATTTGGAGCTCATTTGTGGATCCCAACCTATGACATTGTTTGTTTTGGCACTCAGTAAATATGATCATACGACTGTGTGGATGACTGTTCTTTAAAAGGTGTTTTTGCATGCACTGTCTCAGCCCAGACTCTTTTCTGTTACTCATATATTCTGATTGTTTAGTTACACTGAAACATTGATAACAACCTCTCAGACCATGGGTGAAGTTTATAAAAAAGTTAACTTCCAGTAAAATTATCTTCAAGCCAACTATTAGCATTGCATTTCCCTGTAAGGCAATGACATTCACACTAAAGCCTGTAACAGACTTTATGGTTTTGGTTTTTTCCTCCTTCATTGTGAGGTCCTGGGAACAACACAGCCTCAAGTTGGAGGGACTAACCCTCACTGGTGTGAGAGATCACAGCATAAAAAAGAACGCCTGCATACACTGTCACTGGAAATTCGCCCAGTACACACCCCTTCATATGGCCACCCTTCCTTGAGGAAGGGCTGGAAAAATTTACCCACTCTGGGACCGCAATCAAAGTCACAGATCTTTAGTTACCAGCCACAGTCATACCAGATGCATCCTGCCAATGTCTGCACACACCGAATAAATGGATTCTGAAAGTTGTGACATGCACAAGAGATCAATATTTATACCATTTCTTTGTACAATTACAGCCTTCAAGCTCCCACGTTTGAAACTGAGAGAGATTTCATCACTTGGATCTTAGACATTTGATCAGTTTCATGGCTCAGGCAGATGAACGCTTATGCCTGTTCGCAACTCCTACCTCTTTCCCATGACCCATGGTCTTTGATTCTCTCTCTTCCCATTCTATCCTCCCCTTATCCTTCAACCTATATTTAACTTGATAATTTCTGCCTTACTTGGTGTTAGCACAGTAGCACATAGAAGCTCTGTCACTGCAGCTATCAGTCCTGTCAGTGGTATCAGCTACCAGCTTCCCGCTATCCTCATGGAAAAGTACTTTAAGAAACTGCTAGACTTTACGACAATTGAAAGAAATTATTGTTAAAAACTTAATTTCATAAAACCTCACTTTTTACATACCATACAATAAAACACACTGGCATCTGTAACCAAAAAAATCCTATTCTGTAAGGAAGTAGTAGAAAAGACTCTGTGTTGAGATAGTACAAACGCCTTTTAGATATGGTCATCCACACTTTTATAACCATATTTCTTCGGTGCCAAAACAAAGTACTTAAATTTACAGTGGATGTTATTTAAATCTTGTAAGCATTGACATCCATCATTTGACCATGTATAATATAAAAAGAAACAACTATTAATCACTGCAGGTTTCAGGAAAAACAAAACTTCCATTAAAAAACAATATATAGTGTGAAATATTCTATATTTACTACATAATTATTCTTAGAGTATGCTGACGAATCTTACCATTCTAAGAAACTTTTTTTAAACACCACAGCTCACAGCAGACAAGTGACTGTGGGGTATGTGGTGAGCAAAGCAGTTTCCACCCGCCTCAGTGGCTGCAGAAGATGAGCAGTGACACCACGACAGAGACTGACAGGATTACAGGAAGAGGAAGGGCAGTATCACGGTTTAAGCACCTGAATGCTTGCATGAAAAACTGAATTCCATCCCTGCTTCTTTCTACCCCACAGCTGCTGCATGATGCTAGCGTAGTCTCATAAACTGGGGTTTCAGAGATGGACTTGGTGACCATATAGTTATTAAGATTCTGATCTGGGAGGTAAGGGGGGGGAGAAATCAAAATACCCCACTGGAACACAAAAAGGGGCTTTGAAAAACAGAGCCCTCATTTGAAAGGTAGTTTGTAACTCGATGCCTTTAGAGAGAAGAAAATTCCTAATATTTTACCTAAGCTATTCCCATCTATCATCCAATTGCACCTCAGCAAGAGTTACAACTCAAATAGTCTCTGATTCAGCATCTCTGGTCTTCCATCTGCAAAATAGCTAAGCATCTACAGAGCAATCAATATGCCTGAATCCTACCTCAAAAAAGATAGATATTTTCACTTCCCATGTGCTCATTCCATCTTTATACCCAAATGAATTCTAATGAAGCAACATTCAAAACTTCTCAAAGAGTATTTAAATCATCTACGTTTGTTTCCCTTTTTGTTATTCACAGGCATTAAACAAATGATGATTCCAGAAGTAACCAATTTCTCACTTTTTCCAAAATTCCTTACCACTGATTGAAAAAGGCTTCCAAATCTATGTATCCAGGACACTACAAAAATACTTACCCTTCACAGATGGTCTGAGAAAGATACCTGTTCAATTATTTTCCCTGTTTATATACTCTTAGTATATTAAAAATTTTGACATAGATGCTAGGCTGCCATAGTGAGTAGATGTCTCACATATGTACTTTTCACTATGCCAGGTCATTAAAGATTAAATTATTTCCTAAAATTTCTCTGCAAGCCAAAGAGCCTACTAATTCTAGAGGATCTGTCATTTCTCTGCCATATTTAACAGCAGAGAAGAAAAGAAACAGCAGAGTAAATTAAAAACAGGCGCTTCACACTTGCCTGCTGTGCTAGCAGGGTGCCAAGTGTCACATGAGACTGTTTCCCTTGCAAGGTTTACTAGAGCTGAGCTAGCCAGCTGAGAAAGTGTACAGAAAAAACACCCCTACCCTGAACCTAATCTGAACCTTGCCCATAGTCTGGGGAGAAAAATGAGAAAGGTGAACTTTATTTAACTTTTCCTACACCTCTGCACTTCCTAAACGGGGTCATAAAAGGCCATGAAAGGGAATAAGTATCCAAAAAAGATAGCTTATGGGATAATGGGACAAGCAACTCAGAAGGACCACAAAGATGTCATGAGATTTTGCAGGGAGAAAATCGGAAGGGCCAAAGCCCAGCTGGAACTTAATCTGGCCTCTGCTGAAAAAAGCAATAAAACAATGTTTCTATAAACACACCAACAACAAAAGGAAGGCTAAGGGAAATCTCCATCCATTATGGAATGCACGTGGAAACATAGTGATAAAGGCTAGGGAAAAGGCTGGGGTACTTAATGCCTTCTTTGCCTCAGTCTTTGACAGTAAGACCAGTGGTTCTCCAGGTACCCAGCCCCCTGAGCTGGAGGACAGGGATGGGGAGCAAAATGAAGCCCCCACAATCCAATGGGAAACAGTTAGTGACCTGCTGCACCACTTAGACACCCACAGGTCTGTGAGGCCAGATGGGATCCACCCAAGGGTACTGAAGGAGCTGTCAGAAGTGCTCACCAAGCCACTTTCCATCATCCAGCAGCAGTCCTGGCTAACCAGGGAGGTCCCAGTTGACTGGAGGTTAGCCAGTGTGACACCCATCTACAAGAAGGGCTGGAAGGAGGATCTGAGGAACTACAGGCCTGTCAGTCTGACCTTGGAGCTGGGGAAGGTTATGGAGAAGATCATCTTGAGTGCCAACACATGGCACATATATGTCAACCAGATGATCAGGCCCAGTCATCATGGGTTTATGAAAGGCAGGTCCTGCTTGACTAACCTGATCTTAGTTCTATGACAAGGTGACCCACTTAGTGGATGTGGGAAGAGCTGTGGATGTTGTCTGCCTAGACTTTAGTAAAGCCTTTGACACTGTTTCCCACAGCATTCTCCTGGAGAAACTGGCTGCTCATGGCAGCACTTTTTGGGTGCACTTTTTACTCCCTGGATAAAAAAACTGGCTGGATGGCCAAGCCCAAAGAGTTGTGATGGAGTTAAATCCAGCTGGTGACCAGTCACAAGGGATGTTCCCCAGGGCTCAGTACTGGGTCCAGTTCTGTTTAATATCTTTATCAATGACCTGGATGAGGGGATCGAGTGCTCCCTCAGTAAGTTTGCAGATGGCATCAAGTTGGCTAGGAGAGTTGATCTGCCTGAGGGCAGGAAGGCACTGCAGAGGGATCCACACAGGCTGAATTGATTGGCTGAGGCCAACTGTAGGAGCTTCCACGAGGCCAAGAGCCAGGTCCCACACTTGGGTCACAACAACCCCCTGCAGCGCCACAGGCTTGGGGACGAGTGGCTGCAAAGCTGCCCAGAGGAAAATGACCTGGGGGTGTTGGTCGACAGCCAGGTGAATATGAGCCGGCAGTGTGCCCAGGTGGCCAAAAGGCCGATGTTACCCTGGTTTGTATCAGGAACAGAGTGGCCAGCAGGACTAGGGCAGTGATTGTCCCCCTGTACTGGGCACTGATGAGGCCGCACCTCAAATCCTGTGTTCAGTTTTGGGCCCCTCACGACAAGAAAGACACTGAGGTGCTGGAGCGTGTCCAGAGAAGGGCAACGAAGCTGGGGAAGGGTCTGGAGCACAAGTCCTGTGAGGAGCGGCTGAGGGAACTGGGTGTGTTTTTCCTGGAGAAGAGGAGGCTGAAGGGAGACCTTATTGCTCTCTACACCTACCTGAAAGGAAGTTGCAGAGCGGTGGGGGTTGGTCTCTTCTCCCAAGTAACAAGAAACAGGAAAAGAAGAAAAAGCCTCAAGTTGCACCACGGGAGGTTTAGATTGGATATTAGGAAAAATTTCTTCCCTGAAAGGGTTATCAGGCATTGGAATGGGCTGCCCAGGGAGGTGGTTGGGTCACCATCCCTGGACATATTGAAGACACCTGTAAATGTGGTGCTTAGGACATAGTTTAGCAGTGGACTTGGTAGTGCTGGGTTAACTGTTGGACTTGATATTAAAAGTCTTTTCTAACCTAAATGATTCTATGATAATCAGACCTAAGTGAAATTAAGAAGAGTACGAAATTCAACAAGAAAGGCTGTCCCTTCCTCCCTGACTGTAGGCAAATCAATTTCCAGGCCAAGTAGATTTAGATCAGCTCCAAATGTTTAGACATTTATCCGAACTAAATCACTTGAGAGTCACCCATCATTTAACGTTGAATACCTTGGCTGAGGAGCAGAAAAAAATCAGCCAAATCTGCACATCTCCAACAGGTCACACACTGGCCAAAAACATACATCAAAAACATTTGAAATAATAAAATTATGTTGAGCTTTATCTTCTGCCCAAAGAAATGTGAGAGATAAGAAATCAAAATAAAAGGGACTACAATGGAAAGAAAAAATATTTCAGTACACTGGAGTTCCTAAGTCTGGGTTAAGCCAAGACCTTTCTTTTTTTCTTTAAGAGTAAAAATATAGCATACAAAGATAAATGAGTCTTTCTTACTCTGAATCTCTTATTTTTTAAAAAAAGTTTTTTAAAAAACAAACATCGAGACATCTCTATTGTCAGCACTGGGAACTTGTATGTACCAAACTGAGGTATCCTACCTTATAACTAGATTATAGATTTCCCCTCTATGTTGATAGACTTACAGGCTGTCATTTAGGACCCACACAAAGGCACAATAAATTACACACAGAGAAAATGTTAATTGAGGAAAGGCAGTATTATTAAAGTGCAAATGAAAATAAAGCTTACATAAAGCCACAGCATCCTCCATGAGCCAAGGGACTTGCACTCACATAAAGATACAGAGTTCTTGATTTAATATTCTGGAGGCTGAGCAGATGTGGATTCAATCTGCTATTTTTAACTTTCCTGTAAACAGTACAAGCTTTATTTGCCAGCCTAAAAGACTGCATGTGCTACTGACAAAACCCTTACGTACCACTGAACACTGTAATTTCATAAATGGGCAACACTCATTTAAAAATGAGAAAAAACTATTTCAAGGCACTAAGTAGTTATCAATAAAATCTAGAATTTCAGTAGAAAATGGCCTTTCCAAGGCAAGTCACATTATCTATTTAATCTTTAACTAGCCTATAAATACAGTACACATTATTACTTCCAGCATGCAGATGAGGAATATTAAGCACGAACACAGCTTGTTATTACAGTGGATCCATTCTAGATTTCCTTACTTTAACTAAGGTTATAACTAAAATTAAGATACCCAAAGCTAATCATCACAAGATCTCTCTACAGTCAGAGGAGTATTAGTACTTCCAAAATTTGATTCATCAGACACAATGAACCACACAAAATTATGATTTTACAACAAGCCTCTAAACATGGACTCCAGCATTTATTAAATGTAGTGTAGGATGGTTCACCTCAAAATACACATACACATAAAGTTGTCACAAAATGAATCCCAGCATGGATGCTGACAATATCTCAGTTTAAGTATTAGATGGTGTATTTTTTTTTCTTCTGTTTAATAAATTTCAAGACAGATTAGCTTTTTCCTTGTAAATTTAACTCTACAAATATTGTTTTGAGGCTGATTTCTTGCAAACTTCTATTTATCACACAGCTGAAGTTTTTACACTGCTGTTCAAATCAGCAGTTCATGAGTGATTTCACTGTCTGATGTCCCAGACAGACTTCATGAAATCTCTGGCACTTCTTGATGGAGCATACTTTTCTTCAAGGCCAGACCGGATGGGGCTTTGAGCAACCTGACCTAGTGGAAGGTGTCCCTGCCCAAGGAAGGGGAGGTTAGAACTAGGTCTGTAAAGGTCCTTTCCAACACAAACCATTCCATGATGATTCTTCTTATTTTGGGGAAAGACCATAGTCATTATATGGACAATCAGTAAAGAATAAAACCAAAATTAAAAAGAAAAAGGGACCATCTTTATTAATGTGCAAGTTTTCCTTCTAAGTAAACTTTCCCTTTAAAAAAAAATCTGAATTCTGTGTATTGCACCTTCTGCAGAGAGGATGGGTGCCAAGCCATAGTACTACGACAGACTGCTTTACCCCAGGTTCACGAATATTCACCTAAGGACCACTTCTCTGCATTGCCCCGGTGATCAGAGTGTAGTATATTAAATTTGACAGATCAGAATTCAGCAGTGAAAAAATCCCTAATGTTTGTCACATTAGTCACTCTGAAAATTAGCGTACTACTTTCAACTGGCAGAAAAAGCCCATTACAAATGGCTCGAAGAACTAGGGGCCTATACCTGTAAGTAAGGCTTGAGCCATGGAGCAGGGAGAACACTGAATTTTGTATCACTAGAGTCTTGTGCTGGTTTTACAAGCAATGTGCTGACTGTTGGGACAGAGTCAGTTTTCCTCACAGGGGCTAGTAAGAGGCTGTGTTTTGGTTGTGCTGAGAAAAATATAGGTAACACTAATTTTTTTTTGGTTGTTGCTAAGGAATGTTTATATCAAGTCAAGGACTTTTTCAGTTTCTCACACTGACCCTGTATTCCCAGATGCTTCTCTACAAGAAGCTGGGAGGGGACACAGCCAGGACAGCTGACCAAACTGACCAAAGGGACATTTCACCCCTTAAGGTGTCATTCTCAGTATATAAGCTGGGGTGCAGGCCAGGGGTGTCCCTCTTGCTCTCACTCAGGGTCTGGCTCTTGGTACTCAGGGACTAGCTGGGCATCAGCCAGCAAGTGGTGAGTGGTCGTATCATTTGTTTTCCATTATGTTCATTACATACTAGTAGTAGTAGTAGCATTATTGCATATTATTAGTAGTAATATCTGTATTGTTAGTATTATTGGTATTGCGTCTGCACTGTTTGAACCATCTTTTTTACTGTGCTCTAGACTGCAGTACCACTATGATGCACCCAGGATAGCAGATGATACCAAATGCTGTTGAAAATCCTGCTTTTTCCTTTGGTACTGGAGTTTGGCTGTTGTTCACCAGCTAGAATTAAGTATTAGGTTTGCAAGACAAGACTAAATCAGCATATTTTTTCAAAGGATTTGTTAAAAGTGTTCAGGGACTATGACAACAAGGAGTATTTTCATGAAGAGCAGCACTTGCTCCAGAAGGAGGAAAGCTTCTGTTTGACATACTTCAGCATTCATTTTTCATGAACCCTTAAAGCTTCATCAGCTTTGATGAAACACAAGTCAAAGTTAGGGTTGAACAACTACCACAGTCAGATCTGAGGCTCCACAGACTTATTAAACAGGCAGCACAGAACAGCAACTGCCACCTCTTTCAGGGACTGTAAAGTGGAAACTCAAATCTGAAGTCATATTGAAGGAAAAGGATCAGCAGTACATGGCTAATCTGTACACTGAGGATGTGTCATGGTGGGCATATTCAAGAAAGTTTAGATTTAGGAGGCTAAATTCTGAATATTCATCTTTAAAATAGTCCAAAATATTAAAAGTTACGGAAGCTAACCTGTTATTTTCAGAAATTGTATTGTGTCCTCTCAGAGGCAAAGGAGTGAAAAGCAAGTACTATGAAGAGACATTAAAGAGTTAATAATAATAATAAATATCAAGTATTCTTTTGTGCCTTGATTGCACGCTAGAATGTCAAGGCAGTTTCTGTTTTTCCAAAAACAACATGAAGACTTACCTAGTTTTGTTCCATAGTTATTACAATAAGCCAAAAGGTAAGTCTAACAAATCCAGAATATCGCCTTGTACCGTTTTCATTTATGAATTCCCTACTCCTGTTTCATCCTGCCACTCTCAGAGCAAAGGCAAAATCTAAGAAGAAATCTCTCCCCTCAACACACAGAAAAATTAACATATAAAATATATATATGTATCTGCGAGCAAAAGGCAGCAATAGGAGAGTTAATGAAGCTAATCACACCTGAGTGAAATCATTAGGGGCAGATATTTTTCTGCATGAGACAACCTACAGCCTTTCTGTGACTGCCAAGGCAGATGCTTGATTCAATACAATTTCTTCTGGCTGAAGAGTATTACTAAATACTTGTAACAAAGTTAAAGGGGAGGGAGGAGAGGGGATAGCAATCACCTTGCAAATAAGTCACTATTGTAAGTGCAAAGTAACTCCCCTGGGTATTTTTCCCCCAGCCAGTTTCATGAATCTACCACTCCGTTTTGGACAGGCTTGGAGGCAATGGAGTACCACAACACATGGAAAGCACTGCTGACACCAGTAGGAAACTGAAGAATTTTAGGGAAAGCTCAGCACCATGCTGATTTAGATGGGAGCTTGTTTGGTTGGTTTTTTCCCAGAACTAATGTGTTTTGGACTTAGACTTCAAAAGCTTTAGATATTATATGAACAACATTTCTCAAATTGTTGAGAGGCCAATGACCATCAGTGGCTGAGCTACAATTCTGTGCATGAAGGCATGTTTTCCTAAACAGGAGTAGAAAAAACAGGGGAGTCTAGACATTTCCTTCCATAATTCATACAAAATGAAACAAAAAAAGATTATACTGAGTGAAACAGAGTGAAAAAGCACTTCAAGATGATTCTATTTACAACTACGCTTTGTTTCTTGAAGAGATACTGAGGAATTTTTGAACATAATTTAAGCATAAACCCAGCATATATGACAGTAAACACAACTATATGCACACAAGTTCAGCTATGATAAGCTAGAGTACTTCCCTTAATACTGAATGTAGCTGTATCATCCCAGGTCAGCAGAAAGCTAGGGATGTAGTCTTAGTGTCATTACTGTTTTGGATTTGTGCCTGTCACCAGAGCCCAATGCAGACAATGAAAGAGCATGCTTACCAAGGCTGTGAAATAAAGTAATAAAGCTGGGCTACATTTCTTGAAGCTGTGAATCCCATTTGGCTTTGAGCTCCAAGGCATAACTGTTGTTGAATTACTGACTCAGAAGCTTTACCAGAGAATATCTGAAAAGTTTCAGTTCTACCACCTTGAACGCCAGCCACAGCAGAATCATTTACCTTGTCAGGCTGAACATTACAAAGGATAAAAAAGGAAGCATGGTTTATCATGACACAGCGATCCAATACTTTTAAGTGTCAGAATTAATGTCCCAGCTTTGGGTCCCTCCTTGCAGACTACAGTGACACAGCTTTTGCTCCTGACATGGTCTCTATAACCACCCCAACTTCGCAGGTAAAGGTGAAGGTAGTAGCTACACCCTGAGAAGGAAGACAGGCTAGATGAAATTATAGCATGGGACATGTTTGGCCCATCACCCGCCAGCTGAATCACAGTGGCCTCAGAGGAGACTGGAGCTACACCGTTTATAGCCAGCCTGTGCCAGGGAGCAGGATAAAACAGCTGCACTGACTCCCTCTCTTGGCTCCAACTCAGGCACCCACGTGGCTGTTCAAAGGTAGCCCAAAGCTAAAGCAATTCACAACCCTGCTGAAGTGCAAGCCAAACAGAGCCTACCGTGTGCACAGATTTCACCTGCAAGTGGCTAGCCACACTGAGGTCCTCCTAAGAATGACCCTACACCTCTCCTCTGCCTGACTTCAGCCACGTACCATTGCTGCAGTGTGCGACGGCGGCACAGCTAGGCCAAGCAACCACCACTGCAGCTCCTCCTCCACGCACGCCACGTAGCAGTGTGCCCCAAGTATCCACGGAACACAACTTTGCAGCCGGCGTGGAGAGCCAGCAACTTGAACTTGAGGTCATCTTATAAGCGGAATATACAGGAAGCCCCAAAAAGTCTGGAGTTCTCACCCAACTTCTTCACCAACTCCTTACACATCAGAAGAGCTTTACCCCAAGCTTCTGTGTCTGAAAACCAGGAACATTAGTTACTTTTTAACTAGGGAGTACATCAATATTTGTAACATGCAAGTGTAATTTGGTGATTAAAAAAAAGCAGTGTATGATTATACTGATAAAAGCAGGACATGACTGCAGAACTGTTGCGGTTTAATCCCAGCCAGAAATTAAGTACCACTAGAACCAGCACAAGAACATAAAATAAGCCACTGCATATCTGTCATAATTTGTCTGTTTTACGGAAATTAAAGCAATGTAATTAACCCACATAAGCAAATATTTCCTTTAAAAGGAAAAAAACCCAAACTTAATTTTGTGAGCTCAGGTCCTACAGAAACAACTCTTAAACCTAAGAAGAACTTGCTAGGCAGAGCACCCCACGGCTGAACAAGCATGCAACCCCTGCAAAGGGGATGCGTGTCTGGAAAGTGGGCTGGCACACAGGCAGCCTCGTGCCCACCCTAGGTGGCCCAACCCTGTCAGCCCCATGCATGGCTTCTTTCCAGGAGCTCTCCGATACCACTGAGAGGTGATTTGAAATGTAGCAAGGCAGAACCCGCAATCCGCTTGCCAACGCCTCATGGTCAAATGGCAGAGCAGATTCCTTCAGACTGACTTGGGAACTATATTGAAAAAGATGTTTGTACGTCATTCACAGATTTCACAGAGTGTGAGGGGCTGGAAGGGTCCTCTAGAGATCATCTAGTCCAGCCCCGCTGCCAGAGCAGGGTCACCTAGAGCAGATCACACAGCAACAAGTCCAGGTGGCTTCTGAAAGTCTCCAGGGCAGGAGACTCCCCCACCTCTCTGGGCAGCCTGTTCCAGTGCTCTGGCACCCTCACAGGGAAGAAGGGTTTCCTCAATTCAGGTTGAAACATGATTCTTAAGCAAAACAAAAAAGTTAACTTCACTATTCACTGACTGGTTATGCATAGCCAGTACTTTTTTTCCTCCTATCAGTAATCAGAACAATATTTACTTGTATGAAGAATTCCAGAAAATGGTGCAGAAAAGTCTCATTTCAAAAAAATAAAGGAGAAAAAAAAAAAAAAAAAACCAAAACAAACATCACCTTAACTGCAGTGTTTTAAAAAAAACTATAAGTGTGACAATAATTGGTCTTCAGATCGAAGGCAGCTCCAGATAGATGCAGTCGTTCACCTCTGCAGAATAACCCTAAATGTTCATATTTTCTAAATCACTTGTAATGGTTGTAATGGGCATAAAAGCTTCTGTCTAACTTAATTCTAATGAGAATCAATAAGACTTTTAATCATACAGTGAAAAATATTACTTGCAGAGCAAAAGAAAACAAACTAGAAACACACACAATTTGTATTATATTGAGGGAGAAGATTCCTTTCTAGCTGATTCAACACCTAGTAATAATCTGCTGTGTTCCTAGCTACAAAACCCAGTGACACAGGGTTAGCAGTCAGATTCCAGGAAGCCTTTTCAGATTGAATATTTAAACTCAGGAGGAGAGAGACACAAGAAAATGGACAGTCGTAGGTTTTGTTGGTTTGGGTTCTTCAGTTGTTTTGGGGTGGGTTTTTTTTTTGGTTGTTTGGGATTTTTGTTTGGTTCTGTGGGGGTTTTTGGTTGGTTGGTTGTTTTTTGGTTGGTTTTTTTTTTAATGCAGATGGAAAACAGGAAAAAAATCATAAACAGCATTCCTTTTTTTTTCCTTTATCCAAAAGACATGGCACAAAAATGCCTTCTGTCCCTTCACATAGACAGTGCACGCACATGTGCGTGATCTCACCTTGAAACAATGAAAGAAGTCCAGATTTGCATGGTTAGCATCACATTTTTTAGAGATGCAAACAATTTCATTCACAGCTTCATTGAAAGGCAGGACTTCTACTGGGTTTTGATTATCGCAATGTTTTTCCGTATGGCCTATCACAACTAAAAAGAGATGTTGGTTCCAATAGGAGTAGTAATAAAACAGAACCCCTCTCCATTAGAGAATCAAGGTATATTTCTTCTTTTTAACTTCATCATTCTCTGAATACAGCCCTGATCTTGCATTTGGCCCATGGCAATACAGCAAAGGAAAGGTAATGAATTCCACCTAACCTATTTATGGTTATTTATTTGCATAACCAACATCTGACTATTTATTTGCATGTCTCTAAGCTTCAACTGGGTCAACTGTTCAACTGACATTAGAGGAGCTATTTCATGGAACACATGCAAGCTGTATCTAGGTGAAGCCTTTCGCCTACACACTGAAAAAGCAACAGGATTGATACAAAGCTGTTTTTCACAGGTGATGGGTAGAAGATAATGTTCTCCGCTGTTGAGCAAAAGCATGAAAATCTCTAAACACAGATAACCATTTCTGCAAGAAGACTTCATGCTGGAAATTGACCCCAATTAATACTATTAAAGCAAAACACACCTCTTGAACTGACCCCAACTAATCTCATTAAAGCAAAACCCCATGTGTCCCAGCACCTGAGATGTATCTTAACATAGTAACATACAGATTTGATGGGTAGCATCAGGCTTGTTACCATCATTTAAAACTCACCTCATGCTTGGATATAAAAGGATTACAATACTGGTATATTACAGGGTCTTGTCATCAGAATATTTAGGTCGATGGCACATTGCCGAGCTTTGCTGGAGACACCTGTAGTCTAGAAATGCAGTACCATGCAGAAAGAAACAAACAGGTCCCAATAGCTCTGGTGTTGCATTAAAGCAGCACAATATCCAACCTGGCCAGCACTAGCCTCTCAGCCACCTCCTTCCCATTCTGAAGGTGGTTGGTGTGTTTTTCTCCTGTGTTCTGTGGTATATACATCTCCTAAGATTTAAAGCAAATACATCCCTAGCCACTCAGTCAGTTGCAGGGGAAAAAGAGAAAGAAAAAATATTAAGTTTTCCTCAGAAACACTGCTGAGGTAAGCATCAGAGAGCTAACCCTTAACCCCTTCCCCACTGTTCACTGTCACACCCAGGGACAAAGATAAATTGCAGCAAGAAGGTTTGTCAAAGTTTATTTAAGAAGTTATTGTCCTCAGCTGTCGTTCACAACCTTCCTGTCAGAGATTACAATTCCTGGGGCAGCATCAGCAAGACAAGCACATCCCTCCACTAGTTACCATGCCCTATATTAGCTTAAACTAGTGACAATCGTTTACCGTACCCTGACATACCAGCTTTTGGGCTGAAGAAGCTGAAGCATCCCTGCCAGTTCTGAAGTGGGGACACTGGCCTGCAGAGGCTTTCAGGGCAGGCAACTGGGTACAGGCAACAGTGATTCCTTCAGTGGCTGCCAAAGCCTGGAAATTAGGACCCAGAACATACATTTCCATGGTGTAACATGAAGGAAGAGTTTCAGGGACAAGAAATTAGGGTTATGTGAAGAGTGGTTCAACTACAGTCCAGAAGTAAGAAGGACCCATGTCTCAGTCTCTCTGGCCCCCCTCCCAAGGCTAACACTGGCTCTGAGTGACGATGAGGCTGTAGACAGGTATCAGACAATGCATTTTGGGGCTGCATCCTTATCATGCAAGGATGTTGGCTACAGAAGTTCGTATGTGGCAAAGCAACAGAAACAGACTTCAAAATATTCCACTCTACTCACAAATGATCTGACACAGTTTCCTGGATTGTCAGAGGAATAGTCATTTTCCTCAGGCAAACTTTTAGCTTTGTTCCCCAGTACCCCAGTCTCTCTCTAGCTTGTCTTCCTTTTAGACAACTTCCATTCTGCTGACTTTGATGACTGCAGTCATCTCTAAATGCTTCGGTCAAATGGTCGAAGAAATATTCCAAGCCTCAAAACAGATTGCTGTACCTCCCTCGTGAGGTAAAATGATCATCAGCTACAGAAACTAGATTTCACAGAACCAAAATGGGAACATCCAAAACTCATACAACTGTAGAGGCCACTCCTTCACTTCACACTGTAGCACTTCAGGCAATAAGCCTTAATAAAGTTTCAGGTAGAAAAGTAAAAGATAGAAAAATCTCTTTCTATCTAGCATCACCCTTCCATAGGTACAGACCAGACATTTAACTTTGACATTATATTTGCTTTCTTAGTACAAACAGAACAGAAAGATCCTTTGCAGCTACGGTAAGAGCACAAAGAAGCTCAATCACTCTCCCTGTAACATCACTAGCCATGCCATGCTCACATTTTCACTACGTCTCTCAAGCTGTTCATGAATGCACTACTGTGCCTGTAGTTTGATTTTCTGCATGGGACAATTCTGAAGAATTTTTTTAATCCTCACTTAGCTCCCAGGCCCACTGTTCCTGTGTAAAACTGCTCTTATTTTGTGCAAAAAAGTTTCACACTAATGCCCAGTATCTGTGGATTTCAGTCTAAAAATATTGCCTCTCTTTCTTCCCAGCGATACAGTCAGTGTATACAAGCATCCTTGTTGCTTGTCTGTTAGCTAGATACCACCACCCAATTCTGCATAACAATACTTTGTTGACAGCTTATTTCTAGCACAGAGACCTCATCTTTCTGTTATCAAGCCCTTATTTTACAATCTGTTGTAAGTTTGTTCTCACAAAATGCTGTGGTCCCCCTTTAGCAAACATCTTAGAAAGTTGAGTCATTCCTTCAGATCAGGGTCATTCTGCATTACCGGCTGGTCTGCAGTAATTAACTAAAGGCCTAAGTCACATTTCCATTCATGATAAGATTTCTAATGATGGGAAGTCAGTCATGAGTACACTCAAGGAGAAAAGAGACATCATACTGTTATTATGGAACAAAGGTGGTTTTGCAGCACTCTGGTTTACTGAAAAATCATCTACTAGAAAATCTGCCCACAGACAGGAAAAAAAGAGGTTCCTGTTGAACTTTCTTTGCACTCTGTCCTTAAAGCTTGCTGGTTTTGTCATCAAAGGTACCAGTTCCTAGAATCATTATACCATAGATTCATATAAATAAGATCGATGAGCTTGCTTGAGGGAGGGCATGTCTTAGGACTTTGAGTAAATGGCTACAATTCCAGGCAGAGGGAGGGGGAAAGGGATAATGGATAACTTTTAACCTTTAAAGAACTCATCCTTACTATTCACATGGGAAGGAACTCACTACTCTGTCTTGAAGAATTAGTAGATACTTATTGGTTAATGTTCCAACTAGTAAACCAAGAAACGGTTTGGCTTGCCTTGGCTACAGGCAAGCATCTTTTAGAGAATTCCCACTCTCATAGCAGAGCAAGAGGAATTGCCTCTCAAGGTTCTGCCCATGGTGTACAGAAAGTAGACATACATATACATTGTAACAGATATCTTCAGCATGGGAAACCTCTGCTGGTATCTTACACAAGCAGTAATGAAACTTCAGATTTTTTTTCTTTTTAAAGTAAACACACAGTAATTTCCTAACACAGAAAGTTCATCATGAGCCACAGTTTTTCATTAAGACCTGAATAGATGCCAACAGTCCCAATCCAATACATATTCTGGAAAAAGAATACAGCAACAATTGTGCCTATAAAAGATACAATTTTTTAAAAGGGCCAGTTTTTCAAAGATTAAAGAAATTACAGGGTAGTGGATTAAGAATATCACATGTAAATGAACAACTGCCAGATTCGACATTTTTGAATAATAGTTGGATATGTATCCAAAAACATGAGGCAGAGAGAACCCACCAATAAACAACACTGAGCAAGAAAACAAGAAGGGCAAAACAGAAGTTCTCAGGAAACAATGACAGATCATTGTATATAAAATGAGAACTGAAAAAAACCAAAGAGACAGCACTTTAAAATCCAAAGGTATGAAAATCCAGTATGAAATTGAGGTTCACTGCCAGCTGATACCAAAAAGGTAAAAGAAAAAATAAAAGTGGGGAGAAAAAAAAAAAAAAGGAAATAAAAACATTAAAGTGAAAAGTGTAATGGATACTTTCTGTCTCTTTGCCGAATGAAGCAAAAAGATGCAATGACTCCACATGACACTGTTAAAGGAACCAAAAATTTCCCCATCTCTAGCATGTTGTAGGAGGAAATGAAGCAGCAAGTACTAAGATAAAGACACTTCACCTCACTGTGCCAGCATAATTTTATACATTTACGTTTTAGAAGCTGGAAGGTTCTGACTGAGGAATTCTCTGAACATTAATTTTAGGCATACCATAGGAACTGGGAAAAATCCAAAGGATAAGGATGGGGCAAATGTCAGAACAGCCTGATTATTTTGGAAAAAAAAAAAGGGGGGGGGAGGGAACTATGGAGATGTTCAGCTAAAACCAGAGTAACTGCAGCAATGCAAGAGCAAAAATGCTGTTGAAAATGTTGATGCTACAAGAGCTACTTATTAAAACAGAATAGCAAAATCAATACTCTATTAAAATGATTGTTTACACTTAACAGCATTTGTTTTTAATTAAGGATGCTTGCACTTGCCATTGCAGTTAATGGCAATTAATCTGGGAGCCCTGACAATGAGTTAATGCTAAAATACTACTAACACACTCAGCATGGTTTACAAAACACTATATGCAGACAAATAAATCTCTCTGCTTTTTGACAGCTTGTGGGTCTGGATGATAAAGTTGACTCATGTTAATACACTTCAGTTTCTTTTAATACAAGTAACTTATTACTAAGGGATGCTTTGTCTAAAATGTTTGACAAATAAAGGCATACATTACACAGATTAAAAAGTTGACCTCTGGTTGATCTCAAAATGTTGCTGCTGGAAAGAAATCCACCCAAAGACTAAAGAGTCTGCTTTGGAACAATTTCTGGTTCAGGACTATTCAATTAGTTTTTAATGGGCACTAAAAAGGATGTAAAGTATTTGCTGACTAAACCTGGACATAGAAGTGTTGCAGGAGTACCCAGTAACAAGGCACTTTACTATTATAAAGTGATATTAATCACTGATAAAATGGTCTTGGTCCTACAAGACGACTGGTATGCAAAAGTCTACCCGGACAAGAGGCGCTCACTTCAGAACGCAGCAGCTTAAGGAAAGATTTTAAATGACTGTGTCAAGCTCTCAGTGCAATGCAGAGCAGGTGTGTGCATAATACCTTAACAGGACTACTAGTAGAAACAGAGAAACAATTTTGATGACTACACTATTACGCTTATCTTCAGAAGGGCTACAAAAGTACTGGAGATACACAAACAAATTGCAAGGAAGACACGCAAAGAATGTATTTACTACACACTTGTCGACCTTGCTAGCAGAGGTGTAATGAAATCCCCTAGACCAGAAAGTTAAAACACAACAGCAACAACAACAGGTGTGAGGTTCCTCAATATCTGGGTGATTTATCAGGGGATGAAATGGACTCATCGTCATATGAGAATTTAAATAAGAGTAAAGCGTTCAGAAGTACACTTTAACAGATCTGGTGAGCACAACAAAGTTCTTCTTGCAAAAGATGGACATCAGCATGGACTTAACAGTAGTTTCCCTCTTTAGAGACTGTGAATCCCCCAGTCGCCTAACACCTGCTCATGCGGATATGAGAAAAGGTATGTCTGCAACATGCCCGCATACTCGCCTTGATTAGTTTTAGTAACACCCATTGACTCGGGGGCTTCCCCTGTTTGCTCAAAATGCTCACCATTAGTGACCAACGGTGCCCAACCAGCCAGGCGCTGGGTGTGTGCGGGAGGGACAGCACCTTCCCCTCGGACCATGAGTCGCCTGGGCAGGGTGGGCAATACCCACGTCTTCTTCCTCAGGTTGTGCTTCTACGCGCCCTTGTTCAGAGCAACGCTGGATCGCCTGTTCCTGGCCCCACACAAGCCTGTTTCACTGGCCAGGTCTGCAGTCAGAGCGGAGAACATGAAGCACCTGGCCCAGCCAGACCAGAGGCTTCTGGTCGGCCTGCCTTCCTGCCGTACCTCGCCCTAAGCGCCCAGCCAGGCTGGGAGCTGGAAGAGGGCTCTTAGCAAGAGTTTTGCTGCTCCTTAAGGCTGGGTTGGTACCACAGGACCCACAGTCCTGCTGGGGCAACGCACCACGGTGAGGCCAAGCGCTGGTGCAAGGGCCTGAACTTTTTCTCACACCGCGCGCAGGCTGCTCCTGAATTACCGGCTCTCGCTCCCATTACCTGAAGTTCCCCCCGCAGGCGTTTTCCTGTCTCCACACCCCTTCTCAAGACCCCCCGCACAGCCTCAATCTGCCCCATTCCCCCTCTTCTCTGGCTTCCTCAGCACCACCTTTACCCGGCCTTCCCCAGCTCGGCTGGCCGTGACCCACCGCGACCCGGGAAGGTGGCACCGGGCAGGTGCGAGCCTGAGCCCCCTCCCGAGCCCAGCCTGCTCACCCGCGTCGTAGAAGGCGTCCAGCACCGCCGTCTCCCCGAAGTCCAGCTCCCCGAAGTTGACCGTGCCGAGCTGGGCCCCCTCTGCCTCGCAGGCCCGCAGCAGGCACTGCCGCGCCCCGGCCTCGGGGCTCCGCGCCCCGGCCCCCCCCTTGGGAGGGTCGTTCAGCACGTACACGGCCCGCAGGCAGCGCGGCCGCGGGGCTGCCGCCCCTACGTCCGCCGCCTCCCCGCCGCCCGCCGCCGCCTCAGCCGGCAGCTCCGGCTCCGCGCAGGGGTGCGCCGGCTCCGCGGCCGCGCTGTTTCCCGCGGGGCTCTCCATAGCGGCGTCGGGGAGCCGAGGGGAGCCGGCGGCTACCGGCAGGTGCTCAGGCGGCGGCGCGCCCCATGGCAAGCAGCTGCCCCAACTCCGGCGGCGCAGGGCAAGGCGCCTCCGTCCCCTCCGCCCGGCCCTGCTGCCCTCGCCCCCGCGGCCGGGCGGGCACGGGGACGAGGGGGAGGCGGCCGGCGCGGAGCGGAGCTCGGCACCGCCCTCCCCGGACGGGACGGGACGGGACGGCCCGGAACCGGACAGCGCCGCCGTGCCTTCCCGGGACAAACGCCGAGTTTCCCTCCGCGACCAAAGCGGTACTGGGGGAGGTAGCGCTGTCGGGGCGGCCGCGCCTCGGTTATTACTTCACTTCCCCGCCCCTCGCCGTGCCAGCCGTAGCTCCGCGCACCGCCCGCTGATAGAGCGGCGGCTGCTGCTCGCCGTGCGCCCCCTCGGGCTCCCCGGGCGGTTACCGGGTTAGGTTAAGGCGAGCGAAACTGAATATGAAATTCAATAAAGGCAAGTGTGAAGTGCTGCATCTGGGGAAGAACAACCCCATGTTCCAGTACAGGGTGGGGGCTGTTTTGTTGGAGGGCAGCTCTGGGGAAAAGGACCTTGGAGTCCTGGTGGACAACAGGATGGCCATGAGCCGACAGTGTGCCCTCGCGGCCAGGAAGGCCAGTGGCATCCTGGGGTGCCTTCAGAAGAGCGTGGCTGGTGGGTTGAGGGACGTTATCCTCCCCCTCTACTCTGCGCTGGTGAGGCCTCCCCTGGAGTGCTGTGTCCAGTGCTGGGCTCCTCAGTTCCAGAAGGACAAGAACCTACTGTAGAGGGCCCAGCACAGGACCACTGAGGTGATGAAGGGCCTGGAGCACCTTCCAGGTGAGGAAAGGCTGAGAGAGCTGGGGCTGTTCAGCTTGGAGAAGAGGAGGCTGAGGGGGGATCTTATCAATGCTTATCAATATCTAAAGGGTGGGTGTCAGGAGGATGGGGCCAGGCTCTTCTCAGTGGTGTCCAGTGACAGGATTACAGACAATGACCATAAACTGGGAAACAGAAGGTTCAACCTGAACATGAGGAAACCCTTCTTCCCTGTGAGGGTGACAGAGCCCTGGGACAGGCTGCCCAGAGAGCTGGGGGAGTCTCCTGCCCTGGAGACTTTCCAAAGCCGCCTGGCCTTGTTCCTGTGTGATCTGCTCTAGGTGACCCTGCTCTGGCAGGGGGGTTGGACTAGATGATCTCTAGAGGTCCCTTCCAACCCCTCACACTCTGTGAATCTGTGACTGGGCTGGAGGAACCTGCGCTTGGTGTGTTTACCTGCCACCGCCCAAGCGAAGTATGTATTTGAAGCAAGTTGTATTTGAAGCAGTCAACCTGGCTGCAAAGCTTTGCAATCTCGTTTTTCACTCACTGTGATGGCAGACGTTTTGAACAAGCAGCATCTTTGCCTTGTGCTGCGGCGTGGCTCCTTACGGCTACCCAAGGTTCACCTATTTACCGTGCGCTGCAATACAACCAACGCGACAACCACAGCCTTCGGAGCACAGCATTTTCCTCTTCAGGAGTCTGGCATCATGGTTTGACATCCATGACAAGAATTGCGGTGGCCAGGTTTTTTGAGAAACACTCAGAATAGCATAACGCTGTGCAAGGTTTACATGTGCTTAGTGCCTCAGAAGGATTCTAGAGGGAACATGGAGAAAGCATTGAAGAGGCAAAGCTGTTTCTCATTTTGAAGAGTTTGAGGGAAACAAACTGCTGGATCCTTGTTCTAACCACGAGCCTTGATCCAATTAGCTGATGTACCAAGAGGAAAACGTAGATCTGTGTTTAGAAGATATGCAGTGCGCACGCTGAAGCCTTCGGCCAACAGAAAGCACTAGCACATACGTTTAACGATCTCCCACTCCCCCAGTACAAATCCTACTTTGTGTTTTTTGCGTTACAAGAAAATTTGGCTGAATGGCTGGTATTAAAACTTGAAAAATACAGTGCTGGAAAAGTTAAGGGATTATTTGCACAGGAAAGCATTTATCTTACTCAAGAACATTCATGGGCGTTCAGGAACTAACATGCAAAAAAACCCCAAATTGCAGTTTAATGGGCTCAGAACAGCAGATGCACAGTGTGGTGCTTTCTGTAATCAGGAAAATTGTTGAAGTGTCAATTTAGAGCAAATACGTAGGCTGGAATCGCTTAGCGGGATGCCACTGAGACACCATAAATAAGCCTCTTCTGCCTTCTAGAGATTATCAAAATTAGTGTGTTGTAGGCCTAAGACATGTCTTTGGGTTTCATTTTGTATTTTTTAACATTTGGTATCATTTAAAATTGCTTGCTGAGGGGTCTGTCGCTTGGCCTTGAAAGAGAGCAAGAGTCTCTCTTAGTAGATACTTTATGTGAATATAAATAATAATAAGGTATTTTTCTATTTTCTTAATTATATTGACTCATCTTCCAAACAGTATCTTCGTTGTTCCTTGGACATTTTTCCTAACAAGCTGCCACACTCTGAAGGTCCATTTTCAGTAGTTTAGCCTGGTGCATTTTGTTCCGAGTTTGTATGCTTTTATTGAGGCTGGAAGCAAGGAGTGTTTTTAAAGGAAGCAGCTTCATCTTACACACTGCAACTGAGTCTACAGAAACTGTGGTTCGGTGCTAGCCTGCCTGACATTTCCACTGAGCAACAGTATCGTCAGGTCTTGCAGGTCACCTGAGCAGAGAACAAATGGGAGATTCAGATTTTGGGATATTATTTGAACTGTTTCTGTGAAAACAAAACAAATTGTTAAATCTGGAAGAAAAGAGGTAAGTCATGCGATGCTTTTTCCTCTTTTGGAAACGTCGTCCAGTACCATGGTTGTCAAAAGAGCCAGTCTGCCCCCAGAGTTGCCTATTCCAAGGTCCAGGCCAGAAGCAAACATTCAGCTTTCATACACCTTTCCAAGGCCTTTTGCCTTTGACTGAACCCAACTTAACAAGGGCGAGCGTAAACCCAAGAAGCCAACGTTTGCTCTTGCACAGTAACAGAAAGATGACGCCACAATTTTCTCCAGCAGCGCTTTGCACCTATCGAATCCACCTTGTGCAGAATATCAGTTACCACTTACACACCAGGAGCGATATGGTCGCTGCAATTCAAAAAGAGAGCAAATACTCCAAAGAAAATAGATGTCCTTGAACCAGCCCCCTGATCCCATTTTACAAATCCCTAAGCAGCAGTTTTTCCTCTAGACATGAGGCTAGTGGGGAGCAAGTTTTTCCTTTTTTTCCATGTCCTGAAGATCACCAGTGCAGCATCCCAGGCATCCATCCATCCCTCTCTCCCTCCCACCTGGTGCAGAGGTGCCCAGGAGTTTCTCCAGGAGCATTTGGCACTGACCAGCCCCCCACGTGGGCACAATCCATAGCCAGGACCATATCTCCCTGCAGCCCCTGAATCCCAGGCGGTGCCCACGGCAGGGCCAGGTGGCAGCATCTTGTACCAGCTCCACCAAACAGCACTGCCAAGGTGACAGCCGCCTCGTGCGTACACGCATCTGGAGAGCCTGACCTCTGTATCCTAGATGTGAGAAGTTTTTCTGTATTGTGAAGATCAGACACCGGGGAAAATATTTTGATGTCTGAATCCTTTCCTGGCAAGCCACTGTACCATCCTTCCACAGGATAATGCAATTTGTGGTGTTTAACTGTTCCAGGCAAACACCTCGCTAATGGACTCTCTGGTGTTCACTGTGCTGGTGTGCTGCCCCACTTATTTTCATTCACAGTGAGCAGGTATCCAAGTAATCACACGGATACTGCTGTCACATGGATGAGGAGGAAGATAGTTTATTTCTTTACTGAAGGAAAACAAGATTTTTTTCCCTTTAACTATGGATTCAGAGAAAAATGTTTTCTTTTTCAAGATCGTTATGTAGAAGCTGTACTAGAGTTGAAATAAAATGCTGTGAATCCTCCCTGCAGAGGCTAGCAAACTGCTTGGTTTTGTTCAAAAGGCAGATTCAGAATATGAAGTTGGTATGATGGAAGCTAAACAACACAGGCAATTCTTGAAGAGAAGTTTCATGAAGGGGAGTCCTGAAAATGCTACAAGCAAAGGTGACTTAGAGCAAAGCACACCTGTTTTGCAAGGGGAAACTTGGGTGCCCCAGGATGATATGAAGACACAAATCAACACTGGAAGTGGATTCAGAGATCCTGGGGATTGCTCTTCGAGGCCTCAGGAGCTCATCTGACCTGCTGACGGAGAACAAAGACAAAGGAAAGGACTACTGGGTCAAAGAAGAAAACCCCCAGCGCGTTTTTCCATTCAGATGTACTGTTGTGCTCAGGGAAGGATGTTGCACACAGCATCCGCTTGTCACTGCCCCCGGCTTGAGAGGGACTGTGACATCTTGAATGAAACGCAAGGTTAGTCAGTGGGTGACCTTTCTCTTCCCTTCCTCTCCACCTGCCTTGGAGAATGATAATTTTATACACATACTCTGTGTGCTCACAGGCCTGCAAAATGTAATCCATTTCAAAATTGTTTTTGACTCAAAATTCTTCATCTCCTTTAGTTTCCAGCACATCCAGCTCTCTAATAAAAAGTTCATGCCTTGGGATTTTGAGGGCAAGTCTTTGGGATCATGAATGATATCAGGAGTGCAGGGAAGACTTTACACATATGTAGGTCTTCTCAGTAGCTTCCACAAAGCCAGAATTTCACTTAAAGATGACTGTGTGCATTTGAAATAATAATAATAAACTTTCCAATAAATACAGTAGAAAAGGATTAAAAAAACCCAACCCCAACCTTTCCTGAATCACCATCAATGCAGAGAGCTCACACTTTCTATGTGGCTGACAGTTGGCATTATTTACCTTATTCCTATTAGACAGCTAGATCAGACCAATCAAGCAAGACTTAGGCATGTGCACTTACACAGCCTGGCTACAAACTCTGTTCCGATTGAAGTACCTGTGGCCCTCTGGCCTTCTCCACTCGATTCAGAAATCAAGGAGCCAACAGCCTTAACTGAGGTTCTCCAACATAGAAACTTTAATCAATTAGTCAATAAGAAAATCACTTCTTACCTCCAGTTTTCAACACGTTTCAAATAACTTTTAGTTTACACTTCAGACGGGAGAAAACAAAACCAAAACCATCTCCCTTAGACCTTGAAATTTCTGAAGCCCCAGTCAGATGACTAATGCTGGAGAAAACTTCAGGAAATCCTGGGGAAAGAGAACACTTTCAACTTAGGAGAATGGAGTCCTCAGCTGACCAGTTATAACATTCTGGGTTTTAGTATTCAAGTACTAGATATCTTAATTAATTAAGAATTTTTAAAAGTAATCATTAATACATTATCAGCCCTAGACTTCTTCACTTACACAGCATCTTGACACGATGAGTATTTTCTCTTTCTCAGTCCTAAACCTAACAGGTTGCGCCTTGTGTTCGGTCTCTCTCCAATGCGGCAGGTTCTAGGGGGTAAGAAATACACATTTCCTAGAGGAATACGAAGCAGCTTCAAGAGGTCTGGTTTAAAATGTTTGCATGGGCA
The DNA here is from genome assembly GCA_027574665.1 of Rhynochetos jubatus. Taxonomy (NCBI): domain Eukaryota; kingdom Metazoa; phylum Chordata; class Aves; order Eurypygiformes; family Rhynochetidae; genus Rhynochetos; species Rhynochetos jubatus. The sequence goes on along the minus strand of CM050649.1, from coordinate 53,238,667 downwards.
GAAGATTAAATATTCTTAGTGGGCCCAATTAATTTTCCTGTTTTCAGCTTGATCAAAGGATCTTTGACTTCTTTATGTGACATGGCTCAGTGCTTTCGTGGCAGTTGTTCTTACGTACTGTTCTAAGACAAGATTCTCCCTTCTAGCTTCTCTCAAGTTATTTCTCACTGGAGAAATATTCATGATAAAGGCCACCCAAGTATTCACTTTTATTCCAGTTACACAGGCTTGTTCTGTCTACTGATTAACGAAAGCCCAGCAAAACTCTGACCGTGGCAAGGAGCACAACATAGTTACACATACATACTGTAGAAAAAACGGAGAGAACTAGAAACGTGGCTCATTTTATTCATGTTTAGGCTCTTGGTATCTTGCTGCAGATGCCAGATACACGAGCACGCACCGGGATTAGAAGTTTAGCAAAAGCAAAGCTGTCAAGGCAGCTTAAACTTTTAAATATCTGCAATCACAACGGTTTTGGTATTACCAGTTGGGACCATGAGAGGTAAAGTAATCCTAAGGAGGCAGGAGTCACTTTGAAGGGACAAATAACGAACCTCATCTGTTATGTGATAATTGCTTTCATCATAGGTACTAATGAGAACTTCATATATTTAGGAAAATATGGAAACTTAGTACAACTTCTGCAAGAATCCTTAAATTGCACCCACATTTTCTTCTTTTTAAGACAACCAAGAAATGGCAACATTTAATTAAACGTGAAGAAAAAAGTCTACCAATGTCCAAAATAGGGATTTTTTTTTTTTTTTTAAATCACTAAGTAATTCCCACCCATGAGCTAGCCATGGGAGAAGCAGGTCACAGCTAGTAGGAGCACAGCTAAGGCACCTAGTGAGACAGAAAACACCATTAGTCTTTTTCAAAACCTCTGACCACTATTTTCTCTGCTTGCATGGTGCCCTTGCTTTGTAAGCATAAGCTTATTAGCACTGGGTCTGATTTTAATACTTGGGTTTGGCTAGGTGCATTCACGGTACTTTTAATGACGGGACCTGGGGTACATCACAGTCACCGTGCACTGGCCTACAGCTGGTCCTGAAGCTCTCCTGGTCACACAGTGAGACAAGACGCGATGCCAGGCACTTCCTCTTCTCTGCTTTGTCAACTCGTATTACATTTATTCTGTGCTAGAGCAGTGTCACATGCTCAAGGCTATTAAAGACACTGCCAAGCAACACGTCACTCCCGTAGGGTTTTACAGCCAGACACACCGACACTCAGGTGCAGTCCCCTTCCAGACGTCTATCTACCAGGACGCTAGGAATCATTCCAGAAAAGTTTTATAATGCTATGAGACCTTCAGCCCAGTGCCGTGTCAATGCACGTTTTCGTCAATGTACCGAAGAGTTTTCTCCAGCGCTTTGCAGTGAAAAACAAGTTAAATCATAACTCACTTCCAGTTCAAATCCAAGACACCTAGAAAGCACAGAGCATTCCTGACCTTTTCACAGGAACCAACACACACTTTGCCTGGCCATAGAAACACCTCTCTCTCCTTTTGATTTGGGAAATTCCAAATAACAGCGATTTGAAGAAAAGGGTTGAGCTGATGATAGCAGCAAGACCTCTAGAAGCGGCAGTAAAGGTAATCCTTTTTCTTATCTGACAGCCTTGTTTCTCCAGAAGCTTAAAGCCACTTGGAAAACCGTGAATGGTTTCAGTATTGCTCTGGAGCGTTCTTAGCTCTTCACACAGCAACAAAGATGATGTACAACACAAGGTTAGTACTTTGGCGCACACGTAGGGCAAACCTCAGTCCCCAGACAAGACGATGAACGAGCGGCAGATTTCCAGGTGCCAGGCATGCACCACCACAGCGTGAAACCGACTGGCGGAGCACCCCATTGGCTTTCTGTTGGACAGGGGCGCAGCCGCATCTCAGCCCAGCCCTCCGAGGGACACCAGCCAGAGCCTGCAGAAGGCAGCTAGCTTACCTGAGCCACAGCACTGGCGCCTTCGCACAGGCGGAGGTGGCGGGCCGCGTCCTTCGGCGGGCAGCTCCCCTCCTGTGTGTCAGGGGTGCTAGGACATACACTCCTAGGGCGGGAAGGTGTCAGAGTCAAGACAAGGTTTAGAGTCTGAGACTGCTGCCATTTATAACTACGCTGGAGAAAGCTGAGGAAGCAGGAGGCCTGAGTCAGGGGACCTAGAAGGGGAGTGAAAATGTGAATGGGAGAACCCAGCCTTACCCCAGACTTGCACCCAGCTGGAGGGAGGTGCTGCTCCAGCTTCTGCATCGGTGGCAGGTACCTACTGCACTGGTGACATGTGGGAGCTCTGAACCCGCACTGTGACTGAATCAACCTCGTTGACTTGAACGTGTCTCAGTTAGTCCAAGCCTGATACTGAAGCTCGCAGCCATTGCGGTAACGCAGCATCCTTCTTGGGCTAGAGCTCCCTGACCACAGGCTACTGCGCCGTGTTTCCAACGCAAACAGGGGCTTCAGGTCAGAGCACCCAGAGTTTTCCCCTTCCCTGAGAGCAGTGACACACACCAGGCAGGGCTGCCTCCTTACAGCACAAGCATCCCAAACTCCCGGCAAAAGACCTGCCATCCATTAAGGAAATAGCTTTCCCCAGCCAATGCTGCTTTTGCTGGGGTCTCAAAATTTATGTCATGCTTCTCCCTGCCTTGTGCTTTTACTTGCTAAATGGCTGCATCTGGGCTTCCAGCTGTGCTCAGCAAATTTGGCTATTTGAATCCAGAGTAGCCAAATCATCTCACAGCATCAATTTCAGTGCAGGTGCACCTACTTTTCAACTTATCCTTCACTATTGTTCTCCTTTTCGGTGCTTTGTACTCGGAGAAAGAGCATGGTGCGCAGACTGTGTGGACTGTGCTGTCTCCTGCACTTGTGCCCTGCACAGAAAAACCCCATCTGTGTTGGGTTTGGGGGAGGGAGTTGGTAGTGGGGGAGGCCACAGGGGTGTCTCTTGTGAGAAGCTGCCAGAAGCTTCCCTGGCTCCATGTTAGACCCACCTCTGGCCACTGCTGTGCCAATTAGTACCTCTGTGATTAACGTATTTATGAGGGGAAAAACAAAGAACTTGTAGGAGAGGGATGTGAGACAGCAAGGCAGGGGAGGTTTGCTGGAGCAGAGGTTCCCCTACAGCCTGTGGTGAGAGGGCAGGCTGTGCCTCTGCAGCCATGGAGGGTCACAGGGGGGCAGAGACCCCCCTGCAGCCTGGGGAGGGCCCCATGCTGGAGCAGGTGGCTGTGCCTGAAGAAATTGTGACTTTGTGGAAGCCCACACTGGAGCAGGCTGCTCCTGGAGGACTGGACCCCATGGGAGGGACCCACACTGGAGCAGGCTGCTCCTGCAGGACTGGACCCCATGGGAGGGACCCAGACTGGAGCAGGCTGCTCCTGCAGGACTGGACCCCATGGGAGGGACCCAGACTGGAGCAGGCTGCTCCTGCAGGACTGGACCCCATGGGAGGGACCCACGCTGGAGCAGGCTGCTCCTGCAGGACTGGACCCCATGGGAGAGACCCACGCTGGAGCAGGCTGCTCCTGCAGGACTGGACCCCATGGGAGGGACCCATGCTGGAGCAGGCTGCTCCTGCAGGACTGGACCCCATGGGAGGGACCCACGCTGGAGCAGGCTGCTCCTGCAGGACTGGACCCCATGGGAGGGACCCACGCTGGAGCAGGCTGCTCCTGCAGGACTGGACCCCATGGGAGGGACCCAGACTGGAGCAGGCTGCTCCTGCAGGACTGGACCCCATGGGAGGGACCCACGCTGGAGCAGGCTGCTCCTGCAGGACTGGACCCCATGGGAGGGCCCCACGCTGGAGCAGCCTGTGAATGACTGCAGCCTGTGGGAAGGACACACGTTGGAGAAGTTGGTGGAGGACTGTGTCCCGTGGGAGGGACCCCATGCTGGAGCAGGGGCAGAGTGTGAGGATCCCTCCCCTGAGGAGGAAGGAGCAGCAGAGACACCCTGTGATGGACTGACCACAACCCCCATTCCCTGTCCCCTTATACTGCTTGGAAAGAAATGGGGAGCAAAGCTGAGCCTGGGAAGGAGGGAGGGGTAAGGGGAAGTTGTTCTTAAGATTTGGTTTCATCTCTCATTGTCCTACTCTGATTTGATTGGTAACGAGTTAAATAGATTTTTTCTCCCCCCCAGTCTGTTCTGCCCATGACCATAACTGGCGAGTGATCCCTCCCTGTCCTTGTCTTGAACCGTGAGCCTTTCCTGATATTTTCTCCTCCCCATCCCACCGGGGCATGAGTGAGCGAGCAGCTGCGTGGGGCTCAGTTGCCATCTGGGCCTAAACCACACTGCCATCCCCAGAAGGGGATAAACCCAGGTGACAGTCATCCTGTGGCAGGGACAGCTGTCCAGCTTGATTTGCACTACCTCTGAGAAGAGCCCAAGCTGTGCTCTCGCAGAATCCCACGCTCCCTGTTGCCGTTATCCAAGGAGGTGAAGAGCAGCCTGACGGGTCCCTCTGCAGAGGTGTGTTTGTGGTTCACTAACCGGGACGAAGTGTGCAGGGCAGAACTTGTCACACTGAGGAAAATGATCTCCACAGGGAATGAAAATGGCAGGTCTGGGCACAGTGAAGAGGCTTTGCCAGAGAAAGTTTAGCAAACAGGTACCTCTTCAAAGTACTGATACTCAAAATGGCTTGTGAAGCCTGGTTATTCTTTTCTAATTTGCTTTGTTGTTCTAATTTTCAAGTTTTCTCCTCCAAGGGAAACAGCCTATTACAACGTTTAAGATTGTACTAATCAAAGCCAATTATGTTTTCCTGTGACTATTATAGGCTACAGTCTCCAGTTGCTTCTCCTGCATTAACAAAAGGGAGTTCAAAGCCTGCTCACCTGAGGGGCAGAGAGAGACTGGTAGGCCCTGCCTCCCCACCCTAACTTTGTGATGTGTCGGAACAATCCTTCTCATGATTCTAGAGGTTCGTCTGGAATTAATAGCTAATGAACTTGCTAAAATACACCAAGATAGCACTTCAGTTTGTAAGTTAATGTTTTCAACAAAATGAACTTCCCTCTTAAATTTTTCATCCTGCAGCACTAACACATTTTAAAATATGATTAAATTTCTAACGGATTTCTTTAAAAATGCACGTGGGCATTGAGCCATTTGGTTAGTTCAGCTCTTTGTACTCCACCCCACCCCGCATACCCACTGAACCGTGAGCACCGAAAGGGGAAATTCTGCTCGTTCAAGTAAAGCCTGGCTGTGGCAGCACGAGATCTCTCAAGCATCTGTTCCCGGGGCTGCCACGGCTTCCCACCAGCTACCTGTAAAAGCTTGTGCCCGTGTGGGATCGGAAATCGTACTAATTAACAGAGCTAACACCGACCAACAGTGTGGTGAGCTCATCACTTGAGTGAAAGGCGGCGGGGAGGGTGGCCTGCAGCTCTGGCCTGCTGGAGGAGGCCCCTCATCCCCGGCAGCGCGTATGCAGCACCGCAGCTTCTTGCGGACCTTTCAAACGTGTCTTTTACTTCCTCAGCTGCTCTGTTCCAGGCTGGGAAATGCTTGCGTCCCCTCACCTTCAGGGCAGATGACCTGGTTATTTTCCAAAGGCAGGGAAGGGGCCACAGGGGGAGGAGGGAAGCAGCTGCAGGAAGCTGGGAGTGAATGGGCTGAGGCGTACGCAACCAGCTGCTAATTCCTAGGCCAGCTCAAGAGTCAGCTGAGGCCAAAGGTGCCAAGCGAAATCTAATTTCTGGCTGAAGGGTATTAATAACCATGGATACCCGTACCCAAGGTTTAGTGCGGGGATTCAGCTCCACCCCTTCTGGCTCTTCTTTTTTCACTCAGGACTGCCCCGAGTAGAAGTCAGTCCTTGGAGGACCCTCCACGCCGAGGCCTGCGGGACCACGGTGGCCCAGCGGCACTGGCCCTCCCTCCCCGGTTGAAAAGTCGCCTCAGCGCAGAAGTGGCAGAGGGGTTGGTTGTTTCTACTTTTAAGCCTCTCAAACCACAGCCTGCCCGTGTGAAAGGTATCTTCTCTCTAGCCAGCTTTCCCACCTCCCTCATCAGCGCACCTCTGGGCCGTTTCCAGCCCCTTTCTCCAGAGGAGAAGTGGGCAGCAGGCGCCTCGTGCCCCGGCACTACAGTGGAGGCTGCTGACCGGCCCTACCCGCAGGCGGCGGCACTGCGCACCACCCCCACCCTAGCTGGACTCCCACTTCACCTTCCGGCGCTTGGCTATCTGCGAACCATCGTTATTTGTGCGCCGGCACAGGCTCCACGCACGGGGTGAGGCGCAGAGGGGCCGGTAACGCCACGGCCCCTGGGCAGCCGCCCCTGCGGCAGGACAGCCGGCTGGGGGGGGTGAGCAGGGCCTGCCTTGATGGGACCCAACTCCACAAGATGAGCGAAAGGATTCCTTAAGGGCAGCAGAACGTGAATTTCCGAGGGTGTTTTAGAGCGTTCTGTCGCTCTGCTGTCACAGGTGCCCGTTTCAGTCCCGGCTGTCACAGTGCGGCACTCCTGTGGATGTTTCACACACGAAGCAGCTCACAAAATTTACTGGGCAGCCGGCTACCACACACCTAGAAACAAAAACGTACCACAAGGAGTTGTGTTCAATCCTTTCACCCGTTAGTGCAGCAACACTCATCTAACCTTTTTGCTCCTTTACAAATGGATGATTAATACGAAAAGCACAGAAGATGAAATTTAAATAACAGAACTTAATAAACACTTTGAATATTTACCACCTTATTTCCATGTAGAACTTTTTAAAGGGCTAAGTGCTATGATCTGCCATTAAGAAATACTTGCTCCTTTTAGAGCTGAAAAAAGAACATAAGGAGAAGAAAAAACCTGTTTTCTTAATAACCTAAACATTTTCCCAATCAGATGTATTATCATCCAAAGGGATGAGCCTGATGTTTCACACCTGACTGACTTCCACACCTAAACAGAAATCTGCCACAAGACCCATTTGTGCATCTTAATGAAAAGTCATTTTACACAGCTCTTCGAACAGCAATCATTTTCACACCAAAATCACTGTAGCTGACCAGCATGTTCTGATATTTTTTAAACCCAAACATTTTTGAAAGCAGCAGTTTATATCCACAGGTTTAATGCATTGCTGATCCTCTTTAAAAAGGGAAAAATCCATGTGTGTTGTGAAATACTTTCTATCATTAACATGAAATGCAGCAAGAAGAGCTTGTATCTCTACAAACTCCCTTCTCCCAGAATAAGCAACTTTCAAAACGAAGCATTTTCACAAAATCGTTTTTAACCTTCTTTTACAAAGCGCTGTATGTTGGACTTCTAACTTGGATTTATAAAATGACAAGTTATCGTCTCAACAGGAGGAAAAAAAAGAAGAATGTAATCTGGTATGAGGAAACTCTGTGCCAACTCCAGGCTTCCATTTGCAAAAAGTGGAACAATTCTGGGATGTCTCTTACATTTCTGAGGTACAACTCGGGAACCAGCACTTTCTTTACCACAGATATGATAGTTTATCCCTTTCCAGGGATGCAATTAAGAAGCCAGAGGTGTTCATTTCTGGGTGTTGCAGATGTATGACCACAAATCCAAACAGAATTCTCATTCCTTATCCTCATTTCCTCCCATCCTCATAACTCTGCTAGTGACTTCACAAAATACATGGAAGTAATCGAGACGTCTTTATTGCTGGAAGGCTATGGTGGGAGTGTCATTCTTTGTACAAAAATATTCTAATGCCATTACTTAGAAATGTTAAATACGAGCATTTCAGTGATAAAATATTTTATTAGTCCTTCTGTTTGAGTATGCTGAGCGATGTATTGGGACTTTTAAAAAACTTAATTTCAGTACCCAACCTTTCCACCTCAGACACCACCGTTCCAGCAGAAACAGGTGCTATGGCAGAGGAAATCAGCCCAACAGTGAGGCTCTGCATCGCCACTCGAGACCCGTAAAGCGAGATTCGGGTACGGTGGAGCGTGTATTTTATGTATCTGTGCCTACCGAAGAGCTTATGGGAACTCTGCCAACCCCGTGGGAACGGGACCAGCCAACTGAACTCCACGTCTCACCCAGCTCGGGGCAGGCAGGGCGGTTAGCTGTGACACAGGATACGCTGGCCAGAGCCAGCTCTCGCATCGGATGAGATGACAAGGAGATCCTTTGCGGGGGTTTTTGGTCACTCCGAAGCATCACCAATACCACTCACCCACTCGCTCCACGCTTGCCAAAGTATCCAGTATTTAAACGCTTTGTACGAACTCCAGAGCAGAGAGTGCTGACAAGGTGTGAGATACCTGGTGGCTAGCGACGAACACACAAGGCCACAAAACCGGGAGACCTTATTTTGGGAGCACGAAAGCAAACGGAGACACTGGATGAAGCAAGCATCAGGTTCAATAAACTGAGGAAAAGAAAGTCCTGCTGCACAAACAGGACTATGAGGTGTATCCCTCTGTAAGTGTACAACGTAACGTAGCAAACAATACCACGTAACCAGCAAATGAAACAAGGTCACACAACAGAGAACCTCGTGCATGAAATAATACAACTTTTTATTCACGTTTTATAGATTACTTTTATTCATTTCTGCTTTAATAATGCATATTCTGTTCACTCTGTGCAAAACTGGGGACAGAGGCGGGCGTTTAAATCATCTAAATGAAAAATCAAGCGGAGATGAACATTCAAGTTGAAGAAGAGGCCTATCAAACCCAGGGAAGCTAAAAAGCCACAGCTGCTCAAGACAAAGCTGCTCTCAGCTGCGCCCTTTTGCCCTGCCACCTCGCACAAACCTGGCTCTGCTGACCGAGCAGCTGTACACCCAGGCGGCGACCCCCGCCGCACGCCGTGGACAGGACTCGTCGTGGTAGCTACATGAGGGAGACCTGGCTCGCGACCGGCCCCGGTCAGCGTGTGTGGCAAAGAAAGGCACAAATCATCGCAAAGACCAGATTTCTGTTGGTTTGTTTCCTTCTTGTAAATCCATTACTGTACACAACCTACGTTTAAATTGTAGGGGATCTGGGGGAACATAAAATTGCATATTTAACAGAACTTAAAACCGTAACAAAGAGTAGGCTGTTCTATCTCGAAGCAAAAATAATCCCTCCAGCCCCAACGCTAACATTCGTTCCTGGTTATATGCAGTACAAACGTTTTAAAATCTGTGACAAAAGACAATTAAAACCCAAAAGTCAAAATCATAAAGCTTGTAAACAGATAATCTGAAATACACTTTATTTATGGAAAAATATCATCAAAATAGTACCACTATGGACTAAACTGCCTGAGTTTTCATTTCACCTAGGATCTTGAAGTAGAGAGCCTTTAGCACAAGAAGATCAATTTCAGTCACAACTAGTGCCGCACAGCACTGCTTCGGGTGGAGATTTTGTCCCTGTTGTGCTATCAAAAACTGTTGTGCTAATCCTTCACAGAAAGGGATGTTGAGGCAATTCTTAAATCATTTGGCACAAAGTTATTTTGGCTGGGGCATAAATTTGAGTCTCAGTCATGAAGAATAACGCAACATTCCACCGATCAAGTACTTCACTTTGATTGAAGAGCTTTCTTTATGTCATTAACTTCCATCTGCAAAGAACAAAAAAACGATGGTGATGAAGTGAGAGGCTTTAACAAACTGAGGCCCAGTTGGTGCCCCTTGAAAAGCACGTGTTCCATCTCGTCCGCAGGCGTCGAGTACGGCTCTTACACTACTCTTATTTCCACAGATTTCACAAACGGAGGTGACCTTCTCAGCTGCATAAGATGATCACTCACGCCTTCCTGCCCTCAGAGCTTGACAAGTGCAGCCACTGAATGTACCACCAGACCTTTCAAACTCTTTCAATTACAACTTTCACAAGCCAGGCAGCTCGCTGCCAGGAATTAGGTGCAGAACGAGCACCGTGTCCAAGCACCAGCTGCCGCACCTGCACCTGGCACAAGTGAACTCAACTGCAGACAGTGAGCGCTGGCAGCTGAGAGCAAAACCTGTCATCTCCCTCCTCTCGGGACGGTTCCTGCTGCAGGGCTGGTGGTTGCCTTCTGCACCCATCAAGCCCGTGTCCAGGCACCTTAAGGGCTCTGATGGACGTACAGGTGTGCGGCAAAAGGATGTGGCCAAACCCACCATCAGCCCTAGTTGTACACCTGGCACCTCTGAGGGCGCTAGAAAGCCTGAGGCAGGGTATTAGATCTATTCAAACACACCTGCAGTGCTCAACTGCGCCAGATCACCAAGGGAGATTGATACATGGGCCAAGAGCTGTGCTACCTTATGGCTATCAGAGCACTCTTAAATCAGTGCAACTTTTGTTTGTTGCACTCTCACCTTCACGTAAAGCTAATGATGCCCCCTTGGCTGGCAGCCAGACATTCACCAGTGTAAGCAACATCTGAACCGAAGTAAAAGCGTTCAGCTCTGAAATGGTAATTTTAAAACCATCAGTGCAGGTCTCTGTATGAAGATGTAAATCCATCCTTGGAGGTAGATTCCAGACCTCTGAATAGTCTGGCCTGTTAGACTAAATCAATAACCGATATTAAAAACGTTCATCGATTCTACCTGAATAAATTTCAAATGCAGCTGAGCATGAACTGTGTGTCACTAGAAGCCATACTCCCGTGTGGTTGCGCACACAGAAGTCCTTCAGCCAGCCCTGGAGCACAGGCATTGATGGTCCCCAGTTCTGCCACCCTTTGCCACGTTCCCAAGTAATATACTGAGCAGAAACAGCCCAGTGTAGTATCAGTTCGATTTTCTACTCCTAGTACAAAGTACAGTTGAACTGTACCATAAAAATATAAAATATAATCAATATTAAACCACTTATTGAGCGAATAGAATAGTGCAGAACAGACCAGACTATTTCAGTTGGAAGGGACCTACAACCATGCTCTAGTCCAACTGGCTGAGCAATTCAGGGTTCACCAAGTTAAAGAATGTTATTAAGGGTATTCTCCAAATCACTCTCCAAATCCCAGAGAAGCAGTTCCAATGCTGTTCCACATCGAAGCAGCACAGTCAGAGATCCCAGCAAAGGCCCAGCTCTATGACTCTCACCCAGGTAGGGCAGAGCTCTACCAGGCAAATGACTAAGCCAGCATGACAACATCTAGAGCTAAGGGACTATACCAACTGCGGTGGCAGTACCCGGGGCTCTTAATCTGAGCACCTTCTTTTATATTGGTTAGAATTCTTTAGTAAAGACAACCTGAGTACAGGCTGTAAAGCAGACATAAAATTCCCGCTATATGAAATAATATTCCAAGCATATCAACACTAAGACGAGCCTCCTACAAAATAGAAAACTTTGGGAGAGAGCAAGGAATTAAAAAAGGCATTATTTCATTTGTGACAAAATCAAACCATTAAAACTGAGACTAAAAATTATCATAGTTTTAATCCTATAATGTGTTTAATTAATTGTTGATATTTTTTTTTTCCAATTTGTCTACTTGTCCTGATAATTTTTTAGCTAATTATCAGGCTTGTCAGTAAGAAGCCAGTATTGCAATATATATGACACAGGCTGGCAACACTGTGAAGGGAGCAGGTACATCTCTTTCAGAAATGTTAGCAGGCTTTGGTTCACTGGAATCTAAGTGTCTTAGCAGAGTTTATATCCCACACCTGAGAATAAATCAAACCTGCCAATACTTCTATAACATTATAAATAACTGAAGTACCTGCAATCGTAGACGGATCTTCTTTTCTTCATCCAACTCAGACAGCAACTGTTTAATCTCTTTTCTGTAAAAAGAATGCAAAAAGAAAAAAGCTTGGAATGGAAACGATTCAACTAGTCAAATAGAAAAGATCACCCCTTGGAGACGTATTTTCCCTGCTTCACTAGTGACGTTTTTCCCCTGAACAACTGATAAATCAGTATGCTCCTGCACACTCATGCTGTGCTGCAGAGAAGTGAGACCATCTACACAAGGACAGTACCCCTCCCCCCTTCCCCGGCTAATGAATAATATCTTTCCTCCTAGCAGTCCAGCATCCTCTGGCTTTGCTCCGGACTAGCTGTATCAACACCCCATCAGCACCCAGTTGCCCTTTTTTCCAACCAAAATGGAGATAGATGGGCTGCTGGCGGGTTATAGGAACTGGTAAAACAAACCCTGCCCGTGCTATCACATCCTTAAGCCCCTCAAGAGCTGATTATGCCAGCAATCCCATGTAACCTTCAGCTGTATTTAAAAGACAACGATCCCAAATATGGATTTGCTGTCATCCTTCTTTGTTGGGAAGGGGAACACAGCTAGAAAGAGGAGACACCTTCTCGTGTTCCCACTGAGTGATCTCACCTTAAGACAGAAACCAAGGTGGAAGGAGCCTTGTAAGAAGGGCTGAGGAGACCGGAGGAGCAGGGGTCAGCCTTGGAGGCAAAGCCCTGGGGCTCGCTGGCCAGATCCAGCTTGAGCCATGCCTTCCCGCATCTACACCCAAACTCCCTGCCCACCTCTGTACCACCAGAGTCTCCGCATGCAGCTTTCCCTTTGCCCAGCCTGGGCTACACACAACTGACAATGTAAGTGAAGGTTTAGCTTCCACAACATTCAATATTCTCAGGAATAGCAAAAGCTATACGCCAGCCCCAGTTTCTCCTAAGAAATGAGCATCTTAAGGAAAATAAAGGCACCCAACATCAAAACAGTAAGATACAGGATCATAAATACAAATGTCTTCAAATGTCCCAATCACAGTTCAATTACTTTCTTTGTAATGCCAGCTTCCTGGGAAAATGGTCTAACAGTCAAACGACACACTGCTTTAACAATTTTAGGAACCTGCAGTAATTTGTACTACAAGAACAAATGCACCCCTTGTTAAGATCAATGCACAAGAGTTCCCAAATAGTTACTGCCAAATAACACAACGTAGGAACCTTATTCACTGCTTACAGCTTGTAACTTAACTTTTTCAACACCCCATAAACATCTGCTTATCTCCTAACACAGGGAAAAAAAGCTGGTACACATGGATAGTGCCAGACTCTTTTCCTGAGCTTCTCACCCCTGAACATGTTCTCTCAGCTGGACATCACTCATGAACGCTAAAGCCAACTGTGCAGAGCAACACTGATGAAGGCAAGCTCAAGGAGAAACTGCCACCACCAGGCATGAATGGATGCAGCCCACCTACAGCTGTGATTTGCAGTACTTACTTTTGCTGGTCTTTCATGGTTTCAATGATGGTTCTTAGCTCCTTAATTTGTGTTCTCAGCTCCTCCAGGGCAGTCTGACCTTGGCTCAAGGGCTCAGTCTTTGGCTTTCCTTCAGTACCAAACAGGGATGGGGAATTTGACCTGTGGCCTGTTGTTCCCATAGCAATTGAGTGAAATCCAGGTGATGGTGAAGGGGATAGTGATGGTTGCACATTACTGCCACTAGCCAAGCCTCCTGGTTTTGGAGGTAAGGAATTTTTGTTATCAGACACCTGCAACAAAAAGAGCAACATTTAACGTCTGGAGAAAGCTTTATGAAAATCAGACCTCTAGCAAACGTTAAGTACGGTATGTTGCTGCTCTTCAGTAATGTTGAATGTCCAGAGTCAAATGCCGACAGTTCTGGCCAATGCATGAGAACTATAAGAATTAGACATCATCTTTGTACATGTACATCGGAGGGACTCTAGTTAGGATGCAGGAGTTCAGACAGCGAGTAAGGCTTTCCACAGTTGCTACAACGAGTCAGCAACAAGCGTTTCCAAGATCTCAGACCGAGCCGTGACATGAACCAGAGACAGATGCTCAGTGTTCCTCTCAGAAGCTTCTGTGAGAACACACCTACATCTATGAACGCCTCCTGCAGAGCACAAAACTGCATGGCCCAGAATCCAAGTTGTATTTTTTTGCAGATTAAGTTTATGATCGTCAACCAACCATTGAAGGAATCTTCAACACCCGACGTTTTTTAAAAATTCAAAAATGTTTGACATGTTGCCCTCAGCATTACGAAAATAGCAAAATATTCCTTAAGTTTGCTTGCTGGTGTGCTGTAAAAAGAAAACCAGAATCCCATGGCTTCACAATGATAATATAGTAATAAGAAATAAATGTACTGTGCTGTCCTTTGTTAACTGAAGCTTCTGTGAATCCTCCAGGAACTTAACAGAAAAACGCAGCATTAACCTAGTTACCTGGGAACCATGTGGTAATATTATACATATATATATGTGTGCATGTGTGAGTAATGTGGAATTATAAATGATCTTGCGTGGATAATAATCCTTCTGTCAGTAGATGCATGTTTCCTTTGGACTGAAAAGAGACAGCAGGCTGAGTTCAAACGTGGAGCAAGTCAGCAAGGCACAACGGGAGCCATCCACACTGAACACCCTACTCCAGAGCTTAACTGGCCACCAACATTAAAGGCTCGAGCAGCTGCTTTCTGACAGCGGTCATCCTGGTTTACAGGAACATCTACAGCCTCGGCAAATTCTACTGCATGTGATTTACGAACGTTGGCCCAAGAGCATTCCCTAACGCAAGTGCTCCCAGAAGAGGGAGCTACATAGCAAAACATTATCCTTATTACTTGATCACAGAAGTCCATGGCTTCATCTTTGAAATAGTTTAGTTTTACTATTAGAATGTAATATTTGCATTATTAAATGTATCCTTATGTACTAAAACATAGCTCCAACCTCTAAAGCCTGATCTACATGCTCCTTTTGTGATATTTGATTATCCTACAGTTTTCTAGCAATCTACAGTAAGAATGGCACAAGCCGATAAAATTAATACAATTATACCAGCATACAGAGTGATTAGACTTGCAAATTTAAATTCACATACATTTGGAGTGGGTCAAAGAGTTGCATTTTCTCTGCTCGCAGACTCTTCTAACATAAACAATTTACAGGTGCAAGAAAGGGCCTTTGTTTCTAAAATGTATTTCCTTAGCTTCTCTAGTTCTGTAAAATGTAATTACACTAGAAGGATTATTTCACAGTACGGCTACAGAGACATTTCATGTGCAATTCACTTTAGACTTGCATTTCAAACACAGAACAACCTTCAGTAACTCTTACCATTTTAAGCTTCTTTAAAGAGCCAGTTACCAGGTGAATGTTGAAATAAATTTTAAAAATAAACATATGAATACCGTTTTCAAAAATGAAGATGCATGTGATGAGGTTAAGCAGAGATATTCCAATCAACTTACTTGTGATATTGTAACAGTTCTTGATTTCCTTGACACTTCAATAGTTTTGTGTGTAACAGAAACATGTTCCTCCCTCTCTTCTTCAGGACTTGGTGAGTCAAAGAAATCGGGGCTTGAAAGGGACGACTGTGTAGACAAATACACACACCGCAAGAGAGGAAAACAATGCAGGCATTTTGATTGTACAGGATTTTAACAAAGGAAGAAGAAAAGTATTTGTGTGATGACTTTCTTCTTCTTTTTAGTTACCATTTTCAAAGTAAAAATACTTAAAATCAGGACTCTCCCTCACTGCCCCCCTTTTTGTACATCTTGCTTTTGAGGCTAGAATGCTTTCAAAGCATTTCTGAAGTGAGATATACTCAAGAGTTGAATTTGCCATCAATTTACATCTTTGCATTGCACTTATGATGCAAGCGCCCTCCTGTGCCTTACTTGGCTAGGACCCTGAGCGCCGTCCGCCTGTGGGGATGCCAGCTCTGCTGCCTGGGCAGCTCTGCCACGGCTTTGCTGAGGGCAGGTCTCACTTGGCTGCTCCTCAGAGGATCCGTGCCGCTGCCCCCGCGCAGTGCTGGCTCCGCAGGGCTGCCCTGGGCACGGCCTCCTTGTAAAGGTGCAAGCAGGCAGGGGTCTTTCTACCTCTTGGTCCTTTCCCCATAGATTTGACAGGGGAAGACAGACCTTTGAACTATGTTTCTGTGTTTAGGTGCACAGTCAATTTTGAAAGCTTTCTTGTTTGTTTTCTGTTAGTTTCCAAATAATAATTTTTTCTCCCTCCATTTTGTTTTAATTCAGCAACACGAACCATCAGTAGTTGCTCTCATTCTCATATTCCAGAATGCAAAAAAGCACAGAAATGAACAAATCCCAAGCTAAAAGACACTGAAAAACTAAGCAGTAACTTCCAAAGGATGGTTTATGAGACCAACTCGTCTAAAGATCCATGGTAGGGAGTGAAAGTTAAATCACCCTTATTTTTAATTGTGATCTGAATGAGAAGAAACACCTGATAGCTCAAGGAGAGCTGTTGAAGGCTGACACAGTTTGTGTGTCCTCAAAATGTGGTAAATGTTCTAGAGAAACCAAGGGAAATGCTTCTTTTGGGAAACACTTTCAAAATCCCTATGCTCAGCATGAACTGGTTTAGTCTGAAGATTTCTACAAAGGATTTTTCTGGCCTCCTCAGTCATGGCTGGCAAGGTACACCTGGCAGCACCCAAATCAGGGGGTACCAATCTTTTAAGGGAGGAGGAAGGGAATGTTTTCAGCATCAGTATTTAAAACACTGGCAGCCTTTTCACACTGGTTCTCCTGAGCTGCATCTTTCTGCTTCACTGTACGTGTGAAGGCACGGCTGTGTAAGCGCAGTAAAAGCACCAGGGGACACAAGTATGGGGAGGGTAAGAATCAGAAAAAAAAAATGTTTTTAAAATAAAAGGAAAAATTAACTTACAGATGTGAGAGACTGGGAGGGTGGTCGCCTGCCAGTTGCTTTTGGTCTGGTTGTAGTTGGGTGATTAAGCTTCTCAGCAATTGGTATTACAGAGTCAAAACCTTCCAAGTCTTAAAAATAAAATAGAATTGGTTTGGTTTTTTGGCAACTGTCATCAAAGGGAAAGAATCACCTTTTTTTTTTTTTAATTTCCAAGAAATCAAATCCCATTTTCCCCATTGTGTCAGTGTTCTGTACACCTTGAGGCACCACGATAGCACTAAAAAACCTGGAAGTCAAAGGCAGCTGTAATCCAGTCACCCTTGCCAAGCACAATTACCCTTCCATCTCTAACACAATAAAGCAGAGGGGGAATGCATAGAGGAGCCTTTGGCTTTATTTGCAGCACAGTGAAAGCTAAATGACAACATGCGTCCTATGGCATGGAATAAACTGTTTCAAAATTTCCATCTTGCTTTTAAAGGGGTTATTACTTCTTTTTCCTGAATAACTGGAGACATAAGACAGTGCATGGGTTGTGTCAACTGTACTGTCAGCGCTGTACCTGCAGCAATTGCTTAGGGGAGCACAGAGAACGGGAACGATGGAGCTGGAAGTGACCTGCAGGCTCTTGGACACCTACGGCTGGAGGCAGTATAGTTAGCAGTAGCTACAGGTGACAGGAATATCTCCAGTATTCCAGAGGTTAGGGTAAGTAAAAGTTCCAACAGGCTCCTGAAGCTATACAGAGCCCAGGAAAAACAGGTCTGCACGAATGCAGGCTTGACTGTCTTCATAGCTAGTGAAACGCTCTGGGGCAGTGTTTACTGAATCCAGCCACGTGCTAGCATGTTTACATGAAAGAAGGCTGAAGGGATACCGTAGCTCGTGATTACATGCCTGAATCAAATGGCTTAACAACATTCATCTATTTTTATGGGTTATATCAGTTTCACTCGCCTGCATTTCAAAATGCCTTAGTGCGTATGTTGAACAGAAATGAGTCAGAAAACGTACAAGAGGTACTGTAGATAAGATAAATCCAAATTCTGTAAAAATACTTTGAGAAATTAATCAAATCCTGGAATGATAGTCGTTATTGAGAGACTATTTTTCACTGCACACGTGTAGGAAGGAATAGCTTTTAAGTTAACAGTTACATATAGCGGGCACTTAATTCTCAGATCTGTTACAGAACAGTGAGCCTCTGAAGACAGAGCGTTGTTGCCGTATCACAACCACCGTACAAACGGAAAAACAAATGAATTAATGGGCCCGTGCAATAAGCTATATGCACTGAAGGACACTTAAACTGATTCCAAGTACTCATAATTTGGCAGCTAAGAAGTAAATGGGATCAGACATTCCTTATTCAGCAATATTCTTCCAGCTCTGGGAGGTAAAAAAAGAAGGAAAGAAGAGACCTCTTTCAATAGCCCTGAAATAGTCTAAGGTTATCCACCTCCAAACAGTACTCTATTTTTGGAGTAACCCTTGCTATATATAACCAGTGACCCCACTGTCCTTTACCAGTCTCTCACTGCTTTTTTTACTGACCGTTGCAACCTATGTGCAAAGGTACGTCACCCAGTCTGCCAACGGGAATTTGGCAACCCGAAGTCTCAACTATACCCAACGTATCAGGCTAAAAAAAGTGATTTTTAAAAAAAAATAATTTAGATTTTAATGTGTTTATATAATGTAATTTATATATTTTATTTTCCACAATAAAAGCGATGGTGCTTTTAAAGTAAAACTGAGCTAGCATTAGCAGACCGCACAAAACCCATCTGGAGTCCTACAGAACTTCAGGGTTTCAGGAGAGGAGAAATGGAAATACAAATTTATTTTTTCGGGGGGAAAAAAATGCAAACGTAAGAGCTGATTTCCAGTAATATCCAGTTTGAAAATGGCACATAAGATAGCTAAATTACTTATTTGCACAGCAAATCAGTGATGTATTTTAAACATTGCCTTCATTTTCACCACTGTTACTTCATTAAATTGCCCAGTAAGAATATACTGCCATCAAGAATATACACCTGTCTATAAACATGTGAAGCTCACGTACAGGAGTACAAGTGGAGGCCGAAGCAATCCTTCCCTTTGCCCCAGCCACTCTTTCCCACCTAACTGCTTTTACCATGTTTTTCCTGAGCTCATTTTAATCCAGCCTGTTTTCCAACAGCATGTGCCCAGCCACACGAATACCTGTGGCTGAAGGAAGGATCGGTGTCGGTACCAGAGGACTGACACAAGCTGCTAAAACTGAGCGGAAGAGCAGACTACAGCTTTCTGGGGGGCAGCAAACTGGCTGAAGTTCTCTCGCAGGCTGGGAAGGCTCCAGTGCATGACTTCCCTCTCTCTGTGTTGCTGCTGCTACGGTCAGTGCTACTGTCCCTTCCTCCATTCTTACAGAAGATGAATATGTACACTAACACGCAAAACAACCAACGAAAACATTAATTACATGTGTTTCTTTGGCCTAAATAAAATAATAATTACCTGGAGTTCAATGTTTGATCAGAATAATAAAATATTCACATTTAAACTGTAAAATGTATCGATAAACAGAGTGCATGATTTTGTGTCCTTGAGACCCATGACCAGTTGCAGATAAAATCTGCTCCAGGCATTTGATGAGTAACCATGAAAGATGAACATTTTTGTGCAAAGCTTCCATTATCAAGAAATACAGGGAAACCTCCATTTTTTCCCCTTCTGAATGCATTTCTGAAAGCTAGAAAAATAACCTGAAGCAGCCTATACTTGCACTGAATTTAAAAAAAAGAGCAGACCAGAGGTTGGAAAGGGTCCACAGGTACAATCTGCTGCCAGACTAGTGAAATCACAGCCATTCAGCTGGTACTATAAATGAAATTCTATTTAAGTGTAAGGGACGACACTTGGTACAATGCTAAAATAGTAAATACATTTCCCGTACTTCTGTATGCCCTTTATGCCCCTTGCCATTCTCTTCTCCTTATTTAGATGTGGTTCTCGCTCCCAAATCCGCTTTGCACCTAAGGCTATCACCACCTTCCGCCGTCATCACCTATGAGGTATTCATTCAGGAAAATCCCCATCTAGTAAATGGGTAGCTAGCAAAGTGAGGAACAGAACCACCCGAGAGACCTCTGCCCTACTGTCATCTATACTGTAGAGTCAGTAATTAATTCACTCGTACCGGCTATTTGATTAGTGTTTGCCGATGGAAAGCAAGGCTACATGGGTGTGACTAGATGATACTCACTGAGGTCATTAAATGCAGAGATTTGGGTTTAGTTTGTGTTTCTTTAGCTATCGGAAACTGGGAGCTTAAATTCACCTACTAAGCAAAATGTAAAAACCTTCCTGAGCTGGACCAAATGGAATGCCATTAAAAATAAAGTCCGGTCTAGTGTACCCAGAGCCATGTTAATTGGCAGTGAGGCGGCAGCAGCATCCAACAGACCTGAACTCTGCCCTGGTCCAGCCTTCTCTGTCTGGTGGTAACAAACGGTAAGGAAGGTTCCACCCAACACACAGAAGATAGAGGGCACCCATCAACAAACAGTGCCACTCCTGCATTAAGAAAGAGTTGATCCTCGTTCTACAAGTAAACCGATGCATTCGTCATTATTACTGTCTCACTGAGCACGCGGGTAACTCATGAGGTGGGAAGAAAGACACCAGCGTAATTCTAATCTACTGGTCTAGTACAACACAATAAAATGCCTAGCTTACTGAGCAAACACATTTAATGAATATGAAGAATGGTAGCTGTGCAAGAATTATTCCCTGGTATCCTTCCAAGCCAGTTAAGAACAGGCTATTTTCCCCCATTACTATGTTCATTTGGAAACATGGTTATTTAAAGCACGATGATGGTGTGTTTAAAAAAATGCCCAGGTCCAGGAAAACAATTATTTAAAGCAAAAGTTCTCAGCTCATTAGACTTGTGCCTTCCTGGAAAATAACCTTCAATCCCAATCCTTCCCTCCTCCAAAAAAACCCCAGAAAGGAAAAGTTAAAGGGTAATGCTTCTTTCCTTATCCCTTTCCCTCCTGCCTTTACTATGCTGGCATTAAATGTGGCTAGGCCTTAACTTCATCTTATGTTTAGGTTTGTTACTCTTTGGGCAAAGCCACTTACTCATAATGAAGACAGAAAGTTTTCTGAATTAGCAGACAGATTTCACCCTGAGAAAACTGAAATGCGATGGGCAATAGCAGAATCGACACAATCAGAGTGTTAACGGGGAGGTTTCACAGAACAGAAACACAGCAGGGCTGGAAGAAATGAGGCAGAGTTGGCACTGAATTCATTTGAAGAAGATAATGTCACAAAACCCACAGAGGTAGATTCCATTTCATAATCATCCTCGATACATTTAAAAGATCGACAATAGGCCTGTGAAATGGTGTGTACGTACTGTCTTTAATTGCACTAATCCTGAGAGCTATCAAATGGGACAGAGATACTACAGATGAAACCTTCTGCATGCAGGTCCATTCAATATGCAGCACTAATTAAAAACCAACTCAATCATCTGAATATTACTGTGAATTTTCGGAAGACCACAATTATTTTAACTACTTGAAGTGCCCAGATCCTGCTACTCCCTGCACGCTGAACAGCATCGTAACCTTCAAGGAACGCAGCCACGCTCCCAGCTAGGCACGGGGCAGCAGAATCTCACCCGTCGTGACCTGCAGATCCTTTTTAAAGATTCGGGTAATGCACTTTTAGCAGGAGGGCTCTCTGGCCGCAGGGCTAGTGCGTTCAGGAGTGTAACAGCGATGTGCTGGGGAGGCCTGCCCGCACGGTTCTTTGCTTTGGAGGGAAACAGCTTAGCTCACCACGCTTCCCAGGACGGTCACTGGACAGCTGCCTTTCCTAAAGTAGACAATTATCATTTCCCATTTCAGTCCTGATTTTATCGCTTTAATAGCTGAATGTAGAAGGCTGCCATAATGAGCTTTGCTAACCACTTGCCAGTGCCCTCATAAGGATTTTATTTTTAATGATTCAGAAGATGCCAAGAAAGAACTGAAAGGTCAAGAAAACCGAGCTAGAAGAAATGGATATGCTGTTTTTCGGCACCTCAACTTGACACACATGGAGAACGATTTGAATTTCTGGTTTACTGCCTTTTTCTGGACTGTCCAGGGCAAGAAACCTAATGTATTTACATAATGAACCATTAACATATCCCTGATTGCAGTATCTGCAATTCACAACTGTTTGTGAGTGATTCTGGTTCATTGACATAAATATTACAACTTAACCCAGTTGGGTAATCCTGCTCCTTTGCTTCGCTCTGTTAAAATGAGCATGAACAGCAGCATAAGAAGAAATAACTGGTTTAGGCAGATCTTGGTCTTTATTAGGAGTCACATTTTGTCTTTCAACCCTTGTATTTACCTATATTTTCTTTCTTCCAATTTTTACTCTGTGTCTTCAGGCAAAATAATTATGACACACCGTATAGCAGCCTGTGATTTAAAGACAAATCCACTTCACTCTACAACCTTTTACTGGAAAGAATAGCCGTCTTTTTCCCTAGTTCGGGCCAAATCTTATTAAATCACTTTTTCTTCCAGTCAGAGGCACGGTGATCACCTCTCCTAACAAGTACGAGCACGTAACAGCTCTA
The DNA here is from genome assembly GCA_027574665.1 of Rhynochetos jubatus. NCBI lineage: Eukaryota > Metazoa > Chordata > Aves > Eurypygiformes > Rhynochetidae > Rhynochetos > Rhynochetos jubatus. The sequence continues at coordinate 53,216,445 of CM050649.1, read as the reverse complement.
GAGCAACTGCAAATACAACTCAAGGAAACACGATATACTCAAGATTTTTCTGTTTGTTTGTTAGATACTTTCAAGTAGGGTATTTTTAACTACCCTTCCAGGCAAGTTAGCACGAGGCTGGTTGGGGGGGGAGGAACAGAAAAAGGGTACGATTAATAACGTGGGTTTGGCCAGTACTCCTTGATCCACCAGCAAACGCCCTGAAGATCAAAGTCTGAGGAAACGCTGAAAAACGGACTCGTGTTAATCAGCTTTCAGGGCATCTCTTAAGAACATTTATAGCAACACTACATGTTTCAGCAGGAATCGATGAAGGCATACGTGCCTTACGTTAACACCAATGAAGACTATTAACTGCTTTCACAAATACTACGCAAAATGTGCAAAGAGCCAGGAAAAGATGTGTCCGCTTGGCTCTGTGTGGGAAGCGCCTGTGCAGCTCAGTCTTTTTGCAAAGCACAGGAACTGCTGCTTATGCGGATTAACTGAGCATTTCCACAGGAGATATGTTGGTTTTATTTCTTTGTGGCTTATTCTTTAAATCACTTAGCTTAAATCTGTATGATTTTAAGCATTAGATGATTTCAAAAGCAAGCCGATTTTGGATAAACTAGACTTCTTTCAGGATTGCAGGATTCCAAAGTGTGTGTGTGTATGCAGATATATAGTTAAAAGACTTAAGGTTAATCCTGACTTGCAGAAATACCAATAATTAATTGGAAAAATTCAGTAATCTTCTGGAAGCATTTGTTTTTGATCCAGTAAGATACTACATGTGCTAGCTGTTTCTATCATTGCACTGGCCCTCAGACATAACAATTCCTTGTGAAATGAAAAAGAAACACATAACCTCAAAAAAAGTCCTGTTATGCAATAAGGCATGAATTTAAGCTGTTGAAATCGATGCAATTCTACACAAGGACCACTCTCCTGCTGGCAGAACAGGGCTTACTTTCAGTGTAGCTTATGTTGCTTTGGAAGCATTTTAAACTAAGCTCAAAAAGCCACTGTCCATCCAGGAACAGTTGTTGGTACAGGAGACTTTACAACAGCTGAAACTACTGTGATTTAACCACAGCACTACTGGAGACAAAGTCTTGGGTGCCATGACGGTGCACGTTCCACCGACAGTCAGTGAGTGCTCTTCAAATTCCTGTGTTTCGGTTGGTTGGGTTATTTTCCTCTTTCAGACTAGAGAACATCCTAGCATGTTGCTGAGCATTTTTGGTTTGTAACATGAACATCATAATGAAATACATGCATTAAACTTGGGGGTGACACCATCGGTCTGTTACAACAGGTTAATGAAAGTACAGCATTGACAAACAGCACGTATGAACTGTACAGGTCACTTACATCCCTAAAATTTCTTACGGTACAATAAAATAAAATGTAACGATTTCTCTTTCCAGTGCTATGGTGCAAGATTTTCTGTCACAGTACACTCAATTTCAACTTTTAATTCAAAAATACATCGGTAACAGCCATGTACACATTAGGTGTTCCACAAAATACTTCTTTTTGTATTTGTTATGCATTGTCAGCTAAAGCAAAGACAGGACAGAAAAGAAATGGAAAAAAAAAGCCTTACCCTCATGAAATGAAGAAGAGTTACCCATGGCAAAGAGATGTAAATAGGAAAAGCTGGATGAGAGATGTGTGGAAAGGAAAGTAAAGGCATCACTGAAAACAGGGAAAAAGAAAACAAAAGAAGAAGTGAGGAGGAATGGGGAACGGTTCCTCTTAAATCATATATTCTGAAGGCTAGTTTCCAGTATTTTTTGGTAAGGATTGTGGAAAGAAGCAAAGGCATGAACAACAGTGGTAACAGCTGCCGTTATCTCTACAATCAGCAGTGATGTTGCTGAACAGGACTTGCTCGTCAGTACAGATTGAGAAATTGTAATCAGTGCTGTATTATCAAGAAATTTAAATGCCAAGTCACAGCTCTGCAGAACATGCTAGTGAAATCATACCATGCGCTAACATCTACATATAAATAACTTTTTATATATGCAACTGACAGAACGTGACACACAGTATTAAACAGCACCTCAGCCTTGCTCAAGCATTTGTGGCTTTCCTGATCGGTAAAGTTGGGCGAGAATGCTTTCAGAGGTGTTTTTAAAAGGCGTGGGGGTTTCTGGTTAGACAACACTGATCCACTCATGAAGTATTACTTAGAAAATCAATAGAAAAATGCTGTTTCCGAAACAAGCGATGTTTAACACACTGATCTAAAATAGGGGACCTAGACAGAATACAAGGGCTCGTGGAAGAATGAAGAGGAGCTCCAGTAACCAGAATGGTCACACACCAAAGCTGCTGCAAAGGCCTTTTAACTCCCATTTTCTTCAAAGGCTACTAAGCCCCACCTTGTCTGTCAGGCAGGTCCGCTCTAATTCGTGGTGTGAACTTGGCAGACTGAAAAGACAGCAAATGGCTAGATTTAATCTGATCCATTTTGAGTGGAAGGATGAACCTTGGAGAAGGTGAAGTTGTCCTCCCCATGGAGTATGTGCGACCAGGGCAACACCAGTAACACATACCACAGAGTTAAATATTACTGAGGCCCATGCTGCCTGATCCATCAGTATTTTGGAATACACTGGGACAACTCCACTCCCTCATCCATAATTTTTACTAATAACTCGTTTAGCCACAAGATTTCTCCAACCCATTGTTCTCTTTGTAAATAAATAATAAGTCTAACATGTTTATCATAAATCTTTCCAATTACAGTGCCCCATAAACTGTCCTGAACTCCAAACCTCTCCTTGTAGTAAAAGACATTGATCCACTGTGAATTGTTTTGGCTTATTAAGCTTTAATTTATTACTCTACCCTCTCTTAAAAGGCTGTTTATTTCCTTAACAATATTTTACACAAGGCATCATAAACCTCCTGAAAATTCATATCAGTTATGATCTTTGGGTCCACTTTCATTCCAAAATCACCATGTCTTTGTTTTTCTTTTAACGAGTTGTCTAACAGGCTAGAATGACACAATTTGCCCTTGTAAATGCCATATTGGTTTGACCCTATCAAGTTATACTTGTCTAAGTATTCACACTATTTTATCCTTGGGCTCAATAGGTCCCCCCTTGTTAACGGCAACAGGAGGTCACCGGTTAAACCCTTCGCAACATGTTATGGATGTGGTTTGTTTTACGGACTCTTGTTGGCTCCTATGCTCCATTAAAAAACAAAATGCAACACAAAAACCCCACCTGAGTTCTGGAAATGAACAAACATTATCATAAATCAAATTTCTTACCTTGCCTTTTACAGATTGTTAAAAAAAACCCCAGAAAAATACAAAACATTCAAGGAAACTAGCACAAGGATTAAAAAAGTTTACTTCCTTCAGACCACTAAATGCTGTTTGCAGTCTTAACTTTCTCTAACTAAATGCTTACATGCTTTGAAGCAGATTTGTAAACACAAGTAACAAACACTAAATGGTAGGATTTAACTGCATTTCCATACCATTCATTTATCTTAATCTCTACAATAAAAATGTTTATTCAATTTATCACAACCTTCTAACTTTCCACGTTTATCCCAAATGAAAATCTGGAAAAAACATCCTTCTTGCTTCTCCAGAAGAACGTAACCATCAGAAACCACAGCAAGAGCAGAAGGTTAAAAAACCAAGCTGACATATGGATGCTGAAAAGCTCATAAACCTATGTGAAATCAATTCAGCGTTTTATTGTTACACTGCAATTAAAATCCACCTAGAACTTAAAGCTCCGCTTTCAAGGCCGAAGAAAAGGCAGCTTTGGCTGTTGAAAGGACACTATCTTACAGGAACGTTTTAGGAATGTAGCAGTCTGGTGGTAGAAAGCACCACATTGAAATAGCATTTAACGCTGGCAGTGAAAGACAGTAATGCTCACACGTTCAGGGTACCCTGGTTCTGCCTCTTACAAAACCGGCTCTCTCGCGGCACAGCTGCGACTGCGGAGCAGAGCGACGGCAGCAGCTGTCCCCGGCGTCTCTCCAAGCGGGGGTAGAAGATGGCTGTCGCCGCTTTTGCTTACAGCCCTGGGACGGGAGTCAGAGCACCTTGCTTTCCAAGTGCCACTTACGGCAGCACCCACCCCAGCAAACATCTCTCCTGCACTGCCAACTTGAGAAGGAAGGAGGGTGAGAGAAGACAGAAAAATAACCTCTTTTGCAGGTGATTTCCCGATTAAACTGTTCGTGTTGCAGGAACACAAACTGTTATATTCCAGAGAAATCTAGACGGCTTTTAATTGGTGTTTGCAGTAAAAATTATTCAAGCTGGCCTGAGTTGGGTCTCTATTCCTTTGTGTTGGAAAGTGCAAAGATTACTAACTGCACCAAACCCATAATCTTTTGCAGCATTAAAAATATGGCAGCACTAACATTACATCTGTTAAACTAGTATGACTTCTTATCATTGGCCTTCTCACTTGTTTCAGACTTCTAAACAGAAATAACAAAAGCCCTCCTATTCAAAATAGCTCCCAGTTCCATATTTCCCTTTATTTATTTGTTTTAACAGAAAACCCCAACAAAACTTTTTAAAGTAAAGCAGAAACAATCCTTTAATCCCACAGTTAAAATTTGATATAAAAGCACTCCCATCCATTGCCAAATCCTTAATCTGCCTTCTGGATCATAGCAAAGTCACTAAAAAGCTGAAATTTACACCATAAATTTCAAAGTGAAAGTATAAAAAGCACTATAACTTACCGATGTCATTGCTTCTTTCAGAGGAGTCTTTCTCTAGGGCGCCGGATACTGTACTGCCCACTAATTCCACTTTTGGACTATCACTCCTGCATTTGGATGAAGAAGAAGAAATATTTTATTGGAGTTTTTGTGTGGCTTACAGTAAATTGATAGTCAAGTTGCAACTAATAATGAGAGAAGTAAATATTCCTCTTTTGTAGCACCAGAGTAATAGCAATGTGTCAGAGAGAGCAACCTCCAGTAAGGAGACATGCTGTATGGATTAACCTTATCTCATTTCTCCTTAACACCTGTCAAAAAAGCCTATTTTAGACACCGTAGAGTCCTGAATGATTCTTCAGATGTTCACAGCATCTCAACATGAAGGAAACCTAAAGGCAAAGGGACATTCTTCAACATCTCATTTGTAACTTTTTCTAATTAATTGACTTGCATAAACTATAGCAATGGACTATCTAGAGTGCTGCAGAAAGGGTGACAACCTCAAGCTAGCATCGTGCTTTTCAGCAGTTCCTAGCATTTGCTCCCAAGTGCAGCTCCTCCACCAGATTTTTGTGTGAGATTAGACTATGAATATTGTTTCCACAGGTCTGAAGGACCAAGATCTAGTCTGTCTGAAATGTCTTTGGAACAGGTAAAGTGTCAAGAGTTGTGATACTTTATCGAGAGGAACTATTTTTAAATCAAACTGGAGATCAAACATAAGTAACATGATTATTCGTCTTTGTAGAACTTTCTATCCCACAACTACTTGAATTTTCTAAAATAATCTGACTACTGAAACAACTAATGAATAAAGGTCCAGTTGCAGGCGAGTAGCTCAGCACTGCAGAGGTCACACAGACAAACCCCTCTGGCATCCACTGTGATAACAACTGTTCAATTAATGCAGTAAATTATAGTTACCATCATTATCAGGTCACTTGACAAATATAACAGTTTTTCCACAATGACTATTCCCAGCATAGTGCTGTAACAATTATGATGTATGTAAGCTACCCAAATTATGGGTAAAAATATAGATCTGTCCCTGAAACAACCCGGGCAGATGTGCATTTCTATGAACAGCAATAATTAGCTCCTGACAGTAGAATACATCGTGAGCTCCTGAATCTCGTTGATTTTTTCATTTGTCTCTGCTTTTAACGCCATAAGCTGATGACAGATGGCCTGAACCTCAACTCACAGCAGCAGTTGATGAGCAAAACACAAAGTGGTTGGAAACCCTATTTGACTGCAGGAAGACAAAGAGCCTGAAAATTTGTGTTAAAAAATGGAGGAAGTCACAGATGAAGTGAACATATATCCAGTCAAACACTGTGGTAGGATGGCAAGTGTTCTATGAACTCAAGAAGATAAGACAACCCGTTTATGACCTGAAAAACAAACTAGTCCTACACAGCTATCAATATAGCTGGCAGTCTGCACTAGGAAGGAAACAGAAGAAATTTAACACATTCCTAGAAAAATACATTAATTGGTGAGATAATAGGTAAGAGTATTCTCCAAGTGACCTACCTGTTAGCTCTCTTATCTTTTGGTCTTTAACTTCTTTTCATAAAATTGTTTATATATTTATAAACCTATAAGGAGGGCACATAGTTTCTTGGCTGACAGGGCAATGAGCATCTGACTGCCTAGTCTGTTTTGCACACATATATTTCCCAGCAAACTGAGAGCATCGTGTGAGTTGGAAGCATTCGGGAAAATGTGTGAGTACAGTTTTGGAGGAGATTCTTAGGATGGTGTGATTTAGGGCTGAAAGTCACAACATTTACCTACAAAAGATACCAAGATATATGACATCAACTCCACCCAAACCCCCCAATTCTGTTATCAAAAGAACCAACTGGCTTATTATGGCAATCTACATCCATACTGTTGCAAAAGGAGTGGAGCCATCACTTTATGGTCACAGCATCTCCCTCCTTCCACTCGTGCCCACGCAGATAGGCTGTCAGCTTGATCAGACAGATGATCAGTCTGAAAGAAACCCCACACTAATAGAAATCCCACTGCAAACTGATTAATTGCCATCTGGAGCAACTCCCTGACCCATATGGCTGAACGGCTGCACAAAGGCTGGTGCTAACATAAGGGAGGCTGCAGGAATGAGCTGCCAGGAGAAGGAACCTGCCCCGGTTAGCAGCAGCATGGACCCAGATTGGTTTAGACTGATCGTGAAAATGTACTTTCTGTAGGTCTTTATGGCTTGCCTGCTCCAGAGAATTGACTCATTGGTGAAGTGTATAACCACAGGTGTGTCTAAATAAGCTGTGAAGCCTTTAGAGCAAATGGGCAGCTATTCTGTCCCACATGGTTTTTCTCTCTGCTACTGCCCTTGAAGCCCTAACCTGGCTCCAAGGAAGGAGGATTATATTTAAATGGAAAAACAATCATTGCCACAAAAGGTCAGTGTGATGCAGAAGATGCAAGCCACTTACTCTGAACAGAAAAAACTCTCTTCTGCTAACCAGCAGCCATGGAATCTCATGGGAATCCCTTTATAGCTACAGCAATTGTCCCCCCAGGATCATGTACTGGTTTAACTATAAAGAGTTAATTGTCTTTCTAGCAGCCCGCATGGTGCCACGTTTTGGATTTGTGACCAAAACATTGTTGATAACACCCAGATGTTTTAGCTATTCCTGAGCAGGGCTTACACAGAGTCAAGGCCTTTTCTGCCCCTCACACCACCCCACCAGTGAGCAGGCTGGGGGTGCACAAGAAGCTGGGAGGGGACACAGCCGGGACAGCTGACCCCAACTGACCATAGGGATATCCCACACCATATGGCATCGTGCTCAGCATGGGGGAAGAAGAAGGAAGGGGCGGAGATTCGGAGTGATGGCGTTTATCTTCCCAAGTCACAGTTACATGTGATGGAGCCCTGCTTCCTTGGGGTTGGCTTAACACCAGCCTGTCAATGGCAAGTGGTGAAGGAATTCCCTACTTTGCTTTGCTTGCACACACAGCATTTGCTTTACCTGTTAAACTGTCATTATCTTAACCCAAGAGTTTTCTAACTTTTAACTCTTCTGATTCTCACCCCCATCCCACTGTGGGGAGTAAGCGAGCGGCTGTGGGGCTGAGCTGCACATTGGGGTTAACCCACAACCAGTCCGTGAAAATTCTGCTGGATCAACTTTTATTCTAATTGTCTTAGGTTTTTCAGATTCTGGAAATGGATACCCACAGGACTTAAAAATAATTAACTATCTTATTAAACTGAACCGATTTAAAAACAAAACGCCTTTACTGAAGTGACTGCTTCTTAATTATTCAAGTAATTCAAAGTCTACTCCACGGATTATTTCATTATGTGAACTTTATGCCCTCTTCCTCTGAGACATCTTTACAGGTTAGAATTTACCAGGCAGAACAGCTACGAGATAAAACAATTAATTTCAATTAGCCGACAAAGTAATTCATAGGGAAACCACTAGTACTGTGATGCAACATACATCCTCATCGTCACCTTAAAAATCACCTTTCTTTGTAAGTTTTAATCTAACTACTGTTACAAGTAAAATTATTTCAAATATAATGGCATTAGATAAAAAGAATGAAGCTTTTTTTTTTTTTTTCTGTGCTAGACACAGCAGAGTCTGGACAATTAAGACCTAAAAGGATTACTGTTTCGATCTGCTTTTTCACGTTGTTAACATGAAAACTGAAATATCTTTTAAAATGCATGGTTTATTTAGACAATTTTCTATTTAGAAAAAAGGAAAACAGAAGGGCAATAAAACACCCCTCCAGAACTCTACATGTTTAAAATATTTATAGTATGCTTAAAATATTCCAGGCAGAGGATAGAACAAAAGAATAGGTACCCTGCTGCATGCTTAGCTTGTGAACTGGACACTAGGGTAGGTACTGGTCTTGCCAAGAAGACGTCACTTAGCTAAATCTAAAGGTCATTGCAAATACTTGCTTTTCTGAGCATGCCCAAGTGACCAGCAGGTGTAGACTATATTTTGGAGCAACTGGGCAAGCATGTTCAAGGAGTCCTAAAGAAGCTGTGACAGTGGTACCTAGACAGAAGGGTGAGTCCTCAGACATGCACAGCCAAAAGCACTTCCGTAAGATGAAACTGGCAGCACAAGGCAGGCACCGTTACCTTTATTCTGTGTCTCACTTTTCACACTGCCAGCATTCATTTAATGAACCGTATGTGGAGAAATGAGGGGAATCAATGCCTAGGATTTCTATTTTATTTCACTCTACCCTATACTTCATTCGGGTTTTTAATTCACCATCCATATTTGAACTCCAGTAGTCCAACGGCAGCTAATTTTTCTAACAGTGCAGTAGTAAAATTATTCTATGCCTATATTCTAGTATTTCTGCAAAATGTGCAGCTTGCCCATTTCAGGCAATGGCTTTTTTTCTGGTTTTCACCTCTTTCTATCTACTCTGCATAAAGGAAGTCTACAGTGCACAACACATGCTGAGGACGAACATAGCCTTCGAGACTTGATGAGGACTACAGGTGAGGCCTTTAATTTCTGCAACCTCTGCTTTTCCAGTTTCTGGCAAAGATTAGAGTTGTGTTGGCGATTTCTCAAGTGCTCCTCAAAGGCCGTAACCACCTCTGATAAAGAGCATCAGGTAACTATAGAATAACAACCAACACTGGAACAAAACAACTTGACAGCTGTATTCTGCAGTGGCACCAGCTTAAAGAACATTCTATGAAGACACATCTATTTTGCTAAAAATGGATCTAAAGTGATCAAAGAAAACAGACTGAAACCAAGCTGGCAGTATTTGAAACGTGCATTTGTCTAATGCTGTTCCTCAGTACAGTCTAAGCTTTTGCACTGACTTAGTGCCCCGGCTAAGCTGGAATAATTCGAGATAAACTAAGAAAGTCAACATCAGCACAACATATGCAGATATTTCCCACATATTCTGCAGTGGAAACGATGACGTATCAGTAACTGTGGTTGGTTTTTTTTGTTATTTTTGTTTGTTCTTTACATATAGTTGACTATGAAATAAATTATAACATTAACTGTAAAGTCTAAAATCTTTAAATGATTTTTACCCAAAAGTTTCAAAAGTACTTGACAGAGGAAAAACAGTACCTTGTATGAGTCACAGGCACAACTGGTCTTTCTGGTCGTCTCGGGGGCAAGGTACCAGGTCTGTTCACAGAGTTTGCTTTGGGTGGCCGCGGTTTCTTCGGAGGTATAGCAGGAACTGAAGGCTTCTGCAAGTCTAACTGTTTTTGCTCTCTCTCTGATCTTTCTTTAAATCAATTATTTCCAGAAAAAAAGAACATGGAGATTATTAAGTGGAATTAATTTGTGCTCATAAGTCTACAATTAAAAATCTTCAACTGTAGATAGGCTGTTTAACTAAGAAAAAGCTTATCTCCTTTCCACTTCTGTCCTAAACAATTCTTTATTTGAAGTAACATGTTCACCACAAATCAGTAGTTTGCCCTGCCTGACTGTTCTGCCTGTAATTCCTCATGGCTGAAATGTGTGCACAGTGTCTGAACAGGAATACTATTGTTTATCTTAGTAACTTACTGATTTCTGAGTGTAAATATAAGAATGGCAAAAATATATGTACGATATGGAAAAATTTCCCATATGCACAACTTATATCAAATTCTAATATGCAACAATATTAAGTTAGAAATTCACAAAGATAATTATGCTGGATATTCTTAACATCTCTTGAACAAACAGAGAAATACCATTGCTGAGGAGGGAGGAAGAGAGTGTGTTTCAAGTGAACTACAGTTAAATGAAAATAAAAGCATTAAAACTTAGCGATGTTTGGCAGGATATAAACCCCTCGTAAAAATCAGACCTTTTATTTAGGTTTTTTAAGCAGACTTACAGCTGAATGTTTCAGCTTGCCAGTGAAAAACTGGATCATTTGCAGAACTGATTATGCAGAATTAGAAAGTGCCACAATACTAATATCCAATGCCAAACACGCAGTGCCTGTGAGAATGTCAAGTACAACACACATGAATAATTCTTGTAAATAATATGCTCTAAACTCATAATACAAAACAAACATGCAAACACATTTGCCACACCATAGGAAACCTGATTCCTCCTAAAGAAAGGACAAAACTTGCAAAGGGACCAAAGTTTCGCTCTCTGAATCCTGCTGTGTCAACATCCCCCTTCCCTTGACAACACTGTCTATGATATGTCGTGAATATTAAACCTTTGCATACAGATAAGAGGTGTTGGGAACGTTACACGTTATCGCTTAATGGGTTCTAGACTTCAGTCTGAGAGGATCATGGAATAAACCACCAGAAACACAATCTGCATCAGATCTGGAATAGTCTGCTAAGGGACTATTGTTCACAGGCATATACCCTTTTTCAGTAGGTTTCCACTTGATACAGTCATTGGGACCTCTGTAACACTGAAGTGATTTTTACACACTTACCCCTATGACAATTTATACTGCGTCAGTGTGCAAGAATCTAAACTATGTATGAGGGATGGGCTAGGCAGCGTACCGACACACAGCGTAAAGACCATCCTGTGCCACCCCTGCTCCCACACCACACGGAACAATTCCTGCCACTCCCCAGTACCCCAGAAATGTAGGCATGACTCCGACAGCTTCTTTTCAACATTTAGAAAAGTTACAGATATTTATACCCTGGGACAATCCTGCACTTAATCTTCCTCCACTGTTTTGACAGTTGGCTTTGTAAATCCAAAAATGGAAAGCAAAGGCTTTTCTTGCTAAGATAACCACGAGAAGTAGCGCACTTAACCGAAAGTAAACACATGTAGACAAAAGTGCTAAACCACCTGTCAGATCACTAAGCCATGTACCCAGAAACAGATCTTGGTGCAAAGTCTGAACGTTCTGGCACTGAATTGTAACTGCGTGTTACACATTTAGCCATGTGCATGCCCATGCCTTCTAAAAGATCACAAGTTCAAATACTTAAAAATTAAGAAATGCCATAAATAAACTTGTCTGTACAATCTAATACTCCACTTAAACATATGAAACGTTTGGACTGGTTGATCTAATAGGTCTTTTCCAACCTTAGTGATTCTGTGAAACGACACTATTTTCAGCTAGACAATCAATGTAACTATTTTCCTCAAACTATTCAGAGTGCACAGTGAACACAACGAACCATTAAAGGTCCTGCTCTGTGTGGTACTGTGCCCCATTTCTTGCCATGTTCAAACCTGGCTTTGAAGACAGAATTTTTTCATTTCTTCACAGACTTTTGTGGCTACGGTAACGGGATGATTCATAAGCATTAATGACAATATCTTCACAAAACCCCTCTGTGATGCAGGAAAACCACTGTCCCTGCTTTTCACTAGAGAACCAAGGCATAGAGATGTTAAAAAAAAAGGTACATGCTAATTTGGGGTATCTTACTTGATCAAGGACCTGGATTTTACTGTGCACAGAGCTTTAGACAGCATTTTATGTACTGAGAGCGTATCTCCCTTCAACCACAGTTGAGGCTGCAAGTACTTAACAGCTCTGGATTGACACAGATGAATACCCTGAACTTAGCCCAAAAGCAACAGTGAGATCCTTTCCAAAATGTGTATCTTCACAGATCTATCGGACTCGGAAATAAACATCCAAACAATACACTTAATGAAAACAGGGGTTGGGAGACGATAATGTGCATTGGATCCATCTCCCCTGTCTGCGGAGAGCAGGCAGGAAAGCACATTTCATACCTTTTTCTTCTGTTCGATTAGGAAGACATTCCGGCCTTTCAGGAGGTACCTTTTTGATTTCATGTTTTCGATCTGTGGTACCTGCCAAAGAAAGGAAAAATTTGAATTCTGAACAAGCCGACAAACCAGCATATACGGCCACATTAAATCTGTGGCAATATCTTTGGCCCTTTACTTTCTCCAATTTGAAACATTTTTGCTGAAACTGAACATAAATCTAATTTCAAGCATTTTCATTACACCGTAACGACAAAAAAGCAATTGGACGGTTATGTTTTCACAGTGAAGTTCACAGTTTCCAAAACATGCACCTTAAAAAGATAGGCATTTCAGACCATTCTGTGAAAAGAAAATAAAATTCAGTAACTACAGATTTTTATATGTGGATAGATCCTTTACCATTGCAGACATACTTAACTGAAGTGCAATTCAACAGTGTGGAAAATCATTAGTAATAAATCAATTGGGCATATCCCATACTTCATATCCTCCATACACTGGGCTTATTTTACATTAAGTTAACACCTCCCCCCCTTCTTTTTCACCTCTAGTACTGGATGTTTACTTCCACTTGTTAGAAGTATGAGGAAAGTAGTACTGACAATATTCTGCACAGCTACTTTAACTGACAGCTTTTGGCCTCGAGGTGTAAGCCTCTGCTGCCTTCAGCCTCTGTGCTAGAGACCCTGACGTACCGACTTTTGTTGCTATAAGGAATATGGGAACTTGTGGCACCAACGGGGGAAGATTTCGCAAAAATTTCCTGGCACATGCAAGATGCTATATTCCAATCCCTATATTATAAGAAATACTTTACTGGATTTTGGCTTTGCTGCACTGGCTAACTACTAGGTGCTAATGCCATTTCAACTTAGCAGTGCTGAAAACCACTCTGGGTAACACTATTAGTATATTTCAATAAAAATTACAGTAGGTGACATCCAAGAAAAGCAGAGCAGGCAGGGCAGGGAACCCAGGGCAATTTTTTGCTTTAGTCTATTCTATTGTATGCAGTTCTAAAGTACATTAACATTTTCTGAATGTGCGGTCTCTCTTCTGCAGCTGCTTCCTAGAAATCAGTACTCGTCAGTGCAAATTGCTCATCAGTGGTGATCACCGGCCATTGTTTCTCTACATAACTGTGCTGTTGGACAGGCAACACTGTATCACTTGTCATGTCAATAAATAATATTGAATTGCTATTTTACAGTTGGACTTGATGATCTTAAGGGTCTTTTTCAAGCTAAATGATTCTATGAAAAATGCTTCACTCCTGAGAGGAGAAATTGTTGATAGAAACCAGTTAAAGCCTTTCTAAATGCAAGTTAGGCAAAGCACAAGTCAACATATTGATAATTTTGCACATACTAGAGTGTTCAAGAAAAAGAGAGACATGCCTAATTACACTAAAATTAACAGTGATCATGAACACGAGGGACTCTCTCAGGCCATGAATAAAGCATTGAACCTACAAACACTTAGGAGCTTCCAGGCTCAGGTGTACTCCATGCTTGGATTGTGACCCCCAGATTAATCAGTACCCAGGCAGGCATCATCATCCTGCCTTAGCTGCCAGGAAAGGTCACCTCCAAGGAAGCTCTGGTGAACTCCGTACCAGCTCACAGAGGGACTCAACAGAGTATTCCCACCCTCGAGACTAGACCCAGTTGTATTGCTTATCCCGCTACCCAATGAAATGTCTACTGCTTTTCAATGACTATGTAAGGGACTCTGCTCCTGACTTTGGCTCTCCAGTTTTCACCTTACTTTGTAAAGTAGCCCAGCACAGACAGTCCTTGCAGTCTACCACTGTGCAGAATTTGGAAACCCAGCCAACCTTCCAGCTATACTATAATACAAACTAGACACCTCCTTTACATATAAGCTGAGAGTGTTGGGCTTGTTCAGCCTGGGGAAGAGAAGGCTCTGGGGAGATCTTACAGCACCTTCCAGTACCTGAAGGGGGCTACAAGAAAGCTGGGGGGTGTGTCTTTTTGCAAGGGCCTGTAGTGACAGGACAAGGGATAATGGGTTTAAACTGAAAGCGGGGAGATTTAGATTGGATATCAGGAACAAGTTCTTCCTGGAGAGGGTGGTGAGGCAGTGGAACAGGTTGCCCAGAGAAGCTGTGGATGCCCCATCCCTGGCAGTGTTCAAGGCCAGGCTGGATGAGGCTTTGAGCAACCTGGTCTAGTGGAGGGTGTCCCTGCCCATGGCAGGGGGGTTGGAACTAGATGGTCTTTAAGGTCCCTTCCAACCCAAACCACTCTGTGATTCTATGATATATATCACTTGTACTACAAAGACCAATTCCAATTCTCTGCTATGGTTTTATGCTCTACACCAGAAGATATTGATAATTAATTATTTAGGTTGCAACTGACAGTTCTAAACTTATTCATCACACTGTGACTGGTCAAATATGCAGAAACATTACTGGAAATTGTTACCTACTGTCAACAGTAAGGCCTGACACAGGGATGTGGTAAAATACAGTGTTATCTCGGTAAAGTGATAATTTGACAAAGTAGAGGATGTCAGGATGGCAATAAGCACGGGCTGCTTTTCACCTCTAAATAGGTATCAGAAGAAACCCTTGTGCGCAGTCAGGTAGGACTTGCCAAAGACTGAGTATGAAAACAAAGAACAGCAATAGCCTTGGCTTTGCCATAGATTTTTATGGCCTTCATCAAATTGTCTGCATCCTTTATGCTTCCATTTTTCCTTCTGAGAACAGGCACATTATCCTGCTACGGTGACAGAGCAAATATGCTGGATACAAACAGGTACAAACACATTAGAAATATTATTCTCTAATTATAGGAGTATAAATTGAAAGACACAAAGTTTTACAGAGCGTGACCGAAACGTGTGAGGCTGTAAGGTCAGTTGCCTCCAAGACACCTTCAGTATGCTGCCGCCACTAGATGGCAAAATTATACTGCTCTCTCCGGACACTGTTACTGATCCTAAAATCAAACCTGTGCTTTTAGGAGTCTCAAGACAGAGTGAAGAACAAACCATGAGTGTCAACAAGCAAACAAAATATTTATAGTCATGATTCTGTAGTCAAAAAAGACTGCTTGACAAATTCAAACTAGTTAAATTATAGCCTACTGATTCACCGGGAATTGTACACTGGTGTAACTTGTTCTCCTATTGATCAAGGCTGTAGGAGATGGAAATTTACTTTTCAAAACACTGAAAGCTGGAACAGACCACAGTGACAAGAAAAATAATCTGGCTAGATTGGACGTGTTCATTTTGTTTTCTTAATGTGCGCCAGCAGTGGGGAAAGCAGTAGAGCTGCCACAGCATTTTAACAAACCAACTGGAGTTAAGGGATTAAAGAATTCCAGCCACACTTATGTGTCCACCACGGCTGCAATACAAATAAAAACTCTGAGAGCATCCCATGCCTTGTGATTTGAGATTCTACATGAATGGAACAGGAATTTGGTTTCTGAGGTCAAAACTGTCAAGTGCGTAGATGCTTTAAGTGTTTCTAAGTTTCATGAAAAAGACTAATCATACAGGTACTTCTGAAAACTTGTGAGTTAGTTCGAAAACTACAAATAGAAGTGCTTTCAGCTCTCTGTATTTATACACAATTCAGTCTAACATATTTCAAAACCAGCTATGCTAGCACTCATCCTTTTGGAAAACATAATCAGCCCGTGAATACTTTTGTAACACCATTGTCTACATAACCAGATTCAGGATAACTCATTTAAGCTTTATATTTATGGCTGTGAAGTATTGAAAACCAAGAATCTAACTGGCATAGAACTTAGAGACAGATGGCCAGCTTCAGCATCCACTCAGATCTGAAAGATTCAGATTGCAGCTCAGAAGGGGCCACTGTATTGTAATACAAGTGCAATACTTGTGAGCCAAGTTCTCTGCCACTATCTTATAGATCTGCATCTCTAGAATCGATCAGATCTGTAGGTGTAAAGTGAATGCGGTTCCTCCTGCAGGTATCATTCAACTCCAACATACTGGGTCTATACTGCAAAGACATGCACAAAATCAACTTCAGTCAAGGAATGGAGCTGGAAAACTTTCAAATTAAAACTGAAGTATGATGCTCGCTCCAAGTGAGCAACGGGGCAAAATGTATTATTTTAAAACGGTGCAGATGGTTACCTGCAATACATTTGAAAGGCACATGACAAACCTTCAGGGTTACCATCTTTTTACAATTCGATTCTGATTTATTAATTGTTGACTAGGCACTTGCTTACCAATCTATATAAATTTGAATACACTTAATTTAGACTGAGATGTGCCCCCTAACATGTGCTGCACAAAATCAGTTGCACCTTACCCGATCCTTGTTTGATGACAGGAGCTGATGGAGGTGGTGGTTTCTTCGGTCTCTAACATGTAATAACAGAAGAAATCAGATTGCTTCAAAATGCCTGTACATCTCATTCATACAAAGGTTGGAGTTAATCATAAACTGCTTAACAATAACAATTACAAGACTTGAGACTACAGATCTGTCACGTTTTCCCTGAAATAACTTCATTAAAATGAATTTGAAGAGAGAAAATAGCATTGACAAGCAAAATGACATTTTTCTACTTTTGCAATTGAAATATCCTGCTGACGGGAAGAAAAAAAAAAGTTCCGTTTATATGCCTTAAGATTGCAGAAATACATGGCCTTTGGTTTACTCAAGAAACTTATTTATTTAAAAATTTCATATGGCAAATATTCCAACCCATTTTGGAAAAAAAACAACACAAAAACCAGCTTGATGTGGCAAAACCTGAAGTGAGTATTTTCAGATTCATAAGTGGGTCAACAATGCAGAATACAGGAAATGCTGCAAAGGTTACCTTTTATTCACTCACTGTGGAACATTTACAGCTCCAGTTGTGAAAGACAGTTAGCAGAGTTTTAGATGTTTGGTGAAATGAAATAAATTATTCAGACTGATACTGTATTTATTACTTTTACCTTTTCTGTTATGACAATTTTCCTAACAGATCTGTAATGGCATGGCTGAGAAATACGACCAACAAATCAGTGCCAGAACCATTTCTCTTCACTCGCAGGCTAGGGGAGGAGCAGCTTTCCTGCCATGTCAATGTGTGTGTACACACCACACTGACGTTCACCATACAGACATCAAATAATCCAAACCCAAAAGGAGCACCATGCCAGCTCAAATGACATACCGTCTCACTCTTTAAAAAAATAATAATCTATATTATTGAGAATAAAGCCTAAATAAAAATCAGTAATTGTTTGCTTCATATGTCCATCCTTTTTCCTGAGAAGGACCTTATTTCCTTTGCTACAGACTGATCAAAACCACTGTCACTACACTGCTGCTCTGCAATGCTGTATATTGTCTTGTGCAACTATCTGTAAGATGATCTTTTCAGATATGCATAGCTTTGCCAAAATTCAACCAACCATTTAGGTTGATATTATCTATTAAACTCATGTTAATTTTCCTCCTCCCCTATTACTTTCTATGTATCTGCCAAATGACTCACTTAATTTCAAGAAAGAGCAATTGTTTTGCTCATTTGAAGTGATTAGTTCGGCCTCTGCCATAGAACTCAAACCTTATCCTGAATGTTGACAGGGAGCAGGTTTTCTGTGAAGGCTGAATCCTTGCCACTCACCTTTCCTGGGGAAACTCTCAAATCTAGAAAATTTGGAGGAAAAAAACCCCCAAACCCCACAGTTTTGCACTAAGTAATCCTAACAGCTTAAATCTCTGAAGCTGCCATCCTGCAAACCTCAGGTTCCTCCTACCATCTTATCCTAACCACATCGCCTCCTGTCACCAACCTGAGAAAGCTGTGGCCAAGAGCTCAGGAGGCCAGAAGGATCTGCTCTAGCCTGGCTAGATGCCATGGGCCTTCACCCATCAACAGTGAGACCCCTTACTCTCAGAGACACTTCTGCAAGAATTTAGGCAACATGATTCAAGGTTTAAATGCAGAAAAGTGCAGAAAAATGTGGAAAGGAAAAACAACAGGGACCATGAATGTCTTGTGATGGCAACTGGGGGTTTGGTTGATAATGGCTGCAGACTGGAATAGTTAGTGCTGCAGATCCAGCGGCACAATATGCACGTTTGGGATTTTATTCCGGAGTGGTGTGAGCCTGATCCCACTGACTGTCCCTGCGTCAGCAGTTGGAATGTGAGGTGCACTCCTATAGCACACCTTTTAGTTTAGTTCTTCAATTAAAAGGAGTCCCTTTTATGTCCCCTGAGACCCATCTTTGAGTCAAACCAAAGCATCGCATGTGCAGATGGACAATTGAGAGATTCACTACAAATCCCACACCGGATGAAAACTAAACCACTCATGCAGAAAAACAGAAAGGAGAAATGTTCCTATGGTTCTAATGGAAGCTGATGAGGGAAACACATAGTTTCAAACTGTCAGGAAGGAGGTAGCGGGAAGGAGCCTTAGGATTGCTGAGGGAAACATGGGAGAAGCAAGGAGGAATTACAAGGGTCTGTGGCTGCATGAGAAGGTGATGGAGACAGACTAGAAGTGAAGCCAACAGAAAGGAAGCCGGGATTGGTTGGACAAGAAGAGAACAAAACTACAAAGCAGGGACAAAAAGTGAGAGGGGCGAGGAAAACAAGCTGGATAAAAACATTTATTGTAGGGATAGAAAGTAAATCCAGATGGTGATTTAGACACAGGTAGTAAGCTAAGGGGAAAATCTGTAATTGAGACCACCTGAGAGGTGGAGACTGCGACTAGGCAGTGAATAGAAAGGCCTGGCACAAACAGCACATGTGGAAAAGAATCAGGATTGGAAAAATGGGGACTGAACAAGGAGACAGGAAAAGATCCCAAGTTTTTGTTCAACAAGAAGACCGACTGCAACATATACTTTCAGACCATGGGATGGAATCCAAGATTTCTGGATCATGTCAAAAAATACCTGACAAAACTACTGAAAAAGTATCCATTTCCTTCCCCCAAGCACTGACCCAAGCCAAGACAGACAGTCTGCAGTCCTACCAGCTACTTACTGATGGGGCCAGATCTGCGCCACTTTAAAAATTAATAAAATTTTATTCTCCACATTTAGAGCAAAATTAGCTTCAATTCCTAAGTATCTGAATATTTAATTTATTTTAAAAGTTTATATTCATCGTATTGTAAAGAAGAAAACACTTGAAGATACATAATTTATAAGTTCAAAAAGACTAAATAAATTTGTCCACCAAAAAAATGGTTAAGAGTAAAGATTTTTTTCTTCTATAATAGGCTCACTATGTCTTATGGTTTATGATTTCTGCCCCTTCTGGAAATCACCTTCTTTTATTACTAGGCCTAAAGCCAGGATATCCACTCTGCTACGGAATCGGGTTTTCATCTCCCACAGTTTTTGCTGCTCTTCTCCCTTCATTTTCAATGATTATCATGTTAGCTTTTATGAGTTGTTTAATAGTTGTTCTATTAAGCTTTCCAAGTTATTTAATTTTTGCCTCCAGTATCCATTCTTATTGCTGATGATTGAAGCTGAGTGTCAGTAAGTCTTGGTTTTATCACAGAAGGTTTACACTGTCACTGTGAAATACTCCTCAAAAGCCTGACTGCAAGCCTGTAATATCCCACTGGTGACTGAAAAGGTTCCTAAAAATGGAATGGACTTTTGGGGGAAGTAATCCGTTACTTTCTTCCAGGAAGCTGCAGGATTTCTAAATGTTGTTTGTCAAATAACAACACTGTCTCTTTCAAATAAATAGAAGCTGAAAGAGCTTCTGCATAAATTTTATACCTTCTTTTTTAATAATTCTGAGAGAGGTAAAGAAACATGCCTCAGATACCAAAAGTTCATGATTGTCTTTCAAATCTCACAGTTAAAATGTCACCCTTTTCATTCTGGAAGAGTGCTTGACTGCTGTCAATCAGCATGCCCGTGGTACACTAGCTTTTCATATTCCACCACAAAAAACAATGGAGCAAAGTTAACAATTCAGGTCATCATTGCATCACCTGACTCTGCAAATTACCCTGGAATGTCCAGTTCCTCTCTCAAACTCAGGATGCAGGACAGAGGGCTCTCAGAGCAACACAGCGTAGGAGGAATGACTGGATGGGCCATTCAAACCCTTCAAAGAAACGCCATAATATGACTGAGTGCCACACATTCTCTTCACGGATGCTTTGTAACCCAGGAATGTGTGTTCTTTAACTTTTTTTTGTTATTAAGTTAGAAGTAAAACATTGTCAAAAATCACAAATCTGACAGAGCATTCCTTTCAATTCCACTTTCATTCTGTATTCTAAAGCAAAAACAAACAAAAAAAACCAACCAAACAAAAACCATTGCTTACCTCTTTTTCAAAATCAGATGGAAGAAGCTTGACAAAGTTATCTGGAAAGACACCGCGTCTGCCATTGAGTTCTCCTTCCCACCAACCCACATCAATGCAATCCTACAAAACAGTAAAATAAAATGAAAACCACAGCGTCCTTGCGCACTGAACAGATTTGTGTGCTGAAGTGATCTTTTGCAT
The DNA here is from genome assembly GCA_027574665.1 of Rhynochetos jubatus. NCBI lineage: Eukaryota > Metazoa > Chordata > Aves > Eurypygiformes > Rhynochetidae > Rhynochetos > Rhynochetos jubatus. The sequence goes on along the minus strand of CM050649.1, from coordinate 53,195,496 downwards.
AATGTCCTGCCTTTTTGCTAGAAGATGACCATTTACTGGAGTGCCAGTTTAACAGGGTAATCTGCCAGGTAAAAAATTCAGTGATCACCCTGCATAACATTACCACATGGAGCAGCTAGGAAAGAACAATAAACATGCTGTAAGAGCTCAAGAGCTTGTCTGTGTCTAAAGCAAAGCACTATTGCACCATCTGACCCTTGAAACCAGTAAGCATTTTCAGCATGCCTGATTGATATTACTTTTCTCTGATTTAATTTTCCAGAAAGACAATAACTTAATTAAACATCAGCTATCCCAGGAGGTAAAAAAGCTCCTTTATTTCTGATACTTTCAAGAAAAGCTTGACACATTAGAATTACTTCTGAGATTATTAAATTTCATCACAGTGCAATTAAGAAGGCATTATACACCTGATCAATATCAACTATCACCTTTCTCTGCAGCATTTTTGCGCAGCACTATGCAGTGTGTGTAGCAAAACATCATACAGCTCACAATAAGTGAACTATTATGTGAGTGAGTCTAAATGATGAAAAAAATAGTACAGCTATTTCATTAATGAATAATAACAGAAACCAAAACCATTTTAGAGAAGGTTAAAATTGTTCCTTAAGTCCTGGATGGTAATCTCCATGTTTACTCATTTTTGTGTTTGCTGAAGAGCACACTTCCAGTGGAGATTTTCCACATTCTTCTTCTCTGAAAGCTGTAGCTGAACCAATTCAGCTGTTTTCAAAACACACTTATGGGAAAGTCACCCATCATATGCTCAGTCTTAAAATCATTTCAGCCAGTATAAGCAGTTGCTCAGCACCAGGCTGACCAACCTTTCTATCCTCTTGAGCAGTAGCCCTAGATCTTCAGGTGGCTCAGAGCCAGGTAATAAATAGTGCACACCTGAGGCATGAGGGAAAGGGAAATCCCACAAACAGCACATGGGTTGGACTTGACAAAACTCGCCAGGGATCCCCCAGTTCTGTGAGAGCCGAGGCTAAGCGGGGTTGGGTTTACAGCTTGGATCCCACACCATCTGGCAGTATCCACCTTAAGCAATCACTGTGGCATCACTGCTTCCACAGCTACAGATGGGGACTCACCAAACGGTCTGCACCTGCCAGGCACATCCAGCTGTCCTGGTAGCAGAGTCACAGTGGAACTGCTCAAGAGTTCCACATGCTGGATATTCCTACTCTAACATTTCTAATCTAATCCTGTGGAAACTCAGATTTAATGAAGTACTTTTCAGAAAATCACATTTCACCACTGTTCAGAAGAGACCAGCTGAAATTTAGCAGCTGTGTGATCTGAATATGTGATGGTACAGAGGTAGGTCTAAGTTCTAGCTTGGGGCATGGTCACTGTTCCAGGTCATCCTGCAGTTAATGATTCTCCATGACTCACTGCTGCAGAAACGGAGTGTTTTTTTTCCTGTAAAAACTTTATCTGGGCTGTGGAAAAAGCATGATAATGTATAATGCTGGGTCATTACCATCACCTGTCTCTTCTTGCTTTTCAGTAAAGCGAGAGAGAGAAAAAAAGCTGTGCATCTGGAACAGAAGTATATAGGGACAAGGAGGAACAGAGGGGTATGGATAGAAGAAAAGTAGGCAAGAGCCAGTAGGTAGTTCAGGAGAAAGGGGGAGGCAACAATAGGCACTAAATAATTATACAGATTTTCACAGAGAGCAAAGCTAGAAAAATTGGACACGTGCAAACTAAACAGGCCAATTCTACAAGCCCCATATATTCTAAGAAACAACATCCCTTCAGAAACAGCACTGGATCAAGGGGTCCAGAATCTTAACATCTTGTGGTGTGAGAAAATAGCTTTAGAAACACCGAGTGGAAGTGCTTGTCTTAACACTGTTTATCTACACAATTTTGTTATGAAGACATACCAGTTGTGCAGTACATGTAAAAGCTCTAGGTTAAAAATATCAGTCTCAAATCAGTTAGTTGTAGCTATGTGTGCAGGGGAACAGAGTATCCAAAATGAACAAAGACTTTAAAATACAGCCACTCTGATCTTCATTTCATCCTCTGCCTAGGAACAATCACAGCAAGCCCTCACAACTTAGACAAGTTTTGAACATAAATGCTTACAAAGCATGTGCACACTACGAAAGCAGAGAAGGGAAAAGGTATGAGGAAAATAAGTATTTCTTTGCCTAGAAGTAGTAAACTGTAGTTTAAATAGGGGAGAGGATCCACTAAAAAAAATCTGAATGTGCATGAGATTGCATGATAATACATGCATGCAAAATGGCCTTATCATTGTTACGTTTCAACGAAACCATTTGTTTCAGCTGCCACAGGGATGACAGAAGAATGTAAGTTAACTTAATGAGGTGTACTTCATACCAAGAAAAGCCTTGAAAATACTGTTCACAATGACTGTGCTTGTTGGTATTTTTCTGTAAGCTATAATGCATAAACATTGGATGATATTTGAGAGAGATTTGATGCCGAAGAAGATCATTGCTTCTGTGGTTGCTTTGTTTGTTTGTTTAAAAGTTGTTTTTTGTCCTAAGCTTTTTCTTTACCTTATTTAGTCCACCTCGCCTCCTGAGATAGCATATGGGCTAACTATAAGCTAAACAGCCTGGTTTCTGGCATCTTGTCTGGTTTGGGTGTGGGTTTTTTCCCTTTGTATCTCAGTATTTTACTTTGACGTAATGTGTTCCTGATCTGCAAATGCAGACACTTAACAATCCTTTCATTCTTTTTCGTGTCGTTTTCTGTCATAATCTGTGTTTTCCTTCCTTCTCTTTAGGAGGGTGGCCTTCACCAAGGACACTTACCTTTTCTAGACCTTCCTGGGACTTATTTAGGATATGTTTTCCAGTTCTGTTAGCCTGCCAAGCCTTTGTTAGCGAACAAGGCTGACGCTCAATATTTCAAAATATCAAGTGAAGGAACACAGGGCTCCGTGAAGGACCGAGATAATCAGCTAATCATGCATTGAACAGGCAGGCACTGTGCAGGATTTTACTGTTACCACAGGGCCAGCACCTCTCATTCCTGATGTGAAGGTGCCCTCCCACTTGGCTCTATCTACTTGCGCAGCCTAGTAATCAGCGCACTCAACTGTTCCATCACATGGCCTGTTTTATAATGCCCTCCACCCCTTCTGCCGCTAATCTGAAATTGCCAAAACATTTATGACCCAATTTAGAGTTTGAAAAATATTAAGAGTAATTCAAGGTTCCAGAGATGAAAAGCTTGTGCTTCAACTGATTGTACAGCTTAGTGCTAGCTAATAATCCTGGATAAACAACACACATATATTCTTTTTAGGTTGGATTTTTTTATGCTCTTAGGAAACATAAATCTTACTCCTACTTCTTCATTTTATTAACAGACATGAATTTTGTATTCAATGCTTTTTTAAAACCTCATGTTTTCATGAAGATGCTGTTTGTGTTACACGTTCATTAATCCCAAACAGCTGCAGGTTTGCTTTTTTTCTCCTCCCTAGCTTGTCTCTCAGGCTTATGCAGCCAATCGCTGTGCTGAATTTGCATATGCTGAGTAAATCTTTAATTTTCTCATTTACTTTATTTGCCAGAGGAGGCTTCTGTGTCACCGAGCAAAAGGATAGGAAAGAGATCTCGGAAATTACAAGCTACAGATGAGATCTGGTGAAGAATCTCAGTGGTGATGCCTTCCTGCTACCCACAGCTGCAGGCTCGCTGTGCCCCAGCAAGCTCTGGAAACCCACGTACGATGCTGGCAGCAGGTATGTCTTCATCACAAGACAGACCACCATACAAGGATCCCTGAGTTACAGCTGCATAAGCTGCCTCCAGTACTAACAAATGACAGAGCTACGAAGCACAATGAAAACAGCACGATTAAAACGTGGCTGCCTGTGAACAGAGCAGAAGCTACTCCATTACTTCTAGATCCCCATCAGCCATGCAATGCTAATCATATTGTCTTTTTTAATATATCTTCACCTGTTCAAGGTCAGCAAAATGGCTGTAATTTCATAATGCAGATTTTATACAAAAGCTGTCCAGCTATTACAATCCAGCATCAATATTCCAAAATTTATTAACAAACCAAGTGGATCTCTGCTTTATCTTCTTGTTATCCTTCCAGACTCAAAACAACGTAAACAGACAAAAATCAGATGCTGAAATATCCCAAAAGATCTATGAAAAAAAAAATTTATTCCAATTACTACAAATGCATCTTAGTCTAATTTAAGGAAAAAAAAAAAGGAAAACAAAGGATTTATGAAACTGAAAAGTAAGACATGGCAAAAAAGCAGGAATTGTGTTTGGCAGATACTAGAGTTCATTCAAGTTAGGTAGCATTTAGCTACTGTAAAAATCAAAGCTTGACTCAGAGACTACACTCATGTACTCACTGCAGTGACAGTGCAATCAAATACATTACAGAAATCCACTGCCAGTTCAAACTGCCAAGCTTGTTTTCATTGTTCAGGCAGAGGCAGATTCATGAAATAGAGAAAACAAAAATCTAGAAAGAAATATTAGCATTTTCTCATTGAATCACAAATCTTAGTTTCATCCTCATTTCCAGTGAAGCAGTTTTGTTCCAAAACCAAGTAAAGAGAACCAAGTAAATGAAGGGAGGAGAGGCAAAATGAAAGGACAGAAAAGCTCTTCTATGGCAGAATCAACATCAACTTTAATTCCCAGCTCAGCAGATCCCAAATGAGCGATACTAAACTCAATACATCAGATTTATTAGCAACATTCATTTTGTGGTAAGTTATAAATTGGACAAAACATAGTGATGAAGAGAAAGAGAGGTGTTGTTGAGGAGTTTTTGAGGAGGTTTTTTAAACTTTATAAGAAATAAGTATTACACAAAATATAAGGTACTAAAATGTCAACCTGAGCTGTAATTCTTATGTAAGTCAGAAAAATATTACAAGAGGAAAGGTCAAACGCGGGAGAAATGGCAACTACCAGAAAAACAGATTAAAACTTGTTTTTGCCAACATGTTGCCAACGATTTTAAGGGTATACACAAGTGAACTAAAAAAACTCCAGTCCTCTTCCTGACATGAAGAATAAGAGGGACAGAACTATCCTTCATGCAATTACAAGTGAGACATGCAAGCTGTGAAGAAAACTGTAAGATGAAATCATCTGCATAAAACAGACTTGTTTTTGTAGAAGGGAATATTAAAACAACAGAAAAGAAGAAAAAAACCCCAAACAAACAACTCCAAAACCAACAGTAAGAAAGATAAGAACACAGCTCCACTCTGAAACTTGTCTGTGGTGGCCTAAAGAGTAGGGCTGGGGGGTCAGGGCAAGAGAACCATGACTAGCGAGACCAGATGAAAGCTGTTCAAAGATAACATACAGGCAAAGAAAGTTTCCTTCTGGAGCACCAGATTTTTCATACTGTTACTAAATATAAGCAAAATACAGGGAAATACTTAAGTAGGGCTGACAGCATAAGATCATGGCTTAGTTTCCTTTCAGCAACTGCAGTGATCCGCTAGCCACTCTTTCACTGGCTAAGAAAATCCTCAAAACACTGGAGTTGTGCTTTCTCCTCTTCTGCGTGCAAGAATGGTGACATTGCTTGGCCTCTAAGGTACATGGTATCCTATATTAACAGTTTTGCTTAGCAGCAAAACTACTGCGCTTGCATTAGAACAAACACCGTGCTGTTCCCTCCCTCAGCGCTCTCAATCCAACTGTAAACCAGCAGAAGCTGGTGGACATTGAACAAAAAAGCCCCAGCGTAAGGCTCCCTACACTATGTAGTACAATTGCTGCACTCACTGCACAGAAGCAGCTGTACCTACACAGACACTACTGACAAGATGCTAGCCTTAGTCATCTTCCCAACCCGGGAGTAGAGCTGGTCGCGAGACACGAATGCAAAGTTCCCTTCAGTCCCATGCCATCGCTGGTTTTCTTTGGTGGTAGAAGGGATGACAACGGAGGTTGATAAGACAGAGCTGCCAGTCTCCCATTTACTTTATCTCCACTTTACTAGCTGATACCACTTTCAAGACCACAAAATTAGACGATGCAAGCTCATATCCAGCAGGTTACATCTCTCCCATGCCGAGCCGTGTCGCTCCCAGCTACAAGCCTGACGGTGACAGATTGCCCTGTCACGCAAATGTGACTGAACTCTCCCTCTCAGAAACACAGTTTCACAGCCTCTCTTTCTGCTCCAAGTGGGCAGAATTTTCATATATCCCAAAGACAGAAGGTTTTTTAAATTTTATATAAAACTCTCTCTCTTAAAAATCAGGCTTGGCTATTACAGACAGGCTTACTTCTAGCCTATGCTGCTACCGTTCTAGCAGTCTAGGCCCAAGCTGGATGAAAAGATTATGAAGGCAATCAACACTTCCTCTGAATAGGGAAAGCAGCACTTCTGGTTGTGAACATGTTTATAATAAAAACTCACAGTGTGGATTTTTTTTCATTATTTTGCTAGGAGTGAATAAAGCTGACAAGAGTATTATAAATTAAATGGCAGACACGCACCAAACTGTGTTTTATGTTTTATGGATCCCAACTACTATGCTTTATTTCACCTTTTTTTTTTTTTGGTTTCCCCCCAAGCCACCTACAGGAGTTACTGTGTGCTAACAGACTGTTCTTGATTGAATAAAAAACCAGTAGCTACTTGGCTCTCTGTTCGGTTGTAATTGTAATTTTTCTTCTTTTCTTTGCTCAGAAGCCCACTGGACTTGTATCTAGATCATCGCTGAAGCTGGCTGCAAACGCACTCGAGATTGCTCTCTTCAGCATCACCAGCAGCCTGATACTCGCTGGGATCTTAGCAACAGCTGAGCAACTGCTGCAGCTTTACCAAAATACATGCAAACCGGGGGCATGAAGCAAGGCTGGTAGGAACTGCCTAAATAACCTATTCTGTCACTCCATGAAGTACAGCACCCCCACAGCTGGCAGTGCACGAGGGGCATCACGAAGGGGTGCAAGAGACGCAGAAGCAGTTTTACCGCTAGGCAGGTATCCACTGCTACAGCCACGTTTTCAATTCATTTTAGGGGCAAGGATGTTCCTGCCTTTTCCTCCAAAGCAACCAGGCCTTCAAGCCATGACCCACTTCCTCATCCCTTGTTACCTTTGGAAAGACTGACCATTTCAGGGAGCGCCACGGCCCCAAGTTCATCTCTCCCCTCCTCATCTGCCAAGTCACCCTTAGCAAAGGGGAAAGCTTTGGTTGGTAAAAGCGAATGAGAGGTTTTTCCTATTCCCCAAGATCCCAGAACAAAGTAACAAGCTATGTATTCATTTTCTCTCCAATGCACAACCGTAACAGCAGCTGTGCAAACTCTCGAAGAAATAAATCTGCAAAAGGTTGATCTTTTCATCTGTAAATAGGACTTCTTCTGAGGGAGCAGATCACGGCACAGGCTGGTCCTCTGAATGTGCTACTACTTTGTAATACTACTAAAATACGAAGCCATCACCTAGACATCAATAGAGAACTGCTCAATTTTCAGCTTTTCTGATTAAAGTTTTTGATACAGAAGCATTTCAAGCATAGGGGTTTAATCATTGTAACTAGGACAGAGAGCAATGCCACGAACAAGCAGGTCCCCAGAAGCGGTAGCTGCGGAGCATGTCCTGCGGTATGCGTACTCTTGGAGTGTTCTGGTAAGTTCTCTGCTCAGGCCAGTAGATGTACTTGCATGCACAGTCATCATTTACTGTCCTATGAAAATCGTATTTTCAATTCAAGATTTGTAGGTTACTAAACTTAAAATAGACAACTGGCAAGCTAAATTTACAAAGTAAAAATTCAGAGTATTGAGAGACACTATAATGGTGCAGGGTTTGATGAAGTGAAATTTTCATGGCAGGATACCAGTTTCACAGAAATCTCCACTAGAATACAAAGTTCATTCATAATATAAAAAAAAACCCCAAAAAGCCAAAAACATAAAAACCCCAGCAGTTGGCAGTTGTGTTCATCAGACGTCTGTTTTTCTTCTGCCCTTGTAAAGTTGTTCTCATCAAGAAAAATATTGAGGTGGTAAAACCACATTATTCAGAAAGCCACGAATACCTCTTACACTTGCACTGAGGGCTTTTATGTGCCAGCTCTGCCGTGCTGGCGGCCACACGGTACGTTATGTCACTCCTACCCCCACTGTAAGCGGCTCTCCAGTCTTTCCACAACTGATAGCCAATCTCTTAAAGACAACCAAACCATCTCTGCTGTGAACAAATGTGTCTATAGCACCTCCCAAGACATCACCCATACATGCAGATATATGTAACAAATCAAGGCTTCTGAATTTGGGGATTAAAGGCCTCATAGAAAGAGAAATCTGAAGGGCAGGCACTCTGCCATTGAGCCCACCCAGGCAGAGCACCGAGGGCAGTGCTGCTGCCTGCCTCCGGGCCTGACTGCAGCGCTGGGGCCAATAGGTCCCAACCCTCACGAACGCTGGAGCGGGCCACAGGACGGGCTCTGGGACTTTGTGAAGCTGGTGTGTGATATCACTGGGCAAAACCAATAATGTGTGGGGAAATTTCTACTTTTTATTTTTTTAACCTTGTTAATGAATACATTAATACATAAACATATGTTGAAAATTTTCAGTAAAAACTAGTGTCAAAGGTCAGCATTATTTTGGTAACTACGAAATGAACTAAACAAAATTTGACCTCACATCGCATCAGATCTTCATTAATACAACCTTGTCATTGCAGGGAAATGACAGAATCATGTTTAAGTTGGGTGAAAAAAGCAGTTTAAAATTTTTACTACATTCAATGTCATGATGCTGAAATCAAGACAAATTATTCTCAAAATGCGATTTTATATTAATATTCAGAAAAGAATTGATTTTAGAGTCTTCACAACTTCTCATAAAACTTGGTAAAATACCTATGAATGAACGAAAGCATGTCTCCAGAGGCTGCCATTACACCCACCTTCTGCTACCTAAGACCGTATTCAAAACAATCAAGCTCTGTTCCTTATCAATCTCAGTTACTGGAATTGAGACCTTACAATACAGTGCAAAATTTGTTGTTGGGGTTTTTTGTTTGTTTCTTTCTTTGTGGTTTTTTCTGGGGGGGGGGGGGGGGGGGGGGGGGGGGAGGGGAAGGGTGTTTGTTTGTTTTTGCTTTGTTTTTAAAATGGCTATGATTTAAAGCATCTGGTTAGTAACCAAGTACTCAACAGAAACATTATTTTAAAATCTGGCAATAAGGCAGAGTGAATCTCTCTACAACCACCTGATCCGAGACCATTCAGATAAAAGAGACAGTCCAATTGGCAACAAATTCTTCTGAGGCAGTCCTACAGAACACACGCTTTCCCTTTCCATACCTTTTCTTGCAAATACTCATTGATTATGAAACACTAGAAGAAAACTATGAGAAGAAACCTCCCACTCTGGCTCTGTTTGGCCCCTAAGGCAGGGATTTATCCTGCTCAGGTCCTCAGCCTATGTTCCAAAAGCCCCAGCTGAACGGATCTTTCCCAGCCCCTGCCAGCTCTCATGCCCAAGCCATAGGGAACCTTACATCTGATGATAACACCAGTCGCATCTTTTAAAGCTTAAGAAGTCAAATACGGAAATTTTTATTTACCCATAAGCTTCAAGGCTCTACTAAGAATTTACCATGTCAAGACTGTACAGAAGGAAATGGGTGAGACCATGAGAAATTAGACATTATTTCAGCTGTGGTTACACTACTCCTTCCAGATGGTGTTTTTTACTGGAAGGCACAAGATACCTCTCCAGAAGATAGTCTGTTCAACGATTGGCCCAAGTTACTGGGTCCCGCAGAAAAGAAATCTGGCTGAGAATAATGAATGACCTGCAATACCCAAGACACTAGAGTAGAGGATCTAGCAGACCAGATATGTTTTGTCTGTTGACTCTGTTTCAGGCTAGCTCTAACCTTTTGACTTTACACTCTGTGACTAAATAGTTTAATCAGTAATGAAGCTGAAATGCTTTGATTAAATATTTGTACAAACAGGAAAAATTACACTGCTCATTGAACAAAACAATCTCTTCTGGGGATTCACTTCACTTGCAATGTTCAGTCAGCAGAATATCATAGAGAAATAAATATGTTCCACGTCATAAACCCCTAACACTCCAATACTCAAATTAATACTAAATTAACCAACACAAACACAAAAGGTGGTGCTAGCCACAGACATAATTTATGCCTCTGATAAGCCAGAGACATAAGCCAAATACATTTCTTATATTTAAAAAGATTATAACAACATAGAACAAAACACTCGAAAGATTAATCCTATTATTATTTACATCACAGACATCTTAGGACCTGGGTCCTAATTACAATTACTAATTACTTGGCACTCTATGTGCATTTTTACTTTCCCTTTAAATAGCTCTCCCTAACCTGAAAGGTTGGACTTCAGATAATACCCATCAAACCAGCAGGTGAACCCAACATTCACGATAAAAGAAAGGATGAAGCTAAGCAGCGAGTCTAAAGCCCACACTGTGAGCAATAATCACAGTTTTCCAGGCGCCTCAGCATTTCAGTGATATCTTTTATAAGCACAGGGCAGAAAAAAATTTCTTTCCTTTTTTATCTTAAAATATGTCACCTTTTTAGATTAGCTTGGCTGTATTAAATGGACTTACAAATAGACCTAACTCCTTTCAAATGATGCAAATCTTGAAGCATTGCATGCAATGGGGGGATCCTGCCACTTTACCTACATAGCTTGGCATGAACTTCCATTTGTCAAAATTCAAATCTGGGACTCCCCAGGAACAACAGAATCCCCTCCTCTGAAGGCACTGCCGTAGCACTGCAATCAGTGACAACAAGAACAGGAAAAGAGAACTTCAGTGCGTACTTCAAAAAATAAAATGTTATGAATATACTAACAAGAAGAATATTTGAGTGCTGGCTGCTCCCCTCTCCCCCGTCCTAATCTCAGGCATCACAGCTTATTTAAGTGCTCAGCTCAAGCATGAGGGTTTTGGCAATGTTTCTAAAGATACCAATGAAATGTAAGCTGCATCCAGTACCTTATTAAACTTATTGTCAGGCTTTATCTCTACACAGACCTTAATGCCCCACTGCCACTCACAGCAGCCAAGAGATGCTATAAGATACGAATATGTTAAAAATTTATTTTTAAACATTTCAAAGTCTTGGCCAAGGACAAGGTTCAGTCAAGAAGAATGACGAGAAGGCAATTACTCACAGTCTGTTTCCCCTATAACTTACCGAGTACATCAAACCATTTCAGAGAATGAACATATTTATTTGATCATAAGTGTCTCACAAGTTTTGTACAACTGCTTTATATCACTCACATGAGGGAAAACTCCTATCTCTATGCAATGACACACGTTTTACCCCACACACTTCCCACAGATATCAGTAGCATGTCAAAAGGGTCTTGCTCTGTGGGACCTACTCCAGTTATCACCCTGCACAACACTGTGGCTTGAAACCCAGCAAAAACCTAAACCTTCTTATTCCCATTAGGTCAAAACTTTCCGACAAATGTTTCGGGACGAGGTAAAGTGACCCCACCGCTCAGGCAGTCTCTTGGCAGGCTGCTGACCACAGGGGCAACCCCGCTCCCTGCATCACCCCTTCCCTACTCACACGCTCCTGCGTGTCCTGTGGCCAAGGGTTCCAGACGCAAGGCACGAGGGAAGGAGCAGAACCATCCCTTTCAGCAGCCACCTACCATCAGCCAAGTAAAACTGCGCCCTCGGCATGCATACTTCACAAAACAATGTTTTGTATGAAACCAGCGGTTTCGGTATGAGCAGGTTTCTTCATCAGCTAAGGAGGTGGGATGTCCTGGGGGGAAAGCCAGCGCTGAGCACAGCACAGGGAGCAGGGAACACAGAAAGCACATTAGGTATGGCTACTAGGTCTGGCCAAAGAGGGGTTGAATAATTCATGGTTATCTCAGGAGAGAATAGGGCATGCACCCAGACCCTTTATGGTATTGTTCTCTCTGAGGGACATACCTATTTATTTCCAAAGGCAAGCAGTAAGTGTCATTATGGCTGACATGCCATTCCTTGAAGGCAAAACATCATAAAAGCTTTCTTAAAGCTGGACATTATTTTATGTTTATTTAATGTATTCCTTTCAGTTTCTTTATGCAAGATAGTTGCAAAAGGTACAAATCCTCAAAATATCCTGTATTAAAACCCCAAATAGGGGCATCTGTATGACAAAGTATTTAGTTTCAACAAAAATCCAGTGTTGCTCTGACAGAAAGCCATTTTTATGTTTTATTAAACCAGATCATGTACTTCCCTCTGCATAACCTGATTTTTTTATATTGCTGTATTGGTAAACTAATTTCTAAAAATGAGATAAAAGCTTTCAGCTGTCAATCAAGGAAAACCAAAATTACCTGAATGACTATCATGAAATATGACTAACATCTTCCCTTGTTTCAAAAGAGACAACCTTAGGCTACCATACTTCTGCTTTGAAAACTTCTGTTTTCTTGGCTTTATTTTTAATGACCTCAAATATTATCAGTTCTTTTTTTTACCCACAGAGTGGAAAATACCAAAAATTTCATCTTAATATGGAAAAATAAGTGATGGTACCTACTTATTGCTCATACTGAAAGAAAAACTGAAAGTCTTCTAACTCCTCCATGCATTTCTATGAGCAAGGGTTGTAAAATGAGTGTGCTGTTTGCAATTAAAAGCTTACAGAAAAATTCAGCATGAAAAACCCAAACCATAGAAACAATCTGGCAACAGTCAGGTTTCTACCCTAGTGACACCACAACCTAGCAAAATGATCCATGAAATATCAGCTAGTGTCCTCCTCTATCACACCGTGCAGTTCCTGCTCCTTCCCCTGCTCACGGCCCCAACTCCCTGGCAAGACTCTTGCACATAGCACTTAACTAATTCCATCCCTTTAGAAGTCTCCCGCATCCGTTAGAGCAGCTGTTTTCCTTCATAACCCTACCCAGCCAAGCTCACCTTGGCAATGGCTCAGCTAAAGAAAGTGCTCTGGACAATTGCCTCCTGCACCAGGATGAGCATTTAAAGATGTCGTAAGAGATAAAACCAAGAGTATTGTCAGGCGACAGGGCCATGCTCAGGTAACTGTCTATAAACAGGGTGAGGGTGAAATTGCCTAACCCTAAGAATTGGAAAATATGAAGGGCTCCGCTTAAGGGAAGATTCCATACTCTAACATGGACAAACGCACAGAACAATCACTGTAACACCGAAAATGTAACATTATGAAAGAGACTATCAAAACGGAATTCATTGTTTCCTTATACCTTTCGAATTGCCTGTACTTGACTTGTCTGTCTTACCACTTGATGGCATGGGCTTCGGGGCAGGGACTCGTTAAACCGACAGCATTTTGAACCACAAAACTTGCAAATCTCACTGTAAACAGTAACGCAAAAGGAAATACTATCTTTCCAAACACAGATTGCCATTATGCTTATTTTTAGAAACTAGGTTTACGGTTCTTTTTTCCCTAACACAGAATTAAGCTCTACAAATTGGATTGCCATTAAATATCTGTATTGTCCTCAAATTTCTAGAGCAGGTAATTTGTCATGTATGTCTTGCACCAGTGACAGGCTTGTGTCTTTTCACGATACCCATGCATCAGCTTTTCCAGTACTATTTGAAAAGCATCGGTAAGATTCTGGGAGGCAGTATGTGACTGTTGCTTTCCTTTTTACCGCATTAATCCTTGTGACAGTTTTGATGAATCCACAAGGAGGCTGGACGCCCTCTGTGAAACTCGCCTCCTCATGAAAGCTCCTCTGCAAAACCAGAAAGGACCCCCCAATATGTTCATCCATCACTTCAGCACATGCTCCTGCCATTAATACCACGTATTCAGCCGTGGTATTCAGCTGCAGTAGGAGAAGAAAGGCTTTGCAATCCAGGTAGTTGGAGGCTGAGTCAGGTGGGATTTGCAGAGCAAAGCACAAGATTATTGTTATTATTCCAGCTGATATACTGACACCTATTAGTTTCAACATCTTGTAAATTCAGAATTACAGAATTGCCACTCATAGTGCCCTCCACTACTTCTGCTCCAATAATAAGGTCTCAGGTGAGGATACCCTTCGATTACTGCCAGCTTTTCAAATTTGCAGTGATTTTTGAACTAGTTAATTTTATTTATCCAGACCTTTTTCATTCTTGAGAACAAACTGGTCCTCACTGCCTAGAGCTCAGGTAGATTGATGCAGTGCAATGAAATCTTTCACACTCTTGCAAGTAAATCTGCTTTCAAATGAGTGCACAGCTGCCCGTGTGTGCTTGATGTATTTCCTTTGAAATTATTTAGCTACTGTCACTTCTTCATACAGGTCATTTTCTGTATGCCAGTAAAATCTCCGGAATCCTATGCATTTTGTCAGAATTTCAGAGAAATTGTTAGTGCTTGCATTAAGAGTCTTCATTAACGCTGGGAAGTTGCATACAGCAGCTATGTCCTAAAGTGCTGGAATTAAAAGTCCTAAAAGATTTTCAAGATGACAGTTGAAAATGTCACATAAATCTTCTGTTGCTTAAAAGTGACTCTATTTATTACAAATACAATCTCCAAAATCAATATTTGAGCACAATAAAAACACCTGTTTGGCACTCTCCTTCAGCCGCACCATGGCCTCACTACCAGTGTTCTTACCCTTATTCAAACGCTGTCAGGAACATTTTGGAGGCACTAAAAAAATTATCGAAGGAACACAAACGTTTGACCTTAGAAAGAATAACCTACAGGGTCAATCTCATGGCCTGCTGCCATTCATATATTTTCAGCTTATGAATGTATTCTAGCATCAAATTCCACAACAATTAAATTACTGTATTTTGCTTTTTGTTCTCTTTCTTCCAAAGGTGTATTTTTCTTAGACCCTTACACCTTCCAAAGGTGTATTTTTCTTTATTTTTACAAAGCAAACCTACACAGTGTAATGTTCTATTGCCCTGAAGATGAAGTTTTTACCTTCCTGTAGAATTCTAAGCAATATTTTCTGGTCTTTTATCTTTCAATATTTTGCATGAACGAATTAAAGAACTTCCATTTGTCCACTTTAATTTCCAGGAACTAATAAATAAAACCTTTCCTGAATATCTATAAGGGTATTTGCTTCCTGGGGAAAAGGAGAAGAAAAAACCTTTTCCAGCAATTTTTTTGAATACATTTATATGAAATTAGTTTGTCCTTTTCGTCTAGTTTTTACATAAATTTCAACCTATGGGAAAGCAACTGTTACCACCGTATGTTTGTACCCTATCTCATTGTGTATCTTTTCCATGATGTAAGCCTATGCAACTCATCACAAAATGACTCAATAAGCTGTTTAATTGACAATTATTTTTGGCTATCAGTCTTGCATAATGCCATCTTTCCCCTTGTATCTCCCAAAATGCATACCGGTCTGGCCAGTAAATGACCAGCCTCTATTGACTCACTTCAGTGTTTAAATAAAACTTATCAGCACATTCTCCAAGTGACTAGGGAATCACTTGAGATTCAGCAAATCCATTCAAAAGATTCTTTGGCTACTTCATAACAGAATTCAGATATCCAAATTCCCTTATCATAGAGGCTTATAGGAAAGGTCTAATCAGCTTTTGATTCAAGATCTCAACATCCATCAAAACAGAGTGAGAACTTGAAACAGATTCTGCAAATGCCACATAAAAAAAAATTGTTTGTTTTTTAGGTAGATATTTGATAATCTTGACAAAGGAACATTTATAACTGATTTAGTGGGGAAAGAAGAGAAATGTGATATAATCTTATCCCTTTTATCTGCTAAGGCACTGTAAAAATGGTGATTTTGAATTTTGCATTTAAAAATGAGTATCAAACTAACAGCTTCCTCACACACATTCTCACATGTGCGTGCACAAATACACAGGCTCCCCTAGTACCTTACCATTTAGCTCAGTTAAGTCGTTCTCCTTACTCTTAGCACCTATCAAGTGCTATCTCATCTTCATGCTTTTAAAATTCCTGTAACACATTTTGCTATTACTTCAGTCACTTTTGCATATTCTCACTGATGCTGTTGTTTTCAATTACATGCGAATTCAGTATGAGTTAAAATTGTGAGTCTTCAACATTCCTAAAGATCTGACTGTGGGAAAAAAGATGAGCCTGGTAAGGGACTTTTCATATTCAGAATTCTATCACTTTTTGGTTTTAGTGACTGCAACAAAACACATTATTTTATGATATGCATCTGTACTTTTAGGAAGTACTATGAAACCCATCTTCTCTCCCTGGGTCTAGGTAACTGGGAAGAATGAATTTTGCCTAATGCTCTCCAGCACAGAAAGCAAACGCTACAAAACACATTTTTGCAAATAGGTTACAGAAACTCTGTAAAGTGATGGTGAAGCAAAACCATGCCAATAGTTTCTGAAGTACTCCACACATTTCTATTTAATTCATCTTAGTCAGTATGGATCACTAACTGGTTATGAAAAGGACTCCTTAAGCGTGGTGATTTGAATTCCAGGTAAAAGACAATTCTCTAGCAGAAGCCATTAGTGGGCAGAAAGGTGAGGCTGACTTTGTTATTTCTGACTAAGAGAAAAATGACAACAGACACCTGCCTCAGAAGACTTGGACTAAAATAAAACTACCATATTCTATGGTAAGAGCATGGAGGAGACCCCACTGTTTTCAGAGCTCTACAGCAAAGACTCTGACTCCACATAACGTGAACTTTATCTTTTTAAACTCTGTGTTAAAAACAGATAAACAAACCCACAGCCTGTCTGCAATGAGCTTTGCAAACCACAAAAGGATTGCAAAGTGACTGCTTGTTAAACACTGTTTCTGCAGTATCTCAGATTAGTTCAGACACAGCATAAAAAAGCATCCAAGGAGAAATGCCGAGCCTTTTTGCATTGAGATCCCCCACTCTAGAGGTATGGGTTTATGTAACTGTTCATAGACATGAGATATACCACTGACAAAAAGAAGAAAACTCAATAAAATTTCTGCAGTGGCTGGAAAGTAGAAGGACAGGGATATACTAGTGAATATACTGACAAACTCCTCACCGCAAGGTTGGGAAAACAGATCCATTCAGTCTGATCATCTGCTTAGTTACTATAAAAGACAAACACCCTTCCACCGTGGGGGCAGAGGCAGCAGGAAGAAGAGAACGGGAAAAAGCAAGCAAATGAAATCTCATATTGAAACCTCGGTAATTGTCTCCTTATCTCTGCACACTGAAGAACACAGTTCCACTTGGAGACCAGCCATCTCAGAGAGTTAAATCAACCTGGTCAACAAAGCGTAAAGTGGACATGAACAACGTTTAAAAGCCATTTCCATGATCAGAAACACTGTTAAATACTCACACAAGAACATTCTAAATCAGGTAAAGCCAAAGAGTTTTCAAGACAAGCTAAGGATGCAAGACATTAAAGGATGCACACAGTTTATTTTTTAAATTTACAGTTTTGTCTTCCTAACAAATATTTTGTTATTTTGTCTGAGTTGCAAGCATATTCGTCAGGACAGAGATGCTGTCCTCTAGGATTGCAAGTGGCTTAGTATATGGCAAGCACTGCCCCAGATGTACTTCCCAAGGTTTTTGGCTTCTTCCACCCAGGTGCCAAATTGCTCAGTCAAGTAATAATTTCTTAGGAAACTCATCAATTATAGAATTCCTTCCTTTACTTTCATATAAGCACAAACCACAGCAGCACTGCTGTGCACATCACATTTCATCTTCATCATGCAAAATCTACAGCCTTTTCTAGTTTGCAGCTTTTTCCCCCCCAGTACTCACGTCCAGCAGACAAACACATTTAAACAAACTGTAAAGTCTTTAAACAAGAGCAGGAAATTAAATGCACCGAAACCAGAATCTGTTGTTTGTAACATGGTGCACAGCTCTTCTAAAAGAAAACCAACTATTTACTCACCATCTTACTGTAAAGTTTTTGGAAATCTAGTATAAATCCTGGCACTGTTTTTTCCTTTCAAATATTGAAACATTTCAAGTAGTTTTAACGAAAAAACATAGATCTAAAATTAGTAAATTTAATTCCTGTTTTATATTTTTTTTCTGCTTTACCATAGTGTTAAGGTTGGCCACACTTTAAGTATTTAGTTCATTAAGTTAATTTAGTCATGTTATCTCCATCTAACCCAAAAATTCTATTTCCTACAAGAAAGATAACTCACACACCTAACAGAGATGTTCAAAGCTGCTGTTCTTCACTTAACATTATCAAGGTACGGCTCTAAAGCACAAGAGGAAGGGAGATGTAGTGCTTCCTGAAGTCTGTCAAACTAGCACTGTTTTAGGAAGGACACTGTCAAAGGCACAGATAGGGATTTTATGGCAATTGAATTATGTCTGTTTTAAAAACTGGATCCCTTCTTATAGGAGAAAAATATTGCTTACCTTACTGATGAGGGTGACGACGTCACCTTCTCGGATTGTGAGTTCATCATCATTCTGTGCTTCATATGGAAATATCACTTTGCAATACTCCTTGGCTGAAAGGAAGAACATACCGCATGATAAATTATCACTTTATAACAACTGCTTATCCAAGGGTGAAAAATCTTCCTAAAATGTCCCACAAGTGTCTCTTTCATTTTCTTGCCATCTTTCTCTTTGTATTTTAGACCTTCATAAACAGTATGAAATATTTAAAAAAACGCACATGCCATTCAGGGAGTCAGATCTCTAGCCCCCTGAACTATTATCTCAAATGAAAATGCTCCAGATGGCAACCTGCCACAAACCATTTCCCTTGGAGCAAGCCTGTATCTGACACCTGTTTCAATACTTCCGCTGCTATGGCCTTTCACCAGATAACACAAATTGGAAGCATAAGGGATCCAGTAGGTTGACATAGCTTATCTAACCCCTGGTGTGCAAGAAAACATATTTCTGCATCTAGGAAGATGATAAAATAAGTAATGCATTAATAAATGAAAAGGTTTATGGTTTGACTCAATAATCTTAAAGGTCTTTTCCAATGTAAATGATTCTATGATTCTATAATAAACCTTTTGTACACTCAGGATACAAGAAGAGTTTTGAATATTAGTCTAAAGTTTCCTCTTCCCTTTACTGTCTCTATATAAGGGCATCATCTCAGCTTTCATCTGGAAAATACAGGAGCCAGCACTCCTACTCAGAAATCATAAAAAGCAGTTATCATGAAAAGAAGTTACTTACAGTGTGTTGCTGTGCAACAGACAACTATGTCAATGTGCCTTACAAATAAAAAGGAATATGTATTCCAGCTGTTAAATAATGTATAAAAACATGTGATACTCTATAGCAGCAGGTTTAAAAAGACCAAAGAAACACACAGAGAAATTGCTGGACCCTTTGTAGAAGGCATGTGACTTTGTAGAAGTGTTCACCTCATTTAAATGTCTCAGTTTTGATAACCTCTATCTCTAGTCAACGGGCATATTCAATGCAGAGAAATGGGTACCTGCAGGACACAGAAATCTAAACTAATCTGAAACAACGGGACCTATTTCTTTACACTTACTCTAAAAGAGTCTGCATTATCACACTTGTGGGTTTTGAGGCTCCACCGGGAGGTCAGTTCAGCTGCCCAGACACTAAGTATCATTTCAGAAACTCGTGGGTTAAGACACCCATGTGGTTGGCACAATGCACAACCTATGGAAGAGCCATCCCTCCAGCCCAGCAGCTGGAGACAAGCCAAAATACCCTAGGGTGCCTCAAACAACTCCCAGTGCGGGCTACTGAATTGAGCCCCCAAGGCTGGACCTGGTATGTGGACTTAGATTTGGGCACCTGATGTTAGAAACCAACCATGTCCGTGCCTACGCTTGCACTACAGTCGATGGAGATCAAGTCACTGAAGTGTGTGAAGCCTTGAGAGCCGCTCTTCACCCCAAGAGCAAACACCTACATCTGGTTAGCTGAATCACACTCTGAACTCCCTGGACAGCACTGACAGATCTCCACTGGGACCCAAGGAAGCCCAGACACCAAACTCACTTGGCTATACCAAAACTTAGGGCTCTGATGCAGAAGCCGCATCCCAGGCACTAAGGTTTAGTGACAGGAACATCAGCCTTAAATAAGCAGCCAACACACGTGCACGTGAAGGGTTGCTGGCTGTAAGCACAATCAACCTCAGAAGTGAAACAGTACTAATGGTCACACTGCCACTCACAAACCGCATGAATTTTACGTGGCGCTGTTTCAAGTAAACAAGAATTTCTTAGACTTCACAGATTTATTTTCCTGAATGCAAAAATTTAGATTTATTGGTGGTCATTAGCAGTTAGTTTTCTGTCCTTGCCCTGCACTGGGCCTGGCTGGGATGGAGTTCGTTTTCTCCACAGCAGCCCACACGGTGCCATGATTTGGATTTGTGACAAAACCAGAGTTGATAACACACCAGTGTTGTGGTTACTGCCGAGCAGTACCTGCTCAGCACGGTGGCTTTCTCTTCCCCCACTCTGCCCCCCAGTGAGTAGGCCAGGGGTAGGCAAGAAGCTGGGAGGGGACACAGCCAGGACAGCTGACCCGAGCTGAGCGAAGGGATAGTCTGGACCATATAACCTCCTGCTGAGCAATAAAAAAGGGTAGGCTTGGGGGAGTTGGTCTGCGAGGTAGCCATTGCCTGGAGACTAGCTGGGCACTGTGGTAGATGGTGAATGATTGCCTTTGCACCACCTCTTTTTCTTCCACTCTCATTCACTTATTAAACCGTCTTTATCCATTAACTTCCTTGCTTTTGCTCCCCCTATTCTGGCCCCTCACTATCTTGTCTTCAAGACAGTATAACAACATTTTAAGTAAAAGCTGGTAGAACGTTGACACATACTGACTTCAGGCAGGTAGATGCAGAGCAGCATGTAAGAGAAACATGAGATTCAGCACATTTTCACACTTCAGTGTGTATGCTCCTTTAAATAATCATGGGGGGGATGAGGGGAGGGGGGTGGTGTTTCCTATTCTGACAGTATCTCCATCCTGTAACACAGCTTTGCCAAATAACAGATTCAGTGAATTAGTACAGAGTTGATGTAGATACAATACTATACTAAAGAAGCTGATTGCTGCATACTCAGGAAAGTCTCTGGTTACTGGAAACAGGCTTAGCACCTCTTTTTTGGGATACAGAACAGAAGGAGTCTGGGTTCTTGGAGGCAAACACCACCTGGGCCCAAGGAGGATCATTCCTGAGTATCCCTTCTTAAGGTACATAAATTGTTTCTCCATTCACTATATAATCTATACACTGTATAGTCTCAAGATTAGATGGGAAGCCAAGCACAACACACAGCTAATCAACAGCCACTATACCACAGTAACAGTCCTATTCTGACAGGATGCCAGCGGTGCAACTCTCGCCCAAGGCATGGCTGAACCCCACGTGGTTCAGGTTAAAGAATGCTTTGAACCTCAAGTGTCCCCAGGGGGGTCATGTCTCCTGAATCCTGTAACAATCTCCCCTCAGTTCCCTCTTGCTATCTGAAGACCAAATTTGAACCATCTTTCAAGATGAGGACCCCAACAGACAAGAGTGGGGAGAGGGTTGTGGTTTCAGCATCTGAAAAAGACAGCTGATAATCAGGAAAGTAAGTGCTCTCTTTCTTCTCTCTTTTTTTTAAAGCTTTTTCTCTGAAAGTGTGTTCAAAGTGGATCTCACAGCAAGTGGCTGTCAAAGCAGCAAGACTAACCAAATAACTGAGTCTTCCCCACATAGCAAATGGCTACGCATGTTCGCCTTCCAGTTTTGGTATCAAGGACTCTGTTCTCCTACGACCTGTATGCCCTCTTCACCATGTTCTTACCTTTTTTCTTTCTTGTCTTTTTTTTTAAATATCCAGACGTCAGACAAACAAGGCATTAAACTAAAACAAAAAACCCCCAAAAGCAGATCTTGGGCTCAGCTAGATACTGATGCAGTTCATGAAGAGCAAGGAGACAACCTTGTGAGAAGCACAAGAGAGTTGGGGGAGCCTCATGGCTGCCCCATGCTCTGAAGGCTGCTGCAAGGACACAGGGTGAAGGCAGAGCCCTGGAAAAATGCAATGGTATATATACAGTGGAAGCCTGGACTCATCGAGCATGATTCGGACTGACATACACCAAATCAATATATTCCTCTGCCTAACAAGGATCCTGTGGATCATGTTGCAGAGCTAGGTCTCTTAACAATAAAGATATGTTTGGAACAATGTAAATGACTGGATAAAGTCAGCTTTCAAACTTCTCCTAAGGGAATGGTAGACCAACATGATTTAAGTGAGTAAAAGCAAAGCCAACAGGACTTAAAATAATATGAACCTTTAAAATCAGATTAATAAAAGCAGAGAAGAATCTAATAGGTTTTGTCACTTTGGTACTAAAATTGGCCTTAGCAGAGCACAATACCACAAGAGAATACAGAAACACTTAATTTCAACAGTTACGTTTAGATAGGAAGGAAGAAAAGATGAAAGGAAATTCTAATTTCAGGCACATCACTGTAGAGACCACACTGGAACTTGCTGAATTTGGGGGTTTTCCAAGTGAAAAAAAAAAAAAACCACCAAAAAGGTAAAGGTCAAAATAATAAATCCTATTACAAGCCTGGTAAACAGAGTAATGCCAAATTAAAGCTTCAAACAGAGATACCAGAACTGTAGATGATAAATTGCATTTTTACATTTGACACCCAAGGCTGGGCGTATACAACACAGATGGTACTTCCAGAAGTCTCTCTTATTTTCCTCTGACCTGAAGACATTTTAAAAATACATTTGCTAATAAACCCCCAACAGCAGACCTCTTAAGAACAGTAAGGGAGGAGAAAATTATATTCATGAGCTTTTCAGTCCTCATTTATTAATTCAACAATAATTCACTGCCAGACCAGAGAGTCTCTCCCTGCAAACTCACAGCTCCTCCTAAGCAAAGGAGGACAACCTGCCATAGGCAATGGGCATTGCTCAGTGAACAGAGTGAGCAGATAAACCTCACAACATATCTTACAACTCAAAGAGGCTGGATCTAATACAGGATGTTCAACTTGTGGCCTAACATGTTATGAACTGAACGGGCTTGGTCCAGGTATAATCCCATCTGAAAATATATACCCTTGGCCACTTCCTGTGATTTTTGAACTGTACTGTTCGTTCCAACTAGGCTAGGTACAATGACGACACAACAATAAGCATCTTCTATGCCCAAGTCCCTTCTAGTCCTGTCCTTTGGAAGGAAGAGCAAAGCCACTGCTAGTTTCTCTGACAGACTCCAAGGGCCCAGGGTGACACACAATTCCCTTTCCCAGCATCATCCTTGTAGCTTAGAAGCTGGAAGTAGAAGCAGCAGCAAAGAACTAGGTATTTATCACGTGGTCTGTCACTGCCCACCCTTCACTGAAGAAAAAGTCTCAAGACCATCTTAAACACTATAAGAGGCTATCCTCTAAAAAGAACTGGATGCTTTATGGGGGCAGTTAACATGCATCTCTGTTCAGCACCTTATGTCTCACAGTCTGTCCTGAGTTCAAAATGTGGTCTATTTCATACAGTCTCAAGCACCCCTCAAAATCATTGCCTCGAAGAGACAGCTGCTTTATTACCCAGGCTCTTGCAATCACTGTATTTCACCCACAGAATTCAGTGACTCGGTATGTATTTAAAATTACAGTGTAAAGCACTGATTTCAATGTGCAGACCTTCTATATAACTGGGGGTCCTGCAGTACTGCAGCAGGTAAATTCATTTGCTTGTGTTTTGAGAGATTGGTTAATTATATTGTTCAAACCAGCACTGAGAAAACTCCATTTGCTGTGTCAGTGAACCCTGTTCACTTCAAAAGCATACCTCTTCCATTTGTTCTCCTGCCAGATGCTTAGGATGAGCTGTGATGTTCAAGAGAGCAGTCCACAGACAAACATACCTTTGAAGCCTAAATTTCACAGGGGACAGTGACTCTGGAATTTGCTTTTCCTCTTAGGACAGGATGACACAATTTCCTCCTCTTAACTCTGCTGCTGCTTCCTTTTTGTTAGGCAAGAACTGTCCCACCCCACGGCAAGATTTTGTCTATCTCAGGTAACGTAAACACTGGGCTGGATTCACCCTTCTAGCTTTTCAGAAATTGTTGGTGTTTTTTGGTTTTGGGGTTTTTTTGAAGTAAAACAACAAACCTGCATAGTTGATTTTTGGGGCTTAAATACTGATGAAGTCTAAAACATACACCAATCAATATCACACAAAGTAAGAAAACAAGCAGCATCACAGTAGTATTCCTTGAGCTTAAGCTTCCTCTCTTTTAACTCATAAATTGTCACTGAAATGGAATAAAATCTGTAAACTCTAGTCAAGAATTACATCACTTTTACCAAAACCAAAAGACATGTGAAAAAAACCCCAAACACTACATTCAGCAGAATTTGGTTTTACTACGAACTGCTGCACTCAAAACTTATAAATGGATTGCACTAATAAATACTTTCACAAAACTTCACGAGATTCGAACTGTCAAAACATCACCTCAAACAAAAATAGAAACAGAACTAATTAGGGCCCCATTAATCTAGATTGAGCTACTCCTTATACCTCTTATCATCATTTAAAAAGATTACTTGCTTGCTAGGATTCTGGAATTCTTATTATGCAATAGTTTAACACAAACTGTAAAGAGCCATTGAGTGGAGTAATCAAACCAAGCGCCACAGCCAATGTATTCTGTGACTTAGTGCCTTTACTGTTTTGTTGTCTGCTTAGTTATACTTCATTTCTGCAATCTCAATAACCTGCAACAGCGTTCTCAGTCACTGTGGATGTTTTTGCTTTGTTGAATTTTGGAATTCAACAGAGCTACTTAAAAATTTATATATATTTTCTACAATAAAGCCTTTCCACTGCAAGCCACTTAAACTAAAAGCAAGGTACTTCATAGAAAAAAAATGTATCTCACCCCAGAGATAGAATTCTAAACAAACATGCATGCATGTGCCGTCCCAGTTACGTAAGAGATGGAAATTCAACAGCAGAATAATTCCTGTGTAAGTCTAGGCACCCACAAACCTAAACCAAACACCTCTCCTGTCTTCTCTTCAAAGATGCATTCTTGCATTCCTGACAGGTTAGTGATGTTTTCCAAGGGCCCACTCAGGCTCTGTAAGGATTTGTGCTTTCACTGTTCTCTCCCTTTGAGCCAAAAGTTCTGCTTGGCTCTGAAAAGGCATCTGTTTATTCCCCAAAACCTTAAGCCTACTCCTTAGGGAGATTTACGTAGCATATTATTGGGAGATGCACCTATAGGACATACTGCTCTGTCTCTTGCTCTGACCAACTCATCCTACTGCAAAACTCAGGCCATCTTGCACGCACTAAGAGCATAAGCACACCAAGTGCCTTGCTGCAAGTCACTGCACTGCCTTATCACATGAGAAAAGCTGTAGGAAAAAAGCAGACTCAAATCAAGATGTGGGAAGAGTCAACAACCATCACTCCATGCTGAAGCCCCTGTGGGCAGAGAGGGAAGATGCTACTGCTCCTGTTGCCTCTCTCAGCAGACTCTTTCACAGTGCAACTGCATTTTTTATCCAGTCGAGACTAAGCAGTAACAGCATCAGTCATGGAAAGAAACAGGCGGAAGATGAAAAATTGTATTATTCCTCTACTAAAGTAATCTCCCTCTCGCTTGCAGCATGCATCTCCAGCAGTAACCCCAAGGGAATCTAAATCACATATCCAAAAGCCCCCTCCCCAATACTGAGTTTAATCTACGGCTCATCCCTTCCTTGTTACTTACTTGGAGAATGGCACAGTATCTGTTTTGTTCAGCAACTAAAGACTCCAAGGAAGACTGGGACACTACCATCCCAGGCAAAAGTGCAAGTAGCTGAGGTCCATGGTGGAATGATAGTTTTATGCTGAACACTGCAATTAAGACATTCACCAGTTTTCTGAGACTGCAAACCCCTGGATTCAATGCTTGTTTGTGGTAGGTTTTTAGGGGAAAGCAAAAATTAAATTTTGAAGAAATGATAAATACTAGATACTTCATGGTTCTATGCCAGACTCTGATCATACTCCTCACATCTGACTATCAGACATTAACTGTACTATGTAAAAAAATATTCCTCTGCCTAAATGAAAAAACAAACCAGACTGAAGTATGTTTTGTTTTCACCGGAAGGTTATTCACTTCAAATGCAGAACAACTTCAACTGATTGAAAAGTATCTCCTGTGATGCTCTCTGAGGCTAAGACAATTATATATAATTACTTTATATCAGACCTCCCTATACATGTGCTACTGTATCCCAAGCAAGAACAGAGATGCCAAAAATTCTACTGAGCCCCCAGAGATTCCAGAGAAGATAAAATATCTTAAGCAACAAAGTTCAGGTAAAATTCATAGAACATGCAAAGATACCGTACAAGTAAGTAGCCCACCCTTCTCACCAGTTCTGGCAAAAGGGATGTTGAATGATGTTTGCACACAACCATGGCAAAAATAGATGGCAACAGAAGAAGAGGGATTTTCTGACCAAAAAGGCATGTCTGAGGGAAATAACAAAAAGGTGAAAGAACAACCAACTGGAGCTCGAAAGTGTTGATGGGGAAGCGTCTCTGTGTCAACCAGAGCTCAGTGTGTCACTGTAGCAGGTACAGTTCTCTAACCATTGTTCAGAAGGTTTCCACATTTGTTTGTAAGTGGTGAAAGCATGAAACCCTAGTACCCTGGGATGTGATTTAGTGAGCAGTTTCAGCCGTCAGAAGTACAAGCTGATGTGGAAAGAGGCAGCTGTCTCGCAGCCTGGCTTACCACACAAGGGTTAATGCTGCAGGGGGCAAAGCCCATGGGACCACCCCTTCTGATGGCACCTGCGTGCAGGTCAGCTTAACCTGCTGGAGCTGCAGGTTGGGAGAGGTAATTCCAAAACACATTGGTTCAGGAGCCCTGCTCTACCTTACCAGTTAGCACACTGTTCAGTATTTCAAGTTCTGACTTCCTCAAGGCAACTGAGTTCTTGTAGTACTTCCCATTAACAGCCTCGGGTCACAAGGGGAACAAGGTAAGAAGATGCTGCAAGTCAATTAGTGTGGTGCAGCTAATGGACAGTAACTCACTAAAAGCTGTTTTAAGCTGCTTTTGCAACTCAGAGCTGAAAATGTGGTAAACCAGGTTGTAACCATACACTTCTCTAAGACAGCCCCTGTTGTGCTGCTCCAGATGCTTGCCTTCCTATGTCTGTATGTGTTTCAGTTCTGAGACAAAACGTTACCTGCTAACTATCTAAAAGGATAAAAACATCAGGGCAGGAGAAGGACTGTGCAAGACTTAAAAACTCAACACTTTATATTATACTCGATTTCTTTTAAAGGTATGGCTATCTTTTCTTCCTTCTTATTCTTTCCTACCAGAATCTGTAACATTCAGCTGTAACTTTGTACCAGTAAAATCAAAAGACAGGGAATATATACACAAGTTAGTTAGTAATAAGCTAGTTACATATGCCTCCCTAGAACAGCACTGAGACCTGCCTAACAGATTTTATTACTGGGAGGTTTTACTAAACATTGAAATGATGAAAACAGAACTGAAGTTCTTGGACACTGTTCATTTCCCATACAAACTATACCACCCACACAGATTATTTCTGCTACAGGAAGAAAGAGAGGAAAAAAGCAAGGCCACTCACAACCAGAGATATTTTTCTATGACCCACCTACCAGTTACAGCCTGAAGTTGGATCTTATTCAACTCTGATTAATCCCGAGGTACCCTCAAGGCTGAAAGCTGATCATGTAATTTAATTTGATTTTTTGGTGGCAGAAAACTCAAGGTAGGATTATCAGAGCAAAAACAATTCAGAGGATTCTGTGAAACAAAGTATTCTGTCTGTGTACTGCCTACTCAATGTTTATCCTAAATATATCTATCTGCATCCTCACTTTTCATATATATACTCTTTTAGGCAGAACCACAGAACTACAGAAAAGTGTTCAGCTTATTATAAGAGGCTTAATAGCACACAATGCAAAGAAGAAACTATGAAACCTACTTTTTGCTTTGCTGTCCACTTCTATTTTTGTTGGCTCCTGAGTTGCTGTGGCTGGAGGTAATTTCTTCCCAACATTCTGAAAAAAAAAATTATTCTCCTTTAAAATTTGCAGTTTCAGTTGAAAGTTGGACAACAAAAAATTGTAATGCAAATACAAAATACCGAAGTAGAAATAAGACAGTAAAGAAACAGAGACAAATTAAACTATATTTAGGTTTGTCTGGGGGGTGGGGGGGAGGGTGGTGGTGTGTGTTAGCATTTTTAAAAAAATAATGATAAAAGAATTCATAACAATGTGATCCTCAAATTTTCCCTTTAAAAATATGCTTACCAAGGTTTTTAAACATTAACCCCTTAACACAGTTTTAGGGAAGGCTCACAGAAATTTCACTGGTGGACTGAATATGTGAGGAAATCACTTAAGGAAAGGTGCTAGTTAGTACCAAAAGTAAAACTGAAAGAAGAGTGGGGGAAAAAAACCCTTGACTTCTGTTCATACAGAGAGTGTTCACTTCAGTCATTCTAGACTGAGTGTGATTTTTAAGCTGACAACATCTCTTTAAATGGTTCCCATATTTATTTTGAGCAATAATAACCAATTTACAGAGGAGTACCACAATAAGCAATAATCAGCCTGGGACAGGTAAACTGAAAGAACAGTAAACAAACATTATCCGCTCTCAACAAAATAAAATAAAATTGCTGATATTCACCTGTATGTATCTTCACCAGTAACTATATACATGCTATCCCCTCACTCACTCAGCTTTTCTCCCTATCAGGAAAGCTGTCTAGCTTTAAAACCCCAACCATGTGTAGTTGAGGACATAGATCTGTTTATGTACATATGGGTACTTCTGTAGTTCAACATCCTTTTCTGGTAAGGTATACATAAACACCACAAAACCTTCTCCATACTCCAGTGACCTTCTGGGAAAAGAGACAAGAGTTAAGATTTAGTCTTGAAGACACTGAGGACCTCTTGGGGACCATGAGTCAATATGAGAAGCAAGAGGAGTACGTAGCTGAATAATTTCAAGGTCTAAGAAGAATATGAAGAGCTCCATATCAGTAATTTTGTACATTAACTGTGCCAAATATACCTATGAAAAGGAGTAAAATGCACACACAGGGATTTTAGGCTGTCAAAAAGAGCCCCCTGAAAGAGAGGTAGTTTTGAGACTCGTGCACCAGACAGTCATTGAATTTGTGCTGACGAGTAAGAAAAACTACGAACTACAATACCTAAAAGTGTCCTGTTGCAACTGAACTTGCTGGTGACAGCAGAAACAACTGACCTTCTGCTGAGCTTGCAACCCTGCTTACAAAACAGAGTTTGTGAACTGCTGGAGAAGAGAGATCAACAACAAAAGTCTACAGAACCTCCCAACTTAGTTGCTGAGGTGGGAATGAGAGATGAGAAGCGTTATCTGAAGCAGCTATTAGCGAGGTAACAGAAAAACAGGAGATGACGAACTCTTGCAAATCAGGAGAGGGCAAAACTAAGAAAAGAGCATGACCTGGCTGTGCTGAAGGAGTTTAAATTCTGAAAGGATTAAGAGCTGACTCTGAGATCTAGTTGGAAAGCAGTGAAAATTGTACTGGAAGAGATATAATGAAGAATCTGAAGCTACCGGGCATTCACAGAGATGAAAGCACAGAACGCCTTCAAGATGAAAGTGAGACTGGGAAGACAGCTTTTGGTTCAGAGGCAAACAGTGCAGTTCAAGATAGCTGCCCATCTCGGTACATGCTCATTCATGATCAAATCTTTATTCACAGTTCTGCTTCATAAAATGGTTTGGAAAATGATGAGAGCGCATACTCTAAACTGCTCTGTTATTTAACTCAGAAAGGATTGCTTAGTAAAGGAGTATCCAAAACCTTTTAGTTTAGAGGAGTTTTTCTTTTTGTAAAGATGAAGCTGTTTTTCAAGAACAACTCACTAAAAGAAACCATTTGGTAATTGCTTTATCGTACATGAATAACTGAGCTGGTGCCATGAAGCCAAAACCCAGATAAACACACAATAAGCTAAAATTTAAGAAGGTAAAAATCATAGCAAAAAAAGCATGGGCAAAGAGGAAAGACCTAGTCTATCCGAGTGGGAAGGGCGTGCTGCAATGTAATTTCTTAATTTATAGAAGCAGATGTGAGTGCAATGCTTGAAAACGTCCATTCATCTGGTCGTTCAGAAAGAATGCCTGTGCAGGTGATAAATCAGCATGGGGAACCAACTGACTCCTTGGGAACAGAAAAGAGAATACCATCCAAACGAGACTGTTCTTTTGTTGGGAGCCAGGAGCCAGGTCAGAAAGCAGTCTTTGCCTGCGTTGCAATTTGTTCAGGAGAGAAGGTAAAAAGCCCAGGGAGCAAGGTGGCTGAAGACACGACTCTTTTTGCCCATACAGAAACAGCCTGAGCAAAGAAACAAGAACCTGGACTCCTAACAGGTCTACTGGTTGGTTGAGGAGCAGCGCAAAACTGGGTGGAGCATGTGGAACATGCTGAAAGACCAGAGCAACCTACAAGACCCAAAGATCACTTACTGGGGAATGAACAAAGTTGTCCCAGCATTCTATGATGTGAAGAGGAAGGAATAGTTACATCTACTTGGAGGACACAGAAAGTCATAAATCAAGTAATTTAAACAAGGGTTGCACAGAACCCACTCTAGTGAGGAGGGACACCTGAATTTGCTGTGGGACAGGGAGAGGGGAAGACAAGTGGAAATGGTATTCTTTCATTGTAAGGTGAATGCACCCAAGAATTTAGATGCGTGACACAGCACGACTAACAGGAAAAAAAGAAAAAAGTGAATAAGCCATGCAAATTTGGTTTCAGGTGGACCTGCACTGTCAAGATGTTTTACTCTTCCTGTAAAATGGTAACAAAGAATATGGGGGTTTTTTTTAATTATTATTCATTTATGTAACAATTGGTCTATACTAATCCATGCATTTACATGGAAAACATTTAGTACACTCTGAAAACACCTCCATGAAGGTTGATACAGTACTCATTTATTCATTAGTAAACATGCAAGAGAAACTTTCCTCACTCTAAGAGACATTGAATCCTCTATGATTTGTTAAGTCCATTGGTTCTGCTTCAGCAGGATAAAAGCTAAAGTATGGCAAAGTTCTGTGCACTAAGAGTCCCAGAGAAAGTAATATTATCACAGCTACCAATTTTTCTGACAATAAAAGAGAAATGGGAGACAGACATGTCTCCTCCCATATGAACAGAAACTTTCCTTCTGACTCCCCAACGTCACTCATACTTTCATACAGGTCAATTGTCTACCAAATTTATTAGTAGCGAGAAGAACTGACCAAACCCAACTTAAATTCTTGCTGATACAACACACATATCAATGATACAGACTTTTCTTCTCAGGGACTAGTTATTATAGAGTATTTTGGTCTCTTCCCCAGTTGAAGGCCCAGCACAATTTACCAAAATCTCCTTCACTTCTGAAAAAGGAAACATGGGAACAAAGAACACTCTAACTGGGTTGAACCGAAGATTTCAATGTAATTCCTTCTCCTCTGTTCTTCCATACATAAGAAGGTGGTGAATTGAGAACAAAAGATCCTCCAAGGCCTTCTGGACACATTGATCTATGCTGCAAAAGACTATATATGATTCCAGTGTTCCCATTACTTTTACCCAAGTAATTTACCCAAGTCATTGCTACCTATCAGGCCCAATATTCCCAAGAAGCAAGCAGATCTTACCCCTTTGAGACACAGGCTCAAAACTAAATTTAAAATTTGAAGGACTTCTTGGGAATTTAGACAGTCCAAATGCAAGAGCAGGATCCTGAACTCTGCCAGCATTTACTGACATCCCTCAGCATGAACCCTCTCCATTTACCCAACTCTATCATTTTGTCAATAATGTTTGCAATAAAAAGTTACATGCAGCATGAATCAGAACACCCATAATGACATCATCCCACCAGTGTCCTAATTACCAGGCTGTGAAGTCAAGTGAAGTTCTACAGTTTCTCTCTGGCCCTGTATATCTTGAATTCTAAAAAAGGGTAGCATATCCCCCTCTGCCTTTGTATCTCCAGCCTGGTGGTTCAGAGACACTCCTGAAGAGTACCACTCCAGTTTCCCTCTACCCTCCTGCAGTATGCTGATTACCATAATCTCATTTCTAGATGGTGGCAGCCAGCCTTGTTTCACTTACGTCACTCTGTAGATATCACTGACTTGCTTAGTCCTGTCACACAAGAAACACATGGTAGAAATAGAATTCAGATTTCCTGACTCCAAACCTAGGTTGACTCCCAACACGCAACAGAACATACCAACAAAACAAGGAGAATCTTGATCCCACTACTTCTTCAAGGCGAGTATAATTAGATTATTTAGCTGTCAGACACAAATCCCCCTAATCGTTTGACAAGCGAATCCTAAAGATCAAAGGAGATGAAGTGCCCTCTTGCTGCAGAAAAAGCTGACAGAAGCATGAATAATGACCGTGATTTGGTGTACAGATATTCAGAGGGATGAGACAGATTGAGCAGCAACCTGCCAGACTCAATGCCTGGGTTTATGAAGCCAACGGAAGGACAGCATTAAATAACAGGTTACGTTAGCAGAAGGGGCCTTGATGGCAGTTTGGTACACTGCAAATCCCTATCACTGCAGACCAGTTTCCTCTGATACTGAATTAACAGTGATTACAGAAATGGTTGAGGTGGCACACAAAGTCACGTGAATGAGGTCACTGTACAATCTAAACAGTTTTGTTTCCTTTCATTTACGTATTTTGGCTCCACTGCAAGCTCTGTAACAGCAGAGAACAACACATGAGAAGCACAGCACGCAATGGGGAGTATACAAGTGAGTTTTCTCACTTGAGGGCACTATGGCCCTTCCCTACAACTATTCAATCTTGACCAGAGGAACAAAAGTAGACGAGCAATCAAGTTTCCTCCTTCAGGATATTTGAAAATCGTATTTTAGGGTTTTCTGTTGCTGTTGAAAACTGACCTGTCTATTTACATTTGTTATTTAGGTCCTGTGTCTCTAGAACATTTCATCTGAATATTCAAACTGAATTGTCACTTGTGCACTAGCTAAGTCCATACAGAAGTTTTGTTACACTTCTTTGCACTAAAGGAAAATACTTATCCTTTGACTCCCATTTAACAAATAAAGGCTTCTCCAAGCAACTGCTGCTTTATTCAGGAATAAGGAAAAGAATATTTACTCAGCATCAGTATTTATTCTGGAAAGTGTATTGAGGTCTTTACCCTAGATAAAATAGTTTGGAACTGCCACTTAAACTGTGACTCCACGAAGATATTCTTAAGGAATGCATCAGACATTAAAGAACTAATAAAAATTGGCTGTATGAGCTGGAAACATGAATGTTTTTAAACTTAACACCATTTGTCAGTTTGAATAGTGAAAATATAACAAATATGCACTGATGTTTTTTACAGGGGAAGAAAAGACAGTTATGTATCTTGAGAACTTTTAGAATTTCAGAAAACCTCAGTGATTAGGTCAGAGGAAATAACGTGCCATGTTTCGTTGACCACAATACTTCCTTTTAAGATTCAACTGCTATTTCTGAATGTTATTTACATGCATGAGAATTTTTTTTATGTATAGGTTTACATGCAAATCCAAGGCCACTATTAGTGACAACATAAAAGCTGTATTCTTTAATGTATTTTTGGACAGTCCATTTTGCAAGTGAGAACATTTTTTTCACAAAGAAGCAGAAATGGTCACTAGATTCTTCCAGATCTGGATGAACAGAAGCATAAACAAGCTTCTCACAGACTGTCTATAACACTGGTGTTGTGAAGGGGGAGCCAAAGTCACTTGTGTTCTTCTAGTATGCTTCAGGTGCTTAAGGAACACCATCAAGTCCTTTACCCATCCAACCTGGACCACCTTAAATGAAAAAAACCCACCACAATAAAAATTGAAAGAGCCTAAATACAAAAACCTCAAAGGCTCTCAGATGTCAAAATGCCCTTACCCTGTCAGGGACAAAATAAGTGTCCAGAATTTCAGTTTTTCCCATGATACCAACATTCGGCTCCACATAAAGTACTTTCTGTGACAGCATGATCAAGTATTGCTGTCCTGGGGGTTCCCAAAAGGAAAGAGTTGACAGTTTTTCTAAATAAAGGGTCATCACACAGCACTTCAAAGAGGGTAATGGGAATTTTATGAAACCTTCCCTTTCTTTAGGGAAAGTGTGATTAAGCATCTACCTGCATTTTTGATTGCCTCAGTCATCTAAAATATTTTCTTCCTCTGTACTTACTTTCTATCCAGCTGTGCTTTGGTAGAAATACCATCCACATGCTCCTGAACTACAATTATAAATATTTTTTAATACTAACTAGATAGGTACATCTGCCCAATGCACACCCAGCTAATATAGGAGCCCCAGTTGCCCAAGCTGCACACATTTCTACTGACGTCAGCTATGAGGACATTCCAGCCACAACAAAGGGTAATTTCCTTAAAACTAGGTTAGGTGAACGGATGGGACAGGAAGCAAGTGTTCATCAAGTCCTCAATTACAACCAGACTGTTGCAAGCACCGGCAAGCAAAATCCTTCTTATTCTCCTGCTCCTAGTTTACTCTGAGTATGAGCAGAGACACAGGTTGTCTCATAATTGGTGTCTCACAGGTGTCTCGTGATTCACTTGTTGGGAGCAGGAGAGAGGGAACAGCCTGGCCGCTGCCCAAGCCCACCCACCGAAGGTGGCTTCATCCCCAGGAGCCACCTTTGGCCGTAGATTCCTAAACCACTCCTCCCCTCTGCTGTGACATTAGTATATCTGCAGGGGGAGAGGAGGGAATTGGCCCATGTTAAAAAGTACTGCACAAGGGAAGGAAGAACACGAGAGATTTTTAATGCGATCTGCTTTCACTAAACAGTTGCACAAACATTTGGATAAAGTGCAACTCTCCATTGCAGCATTCATTTATTCCAGCTTAAGCTCATCAGGAAGGCATGGTGAACATCTCACTGTGTGCTTTCAATAACTCCTGGGGCCAGCATTCACATTTTTGAACATGCTCAGGGCAACCCACGGAAAGGTTGCAGTAGGAGTGGCCTTCACCTCATTGAAAAGATGAAATACGATTGACACTCAAGCACATACCAGATGATACTTCCATAAAAATGCATGCCCTGATCACAGGATCAGATGTGGCACACACCCACAGAATTTTTTTAGTGGGTTGTTTGGCAAGTATTTCACAGAACACAGACAAAAAACCAATTACTTTTAAATTTCATATTATAGTTTCTTTGCACAGAGTCAAGCTCTATTTCCTTCCACTGCACAATCTGACAATAATACATTTTCACACTTAGTCCACACTCCAGCAGCCTTAAGTGCAGTTTTTCCAATTGATGTCTATACTAAATGACTTTTGGACCAAACTACAACATATCTTTTTAAAGAAATAATTCTTTTTTCTTTTCAAGAAGAATTTTACCTGTGAAATGTTTTACCCTTCTACCACAAGCGCCTGTATTTAGGTGCTGCGGAAGCAAAATGAACTGTTGACACCTTAGTTCTCTCTGTCTAGCCAAAAATCAACAAATCTCTTTGCCGACATTCCATCAGAGTTCCTTGAAAATTAACACTGTTTCAGCCATGAGCATGACTCTTGCCACAATTAACAAGGTTCGACAAAGCAGACAAGTTGTCTGACGTGAACAGTGAAGAGGTGGAGGCCCTGTAACTGTTCATGAACATCAGTATCTATCTACAGTTCTATTAATACATCTATAATCAGTAACTATTGGTGCTATAGCAACACAATGCTGTCTTTATGCAATTCCAGTATGATCCTTTCTACTCTGCATGGTCAAATCACAGCAATTTTCATTAAAACACAAATAAACAAGTTGCTGATTCTGGCTCCTGAAGAAGATTAAAATTGTGACCTTAGTACACGTTACAAACTGAAACTGGTTAAAAAGAGTTTACTGTTCATCCTTTTTTAAAAAAATTAACTTGGATAAGTAACCCATTAAAAGACAGGAAACAAAAGGCAGGATTTTATCATGGCGACCAGTGGAGTCCCCCAGGGACCTACATCAAGGCTCTTGTTTTCCACATGTTCACAGATGATCCAGAAAAGAGGAAAGACACAAATTCAGTTCAGAGAGAAGTGAAATTACATATTTAGAGGGAAAATGCTATCTTTAGACAGAAATTACAGGCTTTGAAACCCCTAGCTCTTAGTAGTTTGAAAAGGCATTAAACCCCCCCCCCCCCCAGGAAGCACTATCAAAATACTGCATAAATCCATTCTACACCTGGATCATTGTGTGCAATTCTCACATCTTTTCATCCTCACATGTAACTCACCTCAGTCTCTAAAGGAACTAGAAAAGACAGAAAGTCACCAAGAATGGTCAAACCTACAGGAACAGATTCCTCATGCTGGGAAAAAGATACACACAGGTGATTTAACGCAAGTCTATAAAAATCAGGAGGGGCACTCAGAAGGTAGTTAGGGAGGACTCACTTATTATCTCTGTCAATAATAAAAATTAAGGGCTATCAGACTGAATTAGCAGGTACCGCATTCAAAACAAAGGGAGGTAACTCCAGGGCATGTGATACTACTGAGTGGAACTCTTTCACTGGAGTTACAGATGCTAACATATTACAGGCAATGAAAACATGACTACACAATTTGATGAGAAAAAAATCCATTAAGGTTATTAAACCCAAAGTTCAAAATGACTAGGAACTGTGAAGACTCACTGCGGGAATTTCTCTGTATCTTTACCCTGTTCTCACACTCTTCCCTAGGCTTTAAGTATTAACCTCCATTTGGAGGCACAACACCAGCCCAGGCACAATTCTGATCTGAACTACAGATGTCTCAGAATCTTCCCTGGAAATCTCATTCTTTAGCATATGGAAATGGAATATTGAATACAGTATGTTTTGGAAAGTTAATCTAAATAAAGCGAGGTGATATAAAACCAAAATGGTAACACACAGGAAACTTCAAAGGATTATTCCAACTCCTCTCTCCCCCCAAACACTATCAAACAAATGAAGTTTTTCAGTTAAAAAGAAAGCAAAACCACAGGGAGGACAGATATATGGAGAAAATAATTAGAAAAGTCTTCAAAATTCTAAAGCAGTAACACTTCCAGGTTAATTTAAATCCTCTGATTTGTAGGCCACTACAGAAATTATCAATGGGGAGATTTCAGAGATAAAAAATGCTTTAAGGCATTCTTTAAGGCATCCTGGGCTAGCTTTTTTAATTCCCTCAGAAGCGGAGAAACCCACTGTGAGTCTAAAAGGTTACCAAAAAGCAAACACTGGATTGACAGTCAGCTACTGTAATGAAAAAAACAAATTCACAGGACAGAAATATATACTTGCATTTCCTGTTTAGCCATCTCAAACTTTATCTGACCTGTAAGACGGACTATGTCTACCACAACACTGTGAAGCGCTGTGAAAAATCAGTGAAGCGCTCGTAAGAGCTTACCAACCTCCTCAATAAATTCAACACCATCAAGCAGTCTGAAAAGGCTTTAGCTGTCTCCGACTTTTTCTGAGAAAGTGCTATGATTTAAGATGTCTTCAGATGCACAATTATTTCAATATTTCAGTGTATGAATACACACTGCTCCCTCAGTGATCATATTGATGTTTATGCTGAGCCGTAACTGTTTATATCCTCCACATTCATATAATTTATATTTTCACATTAAAAGGAGAGTCTCAAACCTTCATAGTGGGGAAGACATTTAATTAGAGAGGCTGTTACACAGATTCCTAACTTCCCATTTACAGTGGCACAACATCTCTTCAGCGATTTCAGAACTGCTTAAATGGAAAATTACTTTAGTTCTTGTTTCCAGCTGCTGAGCTCCATTAAGAAATGACCTGAGCCAGTACCAAATGTCCCATTCAGCGATCCATGCACTATCACTAGCAGGTGCTCAGCAGACCACCAGCAGTCTACAAACTACAGCTGAAGAGTATCTTCATTAGCGTTATGCAAGTAAACCGAGAAATATGTGCTGTCTCCAGTAACATTCAAAGAAATAAGTAGGTAAAAGATGCAATGCAAAATTTTTGCTTTAACTTCTTGCATGAAAAGGGGGTTAGGAACAAAACCATGAATACGAACAGTGAAACTTCATTGTCAGGAAACGCTGGGTAGCTCGGAGAGCAGAAGAGTGCATATTTTGCTTTTTACAGCATTATTCTCCACAGTTAAACCTGTTCTACCAGCAGGTGAGCTCAGACTCTAAAGCTGTTGTAACTTCATATTTTGACAAGTTCTTAAAATATCAAATTATGGGCAGGGAGGGGAGTGGAGAGGCTTTTTTCTACCAGTAAGCCTGATGTGCTGGACAGGAGAGAATCCTATGTGTCCTAACTTGCACACTTTATAACACTCAGATTTCTATAAAATTCGGAATCCTGACATTTGATGCTGTCAGGCTGTCAGTTTCAAACCATTAATGAACTAAAAATCTGCCTTCATAAAAGGTTGATGGTGAAAAAGTGAATGTAAGAGTTCAGATTAGATAGATGCTGCTGAAACAAATGGAGCAAGACATCAGAATCACCGATGAGCAAAGGAAAATAAATAAATAAGGCAAACACTGAATGAAACCCACACAGCTTGCTCCCAACTGCCTCCTCTCCCAGCACTGGAAGCCTGCACATCAAAATGAGCTCTGTGAACAAACTCATGTTCTTTCTTCATCAAGCTGCAGATTTGCAATGCCACAATGTGCTTTTTGTAATGAAAGTATTTTGTTGGAGAGGATATGTCTTCTTTCTTTGCTGCTTTATTTACTTTTCATTTTCCACTTTTACTGACCGTGGCTCACACAAATGTAAAGGATCGTGTGCCCTTGCACCTTTCACCAGGAATTTTACCATTTGCAGGCTGTAATCCACAATTAATTTTCTATGTCTGCTAGGAAGAATCCTCTAGTCAGCCTGAACTGAGTGAATGAAATTCCTTCCTACTCTCCCAGGGGAATGGTGCCTGTCTAGATTGCAGCTGGTAACTCCCATGATCCAGATTGTACCATCCAGCTCAGAAACGGCTGTTATGAAACCTCTCTCTTTTACAAAAATTAATGAACCTTTCAACTGCTACATGGACCTCCACCTCTCTTTGCAGTAGTTAAGACAGCATCTGCCTGCAAACAAGTCTAGGAAAACAGCAGGGAATGGCATTACGTTTCCTCTTTTCTGCTCAGATTATCTTAAAATTTAAGGGTTTTGCGGTCGTCCCCCCCACCTTGCATCACTGACATCAGGACAGAAGTTACTGTGGGAAAACAGGGAGGTATTTTTATTTTAAACTCTTACTGGGAAAAGTGCAGAGCAACAAGTGACAAAAGCAAAATGCATTAGCATCTCCATCCAGTTTGCTTTCAACTGACTGGAATTTTATCTCTTTTCCTTTGAGTGAAGCTCTGAAACTTGAAACACAAATGGAAAATTACCAGCATGATGTGTTTGGTTTTTTTCAGCGAGTGCTTTCAGCGAGGTTCTTTTCCAGCCTCAGTGATTCTGTGATTCTGCTTTAGGTACAGAGGCTGCAGCAGAAGAAACTGTCAGCTGTACATGTGGAGGTCTACTGCTCTTTGGGTGGCCAGCGGGTGGCAAAGAGCCCAGCGCCCAGCAGAAAGCAGGCACCAGCAGCCCGAACTTGGCTACCAGTCGTTGTTGCATCTGGACTTCCTCCCCAGGAGCTGAGTCGTCTCTCCCCTCCTTGGATTTGATTGGGAAGATTTTACGAAGCACTTAGTCAACTAAGTGATAATATAAACTCATGCCCGTAGTATTTAAGAACTATTTTAGAAACACAAAATGCCAGTGAGCTCCTATAGAAACACATGCAACAAGGAGTTTAAAAGGCATTTTAGAAATTGGCCTACAGGCTTTTTATCCTGTCAAGTGCTCAGCTGGTCTATGATCCTTTTGCACTACTCCTTTCCCCCTTCCTCTTTTTTTTTTTTGAGGCAGAAAAAAAGAATGACACATGGCACATTTTAAGAGAAAAGGCAACTAAAAAAACCTTGTAGCTTCATTTCTGCACATAGCTTACTGACTTTAGCTCTGAAAAGCCAAAGTTGAGATAAATTTACGTTTTTCTACTAAGAGTCCCCAGAGTATCTGCAAATCATTAAACAGTTTACGTGGTGTCTCTCCATTCAGCTTTCTATAAAATTTTACAAGCACCAGTTGACTCCACTTTTCCTTGCTGTTTCTTGAAGGGAAGGATAATTTCTACTTAGATTTTATTATCCCAGTATCATTTTCTCCGAAAATAATTCGTATCAGTTTTCCTCATTTGTACAAAAAACGCCAAACATCACCTCACAGAGAAGAGGAATTAGTAAATCTCCTCCTCCTTTTTTTTTTTTTTTTCTGCCAAAAAGAAGAAGTTTTATTCATGCATTTGGGAAGGAAAAAAGGAGGGGGTGAATATTTGTTTACTAAGCACACATACGGAAGAGCAACACAACCTAAAGACTGTGCAACTAGTCTTGCTTAACTGTAAAGATACATTATTCTTTACAGTAAGAAAACTGAAACCAAATCATAGAGAAATAAAAACCATCTGTGTAAGTTCAATGGCCAAGGAGTCTGAAAGGAAAAAAACTTAAGCTAAATAGAGCCAAGACAGAGTATGTTTTCACACAAAAGTAACCCCCTATTCTAATATGGTCCTCTATAGCAAAATGGACTTCAGGATCCCCAGCACTCTTTTTCCTTCTTTTCTTTTTACCTACCCAGCATCTACTAAGTGTGCAGAAGAACCAAAGAACCCTGCAGTCGAATCCTGAGCTCTGCAGAATACATATTATGATACAGTTTTAAACAGCCACAGAAAAAAACCCCAACTAATTGTAAAAGAAATACCTCCTCTCCCATTGTGAAGCCAAGCTGCCTTTCAGCAGCTCGAAGTGTCCAAGAGCAGCCCTGGAGTCCTGCCCCTTCCTTGCATGAGCTCAGCTCAGCGAGAGCAGGAGCCCAGCCCTGACACTGACTCATGCTCCGGGCCATCCCTGGGAAACAAAGGTTCCACTTGTTTATTTCACAGGAAATCTGGAGCTTTTCCTACCTCTGCTCACTCGCAGGGAGAAGTTTCCTCTCCTTTCCCAAGCCAGCCTAGTCCTGCCTGGCTTCTTGAGACCGACAGCTAGGAAAGGCAACGTGAGCGAGGATGTACAGACTTTGCGTCAACAGCCCAGGCAGAAAGTTTCGCAAGTAACTCCAGAGGAAAATGAGCTTATGACAAACTCTGAGTGTATTGGTCTGTTTGTTTAGTTTTTTTGGGGTTTTGTTTTTAAAGATGAAATTTCATGTCATCTATGCCTTTGTTTTGGCTTTTGTTTTTTAAAGCGAGATGACAAAGAAACTAAAATATAACTAAGATGATGCTCTGTTCCGTGAAAATCTTATAAATTCTTAATATTGCCTCCTCACAAACATTCAACTTTAAAATGACTGGAAAGGGCAGGGGAGGGAAATACACCATGGACTTGCCAGATAATTTGGAAGAAATTAAAGATTTATATTTAAGCAAGCCCCAAGATACTATACACTCTCACTCCCATTTGACCTCATATACTATTCAGCAAGCATTTACACACAAGCTTCTCTGCTATGGACGTACTCAACACGTTCCCTATAGACACACAGCCCGTTCTCTACAGAGGCATTCTCATGGGAGTGCCAGCACAATTACGGCAGGGTGTCCCTGCCCACAGCAGGGGGTTGGAACTAGATGGTCTATAAGGTCCCTTCCAGCCCAAACCATTCTGTGATTCTACGACACAAGGAAAAAGCCTCTAAACCCATACAGTAAAAAGATAAAGGCAAAACAAAAGTATCTCTCTGTTTTTGAGAACCAGTGTAAGGAAGGACATGATAAACTCAGATTTTAAAGGGGAGGACAATAAATTGTTCAAAATGGTTCCTACAAAAAAAACCCCAAGCTTAATTTGCAGAGCCAGGATTTTACAATATATTTTCTGCTACAACTATGAAATAGAAGAATTTAGGGAGGATACACAAATCTATTTATTGGATGCTTTTTTAAAAACCAGCCATCCCAGGGAATTATATATATATATTTGGTCTTAACCCAGTTGAGAGGCTTGGATCAGATGATTTCTGAGATCCCCTTTGGCCTTACACTGAAAGCACAACTGATCTGAGTGGGACTATCACTGCAAGTACAAATCTCCAGAAAAAGATCAGGGTATTTCAAAGAATGGAAATGAGCAAGAGACAACGGGTCACAGAAAAGGCAGCATGTCTTGCAGCAACACTCACTGTGCCTGCACCATTCCACAGAACAGGTTTGGGAGTGATCCAGAGCAAGGCCTGAAGGGGTACTGAGCCAGACAGCCCCTTCCCAAAGATTTCTACTTTCTAATCACAAAGTTATATTACAGTACATCACAGTTCCAGAAAAAACACAATTATTGGTATTTATTTTAAGAGAGAAAATAACCTGTAAGACATTTATAATTTATACAATTTAGGTGTATATAAAAGTGTAAGTACTATAATCAGGCACAGCTTTTAAAAAATAATCCTCAACTATGGGAAAAATTTAAAACCGGAAACCCATTCAGAAAAATTCCACAAACTAATGAAGCTAAATAGACAGGAAAAGATGAGTGTATAAATTTTACTTCACAGTTTATATTCAGTTTGGTTTATATTCACTAGTCTTTTTAATACCTCAGCAATCATCGAAGTTATTTATGTAAATTCCAAAGTCAGGTGGGTTATTTTATTTTTTTGCATAAGTGTAGCTGATCTTCTAATTTTCAAAATTGAAAAGAATATAAAATGTCATTTCATTAGATTTTAAAAAATATTTTCAAAGTTTAAAAAAACAATTCTG
Organism: Rhynochetos jubatus; assembly: GCA_027574665.1. Classification (NCBI taxonomy): domain Eukaryota; kingdom Metazoa; phylum Chordata; class Aves; order Eurypygiformes; family Rhynochetidae; genus Rhynochetos; species Rhynochetos jubatus. The sequence goes on along the minus strand of CM050649.1, from coordinate 53,152,550 downwards.
ATGTAGCAATTATAAATCAGTTCTATTATCAGACAAAATCCAACTGGGGCAAGAAAAAATATTAATTTTACTTAGAAACACTAAGACAAAGTTTAAACAACCTGTTTAATCCTAAAGCCTTGATTATACTAATTTAAATCTTTTTATATCTAAAAAGGTATAAATTTATATCTTTTTATAACTTTACTTTGGTAAATTTTACTGGTAATACTAGATATATTGTATCATATTAATTTGGGAACCAGTTCTTTTGAAGCTCATCAGACAGCAAAAAAATCTAGCTTGCATGGCAGTACTTTACTTTCTGAAGCATTTTCTCCATACTGAAGTTGAAATATGAGACAAATCTTCCCTAGAAATTCAGTTTATATCTCCATCAAATATCTCTGGAACTCAGGAAATCAGCTTTACTTTAAACTACTAAAGCACAGCATTTTGAGGTTTGTAAGGATTCTTCTTTTAAAATGTTTGTGTGCGTACAAGGCTTGGTAATGGTACCGATCCATCTAAAATTCAGAGATGTACTGTGATTAGCAAGCTACCCATCATCAGCTGATCCAGAGCAACTTGCAACATATATATTTATTGTCTCCTTATTATGAAATAAAATTGCATTAGCTTAAACCTATAGATCCTGTTTTTCAGACTGAGGCATCTTAAGATTTCATAATCTAAAACCATGACTGAAAGTTCAGGAGTATTCCCTCCCAGGGAGCACTCTTCCACAACTCATTCTGGCAGAAGCCCACGCTGTGCCCCCAGAGAACAGACCAGATTGTCCACGTTGCTTATAGGAGTAACTTCTGGTACTATCAGTACTTCCTACACTACTTTGCTTCTATTTTTAGATGTTCTTCAAGCAGCTCAAGTCAGGAACATAAGTTGAAAATGTTTTCATGCATACGCTGGATGCGTTTCTTTCATACCGACAAATCTTTCATGAATAAAGACAAATGATACACATGTAAAGTCTTGTGGCCTGGAAAACAACTAGCTTGCATCTATTTAGAGTCAAATAGCTGCTTTTTTAAAAAATAAGAGCCTAAAAAAAGGTCAGAAGCAGCACAAACCACCGTGTGGGTAACTTCCTCCACCAAAAACTGCTAGTGCGGACTGATGGGAAAGCTGAGCCATGTCCCCAGTACCCGGACGACTCTGTTCAGGCAGCTTGACCATTTTACAAACCAAAGTGAGAAAACGCGAAAGCACAGGTCTCTAATGAGATAGCAGGGAAGGGCAGGAAGTATACGGGAGATCAGGAGTCACTATTCACTCACACAGCAGTGACTCAGCAGAGACTCACTGCCAGCCAAGGTTATCAAATTTGTTCCTCGCTTTAAACTTAATTTTCCATTTCCTTTTCTATTCCCTTGGTGCCAACTCCTGCTTTGAGTCAGCCTCCCCAAAAGGGGCATGCTGCTTTTTGACTGTCCCTCATTTCACGACCCAACCATATTTTCCCTACCCTTCCTTCTTACTACTGTAAATTAGTTACTCCAGAAAGGGTAACAATCTTCTAAAGAATTTATTTATAAAGCCCATGATGCCTCATGAACGCCAGCTACTATTTGCAAATGTATGCTTATTTTAGCATAATGAAAGAACCACATAAATCCTGTTTCCACACTGAACCCAAGGGATGGAAAGTTACACCAGCGAAGGAGTGAACCCTCGCTGCAGGCAGCCTTGCTCTGGTGACAGGAGGGGTCATGGTCCTTCTCCTCCCCTAGCTTTCCTCACGAGATGGCACTACAATAAATGGTTAGGGCAGGGATGCCAGACTACGGCAGACAGCAACTTGAAAGCAAAACGAGAATGCTGCTTCAACAGCTGAGTGCTTCCCCTGCTCCCACACACAGTTTGGCACACTGCTGCTGCCTGCCACGGCTGCTGCTGCCATCACCGATGGAACGCCAGCAACCTGTGCTGTCAAGCGCTGAGCGCTACACATGCTTGATCCTCAACTGCACGCTCTCTGCCTCAAGCAGGTGTTTCGAGCAGCATTCATAGCCAGTACCAGGTGCTTTCGCTCACATCCATTTTTTCATTATCTCTGTATTCCTGTACTGGGCACTGGTGAGGCCGCAACTCAAATCCTGTGTTCAGTTTTGGCCCCTCACTGCAAGAAAGACACTGGGGTGCTGGAGCGTGTCCAGAGAAGGGTAACGGAGCTGGGGAAGGGTCTGGAGCGCAAGTCCTGTGAGGAGCGGCTGAGGGAACTGGAGGTGTTTAGCCTGGAGATGAGGAGGCTGAGGGGAGACCTTATTGCTCTCCACAGCTGCCTGAAAGGAGGTTGCAGAGAGGTGGGTGTTGGCCTCTTCTCCCAAGTCAGAAGCAATAGGACAAGAGAAAACAGCCTCAAGTTGCACCACGGGAGGTTTAGATTGGATATTAGGAAAAATTTCTTCACTGAAAGGGCTGTCAGGCACTGGAACGGGCTGCCCAGGGGGGTGGTGGAGTCACCATTCCTGGAGGTGTTTAAGAGACGAGTTGAAGTGGTGCTTTGGGACATGGTTTAGGGTAGACTTGGCAGTGCTGTGTTGACAGCTGGACTCGATGGTCATAAAGGCCTTTTCCAACCAAAACAATTCTATGATTCTATGATTTTCAACACTGGCTTCAACATTTCTGTTCAGGGAGCAGGCACCTCTAAAGGGATGAGAGGAGAACAGTAAGCAGCAGTGAGCCATGCCATACGGAGGCAAGTGCAGACTGAGGTGTGCAGCATCCCATCCCACGCCATGGGAGCTGCTGGGCAGAGCCTGGACACATCATTAGCTGGCCTAAGAACACCTGGAGGAGCCTCCAACTTGCATCTCTCAAAGACCTCTTTTTAAATGACAACTGAAAATGAAGGGGAAAAAATGTTTTCTACAAGCAACCAGGCAGGAACTGACAGAACAGGTGCGGCAAAGATGCGACTGTCACCACAGTGTCTGGGTCCCTAGCTCACCGTCTTAAAATAGAAACTCAGACCTTGCGGGCACTCCATCTCAGAGTTTACAAATTTCCATCTTATTACAGAGGACAGGTAGAATTAATAATTGACATGTGCCTCGAGCCCTTATAGCTCTTGTGTCTACTCCCATTACTTCTCCTCTGCTCCTCCTCTCCCAAACACATTAAATATATACAAAACCTAAAATTTCTGTATAAATTCAGTGTTTTGCAGGGGGAAGGACTCCTGAAGACCATTTAACTAGATCCTACATGTTGCTGGATCTGGAGCCATGACAGCCTCCCCCTTTCTATTATTCATTACAGTGGCTGCAATATTCCCCAGTTTGATGGTCGAGTATATAAATTACAATAAGTTCTGGCTAACACTAATGTGACCTCATCAAAGGCTGTTAATGAAATCTAGCTCTGCTCAAATTCACCACTGCTAGCCAACAATGAAAGTCTTGCCTGAAGAAAACTACAAATATATCCCCAATGAAAAACGTAAAAAGCCTCTCAATAGTCTCTTCTGAAGTAAGGGCAGTTTTCAGAAAGATAAAACTGGCTTTTTAATACTTTTTATGGACGTTAGCACTTCCAGCTGAAGCCTCAACTCACTGACCAACCCGATTCAGTTAACTCAGACTAAGGAATGTATGGGTTGAATTAATTTTCCTTTACTTTCAGAGGTTTATTTTTAGATACAGGAGAGGAAAAAGTGATAGCCTGTTAGAACAACGGAAGCACATACAGATCATATTGGAAGGAAGTCCCACCTAGAAGCAGAAGTTTTAGATAAGCTACTACAAAATGAAAAAGGAAAACAGAAATAACCATACACACCTATTGAAATGTCTTGAAGCTGCACGAGCAGGAGGAGGATATGTGAAACGGGCGTCTCTATTTGACCATAAAACTTCTGCTACTTAAACAATGATACATTGCATTTTCTCAGGAGACACACCATGCCTATACGCATACTGTATTTCTTCTAAAAATTCCTCTGTCAGCAAGCTATGTCTTCAGTCACATGCAGCACTATAAATAGGCTGACGTACACCTCTCATCAATGGGAATTTTACAGATCCAAACCTCAGGAATCTGATTCTACTTACACATGGCCAGTGGTCGATTCATCAGTGCAAACAGGCAGAGAAAAAGACTACAAAGCATACGTATTTGATGCTTTTATTTTTTTTTTTTAAAGCACAGCTTGATGACACTGCTCAAGTTAAACTTCCACAACTGCATCATTAATTTCGGCTCTGAAGCCAAGTATGACCTTGCTTGTAATGACAATGCAGGATTCTCTCTCTCTCAGCCAGCATTAAATGACAAGGGACAATGATGAGGGAGGAATTTCTTGCAGCCAGGAGAGGAGTACTTGGGAGGGTAATGCTTTGCAATTGGAATTGAATGTTGTGTCAGTGATTCATGTTGTGGTGCTATGAGCAGGCAAATACCACTGTGCTGAAACCTTTGAATGGCACTGCGCGAAGGTTAACCATCCTGACCCTAGACAGGAAAAAAGCAACCACAGCAAAGCAGTGTTGCTTTCACCTATCTACACACTCAAAACACAAAAAATGGACTGTGTTTACAAAACCGAAACCATTATTTTCCACTAATCATGACAACTTCAGGGCAAATCTGAAGACAGAGGAAGGAAGGCCTGTGGGTAGGCTGGACCTTTTAGAAATCTTCTGAAAATTCCGCATTTAATTTTTGGCTGGGTGACAAACCTATTGACATGCACTGCACGAGTATTTGTCCTTTGTGAAAAACAAAGGTAAGAGTTCTCATCATTATAAAGTAAGACTCCCCTTCCGGGAATGAAGGCCACTTCATAAGCACTTTGTGAATACTTCACATTAAAAAACGGGTCTCCAGAGTTCAAGAGATACGGAATTTATTTTAATCAGATCCCATTTCGGGCTGTATCAGACTCAGGAGACCTGATTTTTGTGCAAGACGAATTCTGGTCAGTGCTTACATACACATTACTCTTACAAGCAAATGCTTATGTTACACACCAATTATAAATACTACTAGAATGTAAACTATAATACTGTGTTTATCTTAATTGATTTTCTTCCTGCACTGCGTATTTCCTTTACATACCTAGATTTCATGTGTTGGTAAAATTCTTTTTCAGCACACTTACAAAACCGTCATAAAGCCCAATCGCACCTTAAACACTGGCAGGTTGTCAGGGTCACAAATAAATCTTGCTGCAGAGAGACATCACGATGGCTCCATGCAAAGTTGACTTCACTGCTCTCTACCCCATTCCCTGAATCTGACCAGAGGGAAGTTCATTAGCTAGCACTCGAAGAACACCATCAGGTCTGATCTGTCCCTGTCTTGTATCCCAGGAGGCCTTCTTTGATGATGCACCACGGGAATACAGCTCAGCTGTTCCCAGTCCTGCACATCAGTAAATCCCTGCACATGAGTTAACAAGGTTTGCCAGAAAGAGAATGCAAGCTGAGTACCATGCAGGTTTTGGAGAAATCAGCAATGGTCAAAGAGTAAAACAATCCACGTTTTTCCTTTACTTAGATTATCCCAGTCTTCACCATCCTCCTTATACAGAACTCAAGCTGCAGTCTACCATAAAATATTAACTAATTCTCCCTCAGCGTAACTAACTTAAGAAGTTTCCACCATTCCTCTGCAGGATCTCCCGTTCTGCTGTACCATCATAATTCAGGGTGGATGTGGGGAGTAGGTGCTGTGCTATAAATCAGGTCACTGAAAAAATCTAGGTTAAAAACGAAAAGTTTTGTGGGCCAAAAAGATGTAATTCATGAAGCCCCTGGTTCGACAGACAACTGGACAAACAAAACTCGAAAGGTGAGAAGCTGACACACCAGGGAACAACAGTCTGTTTCAGTTCGTCAAAAAGTGAATTTTTTCCCCACGTGTTAATCTCAGGACTTTCTTTTTATGTCATATAAAACAAACCCACAAAAAATAATGCCTTCCCTTTCACTAATACCTTTAAATAAAGCTAGGTTATTACTGAAAAGCATTTTAAAATCAACAAACCCAGTACTAAGTTGAGGTATTTAGATATTTGCCAAAGCTTCCTTTTTTTTAAGCAAACTGATGGCACAGTCACAGTATCTCCCTCTTAGTTTGTATAAGAATTAGTTGGTTTTTTTTTTCTGAACCATACTGTGAGTAACTGTAAACCTAAAAAGCCTCTCCAGTCTTGTTCTTTAAACTAATATTTTCTTAGAAGAAAGGCCAGTGGAGTTATGAACAGAGGAGTAAATCCTTAAGCAAAGTAATGGTTCTTGCAGGCAGCTTACCTCGCTGGAATTAATTTTCTGGTGTGCAAGAAAAGGAAAAATAAACAGAATCTTGTTCACAGAAAGATTAGGGAATAATGACCATAAAGCTTCAAGTTCTGGCTGGTGACAGAATTTAGAACTTTAGAATGAATACTTCTTTAAACCAACACCAAGAGAGAATTAAGACATGGCACATACCTTATCTACTGGGAGAAAGTCGTTTTCAACTTCTATTGACCTTGGCCGTAGCTTTATAGGTTTGTCTTTGAAGATATCTCCAAAGCCAACACCCTTGACCTTTTTGGGTTGGATTGTCGTGCCTCCATTGGCTCCTTCCGACTTCGTACTGCAAGAGTCACCACCATCACTCTCAGAGCCTGTAGCATCTTTCAGGCCTGTGAAATGGAGGGATGAAAGAAGGAATCTTAGTTGCGATGCTCAATATTTTCATAACAGATAGTGACTGAAAAATAACCATCCTCTAAAGGAAAACAAAATCACAAGAAACAGGTAGAGAAGATGCTTTCTGTGCCATGCGCTCATTTGCAAGTTTTAAAAATCACTATTTCATCACATTGGTGTACCAGTCAGAACTTACACCAATCCACAAAACATGCATGCTCTGGCATCAGAAACTTCATGAATGAAGATGGCCATTCCTTGAGTACCAAAAGAATCCTGCTTCCTCAGACAAAAATTATTTGGAAGAGAAGTCAATAAATGAAAGAGTTAAATTCATTTCTAGGCCAGCTATTGTATAAAGCCACTTAAAGCTAACAAGTAGTCAGACCAGGCATGCTGTACCTTAAATCTCTGTGACTCATATCAAGCCAATTATGCAATTAGTATCTAAAGCTACATTACCTAACTGGGAAATATAAAGCTGAAAGCTGTTTAAACAAATTTGCAATCAAATAAGCTGCATAATATGTTCCCTGCTGAAAATTAAATCTCTCTGCAGCATAGACAGCCTCATAAGAAAAGCACCCATGCACACTATCCTCTAGGAATGTAATAAATCAAAACTGACACTCTGATTTACATTACTTCTCTCAGTGAACAGGGAAATTCATCTGCACTTATCTGAGAATATCAGCTGTATGAATAGCAGAGACCACAGATGCAATATGGTGATGCTTCAGCCACTTTGCAGAACGGTGCAGAATCAGGCCAAACAGTCACTGGCAGCAAAAGTGACCCTCTGCAGTTTCCTCCAATTGAAACAGTCCCCCCGGATCATTTGAATCTTCCTTCTTACATTACATATTGACTTAACCATGTTTCCAGGAAAACCACAGCAATTGCTGCTACTACAGCACTAATTCTACCTCATAGTAACAAATTCACATCCTCACATTCCCCTCACAAGCGTTCACAGTGTCACAGATGTGGGTCTTAGAAGACAAAGAAAGAAAAATTTCAAGTAAGTTTATCCTCTTAATTATTTTTATATTAAGGTCCACAAATGGATTGCAATGGGTTTTCGTCCTAAGAGCCCACCAGTAATAGAAGAAAGATTCTTCTTTACAATGCAGACATCTAAAATCAAGTAGAGATTTATACAAATGTCTTTCCCTCTTCCCTTTGGTAGGCAAGTAATGTTACCCAAAAATTATCTGTATTTCTGTCATAAGTAAAGAAATGGCTCCTAGATCAGGCAAAGCCTACTGGATCCCTATAAAAGGACTGCAAGTTCTGGAGCATGTGTGAAGTTTTACAAAAATGCCTCCATTTCTACAGTTCTCTGATGTGTATAAGCAACAGAATCAGAAAGGAACAGTGTTCCTGAGCTGAAACCATCGGAATTATCATTTCCAGTCTGCACGAGAAGAACCCTTCAAAACAGAGAGAGGAATTACCTAAAGAAAAATGATTTTGATGAATACAACGAAAATCTTTATGAATAAAATTTTTTAAATTAACAATTGAATCCTTTGCTTTTGCCTCCCCATCAAGTGATGGCTTTGGTTTTAACACAGATGATCTCCATCCAACAACTTTCTGCCATGCTGGTGAGCAGTGACTTGTTATGGGGAGACTTCTTGTCTTCCTGGCAATTCAGTTTAGGAACACAACTACCCAGTAAAACGCAGCACCTTCTTCAAGGCCTATTTTAAGCTTCTCCAATGAACCACATAAACTGCTGCAAGTCCCGAGGCCTACAGGCACAACTTCATGACCCAGGACGCAAGGGACTCAATCTGTTAAATTGGTTTCAACACCAGGGTGCTGCTAGGAAAGGAAATCAGGAATTGTGTGAGAGGCCAGGATTGTCAGCAAAACTGTTAAGGAGGAAAACCATCATAGGCTGCTCTGAGATTTTCTGTATCTGAAACTTGAAAGGAGTATGAATTCAGAATTAGAGAAGGTTCCCAGTTAAAAATAAACAAAAAGACTACAGCCTACGAAAAAGGCTTAGGTCCTCCGGCCTCCTGAGTGGCTGCTACATCTCCCTGTTGAATATAAGTAACAATTCTCTTTCTTTGCGCACTCACTTTAGATAGCACTGAACAAGTTAATTGTTCCATAAACTCTGCAGGAATGAAATTCTAAAGAATTCTAAATAATAATATTACAAGTCTTTTTTTAACTAGGCTGGGGTCTTGATCTCTTTCTTTGGACCAAGAAGGGCCTGGGGGAAAACTTCAAATCTGGTCTCACTGGTTTGTTACGGTAGTTAGAATAGCAGTATTCCTGCCATCAGTAAGGTAAATTCTGTGTGCTCCTTCTCTTCCAGAACTCGTGAAAACAATAACCAGGGAATTCAAGCATTCACAGTGATCCTGCTTTATGCTGCAGTTGTGGGGAGCAAGGTGGCTATCCACAGCAGAGCCAGCCATTCCATGACACAGAGGCACTAAGAGATGCAAGGCTAAATTAATTAAGCCTGAGAGGTATAGATCTCTTCAGGCAACAAGTCAAAGTCACTGCCTCTTTTGTATTCCTACACCTTGTTGTGACTGGAGCAGTACCAGAAGAAGATGTAAATTCTACTAGGTGAAATTTTCCCAGCTTTGCAAGTGATCAATCACTAGGGCCCTGGCAGACAGAGAGGCTAGAATCAACTTTCTTTACTACTTCTAAATGCAAAGACAAGGGCCACCAGCCAACTATTCTCAGTTACAAATAATATTTCTGAGAATAAAATGTCCACAACTCAAAAAAATCAAATCACAGTGATGATCATCTCTTTGCTGAACAGAAGACCTTCTTAATATGGGACAGGAAAATTACTCTCTGGCAAAGGTTCCCTCTTTCATCCTTGCCGGAATCTCCTTAAACTACTCTGTGATGGAGGGAAGGAGCGGTGCAGAGACCTCCCTCAACAAGTCACTGGATTTTAACCAACAGGATCCATGACTGTTCTTAGCCACTTCCTGAGATGAACAGAAAAGCTATTTTAGAAATAGCATCACTAACTGTGGTAGAAGAGAACCTGACCTTGGCCAATTGTTGGAAATAAAATATGGAAGTAATTATGGGAATTACTCAACAGGTCTCATACGAAGTTCCAGATCTTTGAAGCCTGCATGAAAGAGAGATCAGAAATCTCAAGGGGCTCCAATAAGAATTAGGCTTTTGTTTCTGGGTCATCAGTTGTTTTTCATTACAGCATCTTCATCTTTTATTACCATTCTTCTACGATGAGACATCACACCTTGTATCAGAAACCTCATCTCAGATTTCCCTAACATCACGCATCTGTGCTTGATGATAATCCAACAGCCACTTCATTCTCAATGCTGCCACACAGCTTTGTCTCAGTATACAGTCTTCATAATAAAAGCAACATAAGAAATAACATTTTTTTTTAATTTAATTTTCTTTTTAAATGAAGACAGAACAGATTGAAGTGATGCCTGTCTAAACTAAACTGCATTTGAGTGGCTGGATACTAAGGCCAACATTACAAAGCTCCTTCAAAGTCGACAGAATCCTTCTGACCAATTGTTAAAATGACAAATGACATAATTTATTATTTTTTGCCTGACACAAGCTATGAAGCCTTCTGGACTTAAATAAATAAGACAGAATAAAAGCCATGGCTTTTCCAAGAACCAGTCTGCTACTGCTCTTATCACTTCAGGGCTAAGGGAAAGTGACAAAGCAGACAGAAGAAGAGGATTATATGCAGTGGAAACAGAACAAATTAGATAAAATGAAGAACCACAGTAACATTAAGTAACAATAGTGCATTGTTTAAGTACAAAACAGACCTGCAGAAAATTATCTAAGACTCTCCTACTGTTAAAGATGTGCTAAGGAGACTCCCTTATCTTCCTCCCAAGGTATGTGAGGTACATGCTTCTGATTTGTACAGATAAAAAACTTGTAAACAAGAATTTGAAACATGTCCACTCTTGCCTGACACATGATCTCCTCTCATTTCTTCATTGGGTTGTTCCCTGACACACATATATATCAGCATATATATGTCAGCTATTCTCTCGGAGCAACCCTGCCAAGTGCAGTTTGCGAGGCTGCACTGCCCTCCCTAGCCCTACCCAGAGAAGGAAGGGATGGTTGACGGCTGAGGTGGTACCTCCTCTTAAAAACAGAAAAATGGCCCTCTTCCAACCACCTTCCTGGTTTTTTTTCTTTTCCTTCAGCTTTTCACAGCCTTTTTCACCACTACTGCAAACAGTTTAGTAAAACAGAGCTGGAGGGACAGTTTTCCGTAGCCCACGGAGGCAGCGGAGAACTAAGCAGGAACCTGAGTGACCTAGACTGCCAGATTATGAATTTTAAACATGAACATTTCTGCAAGGAGCTACAGTTAGCAGGGAGGTCAGGTTGCTAAACGGGCATTAAAAACTGGAGTGCATTTCAGCTGGCAGACTCTGCTGCTGCTGCCCAATACACCCACACAGCCTGAAACAGCTGTGGCAGAGCTATGAACTTAAGCACCAAGGTAAGGCCAGCAGCTCCGCAAAGTGCTGTCCTCAAAAGCGCTGAGCACATCTTTTGCTTATCTTTCAAGTCTAGCTATTAAATACTTCATATATAGCCAGGACACGACACAAGCTACAGCAGTCAGGCCTCTCGCTATTTATTTCTTCTAACTTTTAATCTTTAACAGCAAGTTTTCTGTCCGCTCTCTGTCAGCACGTGGAGAGCCGACAAGCTAAGTACATAACATCAACGGGGTGCTCACTAACGTGCCTACTATCGCATCACACCTAATAGTAGGAAAATTCTTCTGATCTTTAAAATTTCTCAGGAATGGGATAAGCCTTTTGGGGGTGTCACTTCGCATTTCCGGCTCCATAGGCAAAGACACAATTCTTTTACCTAGATCTATTTTTGCTGAATCATACGTAGCACCATAAGGTAGAGCTCAAATCTGAGCACTGGATGCACTTTATAGTAAGCTCCTTGAAGTGTGAACAAGGGCAGCATCAGCAGCAAATTTTGTCTGGGTCAAGATATGGGACGACTAACATACCTCTCTTTAAAACAGTCCGAGCTCTAAGATTCTCTGTTGCTTCATGCTCCTTACAGATGCAAGATAATTTAGTATTCATGAAGATTAAATTCTCACAACTCTGCAGCAATTTTGCACTTCACATACATTTTCTCCTCTATGGGTATATATGAGAGATTAGTTTTCTCAAGACATTTCAAACACACCACGCTCCTGCTATGCCAGTTACAGGTCTTTTGAGAGCAACATTATGAAATGTACCAAAACAGATTAGCTCAAACAGGGATTAAAAAGAGACCGCAACATCAGACTTAATTCACCAATGGCCCCAGAGCTGCGCTGGCATCAAACCAAGACTCTAAATCAGAAAGATATTGAGGGATGATAAAGGGCTGTGTAAACTAAAGCTGTTAAAACAAAAATAAACTGCTGTGATAAAATTAGCTTCATTCAAAGCAGGAAATGAATTGTTTCTAAATAGCTTAAAATGGCAGGAGAAAAAGGGAATACATTGTGAGCTTTGCAGAGCTCTCTATTTTGAGCTGTTATTTAGCAACTTAATTTTTGTTCTTGTTCTCGATTGTTCTCTCCACAGACAATTTATAGCACTGGGCAAAAGACAGACTACTCTGATGATATATAAACCGATGACGTTCTGGCTCTCTAAGCGCTTCCCGGGCGAGGTCTGTTAAGTGATGTAAAGGTCAGCTGTTCAGAGGCACACACCTGAGACGATGCAAAGGACCTTCTGATTTGGTCTGGCAGCCAGAGACAAATACTGTCAACTGTGTTTAACAGAACAAAGAACTGTGTAAATGGAGCTTATTGGGATTTTTGCCTTTTATGGAAGTGAAGGAAGGCAAGGGGAAATATGTCCTTTCCTTCTATTTAGAGACTGACAACATGGAATGCCCGAGTGACTGATCTGAATGACAAAAAAGGTGAAATTATTCATGGCAATTGCAGTAGATGAGACAGAAACTGTCCTCCTTCCTTTTCCTCACATACTGGCAAAGGCAGAACAAATACCCACAGCCGATGAGGTATTTATCTTGAGCTTTCTTTCTATCAAAGTCCTGTATTTTGACAGTGTCATAAAAAACAAATCACAACCAGAAAAGGAAGTTTGATTTTAAATATTGCTGTAGAACAAAGTCATGTTGATCCTTCATAATTTAAAGGCTAATACATTCACACTTTCAAAGAACAAATTTATGCTTCTTTACCAAGAGAAGTTACACATGCATAAATGGCTAAGGCAGACTATCTCAGTATTAGTCATTATTTGTTATTCTCAGTTATATTCCATGAAAAAATGTAACCGTGTAATCTAAACATTTTGTCATTTCCTTTCCACATGTTTGCTTTTCCTTAGCACAACAATTCTTGCCACGTAAGAAACAGCCCCAAGATTTTTATGCTTGCACAAGAAATCATGCAGGGAAAAGGGGAGCGGTGTCCAGCACCACACAGCAGCATGCATTAAGGACAACGCAGCACAAGCATCTTCTGCAGCATGAACACAGAGCCATCAGTACGGAAGTTGTTAGCTTCACCTCATACCCAGCCATCTCCCCAAGTACTGTCAGAGCGACTAGAAATAATCAATCATTCAGGAGCTCTACAACTGTACCATCGTCTTCATTTTCGAACTATTTTTTTACCACCCTTGTCCGCACCGTGTACAGGAACATGTTATTACCCGTGAAAGGATGGTAAGCAACCACATCCAAGGATTCTTTACTTGCTAGTCAGCAAAAACTGGTCTTTTGTGAGACTCATGGAAAACCACTTGCTACTGAGAGACCAAATCAATGGAAGGATTTAATATGTTTCAACCCAGTCAACATAATTCTTTCACACACCACCCCCAATCCCTCACCACCATCTGCACATTCATTCTCCAGAAAACAGGATGCTTATTTTTAATCATTAAAATTTTCCACACCCAATTTCAACACTGTTCTTTCTCAAACGTTACTTTTCATTATAGTAGCTCTGTATTTAATGTATGTTCTTCTTGGTAAGCAAGTTATAAGAAGTTGAGGTGAAACAAAAAATTGTAACTGTCCTTTCTTCAGAACTGATTAAATCCACATTTGGGTTTCTCATTTAACTTTGCTCACATTCAGACACTCTTAAATGGGATTAATAATATAATTAATACATCAACCATATTGATTTCTTTGAACTCTGACCAACCATTGTTCCTCAAGGATTAGAGGGAGGGTAAAAAAAAAAGGAAAAAGAAAAAAAAACAGCGGTGGAGAAATAGAAAACACAATTAAGGTTACTCACGAATATTTCTGTTTCAACGATCCTGTCTCATCTTCTTCCATTATATCTAATATCTATTACTGACAGCATTGTGGATCCACATACAAGGAAAAAGAGGCAAATATTTGTCAAACCAAGCATCGTATCTGCCCTGTTCCTCAGTTAAAGCATCTTCGAAGAAAAAGAAAGCGAAGGAAGAAATAGAAATTAAACCAGGAAAAATAAAAAAATTAAAAATCCAAGAAGCATTTTTCGTGGAGGTGCAGCAAAGTCACAGGATGACAGAAAAGAGGGCTGTGATCAACAAAACAACAAGTAATTTTTTGTTGCTGTGTGTCCCTCTTCGCCCAGCATACGCAGTAGCACAAATTTTCTGACAGCGGGTTAACGAGCAGAATGCCAAAGGAGTTGGAATTACTGCTGAGCAGAGCGTGGCATACCTAATGACTATAAAAGCCATGTCAGCATATGAAGGCAAGGCCGAGTATTTATGCAGGAGACAATCTTGCATATTTCATTGGAAGGTATCTCTAGAAGCAGCTACACGCTAATTCAACAGCATTTAGCTATTATAGGCCTTAGGTAAGGAAGAAAATTTCTTTTAAACGCAGCAGTTGCGAAATGGCTTTCAAAAGAAATGTATTTTAGCACTAAGCATATGTTTCTACAGTAAAAGCTGTAATCTTGCTTCAGAAGTTGAGCAACGCTTCATGCAATGTGGTGCAGGTGAATCCAAGCACCCTTTGGGCCTAACGTACCTAAAGCTAGGAATTGAGTCGAGCTTCACTTAGGGAGAAATCAGAAAGCCGTAATTAGAGAGCTGTGGGTTGTTCTAAACACACATCCCTAAACGAAAACACACATCCCTAAATGAAAACAATTCTGTGGAATGAAGCCAAATGATTTTCACTGCAGACGTAAGCATGGATGTTTGCCTAAAAATAAGGAGCACAGCTCAGATATGAAATGGAAGGAGCCAGTCTCGCCTTCAGTAGGCCTGCTCTGGAAGGACACGAGCTGCCAACAGACTAGCAGGAAGAATCATGAACCTTCCTTTTTCTATGTTAGTTCAGGACATAACATCCCTGATAGTATCAAAAATGCCAACCCTCATTTTGTTTAAAGCTTTCCTGGACGTCCTGATATTGTGTACTGCCCGCTTCAGTCCCAGCTCCAACCCAGTAAGCAACAAACAGGCCACAACTGTAGCTGGACATCTGGCCTTCTGAGATGCAGTTTTACAGAGAAAGCAAAATACCTCTGCAGCATGAAAAAGCATGCAAGTCACAACCCAATGCCAAGGCAAGTAGTATCAAGACATCTTTGGTCAGCTTTAAAACCAAAGTTTAGATGTGTGTTTGCTCAGAACAACGTGAGACAACCCACTTGTGGGTTAAGCTGTCTTCTTGCAGTTGGTTATCAAGCACACCTGCAGATACCCATGCAACCCTGCAGTCCGTGAAATTGCTTTGATGAAATTTATTTTCTATGACATGACCATGGGTCAGTATTACTAACTGGAAAGGTGACTGAATTCTTCCTGACTTCACTTAGGCTCACCCTAAATGAGAAAAGAGGAAGGGCCATTTGACACTTAATAAAAATGGGCTTGGCACAGAGAGCAGGTTTCTAGAAAACTCTGAAAGAAAACATTAGGGCAACACTGCCCAGAAAGATTGATGTTGTGAAATTAAAAGCTCCAAAGGCAGACCTTGCATCTGATTTGAAGTTAGATCTGAAAGTCAGAGGTCAAGCATATCGCAGATTTACTTTGTAAATCCTTATTATGCTCATCAGGGTGGATTCAAGGACAGGTTGGTCTAAGAACACTGCAAGAAGCATGCAATTTGCGTGACGCATAAGCAGTCATGAAGACTATAAGGTGAGAAGCAGCAGAAAAATGTGACCACCAACCAACTTGTCTTCTCCAGCCAAAGCAAGAGCTTGGTTGGAAGCTTGAGAAAAGCTGCAGTAAAGAGATGAATTCTGATAGACAGGGAGACAATTCTCCATGAGGAAATACTCAGAGCTGCACACATCCACAAAGATTTTTGTTTAAATAAAGGTGTAAATGCAAGTTATCAGAACAGAAGACTACCGCTTCATTCTTTGCTGTGAACACGCATAAGACAGAAGTCCTCAGAGGTAGGAAAGCCAACACCCCCATCCAGAAAGGAGGAAGAAGGGCAGCACAGCTTGGATCTTCTGAAGAGAAAGCTGTTTGGGATGAAAGCAGATGCCAAAGCTAGCACAACATCTTGTTCACCGGAGGACAGGACTGAACACTTTGTACTTAGCCACACTGAATGTGACTCAGTAGGATCTTTCTGCTAGATTTCTTGATGAGGAAGCAGGTGGAAGGACAGATTTCTGTCTTCCTTGCTTCCTCTGTCTTGCATGTGGTGTCATATTTTCTATATTAACAGGCTAGTAAAAGCATATGAAAAGCTGCATGTTCCCTGCTTCCAAAATGCAGAAGGCAAAAACCTGAACATGCAATGAAAGTAGCTTTATATCTTTTACCTTCCTTGGCAGAAAAAAATGTATCAACCAAAATGCTGTGAGTAATAGCTGTCAAAAAAAGAATGCCAAATGAACAGCATGCATTAAATTAAAAAAAAAAAAAAAGCCCAACCAAACAAAAAACACCACCACCACCCCCAAACCAAACCCCACAATGTTCTTTAAGAAAAGCAAAACATATTTTATGAATTCAGCAATCACAATGGGAACCTTATTTTTAGAGCAGGACTTCTAATTCAAAGATTTGTGGTTATTATTAACAGTCTTTGTGTTTCAGGTAGTAAAAATGATGGAATTAAATGGTCTTCATTTCAATCCATAGCTGAGACCCAAACATTCAATGTAATTCACCATTTCTGTGGGCTTACACACATACATTATATGGACATATTACATACACATGCACAGAAGGAACGAGTGCATTCTCATTGCATTTAGGCTAGGCAGTTCATCAGCAGCAAACTGAATTTAGCTTACAGACAGATATACGCATGTAGAGTAGCTGTAAGTGAGTAGCAGTGGCACATTTTACAAGTGTAGATAAATCAAACAAGTACTGAGGACTAAAGCTATTGCTTGTTGATTTTCAAACACACTCACTGTTATAGCGTCTGTAGCTGCCAATCTTTGCCGGTGCCACTCTGTACAGAACTGTCCCTTCAAAGGCAGATTTTCCTGACAGCAGGCAAGAGAAAGGAAAGAGGGGAAAAAAAGAGAAGGGGCAGGGTGGAGGTGAAGAGATCGAATGATGGTAAAAAGAAGGGAGAGGAAGAGGTTTTAATCTGTATTTTCAGTCACTACCAATTTTAAAGTCTCATTAGCAAAACGACGAGAATAATAACACAAGTATCTGATTGTACATGAAGTTAAAGTATTCTTACTGCATGTATGTCAGATAATAGAATCTCATGATTTTGCTAAAGCTGTTCTTTACACTGTCCAACAGAATGCATTCTTTGGTTTTGTCTCTTGTCCATCAAGTTGCAAGACTTGCAAATGAAATTATTTGCGTGTCTTATTCAGCCTCCTCATGGAGCACAGGGGAAGCCTGAAAAAAAGTATTACTGCAATGATGTACTCACAGTGGCTCAACACTCCTGATGCAGATGTAGTGCACAAGAACAAGCACTGCTGACATCCAAACAGGGCACTGAAATACTCACATTTCTTTAAGATACCAGGATCCTGTGAGCATCAGAAATGCTGCATCTTTCCAAGATGACATATTAGAAATGTTTTGGACATGGGAACCAGTCTTACACAATGTTTAGTTAAAGAGGTAGGACACAAAACCTGAATATATCAGTTTTTCAGCCAGTAGCTTAATCAGATATTTTGACTTGGCACATGCTAACCAAAAAAAACCCCCAAACACTAAAATTAAAAAAATAAAACACTAAAACACCCCAAAAATTTCCTACTTCCTACCTTTTATCTTTAAGGTAACATTTTTATTAGCAAACCCATTAATTTCTAGGGTTTTTTTTCTTTGATAGCAAGATAACTCATGCTCTGACATGTATGATATAAAATTCAAGTGAAGGTAAAGGCATGAACAGCTGGGGTGTTTTGTGTGTTGTGGGTTTTTTTGAAACTCAAGGTACCCAGGCAAGCCCAAGAATATACTGATGTCAGCTTGTTGCCAATCTCACCCAGGTATACCATCAAAAAAACTAATGTCTTCAGTAAAGTATTACAGGAAAAGAGCCAGTACATGTGAATTGTTGCAACGTAGCATCACTCCCATTTTGGTACCAAATATGTGTATTTTTTCACTCAAGTATCATTCTGTTGGACTTTCAGAAAATAAAAAGATATGTTCATTTATGTATTGTAAAAAGCTGTTTCTTCGTTTTGTTCTTGCAGTTTAATTAACAACAGCAGTTTTTCCTTGCCTTACATCATGAGGAAGCAAAAAAGCCACAAATCCAACTTTTCACCTTATTTTTTAAAAACTAAATTAAAAAAATGCTATTAAAACAGTTAACAATTAAGAAACTGCTAAGAGAAAGGTATGTTACATTTCCTGCATTGAGGAGAGCCAGAGAGACAGTAATGGACACCTGAAGGTTTAAGAACTCAAAATACAGGACGTTGCCTGACTGAACCATCAGCTGATGAGTCTATCATCGGTTTTAACTCCAGCAGTCATGGCTTTTCAGTGGCCATCACTAACAGGTTCTAAAAACAGTTGATACATACCACGAGGTCTAGCAATTCTTAAACAGACACATGCAAGAGAAGAAGATATAGAAGGCCACCTTTCGATGTTGTCATGACACTGCCATGAACATACTAAAACGTTTTTGAAATCATCCCCTTAAGCTGTGATTCTCTTAGATAGGATTTATTTGAATAAATGACAACTTTTTGCTTCTCCACAGGCTGTAATGACAAGAGGTGGTATTGAACATGTTCTTACAAATTAATACTAGATATTTCAGAAATCTAGAAAACAATCTTATAATTCACATATCCATTTAATATAGTAATAAAATGATAGTGCATACTTCCTGTTCATGCTGTAACAGTCAGTCAAAGAAAAGCAACGTTTAGATGTAAGGGGATGCTTGCAGTTGGGTCAAACGCTTTAAAAACAAACAAACCCACCCCCAAACCCACAACCTTCTGATTTTGTAAGTCTCACTTTCCAACATGCTGAGTACCCACCATCTGAGGGGAAGCCCAGGTTCCCAACACTTACAAGTTAAAGGGCAAGTTAAATCCAACTGTCAGTATTCAGAAATATTTAGGCACTTTCAAAACTAGTCCCAGACATTTTCAAAAAAGGGCCTTTTTGTTCTGAAGAAACTTCTGAGGTTACTCTGTGGCAGTGTGTGAAAAGAAACAAAGATAATTCCTCTTCCCATTTATTCTGATCTGCCATAAAATTTACATGGACACAACAAAATCAATAAAGCCAGAGAACACCTTTCCCCCATTGGGTCTGTGTACATCATAACAGAAGGGAAAACAAGCATTTTAAAACCTTACTCCTAAAAAGCCAAGTGAAATAATTTTTTCTTCTGTATTTCTTCCACTTTGAGTTCACAAAGAATTACATTTGTTCTCCTAAAAAGACTCTCTTAAGAGAGGGTCAGTAAAATGTGATTAAAAGATCAAGTGTAACTAAAGCATTAAATTTAACTATTAACTAAAAAATACTCTTGTGTTTGCACAGTGCCGCTTCTCCAAAGATCGATCCCATACTACCTTCAAAGTCTTGCCGTAAGCCTTCCAAGTATTACCTTATCCATTGTATAGGCTGGATTGAGGAGCTCAAGGTTGCTGCCGAAGATTACAGAGCCATACCCCAGCTTTTTCTACACCCCTCTAGAAGCTGTGTAGAACCTCAGTGACCAACCAAGGTTCTGATTCAATGCCGAGTCCCTTGCACCTGAGTGCTAATTTATCTACAATTCAATATTCAAGGTTTCTGCCTTATGAAGTCCTGTCATACAGACATATTCAAACCGTGTTTCCAGAGAAACACAAAGGAATTATCACAAATGTGAAGTGCTGTCATGTCTTGTCATCCAGATAGGGCGGAGTTGATTTAAAAGCATGCATGTACATCCTTTTGAGATGTTACCCAGAGCATTTCAACAGTAATGCTAGCCTGATGCCCAGATCTGCCAGGGTTTACTTGTTTGGGTTTTATTTTCCTACATTTTCAGACTAAGCACACATACTTCAAATGAGATTACCATTCCCAGTCAGCTGTATGAACTTCCTGAAATTTTTGCAACGTTTTACTTTAAGAAAAATAAATTTAAAAGCATGAAACTCCCTATAAGAATCAATCTCCTTGAGTCCCTGTCTCTCTCTGAGGAGGGTAACAGTGTTCCTCTGTTTTATAGGTATTTTGCTATTTAGAACATAGCTCCTAATAGCGTATCATCTCAGCTAGCCACAAAGCACCTCCAAAGTGTTAAATTACATACAAGAGAAGAAAATCCATCTCTCAGCTATAGTTATCTTCAATTTATTTAGAGACAGAAATGATATCTGTGTTACTGATATCTTCTCAGTAAAAGTCACAGGTTTTAGGTTCCACTGACAAGCAGAACCAGCATACAAAACTGAGCTTGAACTAAGTATGTGCCATTATGGGTGCCGATGAAACAAGCTAATGCTTTGTGGCTGCTTTTACACACTCCCATGTATGTTTTTGTTACAAGATTATAAAGTAAAGATTACCAAATTACCTGGGGAAGGAATATTAATTCATTCATACAGATAAAATTGAGGTATTCCATCCTGAATAGTATCACTTACCTCATTCATTTATAGAGTACCAAACACTGTAGAATTCAGAGCTGAAATTACACCTACACAATTAGTTCTTCCAAGGCTCACTGTGTTCATAATGAACGAATTTCATGATAGTATATAGAGGTTATAGGAAGCAATTTGCAATCTCACTGAAATGTGCAACTTCACTTTACGCCCTTCTTCTCTTTCCATCACACTAAAACGGTTAACTTCTTTAAAAAGATTTTCATTCCAGTCTGAAGGAATGTTACTTGTAAATATCTTTAGGAGTACTGACCACAAGCTTAGGTCACCAGTACCACTACACATCAGCAGGTACTCCATTACGAAACCAATATGAAACATTTTCATCATTGCAAAGGTCAGGTTTTTCAGGATCTAATTTCTGTGGGATGGAATAAAAATGATAAATTTGCCTTAAATGGAAAAATGAGAGGGAAAAAAAGGTAAGTATTATAACTTTCTACCTCTTACTGACTGTGAATTAATTGTAAAGGCTTTGGTAAATTTCAGCTGAAATAAGCTTACAAAGATCTTGTGAATCCTTTGACTTTTCCTTGTTCAGAGATCTCGGAAGAACACTATATAGCAATGAATATCTGCAGTGCTGCAAATAGGAAGACCTTGGCAGGTGTTGTGGAATTACCCTGAAATACGTAAATACAACTGACTTTTTTCCTTCTCACTATCGATTCAGAATTGACTACTGAATTAGGAAACAACATGAATATCCGTTTGAAGAACAGAAAAAACATGAAGACCAACAAGTGTCCATTTCATATAACAACACAGTTTTGTTCAGGCTATTCTCCAAGGGAAGTTATAAATAGGACAACCCACTACCATGCTTATACTATTGCAAACTTAGTTACCAAACATGCTTTTCACCTGCAGCAGTACTGGCCCACTGTAAGTGAGAGAACAAAATCCATGTCCCAGTTCTGGCCTTTTTCCCTTTGGCTGCTGGGGCAGTGGGTGACGGAGGTGATAGTAACATGCTCAGCACCTGGAGGGAAAAAGTGCCGCATGTCCCACACCAATAATTATGAATCCTTAAATCTACTGGAGTCATTACAAGAAGATATGGCACTTTAATCCCTCGTTTAAATAAGCACAGCCACTTCGTAGATGTTTGGTTACTTTGCCCAGTTTCCACATCTAAAGGCAAAAGAAACGCAACTTGAAACACAAGTCCGATACTCATCGTTGTCTTCTGTGTTCTTGGTCTGTTGCAGCTCAGCAAGTCTTAATGCAGCTCACGGAGTGTTGCCAATATTACAACTCAGGTAGCATTGCAAGTACACTCTTTTATCATCATCATCTGACCCTTTCACAGCATAAATTACGAACATGGCATTCAAAAACATTTCCAAGGAGGAAATAAGAATGCACTGCCCTATCAATGTGTGAACGGCTGAAGACACAGACATACAGAACATCAATATTTTTTTCCTTACTTGGCTTTACTTGCTCTTCCTGTGCTATTCCAACATCATCAGAATCAGACAGTTCCTTTATGAAGTTGGAAGGAAACATGCCAGTCTTTCCATTGAGTATACCTTCCCACCAGCCCTCTTCCACCTGCACCAAGACAAGAACAAAAAAAAGGGTTTTTTTTACATAAGCAGCGCTTTACAGAGTTACATTATATACATGATTTTTCGGTAACAATAACAGTAACGATTTTGGGCAGTTTGTATTGATTTCAGGTATAAGGAGCATGTGGCATAGGCTCCAAGTCAGAACATCTCTCTCTTTTTTTTTTTAAAAGTAAACCCCTCCGTAAACGCAGCAGCGCTGACAACAGTCAGAAGCATGGACAAGCTCTAAGTAAGAGGATAAAAGAGCAACTAGAGAGCACATGGCGTCTGCACATTTCAATGTTTATGGATATCAGTTCAATCACTACATTTTCGTGCACACTGTACTCTTATTCATGACCATCTTTTTAATGCATGTGATTTGCAGATTACTGAGAGTTTAAATTCCCTAAGTGATCAACGGCAAAAGAGAAATGCCTGCAAAGAGCTATTCACAGAATCTAAACTAAGTATCTTAATACAACTCATGGGAATATTCCTGCCCTCCCCATCAAAATCAGAAATTCTCTATTTTAAAAATTAAGACTCTTGCTACATTGTTAATGTGTTAACGTAAGAAATCTACGGAGAACAAAGAACAGTAGTAATGCATATTTGACTCTAGAGTTACAAGGAGCTACTGAAATACATAATAATGATAAAGTCAGAATGAGGAGAGACACTTCCTAGCGTGATCCCAAGAGAAAATATCACTTAAAAATTACAAACTCCCTCCTGTATAACCCATTCAGGATTGAATGGCGGCATCAGGCAGTGAAATGACAGCCTTAGAAACCAGATGCCTTTAGGTTATAATGGGACAGCAAGAAATTACTTATTATATGCATCAGTTAAAGACACTCTTGACAGATAAATATTTTTCATCTGTCAGACACTGTCCATTCACAAACAAAATGACAGGGGAGGACAACACCAGTCTGTGACACATCAGTCTCCAATAATGTTTGACCCATCTCTTTCTGGCTCCACAACAAAAATTATGAAAATAGAAAGGTAACTTTACAATTTCAGAGTGTTCACATTTACTGTTAAAAAAAACAAACCCACAACTTAAATGGTCCTAATTAATTATTACAGAAAAAAAATTGTTTCATATAATTTATCTGCAAAAACCTCAAGTTCTTAGAAAACAAATCTCTTAAAAATACAAGCAAACATTTCCTCAAACTATAGTGGAATGTTTGAATTTTTACATCACAGCTACATGTACAATTTTACTACAAAGAAAATTGTTGTGACTTCAGGAGTGTTTCCTGTGCTCTCTCTCCATCGTCAACCTTTTTAGCACATTCATTGTCCTTCTGGGTTGACTTTTTGTTTCAATTTGAAAGCAGCTGAGACCAGCAGAGCTACTTTCATTTAATTTCAGTATCTGTCCATGATAAAAATTCCCAACACCCCCGCCACCCCCAAGTGCATCGGTAGTATTAGTGAGGTCAAACACAACTCTGAGAATAACTGCTGTTATCTTGCTGCTGCTTCAGAGGATAGAATACATACAAATCACTCAATCGCCTCAGTGGGGTGCCGGTTTTCTCGCATTATAGTATCAAAGTCTCTAAAATGTAACATCTGCTTTTCTTCTCTCCAGACAAATTAAAAATCACGTGGAAAACTGAAATTGCATAACAGACAACACTTAGGAGACTCTAAAAATTGTATTTCTAAATACCTACATAAGATATATTATTATATAAAAAATACACAACCTGGCCAGGACTCTGAGCTATAAAATGTTCCAATTTTTCTAATGTAGCATTCCCAGATGGCTCTATTGATTAGAGCTACACATTAACCATAACTGCATTAGCTGATTGACCAGAAGATTAATCACGGGGGAATTACACAGCTCCCGAGATCCCTGCTTTGCAAGACACTGAGATGACTTGACAGAAATAAGGCGTCTAATATCACTCAGTTCCACCTTTCCCTCAAGTAGTTTTCTCCTGCTTGCTTCTTCCAGGGCAACACTTCAGAGTTTTCTTACAAGTTAACATTACCACTCTTTACGTAGAGTGGTTTTGCATGGATCTCTGCGTGCAAGTACAGAAATACACCTACACTGAGATCTTTAGACAGGTAAATCTAAATTGGATGTGACTATATTCACAGCACTCATTAGCTTATCCTAATTTTTTCAGACGATACAAGAATAAATTATCTGAAAATACCATGTCATATTCAATAATTTTACAAATTCAGAAAAATCTAAAGCAAAATCCATATTTTTTTCTGCAAGAAAATGAAGAATCGTCTTAGCAAGACATGAGAGGTTCAGGCCAAAATGGGCCTCCCAAAGATATATATTTGGAGATTTTCATCAAAAGCCTTAAGTATTGTTAAACACTACAGCTACATTCTAGATACCTCTATGCCTGAAAACACACCAGCTAGAGATTAATCCATACCATAAAGAAGACACTAAAATACCCCCAGGATTTAGTTATCCCAAACTGGGGCAATCCATTACCATATGGTTTGAAATGTCACAATAATTCCCAGCCAATAAAAACTTACAAATGAAAATCCATTATTCATAGGGGTAATCCATCTGGAGGTACAAGCACTCAATAAAATTTGTTACCATACCATCATAACAAATTGCTTTCAGGATTTATACACGTAGCTACTGATTTATGCCGAGCTGAACCAAACAACTTAAAAAGGATTTCATTCAGCAGTCCACATCCCTACACCAGAAAAAAAGTTTCACTATTCATAATATCCTACACACCAATAATAAGTTGAGCCTAAAATCTAAATTTTTGGGTTTAAGTTAGAAGAAACTCCAATCCAGCAAATGTAAGTGGCAACAGCTAGAGGTATTTTCAAGGCATGTTTTCAGTGTTTCATATCTGCTGACTGCCTTTCGAAGAGACATATTGTCATCTTGCCAAGCCTTAAGGCTACCAGTACTGCTGTCACACCACATCTGAAGAGCAACAACATAGAGGAAAGTGACTGAAGATACTGTGCTACTCCATATATTTAAGAAGGTAACAACACATGCACCCAACTGCAACTCAGACAATGCCATGCGTGGGGGAAGGATAGTTGTAACAGCAGACAGCTATGTGCAGTCCAACGTCTACATGTGATTGAATGAGATATGAACTACAATATCACCAGAGAATGGTGCATCACCTCTAGGGAAATGCATCCCATTAAGAAGCCTTGCCTTTGTGACCTAAAGGGAAATTTAATCTATAGAATAACTGTGCGACATTCAAATGTTCTTCCAATATCAATGGGCTTTGGGTTATTTTACATTTTCAATGAAGAAATAATACTTGTTTTTTGTTTTTAATTGCTCAATCAGGAAAGCTTGTTTTGATATAAGTAGGGGTTTTGGAAACTAAATCAAATACAGATTAAAATAATTCAAAATATACTGTTTTATTTGGTTAGAAAGTGAGTGTTCAATCAATCTGTGAGATCCCAGCACACAGTAACAACCCAGACTAGAAAGACAGTAAGAGGTTGTAATAGTTAATTTTACTTACAAATAATAATATAAATAAGAAATAATAATGCAGTGCTCAAAACAAATACCATGGCAGTGGACAGACAGGAAAAGAACAGAGAATTATATGGGTGAGACGTTCAGACACACAAGAATTTCTCAAAAGGGTATACAGATGCTAGGACATTAAGCTCCTTAGCAATCAACAAAAATTTATTGGAATCAGCCTATTTCTTTGTTTAAAGTCAAAAAAAAAAAAAAAAAGTAACAGCAGTTCAAGCCTTCTGGCAACTATAATAGTTCTATTTCAGACCACTAATGCGGTTTTATTCTGTAACTGTAAAGCAACCAAAGAAAACAAAATCGCTTTAGTAGATCACTAGGACTACAAGATTAAGATATTCCAAAAGTGAGGAAATGTTACTTTTTATGTTCTTTAGGTTTTCCCTTCATGACCAATACAATCTGTAACACCCCCTTCAAAGAAAGAAGGGTCAGAGGCAGCATCAGCCTGACCTGTAGCACAATAAACCTCGTTACAAGCCTAGAAGCACCTTCCCTTGCGGGAACTGGGTGGCCATACCTTAAGTCCCAGAGGGGATACCTAAAAAAAGCAGGAAATGCTAAGGCCAACTACCAGCTCTTGCTTGCCAGAATTATCTAGGACTGCCACAGCTGCTTGCTTACACCTTGCAGTATAATTAATACATGAAAGTTGTTAAATGATTACAATGTTCAGCTCTTTGGAATCACTGACCTAAAGCATGTTTCCAATAAACTTCTGTATCTGCCTGTTTCACAAGCTTTTCTATGATCTTCAACTTTGCCCATGAGGCTGACAGACTCCTTATGGCTCAGCCAGGGTAAATGAAGGAGTTCTTTGAGTCAGGAAAGGTTTAAGGTGGAAGAAAGTCTCCCTGGATCACAACAGAGTCTTTCTAGGCTGTTAAAACTGAAATACAGTCCCAGGAATAAAAGCAATGCCAGAGGCAGGCAACAGGAAGGAGAGAAGCCCAAAGTCAACAAATTTTCTTTTGCTTAGAGACAACCAGAGCACAAAAAGCAAAGGAAAAATCCTCCCTCATTTTATACATTCTGAAGGAAGATCTTGAATGAGAAAAGAATCCCTTGTTGAAAGGAAATTAAAAACATAGGTTCCCAAGAGGTGAAATAAACAAATCATATTTACTACCAATGGTAAAAGAAGTTTTGGAAACAAGACCTCAAGAGAAGATGGTTCCTACAGTGCCACTTTGATGGCTTATTCTGGGAGCACATTCAGCAAGCGTCATACCCAAGAGATATTAGCCAGCCCTTGGGCTTCTGCTACACCTCACCTGGAAGCTGTTTGATAACTGGTGCAAAAGGGAAGAATTAAAACCTGCTCAAGTACCTTGTACTAGGGGATCTTTTCAGCTTCAGAAGTGTTTATTTTACAATGCCAAAATGTGCTTTGGGATTTTTTCTGTTTGGTGGTCTTTTGTGGTTTGGGTTTTTGGGGTTTGGTTTTGTGTTGGTTTTTTGTTTTTTTTTTTTACATCACCTTCTAAGTAAAAAACTGAGGGACAGAGAATGCAATCACAAAGAACTGGAATGGCCCTATTCGGAGTCAGAGATATTTGCACCCCTATTTCAACAAAAAAGCCTCCTACCACATGAACTAACCAAACAAGCAGTAGTCATAGAGGTCTTCATGAAGACCTGATGGAAGAGGATCAGGAAAAACAGCTTACCAAAGGATTTCACAGGGAAGTAACTGAGGGATATGGAACCCCAGCATTCCTTCCCAGCTGTTTTTTTTTGCAGTAGTTCTGTATTTGTGGCACAGACCATCCCCTTGCCACTATTAAATATTGCCCTTTCAACTCTACAGCTGTCTAAATAAGTTACTGTAAGGACAGTCCAGCTCCATCCCCAGTGTTTATCCTGTTCTTGGAAATGGGTTAAACCACTTCATCTTGTAACAACAACAAAAAAACCACCAAACTTGCCCAAAATGAGTGACAGATTAGTAAAATTTCAGTCTGCATTTTTATACTTTCAAATTACTTACTTACTGGATTTGATTGTCTAATATATGGCAGTGTTCACTAGAAGTCAAAGAATAGCTCAGTGGTATTACAGCATCTCAGTCAAAGACCTAGTTGTGAACTTAACTCCATGCACTATACACTGCCAAAAAGCTGACTTTTCAGCTGGATGAGGCCACAAGGTACACAGCAGCACGACAGACTAATCCCAAATGAAAGCAGGCTCAGAACTGTTGAATGACATGCCAAATGTTCTTATTTGGATGCTGCAGGTTAATTGTCTGGCATCCCATGAAAGTCTAAGGGTGAAACATAATTGGAATTCAGAGATCTGCATTTAATAACACAATTAGTTACAGTTGTATTTTGGGAGAACTGTAATTAGAGTTATAGCTAATGAGCTAGGAAAATGACAAGCAAAAAGCTATCAATCACACATTAAATGTGAACATAAACAATGATGAAAACGCTTCTCTTATTAGTTTTAAATGTACTTTTAATTTAAGTCTGTTAATTAGTATCTCATGGGTATCAGTGTCTGTGTAGTTATGGAAACCTCTATTTTAACAAGCAGCATTTTTATCTATTGTGATGAATGATCTTATTATAATAAATTTCTAACTATTTAGAACAAATAAGAAGGAACTATGAATTCTGCACATTACAGCCTCCAAGGACATCTCTCTGGCGACAAGCCTAGCATCTCAAAACTCACACTTACTGCAGCTGTTGTTTCAATCCACTGTACAGCCCCAAAAGCACAGGAATTTCCAATAGTATCTACCACTACCACGTACATAAAAACCCTTTCTAAAAGTACCTTATCCAATCTGGTGTCACTGGGAAGAAGAATTTGGGGCAGCTTTAGATGCCACTACACCTCAGGTGTTGGTTAGCACCCTGAAGCAGAGATGGGAGAAGGGAAGACATCCTCAGCATGCCACTATGTGATATCTGTGTACCCCATTTTCACTGGGGGTCTGGGGAAACATGCTTGGGCACTGATGGAGGCAGCTGAGGAGAAGACTTGCATTCCCTTCTGCCAACCCTTTGCTGGAGACAGTGACCTTCAAGGGCGTATTGGGTTTGTGTGGTGGGGATTTGGTAGCGGGGCAGGGGTTACAGGGATGGCTCCTATGAGAAGTTGCTAGAAACTTCCCCGGCTCCAGGTCAGACCTGCCTCTGCCCAGGGCTGAGCCAGTCAGTGACTCTGCAAATTAACATATTTCAAAGGGCAAAACAAGAGAACCAGCAGTGGAGAGAGGAGTGAGATGTGAGAGACCCCCAGGCAGACACACATGGCAGAAAGGCTGGGGAGGAGGTGGGCTGGAGCAGAGGTTACCCTGCAGCCTATGATGAGAGAGCAGGCTGCACAGTGCTGCTGGCTGGGCCTAAACCACAACAAAGGGGTTTGAGGAGGAGCAGAACCCACTTCTTTAAGAAGGAAGCCAAATGAGCATGGTACAAGAGGAACCAGCTTTTCTTTGCAACAGGAAAAGTTTAATGAGTTGTCAACAATAAGTGACACTTTAAATGCATTTTTTGCTAAATATCCACATATACAAACAGTATTTTGTCTAAACAAGAACAGTTTTAGTTTGCCGCAAGTCAGTTAGGAATCGATACAGTTCCAACTAAACAGAAATCCTCAGATATTTGAAAACATGAATCTAAGTGAATTTAAAATAAATTAATTCAACTGATGCAACTTTCTTAGGGGATACCATAAAATACTGCCTT
The DNA here is from genome assembly GCA_027574665.1 of Rhynochetos jubatus. Classification (NCBI taxonomy): domain Eukaryota; kingdom Metazoa; phylum Chordata; class Aves; order Eurypygiformes; family Rhynochetidae; genus Rhynochetos; species Rhynochetos jubatus. The sequence goes on along the minus strand of CM050649.1, from coordinate 53,122,977 downwards.
TGGGAATCCGAGACCTACTAGTGAATAAAAAGATGGGGTAAGAGAAAGGAACAACTGGAAATGGAAAGTGAATGACCATTAATGTTCCAATTACTCACTGAACCACTGTAAATAATCTGAAGATGTAATCATCCATTTTTTCATTTTGAGTAATGATAAACAAAACTGATATTTTGCAAGCATTGCCTCTAATTGTCACCTGTGTGGGAGGAGTTTTTTGCTGGTTTGGGGTTTTTTGTACAATAACACAGCATGATTTGGCCCTTTAGAAACAAATCTCCATTTTTACAACTGAGGAAGTCATATTTTTTAAATAATATGTCCCTTGCATCAAACATTTATCATATGAAATAAGGAGTATCGTGTAATGACGAACACCATGAATCCTATTTCAATGTGATGACTCTTTACACAGCATTACCTACAAACAGAAGGGTAAACAACAACATCAGTGCATTAGTTGGTGCATCTTTCTACATCAAGTGAAATTCCTTTTTCAAAAGAAAAATTTTGCCCTACTTTTCTGAGGCATTAACACTACTATGATAAGGGCAGAAGAAGAAGTAATAACAGCAAGTATTCAACATCAACTGCTTGGTATCAACAGTGATGGAAAATAAAGGTCACACACCAACACTTCCTGAGGTGCTGAAAATTTTTTATTCAAATTCCTTTATTTTTCCTTTTCCACCAGCTGATCTAGTTCAACCCAGAAGAGTCAGACAATGTCCTGGATTGCATGAATGCACCAGATGATGCCTGAGGCAGAGCTTATGTTTCAGTAGCTGACAGAACAGGGTCTTTCATAAGGTCAAAGTGGGCACAGCCTCACCTGTGTAGCTCTTCTACTTCAGCATTTACTTATGGCCCAGCAGTTCAAGCTAGCCATGAGCAATCCTCTTCCACACTACAGTAAAACTAATTCTAGTATGACATTCTCCAGGACAGCCAATCAAAAAAGCAGCCCTAGACAATATATTTTCTTATATATATTTTTCAGCAAGTTGTCAATGCTTTTTTCAATAGTAGCAATTCAAGGTACAATGATGAGTTTAAGGCTATGAAGTCTGTAACTGGGAATCCAAGTGAGTTTCAAAAAACATGTCCTTAAATATAAGCACACACACGCAAGCACAGGAATGTTTCACTTTCATAGTTCTACATCTTTAATTTTTAATGCAAACATTTTCATTCTTGTTTGGATTTAAATAAATGTGTTATTTATAATTAAGTTGTTCAAATTTATAAGAAGAGATGCATTTAATAAGAGAAGTCTAGTGTCTCATCTAAATTATTTAACCATACAAGTCATTTGGTAGAGTTCATTTATTGGCTAGATACCAGGAAGGGATTTTATTGCATCACTTCACTCTTGAAAGACCCAGACTTAAAAGTTTTAAGTAGGGCAACTCACAGAAGATATTTGTGTGGCCATGTGAGGTCAAATACACCTCAGATCGCACAATGAAAACAGCCCATGTGCTGCCGTGACACTCGTTACAATACTGGGTTTACATTGTCCTCAAAATACACTCTTAAATGTCTTACAACCTTGACATTCCCCATTACAATTCTGCTCTCAGACAGAATAAGGTTAGTTAAGTGACATATCATGTCTAATTCCAGGAAGAATGATGTGCTAGGCTGGTGTGCAGAGCTAGGTTAAAGGAAAACCAGCGCTCACTAAGCTTCTTATGCTCAGATGTGAGAATTTAATCTCTCATAAGAAAACACTGGATGTCATGTAGATTGCAGTAGAATTCATATTAATTTCAGGTCCGATTTCTTAAGTGACAGATGCAGCAAAAAGAAAACTAAACATATATCCTTGAGAAGAAAATAAAAGTTGCCTTATTAGCTGCTAAGTCACAGGGAAAAAAAATCTTGCAAACAAACGATACAATCAGAAACACGCTTTTTATCGGCTGCTTGAGCTGACTAAGGTCACGCACCTTTTTAAAGCTAAATTAATAAAGACTAAATGAGTTTGAACGCGTCCTACTTAAAGGCTTCATGTTAGCATTTTGACTTTTGGTCTTCATGCTATTAAGCTCAAGAAGATATTTCTAAAATCTCGAATGGAACAAAACTGAAGGTATTGGGAATGAACAGCATTCCTTGATCCTGGAATCAGACTCATCCATGCAAAGAAGATTTCTGTATCTCTTTCCAAGTTTCTATTGGTTTCTAGTTCTTTTAAGAGATGTGCATTCCTTTTCCACACCCATTTTCACCCAAAATAAGTGCATCTTGATTCTCTAAAGAATTTGTTGGGGGTTTTTTTTTGTGGTGAGGCTTTTTTCTTTTTTTTTTGGTGTTCAGTCTTGCTTTTTGGTTTTGTTGGTTTTGGGGTTTTTTTAACTGATAAGACTAAAATGAAATTGTTAAAATTTGCAGGCAAAGATGACAGAAGGTGAATGTCATGGCTGGAGAGGGCTTCAAGTACGTTTCTTAAATGTGGTTAACTCCATAAAGATAATTCTTCCCTGTGGCTGGCTTACTAAAATTGGGAAGAGCTTTTTTTGCTATAATCTTCATTCTTCAGAGATATAAACTCAATAGTCCTGTAGTACAAAGGTTGAGCTTTTTCCCCTGAACAGAACTCAGAAGCGTCAACTGAACAAGTGAAACCAGCAGAAGTGCTAGAGGGTAAAAAACACTCACAAAACCCATAAGCAAACCACCACATCCCCTCACCCCCAAGAGTAACCCAAACCAGACATATCAGTGTACCAGAAAAGAAAAATGTCTGGTTTAAATTATGTCTTAAAAGACACTGCATCTAAGAGCTTAGCAAGCACAAGATATGTCAGAACTGCATGTGTGTATATTCCATTAAAGATCTGCTCACCTCTCCCACAACTTCAATGATGTCACCAACTTTTAATTCCAGTTCATCTTCATTTTGAGGCATATAGCTGAAAGCCACCTGACATCTTCTTCTTCTGTTTCTCTCTCCTGGTAGAAATGAAGGAAACAGGGAAATTGTAAAATGAAAACAAACGCCCATTCCAAACACAAGTTGGGGAAATTATTAAAGATGAAATATTATTCTTTGAGCACTATTGAAACAATCTGAATGTTTACAATGCTTAGTATATCTGCCTAGAGTTGACTTACAAAAAGAGGGTGGAGAAAAGATTTCTGGTGCACATAGTTTCTTTCAAGTATTTTTATAATTCCATACAATTAATAAATGAAAATATACTGTGGGGACTTTTTTCTTTCTGTAACATTATTCAACAGCCAGAATTTACCTAATAGATTGTGCTTCCTAGTGACAGGATGAATAAACCTTACCTAGAGAATCTTTGCAGATATATTTGCTACAATTTCTCTTCTACACTAATGCTCTACACACATGCTGTACGCAAATTCCAAAAATTGGAAGGGTGGGGAAGGGACCCGAAACCTTGTGGTTTTTGCTCATATGGAAATATATCCAACTCATTTTGTCCTGTATCTTTTTCTCCATAACTCTTTCACAGGTGTACAAATATCTCACTTTTCTTACATTTATATACATAGAGATATATATGTATGTATGTACATATATTTGTAAGGTGTATATTATTGCACTAATAGCAGAATAAAGAAAAGAGAAGGAAAAGCTCTCCCAAAGGACAATCAAAACTAGGTGTGTCATTGGGTTAATGTGGTTAAGACAGGCTAATCTTGATAATAGACCAGCTACTGGAAATTATTTTACCAGACATCTTTCTCTTCAGCTTGGATGTCTACAGTCCCATCAGATGATGGTATGAGGGTGCATCTTTGGATGCACGAGTGGAGAGAGGCTTGAATTTGTAGCTCTGAACAAGAGACCTTACTTGACCCTTCTGCCATCGCAGTTTTAAGGCAGACAGATAAATGAAAAGATTTGGTTCCAGAGCTTTGTTTGCCAGATCCACTGGCTTACATATAACTAGTCATGATTTGTAGCAGAGCAGAGGGCAGAACTTCCCTAAATTACGTTGCTCAAGCCTGCTGATCACCTCTCCTAGCTGAAGGATAACTTACTGACATGAATCATGACCGTGTTGGAACGTGGTGGAGGAGGACAAGGTAGGAAGAGAGAAACCATTCAAAACACAAGATTCACTGATTACTCCTTCTTCTCTAGAAGATGTGCAACATATAAACCATACTAGGCTATATTGTTTATATACATGTACCCACACAAACATATATATACACACACTACACAAGTAAATGTGCTTTCTCTTACACTGTATCTCTTAACTCTTAAACATGCTCAATACACACCAAAATCAGTTGTGTAAGCACTGTCCAAGAACGGCCTTAATAGGACATAAAATTATAAAATGGATCTTATGGTCACTCTGTTATTTCCCTTGCAACATTTCTCGATAAGCCTGCCCTACGGCAAACAGTAATAAAAAGTTACAGAATTTTTTTTCCTAATCTATTAATTGAAACTAGAGAAAGAAGGGAGAAGGGAAGCCACTGAATTTGCCTTTCTGACAGTATTTTTCACAGTCATTGCAATCCTGAATGAGTGGCTTTCTGAATGTTAAAATTAATACCTTAATGCAATGTAACCAAACTCATTCAAATTGGCTTTTTCCCACCTACAGATGACTGCTCGTTCTTCACCATCTACATTAAAATAGTCCTAAACTGACAACTTTACACAGCTGCGTTTGAAATATCTTAAATATAATAAATACCTTCCATATTGAGTGCTTCTTTGATTGTGCAATAAGGGCTGACTATTTTCTCTACAGATAACATTCCCACTATGATTTCTAATATCAAGTAGTAGCTGATGTTCCCTGATGTGACAGATGTCAGTTGCCACCCTATTTGATAATCAATACCGTGTGACTCTTGTGAATATTTTTGAGATTGCTAAGAGAGTAAGAAATAAACACACTTCTGGATGTTAGTAATAGATCTGTATGAATCCTCCCTCCTCTTGCCCATTAATTTTTTTTATTACTTCATAAAAAAATCTAGCAAAAGTCTGCACTTCATTAGTCTCATGGATGTCTCACTGCTCTCCCTCTCCTCCTAAATCTTTCTCTAGAGAAATATCTAAGTGGAGAGTAGCAAGCCAACAAGAGTCATAGACTCTGTACTAACTAGTTCCTCTCTGTGGTCTAATGCAAGACAACAGATGCAGCAGTGAATCCCTTTGGGTTTAAGGAGAAGGTGCTCCTGGTTCCCAGGTGCATGCAAATGTTTGGAGCACTTGAGTGGAGCAGGAGTTATGTGAAGAGCTCTACGGCCAAGAGGTATCCATTTTTTCTTAGACTAAAGCAACCTGGGTTAACACAGCATATGAGTTTTCTAAGAAATCAGAGCTGATACAAAAAGAAGTCAGAGCAATCAAGCAGTGCATATGCAAAGCTGTTTGTAAAGAAAACCTCTGGTTTTACAAACGCCCACCCCAGCATCACTGATTCTTTGTCTGTTTCTCAACTAGCACAAAATCTCCAAAGGAAGCTTGGTCAGGATCCAGGGAGACCAACTGGGATAACAAACAGTTGAGACAGAAACACTGAAGTCTTGGTCTTGTGTTGTCATTTCCCCTTTTGCTAATATTGCCACTTATTGCAGGGTATCATTACAGTCTGTGCTTTAACTGCTAGTCATCAGATATAAATGGCACACCGCGACTTTAAAATGTCATTTGAACAACTGATAGGAAGCTAATTTAAAACCATATGGGGCAGCATCAAATACTGCAGATACTTTCTAATCTAACACATTTTTTTATTACTTCTAAACTGGTGAAGAAACTACTTCAGAGGGGTTTTTTTCGCATTTTTCTCCACACCTGAGCATAAACTGAGTTACTTGCAAGGAGCACCTTCCATGTCAGGAAAGGCTGAGAGAGCTGAGAAGAGGAGGCTGAGGGGGGATCTTATCAATGCTTAGAGATATCTGAAGGGTGGGTGTCAGGAGGATGGGGCCAGGCTCTTCTCAGTGGTGTCCAGTGACAGGACTGGGGACAATGGCCATAAACTGGGAAACAGAAGGTTCAACCTGAATTGAGGAAACCCTTCTTCCCTGTGAGGGTGACAGAGCCCTGGGACAGGCTGCCCAGAGAGCTGGGGGAGTCTCCTGCCCTGGAGACTTTCAGAAGCCGCCTGGCCTTGTTCCTGTGTGATCTGCTCTAGGTGACCCTGCTCTGGCAGGGGGGTTGGACTAGATTGATCAGAGGGCTGGAGCACCTCTCCTATGAAGAAAGGCTGAGAGAGTTGGGCTTGTTCAGCCTGGAGAAGAGAAGGCTCTGGGGAGACCTTATAGCACCTTCCAGTACCTGAAGGGGCTACAAGGAATCTGGGGGGGACTTCTTACAAGGGCCTGTAGTGACAGGACAAGGGGTAATGGGTTTAAACTGAAAGCAGAGAGATTTAGATTAGATATCAGGAAGAAGTTCTTCCCGGAGAGGGTGGTGAGGCACTGGCACAGGTTGCCCAGAGAAGCTGTGGATGCCCCATTCCTGGCAGTGTTCAAGGCCAGGCTGGATGAGGCTGTGAGCAACCTGGTCTAGTGGAGGGTGTCCCTGCCCATGGCAGGGAGGTTGGAACTAGATGGTCTTTTAGGTCCCTTCCAACCTAAACTGTTCTATGATTCTATCTCTAGAGGTCCCTTCCAAACCCTTCCACTCTGTGAATCTGTGAAAAGTTAGAGTGGTAAAAAGGCACTTTAAAATCAGAAAAGGTGTGTTGCAAAGTCCTCACTTGTTTTTTCAAGATTTGAATGGAGAAAGAAAAGCATCAGTTAACTTTTACTGGCCCATGTATAACAATTTGTCACAAGTAACCTGGTGCAGGCAACACCACACTGCGCTCTGCCTCCTCGCTGCAGTTCTGTACTTTTCCATTTCCCGTAGCTGCGGCGCAACATCTGAAGTGCTTTGAAGGCAAAATGCCTATGAGCTGCAGGTCAGGAACTAACCCAGCTACATTTTATTCAGAACAAGCTGTCATACAGAAATAATGTCACTCATCCCTGTGAAAAACGCTGGCTCCCATTTACATAGTTATAATAAATCTCAAAGGAAACACATTCACATCCCCTGTTTTTGCATCCTATTCTTGAAGCAAACCTGACAGCTACAGAGAATTTGCGTACAAGGGGGCTAACAAACCAGTGACTGCAGAGCACACTGCATCTGAAGCGATGGCACCAAGACCTCAACAACCATGCCGCAGAGCTTTCCTGACTCTGCTCCACTGCCTGGATGGGCTGTGTTGAAGGCACTGAACCCTTAAAAAGCGTGTGCAGATCTGGTGAGGGGGGAAAGAAAACAGACCTTGCATGCACCATGGAAGGTGCCATGTTACGATGTTCTCATGTCACAACGGCAGCTGTTGATTGCCAGCTCCCACCTGAGGCTACTGTTTCTTCTGCTCTGAGTGGTGAACTGCTGCTCCAACCACTTCCTAAACACTTTCCCTCCAAGGAAAACTTGGTAGCCTAGCCATGTAAACAACAGGCTTTGCCAAACCAGCTCCTTTTGGTCTTTATCCTAGGATTCACCTCCCTCTCCTTGTAGCTGTCCCTGAGTCTGATGCCTCAATCTGAGCCTATGACTCAGGAGTGGAGAGAACCTGATACCTCCAGAGGGTACTTAGTGTCACTGTAGACCACTAAAATAATAGTTGTAGATTATGTTAGACCACTAAATACACAACAATAGACAACTAAAATACATCAGATGAACAACTCTCTGGAGGTACCTTTTTCTACTGCTGTGGCAGGATCAGACTTCAACATCTAACTTTAAAATGTCTAAAGCTAGGTCGAATGGAAAAAGGAATGAACATGTATTTTGAGACTTGAAACAAAAATCTTTAAGGGCACAAATCTAGTTAATTTCAAAGTCATGTTTGATCAGAGTCTAAAAATGGTGTGGTTACCTGTGACAGCAGGGGACCATAAAGGGGCTTCCTCCAGCTGCACACATGCAAGAGAGCGAATGATTTCTAGACATTTCAACTTCCCTCTGGCAATAGCAATGAAGACAAAAAAGAGGCAATGACAACTTAATGGCATTCCATGCTTTGTAAGGGGCACCAACAACTGAGGCAACGCTATGCAGGAAGTCACACCGGTACGTACATGCTGCCATCGAACCCCAGAAAGGACACAAACTGACCACATGGGATTTGATGGCAAGTGCCGCAGCAGCAGAGCAGATAGGAAATAAACTATTTCAAAACGAACTGGAATTTTCAAATCCAAACTACTTTTTTTAAACTTAAAATCTTTGTCATGAAACAGACGTTTATATAAATGTGTGCGCTGTGAATGGGTTATACTGTGGTTTCTATAAAGCTTTCTTTTCACTGACACCAATGTCTTTGTAGCCTGTCCTGACAGTGAAAACCATGCAGTTAACTTTGCTAACAGAAGGTTCATACAAAATCCATTTTTTTTTTCCCCCATCACAAAAGAACAAGTACAGCAACCCCTTTCATAATGCAGTACAACTATTCTATAAAAAATGTAAAAACTACTTTCAATAACAAGCGTTTAGAGAACAGACCTATGGAGCAGAAGTCTCTCCCTCTGCCTGCTGACAAAAGCTACACCTAAATGGTTGACAATCTCTTCAAATGTAGACCTCACAGTGTTGTAATTGGATCTGTTCCAAAAAGACACATATTGGTATTACTGCAGCTCAAATAATCCAACCCAATTGTTCCTGGATTTTTATTTTTTTAAATGAAGGAGTGTTGCTATGGAAATTGCACGGGTTAGGTTGGGGACTGAGTCAAGGTTTGCAGCGTGAGGACTCTAAAGACATTTCTCCCACTCAGGTGAACCACGGAGGGAAACTGAGATCCACTGGGTCACCCTCCAAGAAGATGCAAAGTGACTGAAGTCAGTAAAACCCTTGACAAAGATGCCCCTTTCAGGCAGGTCTATTAGGAGTAAAATGACAAGTTGGAGGAAGTTTCCTGTCTTCTGTTTCAGATTTTCCTGCATGCAGCATCATCTGCCCATCAACCTCAGTTTTATTTCCCATCTTTCCAGTTTTCAAAGCTAAATCTGTAGCTGGGGGGAACCGGTTCAGTGGACAGTGTCTCCTGGTTAGACAAGCTGGGCTGTGGTATGATTCAGTTAGAAACCAGTTTAAATTTAACATGCAAAAGACGAAATACAACTATTGTACAGCTACTAGATGACGTATAAGCTTTTAGGTTGCACGTTACTGATTTTAATGGTACTGACAGAGTTCTGGTACAGCTGTTTTGGACTGCCAGACTAGTTGGTTTCTGTATCACCTTTTTTTTTTTTTTGTTATAAATAATTGAAATGTGTATATTAAAAGGCAAATATTAAGAAAAAGGTTGAGCCACAAGCCTACTTCTGTGGAAAATTCTTCTTAAAACCACTACCCTCAGTAGATGCTTTTAAGAAACAGAAGTTATCTAATTAAGAGCAAACAGCATTAAAAATGTTAACTTTTTAAATTGCTTCTTTAAAAGTATACTGAAGATAGTGTTAAGAGATTTCAGATAAAGTCTTGATCATAGTTCTAATGTGGATTTTGTCATTACTTTCCACAACACAAGAACTCCACCATCTTACATCTCTACCTATCAGCAGAAATACAATACTGATTTTCAAAGGCACCAGAATCGCCAAGTTGCAATTTCCTTTCTTTCCTAGAGGATTCTGGCCATATTTTTCTGACCTGGGGTGTGACATGTCAGTTCCAACTCTCTTATCATCCACTTGCTGTTAGAAGGGTGAATGCTTTTGAATGGATGACAAAACCCCTCTGCTGATGTCTGTTTGTTCCCTGTTTAGCAAAAATATAAGTAAGCTGGGTGGGAATATTGAGGGGAGGGGAATGTTTTAGGGTATAGAGGGGTTTCTGTGTATGGTTTTGGTAGGTTTTTTAATGATTAATTGTGCCATTAATATATCAGAGATGAGAAAGATAAACCACAAGGAAGGGTGAGGGAAGGAATATCTGAGGTGCTTCCAGTACTCTACAAAATGGGTTATATAAAGCTGCTGTGTTTTTCTACAAGCAAATGAACTGGGAAGCGCCCTGCTTTGATGTGTGCAGCTGAATCACGGAGATTGCAGGACTCCATTAAACACAATTAAGCCACAATGCAATATGCCATCACTGCTAGAAATACATTACTCTGAGTGTCTTAATGTTCTGCTGTTACTGAGGAGTAGGATTTCTCTTGCTAGACTCCACAGCAACACTTCCAGGTTTCAGCCATCTGGTTGCTGCTGTGAATTTTGAGACCAAGATTTGTCTGTAAGGAACCTGAAAGCCTAAAGACACATTTTTGTTACACCATCACAGTTTAACACACATGCACAGTCAGAAGAACAGCAAATCTCAATTATTCGATAAATCAATTCTTTTGTTAAAAACATGCAGCAATATTAAGGCCTTTGATCGTTGTTCTGGGTTTAGCTAGGATGGAGTTAATTCTCTTCGTAGTAGCCAGTAGGAGGTTCTGTTTTGCATTTGTGCTGAGAAGAATGTTCATAACACTCATGTTTCAGTTGTTGCCAAGCAATGCTTACATTATACAAAGGAATTTTTAAGTTTCGCATACTGCACCTGTGTTCCCAGCTTTCTACAAGAGAAAAGGCTTTCGTTGTTGCTGTTTTTCTTTTCATTACATATTATCATCATTAGTAGTAGTATTATTAGTGTCATTGGTTTTTCTCAGTTATTAAACTTCTTATCTCAACCCTTGAGTTTCCTTGTCTTTTTCCTCTGATCCTCTCCCTCATCTCGCTGGGGGAGGGGGGAGGTAAGTAAGCAGCTGTGTGGTGCTTAGTTGCTAACCGGGGTTAAACCACAACAAATGTGTGTGTATCTTTCACATAACAGCAGTAATTACTGGAAGCAACTTACAGCAACAAGGTAGTACCAGTGGTCATATGCTGTTAGGAGAAAAGCATTCATTGAAAGTGGAGCACTTCCGAATGCCACAGCAGGAGCCAGGCTTGTACATCTGAGAGACAGAACTGAAATACTAGTGCAGCCGAGATCATTATTTAAGCCAAACCCAAAGCAGAAGGAAATGTCATTAAACTAACTGTAAACAAACTCAAAAGACACTTGCACAGGTTAACCATTCACCACCAAAAAAATCCTTTCCGAGCCTGAAACGTATAGAACACACATAAAAGCAGCAGAAACTCCTGCAAGTGTAACATCAAGAATGTAGTCAAACCATCATAGCAGCATCACCAGAAAATTAGACAAAGCAAGTCCAAACTCCCAAAGGGAACATTTGGCCTTGCCATACAGGCTGCATATTTTATACTCTATCTTTGGAGGAAAAGTGTAAAATACAGTATTAAACTATACATTAACCACATGCAGAACTGAAAATGTGCATGTTCATTAAAGCCACTAGTTCTAGAACGTGTATGCTTTAAGCTTCACACCGTAAATTATTATTTTGGATCATCAATACAGGTGAAACTCACCATCACAAGATGAAAATTGGAACTCCGTGACAGGGTTTCCAACAGGATTTTTAAACTGTACCTTAAAAGCAGTTAGGCGATCCTGCTAAAGACTGGACAAGCTCCCTCGGCTTCTCACCTGCTTCCAGAGATGCAAAAAATATTTCCCAGCAGCAAGTGATGCCGTTACACCACCTTTTGCCAAATGGCACATTCTCTTGCCCATTGTCAACAATGAGGTTTCCGTCCTCACCGTAATGCTGGGCAAGCCAAGGTGTATTTCAACAGGTTGGCTTGCCCATGTCATCTGTAGCTTTGTGACTTAGTTCACTCCTACATTCACTAGGTCCCGCTGCCTGGCACTGGTGTTCCCCACCATCCCTTATGGAATTAGTACCTGCTGCCATGAGGGGACCTGTTACCAAAGGAGATTTTGCACTAGCCTGTATATTTGGGGTTTTTTTCTTATATTCGGAAGAGAACTTGCAATAAATTAGCAAGTTCTGTAGCAATAAATTAGCTTTTCTAAACAACAAGATACATAAACTTGAAATATTTTTTCTTGGATGGCAGAAGTCTTGGATGAAATTTCAAAATGCAAGAACAGAAACACAACAAGACTTGCAAATGGCCTATAAAAGGCCTTTTCTCTTTCTATTCTCATTGCATACACTTCATTGTCATGGGATAATCCCAAGATGTTATCCCCTCAGACAGGTTTGGAGATAGTGGTTGACTACTTCGATCTTTGCTGCTTTTTTGTATTGGTCTCTAGAGAAAGCAGTTGAATAAACCAAAACTAAACATGAATTGCTGTTGCATCTTCCCCACTTCTCTTATATTCCATCACATAATTCACGCTGCTTAAATTGTCTATGCGCAGTAGCACTTCACAACACGCAGTGAGTAAGAGCAATGGCTCTAATTTGTGGAACCACCATGCACATTCAGCTTACTTTGTGTTCTCCTCTCTATAAATAAAGGCATTTAGATCAGACCACATGGATTCCTACGCAGTAATCTCCAAAAATATTAACTTTGTTCTACCAGCTTGCTGTCTTGAAGTTGACTTCTGTTCAAATTAACTAAAAAATAAAAAAATCCAGAACATCTTTAGAAAGTATAAAGTATACCTTTTTCTTAAAGAATGCCAACAACAGTGCTACATCATTTTTAGCTACCAGAGTATCAATGCTTTTTGACAGATTCTCAATCTCTGTAATGACACTACATTGCAAGTCTTACTCTGACCTCTGATACATCAATTCCGAGTAAGCCTTTCTTATCAGGGCAAAAAAACCCCATTGTCAAGATTTTATTTTCATTCCAACAGGTAACAACGTAAATTAAAGAAATGCCTCAATAAACGATGGAAAGATGCAAAAAATACAGCAATGAATTTTCTGGTTGCTGCACTCATGACAGCTATTATACAATGAGCATATGCAGTAAATCAAAAACACTGAACAAAACCCAAAATTCTCTTACATACTGGGCACTTAGAACATGAGTCAGATTTTTAACCTAGACTCTTGCTTAACCTATAATATCTATACAATTTTATTATTCATTTTGAAGCCAATAAAGGAAACAAAGTTAAACAAAAAATATTAACACATCCACAGACAGGCACACCACTTCCCTGTCCAGCAGTGTTCCTAAAATCTAGGAAACTATGTTAAATTTGCCTTGGAACACAGGCTTAGATACATCCTAAATTCGAGGAAACTGATGCGTGAAGCTGGGAGATGCCCTGGTGAACTGGGAAAATGACTCACCCAGCCTGGTGTGATGGGTCTGATTCTGCAACACTTACACCGGGACACGTAGTCACTTGGGCAGAAGCACTCAGGCAATGTGTCTCCCGTGGCAATTAAGCCATGACACTTTCAAAACCTTGACGAGAACAGAGCTGTGGCAGGGCTGCTCATTGGGCTGCTGACACGCACCAGCTCAGCATGCAGGGTTATACAAGTACCTATCCTTCAGCTCTGCCAAAAGGAAAACACACCAGGAGGAGCCCTCAATTGCACTCCTCATGTTAAAATTCACTATTATTTCCCAGCTACCATCCTGAAAATGCTATAATCCAAAATAACCTGCCATTTTAAAGGGCACGTTATGCTATAGTTTGTTATTTGAAGGCTGCAGAAGTGCCCACGAATACATGTTCAGAAGAGCAAATAATAAATGTTAAATTGAAATAAATCAATTATTCTTGCTGCTGCTGGCCCTCTGAAGCCCCAGGCACCACTAGCTCTATGACAGCTGAGCAGAGGGTATGTTTCCCAAAAGTTCTCTCGTTACTGAAAGTGTAAATTAACATTCACTCTTTCACAGCATCCTCAAAAATGAGCAGTGCCACAGTATCCACACGGGATAGTTCACTCCACAAGCACAGGGCGAGTACTTCTGTATCAAGCACATCAGATGTGTATCATTATCCTCCAAAACTGAGCAATAAATGGGAAAAAAAGAAACAAACCAAAAGGCTACCTGGTTTGGCAAGGCAGCAGCCTACATATACAGTGCAGGGGCGGAGTGAGTCGCCCCAGGCAATATTGGAGAAGGGGAGGCAAGCGACCTCCCCTGGTTGCATCTATTCAGCTCCTCAGCATCTTTAGCTGGTGGTGGTGAGAAACTCTGAATGCCACAGAAATGTTCCCATATTTTCCTGGTTGTTCTCATCATTCAAACAAGGCTCTGTGGTATTTATAAGCACTCATTTTTACTAAATTAAACTGACAAATGAGCTATTAAGAGTGATGGCTCATGGTAAGAAGGCTGCCAGCAATTTAGTGCTTTAACATAGCATCATTTTCCAAAGATGCCACACATTGATCATGTTCATTTGGTCTTCTTCCTTTTACCTTTTTCACAAGATTCTAACACATTGAAAAAGCTGTAGTTTATCAAGAGAGTGTTTAATCAAGAGGCGAAAGGTATAACGTTCAATTCCCTCGTTACTGCCTTGTACCATTAGTTCTCATGGAAAGCACGCCTTACACCTCAAAATCCTCTGCTATTAAGCACATCCAGAGGTTTATAGTCCTGAGTGTGAAGGGTTTGCTTGGGGGTAATCATTAATGCTAAACCATCCACACATACCAACTGTAACAAATAAAATTGCCCAAGATGAGCAACGCATTTTCTTCAGTGCCAGGGAAAGAGTAGCATGGAACTTGCCTTGGCAAACCACAGAACAAGATTCCAATTCCTAAGGTTAGTTTAAGCACAGAACTTTATATTATTGATATCATGCTGCATCCCAGTTATTACATATCAAACTCCCTTAAGATTTTCTTTCTTGATTCCAGGCATGCTCAGCTTAATTCCCTCACCCTAACTTTCAGAGCTTATCTCTGATACATCGCCTCTTACAAGAAATAGTTCTTCAGGACAATTTAGCTCCTTAGCTGAATGTCCAAACTTCACCACTTTCCAGTGACTCTGACAAGAATTCCTACACAGGTCTGTAGATAGATCCCAAGCAGAAACTGAGAAGCAAATTAGTCATACCACACCTCTGTCTCTCAAAGTATTGTCTACTCTAGTGCAAGTCCATCTGTCAACCACTGGTTTGCCTTGCTTAAAAGCATTTTTCCCAATCACAAACACATTCCTAACAGTCTACAAAACTCTCCAGATTAGACTTGCATCAAACAAAATTAGCTACCATTGAATAAACCCTATGCCACTACACAATAGCACACTGCCAATAAAGCTGGGAGCAAGTGGTGCAGAAACCCCCAAAAATGTGCACATTAGCATATCTGATTGCATTTTCTACCTCTAAGGCAATCTCAGGCATCTGTACTTCACTACACAGTTGTCCTGGTTTCGGCTGGGCCAGAGTCAATTTCCCTCCTAGCAGCTGGCATCGTGCTGTGTTTCGGATTCGGCACGAGAACAGTGTGATAACACACTGATGTTTTGGCTGTTGCTGAGCCGTGCTTATACTGAGCCAAGGGATTTTCAGCTTCCCGTGTGCTGCCAGCGAGGAGGTGCACAAGAAGCTGGGAGGGGGCACAGCCAGGACAGCTGACCCAAACCAGCCACAGGGATATTCCCTACCATGCCACATGATGTCATACTCAGTATATAAACCAGGGGGAGTTGGCTGGGGGGCAGCGATGACAGCTTGGAAAGTGGCTGGGCATCAGTCTGAGCGTGGTGAGCAATTGTATTGTGCATCACTTGTTTTGTGTATTCTTCTATCATTATTATTTTCTCTTCCCTTGTTGTCCTCTTAAACTGTCTTTATGTCAACCCATGGGGGTTTTCTTTTTTTTTTAATTCTCCTCCCCAGGGCAGGAAGAGAAGTGAGCAAGTGGCCGTGTGATACTTAGTTGCCAGCTAGGGTTAAACCATGACAACAGTCCACCCAGACATACCGCAATTTCTTTTAAAGCATGAGTTTTTTTACAAAAAACTTACTATGCCCTACAGGTAGAACTTTTAAATTATACCACGTCCATTGACTGATGTTCCAGATGCTGGCATGTAGGCAGCATTTTTCTTCCTTATGATTATGCCTTCATTTTGTTTCATTCAACTTTCACATGCATTTGCATGTCATTTCACCACTGAAGAACACCTAGAATTGGGCAGGATTGCTGGAAAAGTAGTTAAGATGATCAAAAGGCTTGTTGCTAAAAGACAAATGTCTTTTCATATACAGAACACCCAGAGCACTTAAATAATAGTTATGATCTCTTCCAATAGCTTGTTAGCTACTACTCGATCTCCCTAGCTACATTTATCACAAATAACCTCTGGTTCCAGTACTGAGATTCCCATTTGTCTACCTCAGACATCTAATTTTGCCATAATGACCAACATAATTAAATGGTGGTTACGTGGGACAGATTTGAAAGTGTACACAGACATTAGGCACCTAAAAGATTAAGTTCACTCTAAAAGACCCCTGCCTCTACATCTTTCAAGCACTCTGTAGGATCTCTTCCACAGTAAAATTTTTAACACAGCACTGGTTGTTATTGCAAATAAGTGTCCAAGGCAGACTGCAACAAACTACATGATAGAATATGTCATAATCCTGAGCTGCATTACAAAAAAAAAAAAAAAAAAAGAAGACAGGAAAAAAATATTAATTGCTCAACAATATGGAAGAGATGAAAAGGGCCTCCACATACTTGACTTCTGAGGAGGAGAAAGGCAAAGTTAAGGCAGATTCAGTCAGGAGAGCTGGGAACAGGAGCTGCTCCAGCATAAACTGAAAACTGAAAACATAGAGCATCTTACAACCTCAAGAAAAGATACCAGTACAAAGTGATATAATAATTGTTCCCTACTTCCCCAGCTTTTTCTCACTGCTCCCTTATTATTCTGTTTCCCTGCATGACCAAAAAAAACCTGAAATCCAGCAGGGATGCATTTTTATCTTTACAATAATGAAATAAAGCAATTAAAAAAAAACCAACCAAACCACCAAAAACCCCAAAACACAAGGACACTTGGATGTGTTTTGCAGATACGCTCTGTTTTTGAGGGCAGAAAAATTATGGGAGTGAGTCTGTATGATTAATGTATCAATCATGCTGCTTAAAAATGTCAACACAATAAAACATTCTCCTGTAACTTCTTCTCCATAACTAGAGGCAACCACTATTAAAGTATGAAAAGAGAAATACACACAACTTTTCATAATATACACCTGGCACTTCATTACCTACAAGACTTACAATTACTAAATAATTTTCCAGCAACATGTTTGTGTTCTGTATTCCTTAATATTATTCAATATACAGATTAAGACAGTAGGATAACATAGTCACAGGTTTAACCTTATATTCCAGCTGTGTATGGTCACAGGTATGCCTGATGAGTCTACAATTCTCCTCCGTTGTTTTGGAAGAACCTGTATAAAAATGCTTCTCATTTAAGTACCAGGCACACGTAAGCTTGTGAAAACCTTGCTGCCATCTCCGTCCATTAATCATTCACGACTTCACCTTTGCTTTCATTTGTATTACACAAATGAAATGGTCAAAAATTTTCATTGCTTCGTCAGTCACCAGAAGCACTGCTATGTCTCAATGCGGTATTGGCATTTGTTTAGAGAGGCCCAAGCACATACTCCAGCACCATCGCACACCTCCTCAGATGCTGAAGCTACAATTCTGGACGTTGGTCTTAACCAAGGGAGCTTCTTGACACAGAGTAGAAAGGACACGATCACAAAAGCAATTGAAACAAGACATGCTCACAGGGAAGAGAGCTAGCTGTCAGTGACTCCCTGTGTATTGAGTTTGATGTTTTTGAAAGCCCACGTACTATGTGTTATACCTGACTACCTCAGGTACTTTGCTTTAAAAGCAGCTTTTTCTGGTTAATCTCTGGTGCTGCTTGGAGAAGCTGAACAGGAGGAGTATGCAGCTCCCATAGGCAGCCCCTGCATGAACAAGGCATTTCAACCTACTTGCCCCGGCTGCCTATCGATCATGCCTTGTGTTCACACGTATCCCCACAGCACAGCTGCAGCCACAGACAACTTCCACTTCCAGGCTAATGCTCACATTGGTCCTCGGGGCTAAAATTACTGTGTGCACTATGGACAGCAGCAGCACGTTTACTTACAGAGCTACCATGAGTTACATTATACATCCCGATACAGTCGTATGTAAATATTAAATCACCTGCTAATATCAGTCTAAACATCTTCACAAAAAGCAGCACCTGAGAACTAATATAAACCCTGGCTGTTCTTATAAAGTGTGTGCTGCTTGCGTTACTGAGCACCAGAGAGTACCGAAATTCAGTAACAGAGCAATAGAAAGCTGTATTTAAGTGGAGAAGGAATCTCTATCAATAAGTGATAAAAAAAAAATAACAAAAGCAAATCTAGGACTCCGTACCACAGACAAAATTTTAAATCAAGCACCACACAAAAGATACTTGATATCTTTGTGCTGCAAGGAAAGATTAATATAAATATATGTAAAGCTTTGCGCAATTCCCTCTCTTTTGCTTTTGAAGATAAATGCTGAAGTATGCAAAACATCTGATAACGTATTTGCCTCTGAGGGAATTCACTTTTTTTATTTACAGACATATCACTGCAACTAACTTATTACTTAAGTCACCCTCTTTTTTTAGGGAGTAAATTACATTTCTTCTCTGCTCTTAGATCACTTATCTTGTTGTTTTGTTATTTTGTGGTATTCACAGATGTTCAGTATCTTAAAATCCACTAAGAGAGCTGAAGCCTGCACTGAAACTCCAATTTAAACAACCTTTCCTAAAGACAAAGAGAGTATGCTTAGCAGAGAGTGTGGTAAGGTGGGATGATGACTCAGCAGCGACAGACAAAAGCAAACAGCACCATTTCAACTCCTTTTTCAAGAGATCAGGTTTAACCTGGAGCTGGGATGATAACATATCTGATAACCATTTGACCTACACTCTGAGACTAAACATGCTCTTGCAAATCAATCTGTAATGGATATGTGTGCATGTAAGAGACCTCTGAACTCCAAATTGCTTAGTGAACAAGCCAAATTCGTATGTGGAAATAGAGGAACAGAGTCTGCCTAACTGAAGACCACCTCTCCAGCACAGGACAGAGCACTCTGTGGTGACATGCTTGCAGACAAACCCAGAGTGACTGTGCAAACATGGTCCCTTCTTTTACCATACATAGTATTGGCAGCTGCTGCGTAACTGTTATTCCTTCAGTTTTCACTTCAGCTCGCACAGAGATCCACATGAATGATAAAATATTCACCAATGTATCGAGCCTTCTCCTTAAAGTAGGAGTATATAAATACCCACTTTCTGAGTCAGAATAATTACTTCACATCTTGTTCTGTTTCCAGTTGTCATGGTTTAACTCCAGCTAGCAAAAATACCATGAAGCCACTCTCACAGATTCCCCCTCTCCTCCTGCAGTGGAGGGGGAGAATCGGAGGGAAAAGGACAAGGAACCTCGTAAAACTGAGATAAGAACCAGTTACTAATTGAATATAAATTAATATATACAAATACTACTAATAATAAATAATTAAAGTAATAGAAAATAAAACACATGATACAATATGATATGATTATGATATATAATTAGATAGTGGCTCACCACCCACTAAGCAATGCACAACCAGGTGCTCAGTAGTGAGAGTCAGACCCTGAGAGCCCGAGAGCTGTAGCCCGAGGGCCAGAGCCCAGGAGCTGTCGGAGCAGATTCCGAGCGAACCCCATCAGCGATAGCACGACCGGGAAAACTAAACAAACCCACCAACTCCCTCATGAATGTGCCAGCACAGGAGTTAGCAAAGCAGCTAACGCAGGAGTCAGGGGGAGTGTCAGCAAGTGTATGGGAGTAAATGAGCAAGAGAGTAAGAGAGTAACAGCTCCTGGAATGGAATGGAATACTTCCTTGGTCAGGCTGGGTCAGCTGGCTGAACTGTGTGTCCCCTACAGAGCCTGTAGCGAGAGAGAGTTGGCAACGCAGCTGCAGTGTCAGAACCTGAGAGAGAGACCTTGAATTCAGTGCAGGCATTCCCCAGCACCAGCCAAGACTTTATCAGTACTTCTCTCAGTGTAAATCCAGGAATGCAGCTCCCTAGCAGCCAGGGTAAAAAGAGGTAACTCTTTCCTGACTAAACCCAGCACACTAGTATTTTAAATACGGTGTGTTCTCAGTGTAGAAAACCACAGGAATACACTGTCATATTTTTTTGGGATTGCAAAAGTTTTATTGTAATATGTCTCACGTTAAAGTATTCTTTAACCTCTTCAATACAGGCCTTAATGGTGGGAGTTAGCAATCCCTTAAGAGATTAGAACATTAAGGCAAGAACCTCACCTAGTGAATAGTGATAGCAGAGAAATGGCCCCCTACTGAAGCTGAAAATACAGGCTCTTCAGAATTAACTCTGAAATAATTCATACACTTAAAGACAAGTGTCCTTGGAAATTTATTTTCATGAATGATCACAATGTTCTGCAAAAATACCTGATGTACAGCACGACAGTCTTTACATTTCCCCATGCCCAGCAGACTTGCCTGCAACCAAGGGCTGAGTCACAACAAACAAAACAGATTGTAGTCCAGATACAGAAGAACCACTTCTCCTCATTGAACCAAAATGTTAATGAGCAAAGTCATTCATTGACATAAGAGCTTTCCTAGGTTTTGAGATCCAACAGGTGATAAAACACAAGAAACAAATTATTTAGACTATCAGAATACTGTCTTGGCTGCCCATTGTCTTGTATTATTTTCCTGTGAATTCATAATCTTTAAGACATCTGTTATCTCAAGCTGGCAAAGAAAAGAATCTCAAGGAGGAGGCAAGAAAATGAATCATTTATCATCTGCCCTCTCTCCTCCTGACTGCTTCTCTCCTGATTTCAAATTATACACGAAAGGTTTATTTATAAAAGGCACCATTGATATCTTCTAATTTGGAACACGCATTAACTGGTTGTTTTCTTCTACTCATGCCACCTGTCCCAATTTCCAGGGCTGTATTTACCTCTTAGTTACCTTGCACATACTGAGATTTCTCAGTGTTTTAGTCTTTGGTCTACATACATATGTTTTCAATTACTATCATGCGATGAAAGTGAGAAATAAAGGGAGAGGACTGGCAAGAGAGGCAGATGCACTTGAAAAGCACTTGCATATCTCTTTGACCTTCCAGTCTTACGGCATCAGCTAATGGACTCTGAATCGTGTCTCCTTTTTCAGTTCCGTTTTCACCCCATCCACAATACACTCCCCTCAGCTTCTCCTGACATCCTCTTATCCTTTCCACATTTACCTTTTTCCTCCATTTACAATGACATTTTCTAGAGCCTTCTCCTCCAAAAAGTCTCTGTGAATATAAAGTAGTAATTTAGCATTTTAAGAAACTAGCCACACGGTGTGGCTTCCTTCTGCAGTAACTTACAACTTGTGCCTTAAGCATTCAAGATTACAAGCTCCTGTCTGTCCAGCATCTTGCTATTTGGTCAGCAATGAGAAAAATAGGAAAGCAGGGATCTCACTGGACCAGGGTCTCTAGTTCTTAATAGGATATAGGTAACATTTTTCTTTTTTTTTTTACCTGAAAGGATGGTCAAACACTGGAGCAGGTTGCCCAGAGAAGTTGTGGAGTCTCCATCCTTGGAGATCTTCAAAACCCAACTTGACATGGTCCTGCGGAAGTGACTCTAGGTTTCCCTGTTTGAGCAGACGGTTGAACTAGACCACCTTCAGAAGTGCCTTCCAACCTCAGCTGTGCTGTCAACTCTATTTTAAGGCTACCCTTTAAACCCTTATGCCCCGTGATTCTGTATTATTTCTGTTATTAATCTTCCCTCTCTACAGCTCGATTGCTCAAATCCAACCAAGCTGCCCTGAGGCACTCTGCTTCCTGTGAGTCAGCCTCTGACAGGCGAAGATGCTGAGAGCAAAGTGTATTATTGCAACTAGGTGCGAGGTGTCAGCAAACCCGCAGAAACTCAATTTCATATATTTGATGCCTTTTCTTGTTTACAAACCTTATGTTAGTACAACCCATCCTCCAGCTCACCAGGCTGAATCGAACTCCCTTAGGATCTTATCTACAGTAAATGCCACTTGGGATCAGACAGCAAATACTAGAACTGCAGACTATGAGGACTGGCATTTCACTAGGGAGCTGCAGACAGCCTCTTTAGCACACTTCATTCCTCTCTTGACTTAACCAGTAAGACTTCCTGTCTGAACTGAAATATAAGGGGAAATGAAGCCTTCGTCATTATACCAAAAATCCTCCAGAGCTACTGTTTATTTTTATTTTTAACCTCAAAGAAAAATCAGGAAGATAAACTTCATCATATTTGCTCCTCTTTGTATTTTGACAAAGGTGGCATAAGACAAGTGGAAAAAAAAAAAATGTTTTGTGTGCTTAGAAATATGTGAAACTTTTATGTATATCTGCATATGATTAAATTATTTAACTCTGTATGAGGAACTGGGCAGTCAAAAGCCTCTCCCAGTTGTTTCATAAGCAGCAGAATTAACGAAGCTTGGAGAACCATCGATTTGCACCCAGTGCCTTTTAATCACCTCTACCCACCCACACCAAACCTCACCCCAGCTTCCACCTGTATCCTATACCTGCACAACTGGGAAAGTGACAGTAGAGGCTGGGACTGCTACAGAGCAACACAGGTACTGACTGGCCAGCACACCCACGTGACTTGGCCACTGGCTACTGCCTCTCAAAATGGAGGTTTTTGAGCACTTCTTTTATTCATGCATTAAAACTCTCCACTCTTCTGTCAACTTTAGCTGGTACTGTCCAGAGGGTTCCAAAAAATCAAGGGGAGAAGGGCAAATAAACAGATTTTCTCAAAAAAATATTTGTTCCATTAGGAAATTGAAATAAAACCCCCTAGTAGCAGAGACATCCAGAATGTCACAGGACAACACTCTCTTTGTTATATGATTGCATTATGACTCTCTTCCCTCATATGAAACCAGTATTTGAGCCCAACTCTTGCACTAAACTAAGAAAACCCAGACAGCTTGAAGGGGGAAGTAAACTTCTTACCTCTTATCTTCCTTTACATGGGCCTGTAGGGTAAACAGCAATCTTCTCAGAACACTGGGATGTTAGCAGAACTGATTTTAAACTTTAAACAAATTTGATTCAGAAAATTATATCAGAGCCTTCACATCTTGAAATGGGGTTTATAATAAGCTTCCTATGGGATCTGGGATAGGAAGTTTTCACGAAGATACATGGCATCGATGAAGAATGCCTTTATGACAAATTGTCTTTTTGTCTCCAAGGACTCAGTTGAATTTTTATTTCAAAAGCAGTTTGTGCTGGGTTCAGTCAGGGAATGGTTAACTCCCTTTACTCTGGTTGCCAGGGAACTCTGTTGCTGGATGCTAAGAGGAAACACTGATAAGGCCTCAGCTGGTGCTGGGGATGGCCTGTACTGAACTCAAGGTCTTTTGTCCGCTTCGGATACTGTAGCTGACCCAGACTGACCAAGGAAGTATTTCATCCCATAGTACGTCATGTTCCGGTCTCTTGGGGTGGGGAAGGGATTCCAGTAGCCATTACTCTTCCCCTCTCTCTCCTTTACTCCCTTGCTCGTTTACTCCCAGGCACTTGCTAACCCTCCTGCGTTAGCACTCCCATACTGGCTCATTTGTGTGGGAGCTGGTGGATTGTTCTGAGTTTTCTGGCCGTGTTATCGCTGATTGGGTTCGCTCGGAATCTGCTGCGTAGGCTCCTGGGCTCCGGCCCTCAGGCCGCGGCTCTCGGGCTGCGATCGCTCTTGGGTTGTGGTTCTTGGGCTCTCTGGGTCTGATTTTCATCCCTCAACATCTGGGTGTGCCTTGGTCAGTGGATGGTGGGAAATTTTATCATATTTTATCATTTTGTATATATTGTACCATATGTTTAATTTTCTACTATTTTAATTATTTATTATTAGTAGTATCGGCATATATTGATTTAGATTTAATTAGTAAATAGTTCCTATCTCAATTTTACGAGCTTCCTCTTTTTTTTTTTTTTCCTCCAATTCTTCCCCTCCACTGGAGGAGGGGAGGGGGATTTGTGAGAGCAGCTTCGTGGTATTTTGCTAGCCGGAGTTAAACCACGACTATCTACAACAGTGCACTTTGGGTTTTAAG
Source organism: Rhynochetos jubatus (assembly GCA_027574665.1). Lineage (NCBI taxonomy): Eukaryota > Metazoa > Chordata > Aves > Eurypygiformes > Rhynochetidae > Rhynochetos > Rhynochetos jubatus. Next base: position 53,098,898 of record CM050649.1, on the reverse strand, counting down.
AACTAGACAAGAAGAGCAAGGAAGAAAATAAAATCCTCATAGCTTTCTGTGTTGTGTGCAAATCAGCTGTCTGCTTTCCCTGAATTTATTCCAAAAAATATTCTTCAGAGTAGTATTAGGTTCTGTATGTTAGGTCCAGTGTTTATACTAAAACACTTAGGTGGAAATCTAATGCAATCTCCAATACTTCATGTAATGAGAGTGCTACTAAAGAGCTGTCTCCTCAACGGTGTGGACTGCAAAGGCCAGAAAGTGTCCAGTCCCACACTGAATGTCCTTTGGTCCTAAAGATGATGTAGCATACCTGTAGCACAACATGTGCTTGTTGGGTTTTGTGTCATTACACGAAAAGCTTGTCTGCCTTTTAGTTTCTGTAATTCTATGTATGTTCTACATGTGGCACAGTAACTTCCTGTATAAAATTCAGAATAGTAAGCAATTAACAAATTAAACACTGTCTCCTAGTCAAGGAATCTATTGCCAATCGTCTTTCTAATAATTTTAGCTTACCTTGTATTTTTAGCTTTTTGTTAGTTTTCAGTGGGTTTTAAATGAGACACTGAAAGATTTCTACGCAGCAGTAACAGTCTTACTCCATTGCACCAAATGCCCACTTCTAAGCTGTACATAACTCCCCATCAAAACCCTCTGTTGCTTTCCTTGTTGCAAGTCCCCCTCACCCTGTAGCTAACCCAGATCTCCCCCTACCCTGACACACCTCAGCACGTCATTCCTGCGTGACCCTCCACCCTCATACACTTTGGCTCTGCCTCTGGGGTCACAGCCACTTCTGCTTCTGACAACGTGCTGTGCACAGAGATGATTTCAGGTCTGTTTTCATCTTCTTGCCAAATTAACTAATTCCTGAAAGCAGTGGCACAGCTCTCCTAACTCTATCCAATGATGCACCTACACCCAAGATCCCCTACAAAGTCCGCCACCAAATCTTTCCCTAAAGCTTCTCTTTTTACTCCACGGCAGCATTCACACAACCTCTTCTAAACCTCTGTCTTAGCACTGGGCCACCTCCACAAACTCACCAGGACACTGCCTAAGGCTCCTTTGTGTCATGTTAATAAACATGCCAGAGCAAGCTATGTTGAACCAAGTAATTCCTACTGTTTCCTTGCCCTCTCTTTTTTTGTTCTGTTTTCCTGAATCAGTTAGTTATCCAAGCTTCTGATCCTAGGCAAGACAAGCAGGCTGATTTCATACCCTGCCTTCTCAGCAGCCCGTTTGATGTCATCTGTACACCCATCACTACTCATCTGCTCACCCTCTCATGAATCACACAGAAGCTATTACACAACTACTGTGTCAACTGTTACGATGATACATTTGTGCAACAATATTAGTAATACTGTGAAAATAAAATAAATATAAAAGTCCTGAAAATGCACTTTGTGCACTGGAAAGCATTTGATTTGGTTTACTAATTTGCTGGCATTATCAATGTATTTTTTCTATTGGGTTTTTCATAAAATGTATAGGAGAATATCAATTTACACAGAAATAAAAATTAAGTGGCGAACTACCTGAACTGACACGGTAACTGAAGTATGTATTAAAAGAAACTCCTTCACCTTAAAATAATTAAAAAAAAAATAATCTGTCTAGGTTTAAAGTTTGTAATGTCTCAATATCTTTTTTAGTTTTGTTGGGATAAACACTATCTTTTCCTAAAAATAGCTGTCAAGTTCCTCTTGTCTTTTCCATTACATTTGCTACATGAATGAGAAGTTACTTCCCCAAAGTTAACAGCTGTGAATAAACAGGCCTCTGGCTCAAGTCAGCTGTGTCTGTAATGAAATCCATCTCCAAAAAAAGTTCTGCAGTTACAACATGAAGAGCAGGGAGGGGAGAAGGGTTCTGTATACAATGGCAATGTTGGTTTTTTGGGACACTGACCAAGCCATATACCTGCCCAGCACAAGAGAAAAGTGAAAAGCAAGAGTTGACCATTCAAACTGACAAGACCTCACCTGTTTTCTTTAGTAGTTGATTCAATCATCTAATGACCATGAACCATCTTTGAAAACATTTTGACAAACCATCACTCTCTCAGAGCACTTTTAGGGTGATTTTCATCTGCAACCAAATAAAAGGCAGCAGTGCAGCTCTCTGCTTCTCCCAGCTCCTGTGACACTCCTTGCCATCCTGTCAGAGCATGTGCTCGTGCATCAGTGTGACCTACCACAGGAGGTTGACAGTGAACTGACCTGTTACTAAAATCCACCTCTGCATTCTTCTTTCTAGTTTAACGTTAAATCTGACAATTCTCCTAATCCAACCCACCATGCAGCCAAACATCTGTACCAGAACACGGGAAAAAGAAAAACAGGAAAGAGGGCTCTTCTTTTGGTGGCAGTGCTAGTTTAACATGTTTCTGAAACCACAGCCTCCGGCTAACCTTTCCACGTTGATTACTTTTATTTTCCACTACCCTATTTGCTCAATAGCTGCCAGGCATGCGAGTGAGTCTTTTGGTTTTCCTTAGGTTACCGGAGCTTTTTTTAATTTAAATAATTTCCTGGACACTTTTTAACCTCTTATGAATTCCCAGAAGTCATCATGACCCGTGTAATTTAGGATAACACTATGCTGAGTCAGTAATCTCACAGAGAGTTCCTAGGCCTGAAAAACTACCAAGTCTTATGATCGTAGTTGCAAAACAAAGCAATAACGGGCTGACATTGCATCTTGCAGCTTTTGCAGAACTAGATACCAGACTATACAGATCAGGGACATCTGGAATCTGGCAGGAGTCTAACAGAAGTCTACGCAAGGTACACGTGGTACTAAAGGAAGTAAGGAAATACAAAAATAAACCATTTAAAATTATTTAAAATGAATGGAATATCTGGTGCTAATGACTAAAGCTTGTGTGAGGGTACTTTAATTGGTTATTTTACCACTGAGATATCCACAACCAATGCATGACAGAGGATGACAAGCAACAGGAAAATACATGACCTGTAAAAAAAAGCTGCTTAAATGTATATGATGGCTTAAATTCGAGATACTGGACAGGTGGAATGCTACTGTACCCTGTTTGATCACTAAATATGATGTTATCCCCGTCACTTACTGTAGCGCACTACTCAAGAAATCTGATGATTTCTTGTTCAAGCAATGAACAGTGTCAGGCTGAGCACGGTACTAGTACAAAGCTGAAGAAATCTGGTCTCTAGAGAAAAGACTATCAGAAACAGATTCTGGAGCAGCCAAGCATTTCTGGGGGGAAGCAGGTGTATCCTGGGCTGCCACTGGTAGCCTGGGGTCCTTGCAGGTGCCAGTGCTCTCTGGAATACTCTATGGAGTAAAGCGACAGATTGATGGAAGATGCAGCCAGAGCAGATGCTATAGTAACAGCTAAAACCATGAGGGGCTTCACTGGGGCGATGCAGCCCAGGCGGACCATGCTAGCTGCACTACATCCTCGCTGACTTCAAAACTCATTCCCACCTAATTTAGTCATCTGCAGGGAGCTACCTCTCACCATAAGGACCTCTGCCCAGCCTCCGCTTCAGTTGCTAAATAAAGTCAGCACTAAAGTTAGGAAATAACGGCTCTTGCTGTGTGACAGATAATAATAATCTTTCATATTGCAATCTTGTGCTTGGGGCCAAGGATCAGCATTCAACCGCTTGTCAGCACTTTCACGTTTCACTCCCTTGTCAAGCACAACCACCCTACCAATGAGCTTGGAAACTAACCATCATCAGCAACGTGCTTTGAATTTTTAAAAAGGATGATATTACAAATTAACACCAAGCAAGAAACAGGCACAAACGTATTTATAACTGAAAAGGGATTGTAGAGAGATACAGACTAGGAACTACTGAAACCTACTGGTGCATCTTAACTGTGATACAACATTAGAAAGCAGTGAGAGACCTATAAAAAATACGGCAAACAGTACAATACATCACAATGCACCACTAACAACAGCACAACTTTCCATTCTGTGAGCACCTTGATAACGGTTCAGTAGACTGCAAGAGAGGAAATTCTGAAGTAAGATAAAAGATGCATGAAGCATTTAATGAATAAAATTTAGGAAACTTCATGCCTGTGGAAACAAGAAATACATTTTTGTAGGCATAGTATTGTTACTCCAGTCACTGCACCTACATAATATAGGAGTCTGAAAACTGAAAGCCTACATAGCTAATAATGCCATCCTACTCAGAATAATCCAAGACATGCATTATCAACACTGTGTTATACCTTTGTGATTTTCAAAACTAGTTATTGCAAAGCAAACTTCTCTAACTTCAGGGGCTTTTTAACCAGATGAATTGCAGTATTCCACACTGCATATGAAAAACAATTAAAATTAACACAGTGACAAGTTCATTCCAAGCATCTCACTTTATCAGAAGAAAGTTTTTAAAACCTGTATCAATTCATGGAAGTAAAATGTTTCATAGAACCTATCAGAGATCATAAAACAGCACAAACAAGGTGCCTTATGGTCAGTACTTTCATGTATTTCTTGTCAATTGCAGCAAACCTCAAAGCTTTGCTTAAAGCACTCCAGATGTTGCATATGTGCACATGGGAAAGAGAGTAGGGCAAGAGAACAGGTGAAAAATATCTGTGTAAAGCGAATTCAGAGTTAAACCCCCTCCACAGACACACACTCCTAACCAAACCCCAGACCGGCAGCGGGTTCACTGAGATCCCTCCTGCAGCAAGTCTGAGCAGAACTCCTTGCTCAGCTCTCCTAAGCCACCAAGGCAGTGACGATCCTTCCTACCAGCAGCCACAGTTCCTTTTTGCTGTGTACATTCTTGCCACTGTCTGCAGAAGTTTATCCCAACTTGGGTTTATAAATACCATACCGTCAGAAAACGAAGTTCTTGAATAACGACTGCAGTTTCCTTCTGGTCCAAGTAGACAGAAGTCAAAAAGTTTTCTGCAATGAAGCAATTCAACAGCAGCAAAGTAAGTCACTCTACCCCAATGCAGAGAGCACAAGTACGGAGCTGTTGTAAAAAAATACAATCATAGAGAAGAGTACAAAGGCGTATGTTTACATTAAACTTTCACATACATCCCAAAGTCTTCTTCACAAAGGTGTGCTTATTGAGTTAAGAACAACTTCAGACCACTCATTTATACAAATTATTTAGGTCTTCATGTCACATGACGCTGCAATTTGAAGGAGACCCAAGGGAGCTGTTGACAAGCCCTGCTTCTCACCTACAACCCAGAAATCATTCAATGGTTTTTATAGTTGTCACAAGAGCTGTAGAATTTTTGTAGTCAAAGAGCTACAAATCTTTGACTGCCTTGGTACACTTACTAGTGCCGTAATTTACCACAGCACGACTGGCTCTCGTCACTACCTACGCGCAACGGCGGAAGGATGTCAGCAGATGCACATCCCCGATTCCAGCACAGCAGGGAAGGCTAACGCCAGTTCCCTGTCCCCATAAAAGCACCACAGCACCATCCCAGCTATCATCAAGCAAGCAAAGGTAAAGCAGCACTTAACTAAGGATCTGCCTGTCAGTGTGAAAGCATACTTAGATGGGCGTATTTAAGTTAGCAGTTACAAATTCATCATTAACTCCAGGAACAACAAGAAAGGCATTCCTGCCCCAGTTTAAAGTACACTGGCAAAATTTCAGAGCTTACGGAAAATATACTAGCTTGCACAGCCAAAGTATACTCTCCTGACCCCAAATTCTCATTCCAGATAGGGTTATATTTTATATTCCACAACAGTATCCCTGCATTAGTCCTTTGCTTTCATTGTCTCTACCACAGAACAGGAAATCTGACTTCATCGCAGCTGTCAGATACAAGGCGTAGGTACCCCAAGCTAGGCACTGGAAAATGTACTGTGACCCCAGTGGCTCACCCCAAGGCTCAGCTTCAGATGGGCCACCCTGCCATTCCTTATTCACAGGAAGTTGTGAGAGGGGAGTGGGGAGAAAGGTTGGTCTGCCAGTTTCCAAATCAAGGTAGCCATGTTGTTCTTGAAAATTGCACACCAGCTAGAAGAAAGGCTAAAGGACACAGACATAGACAGTTACAGCTAAAAGGGCAGGGATAGACCTCAAAAGCAGCTAGGCCTTGCTAAGTGACTTACCTGACAGCAGCAAGAAGGAGGGAACTGCTGGCAGCAGGGAGACACTTCTCTGCAGAAACTTGTGGAAAACCAGTCTCTTTTGTGATCAGGAAATTTAGTTTTAAGACAAGAGGAAGTTTCAAACTTATTGCTGTTGTTGCTTTAACAAGAAAGTCTCTAGCATTTAGTATTTTATTGGTTTTGGCTTGTGTTATAGGAGATTTCAATGTAACTGCTAATGGAAAAACATTCTGCACCTGAGTTTGACAACACATTTGCTCTTGACTAGTACCTTTTGGACAATTATAATATACTGTGATAAAAGTGAACAAGCAAATTCTCATACAACTGTTAGAAGATTTACCTGACTTCATTTCATACTTCAGACACATAAAACATTGTAAAGCTTTTAGAAAGGAAAAAAATCTTTTAACTGATTCAACAAAAATTCATAAATGTTCATAGAATGGTTTGGGTTGGAAGGGATCATCTAGTTCCAACCCCCCTGCCATGGGCAGGGACACCCTCCACTAGACCAGGTTGCTCACAGCCTCATCCAGCCTGGCCTTGAACACTGCCAGGGATGGGGCATCCACAGCTTCTCTGGGCAACCTGTTCCAGTGCCTCACCACCCCCTCCAGGAAGAACTTCTTCCTGATATCCAATCTAAATCTCCCTGCTTTCAGTTTAAACCCATTACCCCTTGTCCTGTCACTACAGGCCCTTGTCAAAAGCCGCACCCCCCCCACCCCCCCCAGCCCCAGCTTCCCTGTAGGCCCCTCAGGTCCTGGAAGGTGCTATAAGGTCTCCCCAGAGCCTTCTCTTCTCCAGGCTGAACAAGCCCAACTCTCTCAGCCCTTCTTCATAGCAGAGGTGCTCCAGCTATGGTCTCCTCTGGACTCACTCCAACCGGTCAATGTCCTTCTTATGTTGGGGGCCCCAGAGCTGGATGCAGCACTGCAGGTGGGGTCTCATGAGAGCAGAGTAGAGGGGGAGAATCCCCTCCCTCACCCTGCTGGCCACACTTCTCCTGATACAGCCCAGGATACGGTTGGCTTTCTGGGCTGCCAGCACACACTGCCGGCTCATGCTCAGCTTCTCATCCACCAGTACCCCCAAGTCCTTCTCCTCAGGGCTGCTCTCCATTCAGTCTCTGCCCAGCCTGTACATGTACTTGGGATAGTCCCAACCCATGTGCAGGGCCTTGCACTTGACCTTGTTGAACTCCATGAGGTTGGCAGTGTCCCACCCCTCCAGCCTGTCCAGGTCCCTCTGTATGGCATCCCTTCCTTCCAGCGTGTCGGCTGCACCACACAGCTTGGTGTCATCAGCAGACTTGCTGAGGGTGCACTCAATGGCATCATCCATGTCCCTGACAAAGATGTTAAACAGGACCGGTTTCAACACTGACTCCCGAGGAACACCGCTCATTACTGGTCTCCACTCAGACACTGAGCCACTGACCACAACTCTCTGAGTGCAACCAGCCAGCCAGTTCTTTATCCATCGAGCGGTCCATCTGTTAAATCAATGTCTCTCCAGTTTAAAGACAAGAAAAAGATGCAACTCTGTTGACTGTTCCTTCAAATGCAGCATTTTTAAGATATTTGCACAAAGTACTTAGAAAAAGACTTTCTTCTCCTTGTTCAATTGTTCCTGCAGCCCTATTCCACCACTTCACCTGTTCCCTTTCACACTCTTCCTTAAAAATTCACATCTCTGATTTTCCACTAATACAAATATAATTCTGGATCTACTTTTAAGAAAAACAATGAACAAACCTAACTCATGTCCTCATTTGCCTCCACAACTACCTCCTTCTGTTTCACCTGAAACTGCTCAGAATGCTGATCAGTGACTGCTCTCCCATGTCTCTTCAGACTATATGAAAAGGTCATCTTCTACCTCTTCTCTGTCCTGGGTGTCAGCATCCAACAGTGCCCGTTAAACTTAAACCCAACATTGCCACAATCTTTTCCATAGTGCCTTCTCAATTTCCAACTGTAGATCCAGATTTAAATCTTTCATTAAAACAAGTATCCTCTGCAAGAAACCTGAAAATCGTTAGCCTGCTAGCAACCATCCAAATAATGCACCTTCCCTTTATTCTTCCTTTTTTCAGTTACCTGTTACCTTGTTTCATACCTGTATATACACACACACACAAAGGTGTATATATAGGTAGCTCCTTGATGAAGTGGCTGTAGTTTTGTTCAGTGTTTTTACAGCATGGTCCATAAATGGGATTCCTAGAGCTAAACATATGACACACAAGAAAGAGGACTGTCACCTAGGCAAAGTGAAGATTCCCAGAGGATAGAATTAACTTGAATTACAATTCAAACCAAGAAAGATTTCTGCAACTGACTTCTACAGACCGCTCCTGCACAGAGCCTCAGGATACTCAGTAGGATCTCACACCAGTGGTTGGATCCAGCTATGCAAAACTGCAGAAGCTACAGCTTTTGTGCATTTTGCAGAGTACCTGGAAAGAGCAATTTAAAAGAAAAGGTAGGCACTTAAGATAAAACAAAGCTGGGGGGCACTGCATAGTAAACTAGGACAAAAAAATATCATGTCACTGGAATATCTTAATAATTGTGGCCAGCGGGTTGAGGGATGTTATCCTCCCCCTCTACTCTGCGCTGGTGAGGCCTCCCCTGGAGTGCTGTGTCCAGTGCTGGGCTCCTCAGTTCCAGAAGGACAAGGAGCTACTGGAGAGGGTCCAGCACAGGGCCCCTGAGATGATGAAGGGCCTGGAGCACCTTCCAGGTGAGGAAAGGCTGAGAGAGCTGGGGCTGTTCAGCTTGGAGAAGAGGAGGCTGAGGGGGCATCTTATCAATGCTTATCAATATCTAAAGGGTGGGTGTCAGGAGGATGGGGCCAGGCTCTTCTCAGCGGTGTCCAGTGACAGGACTGGGGGCAATGGCCATAAACTGGGAAACAGAAGGTTCAACCTGAACGTGAGGAAATAATTCTCATGTTAATGGCTCAAGCTAATACTTCTCAAGTTATTGAAACCTTAACTGAAGACCAGAGCAGCAAATGCTGAAAACATAGGAAAAGTTTAGATTTTAAATATAGTAAGTCATTATTTTAATAGGACTCATAAACAAGATTTTGGCAACATTCTTTTCAAGCAGAAGACAGCACTGAGATCTTTCTTTCAGACACAAAAAACCCCAAAAGATCACATCAATGGTGAACAGACTGATCTCAAATTTAGAACAGCAGTAACATGTATCTCTCTATTCCTGTTCTACAGTGTAAGCCTATTTTAGGCAGATTTCAGCCTATTTTAGGCAGATTTCACAGTACAGTTACATTTACAAGAGAAACTCCAAAAAAACCTGAACTTTTTTTATGGCATCAGACAGATAATGTAATTTTAAATTGCAGTTTTACTATTTTGCTTACTAAATAAATGTATTTATAAAAAGGATATTGAACCCAAAAGCATGGCCCCACAATGCAAGGAAGGATGTTCATACATTAGACAACTACTGTACATCTGAATGCCTCTTATTCATCACCTCCAAAATTAGCTATATCCCATGCACATTACGTGTCTCCTCACTTTCACTGTTAAGAATTACTTTTCATCAAAAGAATCATGAAACAAATATGCTAGAAGGAACCATTTTTCCATGTATCTTCTACAAGTTGCATGTATAAAATAATATACTTGAATAAATAAAATGGATTTGAATAAATAAAATGGAACTTTACCAAGCAGAGATCTTTCCCCTAGTGTGGGATCTCACCTGCCTCCAGAAAAAATGTTAAACCACTCTGGTTCACACACAACAACCACCAAGTTCCTTTCTGGCTGCCACCCACACGTCCAGCACAGAGCAGTGTCTTTTCCTGCCTCTCTGAACTGAAAGCAGTGCCTTTCAGTGCAGTGTAGCTTACCTGGGGGTAAAAATTACCCAAGTATTTCTTTTCAAGAAAACATACTTTTAAAGGAAACGTGTATTATCTGAGACACTACTTATGCATATGCAGATATGGTATTTAAACTCAAAGAACAAATATTTTGCTGAATTAGTTTCCTGTGCCATTAATTTTTTCTGTCTCATTTTGGGTTTGTGTCATATGTTGTATGCATATTTTAACCTTAATAGGCTGCGAAGTATGTTCTTGTGCATATTTGTGTAAACTGTATACTGATTATACACCAATTAGCTGATTTTAAAAACGAAAAGCATTTTTTTTCTATGCTAGCTATCTGAAGTTGCCAGTACTCGTAAGGGAAAACCAAAGACAGTCTGTGGAGGAGGCCTGAATATATAAACAGCAGAAAGATAATCCAACCAAAAGACAGATTGATGCCTTCAAACTTCCTGTGTTTGAAAGGAAAACCAAAGCTGAGCACACTGAGGGTCAGACACTTCATCAAACATGACCAGTACATGACAAAGGCAGTCGTTTGCGCTAGGTTTAGTAATAAAAGATTTTATGAAGGAAATTTTGAGGTTTACCTTTCTGTTAAAAAATATGACCAGAATCATAGCTTACAGACATTACTTAATATAAAACTCAGAGTTGATACACTCATGGCTGACTCACCATCAGCTTGCCTTTCAATAAATGGGGTGTCATTTTGTATCCAAATAATCATAAAACTATTGAAACAAATGATGAAGTATTTTTCTTGTGAAATACTTTTCCTATTTCTCTAATTTACAAAAATACTTAAATCTCAGGTTTGCATACAACAGGCTTGACATTTAGTCATAACATAAACGTATAATACCTACTTACACAAAACTCTCCCTTTTAGGACAGGATGCAAATTCTCTTTACTATTTAAATGTAGGGTGGAAGGTAAAATAAATAATTCTCAAGAGAATTAGAAAAACCATTTCCTTGCTTTCAGTGTTTGGCTCTGAGTAAGAACATGCAACACATGATGAGCTGTTCCAGATTTGCTGGCTTGAATAACCTCAATGCAAACTGCATTTACAGTTTATATAAAACAAACACATCTGGCAAGGCAATATATCTTTCCCTCAAATATTTTTACTTGTGTAACAATTGTTGTTAGTTTACTTACAAAATACAGCCTACCCGCTCCAGTTTTGCAATTTGGCCTATGCAAGTGGGCTCCTATTCTCAGATACACAAAGTAGTGCAATGAATACTTAAATACTTAAAACCAGGATACTCAAAAATCAGAACAAAACTATCCTAAAATGAGCCGTAGCCATTTAACAGTTAAGTTCATTATTGCATGCAAGTTTCCAATATGTCCCTCTATACCTGGATGAAGATTGTAGTGAATTTATGACAGATCTGAAACAGTTGCACAACTTGGGATCTGGTTTTAGATTTTGACAGTTAACTTGGAAAAGATGCAATTTCACCATGTTGGAAAAGCATTAAAAATATTTTTTTCCCCAGTGTTTTCCTGTTCCAAGACCTGACTGTAATTTTCTTATAAAATAATAGTAACAATAGCAATAATTTTGCTTTTTTTCCAACAATCTTAAAATGTTCCCAGGACAGAAATAACCTGTTATTCCCAACCTGTTACTACTAGGATGCAACAATGGCAATTCTAAATAGAAAAAGGAATTTATTTATTTTTTAAGTCAGTTTTAGAGGACTTTTAGAACTTTAGTTCTATATGCCAACCAAAGATTCTGGAGCAGTGAAAAGATACATTCAAAGACCCACACCTGGAAATGAAAGGATTTTCTTGGCATACAAACTGTACGAAGCAGCAAACAATGGTCCTGCCCAGGTTCTAGCAAAGGATCTGCAAGGCAACCACTGCTGACATTGATACAGCTTCAGACAGGCCATTCAGAGCCACGGCCTTTCTCCCTAAGCAGGGACTGATAACACAGCAAACGAAGCACCCACCAAAACTAGCCTACAGTTGCTGCGGCCCTGGGAACTGTGAGGGAAAGCACAAGGACTCTGTTTCCCTACCCCTATCTCTACACTCAAGCAAATGGTCCTTTTGAGCCTTTCAGAGGTGAAGCATGAACTAGCTGGAAGGAGATATTAAAATGCTTGGTTTCCTAGATGCTGACTGCCATCACTACCATGTATAACAGATCTTAACATCTTTATGAGGCAGGTATTGACCCAGTGTTTGCCAATAGGCAGCCTGAGGCAGACACCCAAAATACCTGGAAGCTATGAAAAATTTTTATATGCCACTATAATATAACAAAGAAAACCTCTGCCTGTCTGAAAAATCAATACATATTAAGATACCCGACCTTGGAAATGAAGATGTGCTAATCTGGCTAACAGAGTTGGCCAAAGTAGTGATTTAGCAAAAGTTAAACAGCAACTCTGCGACAGACCTAGAAAACAAACTCATTATTTCTTAGGTGTAGCCCTAACTTCTAGATCATACATGCAGCCCTGTAAAGAGAGGAAATACCTACCAATATTAACTACCACAAATGCACCAAGGCCAAGTGTAACAGTTTCCTGAATTATATCCACTACAGCAGTCATTTCTACCGTCTGTTTCCATTGGGTCACTAGTATTTGTGGTCAGCAAAACGTAAAAGGATGTGAAATGTTCTGGTTCTACTGTCCCCCGTGAAAAGCAGACGAAATTAAATCCTTGCATCTCTCCTGGTCTTTATCACAGACAGTGACCTAAAACTAGTAATACCACAGTGACCACCCTCACCAAGTAATGGAAGTACTAACCCAGGCAAGCTACTACCAGTGGCATTACACCAACTTTAAATTGTTCCTAGATTACATCTGTAATCCAAAGTAGTAATGTCCATTATATATTTGATGAAATCAGCCTTCACAAGAGGCATTTCAATTTACACTGATTTTATTATATGAACCCCTAATTTCAATTCAGTACTTAGAAATAATTAGCATGAACAAACAAGATATGAAGTTGGCTCCTGAATAACATTTTTGTTCAGAAATCCATTCTTTTCCTCTTAGCTACTTCGATGTTTCTTACAAATAATTTAGCTATTTTCCTTTAATACCTCTGTTGGACACTCGTCAATATTCCTCAAGGAAAAACTCTCCACAAGCCAGAAGCCCAAGAGGCCAAGATTCCTCTGCTGAAAATGTAAATGCCTCCTGAAGTGCTGCCACTTAAATTAGGCCAAACAAGTTAAGTAGTAAAACTATGCAACATAACACCACAGCAGTAGAAAAGCACTTATCATCTTGGTAATAGAAACAATGCACCAGCACAGAATGCTTCACTCCCACGACACTGGATCTGCTCTGAAGTTCCAAGCAGCAAGATTACATTGCCCAAGCAAATTAATAATACTGCCTATTATTTTCACTGCTGAACAATGGCTAAAGACCCTAAGATGCATCCCTCTCCTCACTTCCTAACAAGGAGAAAAAAAAAAAAAAATGTACCAGGTACCCCCTTTCAGGTCAGGTCATATTCTGTGATCAGTAAACAGATCAAAGTAGGGTTTAATAAAAATCACAGCACAAGAACACTGGAAGAAAATGCCCTGTGGCATTTAGGGCTCCCTCTTCAGTAAAATACTGCAATACTTTCCACAAGGAGATTTGCCACATAGGTCTTAAAGACTATTACTGAACACAACAGTAACTACTTGCTTAGGTGTCCTCACTTAAACAAGGTTGCTTTGGCAGGCATGCTCTAACCAACCCCAGAAAAAAAGAGGGGAAGCTCTCTTGGCCTTGTTATGCTCCATGCATCCTTAGCTGTGCTGCTGGAGTACGGCATGCTGCAACTGCTTGCTCTGCGGCAATGGCTGAGAAGTAGCCGAAAAATTTACTAACCCTGACACAATGTAGAGGTAGCCATGAGAAGTGGCAGTCCCCACCAAAGAAATCCAAAGCAATAACATCCTAACATGAAATCTACTATTTCCAAACCTAACCCCTTCCTCAAGCTACAGATCTCAGTGTCAGCCTTCGCTTCTCTCCTTTCAATAAATACAAGATTTTCTATTCTCCAGCAACAGACAGAAAAAAAGAACTTCATCTCTCATCATTTGAGCCAATGGGAAGGAATGGGAGGAGAAAGCCTCTGCTCTAAGTATCATATTTGGAGTGTTATCCCCTGGTGACTGAACTGAATCTCAGCATCTGCCACAGCTATTAGTCTTCTCCAAATAGCAGCTGAAGCAATATGGAACAGACTTGGTCCCTAGATAATTTCCCAACTACTCATATGGTTCTGTATAGCAGCCATGAAAAAGAATAATTTGTGGTAATTTAATTCTGTTGTTGCTTGAAAAACCTATGACCCAAAGCAGAAACGTTGGACATATCTCCAGATCAAGACAAAGCTTTCTGAGATTTACTTCCAAAGGTTTTCTTTCAGAGGACATCACCTCTTGCAGAGAGGTGGAGACTACCCCCCCCACACACACACACTCATTTTAAAGGAAGTCGTACGTTTTGCAGCAATTATTAAATCTTCCTTACTTGCTGCTGCAAACCTTGGCTTTACGACCTCTAGTCAAATTGCCAGCTCAAATACAATATTTGCTGATAATATGGAAGAGGAAATTTCCATATGCACAGTCCTAACAGCATAGAAGGCACGCCAGAATGTAAATTACATTACAGAAATGATTAATGACAGCAGATTATTCTGTGTAGGACAGCAAGCAACAAATTGTTCCGTGAAGTCTCCATGAAAAACTATAGCCCATCTCTTGCACATAGCCAATTGCCTTCCCACAAGCAAAGAAGAGCATAAACATAACCTAAACAAAAATCCAGCTTTTACACTGCCAATTTTTTTTGTGTTGTTCTGCTATTCCTGAGAGCAGGACTACGAGCTAGGGAAAGAAACAGAAGATTTGGAGGCTTTCATTTTAGCAACTCAAAACAATACATAGGAATCTGCACTGGGAGTCAAGCCAGACATGAAGAGCACACATTCCAGTCTGAAACAGAAGACAATGATAGACACTTCCCAGGAAACTAATGCGTTAAGCTTTATGCTTTCCACTTTTTTTTGTTACTTTTTTTTTTTTAGGTTCTCTGTAACCAGTCTCTGTCCCAGACAGAACATGAATACGTGAATGTGGACTGACATCACTGTACAAAAAACTCCATATACAAGCTGCCAGTTCCTTACTTTAATAAGCTTTAGTAAGCTCCTCATATAGCTTTCCTTAATTAAACATATCTAGCAAGGATTTATTTAAGAAAGGCATGTCTGCACAAATTATTGTGGAAATATTATACATAATACGTGCATCCATACAGCAGTCTAAGAGGACAATTCAATTTTTAAACTTTTTTTTATTATTTGTGCTTTGTTTTTACAGTTAAATAGACTCTAGCTTTATTCCTAGAAACAGGAAAGATTTAAATGTTTTTCTTTTAAAGGTTTGAATTTAATCTGCACTTAAGCTTCCATATACTGTACCTTTTTTGTTGGTTCTAATAATTGTCTCAGACAACAGTAAAGGGCTTCCATTGGAAACTTCATTTATAGGCTTCTCTGGTGGTTTGTTGGCAGTATTTTCTTTCTTCATGTCCTTCTTTATTTCCTGCAGAAGAAAAGGTGGGTGGAGAGGGAGAAGAAAAGGAAGAAACAGTTAAAAAAGGTATTACAGAACATTATAAATCTCCAGCTCTTAAATTTCTTAAAACTTCTATGTTATATATCCCTGCCTATTCTACTGCTACCTCAAAGATTCTTTATAAGTTGAAATGCCACAAAATGAAAGCATTTTTCAGTAACTCTTTCAAGCAGTACTATCTTTTTCCTTTCTAAAAAAGGTCAATTTCTTATTTATGTGTGAAACTTGTAAGACAGCTTTGCAAATCTCTTACTAAAGATCACCAAAGCTGAAGGGCTGGGGGATATTCACCAATTAGCTGCACATTTCATGCACAGGGCAGAACCAGGTCCAGTGCTCCTGATGTAAAGGCAGCTTACTCTGCTTCCCCTCTGTTGAGAAGGCCACAGAAACAACCACCATAGCAGGAAGAAAAGTATTAACTAGGAAAATATGACAAATGTTACCATAATTGGCAGAATCATATAGAGAGCCTGCTGTCAGAGCCGTTCCTAACACTAACACATTTTGCAGCTGACTACCTTTTAAGGTGATCAACCTTTTTGGCAGCACAGAGAAAAACTATATGGTGGGGTTTCATGAAAATAAACCTACAGAAAACAGCTTCCCCAGACTTCACAGTCAGTGCCTGAGAAGATGCTCTGTTGGATTCTTAAGCAGACTTTAAAGGCCTACTTGCTTAGCTGTAGTGTTACCTCCACTTTATATACATGGGAACCGAAGCACTGAAGAGACTGAACAATTTGCCATGTACCAAAAAATACGGAAAACATAGGTTGCAGAGCTACTTGGGCTGGGAGGGACCTCAATGGTCTCTACTCCAACATCTGGCTCAAAGCAGGGCTATCCCCTGGGGTCAGACCATGTTGTTCAAGGCTTTGCCCAATTAAGTCTTCAAAACCTCCAAGGACAGAAACTGGACAAAAATTTTGCTTATACCCAGCCTGAAACTTACTTTTCAAGTCCTGTCTGCTCTCTCCTGTCCTCCCCACCAGGCACCACTGTGAAGAGCCTGGCTCTGTCTTCTGGATACTGTCCTTGTGTGTACTGGAAGGTCTCCCAAAGCTGTCTGTTCTCCAGGATGAACAAGCCTACCTCTCTCAGCATGTCCTCACAGGGTACATGGTCCAGCTCCCATGGCCAAAGGACTTGCTCCAGTTTATCAGTGTCTGCCTTTTACTGGTGGACTCAAAATGGGATGCTGTATTCCTCATGTGGATTAACGAGGTACAGATAAAGGAGGATTATCACCTCTCTCAATGCGCAGCCCAGGACACTGTTGGCTGTGTTTGATGCTATGGTACATAAATGGCTCATGTTCAGCTTGCTCTTCACTAGGACCCACAGGTCCTTTTCGGCAGAGTTTCTTCCAAACTCATCAGGCCCCAGCCCGTATGCATGCTAGCAATTCCTCCTTCTCAGGGACAGAAACTGGCATATGACATTGCTGGATTTCATGCAGTTCCTGTCTGGGTCCTTCTGAACAGCAGCCCTGCCTCTGAGCATGTCAACTGCCCCCACCCCCATTTGGTGCCATCTGCAAGTCTGATGAGGTCTTTTACATTGAGTGGACATCAGGCACATGCTGGAGAGATGTGATGCCAACCAGAAGGACCTGAACAGGCCGGAGAGGTGGGCCTCTGCCAACTGCATGAAGTTCAACAAGGCCAAGTGCAAGGTCCTGCACCTGGGCTGGGGCAATCCCAAACAAATACAGGCTGGGTGGGGAATGGATAGAGAGCAGCCCTGAGGAGAAGGACTTGGGGGCAATGGTGGATGAAAAGCTGGACATGAGCCGGCAGTGTGCGCTGGTAACCCAGAAAGCCAACTGGATCCTGGGCTGTATCCAGAGAAGTGTGGCCAGCAGGTCGAGGGAGGGGATTCTCCCCCTCTACTCTGCTCTTGTCGGACCCCACCTGCAGTGCTGCATCCAGCTCTGGGACCCCAACATAGGAAAGATATCAGCTGAAGGAAAAAAGGACATTGACCAGTTGGAGTGAGTCCAGAGGAGGCCATGAAGATGCTGAGAGGGCTGGAGCACCTCTGCTATGAAGAAAGGCTGAGAGAGTTGGGCTTGTTCAGCCTGGGGAAGAGAAGGCTCTGGGGAGACCTTATAGCACCTTCCAGGACCTGAACGGGCCACAAGGAAGCTGGGGGGAGCTTTTGACAAGGGCCTGTAGTGACAGGACAAGGGGTAATGGGTTTAAATTGAAAGCAGGGAGATTTAGATTAGATATCAGGAAGAAGTTCTTCACAGAGAGGGTGGTGAGGCACTGGCACAGGTTGCCCAGAGAAGCTGTGGATGCCCCATCCCTGGCAGTGTTCAAGGCCAGGCTGGATGAGGCTTTGAGCAACCTGGTCTAGTGGAGGGTGTCCCTGCCCATGGCAGGGGGGTTGGGACTAGATGGTCTTTAAGGTCCCTTCCAATCCAAACCATCCTATGATTCTATGACAGGCAATGGCTTTGGATAAACTCTTCCCTAGTATAAAACCTCTACCCCTCGTCCTCCCTTTCAACTCTCATACATTCACAGCCCTCTTCTATCAGACATCAGCACTAAAACACAGAAAGTAAATTTCTACTTGAAGTTTCTGAAGTTGTTATCCAAGAACAGAATCAACCAATACAAGAATTTCCAAGTCACTCTAGATAAGACGCACTTTAAACCTGAATTTCATAATTGGGTTTTTTTTACCTTTTATGTCCCCAGTCCGATTGGTATTTCAAAGCTAAGCCATTAGCTACACTACATTAATACAGTCTTCTGTACCTGCACAAGGCATTTACTGTGCATCAGTATTCTATGAGCAGAGTTAAAAGTTTTATAAACTGCTGCCCACTGAAGTTACAATGAATTTTTTATCTAGTGCTATCACACCGCTAAAGTAGTATCTAAAACCCAACTCATCACAGTAACCATCATAACTGAAGTAACAAATGTGATCGAATATGTATGAAATACATCTGTGAATAGATGTGAATGCATCTGTGTGATAGATGCTGCTGCTGTTAGAGGAAGAAATATTGCACACAGTTCTTGTGTAAAAGTGAATCACAGGATAATTTAAGAACACTGCATGCATTTACAAGTAAATGTTATATCACTTTCTAAAATGGACTAGACTAATACGTACATTATTTCATGAGCTTCTTTCCAGAGCCTCAAAAATTAAAATATATAATAAATGAGCCCACCCAAAGCTCACTGTATTGAAGCTTTAAATTTATTTTGTAGACAAACTCATGGTATATTAAAAAATCATCTACGGTTTAAATAGAATTTGTGAGTCAAAGAGCACTCCTGTATGATCAGGACCACAACACAACAGCCTACAGAAGACCCTGTCTTGCCAGAATTTGCTTCCTGTGTGTCACTATTGTGTTATTTTCCATTCTTTATGTCAGAGTGTAATTAAATCCTCAACTCACAAACTTTGAAACAACAGTGTGATTTTTTTTTTTTTTTATTTCTAAAATCTTATTTGCAACTTCAAAAGTGACAGAGAAAATTGTCTACTCTAAGAGAAGGCAGTGTTGTACCCTCAAGTCTGCAAATGAATGACTCTGGTACCTTTGCTGCTGCTGACAGCTTTTTGAGGAAGCCTGGTTTTGCTCCTGAAAAAATCAACAGGAATACAACAAGCCAACTCCAAAACACTGGCATTTGATTTTAGGGTGGGAAGTGTTACATTTCCTTTCACATCCACTATTCATAGAAAAAGGACAGACACACATGACAAGTGTCCACTAAGCCAAAATTCATATAGGAGGTACATCACTTCGCAGCCACCTAAGTTGTCTAAGGATTGCTTTTTTCCTACCTTGCTAGTATTGATTTGGGCTACTTTTCACCACTGTTTCCTTCGATGTTCATGAGACGGGTCATAATTTCACACAGCTACTGCCCACATTAACATGTGATCAACCTCAGCAGCATGAAATTATAGATCCAGGAGGGAATTGAAAGAAAAAGTGGAGAATTCTCTAAATAGTGAAACAAATCAAGCAAAAGCCAAGCCAGTCCTAGTAAGCTAAAATCTTACTAGAAACACACTCAGACTTAGCAATACCCTATGGCAAGCCCATACCAAATTAGTGCAGCACACACTCTGCAGCAGAGAAGTTATGCTTTAAGCCACTTGCACCCCTTTTCAAATCCTGGTCTTAGTCTATGGCAGAAGACTTAAAAACAACCAACCAAAACCAAACCAAAGCCCCATACCGCAAGCAGCCTCACCGCTGCAGCCAGCAGCAAACATCAGTGCCAATATTACACCCCCTCTCCTCAACCCTCTCGCTAGTATTTTCTTTCTGCTTCTGCATGTCTTCTATATCGCTCACCCTTGGGGACCTTAGGATTTTAGGACTTTTCTTCAGCTGTGGCCCACACAGAGCCAGTACACTGGTCCTGTCCATGACCAACTGTTTCACTGCTAACACACCTGGCCCACATAGCCTTAGCCCCCTCCCATGCAGTCCCTGGGCATGGCTCAGCAAATAACCCAGCACACAGGCTGTTCCCAATAGGCACTGTGGAAGAGGTGACACTGCAGAGGTAAAGGCAGGACAGAGGTTTTAGCCATGCGAGTTGAATTATGCCGCTTATCCTCAGGACAAAGAAAGGAACCCTAGTGCTGTTAAATTCAGGAATATTGCCATAGCCATTTTTATATATCTCCACTCTTATCTGCTTTAAAAAGTATGTTATTGCTCTACAACACTATAATGTCCTACTGAAAACTGCATTTATGACTGAAAAAACAGAATGCAAACACAAACAACTCTGGCCACATAGGTATACCAAGCCAGCTCACTTTATTTCACCACAAAAAGCACACTGAACATGACTATCTTTTGTATTTGGTAAACGATGCAACTAGCATGGCCCTAAAAACTTGTCATGGGTAGTTCAAGAACAGCTGAATTTAAATGCCAATGGCAGATGAAGAGAACCTAATAATTCAGCTGTGAGCTCAGGGACTGCTGTGTACAAAAGGAGAGGAGAAACAAGAATGGTAAGGGAGTTTACTATGTTACACTGCTTTAAATTACTCGGGGAAAAAACTGACCTAGAATTAGCTGTCTGCCCAGCAAGGCCTTCAGTGCACCTCCCGACCAGGATTCTCGCACTGGTTTCTGGTGGTATTTCGACTACAGCACATACACTCACACCCTGATTAGATATAACCACCACTCACTGTGGGCCAATCTGTCCTCCAGTAGGACAAGGAGGAGTGGACAGGTACAGTGGGGCATCTGCAGCATGCTGAGTCTCCTCAAAAGGACAGTGTGAGCCCCTTCACCAGGAATCCCTGCGGTGACGCTAGTCAGACCAGACTCAACGACCTAAGCAGCCCTTTCCTGAACCACGTTCACAAGACAATGTCCATGGAGAGCCCTGTGCAGAGCCTTAGGGGAAAGGGGCTCGAAGGGATCCTAAGCACAGTGCTTGGCTCTTCACCCAACCACAAGCACCTTGCCCACCCTTCCGATACTGAGATCTTTCTGCAGAATGAGCAGCTGTCTCACTCACACAGCTTACCTGCAAAGAGGCAGGCTTTCACAGTGCCAGCAGCTTCAAAAACATCTCTAAACCTCATCTTTGGTATTATTTGATACGTGATTTTGGGGCAGTGCCTGGCATAAATTTCAAGGGTCAAAACGCTGCAGTTTTTCCTAGCCCACACAAAGATAATTGCAGGTTATTAGCAGATCATTTTCAAGGGGCTATGCCTCACGAACCTAGCCCTTAAGTAAATGGCCTCGTATTTCAACCACTAAATCTATACCAGGCCCTCTTGACGCCACGAATTTTAAGTCGGCTGCCACCTCCTGTGTATGTGGGTTTCAGAGTGATTCCAACACGATAAGCAGTTCTTACTGAGAAGAGGCATCCTCAGTCTGAGAAATTCTGAAAAAAAGTCACTGTGAACTTTATAGCTAAACTTTAAACCTGATTTGAAGAAATACGACAATTTCAAAGTTATTACGGGAATGTAAAACATATTTTAGAGTATTCTGAATGCCCTTACACTTTGTACACCCTTTTAATATCTAAAAAAATACTATTTTTTTGTAACTAAACTTCAACCACACTGTAAATCACCAAGCAAAAATTATTTTATTCTAGCAAACTTTGAAATGTGGTTTCTTCAAAGAAATACAAAATCCTATACAATACTTGAGCTGTTTTTACTTGGATCTCCTCTAATCCAATCCTACATCAGTATGAGCAACAGAAAAATTGTAAGACATTTTCTGTAAGCTTGTAAGCCTCACAACGTGACAAAGTATTAACTAACAACAAATTATATAGGGTGATGAAACTACATCACATAGCAAAATACAACATATTTAAGTGTATTTGTACCCTATTAAATGGCTATTTCAACATATATAATCTAGAAATTGAGCATCTTTCATCTTTAGGTCAAAAATTTACTCATTGACATGACACATGCCTTGTCAAGCTGGAGAGAGACAAAAAGAGTGGTTAGTAGTTTTCAAAAAGAGAAGTCTTTTTCTGCCATTTTCTATTGCTGTTTGCAAGACCTAACTTTGTTTTCAGAATTTCATCACTCATCTTTCAAGGAAAAGGCCTACTCTGTGTGTCTACATGATGAAGTTTCCGCTCATCTATCAAAAAGCTTCCTTGAATTTATATCAAATGCTTGAACTAGGTCAGCCACAAAAGTTGCCGTTAGTGTTTGTTACAAAGTCTGAAGGAAAATACAAGAACTACTGCCATTTTCACTACACCATAGTTTCAAGACTTTTTTTACTCTAGCAGTTCTGACCTTTACAGGAAACTCAACTGACAAGTTTTGAGGGAATTACTGCAACCCTTTCTACAACTGTGAATGTGATGAAATGCTCTCCTGTGCTGCAGCAGATATGAAATCCTCCAGCCAACACTTAATTCCAGATAGCTGTTGGGAGCCATGAAAAATTATGAGAAAAATCTCTATCAGGCTACAAGGTGATTTAACTATGGCTTCCACGTGCAAAAGTAAAAACAGTTCTTTTATACAAGAAGCAAGAGGTTTAATCAAAATCAAAGCTTTTTGAAAACAACACATGCATACTGGAAGAGTTAAAAGCTGAGAAATAATGAGGCTATCACAATTCAAAAATCTACAGCCTGTAGAGAGCAGGAATAAAAACCCAGAATCATATCCAGCCTGGGGGAAACTACACAACACATCTGAATTACCAAAATACGACAATGGAAATGTCAGGACCCCTTTGACCCCTCTGAGATGCACAATACTTTTCCTTTAATCTCTGTTCTCAAAAACCATACTTTACAATTCAAGAGACAACTGCCACCACCATTTCCTGCAAACAATGTCTGCAACTTCAAACAATATATGAATTCAATTATCCGTTTATATTAAAACCTCAAAACACAACTCTGCTGCAGAGTACATCAATGCAATATTTAGTCCTCCTGAGTAATTTCCTGTGACATTTTCACTAAAACTAGTTAAGAGTTATTGAATAATTATAAATGTGCTGAGATATAAATGCAACTCTGATATTGTCAAGACTCTTGTAGTCCTACTATGATAAACAATGTATCTGGCAGCAAGGTTGAAAAAACCTTCCCTGCAACCGAACTAGCATCAATGTGAAAATTATTTTCAACCAGAAAGATGGTGGCAGCACTAACATACAGTATGCCTTCATAGCACTAGCCTTAAACTCTATAAAAAAGTTTCTGTGACAATAAAGAAAGCACCTAGCTTTTATTTTCCTAGCTTCTGCATCACTTGAGATTTACTAGTCTTTGGCTTCTCCTTTCTAGGGCAACCACTGGCTCCAAGACACAGACGCAGAACATGGGACCTTCAAGCACCATGATCAAGACTGAGCTCTCTCCATTAGCTGACGTGAGACATTTATCAGTGGCTCTGTCAGTAAGTAGAGAGGGAAGGGCAGCTTGGAGAGCACGCTTCCCCAGCAGTGAACAGCTGCACAGATCCCATACTGCTACTGCACATCATCTGAGCTCACGGCAAAAGTTACGCTCCTGTTTCACTACAGCAGGATTCCATGTCCTCTCGCCTCTCTCACTATCAGCTCATCCGAAGTTTATAGGAAACACGTTCCCAACTGCCTGTCAGGCATGTGACCTAATCTTTGGAGGGAAAAAAAAAATAGGGTTACAGTTCATGAGTGCTGGGGTTATTTCTAAACCACAGTCTTTAAGCCTCTCTCAAAGAGTTCTTTGGTTTCTGTATCTAACCTTCAAACTCAAGTCTATTTCTGCAGCTCACATGACTTCTATCTGATTTACAGTTTGATAGAAAAAAACATTATTTGTTCACGGAGTTTTACATGCTGAACAGTGTATCTATTCCAGCAGTAAGGGCATGCATAGTGAAGCACTTTAAGGATGAAGGCTCTGATGAGCCTTACCCTCCTTTTTCTTGTTGTGTTACATAAAAAAGACAGTCTTCTGGTTTGCTCCCTCCCAGTGCAAATGAACTCTGAAACGCCATGCACGTAGTCAGAAGCGCTGCTTGCATGGCTGCTCAGGTAAGCCTGCGCTGCTGCTCTTGCTTCTCAGATGGAAGGTCTTACAAACAC
The DNA here is from genome assembly GCA_027574665.1 of Rhynochetos jubatus. Lineage (NCBI taxonomy): Eukaryota > Metazoa > Chordata > Aves > Eurypygiformes > Rhynochetidae > Rhynochetos > Rhynochetos jubatus. The sequence continues at coordinate 53,074,690 of CM050649.1, read as the reverse complement.
TGCAAAGCTTCCTGTCAGGATACTGCTCAGCTATCTCTTGTATGTCTCTAAAACCTAGCCTGTAGAATCATAAATTCATTACACAGCCGTAAGTCAGGGTTTCAACATCCCATCTGCCACGTGCACTGGTTTTGTGGCATTTAAATAATGATTTTATTTATAAACTTTACTTAATATAGAGGCAATGCCTCAAACATTTGGGACAATATATTGGGTAACATGAAAACGTTCGATGTAAAATACGTATAGTTTGGATTTAGTGCAAACAACTTGCAACAAACAAAATCATTACGAAATGCAAAGCAACAGTTGTTACAAAAGTAAATTAACTTTTACAATCGATGCCTTCTACATTAACTGCAAAAATACTGTGCCACTGGAAGCACAGTGCAACCGGTTCCTGCTTAAAGTGCTGGTAACTTCCCTGTGATATCCATGTCTGAACATTCCCTGGTTACTCCAGCCTGAGATGCCGATGCTATGATGCCCTCTCTACTATCAATTTTAAGGAGGACACATGCTGCCACACCTGAATTCCTCTATTCCACCTCTACACACCAACACCCAGAATGTTACAGCAAAATGCAGCTCCTCTTTTAAAGAATCTCTACATTCTTCCTTTTTTGATAGTGCTTTGTTACATCTTTTGTACATCCTTCCGATAATAAAAGGTTTTCTGGATAGGATAAGCACGCTTGGATATGTAGAAAGCCTTGTGTTTTCAGAAAGCTGAATAAGCATGTTTTATAAAAAGAATTTAAAAACTCTTGGATTTGTTAAGTCCTATGCAATCTTTCAGCTCTGTTTTAATATGGACATGCATCATATCTCCTGCATCCAATCAGGTCAAGAAAATCTCCTTGTTTCATGTCCTTAGCCTCAAAATTTCGTTCTTCAGTTCAAAAGGAGACAGCTCATATTCACCTAAAACATTTAGCTTTTTTTAATTACCAAAAAAGAAAATAATAAAAGAAGGGAAAAGAAAAACAGGAGACTCTGAGAAACAGTAAAGAATACAACAGTAAGAAAAGTGGGGAACACATATTAAAAAATGCTTACCAAATACACAACGCCAACTGTCTCAGAAAGTCAGGAAGGAAACAAGCATACACCCTCTGCTCATTGCAGTTTGGGCTTTGGAGATGTGCTTGGCCACAGTGGTGATTAGCTTTGCTACCACCAGATCAGGCAATTCATTACATCTTAATGCACTTAATGGACCAAGGCTGAAAACTGTAATTAGAGCAATAAAGAAAGGCAAAGAGGAAAAAAGATGTTATGCTGGGTGATGGATGCCATTCCAAACCACTCAATTCATCCTGACCCCAACACTGGCATGCCGAGGAGGGGAGAGTGGTCCAGGCCTGATGCTCTGTTCCTGGTTTCTCTAGCAGGTACTCTAACAGCTCCTATGGATTCCACACCACAGCAGCAGAAAAAAATGACAGTACTGCTCTCTGAGATGTGACAATCTAGGTGTAAGAAAAAGAGTAACTGATGAAAGAAAGAGCAGGTGGCAGGAAGCATGAGGAAGCCGAAGTGATCAGCACGGGCCAGGTGCATAAGCACTTATCAGCGTTTGGTAAGCTCTGTGATAAGACACCTTTAAGGAAGTCTTTGAAAAACATCAAGTTCTTTATGTGCAGTTTCCCATGTAGGTGAGAAGTACAAAAGCAGAAGCTTGTTACGAATTTAATAAAGAGGTGAGGAAAATGGAACTTGTCACCAGAAAAGGGGCACATAGTCCCACCACCCGTGTACAAGGCACTGGGGAGATGGTGACCCAAAGAGCCTAAAACTCAAAGTAGACAAGCTGCAAAACTGATAGGGACTTTGCATTTCTGAAACCTTACAGAGGACCAAAAGACACAGAAGAAATTGCACAACTGCAGCAGGTTTCATAACCTGCAGGAGAACTGAAAGTGACCTCCTTACTTCATACTCCCAACAAGTTGTCTGCTAGCACCCACCAAGTGAACCCTGAGCACACATTCCCCGCCCCAGTTTTCATGTGGGGCTGCGAATTCATTCTGCTTTATGTATTTGGCAATGTGAGTAGCGAGGTTCACGGCACAAGGCGCTGCTGCAGCAGGGATTACCATGGGGAAGATGCCTGGCAACCAGCCTCTTTAACTGGTGCCCTCCTCTTCCTCTCTCACCTCCATAACCTCAGTGACAATGGATGGCAGCCAAACTTTGATCAGTTGGATCTCCTGCCTTTCACCTGTGTTTGCAACAGCACAGTACAGTCTGTGTTTCAGCTGCCCAATTGTCTCAACACACGTATACACACACATCCGTGCAGGTGCTTAAAAACACATGCATGCTCCCTGCACCTGCGAGTACTGCAGCAAGGTACTGCAGGGAGGCAGAAAAGGTGCTTCTCAGCCAGCTTCCCCTCAGTCCAGCCCCAGCAGAGTGAAATTATTCATGCGATCTCACTTTTTAATAAAATAAAGTTTCTCCTCTCAAAGGCTCCATTTTCATCCAGCTATTAGAAACATTATTCCTTTGCTTGAAAGTGCAACATCATTCCTCATTTTGTCAAGCAGAGAGTGGGATACACCAGAATTTAGCATAATAGATTCCCCTCACAGGCACGTGGCCATATTAAAAATGTCTGCTGCTAAAGACTACAGTTTTAGAAGATGATAAATGGGTATTTCATGTAGTAATGTGCTGGGTTCTGCTGTCAGTACAAAAAGCTCTGTATTGACACACGAAGCAAAATAGATAAGATATACAAGAAGCTACTTGAATCCATGAATTTCCAGGGTTGTTTCTTTGTTTCTTCTCACAGCCATGCAATTTGAAGTAGATTACCAATACAGAGAAAGAGACAACATACGTTCTTAGAAAAAACCAATGAGAGACATTATCACAAACTGTACCGTGCTAGATACCCAGATAAACTATCTCTGTAACACAGACCGGTTCAGAGACTAAGTAGCACAAATCCTTTCTGAAGAATCCTATCACACACCAGATGATCCTTAACAGCAGGATTTTCTAATGAGAACATTAACTGACTCATTCAGTGCCTTGTATTCTGTTTAAAATCATGTGGAAGAATTTTTTCATGGAAGGATTTATCTTGTCTAAATGATATGTTATACAGTGAAAAAGAAACAAAACAAAAAACTGAGTAAGAGTCACACTGCTACCCAAAACATAAAAAATACAAAAAAAATATAGCTGCATAGAATTTCAAAATTTTAATTTCAGCCACACTTAAAAAAATCCCTAGTGAAGGTCCAAACAGCCATTTTTCTTTTCAATTAAAAAGTCAGGAAAAATTATACAAATTCCTACATAGGTCTTTAGTCACATGAGTCTACATTACAGAATAAAGAACTGTGCCATAAAAGGTTTGGGCAAATTACGTAGATTACTATTACTCTTTGATAGACCCGTCTTCAAATACATGCTACTCTGTTCAATCAACCCAGTTACTCGACCCTCTACAGCATACAGCTATAAAGGTTATACAGAGAAGTCCACTGAACCTACACAGACAGGGCAAGCATTGTGTAATTCCACTGCATGTAAAATTAAAATTGAGTCTCCTCAGACAAGGCAAGACTTTTTTCAAAGGAAAAGGGGCTCACGAAAATATTTATCTGGAAACACAGTTACAGTGTTACAGGATTTTTAGGGTTTTGTTTGTTTGCGTAACCAGCTGTATGAAAGCTAGCAGGCATTAATGAAATAAAATCCTAGATTAAATCAGGGCTAATGAGATCAGTAGACACATCATTATTCAAATCACACACCATGTGAATAGTATGTGCTGCCAGATTTGTAAATCAGAGATTAGAATTTAACACTCTTCTTTCTGCAGTCTGACAGTTTAGGGCTAGAGATCTCTTCATAAATATTGCTGGCATCCACCTGCCACAGCTTCACAAGAAAATGTATTGTGATTGCAGTTTTTCCTGGTGTTAAGCACCAACAATTTCAAGAGGGAACTGATGGCTAAGGCAGTTCCTCAGCTGACAGCCACGTTCCTCAAGCTTTACAAGCCTTGCAGATGTCAAACAAAATTTGTTACTTAATTATTTTCCTTTTTAATCTGACCTTGCTTTCTGCAAATATTACAGCAAGTACAGGTTAATCCATGTGAGTTTGGAATGGGGCCATACACCTTGTGATTCCTTCTTGTCTAGTACAACCTTCTGACTATGAGCATGTTGCTGATATGCTCAACTCCAGTGGTGATTCTCTTTCCAGTGTGACTGGTATGCAAAAGTTTACTGCAAAAAACAGAATTCCTTTTTCAAAGAAAAAAGGAAGGAGAGAGATGAAACTGAAAAGATTCAGAGAAAGATTTTTAATAATCCCCATTAAAAGATGCCCCAGAAGCATGGAAATCCCTTTATAAAAAGTAGGTCGCATGTTTCTTTAGAGGTATTAGACTTAATCGTAAAGACTTGAAATTTAGAAGATAGTCATTCATAAAGCCTTAAGAGCTGGGAAAACTGACCCAAACCTTAAGCAACAGGTCTCAAAAATTCCCTGGCTGACAGGGAGAAATGCAGCAGCAGCTGTCCTCTACACTTCAGACTACCTTCTCTTAGTAGAGTGGAGGTCTCCAGACAAAGCTTTTCATGGTACCTCTAGGACCTTCGTATGTTCTGTCTGCTTTTTTACAGTTGTGAAGAAAGAACAAGCAGGCAAAAGGAGATGGATGGGCCAACCTATTCAAGCAGAACAATCTTCCACTGGTCTTATCCAAGAGAAAAGAGGTATAAAGAATTTTAAGCAGTAGAAATAACCATGCTCAACACTGATCCAGAACAGCAGAGTGTTGCTCAAGACTAAAAAAAAGGCATGTTGAGTGCTACAACTGCCTGAGAGAGTTTGATAAGATATTGGTATTTGTAGGAGAGGTGCAGCCTCACATCTCAGATGGGAAAAGATCTGGTGATCACAATCCGCAACCTCAAATTACTCAATCCCGTAATTACTCAGTGTTTGCAAAAGAGATTGGCATGTTACCTTCGAAGTAATGCAACATACTGAAACTACCTTTGCAGTTTCTCAGTGTTTATTCATTCAGCATGAAGCTTTAAACAAACTTTCAGGATATCACTGCCACCCAGACTCACTGGCTTGTATTTAATCAAAAAAAAGTAAGTAGAGGACATATGATCAAGTCCACATGAGAAAAAAAACTGATGTGCATCTGGCTATCAAGGTCAGCAGGATTCCTGTTTACAGATAAGAAGAGTTGCATGAGAAAGTATGGTTGTTGTTTGGATAAGTCTCCTTCCAAGCAGAGACTGCTGTTTTATGGTGCTTCCTATTGCTTCCCAGTGTGACAGTATGCATGAGGCTCACTACTATTAAAACTCCAGCTTTATATGTAAGACAGAGGTGAAAGAAAAGTACTAATTATTATCGTGCTTCTGAGGAGAAGGCAAAGTTTGAAGATGAGAGTTAAAAGAAAGCAGGTGCATAGGAGTCATCAAGGATGAAGAAATGTTACAGTTTGGCCACATATAAAGATCATTGGAACTTCAGGATTGACTCCTCTGAATCTACTTGCTTTGTTAAGCATCACCGAGGGATGATGCAAACTGAACAAGCAGAAACAAGATCTCAGCAGCTGTAAACTCCTATGGAAATTGCCTCTAAGTATTTTTTCATTTTAAAAGTTAATATATAATTTTTTTTTTTTTTATTTTACATTTAAACATGATTACTCCAGGTCAAGAAGTGTACTTTATGCAAAGGTTGTCCACCTGATTTTAACAGGCCTCCACAATACAGTAAAAATTTTAGGCATTGTAAGTGAGGATAACTTCCTCTGCCCCTCGGAAACAATACAAAACCTAGTAACAGTTGGAGGAAAAAGGGGGTGCCTATTGACAAGCAATAGCAAAAATCACCCAATGATACTATATAAAGATTAACATAAATACAGAATCACTGGCATTTGAAGATGCCATGTGATTACATGCCACGAAACCACCTCCCTCACTGTTCTCCCTCTGCTAGCTGTACCTGGAGATAACGGGCAGATGCCACATACTTGTATGTAAATATTCTCCACAGCCTGTATTAGAATTTATTGAACATTCAAGCATTTGAAACACACACATACACACAACCAAATTAATTTTGATGGCCTATTAAAACTTGTCTGATTAGGGAAAAAAATAGGAAGGAACAAATATTTATGCTACAAGTACTGTAATAGCCACTTCAAATTACAATTCATATTCAGCATATCACTGATGACTGAGTTGTGTGATTCCAGTTCTTATATGGGAAAATAAAAATAAAACAAAAAAATCACTTATATATTTGTGGAAAAGTGTCCTGAACAAACATCATCAGTAAAAGAAACTGAACACACCGGTTTCAGAAATTTGTACTGAACAAGCTGTATCTAAAAGCCCATTCCTCAGGAAAAAGACGACCTGAGACCTGACAGCACTTCTTACACTGTGAATGCACTGTTCCTCTCCCTCTGTGATCCAGGCTAGATGGGGGAATATTGAAAAATAGAAAAGTTGTCTAGGACAACCTGCACAGCAGTAATAAAACCCAAACCAAACACCAAAAATCCCCATCCAATACACAAAACAACCCACACACCCAAACAAACAAAAAAAAGCACACCCCATGGGTGTGCTTTACTTTGTTAACAGTATACTTATATTCACAAATGAACCAACAGACTACTTCAGGAATGTCATTAACCACTTCAGGCAATGCCTGTGATGGACACTTCCATAATTCACGGGAGTGGTGACTTGGTACAGAGAGCTCTGAAAGGCAACACAGATAAATACACAGCAGACTACTCTGAAAAGCACACTGAAGCGATCGGTTTTAATCCCAATATAAGGCAGGGAAGAAACAAGGCCTGTTGAGGATGGTCTACTAGAGAAAGAGGAGCATGAATGCTGAGCAGGTAAGCAGCAACCATCAGATCCAAGGGCAAGCAGTCCAAAGCACACAGCTGAAAGGAAACCCCATGCAGAGCTGGGAGGTGGACGGGCAGTCGTGAGCTGGTGCTACACAAGGCAGTTTGGATATGTCTGCACTGTACCGTACACCATACACTTGCCCGGGTACAAAGGTGACACTCACTAACCTGTAAGCGGTGGTAAATGTAAAGATCTGAAAGGCAGGCAATATCTCAGTATAACTTCAGGGATGGTGGCCTGTGTACGCCTGCTAGTGATGAAAACAAACTTAGGCATGCTGTAGCCAGTACTCACTAAAGGAGATGAAACTCCTATGTGCCTATAACAGTATCTCAATTTAGCCTTCAGTCCTTTAAAGAGAATTGACTGATCCTACATTTTGCTGCTGGCCACTTTTCCTGTCTTCTGTCCCTCCATCACGTAAGTTTTGCACAGACAGGTATTTTCAGACCTAGGAAGTTTCAACATGTATTTAATTATCTTCCATCTACGCTGTCACAAAATTTAAGTTGGCACTGACTACAGGACATGAGGAAAGAGTTTGTTTGCTCTGGACTTCATTTTTTCTAGAGTACTGAACAGAGTGTGGACAGGGAGAAGGGTCACATGAGCCCACTGACAAGCTGAAGCGCTGGGGCAAGGGCCTTCATCCATAAAGGGGGGAGGCAAGTAACTGCTATGATCAAACACATTTGGCAAGTACTAGGCAATCTGCTAAGGCTTGCAATCCTACCAGCTACAAGAAGCTCCTAAACCAACAATTTTAAAGCACACTAAATCCTTAAAAGTCATGTTTACAGTTATTACTTAATATGCTTACCAAAAAAAAAAAAGTGTACTTCCTCAGCTAGCTTTCTCTCACTCACTATGGCCAGGCCCACTCAAATACGTGTGCAGTAACTGGAAGAAGCCACAGAAAGAAGCTTGAGTGTAATAAGGGCTGTACTAGCCACGTATTGGCCAATTCCATGTTCCCTGAATTCTTAAATATTTCTTAAATACACACACAGGTCAAAAGGATTCTTCTGGTCTGCATTTATTTACAGTTACACGAATCCTTAAACAGAAACCAAATACCCCTCAACACCAACGTCACTGACAATTTCATGGGAAATCATTCAACATTTGAAAAACAGAGGCTGAAGACACAGATAATCAAAACCAGTATTTCAGCTTCTCCTTCTATCACATGGCACAGTACTTCTCTCAGGTTTTCCTGTACCTTGTAACACTGTCCGCACTAAGAGTTTCACTGATCAGTGATAAAAAATGAAGCAGTTCAGTTTCCTAGAACGTGAAAATCCCTCTCATAGTTCCAATTTTCTTTTTATTCGAGTCCATTTACAAGATACATATATGCAATTCTCAAGGAACTCCTATATATCTACTTATTTATCTCTGAATTTCTTCCTATTCAGAATGTACGTTTCAAAAGTCATTTCCTATACAAAGGTGCTTGGAAGGCCAGAAAATAAGAACGTCTTTCATTTAGTTACTCAGGTTTCCTGGTAGATCAGCAGCACCTCAAAATATTTACTCAGATTTCTGAAGTACGCAAGAAAACCTGGAAAAAACACAGTATTCCTTTTTCACAAAATCATAACTCTGTCCTTGAATTTGGGTATTTATTTATGTTCACTGAAAATTTGTGGCACTTGGCCACAAATTATACTTTTCAAATAAGTATTCTAAAAACATTGCTAAACCTGGTTTCAGTAAGAAACTTTGGTCAAATACTTTTAGCAGCTCTTCAAAAATTTACAGCACATTTTTCAAACAAGGGATAAAATTATATATATATATACATATATATATATATATAAGCACAAGAACTATCACAAATATATTTGCTGTGCCTTCTTAATTGACACACAAAACCATATAGATACCTACACAATCAGGCTAACTGAATAAACCAGAGAAAATTAGAAACAACCTTCACAGTGCATTTCTAGACATCAGCAATTTTTAAAGTACCCTCCAGAGAGCACAGCTCAATTCTACCTCCAGTCTCTTCTTACATGACATCTTTTAAACTTCTTTCCCCCATCTTAACAACAAGAGATATCCAAAAGTAAAAACGCCCTGAGGATTATTTTGATCCAAAATATTTTCCAGACTCCAGTGTTTTACAATGAATAGTGTCTTAGGAAATTATTTGTTATAAATGAATACCAAAACTGTTTGAAAAAAATGTAACTGTTCAGTGTATAACAACAACAACCATCTCAATTGCCATATTATATGCAAAATCCTTTTGAGAATGTGTAAGGCAAGACAGTAGTCAATTTATGCTCATCTACATTCCATTTCATTTTGTAAGCTTTCTTTCATAAATCTAATCTTCCCAATTAAGTGGAGGCTTTAATTCTATTATTTAAATGAAGAATTCTGATTCTCTCAATCCTATTCCTCAGCCAGTGCTTTAATGCTTGTCAGTGGGGCACATGAGAAAATTACCATCTGAAAGTGAGCAGTAGAAATTCTCTCCAAACGGATTTTTAAACAAAGCTGGGAAATCTAGCTGAGTCATGAAACTTCTGAGGGTTGCTCAGATTTTCTCACATCTTTTTCTTCAAAAAGCTATGCTGTTTCAATGCTATAAAATATGAAGTGGCTATTTAGATTTTAACATGTTGAACTTAACTCCATGCTTGTGTGATCCAGTCTCAAGCAGCAGTAGTAACACTGACATCATGAGCATCGCCTGTAAACTCCAACCAGGCAGTAATAACAGCCAGTGCTGGCTGAAGGAGTTGAACAGTCTTCTATTTGCCCGGCAAAGAGCAGTGATACAACAGGGTTTAACAAAGTGCTTGGTAGTTCACATCCTGTCACTTTACATATGAAAAGTCAGCTTTATATATTTGTAAGGGCTTTCATAGCACAAAAGCACATTAGAACTGTCTTTTTGTTATTCAAAGGAAGTAAACGAAGAGTTGCACCATCCAGACGTCAGAGAAAACAACAAACAAAACCCAAGAGCACATGAATCTAACCACAGCCAGATGTTACTTCTGCCTGTGGCAGTGATGTCACCTTTACCAGAATAATATCAAAGTTATTAGCTTTATAACCTTTTACTCTGGATGTGTACCCTGCTAAAAAAACAAATCTTAGGAAGGCAACCATTAAAACCACCATGAGACACTCTACCATTAGCATTTTGTACAGACTATCAACAAAAAAGCCTCAAAAACTGAGATACAGGTTTGAAGATGAAGGTTTTTTTCCTAAGCTGATGATAATTTCTAAAGCAGATTCTTGTTACGAACAGCTTGAAAGAGTGAGCTCAAAGATATTAGATCCAGCTCCAAAGCCTGTATGTAATGAAACTTTACTTTCCATCCATCCCATTTGGTAGGGGGCAGAAGAAAAGCCCGTTGTGCAACTCCCCTTTTAGTGCCAGTGCTATATCAGCTTTGCTAGGCTAACCGGAGAGCCATCAAAGCTGGGAAGGCTTGGCTGAGGTCCGAAAGAGCAAAGGAATCCTCAAAATGGGCGTGGGGTAGGGCACAGGAATGGAGAGAAATAAGGGGAAAAAGAAAACCTAGCAACATGCCATGCAGGTAAAGACCTCTTCAACACAAATGCATTCTGTCTTCCCACACAACACTCTGCCTTCCACCTTCTGAAACTATAGAGGCTACTTGGTAAGAAAATAAAAGAAATCCTGACTGTTTTTAAAAGGAAGCCAGTATGCCAAATCAGATCCAAAACCTAATGAAAAAGTCTGAGATTCATGTATAGCAGACTGAGAAGAAAGCCTCTGAATACCATAACACTTGTACAAGGTAGAATCCAGCCTGTATCCAATGGAGCCTGCTCAGTTCTGTCCATGGGGTGTTGAGGTAGTTTTGTAAATTCACAGCTAGAGTAACTATGCAAGAAAGCTTCCATAGAAGATGACGACTGGGTCAGGCTGCAAACCAGCCTTTCTGAATTCCCTTACTACAGCGGAGTCCTATGAACACCCTTACAACAGCCCTTTTCCCGCTAGAAAGTATGTATAATACTTTATACATAATAAATGCATAATATGTATAAAGTATGTACAATAAGAGGCTGTGCTAATGAAAGGGAAAGAAATACAAATCCTGCAATAACAGGCATGTTCACAATGATTCTGCTAACAAGTTTCACCGAATTATATCTGGTATTTGAGAAGGAAAAGAAAGAGATTTTGCCACTGAAACTCACTATTCTTATAACAACCAAGACTTCAGAGAAGGGAACGTGAGGAAAAGACCTTGAGTAGCAAAAAACAAATTGGACACTTTGAAATGAGAATTAACAACCCAGAAGGTTGGGCATCAGCTTGAGTCAAAACTCTTTCACCCTCTCCCTTGAAAATCAAGTCTGTCTATAGATAAGGCTGCTAAATACAAAACATGTCCTCACACAGACAGAAGGCAGGCAAACCAAGCACTGGGTTTAGAACAGCAGGAACACATAAATCAGCAGGCACTGGTAGACTAAACCCCAGTATATTATTTACAGTTGTTTGATTAACTTAGATTTTTGAGGGAGAAGGGAATGAATTTGCCAATTCTATATTTATTTACAACAAATTGCTCACTAAGGACAAACTATTAACTGTTCCACCTCTGCCCAGTCACTTTCCTGAGACATAGTCCCTGTTACTGAAGGAGCAGTTATGGCACTCTGTGAAAGCAGCAAGTTCAAGTTAGCACCTACATTCTCTTGTGAAAAATAATTAGCATCTGCAACTTTGTACATACGGATGCTGGGTGGTAGATACAGGAAAGCTCCTTCATTACAGCACAGCATTGCAATCAGCAGGAGAGGCCTATTCACAGCTTTTCTCTTCTAGGATTACATATAGATTATTCTACATCTGGCATATAGATCATTTCTGTAAGTAATTACTGGTGAAAACAAAGGTACAGGGAGTTAAGACGTACAGTGAGCAGCACAGATTACCTTCTAGCATGCCATGTGCTGTTAAAGATCTCATCAGCATTACCAAATCAGTAAGCTCACTCTTTTGTAACTATTTTTTCAACAGGCTTTCTTTTTACTTTTATCTGTACATTTCTTCTATCTGCATGTATTGCACACTTAGTCACAAACAGACGGACTTGGAAAAACTAACGTTAACATATTATTACATTTTAAAACACTATCACCAATGAAGTTTGTTCCTTTCTATAGCACTTTTCCCCTTCGATAACAGAAATGCAGCTCTTATGAACCGACTCGTAAAACAGTGCCTGCAAACCGTAATATGCTTCTAACCCCACCCCTCTATGGCTCAGGAAAACAAACAATTATCCAAATGACAGGATTTTAGAAGTTTATGTTACTAAAAGGTAGGTTGTGTGCAACATCAACTCAGTGATTCCCACGTGATGTAATTAAGAAGGTAGACATGATGTTACACTGTCGTCTTCCTGCACCCTGTGGATTGTAACAACCAACCATCACTATAATTTTGGTTTGTCCTACAATTTCTCAAGATAACAAAACTAAATGCAGTTCAGTAGTCAACAAATCCACCTTCGCTGTCCCATTTAAATTGTAAGTGACAGCTTAGCTGGAAAATCTAATTTAACAAAGAAAACAGGCAATTTGAATAAGGCAGAGGAGCTTGGCCTTTCTTTTCTAAAAAATTCAGAAAGGTTTTTCCTGAGCAAAAGAGACCAAGCACAGAGTCAGCTAGATTAGATCACAATCCAATTTTCACACAAATAAATGGAAGAGATTACATGTATCTATTCAACCAATGCAATTGCACCTTATAACAAAGAGCAAGATGGGCACTGAAGATAGTCAAAGCGTGTCTTCAATATTCAAAGCATCAAGCCCAGAAGTGGCAGGTTATACAGTATCATATATAAACCAGAAAATGGTTTAAAGAAAGTTTTACACTCCCATTCTGAGAGGTAACAGGAAACACCCCAGTGACAAGTTAATCCAGAAGAGTGCACTGCCGATTCTTCTCAACTAACCATTACCGCTGAGAGATGGAAACAGGGCATTGGACAAGACAGCAGTTCCTTCATTTTAAAGTGTAACCTCTGTTTCCACACAGAGATGATGGTACTTACCACCTACATGTACCCACATGTACTGACTTGAAGCAAGTAACCTGTACCTTCTTTGGTTACCTACAAGAGACCAAGTCTGTGGCACTGGCAGTCCTATTACACCACCTCGCTAATGAAAGCCTTATGCAAAAACACAACTGCTGCCTGAATATTTTCAGTTCTTTTGCCACAGCTTTTTAAACGCTGGGGCTGCCCTCTGCTTTTCAAAACGAGCTTGAAAGAAGTGAAAATAAAAATGACTGTGCTAAACAGAAGAGATACAATCCCTTCTATTACACAGATAGGACTTCAATTGGCATAAGAAAGGAAAACAAATACGTATCTTTAATCAGAGATTTTGCATTTAGATTTAATAGCTCTTGCCTCCTCCAGCTGCTTAACCAACACGACAGATGAAATGTAAGCCATAAACCACGACACATATTTTTTTAAACTTCCTTCAAAATCTGCACAGTAATTTCTTATTCCATCATGCCAAACCCTTCAAGCATCCATGTAGCAGTCACGAGGAGTGCCTTGCCCTTCTCCCTTCCATGAGATACTAAGTGTGTTACTCTAGGCCCAAACTTAGCCAGGTCTGTGAAGTAGGACTCTCCATACCTTACCAACATGGCCGTAATAAGAGGAAGCAATACTCCAGATTCTCCTGCTGATCTTCAAGGCATCCATAACCCACAACCAGTCATGCAACAAGTTTTGGGCTATGCTGTGGCCACTCAGCAGTTTTTGCGTGTGTTTTGTTAACCTTTAATAGTAGGTATGAAGGTTCAGACTCCACACAGGAAAAAAAAAAAAAAAAATCAAAATCCACTGGGAAATGCACTCTAAGCTGTCCTACTGCACTAGGAATGAAGCTGCGGGGACAATCAAACTGCTAACACAGACCCAGGAACCCAATCCTACAGTTTAAAAAATGTGCTGAATAGGTGAAAGGCTGCCAGACACCCGGGATCATTGTTAGCTGCCTTGGCTACTGACTGAGTTTTAACTTGGGCAGGCTGTAAACACCACCATGTATAGAACCAGCTATAGAGCTACTTAGTTACAGAGAAGGGAAAATCTTGTAGTGTGGGCAGAAGAGGAATCTCACATGGACAATCACCTGCAACTTAACTTTCCAGTATACTTCCAAAATACACATAGAAGATACCAAGGTTATGACCCATCCTTTCAGGCTGTTCTTAAGATATGTTTCAGGACATTAGCTCCAGTTTCTTCCCCTCTCAATTACTCTGCTTCGAAAAAAACTCTGAGGCACGACAGGGGACATGTCACTGCTTTCCAGTTCATATTCCTGATATCACTTAGCCATCTGACAAATGCTTTTTTAGAAAAGGAAGGAGAGGGGGAGCTAAAACTAAAAGTGGGTAAAGGTTTAAGTGAGACAAAGCAAAGTAAGATCGTACCATGTTTTCAGGAAGGCTCATTTAAAAATAACACTGGAAGAACTATCAACTAATTTAAAAGGTCAACCAACAGAAAACTTATTTCATCACTGATATTCTTCACTATTAACACATCACAGCTTTGACAGATGCTGCTCAGCTACATCACTTCTAAGGCCTCTACAGTTAATACAAGGCTGTTTCAGGTAGGCCTCCTCCTCCTTTATTTCCAGAAATACCATGCAGTATGCCTAATTGGTGAATCACAGATCCTTTCTATACTGTCCCAAAGACAGGCAAATTCATTTTCATCAGAGTAATAAATCTTAGTTAAGCAAACACACATTTCCAAATTTTAAAAAATATATAATTTTTGTAAAAATTATATAAATATATAAAAAATACTTTTCTTAAGACTGCATAAAAGAGCCCTATGAGCATATCATTACTACAAACTTTTCTTTATTCAGGAATAGAGCATCCTTTTCTTCAAAATATCAAACAAATCTCCTTTTTTTAAAGTGGAAAAAAAAAAGAAGGAAAAATTATGCTGCTTAAATAGTGTATCTCCCTCTCTTCATCCCCTGCTACGTATTCTGCACTATCACTGCTTCCATACCACCGCAGCCACAAATCCTACCTTCATCCGAAGTCTCGCAGAACAAAAACATACCACATGCTCGCACAACTGAACCACTTTAATACGCCTAGCCCATAAAGCTAGACAAGTGACAATGCAGTTTTCTCATGTGCCATCAGCGTTCCCAGTACACACCTAGGATCTTTGGAGAAAATCTCCAAGCCCTGTGGCTGTTACCTGGGTGAGCTACGGCAGCGGGAATGGGAACGCAAGCACAAGGCAGAAATCATTCTGTGAAACACCAACTCCATAGAGACACCAGCCTTGTCCCCAGGAGCCTGCTAGCAAAGTGCTTTCTGGACAAACAAACTACTGCCTTTTACACAGCAACTTCTTCCCAAATAACAGTGAGAGTAGAAATGATGTTTTAAAGAAGGTGACGAGCGTGTGTGTAGCTAACACAGTTGCTTCTTTACTCATATTAGTTTTGGCTTATGCCACATGAAACTGAAAATATTTGGAAAGGAAAAGCCGAATCTATCCTTCAAGCACCATCAGAGAGTCTATAGGATGAGATAAGCAACCACAAATGGTGGAGTTTGAGGTCCTTAAGGAGGCAAGAAGGGTGCACAGCAAGCTCGCCACCCTGGACTTCAGGAGAGGAGACTTTAGCCTCTTCAGGGAACTGATTGGCACGGTTCCATGGGATGAACCTCTGGAGGGAAGAGAGGCCCAGGAAAGCTGACAAGTATTCAAGGACCTTCTCCAAGCTCAGGAGCTGTGCATCCCAATGAAGGGGAAGTCGGGTGAAAATGCCAGGAGACCTGCGTGCATGAACAGGCAGCTCCTGGACAAACTGAGGTGCAAAAAGGAAGCCTACATGGGTGGAAGCAGGGACAGGGAACCTGGAAGGATTACAGGGAAGTGGTCTGACAAGGCAGGGATCAGGTTAGGAAAGCTAAAGCCCTGAGAGAATTAAACCTGGCCAGGGGCAACAAGAAGGGCTTTTATAGGTACATAGGGGATAAAAGGAAGATCAGGGAAAATGTGAGCCCTCCGTGGAAGGAAACAGGAGATCTGGATTCCCAAGATATGAAGAAGGCCAAGGTGCTCAATTTTTTTTCTTGGTCTTCGCTGGCAAGGGACCAAGCCATAACCCCCACAAGAAAGCTGGAGAGGGACTTTTTACAAGGGCCTGTAGTGACAGGACAAGGGTTAACAGGTTTAAACTGAAAGGGGGGAGATTTATATTAGATATCAGGAAAACGTTCTTCATGGAGAGGGTGGAGAGGTACCGGAACAGGCTGCCCAGAGAAGCCGTGGGTGCCCCATCCCTGGAAGTGTTCAAGGCCAGGCTGGATGAGGCTTTGAGCAACCTGGTCTAGTGGAGGGTGTCACTGCCCATGGCAGGGGGGTTGGAACTAGAAGATCTTTAAGGTCCCTTTCAACCTAAACCATTCTACGATGTAATTATTCTTTTTGGGCACAGAGTACATTGTAATTCTTTTGGTTACAGGTAAGTAACATAACAGTGTCTATCAGTGTTTAGCAATTTACATAGGTTATAGGTTGTTTTATTTTTAAATACACTGTAAATGTCCCTGTAAATAGTAACATACAATAGAATTAACCTGCTAGGTCCTAACATATGCCTATACTACTCAAAATGTAGTGCTGACAGTTGTTTTGTTGTTTGGTTGGTTTGGGGTTTTTTTCAATTAAACTGGTAAATTAAGATTCCATACAGATACAAAGGATTTCAGTCTCCATCACTAAGATGCTTCGTTAGACTAACACCTCAACTCTCTGCTGGGCTATGGCAAAAATAACTCCTCTCTCCCCTCAGACCCTGATTCTCCATTCCCTATCTTGAGTAGTCTGTGAATAATTTTATATACCCTGTAGTAAATGCAAAGACGGTGACAGAGACCACTGCAGGCGGCCTAAAGAAACATGGGGGTTTTAGTACCTCTTATGCCTCAGAAATAAAAAGAAGGGAAGAAAACAGTGACAGAGATGATGAATTCATTTCCAGACTCCTGAGAAACTGTAAGAACATGGAAACAACAATATTTTCATATGCCATGAGAGAGCAACCACAGATTGTGAAACAACCCTGAAGCACTTTATTATGGTGATTCAGACTCATTCACCATCTCAAGGGAAAAAAAGCCTCCTATCACCACTACAAAAAGCCAGTCAATTCCCACCTCCTCACCCCAAACAGTCTGCACCATTTTCTTCTAATAAACATGCAGAGGCTTTCATCAGGAGCTCCCAAGTCCAACAGAAAGATCCAGCAGTAATCATGCTGGTTGACTGAAGACTGGTTCAGGACCTTGCTATTGCCAGGCCAGACAGCATGTCAGCTGGAGCAGAAAAGAAAATTAAAACTAAAAATATGCCTTAATTTCCCCAAAGGGGAAGCCCCTCAAAGAAAAGCCTTAGAGTAACCCCTAAGTCCCCTTGTTGTAGCACTCCTTGTGATGCTTAAGCAAACAGCTGAATCCCTACATTAGGCTCCATGCTGAACAGAAACAAAAGATTCACAATATTGCCAAAAGTGGAAACATTTCATCTGTGCAGGCAAGTATGTTTACTCTTTCTTTGTTTACCTTTAACACCAACACATTTATTTATTTGAAATTAAAAAGGTTCAGTTTCATAATACAGAAGAATTTCCAAAGCATATTAAAAAAATCCTAGTTTTAAGTTTCATTGCTTTTTCTGCTGCGCATAACATCTTTACACTGTTTGTGCCAAGAAGTAAATTGAAGCAGGATCATTGTAATGCAATTACAGTGCTTCTAAATCTATTTAGTGGGTTCTGGAACAGTACAGATTTTGTAAGGGCAGCTCAGTAATATCTCTGCCTGTCAATGAGCAGATATTAGCTATTTCAGTCAACACTATCTGTTGCCTCAGGAAATAATTTTCTTTTTTTTCTGGGTGGCATGTAAGTAAATATATTTTGCTGTTTCAGGATTCTTTTTCCTTTCAGAAAAAATGTAACCCAGCACTAACACATTTTCTAGCTGTACCTCTAGTACTCAAGAGCTACTACTCGTTTAATACACGATGCTGTACAAACTGGGGAAAAAAATACATTGTAAACAGTAGAAGTAGTACAGTAGTTTTAGGAAGTAGGATTTTATTTAATTCACAGCAACCAACAGTATAAATATAAGACAAAGAATCAAATGTAGAGCAGATAGTTATAAACCAAATATATAGTACTCTCGGGCATGTGGGCACAGATCCTACACAGAGGTAATTATGCCTGTCACTGGTTATAAGTTTTGTACCAGATAAATAAATTCTCTATCTAAAACTCGAATTTACCTTTAATGGTTTGTCGCTGTTTTGTATTTGGAATCTGTTCTTTTTTCTCTCTTTTCATTTATTTCATTTTATGGATCATGGATTAAAACAAAGCTATATAATTTGACTCATGTAGCAGTGAAAATTTAATGTTTTTTTAAAAGCTTGCTAGAATTTAGGAAAACATTTATTTTGTACAAATATTTATTTTCTTTGGTTCTTATTTGTCTAAAGCTATGTTTTAAATTGAAAGACAAGTACAATAACAAAACAGATCTGCTTTTGGCCTTTTGAAAAACGTAACTTATCCTTGTATAAATTACACAGGATACCAGTTGTACTCTTCATTACTACAAATTATTTCCTAATGAAAAGCTCATTTTTATCTAGTTATTATCTTGGAAAAGTATTTTTTTAAAAAAACTATACAACAAAATGTTTGAGATTTAAAAAGAGAAACATCAAAATCTTCCCTTTTCTTATTTCTAACAAATATTCTAGAAAATGAGCTTAGGACAAAGTAGCTTTATCTATGCTAAAATCCTGAACTTCTGGAAAACACACACTTAGAGGTGTATTTTAATATGCCATGCCTCTAACAGTACTACGGGTAATATTTATACAAGGAATATGCTTTTTGGTATCCAGCTAAATATCTGACAAATATGATAAAAAATAATAATTTGAAAATAAGAAAGGACACAACTGACAGATTTACAATATGGCTAAGATCTCTGCAGATTTCATCCTCACTGACCAAGCTGGAGCCTCTGTGAAACCCAAAGCATATTGCACATGCTTGGATGCTCGAGTACGTTTATCACAAGGCTGCAAGGAAGGCAGAACTTCCCTCTCATGACAGCTCTTGGTTGTTACCAGGAGGGGTTGAAGCCCAGGGCAGCAAGACTAAACCTTTTGCTGTCACAGGCCCCATGCTGGTACCCCAGCAGCAGGAAATCATCAAAGATCAAGTTGGAGGAACAAAAGTATTGAAGGAGGAAAAACTTCTACATTGAAATAAAGATCTGGTTAAAAAACTTGCTGGGGAAGGAAACCAGGGGTAGAGCAGAGGGTGAAGCAGAGCAAACTCAGGGTGATGACCTGGGAGGAGCACAGAGGAAGGAAACCGAGGGAAAGAGGAGGGGGCCTGAAGCAGCTAAAAAAAGATGACAAGCATAAGAAGCCTTAGAGGTGGAAGCAGGGAAGGGGCAGTCATACCTGACAGCAATGGAACATCAGGAACAGGCCAGACCTTCATAGAAGAAAGAGCCAGGAGGAAGGGAAGGAAAGCAACTGAAACAATATAAGGAGCCTGAATGAAAAATGAAAAGGCTGGAGTAAGGCTTTGTAGAAAAATAGCTTGTTGCCATGTAATCAAAGGCTAGAAATACTAGGTCCCAGGTAAGCTGGCCTTTCCTGAAGTGCTGCCTGCAACTCTGCTGTAAAGAAAGGACTAATCGCACTTGTGGAGGTAAAGGGCTAGGAAAATCAGTGGAAAGGAAAGGACACTTGAAAGGGGAAATCAGAAGAGCCTGTCCTGTTTGCTAGCTTGAAAATATATATGATTGCTCTCTAAAAATACATCAGAGGGGAAGGAATAGTAAAATCACAGGAAGGGAAGGAACTATTTAATCACAAATATAAATCATGAAAATAAATGAGCCAAGATCTGCCAGGAATAATTTTATGCTAAACAAGGGAGGAAGTCTTTTGTTGTTGGGTTTATTTTGGTGGCTGTTTTCTGGGTTTGGGTTTTTTTTGTTCTAGTGTGGGTTTGGGTTTTTTTTTTTAAATCTTGAGAGCACTATCTTGAACAACATCAGAAAAGACGCAAAAAGAAGATTTTTTTTTTTTAAATGAACAAAAAACCCCAAAGTCCTATCAAGCTAACAAGCCAAAACCCTTCCTCTAAGAAACCCTTCAACCACCACCTTTGAACTTGTTACAGCAGAACTTGCTGAGCTAGCTGATGAGAAGAGCTCTCAGAGGCTCACAGGAGCAGCAGGCCTGTCACCTGGAGGCCCTGCACAACAGGCCCTTGCACCCAGGCTGCCCCTCTTTTCTCCCCCTCCTGACAGCACCAGAGCCAGTAACATGCTCCACACAAAAACCACACGTGGTTCTTCCCTCTGCCAGCTTTGCTTTTAGCCTCTTAATTTCCAGCAGCTACAGCCAAAAGCAGGGAGCCAGCAAACCAGAGTTTACTATGAGACGAGCACACACAGACAGCATTTTGTTGTTTTGCTTGATTCTTTTTAAGCTCTGTGCTCTGCCTTCGAAACATCTGTAATGCTCTTCTGACAGCCCTGTGTACAACTCTGCACTCAAAGGAAAGCAGCATTAGCCACATTAACTTTGTAATACAGAAATACATTTTATTGAAAGACCTGTAAACTAAAATAATAGGAGTTCTGCATCTATTCTGGGAACCAGTCTAAGTCAAAAATAACATCATGCACATTATCTACTTTGACAAGAGGCTTTGTTCTGTTTTTAACTGCTGTTTAATCACTATCCTCCTTGTGTTTATAGTAGATCTACTCATACTTAAGGGTGAGGTCCATTTTCCATTGATTTAAATAGGAATTACAGCATTATTTTGAGTGGAGACCAGGATTTAACTCCAGACAAAAGATTTACCTTGGAATTTCAGAACACAGTAGTTAAAATTGGTTAATCTTTCCATTCAGGAGAAAAGCTGGTACAATATACCACAACATAAAACATTCTATTTTTATTTAACCAAAGTGGTTCCAAAACAACCAACAACTAGATTTCCCTTTAAGCAAAATGATCTAGAAATTAACCACAAGTAATTCATCATTTGTTTGCTATGAGGAAAAAGACACACAGGTCCCCACAACAGAGAACTCCGCAAAACAACTGGTTAATTGTATGTTTCCCTCAGTAGTTACTGAGCACATTTCTGGTGAAAAAAAGGCACAAAGCCACTCCACTGTTAAGTATGTCATTTTGTGGGTAGTATTGTAATGAATACTTTTAGTTTGAATAATTATTTTCAAAAGGTCTCCTTTATAGGACCTCTAATAAATATTTAAATAGGAGTAAAAACTCCAGCTAAACCATCTTCCAACACAGGCAGACTCCAGCCCACCCACATACCTATCATCCTTTTTGCCCTAATTCTTCACTCCCAGACACCCAGGGTTTTTTGTGTTATTTATGTGTAAAATAAAAACATTTTCCATTGAAGTCACATTGATTACAGGTGCCCTGCAACCCCAAACAAAGGCCTTCTGCTCTGATCACACCCACATCTCAGGTTTTGTTCAAAACTGATCATTCCTTTCTCCTGCAAAGAGAATTTTGAAAGCATGACCCCATGTTAACTAGTTTTTTGCCCACCCTGTGTATACAGACACACTGACAAAGGCTACTCCAAACTCATGTGTCTTTGTTAATATTAACTTCCACTGATCTCAAAACCTTTCCGGTACCTGGCTTCTGTGCTGGGTTCAGCTTCCACAAAGGCTGAGGGTGGGAGAACACACAAGACCAACTGCACCCAGAAAGATACCCTCCTTCACAGGGCAGCTTCCACCCTTTTGCCTAAGCACACTGAAACCAGACCAGCGCTGTAAGAACAACGCAAGTGAATGAATAAGAATAGCTGATAAAAATCGTCAGTGGACTATTTAAATCAAGTCCTCCATACATTCCAAATGAGATTAAGTCCTTTTAAATTCACAAGGTCCTATGCCCTACCTTCTTGTTTTCAGAGACATATATATAAAAAAAAATTATCTGGAATTTAGATGTTCCAAAACGCCCCCTCCCTGGTACATGATGAGAAATACATGCACTCACACTTATTTGCAAGACATGCTTCCCAAGATCAATGAAGTTACTTTGTTTATAATATGACTAAAACAAATAGAAAACATGCATGCTTCTTTTCTAAAAGTATGGTTCAGTTTACACACAGCCAAAAGCTCCAAATCAAATTGTAGATTTATTCCTGTCTGCATTACCTGTTGCACTGCTTTTCAAGAAAATATGAAAATGTGCATCAAGTAGGTAAATTAATAATAAAAATATAAAAAATTACTATATATTGTATTCTCATTCTGTGGAAACCAGTGTTCTCTCTTGTACAGATATTTGATATAACACAAAGCAGCATTCAAATGTTCCATCTCTTCTGTGATAAACATAAGGCTGTATTTTCATTTTCTCACTATGAGTGTGATTCAAACTGCTCTGCAACTACAGCTGACCAACAGCTCGTGCTGAGCACGAGCTAGCTGTAGGTAACCACTCTAAGCAGGTTACAAACAGTTGCCCAATGGAGTGGTTTCTCTAGAGCAGAAGAGGAGGAGGAAGAGGAGGAAGTCAGAAGGGGAAGAAGCAGAGACAAGAAATTCTCACAGTTTACAAGTGTAGAGATAACACTCTTGGGGAGTTCCTACAAACTTCCGAACCAACCTTTAGAAATCGTAGCATACCCAAAAGTGTCTAGCTGAAAGGCCAAGTAAACATGGCAGTCACTGCTCACCACCCCCCACAACAGTCACTGTAAAGCAGGCCCCAGAAGCCATCAGGTCTGGGTGACAACTCCTCCAAGTAAGGCAACAAGAGGATGAGAATGCTCCAGGCACACCTCTGCCTACCACCACCGCTACAGCACTGCCTCTTTAGGAACACTGCTTTGGACTCACCGATGCAGGCAGACAGTGTCTAAGGCCGGCAGGGTCCAAGACAGGCCCATTTAAATACTAAAGTCCAAGTTAGATTTTCTTTGGCAATACCCAGACATGCTTCTGAGCTTCCTGGAACCACTCAGACCCTCAAATCAGCCCAGAGCAACCAGACCTCTACCCCATCAATCTAAAATCTATGTTATGTCCCTAAATGCAAGAGAGAAAAGGAATTCCTCTGGCAGGAACCATATTCATTAGCTGTAAATTACAGTGGTTACACAAAAGGTTAGCCAAGGCGAGTCATTCATACCGATGATATGTGGCACCGTTTTAATCATTATGTTTACTTCTAGTACGTGAAGTGGTTAGTCTACAGCAGTAATAAACCTAAGCAAAGGCATTTCTGTCAGTAAATTCTACCCCAAAGACCAGGTGTCACAAGTATAGTTGTAAAACAGTTACAGATGTCAGATTCTTCGAGGATTTCTCAAAACATCCACAGGTTACCTTCCCCTTTCCTTTTCTCTCTTGCTTCCACCACAGCAGACGTTGGACAGAACTGGCATTCAAAGCTGGCCCACAGGCAAGACGATGTCTATTTCCATCTTCCATGTGTTCTTCATTCGCCTGAGTCTTTAGCACCCCTGTATTCACCTACATGTTGCAATTTGTGTAATATGTTTGATTTGCATTTACAGAAAAACAGTGAATTTAGAAAAAAAAAATCTCTTGGCTTCTTTCACTCAAATGGTGAGGTCATAGGGCTGTTGAAATTATTTAAAAACAATCAACCTTTAATTGAGTGATGTGATCGTGCACATTCGCACAGCTTGATACAGGCTTGCTCTTATCTAGAGCCTCAGGATTGAAGCCATGACATCAAATAGCAGTTTTCCAGGCCTGGAAACAATTTCACAGACCAAGGAGAGATCCTACCTTCCTCAGTACCTAATTGCCAAACTTGAACCATTACTTCCTATCCCTTCAGTGCTCTAAAATTGTGACTTTTAACTGCAGGTGTATGAAAAATGTTTTTTCCTAAATCATTTTCATTGATGATAAACTGAAGTACTCCGGTTCTAAAAGACAGCCTCTCCAGCTGCCTCCTGTTGCCCTCCTTAGTGGCAGCTCAGCCATCAGCCACAAGTAACTTTCTGCAGCTGCGCAGACGGAGGGAGGAGAATGACTCATCTGTGTCTCTTCCCCAGTCTCTGACCAGCAACTTCAGCTTGAACATGAGCAACAGAACAGTCATTTTAAAAACAAGAAGTGTACAACGCTGACTCCTTCAACTGCTACTCAGGAGTCCAAAAATGTGTGGCAGCCGAACAAACAACTGGCTGAGCTCCTTGAGCACAGATTAGTGGAGCCAGAGTGGGGGAGAAATTGTGCCAAAATTCTTTGAGGTGTCCAAGACCCTGAAAGGGCTATGTCTATGTAGTTAATAACACACCTTATGCCTAGGTTTCATCACAGGTGAAAGGAAGTTTGGAGTAGCTGAGGACTTGCAGATGTTTGTCACTTCTCTGCAACCCAAACAGTTCAGAAGAAGGAAGAGGCAAAATGGGTGGCTTCCAGGGTTCATGACGTTTCCCAGTTAGTCAATGGCAAATTGATAAACCATGGAAGTAACACAAAGTCTTCAAAACTATGCATTTCAAGACGTTTTCTTCACAGCTGCCTTTAAGGAGTTTCAAAACAAGGAAAAGTAAATCTACAATACTGCCTAATAACTATTAGCAGATTTCCACGTTCAACCAAATCAGAAGGGAGAGGATACTTTAGTTCATTGACCCCTTCTAACTAGTGCGCCGAGATCCACAGGCTTCTCTGAGATTATGTCATCTTCCCCTTTGGTTTCTCATACATTTGAGCTGGCATCATTGTGCACAAGCACACAATTCTTCATAATACAATTTGAATTTTGGGGCTGGAAATGTAATCTTTTGGGAAGACAGAATGACAGGGACCGCTTCCCTGTCCTTATAAAGCAGTGTCCATTAGAAAATCCATTCCTCTAGTCTCACTAGCGATTACCGTACTCAGGTTGCAGATGCAGAAGGCAACCTGTGGCTCTGCACAAGAAGGCGGCCTGTGAAGGGCTCAGAAAGCTTCCAGGCAGCTAGACAGACTCCCTGTTGGCCTGCACCTACCAGGGTACTCAGGAACCAGGCTATGAATAAGCTCACTACACGTGCTTTTGGAACAAATTCCCAGCCATCCTCTGAAGACTGAAACACATTCAGACTCAAGGAAGTGCAAGGGTAACTGCTGCCATTCTTGCAATAGAGACAAAATTCATAACAACTAAGATTTTTCAGAATAATTAAAAAAACCCTCAGGTTCACACTGTTAAAACCAAAACTAGATAAATCTGCTTTGTACCCATACTATGTTCCTGCTAACAAGAGCCACTGAAAACAAACAACTGCTCTGATACCTGAAAATGATTTTGTTTGAGTGTAATAAAATCTGTAATGTCTCTACAAAGATTCAAAAACCCTTTCAAAGAAGTGCAAAAGTATGGAGATGAGCCACAGTTACATGCTTAAGAATTCTAAGATCATTTTAAGAATTAATGAAAAAACTTTCCCTAACATTTCCTCTCATTTCTTTAACATTGGTAAGATAAATCCATGAAGCATAAGACATTATAAATCCACTGAGACAAACATTTCCTGAGGTATGTACTGCATAAGAGCTGTAGTAGAAGCTTTGCCAGTAACTAATTAATCTTATGCCTCAGGCTTCAGTGATGTCAATTCATCTATTCCAGATTTATTCTGCTTTAAAAAGCAAGCAGATCATGTTCTTTATGAACTCTGTCATTAGAAAAAAATAAAATTACTCAACTAAAGATCTTTTAAAGTAGAAACACACTGTTGAGCAGATGTGTTTGATATGACAGGCTATCATATTTGAATAAACTTGGTAAAGTTAAGTTTCATGCTCTTGTGAGTCAGCTGGTCATCCCGAGTAGGTGGAAACTCCTTTTTCCTTAGAAGAAATGAGGGAATACAGAAAAGAGCTTTGCTCTTGACAAAAGGTGCCTTCTATGATTTCCTACAGAAAATAAGATGCTCATCCAAGATGATCACGGTTGCACTGTAAGATGAATCTTACCACCTCACCTGTACTGTTCTCCACCTGAGCTGTAGAAGTCCTCTCAGTTAGGTCACTTGTGACAGTAAACCACAGCAAGAGTTGCTCTTCCCATTTCAGCAGAATGGCTGTAAAACTGATGTAGAAATAGCTTCTGCAATGAACTGCTGCAGCATTTACCTCACCCTTGTTGCTTCTGTCAGCCTCTTCTCAAGAAAAGAGAGCAGTCACATTTCCTTCCACAGTTCTTGTTATGAGGTTAGCAAGCAGGCACCAAAATTATGTCAATACCTCTTTTTTTTAATTGCAGCGGAACTCGGTAGGACAATCTCTTCATAGCTGTTGGTCAAACCAGTTATTGCAATGCCACTTTAAAGGGTAAACTAATTTCCATATTAAGTAGCATTTTCTTCTTTACCAAAAGTTCCAGTTCATCCACAAGTTCCATAAAGCTAACAGAATAGATCCTCTGATCACACTACTTACATGATCATTTTAGGGACTCTACATTCACACAAACAAGTTGTTTGTACCGTTCGTATTTTACCAAAAAAGAAAAAAATCTGAAACTCAAATAAAAAACATATTGTCATTAACTGGCTTTGGTTTGGCATGCTGCTCTGAAAACAGACAACTAGATGCTATTTCTCCTTGCATCAGATCGTGCTTGAATTTATGTAAACACTGTGCAAGCGGTCCAAGTTTACAAAGAACGAAACTGCTGTTTCCCATCTGCACTGGTAGTGTTGAACATTAAGTTTTATTTCACATCTTCTATGCTCCTAGTGTCACGAAACAGTATTGACTGGACTGGTTAAATGCTGGTGTCAGAGAAGTGGCTACAGCAGCCACTAAACAGCTAGCAAAAACTCAGAGTGAATGTCCTTCTTGAATGTTCAGATATATTTTACTGTAAGCCAATATCAGAGCTCTCACTAAATGCTTTAGATGCAAAGTTACACAAATGCACGAACAATTTTAAATAATGCAGTCATTAATTAGATATTAACCAGGTATTCAGGAGAAAGAAGGTTAGGTTAATGCAGGTGTTCAGTTCTAAACACAGAGGACTTGCAGCCATAAGGCCTGAAGTATTTATGTGGAACAAAGACACGCTGTTTTGCTCCAGCACAGAGGTTCACCAGCTTGAACAAGAAGTGTTTTCAGTATGTTCCAACGGTACCATTTGCAGAGATGCTTATCTGAAACAGTTGTGATAACTAACTCTGATCGTTAGAGGTGACCAAGGAAGACGATACAAATACCACTCTTGCCACAGAGCGGGAAAGAAAATTCAGAATGACACTCAGTCTCTGTAAAGGTGACAGACGCAAGCAAGGGCTACCTTCTGCTACCCTGTCTTAATACAACAAAACAGATTTTACTGATTCAACTTCAAAAGTTTGGTCCATAGACAATTAGAGTGAATTCTTACTAATATCCTTCAAAAGAGTGAGGTTTCAAGAAAGAAAAAGACAATAAACAAACCCCTCAGATATGTGATTTTAAGTCAAAACATTGGTCCATGAAGTTTGCATCGTTTTCTGCTCCTGCTCAGAGACTGCAAGCAAACTCAGAGTATGGTCTGGAGACAGGTAGGAGACACACATACAGAGCCATACACTGAAATTTTCAGGCAAAAGCATAACTTGAAGAAAATGCATCCTCCTATTGGAACAGGCAGTTCAACCAAAAGGCAGTCACATAACCAACTAGATGGCCTTTGGATCAAATCCATGAATACTACAAACCACTAATAATAAAAGATTCCATAAAACAAAGCTTTGCAAAGTAACTGTTGTAATAAGTCGTGAAACTCTGTCAAAAGTGAAACCTCAAAAGCTGAAACAAAAATCAGAGGAACTGATTGACACCACTGACAACAGTTTTCAAGGAGGTTAACTGGAGTAAATAACATAAAGTCACCACAGCACACTTAAAAACACTACAGGACAAGAATCTTACAAACACAGCTGTCTGTCTTTGCCAGCAGACATTGTCAAGAATACAATTTTTTAATCCAAGATCTCTTCACTGCTTGTATTAAATCTTAGTATCCCCTATACAAACAGACCAAGGTCCCCACTGGAATGCTCCTAAGAGACATTCTGCTTAATTTCGGTGCGTCAGTTCTTCACGTCCTATGCACGCCCTCAACTCTGACTCACCTTGCCACACTGCCTGACCACTAAATCTCTGTGAGAGAGGTGGAGTAGAGATGGCTTACAGACACTGTTCATGGTCTGCTGAGAAAGCCACAGGGGCATGCTTATTAACAGGGGTGATAACTGAGGAAGAAGATGCAAGAAAAAAAACCCCCAAAAACCGCAAAAGAAAACAAAAGGAAGCACAGCAGAGGTTAAACTGGGTTTGACCATTACCAGTCCACTTTCATCTTACTGTTGGGTTTTTTACAGCACTTACAGCATATTACCCTGGACTACGGTGCCCTATCCCAGCCTTTTAACCCCAACCCGTGTCTTCACTCCCTTTCCATCACTCTTCTTAAATTCAGCTCTTGTTAGTAACACAACAGAAATCGTAACACTGTATTGCTGTTATTTTTCATCCTTTTATTTTTTTTTTTTACTTCTACCTATATTAACACTGGTCATCAGTATTAACTCTTCAGAACAGCAAGCATGTCCCAGTCATTATGCTATTCTCCCTCAATTTCTCTACCATAATTCCACTGTTCCTCTATTTTCCTGACTTAAATCTAATACCACCCTAATACCAGTTCCTCACAAGTTTGTCCTAGGTTTACAAATCCCAGATGCATATATTCCGTTTCCAAATGTAATCTACATAATTTTCTATCTTGGTCTGGTCTCTGCCAAGTGTCCTTGAACACAGGGACAAAATTCTACTGGAAGATTGTTTGCTTTCTGTACTCCTCTCAGACAGGTATAATACATTTAGAATACAGCTTGCTGAAAATAAATTTTACTTCAAGACAGAACAGGCTGCTCAAATGCTCTAATCTGAAAAGATCTTGTTCATACAAAGGCCCTACCGGAGCAGAGCCTTCCATGAATGACAAAAGAGGAGTATGATTCATTTGGCAGCCAAATTATTCTAATCGTTCCACAAAGGCATATAGAGCCCCATACACATCACAACTTTTGTCTTCCACAATCATTTTTCTCTTCCCTTTCACTCAATTATTTTTCTCTAAATTATTAAGTCTTTCTTTCCTCTTGTTACAGTTTGGAAATTCTCTGACTGTAAGAACTCATAAGAGAAGGCTATAATTAGCAGTGAATAAAGAGGGTTGTATAGAAAAGATGGGTCTATGGGAACGGTGAATCGGAGGCTATTTCGGGTAACCAAAAAACCTGGTGTATGACTACTTCAACAAAACTCATCCCAGCCCGCACCCTGGTTACCACACAGCATGCAGGTGGCTCATTGACAGCCTACCTTACATCAGTATCTCAAGCAAAGAGAAGACCTTTAATGGCTGTTTATGAACAAAGAACAAACAGGATTGAAACACCACAGAGAAAATAAAAACAATCTAACTCACAAGAGGAGTGCTTGCACTGGAGCAAGTGATAAAAACTGGTTGTTAATAAAGTCTGGACAAAGTGTAAAGCAGTGTTTCTAACCATGAGAGCAAAGAGATTCTCAAGCAGCATTTTCTGGGCACAGCAACACCACAATGAAGTTTCATAAATGTGAAATATGGGGCCTGCAAGAGTACGGGGACTGGAACTATGAACCAAGAGATGTTTTCCAAACTCATGTCATGCTCTTGCTCTCTGATTCATAAATAAATCCATACACACACACCTTTATGTGAAGCAAACACTTTTTCTTTTTTTCCTGAATAATTTGAAGCTACTTAGAGTAACATCTCTGTCTCTTGTGGTTGATTAATATTCTAATACTTGTATTTTCTTGTATGCAGGTTTTTCCAGCAAGTCCCTCCGAGCACTCTACTCCATTGATTCCTTCACACCAGACACGCCTTGAATTCATACTTCTGTCTCTCACAAAATGCAGATACTCCTCCCTCTGAAGCTGTCTACTTTTATGAAGGGCTACTTACATAATAACGTAATATCTCCCCTCTTCACAGTTAAAGGTCACTTCAGGAGTTCGGGGATATCGGGAGAAAGGAGGAGGGAGGGAAGGAGATATGCATAAAAGCACGGCACACAGAAAGCTATGGCCGAGGCGAGAAAAAAAAAATCAACTAGAGGCGCTGGAGTTCACTCAACCTGTTCAGTGCTTGAAGAATCACAATTTCATAATGTTGCTAAAACCTCCTTCTTTATTCTTGGCATAAGCCCATGTGTGTGTAAGTAGTGGGAAAGGCATCATATTTTTAATTGGAGTGTGAAAAATGCTGCTCATTGAAAGAAAAGTATGTGTTTATAATTAGAAGTGGAAACTAAAACCATCACTTCACTTGATTATACAGAAAAGGCATCATCAGTTAACTAAGATACAGCCTCTGGGTGGGCCCACAGTCTTATCCTCCATACTTCACTCCTGTTTACTACTCCATAGTTGAGTGATCCTTGTAGAGTCAAAGTACTGTAATCGAAATAATTGGTTTAAAAACTTGCAGAATGGCCAAGGCAGAAAAAAATGTCTGGAGACCACAGCTCATACTACCTCTTGGCTCAAAGCAGGATCAATTGCAGCAGGATGCTCAAGGCTGTGTCTAGCTGGCTTTTTATCACATCCAAGGATGAAGGCTGCACAATATCTCTGGACAACCAGTCCCACTGTTCGGCCTGTCTCACAAAAACCCATTTTTTTCTTATGCTTAAATGGATTTTCCTGTATTTATTTCAGTTCATGTCCATTGCCTCTCATCCTGTCCCTGTCTACCTCCAAGAGGACTCTGGCTCCACTTTCTTTACTCCACCACATCAAGTATTCAGACACATCGATTGTATCACGCTGAGCCTTCTCTTCTCCAAGCTGAACAGTCCCATCTCTCAGGCTCTCTGCAGGTGTCAGATGCTCCAGTCCCCCAGCCATCTTCATGGCCCTTTGCTGGACTCGCTCCACTGTCTCCATCTCTCTCCCTTGTACAGGAGCACCCAGAGCTGGACACAGCACTCCAGGTGTGCCTCACCAGAAAGGAGGAAAGGAGAAGGATCTCCTCTCTCCACCTGCTGCCAATCCTCTGCCTCAGGCAGTCCAGGAAGCTAGGAGCTGCCTTTGCCACAAGCCTGCTGGTCTACCTGATCTCCACCAGCATCTCCAGGGACCCTCTCACCACAGCTGCTTCCCTCCCACACAGCC
This sequence comes from Rhynochetos jubatus, assembly GCA_027574665.1. Classification (NCBI taxonomy): domain Eukaryota; kingdom Metazoa; phylum Chordata; class Aves; order Eurypygiformes; family Rhynochetidae; genus Rhynochetos; species Rhynochetos jubatus. Next base: position 53,043,367 of record CM050649.1, on the reverse strand, counting down.
CCAGCCTGTACTGGTGCCTGCGGTCATCCCTCCCCAGGTCCAGGACTTGGCCTCTCCCTTTGTTCACAAGGATCCTGTCAGCCCGTTTCTCCAGCCTCTTGAGGCCTCTCTGAATGGCAGCAGGACCCTCTGGTGTGCCAAACACCCCCCCAGTTTGGCACCATCTGCAAACCTGCTGAGAGTGCTCTCAGCCCCATCATCCAGGTCATTAGTGAAGGTGCTCAGCAGCATCAGCCCCATTATCCACCCCTGTGGCACACTGCCAGTGGCCAGCCTCCAGCTGGACCTTGTGCTGCTCATCACAACCCTCTGAGCCTGGCACTTCAGCCAGTTTTCAGTCCATCCCCATTTACCTGGGCTGCACTTCATCAGCTTGGCAACAAAGATGATGGGGGACAACTAGCAACTACAGTAAAGAGAATTAACTCTTTCCTGACTGAACCCAGCACACCTGGAGAAGAGGAGGCTCAGGGGAGACTCCATCTCTCTCTACAACTACCTGAAAGGAGGTTGCAGAGAGGTGGGTGTTTGTCTCTTCTCCCAAGTGACAAGTGATAGAACAAGAGGAAATGGCCTCAAGTTGCACCAGGGAAGGTTTAGCTAGTTATTAGGGAAAATTTCTTCCCTGCAATGGTTGTCAGACATTGGAAGGGGCTGCCCAGGGAGGTGGTTCAGTCACCATGCTTGGAGGTACTTAAGAGATGTGTGGACAAAATACTTAGGACAAGGTTTAGTGGTGGTATTAGCAGTGGCAGGTTAATGGTCAGACATGATGATCTTAAAGGCCTTTTCCAACCTCGAAGAGTCTGTGATTCTTCTGGGTTAGGCATTACAGCAGATCCATCTACTCTACCTTTATGATGTATGAATGAAAATAACAACCCTACTGTTTTAGATATCTGTCGGGGCTGCAGCAATAACAGAGAGGAGAGAATGCTTTGTATTGTGGAAGCAAATATGTCCTGAAGTTACTGAATGACATTTGCAGAATAAAACAGGCCTCCCAAAACCAAAACGCTGTAAATAATGTTATCTTTACTTTTGCAATCAATCATAATAGAGATCAAGTACCCATGTGAGGGCAGGGAGAAGAAATGAAGCCATGTAAGACATAAGCATTCTTAAACAACCACAATTAACTAAAATGCCACCTTTCAGATTCACATATATTCCTTAGCACATACACATCTTAAGAGAAAAAACGGCGACCATATGTTATATATAAAAGCATCCAACTTTCCTGTGGAGAATTATGTTACTACAGAGCTTTTGGCAAGAACTATAATCTGTTCACACTAACCTTTAACACAAGGCAATGTGGCAGAATTCATACTTGAGAAGTTACCTTTCCTAAGCTCAGGCACAGACGTGCTGAAGAGCTCTGAGAACAGTTTCTAACAGGTTAAGTTGGAAACAGCAGAAAGAAGGAAATGGTAGAGGCTTGGGGCAGGATGTCAACAAGGTTCTAGGAAGACCCCATATTATCCATCACGTAGTCAACAGATATTAGAGCACACCTTTTACCAACACTGTCAGAGACGCATGAATTTACATTGTCTGTACCATGTCCATTTCTGCCACTGTCTTTTCCTCTGTAAACCTCTTTTTCTTTCCTGATCAGACTTGTGCTTCCTCAAACTTTGCTTAGTCATGTCTTCATCCAATTTGCGTGAAAGCAATCTAACACAATACAAGCTGCTCAGCTTTTCTCTCTGCACACAAGTGCACCCAGCAGAGAGGAGCTGCAAGGCCACACACCAGCGAACACAAGTGTTGAGCTAGCATAGCTACGGTTTCTGCAGCGCACAGAAACGCTTCATTAACATTTTAAACCATGTCATTTGATGCCCTAGCTACATTTCCTGTGACGATCTGTACAGTAAAGTTAGTTTACTATGGATTCATCTTAAAGAAGCTTTTCCATATACTCTGTAGTTATCCCTTTCACTTAAAAACACCAAGAAACTCTTCAATCACTTCTTCCTAGTTGTCTCATCTGCTAACTCTTGAATCCAAAACCAGAGTTCATGCTAGTGTTTTACAATACAGCAGTAGTTATTCTGATGTTAAACACTGTCCTAGTATCTTACACAGTTTACACATCTACTGCTATCAGCACTGCTAGCCCTTTCACTTGAAAGTAACATCTGCATACTAACTATGTACTTCCAATCACAAAATCCAAACCTCCAACTTCTCTTTATCTTCCAAGAGTAAAAGGATACAAAAGGGGAACAACAACGTGCTATATATGGTGGAAACAACCAAAGTGGAATTTCCTACATGGTACCTACAGGCAGACTTCTGCCAGCACAGCTGGTGATTTGTACCTGAATCGGCAGAAGCCCCTATTGTGACTTAATTAAACTAGCTAAACTGGTTTAACTGATTGAGTTTTTACTAGTACAGCCTGTTTGCTTGCTGTACAGGGTTTTACTAGATGGCCATGAAGCCAAGCTTAGCTGTACACCTGCTTCGCAGCAGAAGCGCTCTGACAATACATTATACAAACGCTCCTATAAGCATGAAAGAACAATGCTACAGACACAGCAAGAGAGTTGCAAGCACCAATCACATGTGAGGCTGCTCATCCATAGCGTTTACAAAGAACAATCTGGTTTCATATTATCTGCTGCAAAAATTCACTGCATAAGATTTATGTCACATGTCCTCATTGAAAGGCACACGCATTCAGTGCAAATGAACAAAATTTTGAAGAGGTCACTGTTAGCATCACAAAAATCAAGGTCTGTTGGTACCAAATGATCTTTACCAGACAACTACTACTACACAGATGTTTTTTTTTTTGTACACATAGAAAAGCACTTGCAATTAATCGCTCTACGTTTTCACTGAACCCTTACTTGTAACACCTTTTCACATGTCCTGTTGATGAGCATTTCCCTGAGAGTAGCAGGCATGCAAAAACTTACTCCTTTGAGTTGAAGTTCAATAAAATGACGGTACCGGTATAATGGCAGCACAGCAGTAATAACGCTGTTTCGAGTTCAGGTCTCCTCCTGCTACTACGTATCATGCTCCAACGATGCAAACTTCCCTTTTTCTCAAGCAGTCTAACCAGCTAATATTAATTGGCTTTAACTGAAAATAATTGTTCGTAGCCAGTATTCATCTTTAGTTTTGTTACTTGTTGCCAGATCTGATGAGAGGATACTGAGTCTGGGAGCCTAGTCAATTTTTCCAACAACGCAATCTAGTAAGAGAGAGTAATTAGCCTCTCCCTGCAAATCTTGCTTTTGCTTTATGAACATCTGAAAACATCAGTAGGCAACAAATACATCTGTTAGCACTCATTAGCAAATGCTGGTGGTGTCGGTTGTTAAAACTCAAATCCCACCTCCCTGTCTGTCCCTCCACATACACTCCTCAATGGTAGGAGGCGAGTAGCTCATTTTAGTACAGACAGGCTCAAAGGCATGACCCAGAAAGCCTCCACTAATATAACCAGTCTTCAAATAAAAACCTCTCTCTAACACAGCTATAACAGGTATTTTCTCTCATTCTTTGTAGTGCTCAGTGTCGCGGAGCTGCAGAAGGACATGGTGCAGAGACTGGAGAGGCAGGTTACCAACACATTACAGGTAACTCCAGGCATGAGCAAGGAAGCCCTGAAGGAGTTCTTCAACCCTGTAACTTGTATGCCCAGTTTCAGCTTGATGAGAAAATAAAACCTGCACAGACAGTGCCATGTGGGAGAGTGGGAAGAGAAGGGCAGCTTCTAATGGAAACAAATGAACCTTCTAAAAAACTACTGGGGAGTATACTCACTTTAAAGAGACCAAACAAAAATTACCCTTTTCTAAATACCTGAATCCTTACTAAGGAAGCAATGAAAAGGTAAAAATCCAGGCACAAAAAAAATGGGGTCAGTATTACAGAGTGTCACTGCAAGTGTCACCAAGGTTCTGCAGTGTGATCAACACACATTCCACTTCCTTGTAAAAACTCCATTTCAGATACAGATCAGCATTATACAAATGCTTAGTGGAGAAAAAAAGACTGAATTAATGAATGAGACAAGAGAATATATTTCCTTTTTGTATCTCTATTTTGTAAAATAAATGCACCTTTAACAATAATTTCTGATACCTTAACTTGTATGTTCTGGTTGTAGACCTAGAGTCTATTTCTGCATCCCACACACATATATAATGCACATTTACTACATGCACACATATGTATTGCCAAAAACATTTTAAAGGGATTCTATTTTAAAAAAGAGCTTTTATTTTACAGTTTAATGAGGCATTCCTCTCCCTCCACTTACTCACAATTTTTCTCTGATGTCCATCATAGAGTTTGCCCAGTGTCTCAATCCTCCGAGCCCCACGTTGGGTGCTAAAAGAGACCGTCATGGTTTAGCCCCAGTAAGCAACCAAGCACCACCACTCAGCCACTCATGTCCCACCCCAAGTGGGAAGGGGGTGAGGATCAGAGGAAAAAGATAAGAGAACTTGTGGGTTGAGATAAGAAAAATGTAATAACTGAAAGTAAATTAAATAATGATACTAATAATATGTAATGAAAATACTAATAATAATGATAGAAATATGTAACACAAAAGAAAAAATGAAGGAAAACAAAATGATACAACTGCTCACCACTGGGTGACCAATGATCAGCCAGTCCCCGAGCAGTGATTTCCCTTCAGGCCAACTCCCCCAGTTTATGTACTGAGCATGACGTTTGATTGCATGAAACAGCCCTTTGGTCAGTTGGGGTCAGCTGTCCTGGCTGTGTCTCCTCCCAGCTTCTTATAGAGAAGAAGCTGGGAACACAGGTGCAGTATCAGAAACTGAAAAAGTCCTTGGCTTAATGTAAACATTCCTTAGCAACAACCCAAAACACTAGTGTTATCATATTATTCTCAGCACAAACCCAAAACACAGCCTCATACTAGCTACTGTGAGGAAAATTAACTCTATCCCAACTAAAACCAGCACACCTGGATTCTCTAAAAGATTTTCATATTGTCTGAACAGCTCCAGAATTTCATATGCCCCACTAAAAACATAGGGGTTGACAATACAGAAATCGGGAAGCTTTCTACGCAGAATTGCAGTCATTAAGGACTACGAAGTGCAGTGCTCAGTCCCACAAGAAATCAGTGCACAAAAGCAGTTGTATCCTCCTCGTCATTCCACCAGCTTCAGTAAACTACTTGTGCAAGTTCTTTCTGTACAATAGTTTTTAAAGGACCTGCCCTCAGTTGTTCACTTAAAGAGGTTTCAAAGTACATATAATCTTTCCTTCTGCAGGGGAAAATACTAGTAGTATCTCACAGCTAGCTAACACAAACCCTCGCTCCTTCCAGGGCTTGAGCTAAGCTTTAGCATTCTACACCTTTACAAAACATCAGTAACAAATGAGTTTGAGGTTTTGAATTAACCGTCATTATTTGTGACAATCTGTTTATGAGAACAGATCAACCCAAACTCATGACCATAAGGCTTCAGGTGCTTTCAGTTTGAAAGTACAGATCCCACAGAGTCAAAGTAAGGCAAACAGATAAAAGTACACCACAGAGCATTATGAACTGACTGAAGGTCACGAAATGAAGAAGCTGTGTTGGGACAGAGGAAAACAACTCAGTATATGCCCTTTTCTACGTGTGTGACAGTACATTTTAGGTAGTTTCACTTTTAAGTACTTGTTTCTGTGAAACAAATTGTATAGAAAATATTCAACTAAACTTTAGAAGTAGAATCCTCTAAAATGAAAGTGAAGCATTAAAAAGATTGCTGAAAGCTACACTGAGACATGCATGCAGTTTTTCTGTGGGTGAATTTTAGATATTTTTTATTCAAGATGGTTAATGTCGTATTCCTGAATTCCAGACATTTTTCCATCTATAAGGTGAGTAACTCAGGTCATCTTAGAAGGACTTTTAAATGAGGAATAGGTTACATTCTGCCTTTGTCCTTGACAGTACAACAGAACTGAAACATAGGACATTAGGGAGGGATAAAGCAAAAGCTATGATTTGGATCTTACCTTCTTCTATCTATAGTTATTAGGCATTCATTGGGCCAGTGATTTGGCAACAGTGTACAAGCCATGTCTCTGAAGAGCCATTGCCACGTAATGCAGACAACACGACAGTAACAGGCAGTAAGACGGGCAGCCTGCTCACATGCTGGCAGGGTCCTGGAGGAAGCTTGTGGGAAGGGAAAAAAAAACCCAAAAAAAACCCTTCAAGCAACCAAAAAGCTGATAAACACAGGTGGCAAAAGGAACGCTGGATGACACAATGCTCTTCGCTCCATGTAGCAAGAGAATAATTCTCAGCCAAAAGGATAAAAAGGTTTTTCATTTGCTTTGTGCTATGAATTAGTACGTAAATACTGACAGATAAATCAGATTGCCTAAACTCACCTAAGCATGTCTAAAAGGGAAACCAAGGCTTAGCTAAACTGGTTATCAGGAACCAACCAAAACAATGCCAGTAACTCGTAACCATAAGCAATCATGAAAGTTATGAAAGAAGTTTTTGGTTTAGAGCCAGTTTCTGTTGGAAGGGTGTTTTTAAGCAGGGGTTTTGATAATATTGGCCTATAGCATCTAGGAAGGTGAATGCAAGTTCTCTAGAAGAACAAGTACTAATCTTTCAAAGGGTACAGTGAGTCCCCATGCAGTGGGAAATGGAGAAATCAAGGTTTGTGAAGCAGCAGATACATACACTCCAAACCTTGCACAGTCTTGAATGACTTGTGCTGTATTTATTTCTCTCAATATTCCCAGTCAAAAAAAAAAAATCAATAAAAAAAGCAGAAGTCATTACTACCTTTTGTAAAGATGACAGGTTTCTTTCCATTGCTCCTTCTCCTTGGGTGGGAGGTACCCATGCTATTTTTAAAAACGTATGTTCTACTTGTTTCTTCCCTTCCACCTCTCACCACCTCCAGTCACAACCACAGGCACTAAGTATCCATCACTGAAGAAGAGTCTGAAGTCAGAGTAATTAATAACTTGTCTTATTACATGGTGGTACTTTACTTGCATCTTTGTCTTTTCCAAGGGTAACTGAATGGCTACAGTGTCTATATATAAACAATAATGTATTTCATATGGGCGTAACAGAGCCAAAATTTGAGGATTAAGAGACCCACACATACTCATCTCTTTCCAGCTCTGAAGAGAACAACATGTGCTGATCATAAACCTGAACTGCTGTAATATACTCTGTCATGTTACTAACGGTGCCAGTGAAATTCTAGTAAATAATTAGGTGACGGCAGGAAGTGGGGGACCCTTTAAGGTCTCTGTCTCCACCATCAGCTTCCCAAATACTTCCCAAAAGACTCTAGGAGGGAACTGCAGCACTTGCAGACACTACTTCCAACAGCAAATAATGCAAATTCTTGGCCGTTCCAGTTGATAAGCACTTTATAAAAGCATGAAAGCTGTTTTACGAAAGCTATTAAACAGTCTACACATACTTCAGAAAGAGAGCACTTCTGTACATAGAAGTAAAACCCAAAAACAACAAAGAAAATCCAAACAAACTAAATATCAACACCACTGAACAAGCCCCCCCCCCCATATGCCCATATACTTAGTATTAATACAGTGTTTGAGGAGGACAGGAATATTCAGAAGTAAACAGTATCATTAAGTCATGACAGCAGCAGTTAGACCAGCTAGTCTTATGATCCCCAATAGCTTTCTTTTTCCTCTCATGTCCCTCTTGCTCTCATCTTCATTCTTACTTACTGTTAGTCAATGTTACTTAACATTTAAGTAATACAAGCTGAAAACAATCAGCAGATGTAGTCAGGATACATAGGTTGGATCATTCTAATGGAGTAACTGGAGTATTTGTCAGACTAAGCTTGAGTGCAAGTACAACCCTTCACAATTACGATTATTAAATGCTGTAGTTACACCACAGGAATCCAGAACACTTTCTCTTACGCTTTTTTTTGCAAACAAACATTAGAACCATCAAAATCAAATGTTTCCTAATGTTGAGGGAATCCATCTCAGGGCTATGTAATTAAATTGCAAGAAAGGTGGAAACATCAACAAGTATTCTCATGTTAGCTTCAAACAGCAGCAGGACTGAACTGCAATTCAGTTTCTAGAGTTTGTGTTCTCTGCCACTGCATTTTACAAATTCTGACAAGGTTTATGGTTCTGCCGGGAAAAGTCAGATACAGAGCTGTACTCTCTGTAAATCCAAAACTGTACACGCACATTTTGCAAGACATTTGTATGCAAATGCTGCTAAGCACCCCTACAGATTTTACCTACTGAGAAGAGTTTCTCACAGCAGCCTGCTCCAACAGTAAAACAAATGCCAGAACAAGTGTAAAACTGAATCAGACCAAAATACATGGATTACTAACATATGCACCCACACATAAACAAGCTGGAGAAAACAAAAACATCCGGAGCTTGGAAAGTTGCCAGGGGAAGGAAAAAAAAAAGATAAACTGACTTTGGGGAAGAGAAAGTATAAAGGTCAGGGCACCTCCTCTTTGCCCCCCAACCTCTTCGGACTAGGCTGGAGAAACACCACCAACTGTTTAATCCTACCAATTCCATAAATCCTTATAGACATTAAGAAGCTATTGCCAAAACAACGTTGACTTCCCTGTGTAACACACAGTTCCAAATAATATATAAATACATTCTGGAAAAAAAAAATGAAGCTGCTTTAAAGAATTATGATATTACAGCTCCAAATAAATGTCACCTTTGAAAATATAACTTCTAGATAGTACATTCAATCCTTCTTCCAATCTCTGAATAGATTCTCTTCCTCATGGCTTGAAGCCTCAGGAAGGGAAAAGAGAGAAGGGTTTAGTTACCTTTTTAGCATAAAATTGTTTGGGGTTTTTTTTATTTACAACTTAATAGTATATTTTAAACAGAAATACTCCACTGAGGTTTTGTTAAGAATACAAAAGACAAACATGAGCAAAAAGAGGAAATAAGTGAGTCTCCTTAGTATATCAATTTATACTACCTACCCTGAACTCTATGAGTGGAGCAGTATTATGTGTATTTCAACAGAATGGTTTTCTTTTTTAACATCAGCAATTACAATGTATACTAAACGTTTGAAAACAAAATGTATTGCTTTTAAACTCTTAAATTTTCACCAGTTCTATCAATTTATGATTACAATTAAGCCATTGCCTTTTCATAAGGTTACTTTTTACTAACAACTTGTTGTAATATAAAGTACCAGTCACTAAAACCTAATAAACCCCCTAACACTGAAGCTTTATATTACCATGTGCTCACTGCATGACTGCTTCACGTATTTAAAACCCTCTCACTTTTGCATAGTTCATAAAACATTCACATGCTGGTTCCCTCAAAACATCCAACAGCCCCAAAGAGCAACTCTTCTTTCCTCTCTGTTCCACACCCCTACCCAAGTAAAATCCCCTTCTCACAGTCTAGCATCAAAACATATCCAACACACTGATCACCACAGGACAGCCAGTACCACACCCGTCCCCACGAAGACATACAGGATCCGTTCTGCTGACTGCAGTGAGCACAGCACTCTTCCCATTCAGCCGAAACTATCACCAGTTCCCAGAGACAGGGAATGGCAAGAACCTCTGTTGCTGCCAGGGAGTCTTACATCACTTCCAGGCCAAACACCCAGGGCAGCTACCGCACTGGGAGCTCCCCCCACCACCACTTCCTCCGAAGCCAGACGAACAGGTTGAGGCATGACGTTATTTGTAATCATGCCCTGGGCATCCAGGACGGCCCAGGCTGCTGCTGCTGCTCTGTGCTGAATTCCCTTTGAAGAGTGAACACTGCCAAGTCAGAGAGTACTGACTGGTACAAGACCATCCTGGTGGATCTGTGTCTTCAGGGGGGTTATGGGCTGGGAGAGGGAGAAAGACTTAGTTCTACTAGTTTTGCTTTCACCACTGTAAAAGTAGAAAGAGCAGAAATAATGAATAATGACACATTGGTGATGCTATGCTTCTCCCCACAAAATTTTCAACTGCTGTTGAGAGAAACAAAAGGTCAAAAAGAGACATTTTCACATGATGGAACCTATCTGAAAGTTTCTTTCACCAACTATATTTTCTTGCATTTCATCACAAGACTAACAGCTTTAATGGTCATACCCAGAACTCAGAATAAGAAACCAGCTCTCGTTCCCAAGACAACATAACAGCTAGGATGGCATACTCTAAAACGTAGTCTGTATTCTAGTAAGATTTCCAACAAAAAAGCTCAGTAATTGAATTGCAAATTCCTGCCAAGTACGTAAATAAACCTGTAATAATTCACTGACCCATGAAGAAAGTTATCTTTTCAGGTACAGACAAAAATAACATCGATTTCCCTAGTCTGCATACAACCTCAGTGCCTCAGCAGATGCCACAACTTTCAGAACTGGTTACTTAGGCAAAGCTGACCCAAACGTCACTTAATTAACAGTATTCAGGGTAGTGAGGAGAGCAGCGAAGGCGATAGGAACGTACAAGCCCTGAGGTAAAGGTGGGCACAACAGTATCAAAGAGCGCGTGGCAAGGCGGGAGGGAAAACCAACAGGAGTTGGTCCGCTTTCCCAGCTGACGGGTGCCAAGCAGCAGCCAGAGGGCTGCAGAGGCAGAAAGCACTGCAGGAACCAGAATGCTCTGGGACATGGGGAACATTCTCTTTTCTCTCTCAGGAGCCAAACTACATCTGTAAAGGGCCCCTGCGTGTGCACAGGCCCAGTCTTATGACAGGTTTTAGGAAAGCACAAACAGGAATGGACAGGGGTACGTGGGGTGTGCAGCAAGCACAAGGGTCTCAGCTTCACTCACGATTCCCTGTAGCCTCTGACTGGTTGTTAAGATTAAAACCAACCAAAACATACAGAGAAGAAAATTAAATAACAAGCAACAGATGAAGGATCTTCACTGTGTACCTATGACTCAGGATGGATATCCCTGATATCCTACAACTAATTTGCACTATTTAAAGATTATATTCTGCTTGTGTAACGAGATACCCAGGTTGCTGTTCTGACCTGAGGAAACAGTACAGCTACACAAGCCCCCTGTCCTGTTTCATTCATTCCAAAACCCGAGCTATACACCTCAACTGCAAAAATAAATATCACTACACTCTTACTAAGTTTGAAATAAATTTACCTCCCAAATTTTGCTAGCAATACTGGCAAGTCCTCCAGAGCAGAGGCAAGCCTGAAGGTTGTTACATCCAGCACATACAGTTTACCAGTATAACGCTACCCAATCCCACACAGAATTGGCTTTGTAAACTAAAAACGGCAAGCATGGCCCTGCACCACAGTTTCCTGCTTTCTGCATCTTCATCTGCTATCAGCAAAATCAAACTGTCTCAAATGCTGTCACACTTACAAACACAGTTTTACACTGCAGAACATAGGTGGAGGAGGCATTTGTTAAAATAAGACCAGAAAAAAAATCAAAAGCTTCCTGTCTTAAAAAAACCCTAATATACTACACATCATCCATTTACTCCAGTTTCTGGTTATAAAAGTAAGGATTTTGGATTTCAAGTTGAAGTGTTCAAGCTAGAAAAGTAACAAAGACCAACTTTATACCATGCAAATGAACTACAATGCAATCACACCCGATAACTCCTCTTTTTCAACTGCATAACTGAGGACTGAAACAGACAACCGAGAACAGTATGTAATTCTCAACTCACACTTTCTTTTCTCTATCTCAAAAATTGAAATAAAACAGAAAAGATAACAGCCAGTACACATTTCATACATTCTTTATGATAAATTCAGCATCACTATCTCTAACAAAAGTAGAGATCTACAAAGGCTGACAGAGATAAATTGGATCTTCAAGAGGGACCAAATAATTTTCTCATATTTACGCTAACTTCTCCCACAAAACCTTTCAAGTGATCACAGCTGCAAAGTAATAGGCAGTGAAAATGGAAATAGAAAAGAAATTTCAAATACCTTTTCTGTTACACCTTGCATACTGAATCACAGAGCACAAGAAGGGTATCAATCTGTGGGGTTTTTTGTGTCTGTATATATAAAAATATATAAAATTCAGAGCAGTTGTTTTGCAGATTCAAGAACAGGAAGCACCTCTGATACAACTTCACAGTGAAAGTCCCCTGAAAAAAAAAATAACTGCATACGTACTGCATATATATCACTGCTACCTCCCCTTTCCTCTTTCTTTCTCACATCTGTCTTCAGACAATCCTTCAACAGTCTCCTAATCTGCATTTATTCCATGAAATTTAAAACCACTTTTGGTACAGGCAAGCCCAAATGTCTCTTCCACATCACAACCTAGGATTTCCTTGAAAAATATTTTCTTAAGCAACACTTTGTATTAATGTATTTTCATAAACATTCCAATATATTGCATTTGCCTAATTTTTCCATTTCTGATTTGTGCATCTTTTCTTCCAAATCCTTTTCTCTTCAAACTGCACTTCCGGAATCTATGCACACATGCTAGCTGAGACCACTCAGGCCTCTTTACTGTGTTAATTCAGTGGTTTCAATTCAGCCCAAACATTCAATTTTTGCAAAAAGCCATGTTTCTTTGGAATCTCATCATGAATTTATTCAAAAGAAAATCAAATCACAGGAAGGAAAAGCCTTTTTCCATATGAAATTATTCCCTTTACTTGAAGGTAGAATGCAAAATACCTCAAGAATTTCATTAGTGATTTTTACCTCTGAAAAAACTTTCTCAAGTATCTACTCTTTCAACCAATTCTGATAAGCAATGGAAATTTGGAGCTGCATTCAGCCCCAACACTCATCTGCAGCATCCCTTTTTGCCTGCCTCTCAATTACCTTGCTGACACAACAGAATAGCAATGGGGCACAAATTGATTGCTGTCAAGATTGACTCTGCATGCACTTATTAAAAAATTTCCATAACTGAAAGTTTACAATTACTTATAATCTTGGGACTGCTGTTACGTTTGACTGCAGCTCTCCAGATACAAGATTTACACAAGAAAAACTGAACAAAAATAAAGGTTTTCAAGATACTCAGAAACTAACTACACTTTTTATATCTTCCACTCCATGTTATCTAATTTAGGGAGGGAATGCTCAACTACAAAAAACATATTTGACTTTGCGTTCAAGCTGAGAATGAGGAAGAATTTAATGTGGGTTTTAATTCTTTAGAAGTCCACCCTGGATGCTGATGTAAAAAAAAAAAAAAAAAAAAACCAAACAACCCAAAACAAAACAAACAAACAAACACACACACACAAAAAAAAGGGGGGGGTGAGTGGGGTGGGAGGGAAGGGGAGCAAAGAGTAGGTAATGATATAAGAACACAAAATCCAAAACATTTATTGTTGGTTTAGCACTTTCTATTGAGAAAAAGCTATTTATTTTTCAATTATGAGACAGGATGCCATAGTTTGAAGTCGTTTCGGAAAGAAGAGGCCTTAAAACCAGCACAGGTACTACGGGGGAGAACTTGCAAACCTTCATACTCAGATGATGATATTTTCATAACAGAAATTCATAGGCCACATTTATTTAGGACACTAAATCCAACACCTCCTAATATCAGCAGAAGATTTTGAGTATCAGCCAGGAGAAAGCTTAGAGGAAGTCTGCTTTTGTCCCACAGAACTTCACAGTTCAGAGTTCAAGCAGAAAACTATCATCAATACACAGCAAGTCCCCAGATAGTTTCTTCCCCTACCCCAAAGTGTGGATTTTCAGACATTAACAAGAAAGAGGGTATCCATTTTCCTCCTCCATTCCCTTTCATCTTGTTGAGGCTCTTACTGCCTTCTAATCATTGCCATCTGACTTACGCACAGAGCTGTTCTTTTCTTCTTGTCAGTGACAAGAACAGAGATTAGGATTCAATTATGCTTGTCCCCACAGGAACACCTGAGGCTCCTGTGTGTGTCTCCCGCTACGGGCTCGCTAAATTCGCCATCAAACCACTTCCCCAGATTACCTCAACATATGTAGCACTATTGAAGCAAAATGAAATAACTTAATTATGTGCATTATGTCTAAACACATAACAGGCTCACACAGTTAGAAGAAGAAAAACAAAAGAAAAGAAGGTACTTATACCCTTGGAAAGGGGAAAGTCCCAAAGATCCTCTGAAGCTGTAGTAACACGTTAACATAAAACCTATTTATGTAATTTATTGTAGTTCTTACTCTCTTTCCCATAGCGGAGAGTCAAGTTTATGGAGATTTTTAGAAACTAACAGCCTAGGTCTGCAATGACAAATCAAGGAGGCCCAGAGGTACTAGCAGCTAGTCTCATATGTGCAGACATACAAGGCACACACACACATATACATTGAAAAATATATATATTTCTAAGATTTCTAATGGCTTTCCTAAAACCAGTATTACTGCAAGTTGTTTAGAACATTACAGGAAATACAAACTAATTATTTAAAATTTTTTTTTATAGGCAACTGTTTAAAAAAATCCACTTTAATTATTCTCAGCTGGTTTATCTAGGAATAAGTAGTAACAAAAAGCTTCTATAAAACCTAAGAAAACACTCTGGAGAAGAAGCAGCAGTTACAGACAAGAGAAAATATTGCAAATGCCATGACATATAGGTTGTTCTAGAACAATCACTTCATTCCCAGACTACCCAGTCAAACATAATCACTGAACAGCAGAGAAATGTAGGGGTAGCTTTTATTTTCAGGGTATCAAAAATAAACTGTCTTTGCAAAGAAAGCAAGCTTTTCTTTGCAGCATAGCCTCAATAGAACATTGTACTGCAACGTATTATGGTTTTGGATGTAAGAAATATTATGATATAAAGGCTGGTATTTAGCCTAACCAGCACAGTACACAAAACATATACACACAACACAAGAACAGTTCCACTTTGTACTCACTCTTACAAAGTTGTCAGGGAACAAACCTCTTCTGCCTTTGAGCTGTCCTTCCCACCAGCCTCCATCATCTTTCTTGATATTGGTGATTATGTCACCTACAGTGATCGTCAGCTCATCATCATGTTGAGCTTTGTAGTCAAACTCCACTATCGCCTCCACTAAAAAAGAAACACACATATGCATAATTATTGACTACATTTATGTTTCCATGCCTCTGAAAGGAATATGAAAAAAAAAATCCAATTACATATTCTCAGTGAAAGTAATATATTCAGCTTAACCAAGAGAGCACATCAAATAAACAACGTGCAATGATAACATTTTGTGGGTAACTGCTATAAGAGCGGCCAAAAAAACCCCCAGAAACCAAAACAAAGGGATGTCCATCGTGATTGAAACAAAAAATGGTATGCATTTTTCTTTACTGTTCAAAGGAAATTAATTTGTGATGCTTCAGCAGTACCTACCCTGGCAGCATTCCAAAGTTTATTTCTTGGACAATGTTTTAGCTTTTGTTCACAGGACTTCTAAAGCATTTTATTTCTGGAACAATTCTCGAGCCCATAAACATCCCAAGCCACTGCACATGCTTTGCTAAATACATCACTATTAACCTAAAGAATATTTCACAAGAATGTTTTGTGTCATGCTGAGTTTCATTGTTGTTTATACAGAAATGCAGAGTTTTGCTGCATGAACATGCTCTCACAGGGTTTCGCCAAAGGAAGAAAAATTTACTTTCGCTTGTGATTATACATCAGAGGATTTGAAGATTAAATGCTCCCACTGCTCTGAATGTCTGCTGTAAAGCAGACGTGTGTTATAAGCTTGCCACCATTATACGGTGTGTCTGTCATTTCCTGGGAGGACTCCCCATCCCTTGAAACCATACACACAACAAAGTCCCTGTAGAGAATTCATGAAGTCCAAGACATAAAAAAATCCTTTGGAGAATCCAACATAACAGACCTGGGGTATTCAAATATGAAAGCCACAGTTACATTTAGTGGTTCATCAAATACCTACTAGGAGGAGCCAGATTGGCAAGGACAAGGAGAGTCATATTTGTAAAGCCTTACTCCTGTTTTCTTCAGTGGAAAACGATGCCCCAGGATGTTCCACCAAACATTTAGCACTTCAACCACCGAAACAGCAAAACGAGAACTAGTAATAGGCATCTGCGTTCTGAGCAAATGACTGTGCTATGTAAGCCCTGCAAAATGTGGCCAGCAAACAGGCAATACAGCTCACAAAGCAAAGCTAACCATTACACCACAGACAGTAAAAAGGTTCTGCCTATGTAACAGAAGCCCTGAGGACAAAATTCAATTGGGCTGACAGGAAAGCAGAGTTCTTCCTTTCCACCCCCAAAATGTCACACAGACACAATACTGAACATCTCCCTCGCCCAGAGCCTGCTAAAAGTGTGTTCTGACTTTCAGATACATCCCAGACACAAGGCTATGGCTGATAATATTAATCTATTGGTTCTTCTGTGAAGCTCAAAAACATTACAAAACCAGTTCACATGAGGCCTGTTAAATTACATAATGAACAACAATGCAGGCTGGCATGCAAACAGAACTTGGAGAATTTACCACTGGAACTTAAGTGAAAAATCAGAATCATTCAGGCTGGGAGAGACTTCAGGTCTCTAGTTCAGCTTCCTGTTAAAAGCAGGACCAGCTCTGAGCTTAAACCAGGTTACTCGGTGATTTTCTGTCTATGTGGGTCTTGACAACCTCCAAGGACAGAGGTAGGCCATGGCCAGCAACTTGCTCCACTGCTTGAATGGAAGAAACATTTTCTTTCTACAATCCATCGGTCTTGTTGCCATACCATGCACTGCTGTGAAGAGCCTGACTCCGTCTTCTTGATAACCTCCTTGTAGGTACTATAAGGCTGCTATTAAGACCTCTCATTTCTAATTCCTTAAGTTAGACAATCGGAATTCCCCTAAGACTCGGGTCCCTCCACTCTTCAGCACATAAACCATTCCAACAATTTCATATCAGCCACAGACTTGAGGAAGCGCATTCCACTGCATTCTCCAGTAAATGATGTCAAACAGAACAGGTGTCAGGACAGTCCCTGGTGGTCCTCCATTTATTATCACCTTGCAAATAGATAATACATTAAACACTGCCCAAATCATACAATATTTGCAGTTGGAAGGCACCTCGATAGACCAAACCCCCTTATTCAAGGCAGAGAGAGATAATATGCAGAGTGCTCAAAGCCTCATAGAGCCAGTTTTCTAATATCTCTAAGGATAGAGGTTCAATCCAGTGTTCAATCACCCTTAAAGTTAAAAAGGTTCTCTTATGCTTAAATGGATTTTCCTGTATTTCAGTTCATGTCCATTGCCTCTCATCCTGTCCCTGTCTACCTCCAAGAGGACTCTGGCTCCACTTTCTTTACTCCACCACATCAAGTATTCAGACACATCGATTGTATCACGCTGAGCCTTCTCTTCTCCAAGCTGAACAGTCCCATCTCTCAGGCTCTCTGCAGGTGTCAGATGCTCCAGTCCCCCAGCCATCTTCATGGCCCTTTGCTGGACTCGCTCCACTGTCTCCATCTCTCTCCCTTGTACAGGAGCACCCAGAGCTGGACACAGCACTCCAGGTGTGCCTCACCAGAAAGGAGGAAAGGAGAAGGATCTCCTCTCTCCACCTGCTGCCAATCCTCTGCCTCAGGCAGCCCAGGAAGCTAGGAGCTGCCTTTGCCACAAGCCTGCTGGTCTACCTGATCTCCACCAGCATCTCCAGGGCCCCTCTCACCACAGCTGCTTCCCTCCCACACAGCCCCAGCCTGTACTGGTGCCTGCGGTCATCCCTCCCCAGGTCCAGGACTTGGCCTCTCCCTTTGTTCACAAGGATCCTGTCAGCCCGTTTCTCCAGCCTCTTGAGGCCTCTCTGAATGGCAGCAGGACCCTCTGGTGTGCCAAACACCCCCCCAGTTTGGCACCATCTGCAAACCTGCTGAGAGTGCTCTCAGCCCCATCATCCAGGTCATTAGTGAAGGTGCTCAGCAGCATCAGCCCCATTATCCACCCCTGTGGCACACTGCCAGTGGCCAGCCTCCAGCTGGACCTTGTGCTGCTCATCACAACCCTCTGAGCCTGGCACTTCAGCCAGTTTTCAGTCCATCCCCATTTACCTGGGCTGCACTTCATCAGCCTTGCAACAAAGATGATGGGGGACACTATCAAAAGCTCTGCTGAAGTCAACACAGACAACGGCCACTGCCCTCCCCTCCTCCACCACATCAGCAATCTCATCGTAGAAGGCTAACACATCAGTCAGACATGACTTCCCCTTCATAAATCCAGGCTGACTACTCCCAACCAGCTTCTTGTCCTTCGTGTCTTTGAAAATGACTTCCAGAAGGTTGATGTAAGCCTTGGGTTCCTCAGTTTCTCCTTATTTTTTCTTGATGACATGAATGATTTTTGCTTTCTGATAGTCCCCAGGAGCCTTCCCCAAGGCTCCTTCTGAGAAAATTTAGGTTAGGCATTATAGCAGATTCATCTACTTTACCTTTATGACGGAATCTTTGCTCCACCACTTTCCAAGGGGTCACCATGCTGCTGACCAGCTTGTAGTTTTCAGCAAAAAGGCGGCTTCTTGCTCTTCCAAAAGACAGGAGTTATATTTGCTTTCTTCCAGTCTTAAGAAACCTCTCCCAGTCATGATGACCTTTCAAAAACTACCAAGAATGGCCTCCCAATATCAGGTAGCTCCCGCAGCACATACCCCACCAGGGCCAGGGCCTTGCACACACCCAGTTTGTTTAAATATTCCCTAACCTGTTTCCCCCCCTACTGAGGGTAGGTCTACCTTGCCCTGGACTTTCCCACTGGCTTCAGGAACCTGGGACTGTTGAAGGCCAGTATTACTATTAAAGGCTGAAGTGAGTAAGGCTTAACATATCTCTGTGACAAAGCCCTCATGCCATTCAGCAGCAGGCCCACACTTTTCCTAGTCTTCCTTTTGCTGCTTATGTACCCAGGGAAGCCTTTCTTACAGTCTTTCACATCTGTTCCAGTTTTGGCTAGGATAGAGGCAATTTTCTTTCTAGCAGCCCACATGGTGCCAAGTTTTGGATTTGTGACCAAAACATTGTTGATAACACCCAGATGTGACAGCTGTTGCTGAGCAGGGCTTACACAGTGGTAAGGCATTCTCTGTTTCTCACACTGTCCCCGCAGTGAGCAGGCTGGGGGTGCACAAGAAGCTTGGAAGGGACACAGCTGGGACAGCTGACCCCAACTGACCAAAGGGATATTCCATACTACCTGGCATCGTGCTCAGCAATAAAAGCTGGGGGGAAGAAGGAGGGACATTTGCAGTTATGGCATCTGATTTCCCAAGTTACCATTACGTTTGATGAAGCCCTGCTTTCCTGCAAATATCTAAATACCTGCCTCCCAACGAAGAGTTGAGAAAGACTTCCTCATTTTGCTTGGCTTGCATGAGCAGCATTTGCTTTACCTATTAAACTGTCTTTATCTCAACCCACAAAGTTTTCTTGCTTTCACCTTTTCAATTCGCTACCCCATCCCTCTTGGGGGACTGAGTGAGCAGCTGCAGGGGGCTGAGCTGCACACTGGGGTTAACCCTCAACAACATCCCTCACCACATTCAACTGCAGGTGGGCTTTGGCCTTCCTAACCCCATCCCTGCACAGGAAGACATTCTCTCTACCTTCGTCTCAGCTCACTTCTCCCTGCTTTCACCCCCTGTGCTCTTTCTTTTTATGTCTGATGTTTGTCAGGAGCTCCTTGTTCATCCATGAAAGCATCCTACCACCTCTGCTTGTTTTCCTTCTTGTCAGAAAGGGCCACTATTGAGCTTGGAGGAGCTGATGCCTGAAAAAACAACCAGCTCAGCTGGGTTCCTCTTTTCTCCACAACCATCTCCAGGGGGATTCCTGCAAGCAGATTCCTGAACAGGCCAAACTCCTCCCCCTTCATGTCCAGGGTTGCAATCCTGCTTTCTGCTTTTTCCCCTCCTCTTCTCTGGATCCTGAACTTTACCATCTCATGGTCAGCAGAGTCAAGGATGTCCTCAGCCATCAGATCCCCAAACAGTTCTTCCTTGTTTGTAAGTATGAGATCCAGCAGTCAACACACTCCAGAAACCTCCTGGATTGCTCACACCCAGGGCATAAGAAAACTACTCTATCCCTCCAGTAGGTATCAGGATGGTTGAAATCCTCCATGAGGGTCAGGTCCTGCCAACATGAGCCTTATTCCACCTGTCTGAAGAAGGCCTCATCAACTACTTCTTCCTGGTTAGGTGGTTTGTAGAGACACCCACCACAACATCCACACTGGTCTGCCCTCTAACCCTAGCCCACAGACTCTCAGGTGGTTCCTCATCTGTCCCACACCGAGCATTTCAGGTGCTCTGCTGCATGGAGTAACTTCCCATCCTTGCCTTCCTAGCCTGTCCTTCCCAAAGAATCTGCATCCATCTAGTGCAGCACTCCAGTCATGTGAGCTATCCCATCATATCTTCACGATCCCAACGAAATCTTAACTCTGCAACTGTATGTAGACATGTCATTACTCTTCTTTCAACCCCACACAGTTTGCACGACAGCACAAACATTTCAGAGAAGCAACAAGCCATGCCGATTTCCCAAAAAGAGTAAAAGAGATCTCCCTGTAATTCTGAAAGGCACTTCCTTGTTTATATGGATATGCTTGGAAAGGGCCCCCTTCAGTCTTGTTTTGTTGATTACAAGGTCCCTACTGTTTGCATCACCCCACACACTTTGTTTGCCAAACTGGTCTACCATTTCCTCCCAAGATTGTTGGCTGTCCTCCCCTCCCCCATCATTACTATTTTAAAGCTCTCCTCACCTGGTTGGTCAGCCTGTTAGCAAAGATGCTTTTACCCCACTAAGTCAGGTGGATCCCATCTTTTCCAAACAAACCTCAAAGAGGGCCCCATGATCATAAAACTAAAACTCTGTTGCTGATACCAACTGTGCAACCAATTATGTCCTGATCTGTCCACTCCTCCTCACACCCTTCCCTCTCACTGAAAGGATCAAGGAGAAAACCATCCAGGCTCCCATGCCCTTGACTGTCACCCTAGAGCCATACAGTCACAAATGATACTTCTCACATTGCTCCTGGCAATATCATTGAAGCCTATATGTAAAGAGCTGCAGGGGGTAGTAGTCTGAGGGCCAGACAAGCCGTGGCAGTCTTTCTACAACATTTCAGATCCAAGCCCCTGGCAAGAAACAAGCCTCCCTAGATGACAGGTCAGGTCAGCAGATGGGAGTCTCCATCCCCCACAGCACAGAATTTCCCCACTATTATCACTTCTCACTTTCTTCTGGTGCTCCTCCATGGCTCAGATTTAGCCAGCTTGGGTGTTTCACTCAAACCGTCATCATCTACAAGAGCACCGAGTCTGTTCTGTAATTGCAAACCTTGAGACGGAACAGGAGCATTCCTTCTGGTGTCAGAAGTTATAAACTTCAAGCTTCCAGACTTGCAATTCTAGGAGTCTCCAATCTCATCCCCAAAGGTACAGACTCTGCTTGCCCTTCATTCAGGAAAGTTGGGGGGTTGGGGTCTCGAAGCCTCAGGGACTTGGAGATCTGGAAAGTCCAAGCCTTGGAGCATACCACCACAACTGCCGAACCATTCCATACCACCTTTGGTGGAGTTTCTGGACCCCTTCTGTGACAACTGCTACGCAAACTAGAGAATCTGTTGAACCTGAACTTTCCATTCCAGTTAGAGAAAATGCCAAAAAACCCCCACCCACATATTTCTAAAATATGAACTTCAGTCCCTAAAAATAGCATCAATATTATCCACACATGCATACTTTACCCCAGAGAAACCAGTGAAAATTGGTTTCGAAAGTTGTCTTTACACAATAGCTCTCCAAAGACTATTGGATTCAGGCAATGGCAGCAAGTACACACACTCTAAGTCTCGCACCCATGAAAATGTATCTCCACAGAACACAACAGTACTCAGGCTCAAGAAAAGCAAAATTCAGTCTATTTAGCAGGGTGTTGGAGCCGCAGGAAAGACCTTTTGAGAGCAAGGCCCTGTATCCTTCATTTTTAAGCAGCCTACTAGGATGGCACTTGCTCTCAGGACTCACAGCTCACACACCGCTTTTTGTACATGCCAAGTCATTTCTCCTCCCTACTTAGGAAGCTTTTAAATCCCATTCTCATTTTGCTGCGGATGCAATTACCTACCGCTTTGCTCTGAGTTCTCCCTATGCAACCAGGAGGTGCTGAGAGAGCTGTTAAGGAGAAGATGGCAGTGGAGCTGAGGTTCGGACTGGCTCCAACCACTTATTTTTAAAACACATTCTTCAGCATTCAGACTGCAGCAAGGAAGGCAAAGGAAGGCAAACAACTCTTCCAGTGTCTAAGTCCCATGTTTTAAAAGTGATATTACCTGTTGCTGTGCTTGCAGTTTTCCCCTAAAACAGCTGTAGAGCTGACATTATTCCTGACAGTTTTGTTTTCTTACTAATGATGTTCTCTCTGTTATGAGAGGAGACCAAAAGGTAGAAGTAGGAGAGAGGGCTGTTGACTCTACAGCTGCTTGGGTAGACTGGAGGCACTGGAGTTACCTCTCCAAAGTTTGCTGCTTTGCACTAATTCATATACAGACAGCTGCAGCTGTTCAGCCACTCTTGTTTTACTGGAAGTTTGATTAAACAAAAAGCCCTTTACTGTGCAGGCTCTTCTCTGTCTATAAAAGTTTCCACTTACTAAAAAACACGTATAAATATTTTTAAAAGCTGTCTCCTCTCAGAGAATCAGATTACTGTAACATAAGTGTATGTAAGCTGCCAGAGACATACCAGTCACCAAAAATGGACCACACAATCAAGATGTTTATAAACTCTTCAAAGGAAACCAAGAGCAGAGTTTGGAGAGAGGAGTAAGAGCACACCTAACAAATGTGCAGATTGTGACAAGCTGATGGGAAAGTACTTTTGAGATCACTCAAAATTCTCATTTATCACACCACTGAAGCTTGCAGAGCATATGACAGCCTAAAAGTGCTTTATAATTTATAGGTCCACACAGTTGCAGTTTTTAAACCAAGCTCATTTTCTAAAGCATGCTAAACCACACCACCTTCTCAAACCCTGTTTTGAAAAACTCATTCTGCCAGTCAATCTTTACCTTTTTTGTTTCTTTTGAGGTGAAAATTTGTCTACATGGAAGCTGGATCAATACTGGAGACAACACCTATCCAGATATGCTAATAAAAAGGAAATCTGAGTTTTGTTCCACATCTGTAGGTACAATATAGCTCATTCCTGAAGTGCTGTGCTAGATTTCTCATCACGAACTGGACTAAAACAGTGTCCCAGTTTGCACAAAGATTCATGATGTGAGAAAACACTCCACGGACAGTGAGCTCAAACTAATTTTGTTAACCAACAAAGGCTGGTCTTAGGCCCAGCTCTGCCAAAGTAAACAGCTTGTTACATTAACAGCCTGAACACAAATCCTTTTTAAGCCAAAAGCAAAATAAAACAGCAAAATTGGGGCAGGTAGATCTGGCTTCTATTCTTGGTGCATTTTGTTTCATTGTACCCCATGATGCCTGAAAGTCAAACTTCCCCACCTTGCAAACCCCAGCTATGAGACTCTGTTGGAAGAAAGCATTTTTCACGTTAGGAATGAAATCAAATATCAAACGCTATTCAAGTTATTTTGATCTAAAAGGGGAATGTTCATTCCCATGCCAACACAATAAGCTATTCCTAGCCTTATATTACCATCAATCCAAATTGTAACATAAAAACTCATGAAACTGAATCAAAGCTAGTTATTACCAACCCTGCTGGAGACAGGCACAGTACAACTCATTACTTCAATGTCAGGGACAAAGATTTTTTTTTTTTAATTTAATGCTTAGTGGTTAGGGATTAAATACAAATTTTGAAATGTTAATGTTATGAACCAGGAACTGAAATGTAACCTCTCAGCTATATTTAAAATAAGCATATCTGGGGAAAAAAAAAGCTGATTAAAAGTTCAACTCTTCCCACTTCTCATTCCTAAAGTTAAGTCTTATATAGACACATGAAATTATTTTGTTGATAATTACATTTTTTCTATTGATTAGTTTCTCTGTCACATTTTAAATTACAAGCAAAATCTAATCTCATAAAAATGACCTAGTCAGAAAGAGAGTTTAACAATGCCACCAATATTTGAAGACAAAGGGTTTCAGTTTATGCTTTTTTCAATTACTATACAGTGTCTTTCCAAGCAAGAAATGAATCAAGCAAAGAAACAGAGATTTGCTACTGTGCAACAAAAACTATGTTATCAAACCAGCTTCTGGTGACATCTGAAGTGTGTAGGCACAATGGAAATGTTATTAACATCTTTGGCACTACACCATCCAAGTAACAGCACCCATATGGCAACACAACCTTCTGCAGCAGTACGGTTTCACACCAAATGCAGACCCTAAAGCTAGTGTATACAGTCAGACATGGCATTCAAAGAGTTAAGAGCTTCCCTACTGTAAGTTTTGTGTTTTCACTTTTGTCAGTCACTCAGCTTCATGTCAGTGATAGACAGGCGTGTTGCATTGGCTTATGTCAAAAAACCCAGAACCGAAACTAGACAAAGTACCTTCAAATATTCCGTGCTAAAGCTTTAAAGTTCCAATTACATTTCATCTGAAGAGAGTGCAATAGAGCTTTTCTCTTTTGCATAAAGATAACTGTTCAGAAGCATCAAAGACTAACAGCATGAACAGGCATCCTACTCTTATGTCACATGTTGCATAAGCCTCCACAGGAAGGTCCCAGTGACAACAGCATGCTTCATGTTCCCTACCACCTACACTAAACTGACCACTTATCAAAACCTATTGATCAAGAAGATGGAGTCTGTTGCCTTTCTGTTACACTGTGCTTCTCTTATAAAAGAAAGATTCATTTGGTAACAAATACTTAATAACAAGCTTTTCATTATAAGTACATTTTATAACAGGTTAACAATCTGGCCATCAAATTCCACACGCCTCTAAACTTGTCAGACAAGGTCTTACTTCAAATGTGCTGTTCTGTTTGAGATGTAGCCACACACTGGTGAACGTACTATGCTTTTAGTGCTTATGGGCGTACTTTAAAAAAAAAAAAAAAAAAATCCGTATCTTTTGCTATACAACAGGTTACAATAAAACTCTTAATAAAACACTTCCTAAAATATGCCAACCATATCCTGGGCTGTACCCAGAGAAGCATGGCCAGCAGGGCGAGGGAGGTGATTCTGCCCCTCTACTCTGCTCTTGTCAGACCCCACCTGCAGTGCTGCATCCAGCTCTAGGAACCCCAACATAAGAAGGATATCGACTAGTTGGAACAAGTCCAGAGGAGGCCACGAAGATGCTCAGAGGGCTGGAGCACCTCTGCTATGGGGACAGGCTGAGAGAGTGGGGCTTGTTCAGCCTGGGGAAGAGAAGGCTCCAGGAAGACCTTATAGCACCTTCCAGTACCTGAAGGGGGCCTACAAGGAAGCTGGGGGGGGTGCTTTTTACAAGGGCCTGTAGTGACAGGACAAGGGGTAATGGGTTTAAACTGAAAGGGGGCAGATTTAGACTTGATCTAATGAAGAAATTCTTCCCAGAGAGGGTGGTGAGGCACTGGAACAGGTTGCCCAGAGAAGCTGTGGGTGCCCCATCCCTGGAAGTGTTCAAGGCCAGGCTGGATGAGGCTCTGAGCAACCTGGTCTAGTGGAGGGTGTCCCTGCCCATGGCAGGGGGGTTGGAACTAGATGGTCTGTAAGGTCCCTTCCAACCCAAACCATTCCGTGATTTTATCATTAATAATACAGTAGGAGCCACTAGGAGGGAAAAAATCAGTATCTTTTATTAGACCAAATGACAAAGCATGACTTACATTCTGAACTCAAGTGGAAAAAAACAAACAAAACCCAAACTACATTACATTCAATAGTGCTGGTTTCCAAACCTAGATCTGGAGGGCCAGGAGGCCTGAAGACCAAATATGACTTACAAGGCTGTTGTTTCCTGGACTCTAGAAACACTGAGCAGCTGGCAAGCCAACCACATGCGGGATGCTGTGGTACAAATATGCTCAAGGAAAGAGAAGGAAGGTAAAATTCATATAAGGTCTGGCATGTTTTACTACAGATGGCACAGCACTGATGAAAGGGGAATGCACTGGTGTAACCACTGAAGGCCCATCTGGGGCTCCAAAAGTCCTTCCTACCCAAACCATCACAGCTATTGCAGGCATCATGCTAGAACTTCTCCATGATGATTATAGCTAAACACTTGCTAGCATCTGGGAGGAAGAATTCAGATGAGGCTGTTCTACAAAAGAACAAAATAATCTGTACATCGTAAAGACTCAATTCACTCAGTGTTGTTACACTTTATAATTCTAGACAAAGAGTCAACAGATAGCCCTTTGACGCATCACTCTACCAAAATGGAAATGCCCATTGCCATGTGCTACCTCTGCACAAAAGAAAAACTAATCAAATAATAATAACATACCACTAACTAAAGTTTAAATGTAGATTGCAACTGGTGTTTTTAAGAAAGCTTGAGCTCTTAGTTTTGTAGCACATCTGTGGCAGAGAAAATTAAATATTTTGTATCTGCTTGATTGAAAACCATTACTGAAGAACCATAATTTTCTTGAAAAATTAATTCCAAATTTTGTTCATTTTTTCACTTTTTTTTTTTTTTTTTGCAACATTTACTGTAAGGAATAATACCCTCTGCTAAAAGTATTTGCAAGGATTCAGCTTCATGAAAAAGATAAGTTCAAGGGGGAGGAAAAGCCAATATCAGAAGGAAAACCTGTACTATTCAATCTTCAGGGTTAAAGTCATGCTACATGATAAACAGCAACTCCTCTGCTAAGACAACAGCTTTCAGTTTACATTATATTTTCCTATTTCCCCTTCAAAAACAATGAGGAAGAGCTAAAGGTCATAGTCCTAGAATAGTATCTTCACTGAATCATTCCGTCAGAGAGCAGAGCAGTCACAGAAGGGGCCACCTAAGCCATACTGCACATGGACCTTTTTATGTTACAGTCCCAGTTCTCTCCCACAGGCCAAAAGCTCTCTTCAGCCTGCCTGCACACTCACTGGAAACATAGCAGGCAGCCACAGAAGGGAAGCGTTCGAGAGGGAGACCCGTTCTGTGCAATTCCTGCGTGCGCACACACACACAGACACCAGAACAGAGGAGCTGTGAAGAAGACCCCAACCAAAACCTCACAGGGAGGACAGTGCGAACACTTGGCCTAGGGCTGTCCTGATATGACTCTTCTCTGGGCTGCAGCAGAGACGAAGCCACTCCAGCTGACATAATGCCCAAGCTGTCCTCCAGGAAAAGCGGAGAGCTAGTTTTCTGATTTTCAAAGAGGGATTGGTATGCTTGGTTCCAGCTTTTAAAAAACACAAAGTTATTCCAGTGGAATTTACCCAGCAGGACAAGAAATACTTTATATCGCAGCTAAGGCATTTGGTAGCTCACCATTCATCACAAAAATCTCACCTTTACAGTTAGGGAAATAAAGAACAGCGCAGTAAGTCAGTGTGTTTGTATTTCTGTATACACGTGGGGTGCGTCCATACAGAATATGTATCCCTGCATCCCACAGCAATTCCGTGGCAAATAACTTCAGGCAGGTACTTCTAATAAACATTAAGATTTTGTTCAGCTTTTCTTAGGCCTATCACAGTAGTTGCCCCTCACTAAATTTCTTATGTCACACTCACGTCTCTGATACAAACTTTTTAAACAATATGCTAAAGCCCATACATTCCACTAATTAATTCTTCTTTCCCTGCAGGGCAAAGTGGTCCTTCTGCCTCAGACAACAAACTTCTAGACTCAGACTACTTCACTGAAAGAGATGAATTTTACCATAATTCACTGGTTCTATCAAGCAGAGTACCTCTCAGCTACAACAGATGTTCCCCGTACACAGCATTTACAAACAAACTTACTTTTGACTCACACTGTTATCAAGTTTGTAGACAAATGCACCTTGCATTAACCTGTAATTGAACTAATAATGCAGTGCCTCTTAGAGGCAAAACTGTCTGGAGAGTTGGTTCATTTGTTTTAACATTGTTCTTCCCCTCAGATACTAATGCACACAAGAAGCCATCCAGAAGAAATGGAAGACGTTAGATTCAGATGGAAACATTTAACATCATCATCTTATCATGTGTTCCTGCCTCCTCCAATACCCATAAAAATAATTCAAAGTTGCGAAAAGCATAAAGGATTATACCCACTGCTGGGATAAATAGGAAAGGAGAGGAGGACTGTAAGTCAAGCTAAGCAAACAAAGACAAATAATTCCCATTTGACAAACTATACATTCATGAAAACTTGTTAGCAATGCTACTCTTGTGGTATCTAAATCACATTCTCAGACAACTGAGAAGCTAGGAAGGATATTAGTTACTTCTTCAGAACAAAAGGAAGATTATTTACAGTTAAATATAGCTAGAACTATATATAAAATCACCATTTGGCTAAATTCATGAGAATTGCTATGGAATGAATGTATAAACATAAAAAGGAAGCAGAATAGAAAAGCTGATGCCATGAAAACAACTGCTGTTTAAAATCTACTCAGAAGTACTAATCCAGTATAATTGCCACGTGATTCTAGTCCCAAAGTTGCCTTGATAATATTTGTAGATGCTGATGGATACGCACTGAGGTAGAAGGTCAAACAGATTAACAAAACTGGAAATCCAGGGAACAATTACCTTTTCAGTGATATGATGTAACGTTATTTAAGTCCCAGAAACGTGAGAAGAGGTCGTGGTCAACAATTTGTTCATAATCTTCACACTGTGTACTGCATAGCGCTTAACTGCTAAAACTTCAGAGCTGCTGGAACAGTGACATTCCTCTGGTCTCATTACAATGAGACTAGAAAAGCATGAGTGTAATTATGAATATGATCTCAGATGAGCTTGGAGGATTTCACTATAGATGCCTAAGCTGTTACTATCACCACCCATCTTTGCCAAAAGTAGCAACCCTTTTGCACAGGAGGAGGATGGGGAGAATACAACATACTCCTCTGCATCTTAGCCACATTTGCCTGAAGTACCGATAAAGATGGGTCTACATTAAGTAACAAGACTGCGAAGTGGTGCACAGATACACCCTGATACAGTATTCCTATGGCTGGAAGTGGAAATTTCTGCAAAAAGAGACTGCTGGCAGCAACAGCTTGATACAGCCAAAATCCTTAAGACTGTGTTACAGCCCTTCGCTGTAACACCAGCTGCAGACAAACACAGTGTCTTAAAATAATTTCAAAGCTATGTTGTTTTCCCTCAGTTTCATGGAATTCTATTATTTTTAAAGACAGCAGTTGCAAAATATTTACCGCAACAGCAGCTCTTGTTATTTGACCTGTCAAGTGTTAAGACCACAAACTAGTGTCATGGCTTAACTGATGCATTATGAACTGTCACAAAGAGATGTGTTGTACAACAGTGAGAACCTGGACTTGATGTAGAAGAGAAATAATCAGCTTTTTTCTTCTTCTAACCCTCTTTCACATAAATCCATGCATTTCAATGTACTACAAAACTTCGCATATAGAGGGAAGTCAGGCCCAGTATGGAACTCCTCAGCAGTCTCATAATTTGTAAGCCAAATGAAAGGACACTTACTATCATGCTTCCATGTACAACAGATTGTCAAGCATTACAGGAGCTATGAAAGCTACGTGTGTGCTGGGGCTCACAGGTCTAAGTACAAGAGCTCAGACCATAGATAATTTGCATTTCACCACTATGGTCCAACACAAGATTTACGTGCCAGCAATAAACCATCCCCACTAACCTTTAGATCATACTGAAAAATAGCCAAAACCCAAAAAAAAAAAACCACCCACCCAACACCCTAACTTGCTCAGTTGTGTGAGTAACAATGGAAGGTAAAGGTAAGAGTGTTTGGAGGAAGGACACATTTGATTAAAATCAGACCTTTACGACCCATTAATATAATATTTTTTCTTTATTAATAATGAAGCTTCAGAAAACCACTGCTTATAATCCTTATCAACTTGCCTTTTTATATCAGATTCTTTTATTCTCCTTCAAACTGTGGAGAGAGCAATAGTGCTGAAAAAAAAAATGCAGTTTCAGAAACAGAAATCAGTGCATATAAAAATTCACAAGTGCCAGACAACCCGTGGGCAAATAACTATCATATCAGACAACATGTGTTGACTCTGTGCATTAAATAGCTTTCAAATTTCAATTTTAGAATTTGGGATGTAATTCTGGAAAAGTAAGTTTTAGACGGTATTTTTAATGCTTCTGTTTTCTCAGCTCAAATCAGTTTCTGCAGGTAACTACTTCTGGATGTCATAATAAAAGGAATTCACAAACACTATTTTTTTTCCTCTTATGAACAAAAGCATTCCCACATTGCAGCTATTAGCTTCTCTGTTTTGCTTTCATGGTGCTTTTCAAAATCCCATGTTTCAATTAGGCCTGGGCAAGGAGGCACTTCCACTAACGTTTTCTCTTTCCATTTTCTCTTAGAGAAATTCTCTGGATTTTGAACAAGGCAAAGCCTTTCAGAAAGCAGAGGTTATGCTCCAAGTAGAAGACACAGCTCTTTTAACATGTATCTCTGGTAGCAGGTTAAAGAAGTCAAGAAGCCTCCTCCACCTGAAGAAACACTCTCACTTCCAAGAGATCTTCTTTAGCACTTACAACTAGAATAAACTTCCATAAAGGAGGTACTACACAGAGCTCCTCCTCAGAAGAACAATCCTGAAAGCAAAAACTGATGCAAGCCAAACAAATACATCTGAAAGCTTGTCACCGACTTTCATTGCAAGCAAGAACAGCTTGTGACCTGATGACAGCACTGCCCCAATAGGGGATTTGAGCCACTGTGTGCTGGCTGAATGGGAAAGCTCAGCAGAGCTGTGTATGGAGAGAAAGCCCAAACAATACTCAGCATTTAGACAGAAGAGACCATTGCTGCATTGAGGATGCAGGGGGAAAGGGGAGGATGCAGCAGGATGGAGCTCTGTAGAACCCAAGTAAACATAAACAGAGGCAAGGAGGCAATGAACCCTATTGTTTTATAAGCAATTATTCTTCTGACAACCTCCCACTCCCATCCACTCCCCAGTTACCAACACTGGTACTGTCTGGAACAGAACAAAGCATGTGGACAAAGAGACAAGACGACAGATTCTACCCGAAACAAGCAGAACCTCCTTCGATACCGGCACAGAAACTTTGTACGGCATCCAGGAGGCAGCATACAGGTTAAAACCATACAACCAAGAGAACTAGAGAGGACAGAGAGAAAACTATCACTGGGTGTAAGGTCCCTTTCCAACCCAAACCATGCTATGATGTTATCTACCTTGACCACTTCTTCCAAGGCTAAGCAGAAAGCTCTACTTCCTCATCTAAGAAAAAGGTTCCTGGGCTCCATCCATTTGAAAAACCTTCTAATGACCCTCCCTGGTTTCCAATGATCCAAGTTCTTGGAGCTAGGGAAATCGGAAGCCAAAAGTAATCCTACACTCCAGAAGGTCTAGAGAGGCAAAGAGCATTTCTTGCATTTAAGATCTCTGCCTTGTAAGGCTGCATTTACATCAGCTCCTTGGTTTTGGTTCTTAAGAGAGACACTGACAGACTTGAACAGAAAGGAACTGAAATACTACTTCAAATAGCAACATCATACTTCTAAGTTCTCCAAATTAAAAGTCATTGGGACTTCAGCATTTGGCTTTGCCAACTTCCACAATCTGTTATTCTCCATCAAAGGCACCACTCTTCCAACAGAAAATACCAAAAAGGTGGCTGGCAAAACACAATTTGCAACACACACCTCAGCATTTACCTTCCAGGGTACCAATTCTGACTGAAAAAAAACTCAGCAGACTAAAGCAATAGCCTCTAAAAGACAGCCAGTCCCTCCCCTTCCCAACATGGTGTTTATGGGAAACCAGCTGAAGGTTTCTTGTTTCCCTAATTCGGAAGTAAAATTCATGAAGAAGCACCCACGATTTTGCTGTATTCCACACCAGATTGTCTTCAGAATTCTGTAGATCTTTGCATCTTAACACAGGGAGTTTTGAGACTATGTAAAGTAAGTATATAGGAAATTTTCCTAAAAAGAGAAGTAGTGCAGTTGACAGACGGATACAAGAGAAGGAAGGATGAATGTGAAGGAAGTACGAAAAGAAGAGAGGACAGATCATCAGGTACCTGAACAGGAAGAAAAAAAAAGGGGAGTGAAGAGCATCTTTCCTGCAAAACAGATGAGAAAGTGTGATGCAGATTTATTTAAAAAACAAAACACCCACAACCAACCCAACAACAAAATACAACTTACAAGGGGAAAGAAGCATACATGCCCTTCTATAAGCGTTAGGAATAGGAGCAACTGCTTTCTGACAGAATGAGGTGAAGGAATGAGAAACACACAGGAACAAACAAGACTGTTTTCTGCACAACTGTGAACAAACTATCAAATACATTGGAGAGGAATACATATTAATAGACCTCTCATGACTCCAGAACCGGTGCAGATGACTTCCAATTGTCAGACTGGAGTTCATCGTGAACTGGATGGCATCTTATCTTAAACTTTCACAAACAACAGCCAGATAACTGAGATGTCAGCTAATCAAATGCACTATTTATAGGTGCTTCACACGCAAAAATTATAGTCTTTAAAATAAGTAGCATGCTTAATGCAAATCAAAGCCCGCAATTCTGAAAGGCAGTATGAGGTGACAGAACAAAGACCATTCAAGTTGACACTACTGGTCAAAGTAAAACTAACAAGTGTATTTCAACTGGCTTTAAATGCAGCAAAATAAAAGGTATTTGATGAATGAAATGGTCGTCAGGTACAAGGGACTTTAATATAAAGTTTCAAAGAAAATAAAGATCTTTCCCATTTCAGAAGTGATTATTGGATGGAGAAGAAAATAGCAGCTGTCAGATGGCAGATGAACATTAAAGACAATTGTAACAAAAGCCGACAGCAACAGTAGCAATATGATTTCTCTCCCAGTTGAAAGGCTGTTTTCTTACAACACAAAGAGCGGGTCTTACTTGCACAAATTCGTTGGCTGTTCAAAGGTACATTGCATCACACAGGACACCCAGTTAAAGCCTTCAGCAGCACTCAGTCAAGCAGACAAGTCATAGAAGGTACTATTTTCTGCTGTATTAAAATCTTCCATCAATAATAGCAGTTACCTAAACCGGATTAACTATACTCAGAATTCCCTCTATTAAACACATGTTACCTCGCCAAAGTTGGTGTAGTTTTATACAGATACTTCAACTTGGCTCACTATAAGCAACAAGACTTATAGACCACTACAAAAATAAGGAAGCAACTGAGAAGCTGGCCAAATGTATAATCTAATTAGCTAAAATCCAACAAAATCCACAAGAAGTTTTAGTTCTGTGTCATCTGAAAAATTAACTATGTTGTTAAAGTTACTAACACAAATAGCTACAAAAACCCCCACATTTACAATTATTTAGAATACAGCAATTAATAATTAAATCAAGATTAAAAAATAATCAAGTGCCAGACTGAGGTTAATGACCGAACTAGCGGAATCATCAGCTCAATGCAGCTAATGGCTTAAAAATGTTACAGTGAGATCAAAGTTAAACGTTACCAGTTTCATTAAACAAAAATACAACAAAAGCATAGAAGTGTATCAAAATCATTCAAATCTACTAGTTGGAGTCAGTTTAAATCACTTGACTTCAATATCAAAATATTTAAGTCTGAACCGACTCTAGATTTCAAGATTGCATAGTAATTAACCTTTTCCTTACCGCAAGCAATGTAAAAATAGAAGTATACAAAAAGCAAAGTTTGTAAACCACCAAGCCAGCGCTGTCAACTGCTGGCAGCTTGGACATTTCCTTGAACAAAAATTAAAATTGAAGAAAAAAGGGTGACACATGCCATTAAGGAAAAAAATCTTTAATACCATGAGGACTCACAAATATGCAGACATCTTTCGTACTCTTCTGAAACTGGAATTTAAATTGCCATTATACCAGCAAGTGAAGTTCCACACATTGCTTGTTACCAGGCCAGCCTTTGCACAGTGCAATTTTATTTTCCCAGTCAGCAGGGCCATGCCCTGCCTGGAACTACTGGTGCTCACTTGCAGATTTTCAGCAATATCCATTGTCACAAACTGCTTGATCGTGCACTCAAGACAAGGCTTCTCAAGCTCAGCCCTGACTAGGGGGCTTTCCTCTCTGCACCGATTTCTCCTTCCCTTTGCCCAGTCACTTAAAAGCTGATAGGAACAAAGTTAGGTTCTTTTAGGGTTTGGGGTTTTTTTGGGTAGGAATGATTTGAGAGGTTTTGTCTGGTTTGTGTGGTTGGGGTTTTTTTAATCTGATAGTTTAAGCAGAAAAGTTAGATATTTGTATTCACAAAAACCTGCAGTTCTGCAGTGTCACTGAAATACAGTATCCAGACTATTTCATAGGAAATTAAGATGGCCTTGCCTAGAGTGAAAGGTCTTGATAGGATATTTTTCTATAAAGGTGTTGATGACAAAAATATCTAGGTAATCAATCTTCATCCAAAACCCACTGAATATTGTTTACAAAGAAGCATCACCACTCTTCCACAGCAAGTCATTAATTCTCACATTTGCAAACATAAGGCCAAAGCTAAAACACTTTTTTTATAAATGTTCTGAATCTGACAGCAAAATGTTTTATAAAACCTTGTCATAAGGAAACCCCAAAATAAAGGCATCTTTTTCTGGGCACCCTTTGGAATTTCTGGTGTGCCCTTTTACAGTGGGAAATGAACAGAAGAGAATTAACAGCTCAATAAAAGCTCGGTGACACCTCACAGAAAGAACAGCGGGAATGAGAAAAACACTGAAAAATTAAGCCGAGGTCTTGCTGCTTGCCAGTTTTATATCTGCAACAAGGATAGCAAATTTCCAATGCTGCACATGCCTATCACAGGGAAAAAACAACCCTTTACCAGAGTATTAAAAATGTTTCCTAACAGTGCTGAGGATGAATCAGCAACTACAGAGGACATACTCAATTCAAACCTCAGATGAGAGTTCACAAAGAATGGTTTTACATTGGGCTCAAAAATCAAAAGTTCTGTAAGTGTACATTTATGCTCTTAATACTTCTGCTGTGTTTAACTAAAACTTTTATAAATCCAGCTATGTGGAAAGAACGCTACAAACGGAGAGAGTCAGGCCGACACTGGCAGTCAATGCACCATGGAATAGCACCAGCAGTTGCACTGACCTCCAAGAACTTCCTCCTACAAAACCAAACGAAAACAAACAGGAAAACACCCTGACGTGATTTTTTTATGTGTTTGAGACCTCATTATCAATAAAAAGGTCTAATGCTTTGCTTTGTAAATTACCCAGCAAGTTCCTGGAAACTGCAAGTGGAGGACACAACCTGCTGTGGGGATTTCTATTTTGCTGGGAGTTTTTTGCTGGGTTTGTATGGGTATTTTTTTTAAGGCAGGTCACATAAATTCACTTATTATAAACTGCTTGTGGGACACAACACAATCTTTAAATATGAGCACTGTGACCCCTGAAAGCTAATTAAATATTGATAGATCACTAAACAATTTGGATTGGAAGACACCTGTAAAGATCACCTAGTCCAACCCCTCTGTCTGGGATCAAGTTGGGCCTTGGCTTGCAACACATGCAACAAATCTGTACTGACATTTCTGAAAAAGCATTAGCTCCCTGGGGAGTTGTGCACCAATGCTGACTTTGGTCTTCAAATAAATGAACAGACTTACACTGGTTTTTGGTGTGAGCTGGTTTCAACAATCAGAAGTGATTTAGCTGCAGAGTATGAAAGAGTGAGAAGGAGACAAAGAGGAACTTTTTTCTTCTGTACAATATTTCTAATGAACTTCAAAGGCTGAGTTCAAAAGGTACCTCTCTACACTGACACTATACATTCATTAGAAGTTAGGGATATTGGCCTCATATAACTGCTCAGCTTTCTATACCGCACTATCCTTGTTGCTGAAGGGAATTGTTTCAGCAGAGACATAATTTGTGAGCTAGAACTCAGACAACTCTTCATCCTAAAACAGAAGCACAAATTGTCAGCGACACCTCCACTGGAATACAAACTGTTATAAGAAAGAGAACAAAGACATCCTTTCCGCACCTCACCATCCAGGATGCTCCCTTCTCTAAGCTACAGTTATGTAGGAACAAAACAGCGCTTAGACATTGCAACAGTCAGCTCACCATACAGCTTTTAAACGGACATTACCACTGCATTTTCAAGAGTTGGTTTCTACTAATGCTTCTCAATTATCAATAATAAAAAGGGGGGAAGCATCAACTTCATTTGCTAACACAACCCATGAGTACTCAACTGAAGTGTTGTATATTCTCTCACACATACGGACTTAAAGCTTTTATTGTGTTTCCTCTCTGTTTGAAGCAGACTGCCAGCAATTACTTTTACATTAGCTGAATTACTGAATCTTGATACTCACCTACTCTCTTGCTCCCCTCCCCCTAATATATTCCTTCATCATTACTCAGCTTTCAGAAGGTAGATATGCCCTACAGCTACTGCCTGCTTTTGCATCCAGGGAAAATATCCACTCCCTGGTCCAGGATTTTGTATTCTGTGACTTAAAAAACAACATCACTTTTTATGAGCTTGCCCCGTAACAGCAGTATCAGAGCAAAACAACAGATACCATCTCTGGGGCACTTTTGCCTCCTTTGATCCCACCCGGGCTAACCTGCTTTCAGCACTTCAATGACCTCTAACATTTCAGACCTGAAATTTCAGCTGCTCATTTCATATTACCAAGCTCTCCTTTTTCTCCTCCTAACACATGCATCCCTTCCCCTTCAAGTCTGGAAGGAGTTAAGACATTATCTACAAGGTCAATGCTCATCTGCTATATGAATTCTGATATACTGCTGGCAGAATGATTACCAGAAGTATTCTCAAAAAAACCCCACCTTTAACATATAGTGAATAGCAATTACAAAAGAAGCAATCAGAATAACATTACAGATAAATTGTATATATTGCATTAGTAGCAGTTTAAACAGAAATATGTATGCACTCAGCATTAATATCAAAATAAAACTGCTTCTCAAGTGTTGCAATCAATTATTACATACACTTCCTTAAACCCAGGCAGAAAAAATACCTTTTCTAGCAGCACTACTTCTACATATGCATCTCTGATTAGAACAAAAAGGAGCAAGAATTCTGCTGTTTTAAGAAACCATCTATTTTAAGAATTCTCTTCTTTATCACACTTTCTCATCTAAAAGCAACAGTTAATATAAAAACAACCATAATGGAGATGCTGAGAAAAGAAGTGCTACTTTAACGGGAGAAGCAGAAGAGATACCAACATACAAAAAAGACTGTGCAATCAGAAATTATTTCCATAATCTTTTGCATATGCACACATATTTATATATTTTACAGCTCTTGATTTCAGACCCCTATCTTGATCTATTTTAGAAGGCAGCTCTGTCAACTTTTTATGACAGAAACGTCAATCTCGATGTCTAGGAAGAAAAGCTTTGTGACAGCTATTTTTGCATGTAATTCCGTATAGGTTACTGAAAATACTTAATCACAGTTTATGAAAACTCCACTTGAACTCAGACCATGAAGACATTCGCAGGCTGTATAAATATTGTCACTGAACAACTGGAAATGTGATCCTGAACAGCTCCAACGCAACTGCCTTGTTGTGAGAAACAAACCTACCAACAACAACAAAAGAATTAACACCCCCATATGAGAAGGGGAATAAAGACTTTTTATAGGTTGGGGAGGATTTTTACACAACATTCCCTACATAAAGCTACTTTACAGCTGCTTAAAAAAAAAAAAAAAAGTGAAAAAAATCACGCTAATCCTCCTCCTTATGATTTTTCCTTATTCAGCTGAAACGGTTGGATTGTTTTCAAGGATGTCAAGAATGACACATGCTATTCCTATTTAAAAACATCCTCCAGCTATTTTCCTGAACGGCTCCAAAGTCTCCACCATTTTGGAGAGAGAACTTAAAATATGTCAAAGAGCAGTCAAGAACGACAAACACACCTACCGCCTTCCATGTGTGGCTTACACAAATCCTGCTAAGCTCCAGGCTCACAAAGGCCTGGCTTTACCCAGGGCTGTAGAGTCGTTAGGGTCTACCAGCCAAGCTCCCCTGGCCTCCCGCCGCAGCGAGCTCGCCCCAGCCCACAGCTCAGGGCCAAGCAGCAGGTTTGATGGAAGCACAGCTCTGGCTTGCTGGCGGTCAGCGTGGACCCCACACACGCGCAGGAAACATGCTCAGAGTGCTCCCTCTGTTGATGCCTCGATAAGAGAAAGGGAGAAGGAGGAAGTGGCGTGTCTGAAACACGTAAAGAGAAGTAGATAAACTGTAGGGGTTTCCGAAGGAAGCGGTGCTGAACTTGAGGGCAGGGAAAAGAGGAAAACTTTGGAAAGAGAGGGAAGACAAGAGAAGTAAGAAAGGGGAAAAACAGGAAAAGGGATTGCAAATAGTACAGAACAATCAGACTCTTAACATAGATTCCATTGTTGTGATTACATTACTTCTTGGCGCAACATTCCTTTGGTGTGTACTAGCCGGGCTATTTCACAGCAAAGCATCTTTCTCAACCACTAATGTAAAACCATGCAGACAACAGCTGTCTGCCAGCATGAGTAATCTAACTGGTTCAAAGGGCACAAGACTGGATCCAAACTCCCAACTACGGTGACAGCAGAGGTGATCAATGTGTTTTCACGTAAACAAAAGCAACGTATCCTCTCTTCCCCTTTCCTAACAGAAAAGCTTTAACAGTACCTTGAAAAATATTAAGGTGAAAAAATATGATGAAAGTGTTTACTGATAACCTGGTATTTATAAGCACTGTGATGGAGGCTTCAACTGCCTCGCTTCATGGGGGTATAGGAGCCCTCTCCCCTTCAACGCACTAAGCTGTCTGTGCCCTGAAGATGAGCAAAGACTGCGCAGCAGAACACAGGATTCTCCTTCATCTACACAAGTTGGAAGGTGTGTCTTGACTGACACGAGCAGCTGCACACCACCAGTTGATGTGTGATGATGGCAGTTAAACACTGCTTCCTAGAAGCAGACTTGTACTGTTGCCGTTTCTAAATTTGATAAGCAGTACATATCAAACCAGTATTCCCCTCAGGTAGCTACCATTCCTTGTTCTTACTTTGTTTTCTGGACCTCCAACTTCAGGAGGACAGTCTGATGTGTGGGCATGCAACGCTTTTGCAAATGAGACTGAGATTCTCTAACCACATGCAATTCTAAGTATTCTTAGAAAAAAACCCCAAACAAAACAAACCCAAAATAACAACAAACACACACACAAATCCCCACAAAACAACACCTCTTCGTTTCTCATACATTTAAGGAAGGGATCCAAGCTTGTTCCACTGTATTCAAAATTATCTTTAAGGTCTTTGCCTTACCCCCCCTTTTATGTTTAGAGAACTACCACCATTATTTCACTCAACTCCTATAAGTCCACGCCAAGTGCAAATTAATTCACTTTAAGATACCCTTACCTACAATGTCACAGAAGAGCTCTTAAAATCTCAATAAAGCTGTATTTCTTACAAGGTTTGGAGCACATGCTGTAAAAAATCTTGGGGCCACCCACTGAACTTTACTATATATATGTGTGTACTACATGCATATACACGTGCACAGGCTTGAAATAGTAACAATAAGCAATGCCATGCAGAAAGCATAAGTGTTTACAATGGAAGACATACACAGCATTTAAAAATAAAATGTTAGGAATCTTAACAGTGGAGTACACATAATGAATTCACCTCTTCTGCATCTAAAATAGCTCTCAAAAATGCTAGCAATGTTTAAAATGTTTTTAATAAAACTCTATTTTCATTTGATACCTCCTGGAAAGATTTTTGCTTTCATACTAGTCATATCTTACCTTCCTTGCACCATTTTTCTATTTGTTTTTATACTACAAGGATCACTTACCATTTAAAGATATGAACAACAATGAAACCTTATCTACCTTCCATCCACTCCCATTTTCCAAAGAGAAGTCTGACTGAATTACAGTGATTTGGGAAAGTCATTATCCAAATGAGCTTTAAAGAAGCCAGATGTGTACGATCACGGCCAGTCCAGAGAAGGGAAGGGTGGGTAAAAGGAAAAAAGATGGCCTTCGCCGCTAAGTTACAGTATCCAAAAGTCTTTCTAGAGCTCTATCAACGCGTTACTTCACTGCTCCTTTAACGCTTTCCCTAATCTTTTGTACTGTGAAGCTAAAGAAAGGCTAATATCTGGGGTATGGATAAGGAGAAATCAGAAAAGCCTTACTGTATCACAATACAAAGTTAAGGAAGAAAAAAACAAACACGCACTGAGAGGGTAAGAAACCAGAAATAACATTTTTTTTAATTATTTCCTGTGACATGCCCTACACAAGACAGACATTGCTCCATCCAGCAGTTATAAACCCTACCCCTCACCGCCGCACTACCCCCAAAATCTCACCGATTGCTACACGAGCCCGAAGTTGAGAGCCGCGTTAGCCAGCAGGCAAACCAGCCCTAACAGAGTCTTCTACCAGGCGCCCAATTAAACGTGGCAGTCTGGGATGCTGGCCTACTGTCAGCAGCAGCATCTGAGTTCACCCAGATCGATACAGCCGAATGAGCTGCACAGGGACGAAGGCGTTTCAGCCTCAACCGGAGGACTAACCCAAAGTCAATAGCGAAAAGCTAGAGCTTAATCTTGTGACGTGCAGGTACCGCAGCCGCGTGCCGGCTCCGAGAGCGCCCCGCAAACCGAGATCTCAAAGAACAAAGGGATGATTTTTTCCCCACTGCATATTCCCGTGCGTTACAACAGGTAAAATCGCGTAAAATGTCTGCCCACGTAACGCCTTGTATTTAGCCGGTTTAGCGATGCTGCCCTGAGGCTCCCCCACCGCCCCACAGCATTTCCGCTACCGTGAGCCAAACGGGCAGCCGGGGCCGGAGGACACCTCCGAGCCGGCTCTCCCGGAGCGCCGTTCGCCGCTGCCTTCAGACGCCGGGCGGTGGGCTCACCCGGCGCTGCCTACCAACAGCGCCCGGTTTCTTTTGTTCCCTCCAATCCGTCATTTTCCGCCGGGCACCGCGCTGGGCAGAGGGAGCCGGCGGGCCCGCACCGCTCCGGGGCGCAACGCTCAGCCCGCCCGCGCCTGGCACCGCCACCGCCGCCGCCTCGCCCCATATAATGGGACAATTCATCCTCCCTCGTCGCACAGGTACCGGGAGCTGCTCGCCCCGGGCCCGGCAACCG
This sequence comes from Rhynochetos jubatus, assembly GCA_027574665.1. Classification (NCBI taxonomy): domain Eukaryota; kingdom Metazoa; phylum Chordata; class Aves; order Eurypygiformes; family Rhynochetidae; genus Rhynochetos; species Rhynochetos jubatus. Next base: position 53,002,080 of record CM050649.1, on the reverse strand, counting down.
GGCGGCAGCCTCGTCCCCAAAGTCCGCGGGAGCCACCTCACGGGCAGCGGCTGCCAAGCGCGACCGCCCCCCCCGCGCAACGGCCGCCCCCGTGCGGCGGGGCGGGGCGGCACGTCCCCACAGGCGGCCCCGCGCCCTCCCTCAGCTCGCCCCGCCGGCGGCCCCCGCGGCCGCGGGAGCGCAACCTGCCCGCCCGGGGCGGAGGCTCTCCCCTCTCCCCTCCGCCCGGCCGGACGCCACCACACCGGAGGGAGGCCGTGCCCGGCGGACAGGCCGGCCAGCCGGTGCGCGGGGAGGGCTCGTAACCCAGTTCAGCCCCGCTCGGGATCGCCCGCCGGGGGCAGCCCCGGGGGGCGCCCGGCCCTCGCTCCGCCGCCGCAAACCCCGATCTCTCCGCCTGTCACATGAAAACAATTATTGACTCGGCCGGGGGAGGGGAGGCGAAGTTGAAAGCCGTGAGGCGGGGGAACAGGAACCGGCGGAGGAGCAGGGGCCGGCGGAGCTCCCTCCCCGCCACCCCCGGCCCTCGGTCGCGGCACGCACCCCACCGGCCGGGCGGGAGCGCTCCCCCCCCCCCCCAGCACCCCCAGCGCGGAGCCGGCGGCTGGAACTCACCCATTTATGTCAAGCTGGGCTTTGCCTGACGGCGGAAACAGGCTGAAAGTTTGAGGCGGCTGGCCACTGCGACGGGGGTGAGAGACAGCCCGAGCCGCCGCCACGGGAAGGGGAGAGGAGAGAGGTTGCTGACAGAGCCGCTCCCTCCGCCGTCGGCCGCCGCTCTCAGCACCCGCGGCAGCCCGGCTGCATCCTGCGTCCAGCTGGCGGCACCTCGCCTGCCCTCGGCGTGTGCATTCGTACGTATTTAAATGAAAAAGAACGAGATCGGGCGAGGGAAGGGGCTCGGGGCTCAGCCCTCAGCTCCTGCCAGCCACCTGGGTCCCCGCTGCCGCCGGGCAGCGCAGCCGGGGAGACAGCGCGGCCGAACCCGGGCGCCCAAAGGCTTCTGCTGCCGAGCCGCGGGGGGTGGGCGTCCTCCCCCGGCCGGCCGGTGCGTGCGGCAGGGCGAGGGGGGCGCGGAGCAGCTGGGTTCCCCCCGCCGCGGGCGGCTGCCGCTGCTGCTGCTGCTGCCGCCGGAGCGAGCGGCGCGGCTTGGCGCTGCGGGAAGTGTCGCGAGACTGCGCCAGAGCCGCTGCGCCGCCGCGGGCCGCCGGGAGCGGCGGCGGGGGAAAGGGGGGCGGGGGGGAGGAAGGAAGCGGCGCGGCCGGTCCCCAGCGGGGGCAGGGGTGGGGGAGAGGGGTGCTGCCGTGCCCCGGGCCCGCCTCGCCCGGGGAGGGGGAGGAGGGCGGCTCCCTCCAAGGCCGGAGAAGGGGCTCGCCTCATTTCGGTGCTGGGGTTCCGGGCGCGGGCGGCCGCGCCCCCGCAGCGGGACAGGCGGGTACCTCAGCGCCCTGCCAGGCTCCCTACTCGGCCGCCACCGGCCTCCGGGGAGCTGCCACCGGCGCTGGCCCTCGGGGCTCTGCCTTCAGGGCCACGGAGAGACGCAACGCCGCTCCGCAGGTGCCCCGCGCCGCAAGTCTGCCCGGCCGTGAGGGGAAGCCGAGGCCGCACCGGGGAGCCACCACTGCCACCCCGTCACCGGTTTGGCTCTGGAGGCCGGGAGTGAAGGAAGAGAAGGAACAGAGAGAAAAAAATTAGGTGAAGAGTGTCGGGGTTTGGTGGTATTTCTGAAAAAAGAGCAGCTGCTTGTTCTCGTCAGGTGTTGCAGGGAGATGGGAAACGCGTGCTACAGTACAACTGAGCAAGAGAGACACCGGTTCGCGTACATCGGTACCATCTGTGGAGGGAACGAGGTACCAGAGAGGCCGGGGAGCCTCCTGCAAGGGCTCCTCTCACAGGCAACGACCGTTGGAAAAACCTCCTGAGGGGAAGGGCAGATGAAAAGCTAAATCTGGTATAAAAGGTAAAGTGTAGCTAACGTCTTTTATAGTACAAGCACTTACTAACGTAAGGACGAGCAGAAAAGCCTGTTCGACTGTCAGGAGTTTATTTGGTACGAAGACAGAAAACTGCTAGTAACATAAGCAATTAGATTTTTGTACTCCTCCTGCCTCTGCTCCCACCCAAGTACATGAGAGTTTATTTTGCAAAGTACGTTTTCTTGGAGGTGATGTGTAAAGAGAAGCCATTCTAGGTGGCATCCTTGGCTATGAAAAACCCCATTTTTGAAACTGTGACAGTGGTGAACTCTTTGGGAGGCTCAAGTATTTAGACAGAGTTCCTCATTCTTGACTTAATGTCTTTAAGAAAACTTTAACCACGGCAAAAGCAAGTTTTCTTAAAGTTACTGATTTACATGCTGTAGCAGCAATGGAACATCGGGACTAACGTAGATTGTCTAATTCTAATCTTTTGCAAAAAATTGTTACCACAACAAAGCCTTCACACACTTTTTTAATTACATTTAGAAACTTTTTAAAAAATCAAGTAAGTTCAACTATGAAAAGGAATGCAATGGAAATAGGCTGGATGTAGGTGTAGACAGCCTCCAGTTCAGTGCTTCACTGAAAAGTCAAAGAACCAAACCACCTCAGTATTGTTTTCAGGAATGCCAAGTGACACCAAGTCACAAACCACCAACAGAGTTCCAAAAGCAGGGGTCAAGGGGATAAAATGGAAAAAAAAAAAGAGGGCATTTCATCAATATATACACAGAGCATCTTTTAGCCAGTTGCACGCTACCAGAAAGCCAACGTTCACTCATTCATACACACCTTAATAAAACGATGCTGGTTTCTATTAACCACAACTCCTCAGTGCAGAAGGGCATTTGACCTGTATTACCTGAATAAAATTACAGGATTAATTCCAGGAGATTATCAGAATGAGAAGTCCTAATGCTTCAGTAAAAGCTGCTGCAAACTAGCTGAAATGGTCAAGCAGATGCCAAACCAAGTAGAATTGATGCAACCGTGTTTGAGAAGAATGAAGATACTTGTTAATGTGGTAGGAAGTTCAGCTTTCCAGTGCTGCAGCTGTGTAGTTTAAGGTAGAGCAAATGGTATAACTGAATACGTATCAAGCTAAATTACTAACAAACAGCAGTGCTTCTCTAAGAGCTCTTCAGGGCTGGCAGTAGAAGTGATAAGGAATAACAGAAAGTAGTCATGTCCACATCAATGTTGCAACGCACAGGAGACAGCCAGTGCGATAGCTATCCAGATTTCCAGTTCAAACTACACTAAAAATGTATGGGAATTTCTTGGCTTTCCCAAGTAAAGCAGTAATACATTACAGCAGGTTGTCCTTTCCAGAAAGTGGAAAAAACTCACTGTAAACTGGGGGGAGCACTGTCATAGTGCCTCCAAGATTTAGCTTCCCGTTGTTCCTAAGCCAAAGAACTTCTATAGGTTCCTTGTGCTCCTCTAAAGCCTACACTGATGTGGGCACCCCTCAGCTGGGGCCTCACAGTAACACTGCAACGCATGCATTATTCCGATAGCCCACCTTTGTTGAATCAATACCCTGCAGAGATCGTGATCCAGCATCACTACCCAGTTCAAAGATAACCATCAGATTAGGAGAATTCGGAAAAAAAACCCAAGTTATTTACATACAGCGAAGACCAATACAAATTTGGACTATGGCAAATTTAAGTAAATAATGGGGAAAGTTAACTTTTCCTTTCATCGCACATGGCAAGTGTATTTTTCTGGCTTCACCTCATTCTCACTCCACTCCATTAGGGGATCTTCATGTTAAACAGGGTTAGTCTCCCCTCACACTGAAGATTTTTATTGAATGTAAACCTCACTAAGTCAGCCAAGCAAGTGTGCGCCTTTGCCCATTCTGCCCCTTTACAGAGCGAGAAGGAGAATTCGGATTTTCAATGCCACAGAAGAGATGCACATACCTGCTTTCAAAGCTCTTTTTAAACTCCATCTATTTTGTACTAGTAATGGTGGGAGATTCACATTTTATGTCTTTAGAGAGCTGCTTTTAGCCAAAAAGGTGTGCCTAGGATGTGGGTGAATACTTTAATCTCAAAGAGAAGCAATAACCAAAGTTATAGGAGAAACCGTTATATTAAAAAAATTTTCATTGGCTACATAGGTCAAAATACTTTGAAAATGAAACCAAAATTAATAACTAGTGAATCAAATCACTGAATTATTTAAGTAAAAATTTTGTTAAAACATTTATTGTCCGTAGAAACAAAATTTACATTGATTTTATATAAACTATGTTAAACATACATATAAACATACCTACATCTTAATATATACTTATGAATGAGGCTCTTATATATGGGATAACATTGTCAACAGCACCGTTGTGAACTCCAAAGACTACAGACTAAGAATTCTTTTGCATTTAACCCCATCTTCAGTAGTTTACAAGTGTCATGTCTAATGTAATTATTTCTAAGTGCGGATAAAAGGTTTCCAACGTGTTCGCATGTGTACGGACACACATTAGATGGTCCTTGTTAAACTACAGTATAAATAAGGTCAACATTAATATCTTTCTTCAAAGTGGACATTAGTCCACAGCCTCATTCAACTGGAGGGGATTAAAAAAAAGTCCTACTATTCTTAAAACAATGAGGCTTATTTTTATTCCATGAAGACCGTACTATAACAATAACTGTTTCTACCCTGTCTCTTCCCTCAACAATGAAGACGTAAGAGAAGCCAGTCACAAAATAAAAGCCATCTACTACATTATTTACAGAAAATGAAATATTAAAAAGACAACATGAGATTTAGAGACTCAGACAAAATTCAGAGCAATGAACAGTGAAGAGAAGAAAACTGTATTGACATGGCAGGCAGCACAGAGCTATTAAACCACATGGCTCAATGCCTACTCAAAAACCCCTCCAACAACAAAAACCATCAGGCACTGAAGGAAGGGGCAGGTGTCATGACAAAAGTTTTTTGTGATCTCAACACTGAAAATTTATGCTCACCAAGCTTGAAACAGAACACACTTAAATGTTCATCACTGTCCTTAAGGTCTATTAATGAGTCAAGTGTTACAAGTAGGCTTTCGAAGATCTTGAAATGGCTTTTATCATTATTTTCCTTCATAAGGAGGCTGAAGAACCTCCTGTCTTCAAATCCTGCAGCAATGGAATGAAGTCTGTCAGGGGCCAGCAGATTCATTAGGATGCAAGTCTGAAGTCTTTCTTTTAGACAGCCCTCCCGCAGAGAACTTTGTAGATGGCTGTTCAGATGCTCAAAGAAAGGCAAGAGGCATGTTTCTACACAGCATGGGCAGAGATCCCTTCAGAAAGCAAGGAAGTTAGAGATCCCCTCTACAGACAGTTTTCTAGGGTGAATACTGAGAAATCCAGTCTCTCCGTTATTATCTTTAATCATCTTCTCCAAGCAACTCACTATCCATTTCCAAGACGTGGCAGAAAATTACTTTCTGATGCATAACAAGCATCAGAACCCTGCCTTTTTTAATGCCACAGAAGTGTAATCTTGTTTGTTTTGTTTTTAAAGCTACGAAGCTCGTACAAAGGAAATTCAGCATTTCGCCGAGGCCCTGGGAAAGAAGGCAGCAGGTAAACCATTATGACAACCGGCAACCAGCTGAATTTACTCCCATCCTCTGCTATCAGTTACCTGAGTTGAGGAAGTTCTGTCCAGGTCTCAAGACCATCTAAATCCATCAGGTAAGGTGATTTTAAACGTGAGTAATTATCAGAGTTAAGGCAGGCTTGTTGAAGCCTTGCAATGTGTTGCTTCTTACCAGCCCCAGAATTTTGTTAACCTTGTGAACTCAATCACAGAAGTTTAAAATGAGGATTCTAACCAATCTGTGTAAAGATTAAATGGATCAGCAATATAAATGCTAACACCACAAAAACTCACTATTTCAGACACTTATAAGGAAGACTCTAGTCACATGAAACCCATTGCATTTTTCATAGCAATTAAAAAACCCAGTTTCACTAGTGAACAACTGAGACTATGACAGAAGCATTTAACAGTCGTTTCAAGTCAACCAAAAGAAAGGCAATTCACATTTGTATTTTCAAAGTATAAAACACAAAGCTAGAAAGCTCTTAGACAATCACATTTTTAACTTGCCCTTCCAATGCAAATGCAGTGACAGACTGCAGTACAAGAGATACTGTTTTCTGTCTGAGGCTTACGCAAGTAAAGTGGTTACTTTAACAACTGTTATCAGTCCATGCTCCCATTAGAAACAACGCAATAATCAGGATATGACTTAAGTCTTTGTGCAGGTGTTTTCTACAATGCAGTCACAATACAGAAAGGCACCAAGTTATTCAAGTAAATGGACCTTTCTTCTGCTTAACTGTGCTGTCACAACCCAGCCAGTAACCTCAATACATTATATTCCAGAACAACATATGTGCTAGAATAAAAAAGCTGATTTGTTTATGAGTACATAGACACAAGTGTCTCTAATTCACAAAGATAAATCTACCCAGCAGTCTCTCTCACCAGATAACACCACAGAGTAGATGCTTCTAGCACCTAAGCCAGACACAGAATTCAACTTTCGTATGAATTTCAGAAAATACAAGTTTAATCATGACAGAATCCTAAATTAGTAAAGTTATCAGTGAAGAATGCGACTTGAGCAAATGGTATCACCCTAAATAAAAGCTAAAGCAACCGAAACCGTGACTACGTTTCATCCTGTGACATTCATCTTAGGACCAAGGGGAGGGTGGGCAGATCAAAGTCAGTAAACATGCCCGAAACCCCCCATTTGTAGTATGCTGCCTACAGCTGTAGAAATGGAAAACAAAGCTAAACTGGTAAAAGTACAAAACAAATTAGAGGTACGTAGTCATGCACAGGTAATACAAGAAAGCACAAAATCAGAGGAGCCAGTCACACTTTTCAACCTGGTTGAAGCAGCATTAAGTGACTGAAGTCCGACTGCTTCAGCATTATTTCCAAACAGCGTTAGCAAAACTGCTGTGTCAGAAGTTTCTTCATCTATCCACTTTTTGCATTTGCTCAGCAATGAGTTCTCTTCCAGGCTTTAATAAGACAACTGCAGGAAGCCTACAGAAACAGCAGTATCCCCTTGAATGAGACAATATAGCTTCAGTAGTTTGTCCTATATCATATACGGTTTCATTTATTTGTTTTTTACAGTTCTCTAGCACACTCAGGAGCAGCGTGAATAGCTTGTCAGCTTGAGGGCAAGCCTGCCCTCATCTGCAGGGGTACACACAGCACTCCCCTGCCAAGCAGGCTGCTCAGCTACAGCTACTCTGCTTTTGCTTGGGGTTTATTCATTTCACCTGTCATTTCAACTCCTTATTTTTGCCTCCCAGTAAATCTACAGAGGATGATTTTTGCCAGATTCATCACTGACAGCATAAGAAAATATTCATTTACTTAACTGCAGAAAGCTGCCAGCCTGTTTGACCAGGGGATTGTTTTCCTTTAGCTTCCTGTTTGATGTATGCATGTCAAAGTTACCAAAAACCTAGCCGAATCGTTAATGATTATTGTTTAAACTTAAAACTTGGGGTTCAGAAACCAACCATCTGATGTTACTGCTGAATGATCATAACATCAATGAACATGGCACACTTCCTGCCTGCTTATTCCCTACGAACACTAAGCAGTACACTCCATGAACTGACAATTAAGTGACACTATTTTGGCAGTTCCGAGCCATACGTTCCAATAGCCTCTCTACTGAAGGCATTGTAATGTTGTTTTCTCCACAAAAAAGCATGCGGAAAACACATCCTGACCTTCCACCCAAACCCCAGATTTCTTTTTCTCTGAACATACCTCTACCCACTATGTGAATTCTGACCTACTATCCACAACAGAGACTCGCCTGCATTCTATATGGCTGGCACTGCCTTGGAAGTGATGGAAATACATTAGCCTGCCTGGACTGTGGATATGGTGAACAACTTTTTTCTTAAATAAGAAGATGTCTGGAAACTAGTTGCTATGCATCTTTAATTTACCGGCAATAAAATGTCTGAACAAGCCTGCAATACGTACACACAACCCTATCATACATTATGTATTAAGGCAAAGGCTATAAACAGGAAATAAGCACAATCTTGCTTATAGCCGCTTATAAAACATGTCTAGCTATTGGAGTTTTGCACACAGCATAATGATATTGAAGTACAGTAAACTTGTGAGAATTACTGGGATTTTGAACAAAATTACAAGCTCTCTGCATTTAAAGCAGTTTCAATTATGAACAGCTTTGTTAGACGACATGCTTATAAAAACTTAGTTTTTGTTTTCCTTGTAATTAACTGCTTCAGGCCCCAATCTCAGAATCCAGGAAGTCACCAAATCATTGATGACGAAAAAAAACTAGAGAACACGTGGCTTGGTCATGAGTGTCATACACCAAAATATAAAGAGACTGAATAGTTTTGAATACAGACCAACTAATCCTCTAACAAACCCAAGCATGCTTTCAGTGCAGTTAGAAGCTACTGCTACAGTACATTACATACCTGCCTGTAACCATTCATTTTAATCAAATACTGAAAGTTGTCCCAATATTCCAACAATTTACAAATGTATGTACACATCAGAAACCCAAGTATATTATTAAAGTGATACAAAATACTGTTTTACAGAAATGACGGAACAGAGGTGGAAAAAAAAAGACTATTGCACAACCTAAAAGGTCATTACTTGAAAAATCCTGAGCTAATGTGCTATTACCAAACAATTCAGGCACTTTTTTTTTTTTTACTTTTTTTATTACATAAGGAATAAGCTTTCAACATATAAACCTCTGGGTATAACAACTCAAGTTCCAACTGTAACATCATGCTTAGAGAAAAGGTATTCAATAAATAAGATTCCCTTCAATGACTTCTTTACTCGAGACTGGTATGCAAAAGGAACTAAAAGGTACATACTACAGTGTTTCCATTGAATACTGTACTTTAAAGCAATTATTAAAACTGTAAAAAAGTTCTGCAGCATTCCACTACTGAAAAATAAAGTTATTTTTAATCAAGAAAGTTACAAGGTTAGTTTATTTTAAGTCTTGACAAAGTTGTCCGAAAATGAACAGATGTTCCCTTTGCTGTGTTATCTGTTTCAACTTCAGGATCACAGCTCAGTTCAGATTTCTGTTGCAATATTTAAATTTCCCTACAGAGAGGAAAAAAAAAAAAATCATTACTGTCAAGTTGTAACAGTGGAAAAAAGCCTCCAACTTTCCTAAGTACTGTATTACTGTAGCATGTAACACACAAGCTTTTCAGTTACGGACTGAAACAGTACAACTGTAAAGACTGTAGCTTAAAGGCTGCATATGCATATTATTTCATAAGGGTGAAATAAAGATGTTCAGATCAGTTTAACAATTCTCAGGGACATGTTTAATCATTACAACAGGCAAAATATGGGAAATGCTGGAATCTGAGGAACAGTTTTCTTTAATAATTAGCCAATCAGAAATCAGTATGTCGTTAAGAAAAAGGCTGTGTTATACTCTGCTGGTTTTAGTCAGGAAAGAGTTAACTCTTCACAGTGGCTGCTATGAAGCTAGGTTTCTAGATTTACCCTAAGAAAAGTACTGATAAGGGGTCTTTTTAGCTGGTGCTGGGGAATGCCTGCACTGAATTCAAGGTCTTTCTCCACTTCTGACACTGCAGCTGCGTTCCCAACTCTCTCTCACTACAGGCTCTGTAGGGGACACACAGTTCAGCCAGCTGACCCAACCTGACCAAGGAAGTATTCCATTCCATGGTACGCCATGCTCGGCATATAGATGGGGAGTGGGTGGGGCGGGGAGCATTAAACTCTTTGTAATCTTTTTGCTCCTTTGCCAACTCCTCTGTTAGCTCCATAATTCCCTCGCTAACTCCTTTGTTAGCTGCTTTCCTAACTCCTTTGCTGGCTCGTTCATTCGTGAGTTGGTGGGTCTGTTAGTTTTCTCAGTCACACTGTCGCTGATAGGGTTCCCTCGGACTCTGCTGTGATCACTCTTGGGCTCCATCTGTGCACTGGTCAGCGGGTGGTGACCAATTGTACCATGTTTTATTTTCTATTATTTAAATTACTTTTAGTAGTATTTTTACATGTATATTATTCATTTATATTCAATAAGTAAAGTTATTTCAACTTTACGAGCTTCCTTGAGTCTCTGAGTCTCCCCCTCTGCTGGTGGAGGAGAGAGGAGGTATGAGCACAGCTTTGTGGTATTTTGCTGGCTGGAGTTAAACAAGGGCACGTATTTATTCTTCAGGATTTGTTTTACTTTAACTCAAAAGATACTCAAGTTCTTCATCAGGCCTAAAAATCAATATTCTTTTTATGCTTGTCTAATTCAAATCATAATCTCCCGGAGCCACACTCTGTTAAGCATGTTTCATAGGTTCCTGACAAGAACCTTAATACCCAATTACAGAATAACATTGGAAATTATTGGAGAAAAGCTCACTACAACAAAATTATGGCCCTTCTATGCCCACTTCGTAAGGTCATAATTTTTTAGAAAAAACCCTTCTCCATCTATTTTCCACTAATTCCAATTCAATGTAGCCTTCAGGGATCACACTTCTCAGAGCCCATGCGCACATAAAAGGGATTCACCAGTGCACTTCAGTATCAAGTGACACATTTACCTTGTCCAAAGTGTTTGATTTGCCTTTTTTTGTTTGGTTTTTTGGTTTTTGCTTTTTTCCCCCCACTGGGCTGTAAACATGAGGGTTTTTGAAAACAGCTCTAAGAACCTATGCTTCTGTGCCCTAAGAAGTGAACTCTAATCCAACCAGAAACACTTATGCAATAAGTATTTACTGTATTTACTTGCAGCTAGGTGGGCCCAGAATTACCAGACAAACAAGACTTTGCACAGGAACACAACTGCAAGGGGCTGTGTAGGTCAGCTAATCCAATTCTCTGATGCTGTGAGTAACCTCATTCTACTTTGATCATACTTGATCAATTCTAATGAAGGATTTAGAATGCTTTAACTGCTGATCCTCACAAAAGCTGTAACACTTTTTCTGGCTCAGAAGTTCTTCTGCAGTTTGAGATTATCGTTGTCCCATACGTAACTGCAAATCCAAAGGGATCGTAAGACGGATGTGCCTATTTCATCTTGAGCTTACCAAGCCTTTTTGCAGACATCCTACAGTATAGGATGTTTTACTCAGAACATCACTCCAGCATGTACTTCAAAACACATTATTAATGTAAGGTAACACAGAGAGAAGCACACAGACATAGCCAAAATTAATACCCTTCACGTTGATTTAAAACCACAGCTTAAGAGGACACGATGTTTTTGCACACAGAAGACCGCTTTCTCTTCCTATCAATAAGAGGAGAGATCAACTGAGCTCAAGGAGAGAATACTGATTCGGAGGCAACTGCAGAATCTCAGAGACCACCTCTGATTTGCAATTACCTCAAGCAAGTTTCCATGGAATAAACATGGAGGAAACAGGGGTGCAGAATCACGTTTGCCTGTGAAGTACAAAGAGCCAATATTCCAGACAATCCCATCCAAGTTATTCCACGGGGATTTAAACATTGTAAGGGATCATATGAATATTCATATTTTTAAAATGGCTTAGTGAAAAATAAATTAAGCCAACTTACCTTTTCTTTCCTCAAAAATCCATCTCTGAATTTATTAGTGGTAAATCCCCTTACACCAACAGAACGTAACCGCTGGTACTTAGCCTGAATATATAAACCCTTCTGGACTAAGCCTGATTTATAATGGGATTGCAAACGGCCATCTGCAAAGTTGCTCTGTAAGGGTGGGGGGAAGGGAGGGGAAAAAAATAAGTGCAAAATGAGGGCACCAAAACTCAATAGTTTATATTTACAGCTTTGCACACGTAAAACTTACAGTACTGATCAACAGAAGTACGAATTCACAAGTGCAGAGCCTCTTCCTTTATGCCCCATTTAATATTCCTCAGATCAGTATCTACCACACGGCTCAGAGAACAGCTGTCTTCTACTTACTGTGCAAAACAGCTATAATTATCTTACTCATAGAAAGAGGTAAATGCATTGTACAACATTTTAGCATCTTTTTTTTTTTCAAACTTTCGTGAAAGTAAACCAGCATCAACTAAAAAAAGTTTAAGACAACACCTCACTGTTGCTAACAAATGCAGTGATGTCGGGCCTGCAGTCTGCACACATGGCGAGTCTAAAAAAAAGTCGTGTTAACCAGAAGTCAGTATATACATTTTTCACCTAGTTTTAAGATCTTACAGTCTGAACACACGTTCGTTGCTCTCTGCCTTTGTTACCTCCAGACTGGAATACTGTAAATTAACCTACTGCAGGACAAGGAGCAGAGGCCACAGAGATAACAGAAGGCTTATAAGTGAACGGCATTATAAATACACTGCAAGATCAAGACTGCCTCCAGCAGTTACAGTTATAGAAAAGTTTTCATTTCCAAGCACTCAGACCTCCATCAAAACAGGCAGTAAAAGTCTTCAGAGTGAGAAAAAACTTGATTATTATAACTTCTTATAGTTTTTCCAGTACTGCTGTTTTAAATTTTCCAACCCTGTCTCAACACAAAGCATTCCTGTATATATTCAGCCTTTAAGGCTTTCCCTCCCCAAGATTTAAATGATGGCTTTCCAGCTAAAAAAAAAAAAAAACAAAACCTGACCATATAAAATTCTTGGCATCTTTTACAAGCACCTTTAAAAGGTAGGAGAAAACAAAACACATCACAGAAATAGACCTTCTTGAGCATGACCCAGTTATTTTAGTGAAATCAGATTCCTTCTGACAGACTCAGGATCACTTCAAGAAAAATCACATGCTCTGGGGTTGCAGTAAGTTTGGTACCAGTTCTTCCACTGTGCGGCTGGTGAACAGCTAAGAAAGGACTGCACAGAACAGAGGTTCCTTTATGCAAATGCAAAGGTTTTGTTATTTCCCAAATCATTTCACCCACCTACTGCGTAGGAGACGACCGAGAAGGTGGCCCCATCAGTCCCCCAGGGTTACTCCTACGGCACTCATAGGCAGGACACTTGCAGAAGGCTACTAAATGCTAACCCCTTCCCTGAAAAGCAGAGTCCAGGCACAACTAGGTGCAAGTAAAATTCTTAATGTAGGTATATGCCTTCTATAGGGAAAGCTGAAGCACATTTTTAATGTGGGATTAAGCGCCTGAACACAGTTGTAATTAAAAGCTCCCATTTTTCCCACAGCTGCTGTGGTTCTTGGTGGCTAGAAAGGAGGCCTCAGTGGTCAGCCACTGCATTGGTATGACAACAAGCAAAGGAGCAGACCAAGTAAGAGGGGGAAAAGGTACAAGGACACTGAAAATGAGATTACAGTGAGGGAAATTAAGTGTAAAAAAAAAGTTGATGAAGTTCAGTTGAATCAAGACTGCTGTTTCCATGGCAATGATAAACATGCTATACACATATGCAAGCATATGCACTTGTATTGCAGTTATTTTCCCTATGAACACTAAAGCACCACGGGACAGACCATTGGGCACAGCAATATTCACACGTACCTGCGATAACAACTTAAGCAGACACTTTCATGCTTGCATAATCCCCAGCAGAACTACAGGCTGATGTAAATGAAGGCAGCCTTCCTTTCTCTTTATCAGCTACCAACACTGCCTCAATGCTATGGCAGCCAGTGCTAAAGATCCGTCCATCCCCTATAGGCTGACAATGCAGAGTGTATGCTGATTACGAGGCTATGATGTCCTTAAACATTAAAGTAGTCATATCAGGCTGACACTTTAAACTTGCTAACTTCAGCCTGGAAAAAGGCTTTTCTTCCAGCAGAATAAAGCTCATTTTTCACTAGCCTTAGCTTAGCTATCTAAGATTGATTGGCAAAGCACACATAAATGGGAGAGCCTGAAAGCCTTTTCATCCAACAGTTCTCTTACATTTAGTCTGAGGGGGGAGGTAAAGAAAAAAAGCCAACCAAAACCCTACACCTACACTGCCCCTCCTTTCACAAGTTCACCCAAAACACCAGCAACTTAACCATCAAAACCTTATTTCAACTTCACTGTCTACAAAACAAGAAAGATGATTACCTATTCTGTGTGTTATTTTACTCTTGAGAAGACACCTGTTAAATAATTAGGGGTAATTTTAAGGTAGAGAAAGAGTGGAAGTTGTTCTAGATTTGATTAATACTGTTCTAATGTGAAGAGCTGTAACTGGATCCGTGCACAGCATGCCGCTGTCAGTGGAAAAGGAAGAAAGTGTTTTCTGGTTTTCTGCTGAACCCATGCTACATTTTACAATCAAAAGGCATTAGAAAGCCACTGCACTTGCCCAGGAAACAGCACAGTTGCCCACCCCTTTACCATCTTGAGGCCCTGAGAATGAAACATCACAATTTTTTAGTATTTTTTTAAATGCGTAGACAGCAGTACGCAGGGTATACATAAGAGATTAGCTCCCTAGAAATCCCTATATGAAAGGGCTAGTAACAGTAGTACAGTTTTGAAAGAAATATCATTTGTGTCTCCCAGTCTTGGGAAATAGTTCAGATTTCTGCATTCACCAAGTGAAAGAAAGGTGACCGGCTTGTTTATTTGGACAGAAGAGCTTTTGTCTAATTTCTGCAACTCTCATTCTCAACTTTGCAGTTAACTTATTTATTTCAACTGCACAGACACAACCCTGGACAACCCTGCTCAATCCACTGCCAGGCCTCTTACTGACTAAAAGCTGAGCCTCACGTTATTTTGATGGAAACAATTAGGTTACGATGACACTATTTTTCATGGCATTTATTATCTTCAAAAAATGTGCCTGCTGTTACCAAACTCAGCAGGACCAAATCATCATTTTATGCAACATTCATCAGATAACAGCTGATCAGTACCTTAAAGTGTCTTCTGATGGGTCCTGCATTTTCCAGGTGTCCTCTAATGCGTCTGTGAGGGTAAGCATCACTTGGTTTTGAAGAATAGTAAGAATTCTAGTAGGAAAACAGACAGTTATTACCTTAACGTTACTAAATTATTCAAGGAAACATATGACATCTCCATTCGTCGTGCTAACAAATACTGCGACTCTCATTCTTGGCGTGTTCGACTCAATGACGCTGTTTGAAGGAACAGGCGTAACAGGGCCTGGAGTCCCGGCTGGCTAACGTCATGGCAGAGCCCACTGAAGGCCACAGATGATACAAGACCACCTTACTGGAATATCATCCTCAGAGAGATCTAAGCAGGTAACAACCCAATTAAGGTTCTCCACTCCTGCCCCCTCCCAACCAGATGCCTCAATTTGCACACACAGCAAGTGCAGCAGACAGGCTCCTACCGCAGACACCCCTTGAGTCAGGCGTAAGGGCAACAAGAGTAGTACTCTGGACATCCCTAGGTAGGGTCATCACAGGTTAGCGTATTTTACGGCAGACACACGCACTGTTACTATGCACAGCACCAGCAACCACACACCAGGCGCGTAGCAGGTTACAGCAGTCCTCAGAAGATTCTACTTTTAACTCTGTATGACAGGCTAGCACTTTCAAGATTACTTGCCTGCCACAGAAACACACATGATTTCAAAAGCCAGTTGCACAGACAAGTGGTACTGAAGTCAGTGTGTGCCTAGAATAGAGCACTCCCTTCAGCTACTCTCCTACTTGTGTACTGTGGCCCTTTCCCAATTCTTCCCATGACAGCTACCTCAGGAGGATGCACACAGCTAAAATAATATTCTCTTCCATCCCTGCATACAAGTATTTACAAAAGCATTACATACTGGCCTATACTACATTGAAGTCATCTAATCCAGACAGAACGGACTTGCTAATGAACTCTTACCAGTCAAATTACATTTTTTATGGTCCATTCTTGAATAATCACCAAAGCATTCCAATGCTGTTGAGTTCTGGTTTTCCAAGGGAAATTTTTAAAAGAGCCTAAAAATAAACTCATGAAATATTTCCTATAAACATCTAATAATAAATGTAAATGTACGTTTTGCTATTTACAGAGTTTCTGTTCTTTAACAAAAGAGCAAACCTTTCCAGTGGCAGAAGCACTTTAGGACACGCTTTCTAATACTGTTACTAATGGGGGAGCACTATAAATTCAACGCAACAGTGTTAGAATCCAAGTTAACTTTTAAATGGGATTTAAGTTAGCTTCTTTTTTGGGGGGGGGGGGGGCGGGATTTATTACTGCCTATAAGCCAACTATTTGGCTTCTTAAAATGCCTTGACAAGAGGGGATTCAGCAGAGAACAAAAAGAGAGGAAGACAGACTACGAAGCAAGATCAAAGTAGTCAAAATGCATTTTCCAAGGAAAAAAGGTATGGAAAATTAAACACAGAGGAAAAAGCATGTCAGAATAAGAAGGGAGCTGGAAGTTCCAAACAATACAAAGATACTCCATGAAACTAAATTAACTTTCTCCCTACAAGACATAATTAAGTCAGGAAGCTCCCTGTTGAAGTACACTCCTTTAAAGCTGAGAATTCAGTAATATGAAAAAACCCCACCACATTCAGGAAAATTTCCTGTTACAGTTACAAATAAACCTCTGGGACTTAAAAGAAAGCTTGTCTCACTGACTGTGGACACACCCCTCCCCATCCCCAGCTCCTTCAAGATTCAAGTACATGAATGGAAATGAAAACATTAGAACTACTTAATGCAAAGATACAGCAACCTACTCTTCAGGAATTTCTTAAACCTAGGTTTTGAATGAAGAAAATGGGGAAGTACAAATAGGTAATTGTTCTGATCTTTTTGTCAACAGGGTACGAGGATAGATGGGCATTTCTTACAATCAAGGCTAGACAGATATCTGCATCTTCAAGGCACAAGAAGTTCTTCTCAAGGTTAGGCTTGACCCCCAATTATTGAATATTAACATAAGGAACACTCCCCTTTGCTGGCCTGCTGTAAAACGTGCTCATACCTCGCACTGAAAAGCTCTTATTGGCTAGACATGGGATACCAAAAGCAGACCAACCAAGTCAATGCCTTTTCCATGTTTAACTTTAACCAAATGACTACTATCATCCATTTAAGAAGAGAGCAGAAAGTGGTGTAATTATCACATTTTGTTAGTTTACTGTAAGGAGATTTTAACATGAGCCACACATCATCTGTTTTCACATTAGGCAACATCCTAGCATCAGATACGATCTACCGATCAGGCTTTCAGTTTTAAAGCATCCATCTTTTACCAGTGCTGATACACAGAGCTCCTCAAGCAACACTGATAAAAACCACAACGAAATTTTACTAAGAAAGATAAAAATGTGCAAATATTTATTCAATGCATTGCATTTTTTAAATCCTGTGTTATAATTTAAGATGCTGTAGTGGCTTTCCTGTCAAATACTCAATTTTAAGGTTATTTTTGCCCTATTTTCAGAGCTGGTTATGCTTCTCATTTGAAACCTGGCTCTCTTTTCACTCAATGTTTACCTCAAAACAAGACCAAACAAACCAGAGGAGTAGTGAAGGTTACAGTTTTTGTTTTGGATTTTTAAGGGTTTGCTTTTAAGGTTACAGGTGGAACACTGCTCAACACAAGTGGTAAGAGATGTGGGAAAACAAGTGAGAGAGTATGCAGTAGACGCCTTTACAATTTTGCTGATACAATGTGCTATTGCTACATCTCTTGTGCAGCACAAAACAGCTTCCCACGAGAAGCTGAGAGCTCTGCTTGGACTGTGAAACCAACTGAACAAACGTCTACCCAAGAGTATGAGACTGAGCAAAACCACCACTAGTGACTTTCTTATTCAACAAGTATTATCTTAGCTTTTCCTTATGTTTCAAACTATCCCTCCATTCTTCCATGTATTGCTGTGCCCCAGCAATCTCTCTCTCATTTTAGGATGTTTCCTATTTGAAAAGGTGTGTTCGCCCAGCATCAATGTTCTGGTGACCCATCAAGCCACGCAGTAAATCCAATGCCCTGTGCTCTGAACACTACCTTTCAGTCATGGTCCTTACACTTTCCAAGGTGCCCCAGCAGTGTTCACAGCTGAACACTGATACCAGACTACGAATGGCAAATTCCAAACGTTTGTCCTCTTGCAGAAAGGAGCTACAAGTGGCCTTTACTTCATTCATTTTTGGGTTTCTAAGGCTGCTTTCAACTCTAATATTTCATTTCCAAACAAAGTAGTAGTGAACACAGTCACGCAGCTCTGAATTTTTTACAGAACACCTACTCAACACCGAAACGATACATGTGGCTGAAACTGCAGTAGGCTGTTTAGATGTTGCTCCACTTAACTCCCACCACAAACACTAAAGCAGTGCTGGCAGCTTACAGGTATGGAGATTGAGCTTGAGCTACTGCCCACCAGGATAAAATCTTCTGCAATCATACCCGGTCCTGAAGAATTCCTTCAAGGAAAGCCATTGTGAGGACATACAACGCAACATGTGTCATGGGAAGCACCGCAGGACTGCAGCTAGCTTATTCAGCTGAATTATTTGTAGTGCCTCAGATACAAGTTAGCTGTGTTAGTGATCTGCTCTGCCCAGGAGAAGATACCCTCTTTCTGCACTACTTTACATACTGAGTGTTAGACACACCGGATGAACAGGAAAACAGACAAGGATAGCAGAGTAAGAATCAAAAGACAGTAACAAACAAAAACAGAATATGAAATAAAATGCAATTAAAAAGTGTCAATTAATGTATTGTTGGCACATTTTCAATGTGTCTGTAAGCGCTCCACTGATTAATTTCGTTTTTTACTGACAATTGTGGATAGCAAGAGTATTTTATTTTCCTACTTGTTTGCAAAGCAGCCTCTGTATGGCTGACTTCCTGAAGATCCATTCCTTCTTCAGGATGCCCTGCATTTGTAATACCCATGTTTTCACAGCTGCTGTTGTTCTGAATGGATAACCTCTCACTGCAGTGCAGGGCTTTAAAAACTGCATGTTTGCAGTTTGCTATTAGATATCAAAACGTAATCTTCCTGAATCTTCAGCACATCTAACAATAGTTCAGTTTCTATTTCAAACTAACTCCTTTTTAATTTGCAATTACTGTGTTACTTAATGAGCAATTAACTACTTGTTTTTGAGGACTTCAATCATAGTCTTAAGTAATATCTTTTACCATTAAAAACTTTTGTTTTACACTGAAAGACGCACTGTTACATCTGCAAGGGAGTTACATTTCAGTGAGGGGCAGAACTTTGACAAAAAAAAAAGCTATTTTTGATGGCCCACAAGAGTTTCATCTTTTGGAACTCTCTCTGTAAGGTGTTAATTACAATGTGTAAAGAACAACTTACGTTAGTCTCCTCCTTATTCTGCACCCACCAGAAAAAATGGTTTAGAAGTATACTGCACACATGACTAAAGCTTTTCTGGTCTCACCAGTTTCCCAAGTTAAATGGGCACAAACACTTGGAAATAAGACTACGTTCATTTAGAAGGAAATTTCTAAAAGAGACAAATTTATTTCTACTGAACCTAAAAGAAGCATCTTCCCCATTTCAATATTAAAGTACCTCACAGAAAGAGAGCTTAAGAAAGAGTAAGTGCCCAAATTAGGTTTGATAAACACAGTATCAACACAGATAAGCCATTCTATCATATAACATGCCATCCTCAGGAATATTATTTTACACATTTCTAATTCTTTCTGTGATTTGCTCCGCATTTTTATTTGCTTTTAAAATAAAAGCTTGCCAGAACTTTTACCGTAATGAGAATTAACGCTGTTTAAGTACCAATGCTGCCTACACAAAACAAGATTCAGACCTTCCCTTCCAACCACTGACAACTAGAATTACCTCAGGTATCTGCTTCACACAAGGCCCTCTAATTTATAGTTTAGGTAGTACATCATTAATTGGAAGAAACACACTATTAGGGACAAATTTCTTTGACAAAGCTAGAAGCAATGTGAGTTTTTATTTCATAAAACTCCTTAAACAATTGATTTCAGTAAGTCATTTTGAACATAAAATTTAGTTCTGAAGTTTAGTTTGACCTGTTCCTGCTTTTCAATAAGTGATCTGAAAATTCACCACTGTTTCCAGACTGGCTGAAGAAATGTTTTGGTTTCACCCAACATACTGATCTAAACTAGCTTTCCGAAGCAACAAATCCCTGGCCAACTTGCTCCTACGTTATAAAAACCAGCAGCAAAGTTGTTATGGAGTACAGCGCTGGCGTGCAAAAGCAAAAGAATTATCACGCGCTTGGTCATAGAAAGGGGTTTAGCTCACTTGTATTAATCCATGCTTCACCAAATATCCCAGGAAGTACAGCACTAGAACTGTGAAATCATGAGCAGTTTTATTGTTGAGCAAAATCTGAATATAATTCACATCAGCATAGACAACGCAACAGTAAATTATTTATAAATGCAAGAACAACAGCAGCAGCTACTAATTCTACATTTAGGCTTACCAGGTGAGGCTTCCCAATAAATTTCCTGAAAGGTGGCTTAATGAACCTCATAGGCTTTTGGAAGCCATCAAGTTGACAGCTTTGTAATTTTGGAAAATTGCAGCTTTGCTGGTTCCTGACATGCGAGAGAGAGAGAGAGAGAACACAATTAAAATCTAAAGCCACAGCACATCAAACTTCTGTATTTTAAATGGCCTTGGTCTAGCATCTGTATCACTTAAAAATGCAAAGTGACAGCTTTTAAGTAATTTTTTCTAGGACATTTGGCAAGTGACTAGTCCTCTGACTCAACTGCAGCCCGAGTTGCACAGAATTATATAGTAGGCTGTATTCTCTTCTGCCATGAGAGATGAACAGAGATGCTCTGCCCTCCTGCAATCCTCCCTGCGCCAATCCGGTTTCCCTGGCTGAGCTCGTTAGGCTCGCACGGCTGGTCATTGCTGCCCTCTGCTGGCTGAAATGCTCTCTGCACTCCAGCAGTTCCATAGCTTACGGTCTTCAAAGCTGTACAGCACTTTGCATTTCCCGAAATCCCAGATCCGACAGCAGCTCGGGTAAATAGCTAGATGGCAGCTAGATGCTCCAGTGTCATCCTCAGCGAGCAGGGTGCTCTCGCTTTGGCTTTTGCTTGCTTGGGTTTTGTTTAACAAGCACATTGCCAATGCAGGTGTCCATAAACCTCCGAACACAACACACAGCAAGCGGAGTAACCACCGGAAGTCAAAATTCATAGTTCACAAAACATACAGAAACAGCTTTCATAGCTGGAAAATAAATTACTAAGGCAAAGCCAGAGGCACACTGGACTAGCTCCCGAACTGCCAGTATCTTGTACGTGAGCTATGAAAAACCACTGATCTCAGGAAAATCCTACCCACCCTTCTCACCATCACTGCCTTCAGCCCACATTAGGCTGCCTGCACTGCTCTGACAGGGTAACCCCTCCTCACACCAGCTTCCAGGATAGCCACACCTACCAGAGAAACTTGAGTTTCCCCACTTTGAGTGGCATACACAGAAGGCAGGGAAGACAGTTCATTGAGAACGAGCAAATAAAAGCCTTCCCAGATGACCAGGCCAAACACACACTGAAAGCATCACCTCAGGTACATAAAAGGCTACACACAACACTCCAGTTCTTTTTATTCCACTTGATAACTTAGTTTTTAAAGAATCTCAAATACAATAAACATCTTCCACAGCTTCCCAAGTACGTGTACACTGCCACTATAGACTGCACTTAAAAAGAACAAACAGCAGCATAGTAGGAGCTATCTGCAAATCACAACTACGGCGTAGATACGTTTCATGACACTCTGGCAATTCTTTAATCAACATTTCTTCTAATACAAGTAAGTCAAGTCATCTCTAATCAACCAACCTCACAACATCAGAAATGAAAGAGGATGACTGAGGTTAGCAAACACCTCTGGGGCAAACACCTTTACCAAACCTGCTGGAGGAACTCACAGCAGTAAAAAGCTATTCCAAAACTCTAGTTTTTCTTCATAAAATTCTCAAAGAATCAGAAGCATTCCAATTTTTTGTTGATATTGCAAATGACATTACGAAACAACCAGAGCAACAATGTATTCCTAGAACGTTTTTATGAAACTACCAAATACCAAGAGAATATTATTATATGGCACATCAGGGAATTTAAAAATCGTTTAAGCACCTTAAAATTCATTTCTTCCTCTCTTCCCACTCAGTGCTACAGTTTGAGTTTGCCTTTTTTCCCCCCACTGCAGCTTAACCGCTTCCAAGGTAACACTCCAGTGTAGAGTATTTTGCCATGTATGTCAGCTGAATTTCAGTCCGAGTCAAACTTACAAGAACAAACTATGGAAAAGTACCACAACAAATGCGAACATAACTGTGGAAGAGTCAAAATCATGAACGAATAAGAGAACTACAGGCTTGGGCCAACAAGACTGTTATTTGCCAGTTACCTTGGAGTTACACCATCTACATGAAACACTCTCTCATCTTCATTCTTCAGTCTCTCTTTTCTCCTTCTTTCGATATCATGCCGTAAATCATTCGGATCTTCTAACACTCTCATAATGTTCTAGTTAAGAGGAAGGGTTAAAGTCAAGTTCGCTAGTGAAAACTAAACGTGACACTGTCCTTCAGGGACTGCAGCTGGTACACAACCCTGTTAATGTTGTGCCACTGTCTGCGCATAGGACAGATCAACCCAAGGATCCAAAGTCCAAAACAGGAGCCAAAAGTCATCCCAAACAATTACACTTTCTTGCACCATCTGCCTTCTTACAAGTGTCTAAACTTGAACAGAGCACTGGAATTCTGCACGGAGTTGCCAAGGCAAAAATATTCACAAATTCCAGTACATCTTAAGGAGTTCTACTCTTCTTAATGAAGTTAAATCTCCACACACCTGTACTATAGAAAAAAATATAACTACATCACAGTAAGCATAGCTTAAAAGGGGAAGACAGAAAATCTTATGTCCCCGGATGAAAGCACGGGATAAAACAGCATTCTAAGGAATTATATGGTTGTTGGGCCACGCCAGCACATGGGTAGAAGAAACATTAAGGCTTTTTCCAATCTCAGAAGAAAAGAGCCATGTGTCAGTCACCCACTTAGTATTTACACTGCTTAAGAACAGCTAGGGGTTCAAGCAGCAGGAATAACCACCCTCCAACTGCTCTGGACAACACCTCTGCATTTTACTCATCGGTGCATACAGTACACTTGCACCACTGTGGTATCTGTAAATACGCTCAAGTGTGCATTTCTTTCAAAACAGAATTACTGACAGCCTTCAAAGCATGTAAAAATGACTTACCAGCAACAAGGGGAAGATGTTGTTTACATCTCTATCATTTTAACTTACTGTTTGCCAAAAAAGGTTAAGTTAATCAAGATACCTGGGGAGATTCAGATGGCACAGTTCGTTTGTTCTGAAGGTCTGCTAGAGACATGTCAATCCTCCTGGAACACAAAAATGTTACGTAAGTGCCAGCACTATAAATAGCAAACCCATTATTGACCAACTACAGAATTCTTTACAGACTGTGGGCAGGCAGTTTAGAGTCAAGGAAAACACACTTTATGTTGTGTAACGCCTACTGAAGGTTAACTACCTTAATGCAAATAAATCAAGGCAAAAAGCACATCAATTACCTGTGAATTTCTGGATCCAAACATATTTTAACTTCATTCATATTCGCAACTGGTTTATCCTGAATTTTTGAGAACCGTTCATGTAGAGTTATGTTAGAAGATGTAAAATAATTTGCTGTGAAGAGATATTAAATATAAGAATGCTTATTTGTAGTATTTGAAATGCACAGTGGGAAACTGTATCTCAAAAAATTAACTCTTAAGGACACCAAGACAACTTCTAAGATTAATTATCAAACTATTTCCACGTGGAGTTTAACATTCACAAATGAAAGATTAGGCCAGCCCAACTCAGACATCCTTCTTATTGAATAAGATTAAGCTCAGTGGAAAGTTAACTATTTGTTAGCTCTATCACAGTAGCACTCAAATGACTAGAATCTATACAGTTCAACCCTGAACACGATGCAGCAGTCTGAACAGTGATCTGAAAAATTAAAGGAACCACATATATCTAGGAAATTGTGACTACACCAAAGCTCCTTTTTTCTTCTCGTTTCCTAAACAAGCAGGTTAGTCTGAAGTACTAGCATAACATCCTTTCGACCTTAACACCCCACAATAATGCCTCTATTACGGACAGAGACCTTCTTACAATCATTCCCCATCCAGCTACTTGAAGTCTTCAACCTACACTTTTCCTTAAACAACACAGAATGAAGCCAAAATTCAAATGAAGGCAAAGGCAAACACCCGAGACTTACAAGGACAGGGTATCTAATTTATTAGATTTGGGTTTTAATAATTATAAATCCATAAACACATACATATACCCCAAATATTACAGCCACCTTTAACTTGATGGATAATTGTGATTATTTCCTGAGTAAATTCTCTTGATGGGTCGTTTTCAACATTTTGTGTCACAGATTCCATGTGCTCAAACACAGGATGAAAATTTTCAGTTTTCCTGCCAACAGCCACCAGATCATGGGACATCTGCCTCTCTGTAGTATGACTAGAAGCAGCCCTAGAATAAGAAGTTGTAGATATAGTGAATTCTTTTAAAGTGAATATCTGAAAACTTCAGACAGATGAGTAGAACATAACACTAAATTAAGAAGTTCATTTCAGGAACAAGTGTGATGAAAACTCAAATCTCATTTTGTTCCTTTTGTAATTTAAAAACTCATAAGGCCATAAGGAAGAAAAGTTATCATAAAATGCAAAGAAATATGATTACACCCCCAGGAATCCTTGTTTCAGTGAAGCATGCAATACAAAATTTGTGAATTTTAAACTTACAGCTTCTAGATTATCAAAAAAGGCAAATTAAGATCCTGATATACTTCTTTAGTATAATTCTGAAAGGTAATTATGTGTGTGTCTTTGTCTATAAGGAGTTACCGGACTATTTTCAAGACCAGTTCAGAGATTTAAAAACCTCACGGCATCTTTGGGAACCAACTCATCAATTCAACCTAAGAACATGTTTAGCATCTTTTTGTCAAATTTTACTCCTTTAAATAAGTTTACACCTCAAATGGTTCCACTGCTGCCTAAGAATTATTTTGACACAGAAACTAACACTTAAAATATCCTGCTGTTCTAGCAAGGAAAACGCTTCTCATTTGCAAAGATGAATTGAAGACTCAAAGAGCCCATGTAAAAGCTTCTAAGATAAAGGTTCTGTGACTGCTGTGCTGGTTTTGGCTGGGATAGAGTTAATTTTCTTCATAGCAGCTTGTATGAGGCTGTTTTGGATTTGTGCTGAGAAGAATGTCGATAACACAGGGATGTTTTTAATTGTCACGGAGCCATTTTTACATTAAGCCAAGGACCTTTTCAGTTTCTCATACTGACCCTGTGTTCCCAGCTTCTTCTCTGAAAGAAGCTGGGAGAAGACAGCCAGGACTGTAGACCCAGATCAACCAAAGGGAAATTCCATACCATATGGCATCATACTCAGCATTTAAAGCTGGAGATGGCCGAACACCTGCCTTCCAATGGGAAGCAGTGAATGCGTTCCTTGTTTTGCTTTGCTTGCATGCACAGCTTTTGCTTTACCTGTTAACCCATGAGTTTTCTCACTTTTAGTCTTCTGATTCTCTCATCCATCCCACCAGGGGAAAGCCAGCAAGCAGCTACGTGGAGCTTAGCTGCTAGCTAGGGTTAAACCACAACAACTGTGCATTCTGCAAAGTGGTTACAAGCCTGACCATCCTGTATTTGAAGCAGAAAATGCTAGAATTTCATACAAAAATTGTATCAGAAAGACTCTAGAAGGTGCCAGAAGTCATCTATTTGCCCCCAGTAAACTGGAAATAAATGCATGCAAGACAGAATCCAATCAATCTCAACTGCAGATGGTTAGAATTATCTACCTGCACTCCCCAGGTCAATAAATAGTATTCAGCTGAGTCAAGTCAGGTGTTTGTTAAATGCCTAACGTAGGCAGGACAAATATTCCCAGTCATCAGCTTCTGTAAGATTAGTGTTGTCTTAAAAAAAAATAAAAGATTTAGCATTTTTGGCTGCAGAAGCAAACCTTCACACACGAAATTAGCTGCAACCAGTGTAGTAGTTTCTTCAGTCTGCAATTAATTACCATGTCCATTGCGCTTGACTTTCAAAAACAGCAGCACAAGACTACTAGATGCAGGAGTTGTCCTGCGGGCTTGCAACAAAACCCAACAATAATTATTTTCATAGAACGGTTTGGGTTGGAAGGGACCTTAAAGACCATCTAGTTCCAGTCCCCCTGCCATGGGCAGGGACACCCTCCACTAGACCAGGTTGCTCAAAGCCTCATCCAGCCTGGCCTTGAACACTGCCAGGGATGGGGCACCCACAGCTTCTCTGGGCAACCTCTTCCATCGTTTTTCTTACATTATGATTCAGGAAGTTAAATGCTTGTCCTAGTCCAGAGGTGGAGAGGTATTACTGTACTTGCCATGCCTCGGTCTTTAACATTAGTCCCTTAAGTGCAGACAGTAGTTTGTCTTTGTAACTCTCCATTGTATTATGCGATTCTGACATATTGGAAAGGGAAAATGGTTGATATAGATATTTCATTTGGGACAGGAGGCAAAATACCTTTAAAAAAGCTGATTATTTTGGAAGGGAAGGTAATCCCTTCCAAAAGGGATTACTGCCATTATATGACATTCTTGCCTGCAACAGCAAGGCAACAAACCAGAAAAGCCTGCAAAAATCCACACAAACCAAGCTGCTTAGTCTCTACCATGTAGATTTTCATAACATTACCACTTCTTTCCAATCCAGACAGCACTGGGAATGCTAAAGGCAACCACAAGCGTTACACAGAAGACAGACAGAAGCAGACCCTGTTTTTCAGTTCCGATGCCTCAACAGATTGCCACTTCATTTGGTACAGCAGTAACTAACACAACCTAGGGATCTCATTTTTCAACAGCTTTATGGAACTTGAGATCTTGAACATCCGAATGCCTGACTGAGACTTAAGTAATTTAAAGGTTATCTGGTTTTCAGATGAAATGAGGGATGACTCAGTATAAAAAAATCCCATCACATTCCAGAAGTACAGGACCAGACTTCTTTTTAAACACGAAAGCAGAAAAGCACACATGTACTTATCATAAGCAACGTTTAACTACAGGTTTGTATCAGGCATATCTGCTCTTGCCACTTCCCACTGCATCTTCATGAAATGAAATAGGGGATTTTTTTTTGTTTGTTTTTCTTAACAGAGGTAGGCTGTGAATTTCCAGTCTGGGCAAGTTAACATTTTAAACGTAATAAAATTAAAAAGATACAACCTTAGTTTGTCCTGGTGACCTCTTAGAGAAACCGTGCTTTCCTCCCACATCCATAAACTGCAAAGAGACAGGAAGAAAGAAAAGGAGGCAAGAAGAAACCAATACCTGTACTTGGTCACCATTTTCTTCATATCCACTTTGATTGTGAGATGTTCCCTCCTACAGCTGACATCTGACATTTTCACATCTGAAACAGTGTGATTTGAATCACGCTGGCTATCAGAGGAATCTGCTTTTTTCCTGAATTCCCCTTCTTTCCTTACTCTTTCCTTCGGTTTGCTTTTAAAAGATCCCAGATCAACATCCACTTTGGAAGAGTTAAGGCAAGCATTGCAGCCCTTCTTTGAACCGTATTTAACAGGTACTTCGACGTGCCCTTCTTCAGTCCGTCTCACTCTTCCACCGCTAAAGTAATCTAACTCTTTGCTATCCCGTGCACCCTTAGAAGAACTGTATTTCTGGTCTTCCTGCTTCACATGCTTCTGAGCTCTATCATCTGAAAAAGGCTTTTCCCCATCCGGATGCCTGCGCCGCTTGTGACTGTACTCATAGGTTATCTTTGTGACAGAACCCTCCGAGTACTCCCTTTCAGCCGATCGGTGGGACTGGGCACCCAGATTTCTTTGATCCTCCTTTTCTTGGTAGGGTGGAAAAGAACGTTCTTGCTTCCACTTGGAATTTCTTGCTACTTCTCCACCGTCATACCTCTCCATTTCTTTAGCCCTTTTGGACGTGTGCCCATATTCTCTGTAATCGTGATCTTCAGGATACCTGTGTTGACATAAAGCAATTTACACTTGCACTAGAGAAGAAAGCGAGAACTTATGTGTGCAGAATGTTGGACAGCAGAATGCGTGGCAAGTTAACCCATAATCCCTCACGCCAAGGTACGGATGTGCAGGGGCTCTTAAGAGGGAAATATTATCCTTTCATACTCTAGCCATCAATACGATTTACTTAAAAGAGACAAATAACTTCACTACCACCAGTCGCCCATAATTAAACTACAAAGTGGCCATGGTGTTTCAAGGTGGATATCTTCAACTATAATGAAAACAGACTTTCACTTGAGGCTTTACACCACAATACCCAGGTTTTAATTATTTTATTCCTATACCTCTTCTGTAAAGAGCTCCTTGCCGTAAATTCATCAGAAACTCTTCTGGGTGACTGACCATACTTCTCTTCCTGTAACCTCTGGTGCCTCAAGTCATCTTCATGCCATTTTCTTTCAAATTTACATGAAGCCCCTAACGGTCTATGAAAAGGTTTCACTCCTTTTTCATTTCCAGTGGATTTGTAGTGCTCAAACATGTATCTTTCTTCCATTTTGTGTTGATAAAAGGGACGATCATGCTCTTTGTATGGTATTTCTGAGTATTTTGGTGGTAACTGGCATCTCCTATTGCTTTCAGTTCTTTCAGATGAATGTGTTCTGTAGGGCTTATGTCTGTAAGCATCTTCCACGGGAATTCTTTTCAGGTTTGGTGAAGGTGATCTACGTTCGTATATCCTCTGGTGGTTATTTCCATGAGGTGCAAACCTGGAATTGCTTTGTCCGTATTTCTCATCTTCTGTTCTCCACGGCATAGGTTTCTTTGGGTCCTTACGAAAGCTTTTATATTCACAGTCATAATTAATATGAGCGTGCCTTTGCCGATGGTGCTCTGGACTCCTAAATGCTGGAGATAAGGACCTAAGGCAAAAACAAAATCCACCTTGAGTAGCCCCATAAAACTGAATCAACCTCTTAACGAGAACATCTATTCCCTGAGGAAGTACAGGTTAGTACCCAATTTTAATCAACTGGTAAAAAACCATAAGAACAAGCCAGGATATTCAAAGTGTTATTCCCTGGTTAGTATATCAAGCTTACTTCTACTCGGTTGAAAGTTTTCATTGTAAAAATACCCACTCAAAATAGCAGTAAGTCAATAATTTTTTTCTTTTCACTTTTTCATTTAGAACTAAAAATAATTTTATATATACACCAAGTTGCCAGTACATTCAAAACAGCTGTTATACACATTTTCACACTTCTCAAGCATTCCCTATCTTTCTCAGTGCCAAGATTAAAAAGGAAAAAAGGATATAAAGAACTGGGGGGGGGAACCACACACTTTTCAGAATTTCTTTGCATGCCAAACATGCATTTTAGTGAGAGCTGGGGCATTTCTCCCTGCCCTTCACTCAAAGGGCCTTCACAACTGTTAATCTAATATGGAATTACATAGGATTTCTTTTTTTATAAACAAGGAGAAACCCACACACATTTTCCTGTTGCCCAACAAGCTCTCTTGGTCATCACAACTTAGCCTGTTTAGAACAGCAACCCAAAACCAGCAGAAAAGCAGTTTCAAGCTCTTGAAAGCTTAAAAGTATTCCAGCCTCTTAGTTTTAAGACCTCAGATTGGCACTGCAAGTCCTAAAAATTAGGCAGGTAACTAACAGCATGAAGTAACCTGCATGTTATTCTGCTAAGAGACATCAATGGCACTAGGCTAGTGTCCAAGCAGGCCACTGACTCCCGTGTTCTCAGTTCGCCTTACACCACAAGGCATATCTAACTGTGCTAAAAATTCATTTGCGGATCTGCCCCAAAGGCTCAGAAGGCCTGAGGTGTTTGAACCAAGAAGTATTTTTCTCTGCAGTTGACCTGGCCCTCCCTGTAGACAAAGAGGCAAAACAGGAGAGTTACAGACATTAACTGCACCAAGTGGTGCTTGAGTAAAAATAACCTGAGCAAGTTGAGTGCTTGGATTTTGGGCAGTTCCAAGGCCCAAAACATGCAAGTTGGAAAAAGTTCTTGGCAGACAGTAAAACATTAACGTCTCCAATGTAAAAAAAAAATAAATTTAGAAAATCATAACAGCAAAATTATGAGTTGGAAAAAATTGCAGGTGTTCACTTTGGAAAAAAAAATTATAATTTATAAAATAAAGTTTAAAATTGCAATTCTGGACACCATTTTCTTTCATGTATGTTTTAAGTCCTAATCATAAATCCTTACAGAGCTACATTTTGGAACACAAGTTATAAATAAATATTCACCTTGGTTTCCATCGTGGTGATCTTGATCTAGATCTTGTCATCTTCTCTCACGTGCTTATATGGGTTTCTTGAAGCTGTAAAAATGGTACAATTTACTAGTCTGATAACAGAACCGCACTACAAATTGCAAGAAGGACGGTTGTTTTTAACAAGCGTAGTATTAGATGCTTCAAGGTTGGGTGGGGCAAAGCCCATTTTCAGGATGTTCTACTTTTACCTCTAATTCCCATTTTAAGGCAAATAAAATTTTTCCTGATTGTTTATCTTCGAACACAGCTTATTTTCTTTACAAAGGTTTACACATTTGACCATTGCTCCCTTTTTCCTCTTCATTTTTTAACACTGCCTATTCACCCTGGATTTAAATGTTAATAATATCACAAGCAAGCTGCAGAAACTGAAATGTTGTAATTGCTAGTATGTATTGAATGCTCTAAACAATAGAGGGGGGAGAGACAGGCAGCTTTAAAAAAAACAAGCTTAAAGAAAACTGGTTTAGCATCGCATTATATTCTGAACTTCATATATACTGAACTTCAAATTTGGAATGTGATGTTTTTACACGGTTACAGACCTCCTGAAGCTTTAACTTCTCCATCAAATCTCAACTGCTGTATCATCACACACTTCATCCAAATCAAACCACGTACAAAAGATCACTTTTCATTTTTATACTTAATTTCTAATAACCTACTACCTAGGCACACACTTAAACGTACAACGGATGCACTATATAACAGAAAGCACTGCTCCTGAATCCTGGAAGTAACTCTGGGCATCCCTTCTCATAAAAGCTATGAAAGAATGAAAAAAATACCAGTGGAATCTACCCTTCTTGCTCTTCTTTGCAAAGAGATACTAGAAATCTGGAAAACAAGCGATGAAAGGATATACAAACTCACCAGTAACACGACTGGCAAATAGCAATGGAATAATTGTTCATTATTTAGCAAACAAAGATTAAAGCAGAGTGAAAATATTAGGTAACTGGCTAAAAGTTGGAATTTGGACCACATAGCCATGCCTACAGCTCCTAATTACCACAAGATGCTGTAAAGGCAAGAAATATAAATAGATATAAAAACAGATCCATCAACAGCTCTAAAACTAATAAACCAGGAGTCACTTGAAACTGGAAGAATACACCCAGGTCAATGTCACTCTGTGCTCTGGTATTTTGTGCAAGTATTTGCTCAGACACTCACAGAGACAGAAAACTAGTCTGGGCTGGTCAAGTGTGGCCTTGCTGACACTCCCAGCGCTCACATAATTTCTTTAACCGAATCTTTTACCTCACCAACTAAAATTGAAAGGTGAGAAAAACCAGCAAGCTTTAAGGAATATAAGGAACCTGGAGAATCAGTGTGCCCCCACACACCTGTCCGGGTGCCTTATCTCCTCCCCAGCCACACTAATCGCCCAAATAAAATATTACCCCTCGCTACATCTGATCTTTTGTACCATTAGCTCATGGCTAAACCAGCAGTATCTTAGAGGAGAACGTACAGCATGCTTCTGATGCCTACCACCAGAGTGGACATTAGACATCCATCCTATTTCAGAGCCATTCTGGAAGCGTTCACTGCCTGCTCGTTAAGCTGCACCCCATAAGCTACCCAGACAATCATTTGCAAGACACAGGAATAGCTTAGTTCTGGAGAAAATCCTCTTGAATTTATATTTTAAAAATCCCTGTTGTGGTTTAATCCCTGCCAGCCACTTGCTCACCTCCTCCCCTCCTCCAGCGGATGAGGAGAATCAGAGGAAAAGAGAAGGAGGCTCATGGATTGCGATAAGAACAATAATTGAATTAATAAAACAGTGATGCTACTAATGCTAACCGATACCACTAATGCTACTATGTAATAAAAATAACGGAAAATAAAACAAATTATACAATTGCTCGCCAACCAATCCCCAGGCAGGTCTCAAGCAGCAGGAATCAGAGCCAGAGAGCCCGAGAGCAATCACAGCAGAGTCCAAGCGAGCCCCACAAGCTATAGCATGAACCAGAAAAACAGCCAACCTTCCAACAACCAATACAGCCCCCCAGCCCACGCCCCAACTTATGCCCCGAGGATGACGTGCTATGGAACTAAACACCCCTTTGGTCAGTTTGGGTCAGCTGTCTGAACTGTGTGTCCCCCCACACTGTTCTCAGTGAGAAAGTTGGGAACACGGGTGCCTTATCAGAGGCTGAAAATTGCTGCAAGCACTCCCCAGCACCAACTCAAAAGCCCCTTATCAGAACTATTCTCAGGGCAAATCCAAAACATAGCCTCATACCAGCTACTGTGACGGGAAAGGGAACTGTCCCGACTAAACCCAGCACAATCTCAAGTCTCCTGTTTGCCACGAGTACCTGCTCCGCAACGCGCCTTTCTGTGTGACAAGGCATGATGTTGTAACAAGTGTTGAAGGGATAGTGAAGCAAAAAAAAAAAAACCAAACACAAAAACCCACTCAACCCCAAAGACAACATATACTATTTGTCCCCTGAACTTTCAGATATGAAATCAGCATTGTCTCTCAGATCCAAAAGGCATATATCTGAGGACTGCACAGCATGAATTAACCTCAGGCCCCTTGCTTACTCGAAGAACATACTAGCCGACACTAAATATGATGTTCCAACGCCAGTACTCATTAAATATTATTTTTCAAAGAGAAGTAATGCTGTGACCCAAATGTTTTCCTATTTCTCAACCATAAAAGCACACCCTATCAAACCAAACAGTACTTTGGAAACAAAACCCCACACCCCCTGGCTAACACATTTCAAAAAAAGGTGCATGCCCGTCAGGCTTCAAAGATTCACTACCCTTTCTCCTTGTAAACTTTAAAAAAAGTGACAGAGCTGTATGTGCCATTCAAATTATTTCTATCTTCCCTTCAGTTCTGAACTTCATCCTTCATTTCCAAGTGAGCATGTAAACAGCAAAATGATATTAGTACCATTAAACCCCACCCAACCATCGCACAGAACCTGATCTGCCAGGATCTCTCATCGCAGACCGATGAAGCTGGAAACTGAACATGTATAACAAGAGAATCCTTATTCTTTCGATACTGGCAAAACAATCGTATTAAAAGCGTGAGAAGGACTGTGACAGCATGTCCCAGATCTTGCCTTAGGATAAAGGGGACTACTGTCATTTCCAGTGAAGCCACTCCTTTCGTTTAGCAGAAAGAAAGCGTTCATTTGTTCCAGCGCGCCTCCTAAAGGGTGACCCGTGCAATATGCTTTCCTCCCAGCAAGATGCGAGATGCAATACGCAGCACTTGAAAGCAGCAGACACTCGACCCCAGTCAAGACTCCCAGTGTAGCACCAGAACCACAAATTCACCTACACGGTATTGGCAGGGATGTTGCTAGATTCAGATTTAAACCACCTCACCTCAGCAACAGGGCTCCATACCAACAGCAAGCTTTTCGTAGGATGGTCCCAGGTAGCAAGCCTGTCTACAGCAGAATTAGTTAAATCCAATGACGGCCCTGTGGTTCCCGAGTCAGCCATCCAGGTGCTTCTGAAACCCCAGGTCATGCTGGAGCAGAGGTGTCAGGACCTGCTACACTCCTGGTTCCGAATTCTGCCAAGTGCCCCTGCGGTATTTTATGGGATGCTGTCACTATGAAAACACGAAGAACTTTTTTTTTTTTTTTTTTTTTTTTTTAGCTAGGAAGGAACATCATTAGGTTCACAGGACTGCTTGTGTTCGTTGTGTTACAAGTGACTCATTGGAGGAGTTATCAGTAGCTGTGCTTAGATAATTTTTAAAGATTAATGGGAACCCCACCTTTTCTTTTCCTTGACTTTTGGAATTGAGATCAGACAGCTCTCCCCTCGGGAGGAACAGCCTCAAGCCTGCTGGCCAGCTCTCCCCTGATTCCACCCTTGAGAGATCAGTGCTTAGATACTACAAGAATTTTGTACTTGTCCATCCACTACAGACCTGAAGGGAGTATCTCAGGAAAAGTAACTTGAGAAAGACCAGAAATTGTATGGGACATGCCAACCTGAACACACATTCTTTCAGAAAGGCTCTAAGTTTTTAACAACTTGAAGATTGTTCTGTTCAGGAGAGCAACCTCCTTGATTTTCTACAGCATGAAATACAGAAGTCACAAACGACTGCAGTCATGCAGCTGAATGGAGGGGAACTAGAGCTCTTCCTAATGCAAAGAGCCCCATAACAGCACACCCCAAACAGCTAAAATCTTGCAGATAAAGCACAGACTGAGTAGAAGTAGTTAACTCTCCTGTAAAAAGACCATAAATAAGGGGACTGCTTTACATGCCTTTTGAGTGCCATCACCCACAACAGACGATGGAAGAAACCCTCTGCATGACACATAGAGGGCAGGCCACCATCAAGTTGCTGCTCTTCAATTACCTTTTCCCATTTCCCTTTATAAGGGGCTGCCCCCCAGATCTTTTAGAGGAGGAAGGGGTAAGGGAAGTCTTTCATTCGCTGGGTCACAGAACACACGAAGGCAAACAGACTCTCGGTGCAAAACCGGCCCAGCTCACCATTCCCTCACTGCCCAAAAAGGTAAGGAGCAACTGCAAGCTTTCCATCTGACTGTCTTCTAGGCAGGGCCACACCAGTGCATGTATTGGTGCAGTGTCTGTCAAGAAAGAGAAACAGCCGTTGAGCGTCTCAGCACCAAGACAGCCACGTGTTGGATAGAAATACAATCAAATTAAAAGCTCAGCTGCGATCCAGACAAAAAAAAAAAAAAAAGAGCAAATACCTTGAAGCCTGCAATACAGAAAAGCCATTCATCCTACCCTTAAAAGCATAGAACTGACAATTTTCCTAGTAGGTATGTTATAATAGCTGATTCAAACGCTATCCCATGCAGCTCCCACTCCAGCCTTTGCCCAAGCAGGACACAAGCCTGGCATGTTCTTGCCCATTCAGCTTCCAGCCAAACCTTGTCATCTCCAACTGCAAACGCCCAGGAAAGAGCCTGAGTACAGAGAAACGTCTCGCAGCAAACCAGCCTGAACATTTCTGAACCTGCAACAGGACCTTACATCTCCTTTAGCCAAGGCTTCCAGACTGGCTTGGGTACCATCACCCCAGGCAGAGGCTCACAGTCCTGCCCTAGGCTGTGCATACACCCACTGCTTCCCAATTTTTCTACTGAACACCTACTGAACCTCGAAACCACAGCTCCCAGTGACACCTTCACCACCACCCCCCACCCTGCAGGAGCTGGAGGAAGGATGTCAGGAAGCATGCAGCACCCCCCTGCCCCACGTTCCAGCACTGCTGCCCCAGCACCAGAAAGGTGCCTGGAGCACTTACTGCTCTGCCAGCCCATGGAAGTGACTCCCAACTCGCATCCTGCCCTCCAGCAATGTGCCTTATGTGACAGGTCTGAAAACTATGAGCTAGAACAGTTGTTTAACGCAAGGACACACACCCCCTGATAAATGAAAGTCAGCTGAGGAATTTCCAAACCATTCTCACTTTTAGACAACACAGCAGGCAACAGACCCATGCAAATGACAGAGATGCACATTCCCACCCTCAGTTTCTTCACGGCTCTCATTCAATGAGCACTCTTTCTGATTACAGATCCCTTCGCCCGGGCTTTCATCACTCTCAGAGCACCTTCCACATCTCCAAGGTTATGCTTTGAATCCCCAAAGTATGTGGTAGCATCACCTCCCAGTTACTGCAGATCCAGTTGCAGTGGCCACACAGCCTGGAGGTGACACCACCAGGGAGGTGACAGGGCTCCTCCCCTTGCATTCCTTTCTCTCTCTTTATCCCATGCGATGTTTATCAAGTTTCCTGATCCAGTCCACAGCATCTCCCCAAGCAGCTGTGTCACAGCAGCTGGGAACACTGGGAAGCAGCCCCACAAGGCCACACTCCTGCTGAACATGCCATGATCCAAGCTGCGATGCTCCAGTTCACATGATGAAAAATGAGGTCTCCCTGGCATCAGATGCACCCCTCTGGTCTCCCCAGACTTCGGACACTGTGGCTTTAGAGAGCATCGGGTCCTCTTTCTCAGCCTTATCCTTTGCCTTTGGGACAAGCTGGGGAAGGCAGGCGTTACACAGGCCAATACCAAGGATCATAAACAGACAACCAGGCCTCATGCTAGCAAGGTAACCGTCCTGCACATGGGTATCACTCCCCTCTACTTGCTTTAGAAAATCTCTCATATATATAGTTCTTATTTATTGTGTGTCTATATATTGCTTACACACCCAGTAGGTTGAAGACCATTACACAAAGTACAGGCCGAGCTGAAGCACACAGTACTTCTTAATGGACTACCGAAGAAATTTTAAGCAATTCCTTAGGACACACAAAGTCTTCCCCTGCCCCTCTGTATCTGAGCAAAAGAATAAAAATAACTGACTAGATCTATCAAGCATGTAACTTAAGCACAGTGTGCACTCATTTAAAACTAACGCATTTAATGACACTAATTAGCAGGCAATGCCTCACCTTGCACAAAAACAGAAGACAATGCCAGCTTCGAAAGACTGAGGATAAATCTGTATCACGTAAGAATTTAGGCATTTCACTCTCAAATAAATACTTTCTTAAGAAAAAAAAAGACCAAGGAAGAACAACCTATAAGCATATCAGCCAGCCATTTCTGTAACGCACTGAATTAAAGGCCTTTAACACCCATCTATTACGGAGCCTTAAACGTCACAGCACCATCCCCAGCTTCCGCCTACCAGTTTCTACCGTGACTCCAGAAGCACGTTCAATCTGCTCCTGTCACAGTCCCAGAGACAAACCACAGCAACTTCCTGCTTACTGAAAGGTCTCCAACAGATCCAAACCATGACGGAGACCTTTGCTTTGTCACCTTAACTCACAAAAACACCAGAAAGCCAAAAGGAACTCCTCCTTTATTCAGAGATGGCAATGCCATGCAGCAGGGCT
Organism: Rhynochetos jubatus; assembly: GCA_027574665.1. Taxonomy (NCBI): domain Eukaryota; kingdom Metazoa; phylum Chordata; class Aves; order Eurypygiformes; family Rhynochetidae; genus Rhynochetos; species Rhynochetos jubatus. The sequence continues at coordinate 52,964,824 of CM050649.1, read as the reverse complement.
GCCAGGAGGCTGGGAATTCCGAGATGCCTCCCCCAGCCACACCACAGAAATGAGCCCTTGCTGGAAGGCCCTCAGCACGTTTCTTCCCTTCCCCACAGACAGCAAGCATCCGCTGCCACCCAAGAGGAAAAGCAAACCTAACAGTGCTCACCAGCTCACTGTGACTCCGACCCAGCCTACGTTACCTCCCAAAGGGTGAATGCCCACGAGGCAAGACCGTGCCGAAATCAAGCCCATCTCATCACAGCGCAGGCGGAAGGGGAGTTGGTCTGGTCGCTCTTACAAAAGCAGTGGCAGAAATACCAGTTATTTTGCTGAAGGCAGATGTGGAGGAAAGCACGGACACTCACTGAAACAGACAGCTGTTTATCAGGAGAACAGGGTGTGCCTCTAAAGGAAGTTAATTAGTTTCAACTCACCTCATCAACACCAATATTAAAAAACTGAAAAGTCCTTGTAGCTTCTGATTATCCCTTCAGAGTGGAAAGACGAACACAAGGGGAAAGACTTAGTCATCCACATTCTCTACCCCTCTCTGCCCAGTCCTGCATCTCACAGCCTGCCACAACTGTCACCAGAGCTCCTTCCATGCCCTTTGCATATTTCTTCCCCTCCCTTCCTGGCATCCTCTTCCACACTCTTCCTCCAGCCGTCCACACCCAACAAAACTTTCACCAAAGATTCCCTTTTCCTTGAGGCCCACAAACGCAGAAGGTAAGCAGGTAATGAAGACCTCCCAGCAATGCGAGCAGCCTTTCTTTAAAACCCTTGTCATTCCTGAACCTAAACGATATTTACAAGTGACTTGGGGCATGCAAGAACTGCAGTGAAAAATCAGGTGTTGGTGTTGTGGATGGAGCTGAGCCAAGCGAGGAGACTGCTATCACCGATTCCTCCCCAGACGCTACCGCCCCCTCAGATGCCCATGAATAATTGTGCATAATCAGCTAAGCCAAGCCAAGAAGTATCAGGAAACACCGATTTGGTCAAATCGGCATCAATTTCCTCCTGCTTTGGCTTGACTCAATCCTGAAAAGACATTAAACTGAACCGAAGACACACCGAATAGGATGCGACTGCCGTACAAAACCTGTACGGCTGTAAGTTACTACAGGCACACTAACCGGTGTAAATCCGTGCGTGGCAACGTACGGAGAACTAAGAACGGGGGCTGCCGGTGCCCACGCCTTGCTCCCCGCCGAGGCCAGCGCTGCCCTTGCAGCAACAGCCATCCGCCGCCCCGGCTCTGCCGCTCGCCCGGCGCCCGCGGCGGGGCCAGCCCCGCGGCTCCTCTCCATTCCTCGCCCCTGCCCCCTGCTTTGTTCCTGGCCCTTCCCAAACCTCCCCGCACGCCCGAGCTACGCCCACGGGCACACGCCTCGGGGTGCGTGCACGCACGCGGGGAACGGCCGGTCGCGGTGCCGCTGCTCCGGGCCACCCGGGCACCAGCGGAGCCAGGATGGGTCCAGCGGAACCTCTGCTGTGCCCCCGCGGCCGCCGGGAAACACCTCCCGGGCCAGCGCGGGGAGCGAAAGCGGCGGCGCCTCCGTCCGCCCGAGCCGCGGGGCGGGTAGGCCGGCAGGCCAGCCCGTGGGCGCAGCGCAGCTCCATGCCCCCCCCACCCCCTCCCCCAGCCCGCTCCTTCCCGGGATCCGGGGCGGGGGATGGGCCCGTCCGGCGGCCCCGGGGCGCGCAGGTTGCGCTGCCAGGGACAACGGCCGCCGCTGATCCCGAGCACCCGGCTCCCCCTCGCCCTGTCCGCGGCACGGGCCGCTCCCCACCCGCGCCAGGCCTACCCAGGCCCCACCGAAGCCGCGGCGGGGCCGCCGCCAGCCCCCGCACTCACCGCCAACGGGGCCGCTTCCGGAGCTGCTGCTGCCGCCGCCGCCGCCGCCGCTCCTCCTGGCCGCCGCTCCGCCCGAGCAGGTGCCCGGCGAGGAGGCGGGGCAGGTCCCGGCGGGCCGCGCCGGCCGCAACTACTCCCCACGGGCGCGGCGGAGAGAAAGGGCGGGCGGGGGGGGCGGGCGCCCCGGAAGAGGAGGGGCGGGCGGGGCCGGGCGGTGACGGCGGCACCTCCCCCCGCCCCGCCCCCCGCGGCCTCGCGCCCCGGTTCTCCCCTCAGCGGTTCGGGCCGGCGCTGTCGGGGGCGGCCGCGGGGGAGCGCCGTGCCGGCCGCTCCTTCCCTCCCGGCCGCGGCAGCCCGGAGGGGACGGGGCGCCCCGGCCCTTCCTGGGGGCGTTCAGAGCTCTGGGCAGCCCCGCGGCGGGGAAGGGCCCCGAGAAGCTGCTGCCGCGGGGCGTGAGGCGCCTCCGGCTCGGCCCTGGGTGCTGCTCTCCCAGGCTCGCTTCTGCCTCTTGGGGCCTGTGCTGCCCCGTTCCCCTTCCCCGGGAGGCGAGACGGCTCCCGGGGCTTGGAACAGCCTCCCCGACGGCGGGATGCGCTCCCGCCGCTGCCCGTCCACCGGCAGGCCGGAGTGGTCTGGCCTTGGAGGGTTTTCCTGGCAGCTGTAGCACACCCCGAAGCCCGTTTGAAACAGAGAACGGCAGAAAGGGTGGAGAAACGCTGAGAAACAGATGTAAAGGTCACGCGAAGCCGCACGTAAGAGAAGATGCCGACACTGGCTCTAGATTCCGTGAGGCATCCGAGGCTGTGGGCCAAGGATGCTGACCCCTGGCTGGGTGCACTGTCCGATCAACTCGTTAACACGCATTCGGTTCAGGTCAGATGCAGGCACACGCTTTTGTTTCAGCCCAAGCACAGAATTGGTGACGGGTTTGTGTTTTTACAGTAGCTGCAGGAAGATGGGCGATACCCGATACAAGGGCAGCGCGGGCAGGCGATACCTGATCTGCTGAGAGGCCTGCCGAAACCAAGTCAGCCTGGCAATGTTGGGTTTTTTTAAACACTAATTTAAGACCCAAAAAGAGGTAGAGTCAGCACTCTGTGTTATGTACTCGTGATATTTTCGATCCAGCTCAGAGCCATAGTGCTGTGCTTACCCTGTTGTCAAACACTGGTCTAACAGGGTGAAGTTAGATATTTACATTTACTGGATAAAGAACGGAGAGGGAGCATCACCTAATGTTGGCCCTTTAATGAGATGTCCTTCAAAGAGGTGGCCTCGGTTACCTGATGTCCCCAATGCCAGCACGGGCTGCCAACTTTGGTTATCCTTCGGACTTTCAGCTGCTGACAGCCTCTTGCCCTCCTTTTATCCAACCGATCTGGTAGCAGAGCGTTATCGTCCGATCTCCACTTTCTCGGCGTTGGTAGAGTTGCTGTTGGTGGAACCAAGAGATCCCTCTGCCCAGTCTGGTTGCTGCCCTTGAGTGCCTGCGGGATCCCGCTCGGTGCCTCAGCCCTTTGTGGACTAGCTCAAAGACGAGGAAGCCCCTCTGGTTGCCTTACAAAATCACTGCCTGCGGCTTCACCCGAACTCTTGGACATCTTCATAAGAGAAGAATGTAGAAGTGTAAGATTATTTTTAAACTTAGTAGTAGCGTGTTCCCAATCAAAAGGGGCTGCAAAAGATTTACTGAACTATATGGCATGGAAATGCAGCAGCAAGCAGCAGTAAACAATGCTCGCTTCCTCTTCGCCGTGTTGATAGTTCTGTTAATAGGAGCTTGGGGTGGGAACTGTCAGGGAAATCTAGGAAAGTCGAGCTACCAGAAAAGGAGAAGATTTGAGTTTATTCCCTACTCCACCTGCTGTAGTGGTCAGACACCTCACTTGAAGCAAGAACTGGCCCACAGAAATAACTACGGACAACCCACCCCTACGTGCACGTGATAAACTTCTACATTACATAAACTAAATTATTAAGCTTCGTTATTAACCTCGTGATGTGAATTTGCCTCAGATGGTCTTGATCCAATATAGATTTATCCTGAGGGATAGCACCGAGTAAGTACACAAGGGTCTCAGTGGTTGGGACCGTGTAGTGTAACACAAGAACTTAAGCACGCTCTACAAATTGGATAAATATTCAAAGCAGTGTCTATTGGTACTTCCACAGCATCATCATTCTCCGTCTCTAAATTGTGAAGGCTATTCTATTGCACAAGACTTGGCAATTACTGCTTATTAAGACTAATTATTTTAATCTATTTCCATGTTTTTTTCCAATTAAGGATCATTAGACTAGAGAATAGCTTTCATATTCCTTTAATGTTTAATTTAGTCAACATTCCCTTCGGAAAGAGCACGGTTGCGGTTTGCATGCTAAATACTTGGAAAGGATGAACGGAAGTTACCTAGAATCCAAAAGCAGAAACTGGCCCTCGATAACCGATGGATCCTGCGTATCTCTTCCCTCAAGGAGGCGTTCCGTTTTCCACGCAAAGCGTTACTATCGGAGCTGAACTTTGCTGAACTGTATTGCGGTAGTTTAAAAAGAAAGATGGAAATAAAACTTCCCTTGATGCCTGGCAAGGTCAGGCACGGAAGCAGGAACAGCAAGGAGGCCTGAGCCATGCCGGGGAGCATTGCCTGGGCTTTCCCACCCTGCCGGGTTCACCCCCATGGTGGCGGCTGCTGGGTACCCGCGCCTCACGGCGGCGGACCAGGTAAGACGAAATGCAAAGCCTTTTGGAGGGAGCGGGTTAGCTTGCTTGTCACACACCGTTCACGTCGCTGTCTGCAGATGGCAACAAAGGGGGAAAACCATGCTGGAGCAGAGAGAGAGGGTCTGGTGGAGTCACCACCTGCAGAGGCACCATCCAGCATCGAGAGCTGCTGCCCAAGGGTTGTCATGGTTCTACCAGCCAACCTCTCACGATATCCAAAGGGAAACGCTTCGTTTGTACTTCACTATCTTGTTACGCCTCCCGATAAGACCTGCACTAACTTTGATCTCTGCTTTTGGAGAAGTTACCCCTTTCTGCCTTCTTCTTCCACTTCTCACACACCCCTACCCCTTGGCACACCCAGGCATCTTTGAGCTACATCCAAGCGCTTTTTGCCAAACCACAAAGCACGCCTCGTCTTAAAACGAGAGCGACTGCCTAATTGTTTGCAGGCACGCTACTCCTTTGCTGCTTCTAATACAAAAGTACTATATCTGGCATTCGGTGGAACAAATGTGGCTAAACCTCTAAGCCTCCAGCAAAAGAGCGTCACCTGTTCCCCTTACGTTACAGAAAGGGAGGTACTGGAGCTTAGGTCAGCTCCTGAGGTTACTTGTCAAAGTAACTTCAAACCTGTAACACCTCATCCAGACAAGGAAGGAATTTGGTCCAGAATAAAGGAAAAAACCCCAAATCGGTTCAGTTGTAAGAACTTTCTTCAACAGCTTTTTGTGGGACTGTGGTATTTTTTTTCAGACTAGGCTCAGGGCAACAGATAACGATTCCCTCCTTAATTGAGGAAACAAGTCCTACATTATTTAGCTTTGAAATGTAAGGAAAGCTGTAAAATAACCGTTTAATTAAAACCTGAAGGAATGCAAGAGGGTGGCTGACTGCGTGCCTTTGCTCCGATAGTATCAGCGAATTACCCTTTAAAGAAAGCCCTCGGCGAGGCTGGGCTCTCATGACGTAATGACGCCCGTATGATTTATTTATGAGGTTATCATGACTTTCCTGTAACAACACGTGGAAACTGCGCTGTTGCCCCTAGGCGTACGGCCGGTGTAAACTCGGTAGGAGTTTGGCAACACACCAGCGAAACCGACCTCAGCTCATGAATTAACACCAACGTGCGACTTCGATCCAGCAACAGGAATTTAAAAGCCAAGGCAGTGAACCGGGCTTGTCCCCCAAAAGGCCATGGACAGCAAATTTGAGGAGGAAGGCAGAGGCGCTGAAAGGCCGCGCTTCTTCGCCTGTGCGAGAGCCGGATCTTGGGAAGGCGACAGAAGGGGAAATCGCAATGAAACAGTGGGATGGGGGATCAACTTTCAAAATGTCCAGCTTGACAGGAGCCGTGGGCATGACTGATGTCTGAGGGACTTGAATAGAAATTACTTGGCGGTGAATACGTGCAAAACATCGTAGTATTCTTCAGGGACTGATACCTTCACCCATCCTGCTTCCCCTCCCTCTTTCAGTCAACTCCTTTATTTGCCAAATCCACCAGCAGTTTCCTTTTGCTCTGGGACGTTTTCTGCCCTGAACACCAGCACTGACCCGAGACCATCAGCAGACATTAACCTCGTGATAACGTAGGTTAGAAATGCAAACGTTTCTCGCCAAAAGGAAAGAAATTCTGACCTGGTTTTCACCTGGGGAAGATATATCCGTTTCTGACCAGGATTAGAGTCGCTGCCTGTGCCAGCGGTGTCTTATTCCTGTCCCCGACATGCTACTGCAGATACTCCGTTTCCAAAAGACTCCTTGGACTTTTTTGTTTCTCTGCCGGCTGTGGTGCAGGACACTCTTTGTCCAGGAACAGGGAGAACAAACTCATTCTAGCAGGCAACCACCAGAGCTTGTGTCCTCTTTGGATTTGTGCATTTGAACTGCTCAGAGGTTTCGGACAAGAGAAAGAAGAAACAGGAAAGAGTGAAAACTGTCCTCGAGATCTCACACCAGCAAAACGAGATGTAACTCCACAGGCTTTATTGGTACGAACCCCCACAGCTCGGCATGCCTAAGGCAGTAATGACGATGGTATTTCAGACAGTGTATTTTAAAAGAGAGAAGTTACTCTGCAAAGGGACGTTTGGACATAGTAAGTTGTTCCAGAGACTGCCCTGATCCTGCTTCCAGTGCTGCTCACGTGTTGCATTTGGAGAGAGTGGTTGTTACCTCTAGAAATCTGAGGGAAACCGGTCAGAGCAATTTCCCTGATTGTGAGCAATCACACCCATTCATTTTTTTCCTCCAGTTCTGTAATTTCAGGTTCTGGGTTCATTCCCGTACAACGTCCACCACCTACAATTGCCACTGGCTTCAAGTTACTCCTTTCAGACACAGCGAGCAGGTACGGCTGACAACGCTCAGCTGCTGGTTCGAGCTAGTCATCCAACTGCTTTAAACACTTTTCCTCGGAGCAAGGGCTTTGTAGATCATGCAGCACATTTGCTTACCATTTCCTTCTATTCACGGAATCTCTCCTGCATCATATCTGGGGTTTTTTCCCCTCTGGAAATCGTCGAGGCCTGATTTCAGCAGGGATACAGGTCTGTTTGTTGTAAAGCTCCCAGGTGAACATCACACGCTACTTCCCAGAGCGTTTATTTTGATCTTGAAAATTGCAGGCCTCAGGTAATCACGGAACCCACTGCTTTAAAAACATTGCTACCTCCATTTTGAATCATTAGAAATACTGTAAAACGTATTATTTCGCTTCGGTACCGGACAAGCTGCAGGGCAAACAGGGCAACTGAGAAGACAACAAGCGTCAAAAACTGTTCTGGTGGCCAGGAAACCATTCTCTTACCCTTTACGTAATTATTGTCAAAGCTCGAACGTCCTCGCTCTCGGCGCTGCTGCCTGCCGTTTCACGGGCTCTAACACTTACCGTGTTGCATCAACAGCCAAGGTAAACTGGCCAGCGGAGCGAAGAGCATCACCTGCTCCTCAGTGGTGAGGGATCCTAAGAGAAATGATGGGGTAAAAAAGCGGCGGAGAGGGGAAGATTGCGGCTCGCGGTGTTCTGGGCTGGTACGATTGCCACGAAGAGCAGTAACAACATTGCATCGGAGCATCTTAAGGTTTCTATTATTTTTAAGTGTACGTTATTCTGGAGAGATCTAATTAATTTAAACCTCTTTTTCTTAAAAAGAAAACTGCATTCCGTCCTAACAGACATTCTGTTGTCCAGATTTTCAGCACAGCGGCCCAGCGGCAGTAACTTTTGCAGACTTTAGTATTGACGCTGAAACCCGACATCGGCAAGCGTCAGGTAGCGGCCACTCGTACGCATATTTGCATACTCAGAAGGAGCGCAGGCGAAGAACCCCTCTCCAGGTTGTTTTTGGAAGCGACCAACCGCTTGAACACGCCCTGAGAGCAAACAGAGGGAGCTTTTCAGTCTCTGCATGGCTTTTGCACAGGGAGGGAGAGGGAAGAAGTCCCGCAGGCCGCTAAAGCAGAAGGAGCAGCGGCGTATCCCCGCTCCTTCGTTTGGTGTCTTCTGCCAGGGTTCCAGGCCGCCTCGCAGTGCCGGTGCCCCAGAGGCGTCCCAGGCCAGTGTCCTGTGACCGGCCGGACTGGTGCCAGAGAAGGGCACTGTGCTACCTCGGGCACGCAGGGCCCTGGAGCGGTAGAAAGGCCGCGGCGCCACGCTACCGGTGCCTGAAACAGAAGCGGGGTGGTGGCAGGGGCACCCGAGCCGTGCACGCTGGCGAGGCTGGGTCCGTGGTGGGGTGGGAAGCGGGAGGAGGTGCTGCCCTCCGAGAGGTGGCAGAGGGCAGATTCCCGCCAGCCAGAGCAGCAGCCTGTGCTATTTCTGCTGCTTCCGCCACACGTGTAATCTGTACAATTACAGGACAGAGGGTGACTTCTCCCACCCTTCCAGCCCTTCATCACTAGATGCAAATGCAGCCCGGGGGTCCCGATCCACCCCGCACTGACGGCACTCTGTTCTGCAGTGAGCTGGCTGGGGAGCCAGGAGGCCTGCTCGCGGCCTTTGCTGGGGCCCGAGATGAGCTTTGGGCTCATTCCCCAGGGCAACACCACAGGAAGTGCTCAACCTAGCCAGAGACCTGCCGTGGTGCCCAGTTACCGCACAGGTACTATCGACTCCTGTATCAGAAACTTAGGGATCGTTATACCAGGTATTGAAAATCGGTCTGGGAAGGACAGTAGCAGGGCCTGATTCTTCCTGCTGTGTACAATCCGGTTTTGCAGATCACCCCAGAAAGGTAATGAAAAAATCCACCTGTTCATCCACTTACAAATCCATTTACAAAAGTCCATTCAAGGACCACTGCTCTACGTTTTTTCTTGCTCCTTCCCACAGCTTGATTCTCAAGTGCTTTCGGGCAGAAAGGCCCTACCAAGGACCTAGGCGAATCAGTAGCGATCCTTCGCCACAGTTTCGAGACCAGTGACAAAAGTCAAGCTCCTTGTGCAGACCTGAATCACGGCAGCAAACACTGCTATCGGTACGAAGAAGCCAAAAAAAAAAAAAAAGTGATTTAACCTTAGCACGCTTCCTTTAATCTTACTAAATAATCGGCAGGACAAACCACATGAATGAATCAAGACTTAAGAGTGAGATGAGCTGTCACCGTGGAACTATTAATCTACTTCAGAATAGAAGTAGATTCTCTCCGTTTTCATTTTTAACTGAAATTATGATTTAAAAAAATAATACTTAAAACTAGAACCTTTCCCCCCAGCGTTTCACTAGACAACTAACAGCAGCTCCAGGCTGGCCCCTTTCTAAGCAGCAGTACGTGCACGGAACCTGAAGAGCAGCTCAGCATTAACGCTACGGGCCCCCCTATAGAATGGCTCTAGCACACTCCACCAGCCGCGTGGCCACCAGCCGCGTGGCCACCAGCCGCGTGGCCACCAGCCACGGCTCCCCAGTTGTCTTTGCCATTTGCTACCCCGGAGCGCAGAAGCTGGGGTTGCAAGCCTGTATACTGTCACTAGCACCCTGGACGCCAGTCTGGACGCCCTCACACCTTAAGGCTCTTCTGCCACCGGTCTGCGTTTCTTCAAGACCTCGGAAAGCAAATCAGCGTACGGCAAAGGAAACGGTGCTGAAGCATTCTGAGGCTCTGACAACCGGCCCTTCCTTCGGTATTACACCCTCCTTCAGGAAACACCTCAAACCAAACGAACATACGTGCATTTTCAAACGGGTCACGTTGCTGCTGGGAGTAAAAGAGGCTAAGAAACAAGTTCGATTCATAAATGAAAATGTATTTCACCTTTATACATGCTATACATGTCATGCAAATACAGAAATCTACAGGTTATACAATGACACCATAATAAAATATAACATGACGTTTGTCAAACACGACGTATCACAGCAAAACAAACCGCTTCCGTTTGTTTAGTATTCGGGAAATAGATGAAGGACTAACCTGGAAGACACAGTACCATGCTACAGCTTACCGCACAGTCAAAGGAAAGTATTTCTCTGAAGTACACCAACGTTAAGCAGAGCTGGGTTGCTGTAGGTATGACCCCTTCACACACGGCGTGTAAGGTCATTTGTTGCTTTCCCGTTGCTGGCTTTAAAGAGCGTAAGAACGGGGCTGCAACCGAGCTCAAGCTACGCTGCGAACTCCTTCACATGTGAAAAAGAACTAAAAGGAAAGAAGCCAGAACCCCGCCCCCCGGTTTTCACTTCTTTTGTGTTACTTTCCAGAGAGTTGTATTTGCAATTCATTCTTACCAGGAGCTGGATAAAAGCGTCCTCAAAGCAGCACGTGATCTAGCACGGAGTCATCACAGTTCACCAACAGGAACGGCCGTATGGCGCCTAACGCCTGGGCGGCAAACACCCTGAAGGGAGTGTTCCCATACAGATTGCTCAGAGAACGCCGCGGGGGCCGGCAGCGCTCCCCCCCGGCGTGTCGCAGCCTCGGTATTTCTGCCATGCTGCTCATTAAATCTCGTTTTGTTGAGCCTATAGGAAGCCAAAATGCTTCTCCACGGCGTAGAGAGCCTGCTGGTTATTAATCAAGTGTCTGCATCTTTAAAGATTAACGTGTTACCTCACCCCCCGACCACTCACGTGGATCTACTACAGCTATACTATATATATATATATTAAGGGATTATACCAGGCGTTTTGCCCACTTGGTTGACAGGTGTTGCACAAGTATGTTGTTAAACACAGAGTTGATAGTCGCTCCCGGACTAATTAATATTAACCAGTAAGTGCCACTAGTGACTAAAAGTGTCAGCGTAACCGTAACGGGACAGCTCCCGCACCCCACGGTCAGTAAGAAGGCTCTCTCGACCCCAGCAGCTGTGTAATTTTTCGAGCCTCTTCAGCCATAGTGATTTTTAATTCTACACCTGCATAAAAGTCGTCGGTAATTCCTTATTGAAGACAAAAAGAGATAGGCACAAAACTAAAGTACAGCATATTATTTCATTTCAATGCACTGTGGGCAAACCTCCTCATTATTTACAGGAAAAAAAGGTTTCTGAATAGATGTATGATAAAGCTTGAGGAAGAACCATTTCAACATAAAATGCACAGGGAAAAATCACAGTGAAGTGTTGAGATGAATCTTAAATTAAAAGAAGAAATAAGTGCTTAGTTAGCAGCTAAAGCTCCGATTCTAATGCACACTCAGTCTTCCCTGAAACCACCCAGGCTCGAGGTCACTGGTTTCTGCCAAAAGCAGCCAGTTATTCAACACATTCCCTGGGAAGACAAAGTTATATCCAGCTCTGATTATTTGAAATCCGGTGTTCAAGGGCCGCAGAAGCTTTTTCAAGTGACAAGCTCATGTTTTACTGCCAGTAGCATCACAGGGATATATATCCTCCACAGACTGCTACCTCTGTCAATTAAAAAACAAGAGAGAGAAGAGTATCAAGTCAGCTGTGCAAGTTGGATGACCCCAGTTCTGTCATTCAGAACGCACTCCTCCAAAAATTATAAAGCAAGCCCGAAAATCTGCTGTGGCATTGTGCTTTCAAACTCTCCCTGAGGCCTGCCAGGCGTTGTCATGTGCTTCCAGGATAAGCGATTCTACCCCGCGCTGCAACTATTTACAGCAGCAGGCAGGAGTAAGCGGTAACTGTTTTCTACGCTGGCCCCACTTTAGCTGTTTTATTAATGCAAATAGGCTCCAAGGACTTACAGGAAAGGTATTAACGAAGGAAAAAAGCAACTCTTCTCTCCGAACGGGTACAGGAAACGTTTCCATTTACCAGACACTTTCGGTTGCTACGATACGCTCAGTTTGCACATGGTGCCAATTTATAAAGAGCTGCACATACGAAAGATTATGCTGAATGTAAATATCTAGGAGACCGGCCTTCTTCCTCTCTCCACATACGCTGTTTACAACTGCTGTAATTTTGTGGGAAGCTCGTAAGAAATCACAGCAATTCGCCACACCCGAGGTGTTTATCGCAATACTGTTACCTTTATCCGTTCTGCTGAAAGGCGAGGTTGTCAACAGATAGAATTAAGTGTGTTTTCCTGTCCTGGGCTGTTAAACCCCTCAATGAGGTTTTTGTTACAGTCATCTAGGCTAATGGTATCACTGGACATCTTGGAGTATGTAGCTTGGCCTGTGAAATCCAAGAGATCTTCTAAAGCCTTGGAATTACTTGTTCCATTTTGGTCCAAAGAAACACCGGGCATGAGTTCATTCATGGGTGAATACTCAGGGATAGAGATAAGTTCTTCTTTTGAGACCGGGCTATACAAAAGATAAATGAAAGGAAGATGCAGAATGAGAGCTGTGTAACTTTCCATTAAGCAACAACCAAATCAATCCTCTCCAAAAACTACTCCTTATCTTAAGGCCAGCTGCAGCAAGCCTTTCCCTAGAATATGCCCCAATCCGAACAAAAAGAGGTTACCTGGTTCAGGACGGGAGGCCATACCTCAGCTGTATTCCCTAAAGGTGACTGTTTGTGGTAGCTGTGTGACAGGAACACTCATCTCCTAAAAACACATCCCTGGTAGTTTACTGCCAACTCATTAGTTCAGTCCCTGCACCATTCCCTTTCTTAAATGTTTATCACGTTACAAATTACTGTCCTGACCCTGGAAACATTTACCTGAGACGCTCACACTTCCCAACTTACAAAGTTATTCCTTATCACCTTATGATACAGCTCCGACATAAAAATCCTAGGAATTTCATTTACGAAGTGCTGCAGCCAGCCAATGCTTTGCTCAGACTAGTATGGCTACTGCGATTCAGTGTGGAGAAGAGGCGGCAGAGGAAAGGTTCCACAAAGGTTTCTAAAGCCATGAAGGGGTGGTGGGTAAGTTGAGGCCAAAACCGTCGCGCATCAAATCCTGCAACACAAAACCTTGGGGGTGCCCGATGACACTCCTGAGACACTGGGTTTAACGCAGACCAAAGACTATCATTTACCCAGTGAGACTGTACGGTGGAACTTGCTGCCAGATGCGGTCCTGGATGCAAACATTATCAGCAGGTTGGAAAAGGAGTTGGATAAACTCCTGGGCAACAGGTCCACCAGTGGACACTTCAAATGCCAAGGCAGAGCTGTACCCTCCAACACCCCTAACGTAACGCCTCAGCGTGGTCTTGGATCGAAGAAAGTGGTGGGCTCAGGAACTCTCCCTAACTAGTGTTTCTTACTGACGCTCTCTGAGACCAAACGATGGGCTAGACAGACTTCTGGTCTGTCCCAGTGGGGCACTTCCTACGTATTTAAGCAGATTTACTGGAAATACTGAAACAGTGTCAGACGTTAAGTTGGCTTGCTGATTAAGGAAGCACCGTATCAAAATTCCAGGTTTAAAATTCAGAGCTAGCTTCCTCATAGCAGCCTTAAATTATCAACTCCCTCCTTTCCTGCAGGGCCTTCCATCAAAATCCAACAGTATTCAATGCACACAGAGTCATTTACTGGTTTCCAAATATTTGGTCCAGTTAAGTACTTAAAATTCTAAATTATTTTCTTTATTCTGTTTGTATGGAGGGGGAAAAGCTCATGCATCGCAGCTATGCCGTCTTGACACAAATAAAAAGAAAGTGGTGACATCTGACAATATCCACAGCAGCTGCTTTCACCCAGCAATCTGAAAGGTTTGGGCAAGGTTAGGCAGAATCCATGAGAAAGGACTGTAGAAGGATTTTGGAGCCCTCCCCCCTCCAAATACGCAGGGGGGAGATGAGGTTCTGTTGACTCCTGTTTGCACCCTGCCAGGAGCAGAGGACAGCAGACGCCCGACTGCCCCACTGTGGGGTGGGCGGAGAACTAAAGCAGTGAAGAGTTAACAAATGAACCAGAAAACTGCGGGTGGCTGACACGAAGTCCACAACTTCCATTTGTAGATACGGTCTGTACCTCACATCCATGGACTGAACCTCATCTGCTGAATCTTCCATGCTGTTAGATTTCCCATCAACAGCTTCCAGCTGAATAAGTCCTGGAACCGACTTCAGTCCATTAGCAACGACATCTTGGGAAGGGATTACAGAGGCATCGCTTTCTAAACTTTTGCTTTTCAGGCAGGTTGCCAATCCATTGATCTCTACAAAAGAAGGTTAGAAATTACAACAGTAGCAACTTCTTTATTTAAATAGTTAAAAAAAAATCACGAATGCTCTTAAGTTACATATGGAGTAGAAGAGGAAGACTGAGAATGCAGTGGGACTCAGTTTCATCTATGACTCATCACACTATGCTGTCCATCCTTTCCACTCTAAAATTGCTCTTTATGCTACACCTTTACATTTGAGGAAACAGGAAGAGAATGTATTATCTTTTATGTCATGTGCTAAAAGCCTTAGCCTGGGGAAGTAAACGAAATACAGACAAATGCCAGATATGTAGATTTTCTTTAGTAATCCTTGAAATACATAGGGGGGTTGTCAAAACAAATTAAACGTGAGACCTAAAGCAATGCTATAAAATACTTGCAAGCTTGGTTGTGTGCAAAATTTTCTACCTACAAAATTGGAAGGTAGATTGCAGCAACCAAACCTACTGGCAGATTGGAGCTTCTCATTTACCAGGAGGCTACGGCAGGTACGAAAATGGAGGAGAAACTTTCTTCTGCTTACGTGGCAAAACAAAGCTGAGGCTCCAGTTTCTAACAGTTGTCACTAATGCAAGCGTAGCTGTTCTTCTTGCGATGAAAGCAAAGAAGCTGTGATAATACACAGTGCTCTGAGATTACAAAACTCTGAAAAGAACTGACTGGGAAAACAGGTCAAAAAATACGGCAATTTTTACCTGGCTGGTTGAGAACAAGGGCCTTCGGTTGCTTTTCCACATTCAAAGTTGATGGAACCTCCGGTTTGGGCTCTTCCTTCTGTAATCAAGTGAAGAGACAACTGTATGAGACGAAGGACTAACCTTCGTGGAACTGACTGGACTTGAAACCTGTGAGGCTGCCCAGGGCCATGGGGACATCAGTGGTCATCAACAGCAGGAGAAGACTTTTTTTCCCTTTGAAATTAGGCATAAGATTTATTTTATTTTACTTCAAGAAGAAAACATCTGAAAGTGACTGAAGAAACAGTTTTCTTAATAGAAAACTTAGAACAGAAGTGAAAACTTGACTCTCTGTCACCTCCTATCTGGACCTTGTTCTCAATTCCTGGCGGGCTTAAAACAGAGAACTCAGTACCTAATTCACCGGCTGGTACAAAGCAGAAGGTACGTCACAGCAGCAAACATTACAGCTCCAGCATCCAGGAATGGGCTCTTACCACCTCGCTGGGTAATGAGGCGGGGTAAGTCTGCAACAGCTGAATAAAGCTGTGTCTCTGTAGCAGTGGCACAACAACAACAGTGACACAGCAGCAGTCCTTCTCAGTTTGAAATTCAACTTAAATTTGGGTGCAGAGTGTACTTAAGACTACCTACTAACAGGTAATACTTCAGTTTTCACCTATGGGTAATAAACCAAAACCACCCTGCAATCACACAACGTTTCATACCTTTATTTCTGGCGTTTCACTCCTCCTGGTTCTCTTCATTATTTCATCTATTCTCTAGAAATCAAAATAAATCGGAGGATAAGACAGCAGACAGAACATTTAACACAAGAGACTGAAAAAGGAGCATTGGGTTTGTGTAGCAAAGTTTGCATAGTGGGGGGCTACAGGGGCGGTTTCTGTGAGAAGCTGCCAGAAGCCTCCCCTGTGTCCGACAGAGCCAACACCAACCGGCTCCATGATGGACCCACTGCTGGCCAAGGCCGAGCCCATCAGCGACGGTGAGAGTGCACCTGGGATAACGTGTCTGAGAAGGGGAAAAAAACCCTGTGACAGCAGCAGAGAGAGGAGTGAGAATCTGAGAGAGCAACAGCCCTGCAGACACCCAGGTCAGTGGGGAAGGAGGGGGAGGAGGTGCTCCGGGCGCCAGAGCAGGGGTTCCCCTGCAGCGTGGTGAGAGGGCAGGCTGTGCCCTGCAGCCATGGAGGGTCACGGGGGAGCAGAGACCCCCCCTGCAGCCTGGGGAGGGCCCCACACCGGAGCAGGGGCATGCCCGAAGGAGGCTGTGACCCTGTGGGAAGTTACTCTGCTCCTGAATGACTGCAGCCCGTGGGAGGGACCTACGCTGGAGAAGCTGGTGGAGGACTGTCTCCCGTGGAGCCGCGGCAGGGTGTGAGGATCCCTCCCCTGAGGAGGCAGGAGCATCAGAGACATCGTGTGATGGACTGACCACAACCCCCATTCCCTGTCCCCATGTGCTGCTGGAGGGGAGGAGAGAGAGAAATGGGGAGCAAAGCTGAGCCCGGGAAGGAGGGAGGGAGGGATGGGGGAAGGTTTTTAATATTTATTTTTTATTTCTCATTAACATACTCTGACTTGATTGGTAATAAATTAAACTAATTTCCCCAAGCCATGTCTGTTTTGCTCAGGACAGTAACTGCTGAGCAATCCCTCCTGGTCCTTGCCTCGACCCACCAGCCTTTCCTGGTGTTTTCTCTCCCCTGCCCAGCTGAGGAGGGCAGTGACAGAGCAGCTTTGGGGGACACCTGGCCTCCAGCCAGGGTCAGCCCACCACGTGTCATGTCCTCACCCTGCCTGTCTTGAAATAGGGAGAATAAATGAGAAAAATAAAGCAACCAAAAGACAGAAAACCACCTGAGAGCTGGTTTTCATGTTCAGATCTCACAGAACATGACTTTCTCAGTAGATGTAATTTAGAGACAAACAACACCAGGTGTTTGCAGTTATGAGTTGTGCTCAGCTCTGGAACAAGATGTTTATGTAAAGCCAACAGCTATTACTTTCATCTAGTTGCTTTTCCAATTATTTCCAAATAGTTCCTTTAAAAATAATTAGGCTTTTTGGAACAGAAGAGTAAAATGAAGTATCTAAAGTTATTATTGCTGGAAACGTGTAAAAATACTTCTTTTCCCTTCTTTGTCCATTTAAAAAAAACCCTCCCAACAAACCTCGTCTCTCTGCACTATTGTGAAAGGAAACTTGCAAATTTAAAGACGCTTTGGTTTTGTATTGTGATCTGCAACGTGCCTCCGGCTCAGTGGTAAACAGCTGAAAAATAAAATACTGGAATAACAGGTACTTTTTATGCCCAGGTAGTGGTTCTGCAGTGCTGTAGTTGTTCTCTCTTTCCTGCCATTTCCTGGCGCAGCAGTGGCCACACAGCCCTGCTGCCTCTGCATAATGCAACCCGAGACAAGCCAGGTGGGCGAAAACCTGTTTGTTAATCACAGTAACTTTCCCAGTTAATGACACAGAGCTTTTGCGGAGCTGAGTTTTAAAACCGAGTCACTCAAGCTCCTCAATAGCCTGTGATGTCCTGGGCTGGGTGGCAATCGACGTCTGCGCCTTGGCACGCTGTTCCCTGTTTGTCTCGGGCATTTAACTTTGTGGGTAGAGGCTGATGCCCTGTTTGTTCAGCACCCAGTAGAAAAGTCATTTGCCTTAGGCAATTCCGCTTTGTTACAAATTTTGATGGCCACATTCCCCTACCATGCAAGTAGCAAATGCTAAATTGGGCATAAAATTAAATCTGTAATGCCTCCAGATTATTATTTCTAGATACTATTGGGTACTTCCTGGGTTATGTATTTAAACAAGAAATGCAATAATTAACTTAAATGAGACGCAAATATCTACCTTCTTCCGCTCCAGTCTTTCTTGCTCAATTTGCTGCATGATTTGTTCCCTTTCAAGACGAAGTTGTTCAGCTGCCTCACGGGCTTTGATTTCTGCTTCTTCCCTCTAATCAAAATGTGTAAAATACAACAGGGCCATTATTTATTTCAGGCAGATTACCAGATGCTATAAAGTGTCTATTTATATGTATGTATAAATACATGTATACATAGATATGTACATAAAGTTTCACATTTGTGTTTGAGATGGTACCTGTTTCTCAAGTTTGGCTTGGAGCTCTTTTTCCTGCTTTTCTTTTAGCATTTGTTCTTCCTCAGCTCTTCTCCTGGCTTCCTCTTCTGCCTTTCTTTTAGCTGCTTCTTCTTCACGTTTTCTTTCCTCCTCCTTCTTACGAGCCTCTTCCTCTAGACGAAGTCTTTCTTCTTCTGCCTTTCTTTTCTGTTCTTCTCTTTCAAGCCTGGAAAGAATGTAACAGTATGTTTAGAAGGTCTCACCCCTTTTAGCATGAACCCTATTGTACATGTGGCACCAACCAGCAGTAACTGATAATACGTGCATCAGCGCACATTTTCGTTAAAAACGCCAAGACACAGCAAAGAGACTGAGGACACGCCCAGAATTCAGGCTGCTATCAAACTTTTGTTCCAATCTTATTTTCACTGCCTAAAATATCTCCTAGAAATTACAATGTCCCTTGGAAAAAAAAGTTGACATCAAAGAAAACATTCCCATTCTAATTTCAATTAGTTTCAATAATGAGAGCATCCCTTTTCCCCTGTACCTCACACCCAGACTGCTGGTATCTACAAACAAGCAAGTACTTTTTTCCTTCGTTTCAGCCAAAGATGAACAGGTTGGATGAGCAGCAGCAAACAAAGTCCACAAAACACAGTGGTACATCAGAACGAGTGGGTCTAAACTCCACCTGTGTTGTTCCCTGGAACCTTATGTTCCTTTGTCACCACATTCGAGGGCTGCTTTGAGAATTGATAATTCTTATCCTTCAAATTTTCCCTCCCCCGCCGTGTTTTCAGTAGGAACAGCCGAAGTTGAATTTAGCCATGCGGAGATAGTGATTTAATATTAGGGGCTTGGAGGAAGGGCCTGACTTGTTGACACATGTAACCAGCATCCAGTGTGGACAACAGCCTCAAAGCTTTCTCCCAGAGTGTCACTGCTTATCCACAGCAACCTTCCCGGTGCCCCCACTCAGCTGCCTACAACAGGCTGGGGCAGGGAGATGAACCCCAGGTTAATCCGCTGAACGACACAAGCCTTGCCATTTAAGGCAGGTACTACTGCTGCAAGACATTCTTCTACGTGAACTACCTCGCTTAAAACCATCCCAGATATTTCTTGCAACGGAAAGTACTTCGGGTGCATCCACACTGCAGTGTACAGTACACAGATGAGCAATAGCTTATTCAGGCTTCTCAACGAGACCAAATCATTGTTTTCCAACTTCACGGTTCATAAAGACTGCGAAAGACACTAACGAATTATGGGTCCGAGTTGAAAGAAAGTAACACTTCCATGTCAGCTCCCACCTTGATTCTAAACCCACCGGTTTCAAGCATCTTCAGTGACAAAGGTTAAATTACTAGGTAATCATTTTCACAAATCAACAGGGTTACCTCTCCCGTTCTTCTCTTTCCTGCCTCTCCCTTTCTTCTTGTTCTTTCTGCAGGCGGGCCTGTCGTCTTTTTTCAGCTAGAATTTTTGAAGCTTCTTCTGCATCAGTTGTTCCTGCCGTGATCTTCCCTGGGAGAAGCCAATCAAGGGTGCAAAGTTAGGCAGGAAACAGAGTGCCCACCACTTCCACAGTCGCACAGACGCTAAAACGGGTCTGGTGCATGCTGGTGTGACACCTTCACTTTTCAACAACAGTCCTCAGCACTTCCAACAGACACAACACGGGGTAGGTAAGGGCATCCCTGGATTTTAGCGTTTTCATGTCCTCATTAACAAGCGTTTCCCGTACAAGGGTAACCCTGGTGAAAACTATACATTTTCTGGTTCCAGTAGGTACCTTTACATATTCTCATAAGCCCATGATCGAGCAGCTGCATGAAAAGAACAGATAATCACCGTCTGAAAGCCCCAGGGGCCCACGATATCTTGCAAGGTATTTTTGCAGTAACACTCACCTTCACTGCTGTCAGTCTTCCCTGCAGAAGGCACGTGCTTCTCGGAAGCCACCTGGCCTGCTTCGTCAGTGCGTGCTCCCGGGGACTTTTGATGACTGACATTTTCTTTCTCCTTGTCTGCTTTCTTTTTAGGAGTTTCCTGGGTGAGATTAGAAGTAGCACGATGCTTCACGGGAGAAGCTGGATATTGTTTGGCATTTTTAGGAGACTGAGGATAAGTCTTCGAAACTGTCCTGATGAGGGAAAACAAAAAACCAGAAGAGGCCATTCATTATGCAGCTGGCACTCAAGTTCTGTCTTTACATATGTCATTCTTTCTTGTCTCTGGCGACGCAGCAGTAACAGTTGTTTTCAGCAGTTACCCCTACTGAAATGCAGGGAACTGCCACGCAAGTGCAAACGAGTGCAGACAATTCTCATTTTAAAAGACCAACAATACCGCACAAGTTGCAGGAAAGAGACACGACATCATGTACTACCTAAACCCAATTAATTTTCATAATGGCTATTTCATCACACCTTTGTCAACATTACTGCATGATACAGTCCATCTCAACATTTAAAGCAAAGCTATGGGTGCTTTCTCTCCACAGCAATTATGGGTGGCACGGTGCTGCTTTCACCCAAACACAGCCTTTTCCCACTGTCTTTTTGTAACAGTACCTGATTTTCTAAACCGCCACCAAGTATTACTATATACCAAGGGCACTACAGAAAGAGACAGAATTGACCAAACCATCGTACAGTCGGCTTCACTGCTGACTGTTAGCGCTTTAATCAGCGCCAACACAACAGACTCAAGGCTCAAAACTCTGCCTCTGCAACCTTTGACGCGGCTGCGCTTGCGGTGATGGCAACGCACAGCGGCGATAACCTTGAAGCCAGTTCTGGGAAAGCAGAAGGGAAAAGATACTTGATACTCACTGAAAATATGTGCAGGCTAAAGAGAACAGATTATGAGGAAACATAAAACTGCACACAAACACCATTCATTATTTATGTAACACCAGTAATTAGCACTAAATACTTGTATCATCAAGAAAGGCTGGGCTGTGTGACTAAGCGCTATGGAAGTATGGAGATTACAATCATAAAATAATGATTTATGAGTCCCATTAGAAGAAATAATCTTGCATTAAAGTGAATATCATACATGTAGTTTTAACTTTCCTCATGGATATACAATTATGATATAAATGTATTATCCCTTATCACTTTGTTTCATCTGCACAATATAGAGTTTCATATCCTGTGTTTTCCGGACTATGCACTCATTCTAGCAGACCACAAGCATGAAAAACGTGGTCAACGGCTGAAAATTAATGGACCGGAGTGGAAAGATTTGTACAGATGTAGCTATAGTATTGTGTGGTCAGAGACTATTATATTCAGATCACCGTTTGCATTACAGAGCAGACAAAAATTAAACCTCGTTCAAGAATTCAGGAGAAGAAAGAGTGCTTTTCCACCATATTACGCTGCATGTGAAAGAGGCTGAGCCATCACAACACAGGGAGCTCACTCAGAGCTGCCCAGTTGGTGTGGAGGGAAGGACTGCAGAATATTGCACCACCCATACTCTTATTCCCACTGAAGAGCCATCACAAACTCCAACAAGCCCTTGGGCTGGTGGAACATCAGCACCCAACTAAAATTGAAGTTCATCTCAGGTTCCCTCTGCCTGCAGGCCCTGGAGCTCCCTGTCAGCTCAGGCCCTCTCCCTCGGTCCCTGCCTGAGCTAATCTGTAGGTATGCCGGTACACAGCCTCCGAACCTGCTGATCCTGACCTGATGTCCTGGCCTGTCTTTGGATTTGCTTCCTTAAGGCCTTTGCTGGCCACCACTGGACTCTTGGCCAACCCTGGTCACCATCACCAGGCCTGGCCTAGTCACTACTTTTCTGTGGGATGGGGTCCTGTGGGTGAGGTCCCTGTCCTTGTCTGCCCTGCTGCCACCCACGGCTCCTGGCTCGCCCTGCCTTGCAGGGCAGCCTGTTCCTGCTGCTCCCTGCCAGAAACTGGCTTTGGAAGATGTGGACAGGCAAGTCTTTTTCCAGCTCTGTTAAAAACCAGCGAGACTGTTTGGTGTTGACCAAATCCGGTTGTAGCACTGTCTTCAGTTTTCTCTTTAGGACACAGATGGATTCCCAGGCCCTCCTAAAGGCAGAGATTTCAAGGCCCCACCTACATACGTACATCTCGCATGCGCCGCACCATTAATTTCCAACTGCATTTCATAAAAACGTAACCTGCGACTAAAATCAAACCACCTTCCTTATGCTTCTCTGCAGCACAGAGGATGCCTCTTGCTCATCAGGCGCTTCTTCAAAGCGCAGTCCCTTCCCGCCGTCTTTGGTTTACCACACTGCTTGCAGTGCTTTTTGTTTAACTTGCTGCGACAGGAGCAGCAACAGTGTCACAGAACTAAGGCTGAGTCATGTGCAGTATTAGCGCAGAAGCAAGTGTTCCCTAATAAAGACATGACAATCAAACTACAGAGGTGGGTAGGACGGAGTCTCGCCGTGAGAGCTACGTACCTCGCGCTGCAGAGGAATTAGAGCAGACTGGCTGAGCAACTTAACCTGTCGGGACTAGCAACATGTGCTGAGTCTGTTATTTAGGTAACGCATCTTTGAACTTTTAGACCTACAGAGATTTTTTTTGTTACAGCTCTTTGGATAGAAGAGCAAGAAACAAGTATGGCTTTGCTTCTTTTAAAGCAACTGAAATGGAGCAGCGTATAGAAGACGGAATACTGCAAGGATGACAACTGTAGTGTGAGTAGTGAGATGCTGGGAAAGCCCGCCAGGAATACCGCATATTTTTTCACAAATTTCAAATCGTTCATTGGACGCCAGTAGAAAGGATTAAATGCACACTGTTTCCCCCTTGCGTTTAAAACATATTCTCAACTTTGCATCTTTAACATTCCTAGAGACAGAAAGAATTGTTACTGGAAAAAAACCCCACTCCTTCTAACAGTATTTAAATTATGCTACTTCTTATCTTAAAGGGAAAACTTGACTGTGAAGACAGAAAAACTGGATTATTCAAGGAAAATGTATACATGCTTTCATAGGGTTCTGCTTAGGTTTAAAAAAAAAGCTTTATTTTTGCCTTTGGAGAAAAGGAAAGGCATGCAATGAAATCCTGGTAAGAATGGGGGAACGCAGAAGTGGGCCTGACGAGGCTCAGGGAATTAAGATGACAAGTCCCGCAAAACCCAGGCTGCAGTGGCACGTTATGTCACTGTGCTGACACGGGGGCAGCAGCTTGTGAGAAGCCATTCTCATCATGACACCCACCTGCACTGCAAGAACCTCTAGCAGGTCTGCAAATCCACTGCTCCTTAAATTACGATAGCTCTTATTTAATTAAAGGAAGGATAGCTGGGATAGCCCACATTGCAGAGGAATGTCTCGGGAAGAGTACGAGAAGGGTTCTGACCCTACTTTTCCTAAGCACAGACAACAAAGTACATGCAGCACACGAGTCAGAGGTCGCATCCAATTTTGTCCATGAACAGCAGGGGAGAGAACAGCATGTTTCCTTGAGCTGCCAGGTACGTGACAGGTCATCGGTTACAGCAGTTCAGAAGGCTGACTTCAAATCAGAAATCTGCAGCAATGCCAAAAATGCATTATTTCTTCCCCCCATCTCCCTATTAATTCAACAACAGCTCTGCTGAAATCACACCAAGGACTTGCATGTTTCTCAAGCCTGCTTTCTGAGATTGCTCTGATCACAAGCTATTCCTGGGTTCTGACATTTTTGCTCTGCTATCTGTGCTAGTTTCTCAACAGCAGTTTTCTTTCCCTGTTAGTTTTGATCTTTTCTAGCCAGAGAGATTCGTGTCTCTCAATTTCTTAAAAGAGCACAAACTCAGCATTAGGTCTATAGAATTGGTACTTTGATAGCCACATTATTACAGATGTTTTCAAAATCTTGAATTGGCCATTTTCTAGCTAGTTGCTGGGGAAAAAAAAACAACAAACACCTCAAAATAGTCCTGATCTAACATTCTACCCATTGTTTTTATCTTTCCAAAGCAAAACAAAGATCAAGAGTAGTAAATGTAGCACATATCAAATAAAATCTAAAACTAGGTCACTGCAGGACATAGCAAGGTGTCTGCATGTGGTGAATTCCTCACAGAAGTAGCTTCTAAAAGGTCATTTTAAAATAAGCGTGGGCTTTTTTGTACTACTCTAGGCTCATGTTCCACCTGTATTCTGTAATTTGGTCGAGCAGGTGCATTTCTGATATCACAGCGTAGCCCAGTGGCTGCAGCGGGATGTTGCCCCAAAAACCCACCAAGTTAGGGGTCCAGTGAAATGGTGAGTGAAGGACAGTGACACAGACTGGGAACTGGAAATGACCCAAGAACTACCACCCACCAGCAGCAGTGCTGCTGGCCCTTTTCCCTGCCCTTTCTCCTCCTCATACGAGGTAATGCTTTGGCAAAATAATCCAACAGAGCCTTGTCAGAGCTTTCCATTTTTATTCACTGGCTTATACTATGGCTTCTCTGAAGACCCTTAAAACTAAATGTTACTGCCTTGATTCAGTCCATTCCCATTGATTTCAAAGGGCCTATTTACCCAAAGACATGTGAAGGACACAGGCTTTATAGCTCTGTCCATCTGTAAAGATACGACACTTACCTATTCCCTGGGGGATACTGCAAGAATAAACCGATTAGTGTATAGATCTTTGAAGACAAAGCATCAGAAAAATTTACCAAAAAAATCCCTGGTATTATTGATCATGTGAAAGATCTGAAGAACAGGAGCACTTTACACAAGCAGTATCCAACAGCAGTTGTAAAAATAAAAGATAATTTCTCAATTAGCTGAGCTCACTAATCCATTAACTTTCATCCTTCCCAACTGATCCACACTGCATTCAAAGCAATAGTTCTGGGTTTCTTTCTTGTGTGACATTTCTTGATATATTTACTTTGTCAAGTATCTTCAAGCTTTGACTTCCTTCCCTGCTTTCAATTATTGCTCAATCTATTTTTATTTTTTCCCCTTTTCTCCTTCTTAGGTCCATATTTGTTCACTCATTTTGTCTTGGACATTATGTTTTGGTTTTTTTTTGTTTTCTCAGTAAAATTTGCACCTTCAAACATTGTTTTTTATTTATGTAGCTACTGCAAATCTATTCTGCTATCAATCACTGTCTCTCTTTAGGCTGAAGCTTTATTGTCTTGTTTGAGCCTGTATCAGCTACTACATCATGATAAAAAGAGCTTTTTAATTAATAAATAATGAAATAACATATAAAGAAGACAAGCAACTACCACTCACAAACCAAGATGATGACTGTGAAGAACTAATAACTAGAATCATACCAAGGAAAACTTGAATGTCAAGTCACATACTCTTAAGAAGAAAAATGCATACAGCTAATTATCATCTAAATCACTGGCCATACTCGACTCTTTCCTCAACAGCTTTTGCAGTTAAGGTGCTATGCGGGATCAGTAACTACTAATGCTGTGCAATACGTATTCTTATTTCTCTCAGGGTATTTTTCTGGCCATATGGTGTGCTGGGAGGAGAAAGATTAAACTTGTAAAAGATTGTCAGGTTTGCGAGGAGAACGAACATTTGTCTATATACTTAGTCACATTCAAGTAATACTGAAGTTCCAAAGTTAATTTTAAATGAAAAGATGACATTACACAATCTAAAAGAAGGTTCCAAAAGTCAGATTGCCTAAATTTAAATCCACCGACCAGCCAGATCATTATCTGACATTTGAGTTGTATGAAGAAATCAGTATCTTTATATAATAACATAATATGGTCATCAGGACGCTCTTTTAAATTTTATTTTAAATTTCTGAGGGGAAATTTCAAAAGTGCTGAAGCAGAACCGTCCTTCTGCAATCAGTAATAAACAGGGATTTAAAATCTATTTTCTGTATCTCCCATAAGGTCAAGGAGGGTGTTCTAATTGGGCCATGTTAAGATTAAATGCTCACTAATACATTTCTAGCAGCGGTCGGAATCAGATTCTCTTGAGGAAGAGAGGTAGGAAAAAAGAAAAAGAAGGGTAACTACTGTGGCGCGTTATCACAGAGAAACCCACCAGTAGGCTCCTTAATTCCTCCCTACAGTGTCTGCTTCTTTCTCTAAAAGCAGCAGTTTATATTCCTTATAGGCATGAAAATGTTTTACTCTAAAAAGGTTCTCACCTCTGTGAAAAAAGTCTCCACCTCTGCCTAATCTTTTATGGAAATCAGTGCTCCAAATTAAGACTGCGCATACCTTTTTTTCATGAAGCACTGAACATGCTTTTCTGTTTCCCCCCAGATGTCTCTATGATGAGCGATACCAACATTTCAGTGTCTGCCCATCAAGAAGTGCTTCACCCTCAGTAATCCTATTCCCATCAAGCTTTTGGCTGAATACGTCTCTTGGTGTGTCTTCTACACTGGCTGACTGAACTGAAAGACGCATTCGGAACGGGGAGTATCAGCAACTTACACAATAATATGCATTCCTATAGCTCAAACTTTTCTCTGCACACTTTGGAGTGCCGCTAGACAATGATCTGCTCAAAGCTGGAACGGAAAAAGCTGATTGTCATTAACATTTCATATAATTCCACGCCACAAAATTTACAAAGGTCAGACCCTGATGAAATTATAGATACAATATTGAAAGTCTGAGAATCTGTAGCCCTACAGTATGGACCAGGATTGCAATTTCCCAGTTGCATGCAAGGGGATGTCTAAACAGAAAGAATGCCCAGAGTCAGATGGTTTCCTGCGTTTTGTCTCACACCAGACCCACACACAAAATCATCCCCTGTTAAAGGGCTACGCACTCAGAGCTGAAACAGAAAAGGAACACCAGGTAGTTTCTGAAGCGGAAGAAATCTGTCAGAAAGTGGCTCATGAAGACTGTTTCAGAATATGGCCAGATGCAGATTTAAAAAAAAAAATCAGACAAAAGGAGGTAATTTTCAAGACAGAAGTGGGACCCGTGAACAGGGTCCAGGGGGAAAAACCCCCAACCAACCAATCAAAAATCAGATAACTACTGTACACCACAACTCCTCTAGCATACTCCTGTATTTGAGCCAGACTTAATATCCTGTTCTAAGAAAGCTGAACACACATTTGCTTAGACTTACGAGTTGCAAGCTGTGGTACACAGACTAGTTGTTAGTGTCTGCAAGAGACAGCTAAGGAGAGCAACTCCGTCACGAGGAAGACAGATATGCTACACGTCCACAACTCCACTGATAGTGAAAAAACCCCAAACAACCCCTCAGAGGTCTGCAAACAAGCAAAGATTAAAACCGATGGTTTAGATGACCCATGGTTAAGTATATTTATGGAATCAGATGGTCATGCCAGCAACAGGAAATGAGTATTTTAAATGCTGGAATTTCTAGTTAGTATTCATGTTCTGTGCATTTCTCCACATTAGGCAGAGTTTCCTCAAAACCAGATAAACCAAAAGCATGTTAAAAAATAAATGCTAAATAAAATTTTACACGAATTACAAAATGCACCATGATAATGTCAGAAGACTGAGAAAAGGCAGAGAAGTGTCTCCAGTGATGACTAACACAATTTTACATATGTATCTGTTCATCTACATCTCTCCCTCTGTATATGTGTGTACGTATAACTACAATTAACTAGATTTTATAGAACCCTTCAAAGGAAGTTCCTCAAGAATGTGTGTCTCCTTTTTAAGTAACTAGAGGCTCCCAGCGTGTTAGACCACTGATAAGAAAGGCATACTTAGAAGTGGCAGGTGATGCGGATCTTCTGGACATGGCAGCAGGAGAATCAGACCTTCTCAGAGGAGATCCCATACCAGACGATGAACCAGGTGTTGTGGGTCGCTTCTCTTTCTTTATCTTCTCGGTCTAGAACAGTTCATTTTAGTTCCCATAATTATGACCAACACATCAAAAATATATTTGATAGGTTTCATAACAAGATGGCATACAAATAGATCTGTGTAACATACATTTAAGATAACCATTTATTCAAACACCAGCTCACGAGTGAGGTCCATACTTTTTTATTTTACACAGATATTAGAAAACCCCCAGTTTTTGCATAGACATAGTATACAAGTTGCAGACAACACTGCATCAGAGCCTCTCTGAGAGTTCTTGGAAGGGGCAACAGCACTGGATGGAGCTTTCAAAATCATCTATATGCTCCTGCAATGCCTCTTAAGGCAGAGTAGTGCACCCAGGCATCTCGCAGGCTCTCATCCTGATGGGGGACTTTGACCGCCCCCACATCTGCTGGAAAAACAGCACAGCCAGCTGTAGGCAATCCAGGAGACTCCTGGCGTGCAGTAAGGATAGTGAGGATGGCTTCTTAAGACAGGTAAGAGGCAGCCCTACCAGAGGGGATGCGACACTGGACCTGCTGGCCACCAGCACAAGTGAGCTAAATCAGTGATGTCAAGACAGAGGCAGCCTGGGCTGCCATGCCGTGACCGTGCAGGTGGAGTTCACAGTCCTAAGGCATATGCGTCAGGCGAAGAGTAAAGCCAGGACCCTGAATTTTAGGAAAGCAAGCTTCCAGCTCTTCAAGTAGTTGATAGGACTGCCTGGGAAACTGCCCTCAGGGACAAAGGAGCAAGACGGAGTGCTTTCCACGGAGCACAAGAGCTCTCGATCCCCAGGTGTAAGAAAACAGGAAAGGAAGGCAAGAGACCAGCACGGCTGAGTCAAGACCTGCTGGTCAAACTAAAGGGCAAGAAGGAAACGCACAGGCAGTGGAAGCAGGGCCAGGTATCCTGGAAAAAGTACAGGGATGCTGCCTGGTTGTGTAAGGAGGGTGTCAGGGAAGTCAAGGCATGGATGGAGCTGAACTTGGCAAGGGATGCAAAGAATAAAAAGGGCTTCTACAGGCATGTCAGCCACAAAAGGAAGGTCAGAGAAAGTGCATCCCCCTGATGAACAAAACTGGCAAACTGGAACAATGGATGAAAACAAGGCTGATGTACTCAACTTTTTTGCCTCAGTCTTTACTAGCAACCTCTCTTCCCACACCTCTCGAGTAGATGGGCTGCAAGACAGGGACTGGAGGAGCAAAGTCCCTCTCACTGTATGAGAAGATCAGGTTCATGATCACCTGAGGAACCTGAAAGAAAGCAAAAGTCTATGGGACCTGATGAGATGCATCCCAGCGTCCTGAGGGAATTGGCTGATGTAGTTGCCAAGCCACTCTCAAAGATCTTTGCAAAGTCATGGCAGTCAGGTGAAGTCCCTGATGTTTCCCTGAAAAAGGGAAACACTGCACTCAGAAAAGGGTAGAAAGGAGAATCCTGGGAACTATCGACCTGTCAGCCTCACCTCTGTGCCCAGGAAGATCATGGAACAGATCTTACAGAAGGTAAGCTAAGGCACATGGAGGACAGGGAGGTGATTCAAGGCAGCCAGTACGGCTTCAGCAAGGGCAAGTCCTGCCTGACCAATCTAGTGACCTTCTATGATGGAGTGATTACATCAGTGCACAAGGGAAGAGCTGCAGATGTCACCTGTCTGGATTTCTATAAGGCCTTTGACACAACATCCTTCTCTCTAATATAGATTTGATGAGTGGACTATTTGGTGGATGAAGAATTGGCTGGATGGTTACATCGAGAGGGTAGTGGAAAACAGCTCAATGTCCAGATGGAAATCAGTGATGACTGGTGCCCCCCAGGGGTCCATAATGGGAGCAGTACTGTTTAATATCTTCACCGACGACATAGTGGGATCAAGTGCACCCTCAGCAAGTTTGCAGATGATGCCAAGCTGAGTGATGCAGTAGACACGCCTGAAGGATGGGACGCCATCCAGAGGGACCTGGACAAACTCAAGAAGTGGGCTCATGTGAACCTCATAGGTTCAACAAGGCCAAGTGCAAGGTCCTGCGCATGGGTTGGAAAAACCCTTGACACCAATACAAGCTGGGGGATGAAGGAATCGAGAGCAGCCCTGAGTTACTTGAGGTGGACAAAAGGCTGGACATGAGCCGGCAGTGTGCGCTGGCAGCCAGAAAGCCAACCATATCCTGAGCTGTATCCAGAGCAGCGTGGCCAGCAGGGCGAGGGAGGGGATTCTCCCCCTCTACTCTGCGCTTGTGAGACCCCACCTGCAGTGCTGCATCCAGCCCTGGGGCCCTCAACATAAGAAGGACATTAACTGGTTGGAGTGAGTCCAGAGGAGGCCATGAAGATGCTGAGAGGGCTGGAGCACCTCTGCTATGGGGACAGGCTGAGAGAGTGGAGTTTGTTCAGCCTGGAGAAGAGAAGGCTCCGGGGAGACCTTATAGCACCTTCCAGTACCTGAAGGGGCTACAAGGAAGCTGGGGGGGGACTTTTACAAGGG
The DNA here is from genome assembly GCA_027574665.1 of Rhynochetos jubatus. Lineage (NCBI taxonomy): Eukaryota > Metazoa > Chordata > Aves > Eurypygiformes > Rhynochetidae > Rhynochetos > Rhynochetos jubatus. The sequence goes on along the minus strand of CM050649.1, from coordinate 52,934,634 downwards.
CCGGTAGTGACAGGACAAGGGATAATGGGTTTAAGATGAAAGAGGGTAGATTTAGAATGGACATCAAGAAGAAATGCTTCCGGAGGGAGTGGTGAGGCACTGGAACAGGTTGCCCAGAGTGGTAGATGCACTATCCCCAGAAACACTCAAGGTCAGCCTGGACAGGGCTCTGAGCAACCTGGTCTAGTGGAAGGTGTCCCTGACCACTGCAGGGGGGTTGGACTAGATGACCTTTAATGGTCCCTTCCAATCCCAACTATTCTATGATACTATGATCCTGCAGCAGTGCTGCTGGATGTAACACTGTGAATCACAGCTAAGAAAGACACTACAAAATCTGTAGCTCCCAGCTTTGGTCCCACTTGCACCTAACTCAGATGACATGAATCTATCTGCTATTACAAGACACAGGATCTTATGTGAATTTTACAGCTCTAGCATAAAGTTTTTAAAACATGCCTTACGCTGTGTAGACTCAGTGAAGGTGAATGACTTGACTTTGCTTTTCTGGAAACTACCGTGGATCAATAATGCATCTTTTAAGCAGACAGCATTAAAAATGTCCACAGAGAGTTAAGCAATTGGTATAAAACAGAGGCATTGTCAATATGCTTGGCAAGTTTCTGAAATACGTGAAGCTTGCTAATTAGCCAGCCAGACTGGATAGACATACTCAGTAGAGAGATCCTATTTGTCATCCTCATTCCCAGAAGTTACACGCAAGTTCAGAAACGTACACCAGTGCCAGAAATCTCAGTTCCGCGAGAATAAGGGTGTAGCTGTTCCAAATACCAATGCTCAACACTGATTCCAGGAGGAGGAGGATTTTAAAATGCTGCTAAACACAAGTACGAAAGCAACAGATGCCTGCAAGGCTTACTTTCTTACTGCTGTTTCTTACAACAGGGGTAGTACTTTGTTTTTATGAATGTAAAGGGAAAGAGAACAACTAGAAGCTGCATCAGTTTATGCAGAAGCAAAATCAAACCCACCTGAGTAACTTCAGCTGCAGCCGCCCCTTTCATGGCATCGGAAGTGGAGGGTGAAGTTGCCTTCTTTCTGTCGGTGCTTCGGGTGGGGGAAGGCTTGTAGGGAGATTTAAGAGGACTAGCTGGTGCTACACGAGGACAGATATGGAATACTAAAGAGTTATAGTACAATAGCAAGAGTAAAAGGGAGCACAGACGGAGGAAGTGAAGGAGAGGAGAAAACAGCACACTTTCATGTTATAATGTTCAAAAGTAATTTCCAAGGTATTTTAAAAGTGCTTCAGATATATAACACATTCAACAGTTTCCTGTTTATAAAAAAATGTCTCAACTAAAAGTAACATTTTATAGGATTTTTAATTTTTTTAAAACTTATCCATAAAATATCACTTTCTTACTCATATACCTTTTGAATCACCTAACTACGCCTGTGATTCTTTTCTGTTCTGAAAACTCCAGCCTCCTTTGCATATGATAAAAACAATCAGTTGGGTGACTTTTGAAAAAATACTGCAAAACGGGAAAGGTGACAGAAGAGCAGGGAATTTATTTTTTCTTTAAAGCCTAGAAGGCTCCTAAATACTTCAATTGCTTTGCAAAATAATATTTAATTAAAAAAAAAAAAAACCACCCGAACAAAAATCAAACCCCAAACCTAAACTAAACGCTGCTGTAGGTATTTCAGTTGTTGTCATCTATGGTAGCCACCAGTCTGAGGGCGACACATACATTACAGTTTAGAGGGCTACTCTTTCTGGGTATTTTTTCTTTATTTGCAATATGAACAGGATTTATTAAAAACGGGGTATTTTGCTCCTGGTTTTGTTCATATTGTCTTGTAAGATGAAACTTTCACACACATAAAGAACAATCAACAGAGTATATGCTTTTATTAATAAGACAGACACTAAATATTAATAAGACAGACACTAATAATGCAGTGTGTTTCCAATCTCATTCAGCTGAAGTCAAGAAGGATATTGACTTTGGAAAAGCAGTAATTATGCTCAGATGTAAAGGAATTCATATTTCCACTTTTTTTTTTAAATTAGGGACAGTCCTATGAAATTTCTTATGAAGCCTGTTTGTATGCTTTTAGATTTAATTGGCTCGGTGTATTCTTAGACTGACTTTCCAGCAAGTTGTCAAGAGTTCACCAAATATCAAGAAAAATGTTCAGAAACTTAAACGCTGATAAAGATAGGTATTTTAACTTCAACTGTAAAAAAGAAATTGAATTATATGTGTCCAATAACTGTTTGCTTGAATATCTTGACTCAGAGTGACATTAATATTGCATTGCCCTAGAGAAAGAGTCTTAAATCGAGGCTCTTCATTTCTAAGCTTATAGAAAACGAAGAGCAATTATACAGAGCAATTTTGACCCACACATAATGGCGTGACACACAATATGAGATCTTGAAAAGGAATAACCCTTTTCCCTGTTCAGGAAATGTCTTCTATGCTTGGGTGCTACTTTCAAAGAGAGAGAAAGCTGGGAGTTTACCAAAAAAAAAAAAAGAAAAGAGAGAAGGAAAGTACAAATGTCCCTACTGATTTCTTCAGTATCAAATACAACACAGCAAACAACATCTGCAGGTGGCCCCAGAAATTCACCTCAAAATGTTAAGCAAAATATACTGATCTAATTTCACGTTAGCTTTTGTTCAGTCTTAGCAGTAGTTGATCCCTGAGCAGTAAGTAAACTGGGAATTTTCTCAAGGGCTACGTACTGTACAACATTTCTGCTTCCAACAGATAGTGCTCTTAACGCAGAAACCAGGGAAGTAATTTCTGAGTCATTCAACACCGATGTCCCTATGCACCATACACAACAAAGTAACGCACAAAGCCAAATAGGCTTCCTTTGTCATTAATTTTTACATAGCTCTGTACTAAAAGCACAGATACAGGACCTGAGTCTATTTCAACCATGCCATATGAAAAAACCCATCATAAAGATTATCAGCCTCATACTGTCAAACCAGTTTGATCCTGAAAAAAAATTATTTGCTTTTGCAGACAGGCATTTGGGTGTGGGTTTTTGTTTGGTTTTAATAAAAGTGAGAAAAGCTGTTAAAGCTACACCTGGTCATAGTGTTTGCTGAGACAGGGACAAAAGTTTATAAGCGCTAACTACTCTGAAGTCAGGCACTTGCCGAAGTATTAGCAGGACTGGAAATATTAGTCTTGTAGCTGTTTGCACAATAAGGGGTTTGTTAGCCTGCCATTGACAGACAGGAACAGTAACTGTCATCCCTAATTTTTAGTTTCTGATCTCAGTAATTTCTGGAACCGACACCTTCTTAACGGTGTTTCTGTTATTTCCTCTAAATAAGTATCATTTAATGTGGATGTATACACACACACAGAGTCACACAACTAAAGGCAGAAAGTAATTTAACAGCGAAGAACCAGAAACCCAGTAACAATAATTAAGGCTCAAACAGTGCACTAGGATTGTTGTTCTTCGTGCTGTTTGGGTATGAGAGGTGTCACACGCTGGTCTAAAAAACTCTTCCTTAAATTGATATATTCAGTTTTCCATTGGCATCGGTTTTAGTGATTTTGTTAATTCAATTTTTTTGGTTGTTTGTTTTTTCTTAAACTATGCTCTTTTTAAAAAAAGACGACATTCAGAACTAGACAGACAAGACAATGTGCTTTTTCAAGCTTTTAAACACACTGCTACCATGAACAACGTAGTTCACTGGGTTTGTACTATCATGTAAATTGTTATTTGGTTCACAGTACTCTCTCTTTCAGCAACTACAACCATACCTTAGCGGTTTCAAAGTGAGTAATTCACATTTTTACCTGGATTATTGTACTGCTCAGAAAGCATTAATGTACTCCTGCTTCTGGCTAAAGATGACTGTGTGGGAGTCAGCAGTCGAGAAACAATAAAGTTTTCCATTGGACTAAGATGCATGCGGTGAGCTGAAGGATGGGAGCAAATAAAATAAAATTTAAAATGCAAAGAAATAAAACAATGCTACACTGAAATAACTGAAACAAAAGGATGAAATGATTAAATGAAATGAAAAATAATCTTGAATTGTGAGATATAAAACATTTAAAGATAATTTCTATTCCCTGTGAAGAAACAGGTTTCCATCATTTGAAATTACTTCCCCACCTGTACAATAAATATAGCAAGGTTAAGGCGGTATTGCATTTTGTTCTTACAGAGAGGCGTGGTCCATTCTGCAAAATGGTTGCTTTCATGACTCAGCATGAAAGAGGTTTGCCTTTTTCCCCCAGTAGAAAAGGTGAAACATTGGGTATAACAGCGCAGCTACTTACTAGTGTGCCAACCACACTGGGACCGCATTAAAATTTTGCAGTCTCACTGCATTATATAAGCCTTATTTATGCAATATGCCTGCATTCCTTCCTACTCCATAAACACAAGCATCAACTCCAAAAGAAAGATATTTATAGATGTTCTTATTACATGCATATATATATGCAGCCATACAGCCTAACCACTTCAAAGCTATTATTTTCATTAAGCAATTAAAAAATGAAAGTTTACATTCTCTTTTCATTCTAGAAATAAGCCTTCATTGTTACTTATTCAATATGTTTTTCTCATTAGAATTTTAAAAAAAGGGGGGAAAAAGGAAGAAAGACACATAAAACTAACCGAAAAAAATCTAAAGAGTTCACAGTGGGGTAAACTCTTCAGTGTTCTCTGTAGTGTTTAGTAACCACTAATCCTGCAAGATGATCATCTTTTGCTGAGCCTCTGATGGATCAGGGTTTCACATCAAATTAAAAGGGCTCTAACAACTCCTGTCAACCAGACTGAAGTCTCCCAAGTGGCTCACAGGCTGTACCTCTGCCCACGGTACCACCCATGTCTACTGTCGACCCATATGTTTGGTTTCCTTGTTTTTCACTATTTGGCTAGAAGATCACAAGCTGTACACTTAGGGGAAACTGCTGCATGTACTTACAACCTTGTTTGCTCCAGTATCAAAAACTGAAAGAGAGTCAGTAAAAAAACCCCACAGCGTTTGCTGCTGGCCTGGGCCCTCCAGCAGAGCAGCACAGCCTTGGGACAGGCTGCAGAACTCTTTCATTGCATTAACTTTACAAACTGCGCCCCCCTCCCCACCCCCCAAATGTTTGAGTTCTTCTGAATAAGCAAGTACTATAACTATATGGACAAGAAGTGCTTTAAGCAGAAGGAGAGTTTCTGCTGGTAGGAGACCAGCATGTTCACTTGCCTCTGTCGGGGGAATGCGTTATTGCCGCTGTGGAGGAGGAGAGGCGCTTACTGATTGGCGATTCCATTTGCTTTGGCAGATTCATTGTAGAAGCTGAAAGTTTGTCACATGCTGCAGAGAGACGCATTGAAGATATTTGTATTCACGTCACAGTGTTGATAAACTCCCCAAATTAACCTTGCATTTGTACTCCTGGCCCTTGCCACTCATCTCAGCACTGAATAAGGCATGAGATAAGCTCTCTCCAACTGCTGGAGGACCAGCATTTCATTAAGTCATGCTATGGGATGCAACTTTTCTGCTTGTGTATTCAACATTTCAGTTTTACAGTAGCCTCTCTTTTATACTGCCACGGGCAGATAGCTGTACCTCAGGTGTGAATGAGCGAAGCCATTCTCACACAAGATATTCAATCCCAGCACAAGCAGAAAGTTACCTAAAGAAACTGAACTGTACATATGACAACTCCTCCTCCCCTCCACTTCCCTTCCCCTCTGCTTTCAGTCTGGAAGAGCTGGGGTAGACCTCAGGTATTATTCTAATACAAAAATGAAATAATCAACACACTTGTGCGTTTGCATGTCGAGAACTGTTTAAATGACAGATCTGGAACCAGCCATTTGGCTCTAGCTTTTTGTATTTGAGAATTATTTTTAAAAAAAAGATCTTTTTGGTACTACCTCAAGTGCTGTTGTTTCTGTTATTTCTTCCAAAATATCATTTGACAAAGTCTGTTTGAGCAAAAACCTATTTCCTACCTTGACGCTTACTCAACAGAATGACAGAAAAATGTTATTCATGTATTACTACGCTGTACTACTATATGATGATCGCTGCATGATGCTCAGAAGTTAGAAGTCTTGATGCTTTGTCCTTTAAATTGGAATTTTCCTTCCAAACCAAAAATACTTTCTACTGAAGACTTAAGTGGCCTTAATTCTGCAGCCCCCAAGTTACTGGATTCCCTGCTGCATCCATCAAAACACGGCCTCAGCGGGGTCTGCAACATTTGCCTCCACCTGCTACAGGAAACAATACAATTCTTTATGTTCCTGCTTCTAAAAAAAGCAGGTATAATGCTGTCATGCTACAAAACATTGGTTGCACATCCAAATCTCTCCGTACACAACAATTAGTACAAAAAGTCGAATCTGTTTGCACATAAATAATAGCTCTGTGAGAGTATGGGCAGGACAATGTTTACTGGGCATTCTGCACGAGGAATATTCAAGTCTAGCTCCTCCTCAGGGTGGGGGGAGAAGGAACTAGTCCTTAAAAGCAGAGGCTGTGTTGCCTTTTCAAAATGCCAAGTACGTGCGCAATCAAAATTAGATATCCTACATGCAATCTGTTCTTAATTTTGGAGCACTCCTCTACTTCACAGTCCTTCTATAATAAAAGGGCCTTTTATAATAACAACAATGACAAGAGATAACTGAACGATATAGAAGAAAACAAAATATGATTGCCTAAACAAAGTCAACAACTACTCGAGTTTGTTACAAATGGCAGCTTGGCCAAAATCCACTTTGGGAGGCTGAACATACAGCATTGGCTGTTTATGCCAAATTTGCTTGTTTGTAAAATACTGCAGAAAAAGACCCTTGAGATGGAAAAAGAAGACTGTTTTGATGAAACATGGTCTCCATAACACATTTTCTCTTACTGTGCAACTGAAATATTTTCCAACAGCACCTGCACCCATGCATGTCCGTTAGAACCGTCACACACATGTGTAATTGTATTTACACACACATAAACACAGAGCACTCACAGAATTAACAGATGAGAATCTGAGCGGAAAAAGCCTACAGTTAGTGAGAAAACCATGAAATGCCTCTACTGTGCTGGAATGCGAGGCATGCACTGCTCCACCATGGCAAAATTAAAAGGAAATTAAAAAGACGTTTGGTCCACGTCGCTAAGGGTAATGCTGTAGACTACCAGACTGAAATAATAAGGAAACAGTGGTTAGGAAGGACAAGATCAGTGGATGGATTACAGTGATTAAGAGAGTTATAAACGAGACACGATGGTACTGTGATTCTCTGAAATACCATTGAAGGAATCAGCAGGAGCAGTAGAGGTCACAGGGTCTGGAGGAAGGGTGTTGGCAGCTAAACCTAGAACAGGGGGTGGGGTATTTTCTGATTCACCTACACAGCAGAGAAATCAGAGCAAAAAGAGGTGAAAGAAATTACTGAATAAATTGGGGGAGCTGGAATTAAGCATCAACTGCATCACAAAGACAAACTGGTTTCTTTCTCAAGTATAAAAGACTTATTTTATTATCATATATCTATTTAATTTCCTGGCTTTTTTGATGGCATACCGTGAAAACTATGATGTGAAACAGAGTTTGCCTTTTCAGAGTTACGTATATTTACACACTGTTTATAAAAGAGTAACTGTCATATTCCATCACCACCCAAACATGGAGATTTCTCCTGTAACATCAGTTTACTCAAACCTGACAAATTTAAATAAATTATATGAATTAAGAACAGAAAATATGCGTCTTTTTGGAATATAAAAGCAGTACATGACTGATTATGTAAGAAAAAGAATTTGTTCTGAGCCAAATCAAAAAGATCAGCAACAAAAAGTATGTGGGGAAAAAAACTCAAACTATTTTAAACTGCACATGCTGCAGAGTCACCTAGAAATTCCTGTCAGGTTTTTAGAAGTACCAAACAGAAACAGATTATCTTTTGCAGGGCTTAGACAGCACTCAGTCCTTTGGTGAATATTAAATTTGCTAACTGCGTGCGTGGGAAGACAATGCGGGGGAAGAGAATAAGGGAGAGAGAGTATAAATTTTAATTTTAGCATCCTCCAAACAGATTCCGGTTACTCTATGAAAATGATCTGCATTCCTAAAGTTAGGAGTGACCTTTCTCCCCAGAAGGTATTAGGAAAGAGGAAGCCTGGCAAGCAATTACAAAGCGATTTACGCACCCCCCAAGGCAGCAGCCCCTACAGTACCACCCTAACTATAAAACGCATCATCCTTACTACCTCCACAACCTCATGCATTTTGCACTTCCAGATCTGCAATGCAGGCAGCCTGTTTCACTTACCGTCTCTGCCTCCTGAGCCTGCAGCCAGTGCTCCTCCCCACGACCATCGCTTCTGCTTCTGTTCCAGCTGCTGGCTGCGTTCAAGGGACCTACGCATCATGGCTTCTAAACGTTCCTGGTTATATTGGTACAAAATCAGAAACAAGATCTCCATCAGTTCTTTGGGGGCTTTTTTTCATCACCCCACCCCCCCTTCTGAAACCATGCTAAAAAATACGCAGCCCCCCTGTTGCTCCATGACAGATGATTACAGGAGTTAGTTCGCAATAAAAGAAAAAGGACTGAATAAAGAAGGTATCAGCATGCTACCTACCTCCAGAGATGTGTATCCTTTGTCTGCAAGCCACTGAGGTCACTACAGAGGCCTAAGTAAATAACACAGGTTGCATCACTGCCTAGCATCTGCTCCTGCTGGTGAGGCTGCTGCTGTGCTCTGGACTTAATTTGTGTAAGAATAATGCTCGGCAAGCATTAACTCCTTCTTGGCTATGCAGACCTCAGGAGGTTTTTTTTTTTCCATCCCTTCCTGAGCACAGCTAAATTGCTGCAATGCCAGTGGCTCCTCCTAGCCACGCAGATAAATGATCACTTCAAACCCAAAGTAGGTTACTTTGCAGGATGCCCATTTTATTTATTTATTTTTACAAAAACTCCCTCCCTTCTTCCACTATGTTCTTTACAGCCTAGGCATTTAAGACCTGCTGATTTTTTTTCCCCTTGTGTATTTTTTTAGTGCATGCCCAGATCATGCTGTTCTGAAATCCTTTTTTCCCCTCCACCCCCACATTCTCCACGGCTTGATGAGCTAGGATTTTTAGATGAGGAACGAGAAGATTTCTTTCCTTACCCAAATCCTGCTCTAACTTTAACAGCTACGTATGGTCCCTTTATTCCCTCTCCACCACCTCCTAACTCCCACTCAGAGACCTCCACTCAGATTTGTTCCCACCTCCTCCCTTTCCTAGTTTGTCAGTGGTTTATTGTTGCAGCAATGATCTCTGCACCTTTTCTTTTCCTCCTTTCAAGCAGATAAAACTTGGTTCTTCCCCACCCACCGTTCCATCACCTACCATCCTCTTCCTTTCCTCCTCCCAGGATGTCATTCCCATCTGGCACCCTCTTGACCCTCGCATTTCAGCAGCCCAACCCCTACTGTGGTGCCTCCAACTCCTGCACCAATGGTTTTTAGCCCTTTGATCCTATTAGTATTTTTGGTCCAATTACTTATTACCTTTGCTATGTCTAGTATGCTACTCTATCCACTTCAAACTCTTGATCCTGCAGGCTTTTGTGATTACCTCATATCCCCTTCGATTTCCATCAATCCCCTGCTGTGTCTCCAATATCTTTTGGCAGCTCAGATCAACTGCACGGAAAACCTCTCCTGCACCTCTTGGCCAGTTTACTTTCACTGACTCATCACTTTACGTTTCCTATTCCCCCTTCCCCAAGATACTTTACCACAAAACTTCAGTCTTTGTTCACACACGTCTCCTTCAGTGCCTGCACTGATACTGAGTTTGTTGTCTCTGATGGAGCTCCTTCAGCAGATCAGAGCCCAGCACCATGCACCTCCAGTAACTACTATGCCTGGAACTTCTATGCACGTACCTGTAAACTTTGTGTTACCTTCCTCAGGCTCTGACTGTGGTCACTGGCTTTCTACGACACCAGACGGTGATGAGAGGGTATCTGCAACATACTTGTGTCTCTTCCACATCTTTGAAGAATCTCTTCCTCTGCCATGACTTCCAGTGATTTATTTCTGACCTCATCTTTTCAGCCTCATCCAATCCCACTACCACTTAACTATCCATTTCAACAGCAAGCCAATACCTTTTATCTTTAAGCTCTCTTTCTCCTCTTAATTTTATTACAAATCCCTTATATCATGAAGAATTCCACAGTATTACCTCTATACAAAGAGCAAAAAAAGCGATTCTCGTACACCCTTTCTCAGCTCTCCTGTCCCTGTTACCTTTCAGCCAGGCGACCCACCCTGCTGTTGCAATTCCTGCTGCCATCCCCAGGAAGCCAACCTTTCGGTCATGTGTTCCGAGCTCTCACTTTAGTTTTACCTCCCTTCTACATCTTTAGCTCACAGTCTATCAGATACCATAATGCAAGGACCACTGAAAGCAGGCAGCTGCTTCCCTGCCTTCCCTCCCCCTTCTGTCTAGGCAGTGCCATCAGTGTCCAGGCAGGCATGCAAATGCTCTGACTCTTTCCTCCTCCTCTTTCTCCCTACGAGACCATCACAAAGCCCAAGCAGAACCTTTTCTGCAACAGCACAGAAAAACCCCACAGGTTTGCATACACTATCTCTTCTCGTCCGTACTGCGGGCATGAAAAGAAAGCAATCTTCCCGCCTCTGGAGTCCACAATCATTCCTCTCTGATTTAGTTTGCTACAGTCTTTCTTTCTTCTCTTACTACCTGATGATGCAATTTTCACATTTAAAATCTGTGTGTGTGCTAGTTTTGCATCTCAAGTTCACACTTTGCACTTTTCCACCCCCCAACACTCATTTAATTGTTTGGGTCCCCTCCTCTGTACTTACTCTTTCCAAACCTAACCTCCTACTGCATCACCAGTTCCTCTCTGCTTCTTTGCAACACGCATCTGGCCCCAGTATACCTTCCTACCCACACTCTTTGCAAAGGAAAGCCACCCTCCCATTTCTTTCTCATCAAAAGCACACACTGACACAGAATCTTTGTCTTTCCATACGTAATGAATATTACTGTACATTCATCAGAAAAGATAAGATGAAAGCAGTCGAGTTTCAATTGTCTGGGTACAGTATGTTTGTTTTTTGGTTCGGGTTATTTTTTTAAATGCTGCTTGGAGCAAGGATCAGCAATATTCTCCAGTTTGCAAACCACAGAATACACTTACCACCACCTACTACGAAAGCGCTGGGTTAAGAACAGAATGCATGATGAAATACGTTAAATAAATGAAACGATTTTTCATACACATTTGAAAGCCCATGCTACCTACAATCTGAGGTTGAAATCTTCAATTACGTGACGCGGAGAGGACCATTCATTTTCATTTGCAAAGAACCTTTCATTAAAGCACTACAGAACATAATTATTAGACCTCAAGAAAGTCTGCAGATATAGCTTAGATAAAGAACAATATGAAGGGCATCTTTCACAAAGGAAGGGTAGCTTTTTAAATAACATTTGATGTTAGCACAAGACTGAAAGACTAAAAGGCCGAAGAGAACAATAAGGCACATGGAAGCATAGCATAAACAACTCATACATTAATAATTTGGTCTCTGGCGAAAACTAAACAAGACAAACCATTCCTCCACCTGCAAAGAATGTGCAAACCCTTCCTGTCTATGTTATAGATGAAGTATCTTCTTAAAAACACATAAAACTATCTGTGTGATGCTCACTTGGGAACAGCTGTAGATAGAGGAAAATTTCTGCACAAAAGATATAGTGAGCTTCCACAAAAAACTATAATGTACAAGCTTTGCGTGTCGGTTAAATTAAGAATGGAGTAAAACCATAAAAAGAGAGCCATCTACTGCTAGTATCCAAAACGTACACGTTACGTGTCAAAACCTATATAGTTAGTCATCCAGGTTTTCCTCAGACTAAACGACAAACATTTGCCATGTCTGAATTAAAAGAAACAAACAAAAAAACCCCCCCCAAAACAATCCCAAAACCAAACAAACACAAATCAATAGTAAGAATACAAGTAATTTGACTGAAGTGTTTTCCTTTTCTCCATGTAAAATATGACACTGATGTGACAAGGAAAAAAAAATCATTTTACAAGTATTACGACTCAAAACTGCTACCAGTAGCAGTTCGTTTAAAGTTAGCACATTGGTGTGATCAGTACTGATTTTATCAATCTCCTTTTTAACAAAATCTGATGGTTGCACTAAAAATGGATCTTTGACGAGATGGATGTTGTTGCTCTCATTTGCGCTAGTATCCTTGACAGGGCTCACACAAGCGATGTTCATATCGCCTTGTGGAATGTAAGAGCAGTAGAAGAGCAGAGCTTCTGTGGAGACTCCCCCATACACCGCATACAGGTAGGCACTTGTCTGCAAGGTATTTCCAAGTCACATGGAAGTTCAAGATAGGAAAAGGGGAGGGGGCGGGAATCATTTAACTGAATGGGGACCAGCATTGCTTTTATCTAGTCCCAGTGCCGCTGGCTGCTGTTCAACAACAACAACATGCTGCTTTCCTCAAGGCTCAGGGACTGCTTTTACTAGAAGAAGTGGGCAGCTTTAAAAGTCATATGGAGGGAAGGGCGGTGCTACTGAAGGCCTCTGCAAAGAAGAAAGGTGCACTCAATACAAACAGGACAATTTTCAGACACACATTTCCGGTTCCTGTCTGAGGAGTTGGACACACTTCCACTGTGCTCTGCAGACTTTAAAACCACCATCTCTTACCTGTCACTGTACAGAGGAAAAGCAAGCAAAATAAATTGAACTTTAGGCACCTCCTCTTTGAGAAGTCCTGTGCATGCAAAACAGCCAAGCAGAGGATGCTCTATGTAGGAAGCTAACAAGCCCCACACTTTGTTAAGAACCATTCATCTCTAAGATTTTTACAGATGCAAACCAGTATTTTCTAGAGAGATTTATATAACCTGTCCCTATCACAAACACGCACTGCCTTCTGCTCTGTTAAAAAGCAAAGAAAAAAAACTTAATAAGGCAGAAAGCAAGGACGAAAATCGCTCTACGTGGCACTTCAGACACCTGATGAGCAGGTAAACTGGGTGCTCCAGTCCCCACCCCGTGTAAGCCAGTGTTAAAAGGAGAAACACTGAGGACATGCTGCAGTAGCTGGCTCACTGGCCAGAGAACAACCCTGCCACAGGTGTGAGAAACACAGGTTCAAAGCTCTTCCAGTAAAGGCAGCCTCCAATGTCCAGAATGACTCATGAGCAGTAATTTGCAATGCCCAGGGAGCTGCAACTTCATCACCATCCTTACTCAGGCCTGCACTGCTGTTATACACACAGGGTTTGATGGATTCATCAGAAGAGCTGGGGGGGGGGGGAAATTTGCCAGATCCTTTAGTAGAATTCAAGTGGAATTCCAGAAATGAGGGAATGACAAGTAACCATGAAGGGAAATCAGGAGGTGATGGTATCTCCTTTCCCAATTTCCTTCTTCCATCATCCTCCCTTGTCCTACAGATTATTCCCCCATGTATCCTCTTTTCCCTTCAGAGGCTCCTGGATTTTTCCTCCCACCAGGTCTAATTCATACCCAAAAAAAGAAGCATCCTCTCCTGTCCTCCTGCCCACACAGCAAGGGAGGAAAGGAGAGGAGCCTTGGCAGTCAAAAGGCTTTGGACAGTTAAAGCTTGAAGGACCAGCTCAGTGAGCAGAGCTAGGAGTGCGTTCATATGACCAAACATGTGGAGGCAGCAAGCCTTCCTCTCACCCCTACAGAAGTGCCCGATCACATGCATGGGGGGTTAGGGAGCTGTGACAGGCTTGCTGATGCTTGAGAGAAACATCGCTGTGTGCTCAGCCCCTTCCCTACATCCATCTGTGGGCAAGCGCAGGAGGACACTACAGGAGAAGGGGTCCCCACCGCACAGAACTTGGCTCTGACCTGGCACAGCCTCTCATTTACGACAACCCTCCTCCCATTTCCCCAGCATGGCAAACCATGCAGGCAGGGAAAGTAGGCAGTTATTCACTATTCCTACACCTCTCCCTCTCCCTGCCCTCTCTCCAGAGCAAATTTTGAGGGCAGTGTTTTGGAGTTTTTGTACTTGCCACTTTCCCTTACAACCCCCGTAAAAGGGATCAATTTTGCTTAGCTGCGACAGGTTATTACAGCAGCCAGTACTGGGGAAAGGGGCACGCCAGGTCAAAAACGTTACCACAGAAGAAGAGAGACCTCCTACTCTGTTTCTATTTTTGTCATTTTTCTTAACAAATTCTGAAACAAACCACATGACAAAATATTGTAAAATAGATTGTCAGCTGTTATGAAGAAGCCGCAGTCAGTATGTTACAGCTGAAACGGGAATGGCGGGATATCACGTTCTCTTCAAGTTAAAGTGAAAAATCAAACCCACACGAATTTAAATGGACAGCATTCCATGTTATTCTAATCCCATGCACGAGTGTTTTACCTCTTTTGCGAAGATATTTTGACCAAAAGCTGGGAGGCAGAAAAAGAGGAAGGTTAATAACTGCAGATTTCTAGAGCCTTTTTATCTGGGAACTAAGGAAATATCTTCTCTTGGCTTTTCTTTTTCTGATTTGTTTTTTTTAAACCACTGCCACTATTTCCAAAAACCATTAATTCTTTATCAGTAGCAGTAGAAGCACTGGCGTTTCCTACAGGATGTCATGCAGGGAAACACACACACGCTGCATTGAGATCTGCATCAGAAATCGGACTCAGTAGAGCAAAAAAGATCCTTAAATGATCTCAGCAGGGAGAGTAGAAAAGAGGAAGGTTATGAAGACGCCTCAAAAGATATGTGATTAATTCTTTTCTGTGCTACAATTTTAAACCAGCCTAGATTCTTCACTGCTTTAAGTAAGAATTTCTGATTTTATGTTGCTGAGGAAAAATAAAACATTTTCATAAACATTAGTTCAGTTTCATGGACAGTAATCAAAACAGTAAGAAAAATCTTGCCATTTTATGGGAACAGTCATCTTTAAAAGCTACCTTCTGGAAAGCTGGTGCTTTATCATCTGACAGTCAGAGTCCCCTATACGTGAGCATAAGTAGATGACTACTCTGTGAGATCATACAAAAATCAAGAGACAAAAAAGCTTTGGAAAATGGTTTTTGCTGTACAAGCAGTAGTAGAGTATTTATAGCTGTGGTGATGCATGGTGGCAGTTTCCCAAAGTAATGCCTGTGTGTCTCTGGGTCACAAAAAGAAAACAACGTTTAATGCATGTCAGTATTCAGCTATGTTTAATGCTACCATGCAGAGCTGCTCCGCCGTGCATCTCCCAGGGGCCCTTACCTCCTCCTCTTTAAGCTTTTGTCTCCGTTTTTCTTCAACAGCTGCTCTCTTCTGCTCCTCTCTCTGTCTCTGTTCCTCCAGTCTCCTCCATCGCTCCTCCATTTGCTTTTCATATTGAAGTTTTGCTCTTCTCTCCTTCTCCAGTATCTGCTGCTCCCTAGCAGCTTCGGCAGAGAAAAAGGTGCATTTCCCTTTATGCAAATGTTCTCCTACTTCAACATCATTTGATAACATGACACAATAGAGTAAAACAACAAACGGAAGAACACAGGTTTACAGTCCGCTAAGATAAAAACACAGCGCACCGAAGTGCTGGAATGATTAGGAGATCTAAGCGATTTGCTCAGTAAATAAATAGGGAAGCCCTTTGTACACAGGGTGCCAGTTTGTGCCCCTTGCCTCTGTAAAAACCGATTAGTTAACTACTATTTTTTAGTTTTGTTTCAAATCCCTCTATATCTTACAGCCAAATTCTTTTTTCCAGACACAACAAAAAGTTCCCAGTAGGTTTTTAAGTGAATCAGTTATATATGTTGAAGCAAAAGCCCTCGGAATTTCTTTAAAACTACACTTCTCATTATAGGGCTGTCTTTGCTAAACTTTCTACAAAGCTTTGAAAATACGCTACTCTTCAAAATTTGGTGCTACATCTTCATTATTTACTTCTGCCTCTCTGCGTAAGCAGGATTTGTTTCCATTACTGAGAGTATGGGCAGCTGTTTATTCCAACTGGAATCATACTCATCATCTTGAGGCATCAGCTTGTTGTTACAGAAATTCGGACTGCAACATTACATACAGGACTGTTGCTTCAGGTTTACACAGGGAGAACAAGTAGCAGAAGTTAACACAACAAATCATGAGGAAAAACCACTTGTCATGCAAGCGTGTTTCATAAGAAGGTGGGAAAGAGGATTTCAGTGAGCACATCTACATCCACACAAGCCTGTAGTGTCATATACCAACATACATACAACTAATATCAGAGAAGGAATATTCTCACCGCTGCCAGGCCAAGAACTTGAAAGTTAGGGAAAGCCTGAATTACTGCTGTTTATACAAGACCTAGTCCTTCATCCTGCTCGCCTATCCAGCCTCAGTCCGCTTTTTCAGTTGATGCTTCCTTGCCCGGTGAATTCTCACCCTTCAAACCCTCTCAGTCTTCCCGCCAGTCCTAGGCTCTTACCCAGCCATCTAAACTGCCTCTTCTCAGACCAACCCTTTCCCTCAGCTCCTTACCCTCTGGCTCTCTAACCCCAGCTGTGCCCTTCAGTCCCTTCTAGCCCCACTCCATCCCCAAGCCCCTGGTTTAAAGCCAGTCTCCCCAGCGCTGGATCCCTTTCCAGCAGTTGCATTTCAGTTCTTTCCCTTGAATACTGGACCCTTGTAAGATACTGCTTTCTCACGTTCAACCTGCTTTACAGAACACCTTATTCTTTTTAAAAACATGACTGACTGTTGTCTCCCCCTTTTGCCTTACGGGAATTCGCAGTTTTAACCTCTCCTGCAGGACAGGGCAGTATGACAGGGGTGTCAGTGCTGCATGTGAACTTGGACTCATAAGCATGAAGAATCAGACCTGTCAGCAGACAGTTACCTCACAGACAGTGGAAGAGAAGTGACCAGTCAGTAATTGCTAATGACTACTAGCCATGTCAAGTAGAGCAGGTGAGAGCAGCATGCTGGAGTTGATACCAACCAAAAATAAAGTGAGGTGTCCAGAGATTGTGCTAACATTACCTTCTGAGTAAGCAGGTGAAACTACAGCTGAAACCTGGGACTGATCTGGACAGAGAAGCAAACCATTCTGTCATCACGGACACACATACAATTCTTGTTGCTTAATTTAGGGATATAAAACCACTGATTAACCAGTTCTGACTTTGATGAGAAGGTTATTCTATACTGACACAAAGTTCCTGCTGGCTGCATAAAGATTTGTCCTTCTGGGGAACTCACTGCTTTTTTGTGAACTGCTGAAAGACACGTACTGCTGACAAGAAGCTGCTGTGGCCAAAACTGAGGGCTCCCCAATCTAGAAATGGCCTTAACCCTAAACAAAGTATGCTTCCAGAAGGCACATTATGATGTCTGGAGACAAGAACTGCAGCCAACACCTTTCAAATCCCCTGGGCCAATCACTCCATGATTTCTCCAGCTTTCAATTCCCTTCCCATCTCCTCTTCTGATTTTTAATCCAAGCCCTTGCCAATCTACTCATCATGTCACTTTCTCAGGAACCAGCAGAGAAGGGATTATCAAAAGGGCAGAGGAGATAGTCTGGACTGAGTATATCTGGAAGAGATGTAAGCTACAACTCAGGCTGGCGCATGTCCCATACAGACAGACCTCTGGAGAGATTAAGTACTAAACACCAGCAGATTTTCACAGAAACTACCAAAAGGAATCCTGCTCATAAAGCCTACGGTGCTAAAAAAATGTCAAATCTCTAGTCTCAAGCCTCAGATTTTGCCAAGAAATGGTCAATGGTTTATTTACTGCAAGAAAAACACTATTTTCCTAGAATTCTTTTCACAGGTATCCATACTGTTTTAGTTCACATTTCCTCAAAACATCCACCTAGATTAAATTTTACAAAATCATAAAATACTGACAATTCCTTCTGATAGCTATTGTCAGGTAACCTTAAGGAACAGTGCTACTAGCTCTTGTTATCACAATCAGGAAAAGTGAAATCAACTGGTAAACATTATACAGATATATATCAGTATACACAGGAAGTCCAGAACAATGTAGAACAGTTAATTTCATTCATATATATGTGTGTGTGTGTATACACAAACACATCCCATATATGTATTTATATATATATATATACACATATACCTAAATTTTGCAATTTCCTCTCATTTCCCTGGAGGTATTAGTAGATTAAAAACAACCAACTATTTTAAACATTCTGAAATCAACACTTCTGTTATTCAGGAAATTAATTAATAATTCTTCTCATTCTCTTGAAAGATTAGACATTTTAAAACTTCTGGAAATTTTCCGCTTTATGCTGTACTGAACTCTATAATATCTTTTAAAATGTCTAAAACTTAATGGACTAAAATTGAGGCTGTTTCACACAAACATCCTACATATTATTCTGAGTATTATTCAAGGCTTATTTGGTATTTTTACAAATATGAAGCCTAAAAGTCAGTATCTTGCACATAAACCTACATTGAAAAGTACAAAATCAAAGAAAGTCAACTTGTAACTATAGAATACTAAATACCTGAATGGAAATCAAAGAAGAGTACTTTATTTGTTACAATTTAATTTAGAAGTAGTAATATAAGCAATAAAGACTAGGAACAGACTGAACCACAACGTTTCAAATCCAGAATAGAAAAACTGTCATGTTAGTAACAGCCTATTAACATGTACACATAAATAATAGATACACCTCCTGCCATCTTACCAAGGTACTTCTCCCTTTCTTCTCTTCTCTCCTTTGCCAGTCTTTGTCTTTCATCAGTTTTTAGAAATCCATCAATGGCTGAAGTCAGAGAGAGAGAGAGAGAGAGAGGAAAAAGCATTAAAAAGTGTTAGTAAAACCAAAGAAGCATTCAAAAGAACTAAAAAACCCCACCAAAAGTAAATCATATCTACTGCATTTAACAACTCCAACAACAAAATTCTGCACTCATATGCGGTTGGGTTAACTAGCTGGGATTTGGATACATCTTGAGCAGAGTCTCCTACCTACTGCTGAACTCCCAGTACAGTTTCTTAGTGTCAGTGCCTGACTCCTCTTCTCAGAGCCAACAAGCATGCTGTAATCCTCGTTTCAAAACTTAAAAAAACTTTGCTGGGAAAAAAAAGGTAAGGATGTCATTAACATGTACTCGTCATTGTTAATAACCTCATTTTAAATTTTGGCTAAGAAAGAAAAAGGTAGCTCAGGAAAGCAGGACAAGTACGCAGCACTCACAGTCTAATGCTATGTGGAGTCCCAGCCTTCATATTTATGGCTTAACACAGCCCCACGGCTTCCTTGCCCACAGGAAACCACCAGCACCAGCTCATTTCGACAACCAGCAATTAGCACTGGATGAGGCTATGGAGGCAGCAGCCCTCCTGCCCTCTTTTCCAGGTAGGAAACACTTTGTTTCCTCCTCGAGCTGGTATCTAAGAGCAGGTTACTTGTTTGGGAGGAGGTTGCCTAAGGATGTTTTGTACCTGGATCCAGGCACCCCAGTTCTCTGCACAGCATGAGCCACCGAAAAGCCCAGTTTAAGAAGGCAGCACAGCATGACATACGAGGCTTCTTGGGGTCATCTGCCTGTGTCACTGGAATCAGCAGCTAGTCAGACCTTGGACCTTCTGCAATACCAGCTAGTGACCTGATAGACCATCTAGAGGTTAGTGTCCTTTTAAAGCAGCTGACAGGGCCTCCAGTGTCCTCCTTTTTCGGTTTTCAGGGTCTCCCAGGGTCCTACCAGGGCTGCAGTGCAAACAGGCACAGTGTCTCACAGCACAGTTTACATCCTCTTCAATCATTATTTGGACTCCCTACTGAGTTACTGAATTATAATTAAGTCCATTTCCCTTTTGCTCTCAGTACTGCAGTCGTTAATTTTATCAGATAGATAAGAGTGGAAAGGTTACTTAGACTGTAAGCCCAACTCTCCTCATGAAAAAAATCATACTTGCAGGCTGCTCTCCGAGGGCATCCTCTCTGGGGGAGCAGATTCTGCCCAGCAAGTGCCCTTCTGTAAAACGCACAGTTGTGTAGGAAGGCTGAAAACCAGCCGTGGGGGTCCCTCGTGACTGGTGAAAGAGGCAGGTCTCAGCTGTCCCCCATTAGAAGAACAGCTTGCTTTTTCCCCAAGCAGCACCTTCAAACACCATCTCTAATCCTCCTCCGTGCACACAGACAGCGACTACCTGACAGCAGCCAGGCCTCCGGAAAACTGCGATTACAGCTCCCAGCTGCTTAATTACAACTAGAATTTGTGGGTCAAACACATATCTATTTATTACCAAAGACTCATCGTACTCCCATACTAGTCCGCTTGTTTGTTGTTCATTGTCAGATTTGACAGCAGGGAGAAGCCGAGGTGGCTCAGTACAGCAACTGTGGCGAAGGTTTGCAGCTACTTTGAAGGGGTCTGCAATAAGTAGCCAAGAAGGGGAATCCTGTTGTCAGTGCAGTTAAATTACAGCTCAAAAGGAAAGTTCTTCAGTGATCTGAAAGTCAAAACAGCACAAAGCCTACAATTTAGACTAGAAGCAGCAGAGGACATGAAATCATTACTGGATCAAGAGCCCAAAGAAGAAAAATTGAGCTTGGGAACAAGTGGAGGCTGGACAGAGGCGAGCAGAGGCCAGAGCTAAGGTCTTCTGCAGCGAGAGACACAACTCAGACGGAGAGGTGGAACCTGAAATATGGAAACCAGGATGGGGATAAGCTGGAGGGATGGGGAGAGGAACAGCAAGACAATCCATGCCCATGGATTCTGTCCACAAAGTCCTGCACTGACTCTCATCACTCTCCTGCTTTCAGCAACTATCTACGAAACTCAGTGGCAAAAGTACACCCCACTATGTTTGTCAATAAAGTTACAGCAAACTTATCTCTGATAGCTTCATGAATGCAACTGGCAGAAGTAGCCAAGATGGGGAATCCTGTCGCCAGCATAGTTAAATTGCAGCTCAAATGAAAAGTTGTTCAGCAATCTGAAAGTCAAAACAGCACGAAGCCTACAACTTAGGCTAGAAGCTTCAGAGGAGGGGAAAACAAGGCTGGATCAAGAGCCCAAAGAGGGAATAACAAGCTTGCATTTAGAAAGCAGATATAGCTTTGAAGGACAGAGTAACTATTCCCTGATCCTGGATCTAAAAGCTCTGGCCTCGCTCAAAACTGCCATAGCTATCCAAAGTTGACGCACAATTTTTCAGGTTGGCTTTCTCAAGAGCTTGGCTGTAACACCAGATAATTAAGAAACGAGGATGTAGCAGAATTGAAACAATCTCTACAATACTTATTTTGCCTCCTTTTATACATATATTATTCATTTTTCCCTTTTAGGTCCCTTTGCTTATTCAGTGCATAGGATGAACCTCCTCAAGAGCCGAGCCAGGTTCAAGTTGCTTAGTGTTTCGTGCTTCGTTTCCTTCTGAAACTGTCGACAGAACTGTGATCTGAAGTCTGTCTTTGAGAACAGCACTCCAGACTTCGCAATGGCACAGGTGAAACAACAAATACATGTTATCGCTGCTCATTACATGTGCAACACACCACTGTGCAAATGCGGAGGAAACCAGCGTGCAATTTAATAAGTACAGGCACCAAATGCATACGCCTGCAGCAAGGGTAGCATTAAAATAGCACAGGCATCCTCAGTGCTAGCATTTCTTAAGTACTTGACTGCCCAAACCACGATGCCTGCCAAAAATTAGAAATCTTTTTGCCCTCAGAAAGTAAATATAGCTTTAAAGGACAGAATAACTATTCTCTGGGTAATAACTTGTACCACAGGATGCTTTTCTAAGGCCAAAATTAGTGTATTCACTACACATCTTCACTTAATACATTATAAACGTCACGGGCACAGCAGTTAGCTGTGGTGAGAGATTTGATTAATGACAGGAATTCACGTTCTGTTTGCTGAAGGAGACTGCAAACCGGCCAACTACCACCAAACGGGGGTAACCGCATCCCTGTTCCATCTCGGGAACTGCCGGCAGAGGGCAGGACAAGACTGGAAGGAGAAAGCAAACCCCACCGCAAAAGCGCTTGAGGCTCTCCGGAGCGAGCTCAGGTTAACGCTATCCCGAGCCCTCCTCCCGTTTCCCGCTCAGCCTCGGACCCCTCGGCCGCTAAGGACAGTTCCGGAGTCAGGCCTTTTGCCTACCACAGTAATGAATACAGAGACACTGGCAGAAAATTCTCTAATAACCCTTTATTCCCAGCCTTGCAGAAGAAGGAGGAAACTGCCCAAGGAACATCAAAGATTTTACTGGAAGAGCACACACAT
Organism: Rhynochetos jubatus; assembly: GCA_027574665.1. NCBI lineage: Eukaryota > Metazoa > Chordata > Aves > Eurypygiformes > Rhynochetidae > Rhynochetos > Rhynochetos jubatus. The sequence continues at coordinate 52,912,337 of CM050649.1, read as the reverse complement.
GCACACACACACAAGCAGCTGCTCCTTCTACTCCATCTCCCAGCCCTCCCCAAAAGCTCCTCTGGGACTTTGTTACAATAACCGTTTCTAAACAAAAAGGACCACAACATGGGTTAAAATGTCAGCAGCAGTCCTGCAGCAGCAAAATATCAGCAGGAATCTTTCAATACCTTGTTACTTTGAAATAAATACTGCCAGAAGTAAAACCTGACACATCAATTGCTGCTTCAACCCTTTCTGATGGGCAAAGCAAATCTATTGAGACTGATGAAACAGTGACAGAACACGTCCACATGCTCTGCTCCACCTGCCGCTTGTGTAAGCCTCTCGGTGGTTGCTCAAGACAAAGAGGAAGGTTGTCCTGTCCCCATGAGACACGAGGCAAGCTCTGTCTTTTGGTATCTGTGTCCTGTTTCTGCCTGAGAAAACAAGAACTCCAGCAGGACAGTCAGGTTACTGGAAGCTGAGAGGTCATTTCAGAAGGACCAGGCGGATGCTTGGACACCTCCTCTCCTGAAATTCACACTTGAGTGACTGCCAGCAGGTAGGGCCTCTGTTGTTTTATTTTATTTCCTACTTTGCTGTTGAACCCTAACACACCTCTATCCTCTATAACAGCCCATGGCATTTGGTTTCACAATGTATTTATGTACAGCAGGTATCGAAGCCGTTGATAGCAGGCATCCCAACACAGAAGGGAAGCCAGCTGAGCATCCGAGGCCAGCTCTAAGTGTTCAGCATACCCAGACCTTTGGCCATCCTACGTGACCACGTTCAACACACTCAGACCTTCGCCCATTCTACATGACACCGTCCAACGTTTTTAGACCTCTGCCACAGTATGCGTCATCTACGCTGACATCACTGTGTTGGGTGAAATTCCCGGTCTGGATGCGGTTCTGCCAATGGGTCGCTTTGCCAGGGATGTGGCGAGGTGGTCTATCTAGCAGAAACCAGCCCAAGATATCCCTGCACTTACACCCACCGTTCTGCTGGCCAATTCTCTTTGAAACAATATAATCTCAACCTAGAGCATCAAGGTTTTGCTCCCTAAAAACCTGCTTACTCTCCCTTGAGACTATCCTTTGAGACAAACAGAACAGACTTTTCCACCTGCCACTGCTTCCCTCTGGGTACTACTGAAGGAAGGAATGTTACATTCAAGTTCTTGGCTACTGACTACTCTGAAGAGAAAAAAAAATTATAAAACTGCATGTGACTGTGCCTGGATGACATTTCCTATCGGAAAAAGGCACTTTTTCTAAATTCTGATTATGGTACATCACAGAGAAGCTTTCAAGCGGAGTCAACACACAAACACAAGGGCTTTGCAGGTACGGTCCGTAAGATTTAGTGGATTATCCTCTTTGATAATTATATTTTTTAAAGTTTTCTTTAATTAAAAAATAAAAAACCGTTTATTGTATTGCACTCAAGGATCTAAATACACAGAATCAGAATTTTTCCAGTTTCAGCTACTTAATTTTATGTTTTCCAGGCTGGGTTTCAAATATAACCAGAAAAGAAAAAAGAGACATTTTCCATTATGTGTAATTGAAATACCAGGATGGCTATCTGTCGTTATAAAGATGTTAATTAGACAAAGTCATTAAAGGCAGACTCAGTTGCCAAACACAGTGACATTTCAGACACCCCAGGCTAATTGTCTCAGAGGTAGCCTGGCAGACAGGCCGAAGAAGCTGTCAGGGACCTGCATGCTCCGGTTAAACAGCTAGGACACAAAGTGTCCCTAGGTGCCTGCTTTATGCTCCTGATCCCCACCCTGGATTTCCAAATTATTTGTTTGAATCAAGAACTTCAGCTGTACACCACACTTACACAAAGATTACAGTAGCAAAACGTGTCCTACTTATTTAAGCTTAAAGTGGAATTACTGCAAAATGCTGTCAAGATATATGTAGGTATATATGGATAGGTCATTCGGTGATGCCGTATAATCAGCTGCCTGGGATTGCGTGCTTTACGTACAAACGGTGCGCGCAGCCACAAGAGTGCCCCACGGAGACTCCACTATCAGGCAGACACAGCAGATGCATCTCAAGATCACTTGGGAACTGGTAAAACACATCAGCAGAATGGTTTTATTTATGAAAACACTGGACTAATAACAATACTAGATTAATAATTTAGTTGACTGAGCAGGTTCCTGTCAGACAGCCCAGCACACAGTAAACACAAAGCAGCAGCACTGTGTCAGTGCATGTTCTAGACTACTATCTATTTATGTGCTTCTGGCATCTCTCAGGCAGAAAGGAGCCCAGAGACTCAACCAGAGCTTGCCAGTCTCTTTCTCTCAAATTTAAACACACACGCACATTTATAGCTGTACTTTTCAAACCACACCAAGACCGAGACCAATCTGGAAACTGTAGATAAGGTCATCCAGCCTGTCCCTTCAGCTTCTTACTGCAGGTAATTACAAAAACTGCACAAAAAAGGGAGAAAGGTGGAGGTTCAGCTACAACTTAACCATGTTCTGTGTGTGTGTGTGTGTGTGTGTGTGTGTGTGTGTGTGTGTGTGTGTGTGTGTTTGTGTGTTGTGCATGGGGGTTTGGTTGGTTGGGTTTGCTTCCACCACAACCTAACTTGCTTTAAAAAAAAGTTAGTCATTTTTCTAGTAAATATAGAAGTTGTCAGTGTAAAAGACAGATAATTAAAGGTGAAGATACATTTATTAAGATGTAGGAAAATAAAGGGGTCTTTTTAATTGATCCAGTCACAATTTTATAGTACCAGAAAAAGCCCCCAGGAATATTAACCAAAAATAACATAGCCCTTTCCCCCTTCAAATACCCAACTGCACAGGGTTTATAATGAGGAGCAGAAAAAGAGAAGAGAGTAATCCAAAAGGAAGTCATGCATTCATGACACTACCTTGATAACAGATCCATCCTACACATACTCTGCATCCAAGGAAAGCCATCCTTTCCAAACCTGCTGCCTGAGAAGGTGAATAACCTTAACATTCTGTGCACAATCAGTGCACTACTTTCAGCACACCTGATGAGTGGGGGAAACAGTCAAATCAGCATCTTTCTGGAATGAAAAGCTATGCCTTCAAGGGTAGATAAAAAAATAAACAAAAATAAATTCTACTTCTAACCCACAGTTAATACTAAACGTAAGTAGGGTTCACTAAATAGTAATTGCTGGCACCAGCTGGAAGTTACACAGTGAAACAACCAACCAACCCCTAAACCCCAAAGCTATAAACATTACAAATGCAACAATTTTTTTTTCCACTAGCGAATTTTTTTTCTTCTTTCCTTCACTCACTGCATATCCCCTGAACTACCAGTTGTCCCAACGTATATTTAGGATTTATGCATTTATCAACTTGCACAGACTAGTTTCACCGACTTCAGCAGAACTACTTTGTTGAGACAGAAAAGATGGAAATACCTTGTCAGGACCAGGAAGCCTTTGCATGCCGCACCCAAGTCTGAAAAGAGGTCCTATCACTCACATATTATCATAATAAATAAATTATGGGAAAACTGTGCTTGTTGGAAGGACAGCATCCACAAATACTCTAAATACTGCTATTGCCTAGTTCACTTCACCATATGAACTCTGCAAGAAGAATCCTCATTGTAAGACAGCAAGCCCCGGGGTCACAGTTATTTTGCTCAAATTATTTAAGGGAAATGCACATCATACGCAAGCATACACGTTTTTCCACCTCGGAGATTTCAACCTGAACAAGTGCGTTTTAGCAATACCAACACCAATAGAAAAAATTCACACTCTTTCCAAAGAAATTTTGTTGCCTTTTTTTTTTTTAACTGGGTATCTTTCATTATTACTCACCAAAATGAGCTAGAAACAAAAACTTTGCATCTATAATGTAGTCTAGCACAATTCCTCGCTAAGTGTTTAGGCGCTTCTGCACTTACAATACACACTTCTGTATCAACACCTGCTGATGTTAATATTTATTATTAGGTATTAGATAACCAGAGCCCAGTGAAAACCAGCATTTCACTGAGAGATTGATACTTTCAGCATCAGCAAATGAGATGGAAACTAGGTATCCATTTCTGCCACCACCAGCTAGCCTGTAACCCCCAAATGCACATTAAACCCCACTTCCTATTCCAGTTAATTGGCTTTGCTGGTGTATGTCCCTGACTAGTGATCGTAAGCTTTGGTGGTCTGACAGTTTTCACTGCTGTGTTGAACTCTCAAACAGCAGCTGAAGCGCATGAAGGCAGCAAAAGCGAAGGCAGAGCACAGAACTGCTTTTCCAGATCCAGGTAGCAGGGGCTTTCGTAGAAGACTTCACAGCCGCCGCAGCCCTGTGCAGCCCTCCCGTGGGAAGGGGATGATGACCCGCAGCTGGAGGCGCATCGTTCCTCTCCCCACACTGCCATTATTTTCTCCGCTGACAGCGATGAACACTGGCTCAAACTTTCGCAGCAGCTGTCGATGCCGTCATTTAAAACCAAGGGGTGCAGGAGCCAGTATTTGCAGAGATGGTTATCCAGCGACAACAGACAGCTTATCCGATGTGAGCACTTAGAGAAGTTAGAGTGCACTGGGCATAGCTCCCGTCTTCATGCTCGGGCTCTTCGGTGTCACCGGCTTTGCGACCCGAGGGGTAGTCCCCTCCACCCGCGGGCCAGGCACCCCTGCAGCCCACTGCCTCAGCAACCAGGACCCCCCGTTAAAATTCTGCTACGCAACAAAGAAGTTGGGATGATTTTCCCGCTGTGGCAGTAGCCTGGAGCGTGTGTCAAGGTGCTGAAGGCCCTTTTTCTGCTGTCAGAACTCCTTTTATCTGAAAAGAAACTTGCACAGCACCAACATAGAGCAGCTGCAAATACCTGTTTTCAGGTAACTTGGGGGTCACAGGATGGGGTGCTGGGGGAAGGCCCCGTATACCCTGTGTGGTCGCTGCCTCCAAGGCGGGAGGGCCACCAGCCTCTGCAGGAAAGCAACTGCTTGAGCCAGGCCGATCAGCAAAGATAAAGAAGTTCCTATAATCAAACCCTTAATTAACCTCTGTGTCAAAGTACCCATAGAAAAGCATGACACGGAAAAACTACAGCTTGCTTCCAAACAGTCTTTGGCCAGAAAGTTCTTCTGGAGCCTTCAGTAAGATTTGCCAGTATATTCTCATAAACTGTCATAAAATCAAAACAAAACAAAAAAATAAGGATAATCACTGAAGAAATGACAAAACCTGGTTGCCACCTACAAGACAGCGGGGAGACAGAGGCTCCGTGAATGTGCGTTTCAGAGGGGGCAACTCTGTGCAGTGTAGCACCGACCTTAGAACATCCACAGCGCATGTATGTACAGGGATGGCTCTGCGGAGTCCTTTTACTAATTTTTTTTTTTTCATTTCAAGTCTAATTTAATAGAAACTGCAATAGAGATATCTGTGCTTTGCGACTGGCTCCGAGTCCTAGACAAGCTGTATTTAGAGAATCAGGAAAACATTTCTGGCTTCTAGCAGTGCTTACAGAGACACTAAGTGTTGCCAGCATGCCCTTTATTTCCACAACAGGTCTCCATTTTTTTCCTAGACAGCACAATTAACTGTTTAGCATTACCTTCTTTTCGCACTACACCCTGTCCTCCATCATTAAATCAATGATGACTGAAGATCTGGAGAAGGCTTCAGGGTGTTTCTCTTTGGTTCTTTGTGGTGAGCAAAGTGAATATATAGCATTTAACAAAAGAAGAATCCATTTGCAATATTCCATTTAGGTATCTTCCCATTAAAAACAACAATAAAAGCATTGACGACTTACTAATGTGGCATGCACCTATCAAGGACTAACCTAAATAACCTCCATTTCGCTCTGCCCCTACCTGGTACAATGCTGAGACAGCATATTATTCTACACAGTAACAGCTACCAGATGTAGACAGCATGTTTTCTCTGCAATTTGTCATAAACTTGAAAAAAAGAAGCAAAGCTGATTAATCCAGAGTAGACATGATCAAGTGAACTTCATCCTTTGTAGGCTTCAGTGATTAGGAACGAGAGTTAAAATGTTGTTTTTACTGTGCTTCACACTAACAGTATTTCCCATGGATTTATTTGAGGGAGAACATCATCATCCATTGATTATCAAAACCAAAGCAATTTATTCTAGGAATATACACAGCAGATCTTCATAGGGAGGAACAGCTTTTACCATGAGATGTCTGTCTTCAACCTTGTTTTACCGCATTTTAGTAGGTGTACTATGCCAATGCACATGAATAACGTTATGTATAGACACACAGTTTTGACTGTTTCTGGTCAGTTTATCAAAGTGCATTCCATGCAGGTCCCGCTTCTGGATGCCCCAGTCTTGGCCCCTAGATATAATTCTAATAAATCATACCATTTAGTGGTGGGATCTGAATATTTGCCCTTTTAACTCCAGAACACAAACTTTACCCTTGGGTGCTTACAGTTATTTTATCTTGTCTGAGAGTCTAACCCTTCTAGGTCTTCCATCAAGAGCTTAACATGTACTTGTTAGAATTTTTGCCTAGTTTTCTGCCTGTCCTTTAGCCGTGAGCTTCTGATTCTCAAGGAACACCAAGCACGCAATTCCAACTGGAAGGTACTGCTGAGACTTGACCGAGCTCTGGCAACTTCACTGCCCCAGACCAAGAGAACAAAAACATTCTATGCATACATACCTTTGTATGTAATTGATGCATCTTTGCATGATCATTTGTTACGATTTTTCTTGATCCAACTATTTAATATTAGACACTGTGCATAGAAAATGTTAATTGTCTCTGTTAAAAACTATGCAACCTATCCCTTCCTAAAGAACAAGGCTCCAAAAGCAGGTCTGAATTACTTCGCTCTTCTAGATGTCTAGGAAATATCCCAAAGTGGAGACTGCCCTAACACTGACACAGGCAACCTAATTTATGCATGGGGCTGGTACAGCCTGTTGAAGGGGTCCAAGCCTGCAAAGGGACGACGAGACAGTGTCCTGGCTGTAACACTGAGACACGCAGGGTCTCACCCACCTTGCCTAAATCCTGCTCTGTTCTGACGAAAAGACAGTGTTCGCATTTTGTAGGAACAGACAGAAGGCATTAGATCTATTAAGGAAGACAATTTTTCAAGGACACGGGACAGTATGCAGATGGACTGATACATAAATAAGGCTGATCATTTCCGCATCTCTTGAAAGAGTTCTGTGAACCTTTGTTCTTAAGTAGTATTTAGTTGGATTTTCAGTACTTCAAAAAGCGTTAGAAAGATTAAGTCTGCCTTCTTACCACTGCAAAAGATCAGTCTTTGTTTAATCTGTAATTTCTCAGAGGATTATTCACCGAGTTCCCGCTGTAAATGGTCTTCTTTGTTTATGCAAGTTCAGAACACAAATCACATTATATGTGGAGCTCTTAACCTGCACCATAAATAAGGTATTTTACCGAACCAAAACCTTTCCACACGAGTGGATTGTGCAACCACTGATTTATTCAAGTCTCAAAGGTGGCAGTTTGTTGGTTTTTTTTTTTCTGGGTAAGAATTTTGAGCTTTTACAAAAGTGTACAAAGATCTGTAAAACTAAAGGATAAAACAGCAGCGAAAGCCACCCTTACACAGTGACTAAACTGTATGCAAAGTACTTAAATGATATGCGAAGATGAACACGCACACTGAATCCAGGATTCAGGGCACGCTTATACACAGGGAAAGAGGTCAATTAAAACACAGCAGGTCACTAAGCTTTGCAGTAAAGCAGTGCTCAGCCCGGAGAGCAGGTCCTGTACTCTGTAGTTTCTGTCAAAGTTCATCTGAACGTCGATAGTGATGTGCAGCAAAGGTACGCAGGATAAAGGGACACTCCAGTTTGTAGAGGTACCTCTTCAGTGACCTTCAGGGCTCAAAGAGAAAGGACTTGAGAGATGTGTTTAAGTCGTAACGATCAGTTTTCACTGCCATGACAAGACCGCCTCTGCCCTAGCCCAGGGGAGGACTACAGGGGCTCGGCTGGCATCCCCCTTGGCACAATCATTGTACAGTCTTCAGACACAGGCAGGCACTTGCACATATACTCAACACTCTACAGGCACAGCCTTTTCTTCTGACTGTTACCTGAATTTGTTTCAGACACATTGGCGCAAGCCATTAGTTTTTAAGAAAATACAAATACTTAAAGACAGACATGAGAGTATTTCTGTTAATACGCCAACCATCTGGAGAAGACCGTCTTGATTCAGAGCAAAGTCCAATACTGGCATGTAAGTGCTAGAGTTAGGGATTCAACACTTTTTAAACACTACACAAATCAGCAGAAATTAATTTAAAATTAATTAATTGGTGAGAAGAAAGAAGGATGGACAGACAGGTAAGCGTGAGCCTCTACGTTTTATTTCTTTTTGAAGAAATACAGACAACTGAATTCTTGAAATTTTAGGCAGACACCTAAGCCCCGTACCAAAGTCCTTATTATTTGCACGCATTGAGAAATACAGCATACTCAGTGTTAGATGATCTTACAGCACTAAGGGGTTTCTGCCTTCAAGGCCTCAGCTACTCACAACAGGATGGCCTTGGGAAAAAAGAAAACTCACACCAACTTAAGAAAATCTATCAAAAACTATGGGAGTTGCTAAATACGAGTACTGAAATCTGCATTTTTTTTTTTTTTAATAATGTAATGCTTCCAACAAAAATCGATACCTCTTCTGCACAACTCATAAAATAAAGGCAACTAAAAATGAGAGGACATAGATTACCCAAACCCCACACATTTAAACATACAGTTTAAATGCTTTAGGAAACCCCATATGATGTTCTGAAAATCAGTGCAGGGTAAGGTGTAGTTAATTGCCTGACATTTCAACTGACAGGCTCAAAGAAATGCAGAGACAACACATAAAATGAGCGCTTTAAAAGAAGCTTAATCCAGTGTTGTGACATTAAACTGCCAAGATAAACTGACCGATGGTGAATAATGGGTGAATAATTTTCATTAGTAATTTCTTTTCAGGTAATTTATGAAAAGTAGAATGAAAAATTGTGATTGCAGTTTACCAAAACAGCTCTGTTCAGCTAAAAAGCGTGTAACAGAAGAGCTTGCAGTGATTATTTGTACAGAACATAAACTGTAAAAGGAAACAAAAGAATTATTTACACAAGTGAACAGCAGCATAAATGTGCTAAGGTTGACGATTATTGCCGAATTCACAGTCTTCTCCTGTGGGAGACACCACTCAATACACCAATGCTAATCACACAGCCAGACTTTTTTTTGGCATACATATTTATGTAATGCTATGACATAGTCCAGTAACACATGGTGTGGATGTGTACGCTGCGATAACAAGAAAGCTCTTCAGTAGACATAAATGCATCAGGAACGTGAGAAACTGAAGGTCACATGTGCTCAGCAGGTGATACTTTGTTCTCAAGGATTTTGAAAACACCTGAATGATGATTTAGCAATTAAATGATCTACTTCTAACACATTGTAATTGTACATTTTGGAAAATGAAGGACAGTTAGCTTAGCTTTTTCTAATGTGTGTTTAGACTTTACTTTGTCAGTCTACAATTAGCCTGTACAGGGGTTAAGTGGTATTTTCTATTTAGAATTTACTTTTAAAAATTCCCTTCTGCTTTTTCTGATGTCGCAACTGTGGTTTTAATAGAAGTATTTATTGGCAGAAAATTTAACCTAATTGATCCTGCAAATAAAACAAACATAGCTTTATTTGGCACCACAGTGTAGGTGTTTACAGTCAAAAGCTTATAACATAGCATCTGCTTTGCACCAGAAAAGACAGCAAAACAATCCTGCTTTAATTCTTGTAAGAACTTGTGTGCCATTGTCTTTGCCTGCCCCAATGTCAACACTAAGTCCCAAACTATGTTCTTACCTACTTGATTATTTTACTTTTTGTGTCACAAATGAGTAAGACAGAAAGGTCTAGTTTGATACAGTGCTTCAGTTACTATGACATTTGTACCAATAACAGCAGGTTAGTGTTGCCAGTGGGTCGAGGGACATTATCCTCCCCCTCTACTCTGCGCTGGTGAGGCCTCCCCTGGAGTGCTGTGTCCAGTGCTGGGCTCCTCAGTTCCAGAAGGACAAGGAGCTACTGGAGAGGGTCCAGCACAGGGCCCCTGAGATGATGAAGGGCCTGGAGCACCTTCCAGGTGAGGAAAGGCTGAGAGAGCTGGGGCTGTTCAGCTTGGGGAAGAGGAGGCTGAGGGGGGATCTTATCAATGCTTATCAATATCTAAAGGGTGGGTGTCAGGAGGATGGGGCCAGGCTCTTCTCAGTGGTGTCCAGTGACAGGACTCGGGGCAATGGCCATAAACTGGGAAACAGAAGGTTCAAGCTGAACGTGAGGAAACCCTTCTTCCCTGTGAGGGTGACAGAGCACTGGGACAGGCTGCCCAGAGAGGTGGGGGAGTCTCCTGCCCTGGAGACTTTCAGAAGCCACCTGGCCTTGTTCTTGTGTGATCTGCTCTAGGTGACCCTGCTCTGGCTGGGGGGTTGGACTAGATGATCTCTAGAGGACCCTTCCACTCTGTGAATCTGTGTAAACACTTGCTGTACAGTCATTCCATAGCTGAGTATCTGTTTACAATACGTTCCTTATCTTTGCCCTCAATATCTCACTGGGGTGTCTGTTGAGACAACCAGCCTGTCCACCTCGCACAGGCTGCCAGAACTTACATTACAGCTACAGAGTAGAGACAGACACAAAACTTGCCTCATTTCAAGAGCAGCTTAAATTATTCAAAGTAATCCCTACTCTGGATCCTACAATACTAAAGTAGTTTTGATTTTTAAAAAATACCTTCTTCACTATACTGCAGGTGTAAACTGATGTAATTTAATAATATTGGTAGATTCAAGTTAGGCTGTCTTTTCATCACCTTTCTTTTGGTTTGCAATATGGTTACTTAGGATCTGCCATATATATAAACATATCCTATTGCTATATGTTCTACCTCAAAAACGACTCGGCTGTAGCAGATGAGTTTCATATGCTTGATTGAAATAATCTCTCATGAATTATGCAATATAAACCAAATTGCAAAACAATAAGTAACTGCTAAAGTTATTAAACATTACTTGGAAAACCCTTAATTAAGAATTTATCCTGCTTACAAACTGCATAGACAGGACAACAGAAAGGGTCAATCCAAAGGTACTTGCAAACAAACCAAAAACCAAAACACACTACTTGAAGACCTCAGTAGTCCCCACAGAAGCCAAGGTCCAAGCACTCTGGTCACCCACATAGTAACAGGTCTACTGAACAGCACGAGAGTTTTGGATAAACACTGAAATTACCTTTCATCCATATTTCCTCTCACCAGTCAGCTCATTTATTGAGAGGTTTTACACAGGACACTGCCCCCCCTGAAGACTCTTCTGGCAGAAAAGGGACCAGAGCCATATGGATGGATCCCAACCGAGGCTGCAAGCCAGCTGCAGCCCCCACTTCTGGACTATATCCCAGGTAGCCTCACCTCCAGCCCAACTCCTGCTCTTCCCTGCTGGGACCCCTGGACCCAGCAGATCAACCTACCAGCGTGGGACCCTCCATGGACTCTCTACCAGCACCCTGCTGTGCCCGAGCCCTGCAGGACAGCACCGCGGGGAGAGGGCATGGCAACATACCACACTATTTCCAGCACGCAAAATTCTGAATTATTCCTTCGTTTCATGCGGGAGAATCACCAAAGTGTTCAACTCGACATCCCCAGCTACTTCCTGCCCAGGAACTACTGCACTGTATATGGAGGCCACAGGCTCACACTATAGCTGAACAGCCCTGGAAAGGCAGAGCAAGTGCAGCCTTTCTCCCAGGCTCTTTTTTATTTCTCATCCCTTTTACTGCAACATAAACCTGCACTTCTGGCATCCAGGAATCACTACCTGACATCAAACAAGACAATTTTTCACCACACGAAACAAACCCCATCCCCTAAATACAGTAACTGGGTGTTATCCTACTAGTTCATCCACCAGATGACAACTGAGTAAAATAATAGCTATGTCAATAGCAAATAGCATGGCAGGTTTCAGACATGTTTTATTTTTTAAACACAGATGTCTCCTCGAGCCCAGCTTCTATGTGAATCAGATTACAACAACAAAACACACTTTGTAGTGATGTTTACCACTTTTGTTAAAATAGAGGCATATAAAGCGTGAAGAACATCCGACTGTTCAAAACTGGTATTATGTTCTGCTGTTTCTACCCCAGTACGCCACACATGCCCCACTACCCAAGCCTATGAGCATACCGGGCCAAATACTTTATGTATAAAAAATGTTCATATATAAACGATTTGGTTAACACGCGGAAATGGCTGCTGGTGCACAAGTAACCAGAAGCCAGCAAACCATCCATTTGCTCACTGCACAGGGGCCACCAGCTGCTAACAGGAGGGAAGCAAAAGCTGTTCTGGTCTATAATGCACACCACAAGAAACAAGCGGCAGCTCCTGCATAACGGGTGAGAAGTGATCAGATAAAGATGATTTCAGGGGCAAGAAAATGTCAGATGCTGCATAGCAATGTTTTGGGCTTTCTTCCCTGCCTTGTACTAGCCTCTTCTTCCTAGGTTTTAGGATGTACTGCTCATGCACATTTCCCCAGACTAAAGGCTGCAGAGGCAATGGAAGTCAGATTTTGAGTGCTGAAACAGAAGCATGTTTTATTTTGCCACCTTAAAAAGCAAGTCTCAGGAGGAAGGCTGTCTCAAAGACACCCCTGCTGAAGGGCAGACTCCTACCCTATATAATCCATCAGGGCAGTTCAGCTAAAAGATCAGAGCGACTTGCCTCTTAAAACCTGCAGCTCCAAAAGTGTGAAGTACAGTGTCTATCAAAGCCCAGTTAAGGAAGGCCCCTTATTAAAAAGAAAAACAAACAAACAAACCAACACCCCAAAGCAAGACAACCCCAGACGTACAAGCAACACAACTACAGCACGTTCTGCAATCGACAGAGGTGCACCTAGGAGGGAATCTCAAGAATTTGTTTGAAAATAGGAAGTATTCAAGATGAAAATAAAATCAGTTGCCTGCTTTGCAGACAACACTCATTATTAATACCATGTAGATCTAGCCAGATGGGAGACAATATCCTGCACAGTACAACTGAGAATAACAACAGCAGGGAAACAAAACCATTCTTCTTTTCAACTGTAATACCACAGCTAGTGCTAAAAGTTATTTTCAGAAAGCATTCTGCAGGGTTTTTTTGAAATAAAAAGTGAAGTACAGCTTCCTACGAAGTCTTGCTCACAACAGCCACTGCAGCCAGACTGAAGCCATGATTCCCCTCTCAGTGTTGAAGAGGAGCTCTCAAGGATGTGTTTGACCACTACTTAAGTAGACATCATGATAATCTCCTAAACACCATTTGAACAGATTACATCTTCCCACCCCACCATCCCCCCAAGATATAAAAGTTGTATGTATATAGACCATTCAGTTCCACTCTCAAAGTGACTTGGCAAAGCCACCTCCAGCTAGTGATACCAGCTACTGAGCTTCCTTCCTCATATTGGAAGTAAATGAAGGCTTTTTCTAAGTACTTCCCATCTTTTAACCCTATGAAAAAATTAATAGGTCAATTACCATGATTCATATAAAGCTAACTTCCAAAAGATGAGCGAGTAGCGCTCCGTAAATACTGTCTTTCTAGGCAAAGTTATATATACTTTACACAGCGAGTACATCATTATTTCGCAATTACTTGTCTTGCTGGCAGAGTTCAACTGGAAGTGTTGTCTATAACCAAAGACTGGGTTAGTCCTTACATTTATTTTTGTCTCAGATTGATTTACAGGAATAAGAGGAAACAGTAAGACTTCTATGGATATATTCCCTTCATACATATATATAGCAAAAATGGGGAGGACAGGAAACGAAAAACCAACGTGAAGATGTGGGCTAGTTTTCACAAGCACTGTAAAAATAAATAGTAGCAGTGTACAAACATGTATCTTTTAAAAAACCTCTTTGTTTGTTTATTCACTGGAGATTACACAGCAGGCTTATTTAATGCTTCTGCCCAGGAGTGACCACCCCCAAACCTCCTTCCCAGCACAGCAGCGCCCCAGCAGCTCTCCCCACAGGGCTGGAATTTGCCTGAATGGGCAGCGCCGTGCCTGTTATAGCCACATTAAGAATTTTGTGGTATAAAGAATAACACTTCAGTGTTGGTGTTACCCAGTGTTTATTTTTAGACCTTATTTAGCAAGGAAAACAAGCTGTATTTATGTACACCTGAGAAATACAGGTCTGTACACATAATGCTGCTGAGACAACATTTCAGTGTGATTAGGATCATCACCTATTGCTGCCTTAGTGGAATGTGGCTATAGAAAGCATGAGTATCCTGAGCTGTGCTGTTTCTTGTCATTTTATGTAGTTTTCATAGAACATTTAGGTTGGAAAAGACCTTTCAGATCATCAAGTCCAACCATTAACCCAGCACTGCCAAGTCCACCACTAAACCATGTCCCTAAGCACCACAGCTACATGTCTTTTAAACACCTCCAAGGATGGTGACTCAACCACCCCCCCGGCAGCCTGTTCCAGTGCCTGACAACCCTTTCAGGGAAGAATTTTTTCCTAATATCCAATCTAAACCTCCCCTGGCTCAACTTGAGGCCATTTCCTCTTATCCTATCACTTGTTACTTTTATCCATGCTCTCCTAAGGCTAAGTAAGGAAAGGAGGCTCCCTGCCTCTCCCCACTCCTCTCATTTAAAAAAAAAAAAATTCAAATTCTACTAAAAACATCACCCTGCCTTCAGGCCCTGCCTGTGCATGTATACCCCTTCTCTGGCATACCCCATCCATTCCTTCCCACTTCTCAGCATAAATCCCTATGAGCTCTTCCCTCCCTCCAAAACCTTGCACCTCCAACAAAAAGCCTTCTGCCACATTCAACATGTTCCTGTGTTTTCCACCGTGACTACCCAGCACCCTGCCCCCCACACCTTGGCAAGCTGCCCAAGGAAGCCCCCAAGGCACCGCAGGGGCTCACCCAACCTCCTGAGCAGGGCGAGTGCCACCAGCCCCACTCCTGCTGCCAGAGGTGGCTGGCATGGTCCAGCGCACTAGCTGCAAGCAAACCCATGTGTCCCACGCACACTCCTTGTTTTGGGGTGCTCCAGAGGCCCTGAGCCAGAAAACGGGCATCTTCCCTCAGCACCGTGAAGTAAGTGAAGTCTCTCAGGGGCAGCCAGCCACCCCATTCACCGTGGGGAGGTGGTTTAGATGCCTACAAGGGCTTTGCCAGCCACAGCAAACTCCCACCCAGGCTGTTCCGGCAAGCCCAGCCTGGCCTCATGGCAGGTGCTCCTGGCCCAGAGCAGCTCTAGGTCACACAGAGAAGCCATACACAGGTTTTCCTTACCAAACAACAACAAAAAAAAGACTATTACACATTAGGTCTTACTTTAAAACTTCAATTTTGGTACCATGAATATGTAATTTGCTTGTCGCTTTCTAAAGTTTGTCCTCTGAAGATGAGAGCAGAGTTACAGGCTCACAGAACTACAGCACAGCCTAGGCTGGAAGGGACCCTGAAAGATCATCTGGTCACACATTTCGGAAGAAAGGGAGCCCAGATGAGATTATCTAGCACCCTGTCCAATCACACCTTGAAAACCACCAGTGATGGGGACTACCACCACATCCCCAGGGAGGTTGTTCCAGTGATCATTGTCCTCACTGGAAAGTAATTTATTTTTTCAAGACAAAAATCTCTCCTGGTACAACTTGTACCCATCGTCCCTTGTCTTCTCTATGTGTCCTTATGAAGACAGAGTTTCCATCCTCGTTGTAGTCCCCTTTAAGTACTGAAATATGGTGATATGGCCCCTGCCCCCCCTCCCCCAAGCCTTCTCTTCTCCAGGTTAAATGCCTGGTCTCCAAAAGAAAGAACAGGAAGATAAAACCCAGTGCCTTGTGCTGCCAGTGTATGACCCCAAAGACTGATTCTTCCCAGTGGGGCAGAGGACAGAGGTGAGCAAAGGGGCAGGCTGCAGCACAGCTGGAAGACGCACAAACAGGAGGTGGATGCTGTTCTCCTTCAGAAGCCGCAGCTTTGTTTCCTTAGAGTAGCTGACTAGACCGGTGGTTTTGTCAATTTTACTTAAGAGTTTAAAAGAGAGTTGCAAGGTTATAAAGCACAATTTCCTCCAATATACCTTACAGTATATTCCTCCAATTTTCAGTAAAAGAAAACCAGAATCAATGCAAACCAATGAATTTTATATTACTAAAATACAAATATTTCAAAGGTTACATTTTGTAGACTGTTAGCTACGTGCTCTCTGACAAGAACTGAAATACATTTCGTAGTCAATTCACTGGGAAAACAGGTCTATTTTTCTTTTTGAACCAAGTTAGTCCAGAAATATTATATGTCAGTTCTCAATCAGTACCAAGATGTCAATATACAGCTTTCAGTAATATTTTATTAAAAAAAAAATCAATAAGAATAGCCTAAATTTAGACATGGGATATAAATCCTTTAATCACAACCTGTTCTTGTCACCGTAAATTTAAAAATTACTCCAGCTTTCCACATGCTTTCCTTTATTTTTTTTTTTTAACTACACATCTCTCCTGCATCATTATTAGTCTTTTCTATGTTACCACCCAGTGTTCTTCACCATCATTCAAACCTCCCTGAGTGATTATTATTCAGCTACAAAATTAAAACCCCAACTGATCTTAAGTCACATAGAGCTTTTAGAATCCATCTGGTGAATTTTATGCCGAAAATCCTAGGTAACATGATTTACAAGAAGCATACAGCAATATTTCAACATCACACTTCCATAAAATCAAGTTCTATTTGATTCCAAAATATATGTATGCTTCCATTTTTAAACTTTCAACTTCTGTCTTAATCCAAATGCATATAGGAGGATACTTGGAAGAACATTAAGTTGGTATGGCAAGTTGACTACTCATCAGTAAATAGTTCTCTTGTATCTATAATAGCTAAAGCTATTAAGACAGAACATTAATACCACCTCTGCAAGATCAATTGAAATAGTTTGACAAAAGGGAATGTGGTGACCGGAACAAGTGAAATTTAACTTGAAGTGTTCCCTGCTAGCCTTGCCTTACACTTCTGATGTATATAGGCACTGATATTTGACTGCTTAAGGTTCAAGAAATGTGTAAAGTGAAGTTAAAATTTGAAAGCAAGGTTAGTACACCAAAACTGCCTTAAAGCAAAGCCTGAATGTCCGTTTTTGAAAGTACCTCTGACTAGTTCTTAAACAGCACACACCCCCTCCTAGCACGAAATAGAAGTCCTCTAAAGAAGTATTTGTCATATGTAAATATCCTTGCAATGGCGCGACCCAAACTTTAACAGCGTCAGTACATTTTTATCTAAAACAATTCGAGGATCCAAGTGCACGATTAAGTCCTTCCACAGCAGTATGTCTGATACACACAGATGATGTACTGGCCATCCTTTTTGTTATGAACAACTTGTGGCACTGCCCAGAATTCTAACTCCATCTGTTTCTGTGTTTTACATGAGAGGTAGAAAGGTGCAGATGACAAATTTATTTATTTCTGTTAAAGTGCAAGAACCATAACCTCGTCTACAATTGCATCCTCCCAACAAGTTTGCTCCAATGACAAAAGAATTCTCAGCTTGTTTCTACTTTTGCAATCGACAATTCCAATATCTATTTTTTCTGAGTGTCCAGTGCATTTCTTTTACTAGAAAAATAATTGATAACAACTTACAGTATAAATGGAAAACATGACGTCATTCAGAAACACTTGAATAATAACCAACCAGTAAGTTTATAACCAAGAAATACTGGAAAATCAACTCACTCTCTCAAACTTGGCTAAAGCTGTTTTGGCTTGACAGCCTCTGAACCCTGTTTAAGGAACACACTTCTTCCCTTTCTCACCCCACACATAGTTGTCTGCAAAGACATTTAATTTCCAAGTCCCCAGACAAACCTCTTTGCTTTAAAGCCTTATTTGCCATCTTTTAAACAGCGTCTTGTCACACCACACAGACAAAACAGGCACAATTTCTGTTTGATAACCCACTTCTCAAAGTAAGTCTTTGAGTACCGCGGCCACTTCAGTGCAATGCTCAGAAACTGAGGGTAACAGGCTTGCTTGAGTACAAAAGCTTTGTGAAAATGTAAAAAAAACCTTCCCACTGATACATGGGAGGGGGACCGGGGAACAGGCTCAGGGTCCTTGTGGCCAGGCTGTGAGTGCTGCAGGCTCCTCTTGTCAGCTGTGAGAACTGAGCAAGCAGAACAATTTAAGAAGCTTATTATCAGTTCAGCGAGCAAATGGAGTTAAACACACACATAGCAGAGTCCCAAGTTACAAGCCAATTAAAAGCTTCACATTATCGCACCACCTCACTGAAAGCAGTAAGGAGGAACAGAGTCAACTTTGGAGGTCTGTTCCCTCTTTATAAGTAAGACCAGACTAAAATGAAGAGGAAAAAACCCAACACAAGAGTCCATGCAGTCACCAGCCCTGCAGCCATCATTTTGACACAGGACATCCCTGAGCATCTGGTCGCAAAACACACACTGTTTTTATTTGTTGAATACTGATATTACCTTAATGTAGCTTATTTGGGGTAAGCCTGTACACAGCCCTTCAAAAGGAAAATCACCTCTTTGCTAAGGCATGTTTTCATAGCGCTGAGTAGCCAATTTCTGCACAGCTTCTATTTTGCAGTGAGTAGTACTAGTCTCTTCTATTACACCTAATGAAAGCAGAGGAGATCATTTGGATGCTAGGGACTGTACACTACAGCAGCTCCAAATTCAGTAACAAAAATAACTAACATAATGGGGGCATCATTTTCATTTTCCTATGGTGATATGGCAATCAAAACCATGCACATTTAAGTAGCGATAGACAGCATAGCTACATATCTGGTTAGAACCATAGCAGGGTGAGAACTAACTGTATTGATTTCATTCCACCAGGATCCAAGCCAGGGAAGAGGAACTGGGCCAGCTTACAGCAGCTGAGCAAGATGGTATTTTTGATAACTGCCTTCTGGCGCTCAAATCTAATTTCCGTACAAAACACCCATTTCTTTTGCAAATGGAGGGTTCTTCATAATTTTCTATATATGCTTCAGTCAACAGGCTTGAGGAAATGTGGATCACAACTATTTGTTTTACAGGGTGTGGGATACTGATGTGAGCAACAGCAGCTTGCCTCAGACTTCATAATTATCAAAATCTCTTGCAAGTTTGAACAAATTATGCAATTAAAAAAAAACCCCAAACAACAAAAGCACCATGAAGTGTCCTCCAATTCTTCCATTATTCATGAAATCAGAAATAGGCAGCTTGACATAAGGCATTCAAGCTGTTATGAAATTCATTTATTTGTAAATGACAAATGAAGCCCCTTTAAGTGCAACAGCTTTTCCTGGGGAGTCAATTTATCTAAAAGAAATTAAGACATTATCATACCAAGACATAATTATGGGATTTTATACATAGTTGCAACCTGAAGTACCACAACTGTGCTATAGACTTCTACAACAAAAAAGATTAATCTTACATTGTAGACCCTGTCAGATTTGCTTCTGGGAGGGAATGGGGGGTGTCTGTACACTCACAGCATATATAGGTGTCTGTATATTCATAGCATAATTTTCATCATACTCACTGTACCAAAACAGCTTGAAGTAGAAATATTTGGCCTTGGGAAACAAATTACTAAATTGCCTGCGTACATAGATACAGGCAATCTGGGCGCTCCAGAATATGCCTAACCAAAACAGCTCAAACCCACAAGCTTGGGGTTTTCTAGCTTACGTTTGCACATGGGCACAGCAGATCGCTCTCCTTCTCTGCCCACCCTGCAAACGTGACTGTACGCCGGCTTGGCGAGGCGGAGAGGAGCAGGAGTGGAAGGAATGCAAAGGAATGCTCTGCAAGCCGGACGCCCGGAGCATCACGCCCGGCCCCACAGCACTTCTATGCCATTGCCTCTCCCATGCCACTGCCAGCTGGTCCAATACAGGGGTTTGGCAGGTTGCAGCTGGAACAGGCAGCAGTGGCTGACACCTGGGAGGGAGGTGACAGAACAGCTCTTTACAGCTAAGAGGCAGGTGTCAACCTGCCTAAATTAGGGAATCTCACACCTAAACCACGCAATCTGACAGGCCTGATTTAGGATTTTGCTTAATGCTTGAATTTGTTGTAAATACAGTACTATGCCTGAGCATGGCAACTAGCTTCTTTCAAAACATTAAAACCTGTCATATTTCAACTTCAGCAATCTAAACATACCCCTCCTTAAGGGCATCGCTGGGCAAATCAAAATGCAGGGCTGATATGGTTCTACAAGGCAAGTAGGAAAGGCTTTTATCTGGGGCAAAGTTATTAGAAATACATTTTATTTCACGTGTTTATCTTATTTGTGAAACAATGGTAGTGATGTTTGAGAACACTGGGGAGCATGATAATAAAGCTTAGAGCATCATCCTCCATCATCTGCACACAAAAAAACCCCAGACCAACCTAATATTTTGGCATATTGAACCCAGAGAAGAAAGAGCACCACTTTGATAGCCTCCAGAGGCAAAAAAAGCTTTTAAAAAGGAAAAGAGAAGCAAAGATTGTATGCGGAAAGACAAAGTTAAAGCATTATGAAGGTTTAACTACATGCTCTTAAAATTTTAGGTTTTATTCTCTGCAATTGCTCAAGCCTCCGTTTAAAAAACAAGTCAATCTTTTAGAGCAATACAGTGAAAATTCCCTTAATGTGCACATCCCAGAGCCCTAGAGGGGTTCAGAGCACTGTGCCCCTTCCTAAGGGTCAAAACATCAGTTCTTTGACATTGCTGTACTTTTAAGTGTATTGTTAACAGTAATTCTTTGGTAGATCAAAAAAGAAAAGCTCAAGAAATGGTCTACAGCATCGTGTAATAAGCCAGGTTTGTAACAGACAGACCAGACTGTACAGCTTCAGACTAAGGTCAATGAAAACAAGCGTAATAGCCAAGCTCAAGAAACCAGGGCCAGGCAGAAGGCTGTCTCAGGGCTGCGTAGAGAGACAATCTGCTCCCTCCTTGTGGAGCATCCCAAGTGCTATTGTCTGGGATGTGGTAAAGCAGGGAAGAGATCCTCCTTTCTCCTTCTTCTGCCTGACATTCACAAAATAGTGTTTCTTGCTTATCAGGGACATCAGCATTTTAGATTTCTCCAATCTGTCTAAATGACAGAAGAATTAGAAGCTAACTTCTGTACATCACAGGGATATCTAAAGGAAAACCACGATGTCCATCTAATATACACGTAAGAATGAGATCTCGCTAAGAAACTGCTTCATCAATCACAGTTCAAAATTTAAAGAGAGCAGATACATTTGCAGCACACGCTGCATGTGCCTGCATGCTTCTGATTTGAGCTGGAAGCCAATACAGCCAACATGGAAATGACATGCGCGGATTGCTTTCCTTTGCAGAGACCAGTCCTGGACAACTAGGACATACTACAACAGCACAGAGAGAATAAAGATACAGGTATTTTGAAGGTAAAACTTAGCAAGTACCACAGTGATTGCATTCCTGAAGATGATAACGTACAAATTAAAGAGACAGAGCTAGGAAAAGCATATTAGGCCATGTATACAAATTTACATACATGAAACAGATTGGGGGGGGGGGGTGGGGGGGGGCGGGAATCAGTAATGGAAAATGAAAACATTTGGTGGTGTTAAGTCTTCAATATACTAGCTCCCCACTTACCTTGGAACTTGGTAAGAACTAATCCATTTCCAGTAAAAACCATGATACTTGAATCCCATCAGAAGGACTGTTTGCCTTATTTGATTTATAAAGTCAACACAGTAAGAGTAAATAGCCTTCTAACACAAACACAGCTGCCAAGAACTCTGACTCGTCTTTTGGAGCAGTTCTGTTGTGTTCGTACCACTACATGGCTACACACAAGGCTAACTGATATCTAGAGGACAAATTACACGCTTCTCTGCTCAGGAGCATCAGCAACATACGTTATGGAAAACAGCATTACTGTGGATGTTTACAGACGAACTATTAATAAGAAACATCACATTCAAAATCAGTTTCCTAGCTTCTTTTCCCTATTTTGGCTGGGACAGAGTTCATTTTCTCTCATACTATGAGGCTGTGTTTTGGATTTGTGCTGAAAAGAGTGTTGATAATACTGGTGTTTTCAGTTGTTGCTAAGGAATGTTTGTATCAAGCCAAGGACTTTTTCAGTTTCTGATACTGCACCTGCGTTCCCAGCTTCTTCTCTCCAAGAAGCTGGGAGGAGACACAGCCAGGACAGCTGACCCCAACTGACCAAAGGGTCATTTCATGCCATAAGGTGTCATGTTCAAGATGTAGTCTTAGGGGAGTTGGCCAGAGGGATCCCTGCTCAGGGACAGGCTACTGATCACTGGGTGGTGAGCAGTTATTGCACTGTGCATCCCTTCTTTTTCTATACTCCTTTATCAGTAATATAATATTACTTCTTCCCCCTTTTCCTGTCCTAATAAACTGTTTTTATCTCAACCCTCAAGGTTTTTTCTGAAGCTCTCTCACAACCCACTTTGGGGGAGGGAGGGGGATGAGAAAGCAGCTGTGTGGTGCTTAGTTGCCAGCTGGGGGTAACCACAATACTTCTGGGGAAAAAATAAACCAAAATGAGTTGTTTAAAATCCTAGGGTGGTTTAATCAAGATAAGAATATAAAGGACAACTTCAGAAGACCCTCTGAACATAAACCAATAAGAAAGATTTTGCTATGGAGGATTACATATATATCTCATTAAAATGGAAAATACTGAAAAAGGGAAAAGAGAACAGTTTCTACATAATTAAATCTTCATTCTCAACATTACTCCTAGTTTCAACAGAGAATTGAAAAATCTTTGCAAGTCTACATTACAGTTATATATTTATGAAATGGGATGATTAATCTCTACTAGGAAAAGAATAGCACAAAAATACACAGTACACCTGTAGATTTCACAAGGGACAGTAGGCCTGACAAAGTTTTCCTTGCTGCATATATTCTTTAGAAAGCTATGTTTCAAGTAGGTTTTGGACTTCACAGAGCAAACAATGGCTGAAGGTATGTATAAACATTTAACTCTTTCACGTGTGTCAAATGCTGGACAGAGCTAAGTTTTTTTAATTATTTGAAATTCTCACCAATAATTCTAACACAACTGATAATTTATTTTTAGAGAGAAAATACATGTAATACTTAGGAAATAATTCTGTCACAAGCGTTTAAATATGGTCTTTACAAAAAGGTTCCGCTCACTTGCACACATTGCATGGAAAACCTCCACAGATCACCAGCCTCTGAATGATCATTAATACCACTCAGAGCAGAAGGCTGTTCACAGATATCTACAGGCAACAGCAATAACTGTGAAGACAAAGGGATGAAGCATGTGTAGGGGGTCCTAGCCGAGCCCACCCAGACAAGCAGCTTAAGGACTTTCCGTGGGGAAGGCTGTCATCCTCACCTTTGATACACCGTACAGGTCCATCCTGCACAGGCTGGCCCTCCTCCAAGACTACCTTCCCCAAAGTTACTAGATAATTCAAAACACCTCATTCTTTATACTTGGTCACCCACAGACATTACTCCCCACATACATTTGTACCAATGGATGCTGAATTTTATCTGCCATTTAGTGCTCAGTCCCTTGGTACTACTTTTTCTAATAAACTTTAATGACTACTCTCTATATGACTATTCTTAACACCTTCTCAACAGAACACCCCATCTTGGTATTCACCCATTTTTCCACATTCAGCAGAATGCAGAAAATGAATTCACCAGACAGTAAAGAGCTTTCAAGATGTTTAGGGTCTTTGGTGAACATTCCTATAAATACCTTTTAGGAAATCCAAGCATACTTCTCCTTCTGGGTCCCTCCAGCCCATGTATTTGCTGACTTCCTGCAAGAAGTCCAATTGGTTTACAAGATACATTTCCTTACAAACAGCACATAGGCTCTTCCCAGTATATCGTATATTGTCTATTCACTTTTATCCTTGAAAATTTTGATTTGTCACTCTTCAGTTCTCTAGATCTTGGAAGCCTTTGTATTGAGGCTAATTTCCTCTGGCATCAAATATAGTTTAAGCAATGAATTAAAGTATATTCCATTGTAAGACAGACTTGGATAAGAAACACTCCTTAAACTCCTCCATGAAGAATACTGATGCAAATAATTAGCTTCAATGACACAGCCTTATGTTTCTTGACTGCTCCTTTCACACGTGAACTGCTTCACAACCTGCCACGAAGTCTGGCAGGGTCTGTGTGATGGGGTGGGGGTGGGGTGTTCACTGTCCTTTTTATGCCTTTATCAGTTTGCTCCTCAAAAATATTTGTCTTTTAATGTTATTATTTAATATTTAAATTTCCAAGGATTATGTTCTCTTCCATTTCTCATTGTGATATACATCCCTTGGTCTTTTTATTTCCAATATCCTCCTTTATTCTGATGTTTAACCATGTTTAAAGGATTCAAAGAAAGTGCTATTTTGATAGATTTTTTTTTTGTATACTCTTACAGGAAACAAAAAAGTATGTTTTCTATCATAAAAAAAAGCCTGAAGTCTAATATTTGGCTCAGAGTTGCACTGTGCATCAGAAGCACAAAATAAAAGGTAGCCCCCACCCCACAGTGATCAGAGTTGTAATAATAATAGGGCATTAAAAATGACGTAAGGCAACCATGGCAGGAAAACTGGTCAAAGATTAAACACTACCTGTATTTGGCAAGTGTTGCAGAAAAAGGAGGTTTCATTTATCCAAGCAGAGTTTTGGAGTGTCAGTAAGGTGAACTCTATAGCTCCTCATGAAAGCAGGATGCAGGAGAAGGGGTGCAATGAGATCGAAACTGCTATCTGCACCGCTGTGCAAAGGCTTCCTGAAGCTGAAATCTCTGTCTTACGAGAGACAATAATGGTTATGCCTGACAGAAGACAAAGCTGAGTCTGTATGGCTGGAGAACGCTTACACGTAGAGAGCTTCCTGCACAGTGCTGAAGGCATCTGGTTTTACAGACCTGATGTCAACTACACACCAAAACCAAAAAATTAATAATTAGGTATCTGAAAGCCTTCACCCACTGCTCCTTCCTATCTGGGACCCTACCCAGTGTCCCCCTTCATCTTGATTCTTTTTCAAAATGAGAAATCTGCACTCAACTTACTCAGTTATGGCTCCATCTCCAAAGCATGGGGCTCCGCAGCCTGCTAAGTATGTGGCTCTAGTTATAACTGGAAAATACGTTCACCAGTAAACGCATAATGAACAATGGAAACATGTACCCAACACCCAAGTTCACTACGTAGCGTATAACAGGTTAAGTTTTAGTGTCCATTAAATGTATCTATACCATCCACTAATCCAGCAATATAATCTTTTCTCCAAACGCTTCTTACAACTACCTGCAATTTAGCAATAAAAATACCTTATGTGGATCAACAAGTTGTATAATCAAAACGTGAACGAAAAGCCTGAAGCTGGATGATTTTTAGATTTTTTTTTCTTTTTTTCCAAACCTAGTCCTAAAAACTTTGCTGAATGACAGGCTTCACAGATATCCATGTACCTGTTTACCTTACACAGACCTTTCTAAAACAGGGACGGGCAACTCTCACGATAACATCCAGCCTACATTTCCAACTCCTACACTGCCAAAAGCTAATACACCACAAACACTATTTGCTTAAGCAGCACGTCTTGTAACCACAGTGGTCAAAGGTTATAGCGACGTACAGTGTATGTGGGGCAGTAATACTATTTATGATCAAAACAAGCTTCTATTTCAGAACCAGAGAAGCAACTGCATGCCATAAATTTTTTCAGGACATATCAATATATCTGTTCAAAGAGTCTATGAAATCTGTCTGCCTTCCTAAACAACTAAGTGATTGAAATGCAGTGATTGCCAGCAATCCACTCACTGGTGCTGAACTAGCTGCCTCCTGGCTGTATGCTGCCCATCATACAAGTCACACAGATTACGAGAGGTTTTCCCTTTCCTACACTGGGCACATAAAGTCATATGTCACAGGAAAGTCAGCGTACCGATGAAGACAGCAGCTTGAAACAAACTTCTGCCACTGGAAAGTGGGTTTTCTGAGAAAGGCCACGGCCACGCAGAGACTCCATGCATTGCTAGCCAGTAGCGACACACTCCTGCGGGGGGGAAGTGTCAGAGCAGACTGGCACTTAACCTTTGCAACATGCACGATAAGCCCGTTTTGTAAACCACACCTGGGTTCCTGTCCGCAGGCTTGCTGGCAGCAGGCTCAGCCCAGGACGGGAGGGGCTGTAACCAGCCCTCCCACGCCTGAAAGCCTGAACAGCAAGGGTTGAAGGCACTGCTACAGCTGTCAGCACATCATGACAAGCAGATAGTGGCTCACAAATATTCTCATATACAGAGCATTTCCTTGAGGATGGCTACAGCATCTCCAATGTATCAGGGAGGGTGAGGTTCATCCTGACTTCACTTCCCCGAGTAAACAGACATCCCCCTCTGAGCTAGTAGCTCCCAGCTTCCCTCTCACTTTCTGGAGAGCTGGGGGTACTCCTAGGACCCATCACCACCTCCTAAGGGTGGAATTTAGAAGTGCCTATTCTACTGTACTTAAAGGGAGCCTGAGACAACCAGCAGACAGATGTCGGATGAATTCCTGCAGAGCACCTAACTGTGCACAGTAATGCAATTTGTGCACTCTCCTGCCAGGAAGGCGTTAGGGTGTATACAGCAAACAGGAGGATTTTCTACAGGTATTTTCAAAATACCACTTGTCTTCACTTGCCTGCTTACCAACATGGCCCTGCATGATGTAATAGCAGTGCAGGCAGGTTTTATTCAAACGTTTTTTGGGAAAAAACCAACCCTCACAACTCAAAACTCTACATTTTTATGAACATTAAGCAGCAGAACATACATCCCTTCAGGCAAGGGACATCTAATGATGAATTTTCAACTAAGGATCAAAGGCTTCTAAAAGAACACACGAAAAATCAGGGTTTCCAACAGACTAGACTATCTAAAGCTCACATTTTCAGGATCCATTATATATGACTATACCCTGCATGAGCTGCCTTTGGGTTCCTGAACGAAGACAGCACTCCTTCACTGTCAGAGAGGCAGACCTTGAGGGAACAAAAGGGCAGAATGGCAAGGCTTTGAGAATGGAAAAAACCCCAGCCACAGCATCTCAGCGAAAGAACTAAAATACTATGTATTTAATTCCATAATTATCTCCTTGGACTGCTGAAGAAATGAAACATAGCCTCAAAACCTATTTAATCAAAACTGAAACATTTAAACAGCAGAATGCCTAAAATAGATGAAGGGAACCTCGTTCTTGGTTCAATACTGACAAATCGGCACTCGAAGACATCATCTTCACCTGTGACAAACCTGTTTAAATGCTCATTAGCTGGTATCACATCCCAGGAAAGAGTCTATTTTCAACAAATTAACACAGTAATAGCACCAGCTTTCCAATACACGCTTTCAGGTTCAGCACTTGCTCAAGCTGAATGCTCAGAGCAGCATGAAATAGACGGGCACTCGCGCTCTGTTAACCTCAGAGATAAGAAATAAACCCAAGGAGAACTGGGAGTTTTCATAGTTTAATGAAAGCACAGCACGAGTGATGCTTGAAAAAGGTCACTAGGAAGCAACAGCAGTGCATTTGTCCTAGCAAAAAATGCTCGACCTTTATTTAACCTTAATCCCATTATCCTTTTCCCATTATGACAATAAATCCCACCGAACCAAAGGGAGGTAATGCTATTTTCTTCCTGGGACTAGGTTTAAAAGAATCCCCATGGAAAGTATGCAGTAAATACAGGACACTTGCAAAGAATTCTTTTTTATATATGTATGCGCATTTATATTAAATCTGTTACCAGAGGATGAAAAATAACAAGCAGTAAGAAAAAAGAAATAACCTTAATGAACTGCATTTGTCTTTCTGTTTACATGCAGGATAAAAGATTTTTAAGACAACACATCTATCTGATGTTCTGGTATGCAACCTCAACATTGATTTTTTTTTTTTCCAGGATCATCTAACAGGAGCAGGATGCTACTTTTAAAAAAAAAAAAAATCTTCCACAAAACCAGAGATCTGATTAAAGATAAAAATCAATACGCAAACCCCTTACGTTTCCACATTTATAAATAAATATGTAACAAGACTATGAGGAAAATCG
Source organism: Rhynochetos jubatus (assembly GCA_027574665.1). Classification (NCBI taxonomy): domain Eukaryota; kingdom Metazoa; phylum Chordata; class Aves; order Eurypygiformes; family Rhynochetidae; genus Rhynochetos; species Rhynochetos jubatus. The sequence goes on along the minus strand of CM050649.1, from coordinate 52,884,083 downwards.
ATGAGTTGCTCTCTAGAATAATAGCGTTTCTTCACAGAAAAAGAATATATATGGACCCTAATTATTCTTTTACTAACGTATGTCATACTTTATTAAGCATGGCTTTGCTCAATTTTAGCCAGGTGCCTGGAATGCAAAATCCCCTTCTGTGTAAAAAAAAAAAAAATATTAGCAGCAATATCTTTTCATTAGGAATAGAAGAAACAGCTGGACAAATAAAGCAATTTTGTCAGAGGAGGAGAATTCTCACATTCTGCACTATTCATGAGTTAAGTACATCCATGCCCAGGTGCTTCTAGGATGATTTTCTCTATTCTACAGACACCTGCATGCTCTCTTCATATTAAACTAAACAGTAGGAGGCAAGATATATCAAAATCAAAAAAACCTGCAAAAGCTGTAGTTGAGAATGGATTTTACACCAGGTCTTTTGTCTCTCATAATGTTAAAAACAAGGAACAGGAAAGCCCTCTTCTCACCACCTTCTCTTTGGCCTTCATTTTACACTTGACATAAGTAAATTAAGAGGCATTGCTCAAAAATAGCTTCCTCAAAATTTGTCCCACGCAACCTATAAGTATTCATAAAAGAAATTCAAGCCTCCTGACCACAGAGGAGAAACTTTTGAGGCAAGAAAAAAAAAAACCCTGATCTCTCCAACCAATACCTATCTTAATACATTGTTATCAGCCTTTTGAAAGTATTACAAAAGTGTGTTTACCAACAGCAAAAGTTGTTGGGTTTTTTTGCAACAGTTGAGGAAAGGTAGATATATGCAGAAATGGCACAAAGGCAATACTAAAATTTTAGAAATTCAGGTTATAGTTCCATGCTTCACCCATGGTATCACTGTATCTTGATAAAGTAATTACATGCATATATATCCTTAATCCTGTTGTGAGAAGCATGCTAGATGCTTTGAAGTGTTAGCAGATTCACTGCTTGTTTATTCCTCTATAATTTTTTAGAGCTTTGACACTAAAAAGAGTTTCACTCTCGGCTTTGAAGTCAACATGTCTGAAAAAAAAAAAAACCAACACACCTACCATCTTTCCAATGTCTCTCCCCACCCCCCTTTTTTATTGTTTCACTTTAAGCAATCTGAAAAGCTCTACTTCCTTGTAGGGGATCAGGTCACTGTCACTGACTAGCAAATTTATCTTCCTTGCAAAACTCTGACCTCACTAAGTAAGCTAAGTAGAAAAGGAAACATCACAGCAAACGTCACGAGTTAGCGACTTCAGTTAATTTTTATAGTAGAGTACTCAAGCTGGGATGAAAAAAAAAAGCATGATACATCCTGATAAGGTTGACGGAAAGCAATACCAGTTGCTCATTATTAGTTTCCATCCATAGCTACAGTCATGTCTTGGTAGCACCAGCTACACAAAAGAACACGCTACACATAAATAAGCATTCCCATTTCTGTAGTTCCCCCAAGAAAACCTCAGTGTGAGCTTCCCGTCACCGAGACCATTCTTCAGAGGAGAGTCAGCTGCAGAGAAAAATCACTGAACAATTTACCAGAACTTGCCCATGTGTATCTGAAGCAGAGATTTTTTTCTGTTTTCAGAAGAACCAAAAAGGTCCCACAAAAAAAAAAAAAATGAAGAGCAAATGGATTCCTTCCTTACTACTGACATCAAAGCTGTCAGTGCTGTGCACTTTACCTCAGCGGCGATTCACATTGGTAATCACTTAAGACTTCTGTCAGAGTAGTGTTAGCGCAGGTGTAAGAAGAACACTACTAATATTTTGCATTAAATATGTCAAATATGGAGAAGGTTTTTGAAACTGAAAGCTTTCCACAACTGCAACAAGTGGGGGTTAACCCCGCACTGCCTCACAGCTGTTTATACTGTCTCCCCAACATAAGGCACATACGCAAGACATGTGGACGCTCAGCACCCCAGCTTTGAACTGCAGACACCCCACCTCCTCACCTCCCTGAAATCAATCCCAGGATGTGTCTTTGATGTTTCTTCCCTTATCACCTTCCCTAAGTGATCAGGACCTGGAGGAAGGCAACCACCTTCAGCTTTACGTGCCTTCTGGAACTTCTCAAAGAGATGCACAGTTTCATATCCATCACTTCCAACCCTTCCTAAAAAAAAAAGTGGACTGTTTGCACTGTCCCTGCCAACATACCCCTCTCTCTAGTGTACCCCCTGTCTCCACACACAGGTGTGAGGACAAAGTTTAAGATGCCTTTGCAAACCTCTCCTCCCCATACACATTTGTCTACTACTCACACCCTGTTAGTCAAATGAAACCACTACACATCTTTCAGCTAGCTATACTTTAAAAGACGAGACAGAAAAGTAGCTAAAGAAATCTCCACCTTTCTCAATAGTTTACCATATCCACTGGGATTAACTTATCTCCTACACGTGTCTGTGCTGTACACAAAACACCTCGCTCCTGCCTATAATTTGCTGTTCTGCCAACCATTTTAAAGAGCACATGCCCTCGTGCTACAAGCAAAGTGTTAAAAGAGCTGCTACTTATCCATACTTAGCAGACAAATCTGTGTAGGAGATGAAATATATGCTATTTTCAAAGGCAAAAATCATTTAAGGATATTTTATAACATTCAAAACAGGACCTTAATTCTCCCCACGCACATTTACACTGCCCTCAACTTTTTGTCAAGAGCAATAAACCAAGGCTAGATATCAAGAATAGTTTTATAATGATTCTGAAAGCTCTTAAAACTGAAACTAAGCAATTATACGTGGCCTCATATACTCCTTTCCCTTCAAATGTGCTGAAAAAATTTGCCCTTGGGCATGTGAGACTCTGACAGTGGGTTCCAGTTATGGCTCCAAATGAGAAGCACAGCTCAGCAGAAGAGAAAAGGTGTGTTTTTCTGACAACTACCGCGGCTCCCTAACTACCATAGTAACAAATCCTGAAACACTGGAGGACAGCATGGATGTGCTAGGAATAGATCTGATATTTGATGATGCTGTAGATGGCAGCAGGATCTCTTCTACTCTCTCCTAGCCCTAAAATCCTCCATAAAAATCTTACGGAAAACCAGCAAGGCTGCTTCTGCTTTAGCGATACAATACACTTGACAATGTTCAATTCCTTTCTACTAAATAAAAGGTAGATGCCTGCATCAGCAGAGCCCAGGCGAAAAGAGCCACAGTGACATGCTGGCCTGCTGCAGTTCAGCTCCAGATGTGCTCACCGTCTGGTGCCATAAACCCCACCACATTCCGAACAAAAAAGCCAATGTTCGCTAACAGCATTATGGCTGACATTTTCACTTCTTCCAGGAGCCAGCAAGCTTGCATCTGATGTTTTTCTTGTACAAAGGAAGCTCTCAAAGCAAGGAAAGTGGAGACTGTACCACATTTTTCATGGAAGCTAACCAGTAGTGTCATTTATCTTTTCAGTGACTACACAGTGCCAACAAGTGAAAAACCTAGGTAACAAGTCAACCGCAATATATTAAAAAAAAAAAACCCATTACCTACTTGAATGTACTGACTGGATTTAGAAATTGATAAATATTCAGCAATTACGGTGAGAGCGTGCATTCAAAAGATACACCAGCTGCAGCACTGACAACAAGAAATATGAAAACTGCATACAATGATGTTACATCCGTGATTCTTTCTTGGTTTAGTTACTTTTAAAAATCAGAAGAGTATACATCCTGGATCAAAACATACCGTCAAGAAAGATATGCCAAAAAGGTTCTGATCTTTTTTTCATTTCTTTTTCTACACCAGTTTTCCTTTGCTAACCTGGAATTACACCCTCACAACTTCAGTTAATAAACCTACTGATCAGGGTTGCTACATTAGGGAAAGTGAACGAGAACTGCAGTGGTTTTACACATAAGCACAAAAAACCCCAAACCGCCCCAATGGGTATACCAGAAGGGCAGCAGTTGCTTATTCCACACTTCCTTCTATATCCCAGGCTCCTGCACCCACTTCTTTTCTCCTCTCCTCTTCCACCTGCCATGAACCAGTATGTCAGTGCTCCTTCTCCAGGTTAGTGGGCAAGAACGGGTGCTTGTTTGGACTATAATTAGTTGGTCTAATAAAAAGAGGTTATCTGTCCACAAACCTTGCCTCACTGGAAAGATATGTTCATCGGATTTAGCAGAAGGCAGCTGACTACGGTGCTCCTTGCCAGGACTGATTAGCCATGGAGTAACTGTGGTCAGAACAAAGTTCAGGACGCACCTGTACAAGAAAAGGCTTTTGTTTGATCGTGGCAGCAGAAAGCAGCTCTGCTGAACGCAGCACCCCGTATCACCACACACCCCGGCCGAGAGTCGGCACCTGCACAGGAATCCTGCACTCCTCCCAGGGTCCGTTCCATTCACACACACCTCAAGAGTCAGGGCTTGAAAAACCTGCCTGCCCACAGGACATGAAAAGGGGAGAGGGAGGAGGGGGTTGAGTTGGCTTAGGTAACGCAAGACAGTAAGTATTTTGGCAAGGAAGAGGAGGAGTCAGAGTTGAAGCAAAAGTTGCATCCCCTCCTATGCATGCAAGATTAAAGCTTGGAAGAAGGAAGAAGAGGTCTACGCACAGACAAGAGGATGGCCTTCCCCCATGCCTGAACTGACAGCAGGAAGAGGAATGGGTTCAGCTGGGGTAGCAGGCAACGGCACAAAGAAAATGACAGGTACATCATCAAACGGCCAACTATACCCACCTTCTCTACCTCACTGAGAAAGATTAATGCTACCAACAAAAAACAACTCCAAAACCACCACCACCAGCAGACAATTCAGCATCCAAACTTGTTAAATGAGAACACAAATGGTGTCTTGAGAATGAAGTTCTCCCAAACAAGGTATTATTTCTGACCACAGGCAAGAGGACTATGTAACTGTAAAGGAGAAGTATTTTTTGTTTTTGCTTCTAGTACCTTTTTACTGATGCACTGAACATTCCTGAACGAAAAGGAGAAAGTCAGCTACCACGGGAAAGCGGAAAGATTCTTGTACCCGAAGAAGCATCTGAAGATTCAGGAGGGCGATCACATCCCCATGATGTGCTTGGGTAAATCCAGAATCACACCACCTTGTCAGAGCACTGCTAGGTGATGCACACTGAAGGTTTGCGCTCAACAAACCCGACGTCGTCAAGACCCTACAGGTTTGTGTGAACTACAATAAATTCAATTCCCAAAGACCCCAAACTGTATATTCAATGGTTTTCATTCAAGCTTTACCGACAAATACAGAATCACGGAATGGTTTGGGCTGGAAGGGACCTTACAGACCATCTAGTTCCAACCCCCCTGCCATGGGCAGGGACACCCTCCACTAGACCAGGTTGCTCACAGCCTCCTCCGGCCTGGCCTTGAAGACAGCCAGGGATATACATTTATTTCACTGTTCCCTAAGAAGAGTACTTGGTATGTGCCAGACAGTGCTGAAACCAACTTTTTACTGAATGACGCTTTAGAACAAAAACTGCTTTATTCTGGTAATACATGAAGAAATGGACTAGACTAGAGAGGTGGCAACAGAAGGGTGGAGGGCAGCGGAGTCTGAATGCATTCAAATCTAGTTGGAACTAAAGCTAGTTTTTTGGCTAATGAACAGTTTTTCCTTCTTGAGACTTTTCAGCAGTCCTGTTTTATGAAGGACTGTAGAATATAATCAGCTTAAAAAGCTGCTTCTCAGGACCAGCTCCAGCAGTTCTCAGCCACTGGAACTGAAGGTCAAAATACAAAAACCACATCTTCCAAGCACTACCTTATATCATAGGAGTTTTGACCAGAATTTCTCAAGATGTTTACGTCACCAGGAGCTGTCTGGATTAATTTCAGTGCAAAATAGCCATTAAAGAAACATCTTGAGGCCTCCTCTCACTTCTCTGAATCTCTAACTTTAGGAAGTGTATTATACTGCAACATTGGTTAACCCGTAGCTGCTGTAAAGACTAGGAAAACATTCCTCAGTCTATTTGGTTTTGGGGTTTTTTTCGTTACCTTTGATTTTCAAAGGGTTCTTTGATATGGTGATTATCCATTTCTGAACAGTAATGCCTGAAGCAGAAGTTAAACAGCGCAGAATGCATTTTCTTTTCCTTTCTGCCTTCTTCCTCTTCTCGGTCTCCTTGCCTCCTTTGCAGATGCCACAAGAGAAAATTAAGAGCTACTTTAGCCCTTTGGGCTCCCACTGCAGGAGGCAGGTGGGCTGGTGAGAAGTCGAATCCTGCCAAAGCCCATCTCATGGGCCCAGCCTCCTCCTTGGCCTCATGCTTTTCCCTTCCTCCGCTCTAGAGGCTGGGATGGAGCAGGATGAGCTCTGCTGGAGCATGGAGCACAACAATGAATTGAGCGAAGCTGGACAGAGCAACAGACTGAAGCATGGGAGTATGTATACATCCGATGGGAGATGCAGCCAAATCTTCTGGATACATCTCTAGCTCCTGGAACTGTGATTTGTGGGATGCTAGGAAGCATGCTGTATGCTTGCTGTGATCTTACAACCTACCCTCAAGGCCTTCTTGTAGCCACCAGGGAAGACAGAGCAGCAAAGGAGATACTGTTGCTGTAACTAAGGTGGCCATCCTTACGACCTTGTAGGTGGGGGTGAGGCGATGAGAATGGGGAAGGAGGAAAATAGAAAAACAACATAAAAATTCAAGAGTTAACCTAGTAGGATGTCAGTTTATCAACAGCACAGGTGCACCACTATCAGCAAGTAGGCAACAGAAGATCTATGCATTGCAGGGGTTTTACATCAAGGCAATTCAGTGGTCTTCCAGGACCATTACTGGGCTATTTTAAACCCCTTCTGAGTTGCTACATGGCCTGTAAACTTGTCACTATGCTTTAGGGAGCATCCATCGCAAGGAACCTTGGTTGCATGAACACTTCCTTTACAGTCTTCAGTTTGTCTTCAGCATTACAAACAGACCCGTCACGACAAAAATTGGATTTGAAAGTGGACGTGCTTGTACTGTGTAACATGACTTTCCATTCCATTCACACATCATTTGAGCAACTGAATCGTAATATACTTAATGTGTGATGAAAAGACAGGCTACCCATTCTTTTTAAGACACACTTTGGTAGTTTGAAACCAAAAGGAAGACTATGGTATAAGAAAAAGATTACAAAATCTCAAGAGGAGAAAAAAACCAACCCAAAACAGGAAAAACATACTGCAAGGGGGTGAAATGCAAATTTTCCCTTAGATTGAGGAATTTACAACTAACAGGAAGTGTTTGTTTTTTGTAATACTTTATACAATCTGTGCAGTTATTTGTTTCAGGTTTTCTTTCAGTTCTGTAACTCAATAACACCACAAAAATCCAACCTTTCTGCAGAATACTTTCTCTACACAATCTCTGCCCTACGCATCACTAACATTTTCATTCAGTGCTATAACCCAGTGTCCAAAAGCCATGAAACACATCCTGGACCACAACTCTGCAATCCAGCATCCTCATCCAGAACCTCAACAAAAAAAAACCTTTATGCCAAAGGAAGGTCACCCATTTATTTCATCGCACCATTAAACCACTTCCTATGACTGCTGAAACTTGCCATGTTAACTCATAACCGCAGCACTTAGTGCTACCAAACTCAGGAAACATAATGGAAATACTTACATCTATTAACAGACCATTATGCATATGGGGAAAGATACCCTGTGGCTGAAGCACAGTACTAAAAGTCAAGAAATTAAGGATAAAGTAAAGCCCTACTCCTTTTTCCCCTTAGGACAGGGAAGTGAGAACCAGCTCATCCACAATTTATTTTGGAAGCCATAATTGGCTTCATGTTGATAAAAAGTAAGAGCCCCAACAGCACATTTCCAGTTCTCTCCCTGGGATCTCTTTCCCCTGACGCGGAGCGGGTCCGTACACACACGTGCCACATTCAACACGAGCAAGGGAAGGAAAATGACTGGTGAGAGCAGGCGAGTCACCAGTGAGAGGAGAAGGAAAGCGCAACATCCTTAGCTGATACCACCCTTCTGAGGGAATGGAAATCAAACCCCTTAAACTACGTAAGAACAGAGTAATAACGCATGGATAAACACTGCGATATGTCCCATTTTCCCTTCTGGGACAAGGGAAGAGGCCCTTCTGGTATATTTGCCATGTAGCCAACAGTCACATGAAACGTTTCACATAACTGGAGGTTTTTCAAATGAGGTTCATTCTACTTACAATATAATTATGTATTGGAAGATTATTCCGACTAAGTAGTCAAGGCTAGTTTATTCCACCTGGAGCATTCTGCAAACTACCACTTGATTGAATGCTTAAGCAAAAAAGCAGCAGTGCGCTCCCTGGCCAGGCCGGGGAAGACCCCTTCAGCACTCTCGCTGCAGTTAACAAACCCAGGCATGCCGCACCGCCTTAGGAAAATTTGTAGCTTTCTTTTTTTGATCAAAGCCACGGTAAGAATTCCAGTATTCTACCACACCTACAACCAAAATTAATTGCAAACTAGAAATATTTGAATAAGCGTTTTGCTGAAATAAGGAAGAGCTCTGCTAGCTTCTGCTTGGCATGAGACAAGTAATTCGACAATTCTTATGGACTGAACCAGGCAAGGCATACTTCCAGATCTTACCTAATTGAAACAAAACCACAATACATCCTCCAGCGTCTGGCATCAAAACAGACAAAACAATCGCATATACTTGTGCTACTACTATTTTCTTGAACATTTTTTTGAGATGCTTTCACAGTGTTAGCCACAAACTGATACAGGGTATCACGTATTTTTATCCAACACATCCTTTTGCATCCTACCCAATCTTCAAGTAGAAGTGACTAATTCTAGAGCCTCTACTAGGAAAAAGGAGTATCTAAGATAAAACTACTTTCCTTTGTTGAGTGATTTACGAAGCTTCATATACTTTCTCCTTCTGCTACACAACGCACCAATGACAGTACTAAGGTTACGCGCCATAAAACCCATTTCTTTTTTTCTGCAAGCAGATGCATTAATGTGCTCGTGAGGCCAGCAGGAAGCCGGCTCTGGCATGCAGTACCAGCTCAGAAGGTACCCCAGACTAAAATGCTCTTCACATCCATTCAAGTTAATACATATTCGGTGGACTGGTCCTCTTGGAGGGCAAATGCAAGCACACAGAAACGACTTTACAAACCAACAGGTGTAATTATTACTAAAGGGGTTGACCTCAAAAGCTTTAAACAATTTTATCTATTTCTGTACTCAAAGTACAGAAAAAGGAGTTTCCAAATTTTTCCCACAGAAGATAAAGGATTGGAATAAACCAAACACATATTTACTCTCGTAATGGAAAACAGAAAGTTCAACGAGTTAAATATCACATGATGCACTGGAAACAATCTATTCTGTCACATCACTGAGAAATTCAACTCAAAACTACACTTTTCAAATCACCCCAATTGATAAAAGCACATATGTGTAACACTGGAACACAAAAAGTTGCAGCTTCCACATTGTAAAGGAATGAATTTAACAAAAGTGAAACATTAATAAGAGAAGTTTGCTACTAGCACCTTGATTTATGCCAAGAAAAACAACATGATATCACAGTGAAAGAACAAACTTTGGCACACAAACAGTTTAAAGGCAAATTACCTCTAAGCAAACAGCTACCACAAGGCAACTGTGCAAACCCTTCACAACATGAGGAATACATCTTCCCGTCATCACCACTGTGGACGTTCTCACCGAAGAGCAGCTAAAAAGCACAGTGGAGCCTACCTGCTACGTCACTGAAGTTCAAGCAAGGAGCACAGAAATGCCTTATCAGTCTCAGCCAAGCAGGCTTTTGTCTGCAGCACCTTAATAGCACTAGAACGACCAGCTTCCTCTTGATCAAAGGGAAACAGACACAAACACATGAAAGCAATAGCAAAAGACTTCAGATATTGAAGTGCAGGAGAAACTGATGTCCCAGAATGTAGGGCAAAATATTTCCAGTTTGAACCAGCATTTGGTGAGCCAAAATGATCTACGCAAGTAATGCTGTAAATGAAAACAAGCACGTGCTTCACAAGAGTTCCTAACGGGGAGGAGACGCGTTAGTTAAAGTGTAGCTACCGCAGACCCCCTGTTTAAGGCTTATAGGAAGAAAATGAAGAATAAAGCTGAGATGAGACCAACAGGCATTTTAATATATTAATTAATTACATCTGCAGAAAGCCTGAAAGGTGTATGCATTATGCACCTACCTGCACAGAACACAAGACAATTCAAAAGCGGAAGCAATTCTATTTGAAACATTTTGATTACTATAACTGCAACAAGAAGCACTTTACTAAGATCCACGCAACACTCAGACTTGTTAAGAGTGCTGTGTGCTAGGGCTTAGAAGTCTTGACGGTTTCCTGATACAAATGAAAAAAAAAAAATAAGGTACTATTTGAATGACAGGCACAAAGCCTGGCAGATGTGATACGGTATGTTAAATAACCTAACAACAATCTTGAGTTTATTTTTTTTCCATTTTAATGATTAAGTAGATTTCCATTTCGTGAAATCCACTTACCTCTTATCTTTACACCCCCGCACATCATCATCATTCATCACTGTGGAGATAAAACATAGTGAAAGCTATTTCTAAATAACCTATCTAAAGTCAGTGCAGGGTAATGCTACCCTGTAAGATAGCGCTGTGATTAGCCAAGACTTCAAGTCACTGAGTAAGCTGCTTGAACGCAAGTGTGTTGGGAAAACTAACATACACCATGTTCTTACATGCGCTAATTCCAACCATAGCAAATACAAAACTAATACAGCACGTTGTGATAGAAATACCAAACACAATTGCAGCAAAATAACTCAGAAATCACTGAAATGTAATAAGTCATAAAGAACTTTGCTTTTGGCTAGTGTAACGACCTTAGCTTAGCTACAGCTTACTACTCCTTCCATTACGTGAGCATATTATCCAGATTTTCCCTCTCACTCAGCAAGAGATTCACAAGCAAGTTAAATTTGGGGGTGTAACACAAGTGTATTTAACATACTTACTGACCCGATTTGCTGTTCCACAGCACACCGAGAGCTGAGTATAACCTGTCACACACACCACCTAAAAGGTGACCATATCAAACGCAACCTAGAAGATAAACAGACCTCACAAAACCCGAAGTGATCGGGCAGAGAACTGTGAGTACCAATCAGAGGAGGAAGACGGAAACAGGGAGGAGACAACTTGAGTCAGTTGTTACTCAATGTAGTTAGCATCCCTATAATTTGCATTAGTTTCCTGATCAGCTGTACTTCCCCCCATCCCACGTGCTCCAGTTATTTACAACAAATCTATACCAACAATAGTTTAAAAACCCAAAAACAGCACAGAAGTGGACGCAGAACTTAAACAGAGAATAACGGCTTCCAGGGATCTGCTCAACAGCTCGAGGCAGTCATAACTGGAGGGCTGAAAACCGCAGTGCCCTGTCAGAGTTAGTGCTAAAACCGTATTTCATGAGGAGCGATCAAGACAACTGGGACAGAGAAGAACCAAACAGGCTACTAAATAAGACTGACACTGGGACCTTCTGGGGGAGGTGAAACACACAAGAAAGAAATAAGATCTATTTTTTATCACCTGCACAGTACAGAATTAAAAGCCTTGATCTGACTTTTCTATAGCCTTAAAATGCATCTGTAAGTGAATGACATATGAGTAGGATTTTAAAAGCATTTCCCCTGTCGGTTTTGCTCCGCACACATTAAAAGAGCAATAACTAAGAAAGTTCTAATTGTATTTTATTTATTCATGAGACAAAAAAAGCCTCACTACATAAATCTTCATACAATATCAGTAGGCAGGATATACAGTTTCATTGACATTAAATATGTACGTGCTCCTTCAATTAGCATGTCTAGAAATGAATACCTATTATAAAAAAACCCCACCCTTGATGCCTTTCCACTGCTACGGATACGCCAGCCACCAAAACACATGGAGGTATGTGACACTTGTATGTGACAAGTTTCCAGACGCTTCACTTTCTTAACACGTGCATTTCAAGCAACGCACCTTTCTTTTGTTTCTGCAGTCTTGGCATTCAAGGGCAAGCTATTTTTCTTCACCGCAATTTAATGGAACTTAGTTGGAAAGGGATCTGACTTTTTTTCCCCCGAAAGGACAGAGGCAAAGTCTGTCAGTGTTACAATATTTTAAATAATAAAACAATAACCTTGAGAGGATGTAGGGTATTAAACTGCTCTGAACTAAACCCAATACTCACAAACGGTAACATCACATGAAGAGCAGCACATGAATTAACCTTGGGGATGAACAACTTTGAATGTCCATATAAGAGAGAAAATAATAAGCTTAGATCCTTTTTCTGTGCTATATTTTCTCTAAATCACTTTGACCAATAAGAAATCGGTTGGAAAAGCACTGCTATCACGAAGAAAAACAGACACTGTATTTTTAAAGAAACATACGCACACGCACGAATTCCTTTCACACAAATTGTGTTTGTGGTATACACCCTAAATTGGCACGACATGTAATTTTTTCTTAAATCCTTTTAGGGTTAACCAACTTTTCTCTAAGAAGAAAAAAAAAAATGTATTTTGCTCTGAAAATCAAAGCATTCAGTATTTCAATCTCTCAGAAAATAGGTTAAGCAAATTTCACCGAGCAGCAAAAGGGAAGATTGAATACGGAGCAGCTTGTCCTTCAAACGCTATTTAGTCATTACCGTTGTTACAGATGGCAGCGGCAATAACGCCTACATTCTGGTCACCTAACTCTCTCCCTGACAATGTTTTCTCAGGCTGTAGCATCTCTATTGTTTGGTCACATGCCTTTGATTTTTGGCAAAGGGACGCATCTGACCTCTGTAAATATTATTTACTTGTGCCATTGGATTTTGCTCCTTTTTGCAGAATTATAAACCGCTGAACAACAGCCTCTTCCCCAGTAGCCAAGAGGTGCAAATACTTTCCCTTACTGCAGGCTTGTTCGTTACAGCTTGATCTGGGCAGACAGCCTGACGTGATGGACACGCCAAATCTGGCGCCTCACTTTCGCTGCCATCCTAGTAATAACCTAAGCATTGGAGGACCACAGAGATCACAACTCAGATACTGCCAGAAAACTACAACGTTTGGGAAGGGGGACTGAGGCAGCAGCCACCGCTCGTCGCTAGGGCAGCGCCCCTTTGGGATGCAACGCAGTGGGAAGGAGCATTTCACTTTGGAACACGAGGTGAGATTCTTCCTAGCCCTATAAACAAGATGAGTAATCCAGGACCAAGATGTACATACAAACACATGAATCGAGAGCATCATTTCCTCATCCTCATTAACTATTTGTGTTAGTAGCTGTTGTGCTTGCTACAAATTCGGTAAGTTGGGTCCCAAAACCAAAAAACCTCATTCTTTGCTGCAGCAGATCCAAATCCCATCCACACTGCTGTCTGTAAAATACACCACCCACACAAAGACCATCTTGTACACCACCTTCTATGTTACCTTCCAGCAGACAATTAAAATAACAGATTTGGCTGAGACCACTCTGTACTGCCGTGCTTGGGAATCAGTGTTCAAACGTTGATGTTTGACCACGAGTGATTACATCTGTCCGTGCCCCTCCACGCTCTACACCACAAGACCCATTTGATAGAATCTTTAATTATACCACATGCTGCCTTTTCTATGGATTCGTAATCTCATATAAGGTGAAAAATAGATGATGTCCTGGTCTATATGATGAGCAAAGCCTTTTTTGCAACATTTGACTCTGAAGTTAAAGTAGAAAAACATCTGGGAAGAGTGAAAATGAATATTGGGCATGTTCCCTTATGCTTCACAGAGGAGACAAAAAGTCACAAATATGAATTCTGCGCATTAATTGTTTTTCTCCCTTCTCTTCCACGTGAAACATGGAAAATGGAGACCCAAGACCTAGAAGTGGTTGGCTGCTCAACTGCAACAGTTCACAGCGGAGCTGTGGGTGCTGAGCGCAGGAGGAACAGCAAACACAGGCGTTCCCGGCTCCCGCCTTGGCTCCCCACACAGTGTTACCTTGCAGAAGTCAAAGACTTGGATTCATCTTCCCACTCCATAAATTCGGGATAATACTACTTCCTTATCTCCCAAAACAATTGTAAAGCTACTTGTAGACACTACAGTGGCTTAGGACAAGAGGGAAACTAATTCCCCCTTACATCCCAGCTTTTTAGGTGGTTTGGCATCCACAAAGCAAAGGTCTCGCATCAGATAAGGAAGGTGAAAGCATAACAAGGAGCTGCACACCACCTTAACCCCCGCTCACCTCGCACGTGGAAGCGTCACGCGAAGAAAGCGCAGCCAGACCCACCCTAACACCTACGTGCGGGGCACGACGCGCAGGTCGCGTCCACCAGCCTCGGCCCCAGTCTCCGGGCTGGGGGACACCATCCCACGCCACGTGCGACCCCGTACGCCGCAACAGCCTCCCGACACACCTCACACGCCCTTTCCGCCCTCAGAAATTAAAAGTTATGTTCACCGAGCAACGAGGAGGGACCTTAATAGAAGCCGTGCCTGTGTACCGGCTCAGGGTGAGGCGTTCACGCTCGATACCAGCTCAACCAGTTTGCTGCCCGCGTTGGCCAACCAGCACAGGCAGGCCCAGGCACCCCCGAGACGGAGGTTTATACATCGCTCCCTCCCCGCTCTCCACCTCGGGGCAAAGCCAAGCTGCCGCCCTCCCCGGCGGCACGGCCGGCGGCCGGGGAAACCGCGGCGGCACACGCGGCCGCCCCGCCGCGCTAAAACCACCTCACGGCCGACACCTCCCGCTCCACAAAGCCGGCACCGGGGTATTGCCGGGGGCTTCGGGCGAGGCCCGCGCTGCGTCCCCCAACAAGGGGCTGCCAACCGCCGGCCCCCCCCCCGGCGCCGGCACCTCCGCGGAGAACCCGTCTCACCCCTCCGCGGGGCCGGGCCCGGGTGGAGATGGCTGCCGGACCCTCCCGCCGCCGCCGCCGGCCAGCACCTGCCGGGCAGGCGGGGGAGCCACCCGCACCCGCCGTCCCCTGGGACGCCGGCAGCCCCGGCCCGAGAAGGGACGGGACGAGGGCAGCTGCGGGAGGCGGGCAGGCATCCGCAGGCTCGTCCCCTACCTGTCGCCCGTGGGTAGCTGCGCGCAGCCCCCGGCTCCGCCATCTTCCTCAGCCGGTGGCCACCGACGCGTCCTCCTCCTCCTCCTGCCGCCGCCGGGGCTCGGCTCGGCTCCGCGGCGCCCAGCGGCCACCGCACAGGCGCACTGAGCGGGAGCGGGGCCGGGCACGGCGGCCGACGGCAGCCTGGTGCCGCTCGGCGGCGGCTCCTCGCCCGGTACCGCCTGCGAGGGGCGGGGGCGGCTACCGCGCCGCCAGGTGCTGCCGCTGCCGCTGCCCCGCCCCGCGGCGCTGAGGACGGGCGGGATGGCGGGGGGGGTCCCGCCGGTGGCCACTTCTGGCCCTGCCTGCGGCCCACCGGGCTCTTCGCTCCCTCCGGCGGGGCGGCGCGGCCGAGCCTGTGCGTGGTGACCGGGCGCGTTTAATCGCTTTATCTCCGAGACCCAAGCAGCGTGCCCTCCATCTTTCCAGGAGGTCCCGCCGTTTTTTCCAGATTTTTACGACGAGGAGGTGGCGTGCGCTGCTTGCGGCCACGTGCCGCCTCGGTTACATCGGTGATGCTGGGGAAAGGCCAAGCGTGCCCGGCTGCTGCTGGCGGTTCCCACCCCGGGCCGTTCCCAGGGGCAGGCCTGCGGCGGCAGTACCATTGTATGCTCTTTAGGAGAGGAGGAAGGGAGAAACATCATTTTCTCCTACACGTTCACAGGCTAGCGGTCAAAAAAACTCCACCCGAAGCTTCACGCGCAGGTTGCGTATTTGTTTTGCTGCCGCCTTCCCATTCCGGCTGCTTCTGGAGCGTGTGGGGACAGGGCAGCGCTACGGGAACGTGGGCGGCCTCTGCGCTGGGCGCCTGGCCTCGGGGCGGCTCCCACTCCCCTGCCTCCAAACGTCCCCAGAATGGGTCCTCACTGCCTCATCCTCCATGCTGGTTTACCAAGACTGAAGGTCTCCATCATCCTCCCACTTTGCGTGCTTGGTCCTTCCGCTCTTTGTGCCTAGCAACGATTTTCCCATGAAGGGCTTCTTCAGCTCAAACTACAGACCACAGTCAATATAAGGGTGCGGAGGAAGGTATTTTCCGTTCATTCTGTTGGGAAAGCATTTGCTTTGGTAATCCTGACGTGTCTCCCAGTAAATCGCTATTTCTTACTAGGTGCAGGTTATTCTGTTGGGGCGCTGCTCAACAATTTGTCTTCCTTCTCTACGTTCAAGTGGCATCCTCGTGTTTGGGTTTGCACGCCTCGGTAAGAGTTGACTACACCGGTTTAGTGTTTGTTGGTGCGTATAGTAACAATTCTTCCTAATGTCGCCTTCTCACTGAAAGGCTTCACTTTTGTCATTTATAATGCTGCCAGATTTAGAAAGTGTCAACTGATGTTTCCATGCCAGCTGTTTCTGAGGCTAAACTTCTGCCAAGGGGCTCCACTTAAAATTATTCTACCTGCCTAAAGATGAAATGGTACTGTTTTGCTCATAAGACAGAAGAAAAATCCTACCTGTCTTACTGTAGCGATGTCTTCTGTTTTCCAAGGGCTCCTTCCGCAACCAAACCAAAAAAAGCAGGAGTCTCTTGTAATCTTAATTAATCTTTAGCCTATTGGTGCCTGACGAACACTCGGGAAAGAAGAGCTGGTCTCAGTGGAAGTTACATGGGCTTAGTGAGGAGGGAAAGGAGACAAGAGATTGGGTTTCCAGGACTGGGAATTAGGAAAGCAGGGAATGGTTGTGGGGGACATGGAGGGACAGGAAAAGACAGAGGAGTATATCCAGAAGCTGGAGAAGGGGATATGAGGGTATCTGCAGGGAGGGTATTCGGGCAGGAGCTGGTGGTTGGGTGCAGAGGGACAGATAGGACCACAGGAGAATCTGCCCCAGGGAACGTGAGCCTCTGAGTGCTGGCCCTTAGGCGGTCATCAACCCTGTGAGCATAGCGTGTCACATGGAGGAATAAGGAGCCTCCTAAAATGCAGTTTGCTCTGACAGCTGTCTCACAGCCTCGCCAGTATGCAGACTGGGAGTCATGCAGTGAAAAAAAAGGGTTTGAAGAAAACTTAAGGAAACTATATGTAAAACATTAAAGCACCAATGACAAAAACCTTCCCCTGTAGTATTGTACATAGTACATGACATGAGTCAGTTTTTAAATTACCTTTGCGGAGTGTTTTTTCCGCAAGACTCCTGCCTTATTCAGTGCAAAGTATGTGTTTAATTAATGTATACTTCTTCAGTGTTTCTCTTAATTTTCATCATGTAAAGTGGAATCTTTCATGTCATAGTCACTGTACATTCTTCAAACCCTGCCTTGAAGGCAGGTTAATTAATTTCCACGATGGCTTTCGTGTGGTACTCCCATAACTCCTCCTTCAAGCATTAATAAATTTAACTTTACAACAACCTTCAAAGTCAGAGTAGTACTATTACCATATTTTACACACAGGGAAGAACTAACAGAAGGTAATGTAGCTGGAGTGGTCCGTAGTTGTTTCTTAATTCTTTTACATTGTAGAGGTTGGCAGGTTGTTTTACACCAGGGAATAGTGGATTTAATAAAGTGTGCATCTACCAGCACCTAAGAAAGAAGACCAATAACCGTTTTTGCTCAGGTTTGACTTGGGATGCTTTACAGATCTCTAAGCACCAGATGTAGTGGTTTACTTACAATCTACAGACCTTTGGTATGCACTTACACCCAGGAGTCTGGAGCTAGTTTCAGACGTATCTGTGGATCATTCTTTATGTCAGATAGAGGAACTCTGGGGAATTTTTTAATCTTCAACCTTTAGAAATTAAGTTATGAACTCTTTAATTTTTCCTGTACCTCACAGAACAAGATGATTTTCTTGACCATCGCAGCTAAAGGGATGACTACAGCCAGTGTCTGGATGCTCAGAGCCAGAGATGTCACCCTATCCCTCTCTAATTCTCCACCCCCCACCTTGCTCTACTGCCTTTTCATGTCACACTAAAGGAAACCATTCAAGAGGTGGCACGTCACCAGGAGCAAGGTCAGCCTCCACTTCTGAGTGACAGGGGAAGGAATACATAACCTGACAGCCCTACAGCCTTGGGGAGCTAAGGGACGGGACCGGGAAGTTTCTCCTCACCCCCAGTCCCAGGAGCGTGAATTACAACAGTGCTGCCTGTGAGGGCAGGGAGACAGGCAGGGAGAAGCAGCGTGTGTGCTGGGCTGTGGCTAGCCTCTTATCATCAGCTCTCTGGCATGAATTAGAAAGGCAATGCAGGAATTCTCCTAAGTGCAACGTTATCTCTGTAAGGCACGTTGCGTGGAGCCCTCCGACTGGGAAGGTTTTTGATTGCAGACACTTTGGTTATTCTTCTTCCTTCAGGTCCAGTTTGCCCTTCTGTGACTGAAACTCTGGCAATACTTGTTCCAGATGGTTGTATTTTGAAGCGTTTTTCTTTCTTTTACGGTGTGTTGTGTGCTGTTAAAAACACCACCACTTTGGGTTCCTTTGAGGAAAATATTTTTCCCCTCTTACTACCCATTTTCAGCTGGTGCTGTATTTAAACACGTCTGTGCAAATATTCATACATGAGCTACAGTAGGTGTTGGTCAACCTAAGTCTGGGAAAATCGCAGAAGTAAATCTGCAGAGAGGTAAAGTCGTAAAGTGGGTTCAGCATGCAGGCAGAAAGAAGCTGTAGGAACTACTGATTTTGCCACCTTGACAGACATTAGAATAAAAACTGTCAAAAGCATAAGCTAATTTTGAAAAGCTTGGCTTCTTTTTTCAGTGTTTGTTATATCTTGTGGTTGTATCTCTGCGACCCAAGCCATCTATCCCTAGGGATGTTTCTGAGAGACAACAGAACGGTGAGCCCTGAGCAAACTGGCCCCATCTACAACGTAATAACATCTGCGACGGTCCACAGTTTCTGCTCTATTTTGCCATTTTGAATCAATAGCCGACAAGTCGAGAGCCCAAGAAAGTGAGGCAAACAGAATGGCTGTTTGAGGTATTTCAGTTGGAGCAACTGGCCCAGCTGTCAAAGATGAGAAATCCAGAAATACTGCCAGGCAGTATTTGTCTGCTTTAACTTCAAAATCACCCTTTCTTTTCTGAAGCTCCTGGAAGCTCAGTGCCTCGTAACTTCTGAATGAAATTGAGTGGTCTTACCAAAGTGTTTTTTACAAATAATGCAAATTCATCCAAAGAGAAGTCCTCCTCTTCATCAGGTAGGTTCGTGTCACCTGAGAAAAACACAACATGACTCAGAGGTTAAAAAGAGTGTTTATCACATACATCAGAAACCGAAGAAACGTGGTGGGTATAACTATAGTTATTCCTGAAGGCTGAAATATTAACTCACCACCTTAAGCATTCCTCTAAAATAGATTATAAATAACAACTGTACTTGTGTTATCGAGAAATGAGGTTTGCACATGGCAGAGATGCTCATGGACTAACTGACTGATAAATGTTCCCCATGAGGGACCAGTCTTACACAAAATGTTCGCGGACACTGAGTGAATAAACCGAGAAAATCTTGTTTCCCCAGTTGCTTGAAAGGTTCCTATAAAATGTGATGGTGGTGTCAGTCTTGAAGCTAGATACTGACAGCAGGATGGTGCTCTGTTTCAAAGCCACAATTTTGAAATCAGAAGTCACGGTTGTATTTCTAAAGGACTTCTACCTTTTAGTCATGAATGTTTTTATAAAATACAGCTGAATTTGCTGCGGTCAAATGGCTTCAATTTCTGTTTGTCTCTCACTGTCTAAGAAGCTACGGGCAGAATATCCGCAGGAATTAAACTATCTTAAGTTCCCTTGATTGAAGAGTAGGACCAATGTGCAGCTCAGTCTGGCAAAGCTTGAACTACATCTGTCTGCTTTATTTTTGTGTACCTACATAGCTAAGAAGTGTCATTCAGTGAATAGGATCGGCCTAACATTAAAATAATTTTTAGGATGAATTATAATGGATTGCTTTTGTATTTGTCATTTGGCATGCAAAAGTGTATTTGTTCTCCTCTGTGTGAAAACCTGTATTAAAAAAACCCCTACATTGTTAAATCACACATCTTCTACCCCAATATCCAATGCCATGTATGATTTTTTATACTCCCAGAGTGCCATGAACTTGGGGCATATTCTCACTTGCCTCACACATTTACGTTATCTTCTGAAGTTCAGCCAGAGCTATTTTGACTTGGAACAGGTTGACACTAACGGGGTCAGTCTTCACAAAAATAAGTGAAAACAGAGAAGGAGAGGAACTCTCTCATCACCCTGTCCTTCGTTATTTACCGACAGCACAGGCATTTGAAGTCATGTACAAACACAGCCCTGCCTACACACCCTGCTTTACTGAGCACGGTGATGGGATAAACAGTAGTGGAATGCAGCACAAACCTATTTCACACCTGATTTAAATTGAATATTTTTTCATCAGTTTCACTGAAAGGATGATACATATTATTTCTCCAGTTCTCGCATAAATAAGGCACCTTATTTACCACCACATACCTGCTCTTCTCCTCCAGACTCAAAACCTTGTGAGCCATGAATCTTAAGAGCTGTGTCATTAATTGCTTTGCAGATTTGTGGCCAGGTATCATCGGGGGATATGAACAAGTTAGTTTTTGATGAGTTTTGGATTGCTTTTGATTCTGGGATTAAACTAAAGGGTCTTTACCCCAGTATTAGGCAAAATCTCTGTTAGCTTTTCATGACTTAACAGGATGTGACACAGTCTTCGCATTTGCTGGGAGAGGCAGGAGAAGATAAGTCTTGCTTAGGAAGGAAAGAATGTCTGCCCTGCAGCCATAGAAACGTTTCTCCGTTTCTCTTCACCACCTGCTGAAGTGATTGATATTTGCCTGAAGGATCTGCAATGATTTGCAATATTTTTGTTTAACCGCACGGGCGTGCTTCGCCAGGAAAAGGAACGTTCCTTCCCCAGCAGTACGTCTATTCATGTAGGGGAAGATTGTGTCATCTTCATATATGATAAAAGCATGGACAGAAACCTATCCACAGCAGATGGATAATGAGCTGTTCTCAAGGTTACAGAATATCAAATCCTAAGGTATTTCTACTCTGACTGAATGCCTAAAATAGCATTAAACTAATTAAGTTGAGTTATCAATGAATAATGATTATGCCGCGTCAAATGGCAGTCAGTCAGTAGAGAATCAGTTTTTCACTGTTTTGGTTAAACTAGCGTCCTGTGTATAAAAAGCTGTCACCTTGAAGGGGTGCGACATCATGACTACCATAGGGATACAAAACCTCTGGAACGTAGACACCAGGTAGGTCCAAGAAGCCAGGTGGCCTTGAGACTACATAAACTGATGAGCAGTACTGCGTGGGCACAGGGGGCTCTGCCTCACGCTCGCAGGGAGACCGTTTGCACGCTGCGTGCTCACCCCTTCACCCATGACCGGTAAGTCCAGTGCCTCAGCCTTCCTGAGCACTATCTGTAACATAACTCTGGGAGAGACATAATAATTGGAGGGGAAAAGCCGGCGTGGTTTAGGTGTGCTTTCATAACCACCTACTAGGAATCTACAAATGCAACTTAAGGATACACTTCATACCTGCCCAGCACAGGAAAATACAAGTTGAATTCTGATTGCTTTTATTTAAAGAGAGAGAAAGAACGCTGTAAGGGATGAGGACTTTATTTACTTTCATAATCAATTTTCATTCTTCCTTAACTTCCACAGACCGTGACATTTATTCATGCGTATGACTTGGCACACTCAAACACTGAGAATGCGTTGCTGGTCACAGTGATTCTGTGGTTGCTTCAAAGCAAGATAAATCAGGCTATACCTGTAGATGCTTGCAGTCTAAAGGTCTCCTGGTTATTAAAATGAGATCAATAATTCTGAAACAAGCAGTATTTGAAAAATGCTTGAGCTGAGCCGCAAATCAATGGGTATAAAATATCATGCCGGACATCCTAACACAAAAGGGGAGGGTCTATTGACAAAACTTGTTTGTCAAGAATGAAATGGATTCTCAGGCTGAGCTCTCCTGACTTCCACACGGCTACAACAAATTACACTACCTGCCTCTGAACAGAAAAATCAGTTATTTCTTTTCATAATGTATAAACGTTCGACAAAGAAATCTTAAATACATATGCTAGAAAGATAAAATAACAACTACACTGAAAGCTCAGAGATGTACTTAGAGAGTTGTCGTACTTTTCAAAACTTGAGTAAACATCAGATGTTAATCAAACATTAACTGAGGTTAATTTCACAGGTTAAAGATCACTGTCATGTTCAAGTAAGGATCAGTTTTCTGCCTGCCTGCCGATCCAGCAATTCACGGAACATGCCGCTTCCTCTAGATTTTAATTTTATGAGTTATAACTAAGCACAGCGAATGCAGTCTGTAAATGTTTACAAACCTCTGTAGCCAACATAAGAGAGAACAAAACATAAAATAAACAGATGTGGTAATTGCTAATGGGTTGATGAAAGGAGGCAAGAGGGATTCCACAGAAATAATGTAAAGGATGGTACCAAATGCATAATGTTATTTTTGCAGCCATTTAGTGTATTTTCTGAATTCTAGCTCTTTGATAATTTAGTCTTCCCCACCCCTTGAAAATCAGGTCTAATTACATTTAGTAAGTATCTTGTGATTTCATTTTTTTAAATTTCTACTGCATATCAGAATGTTCAAAGTTTGATTCTACATTTATTTGTGATAATTGTGAGAGAAGTTATTTCCTCTGCCTTCAAGCTCCATTTCAAGATACAACCTTATGCAACTAAACCAACTAGTATGAAAAAATTTAACATGGCTAAACCCAGCATTTCTAGTCAATGAGAATTAATTCTACCATTTCGGAATTTATTTTCATAGAATCATGAATCACAGAACGGTTTGGGTTGGAAGGGACCTTAAAGATCATCCAGTTCTAACCCTCCTGCCATGGGCAGGGACACCCTCCACTAGACCAGGTTGCTCAAAGCATCATGAAAAATAATGAAAATTACTTACTTGTAGTCAAAAAATGTTTAAGGATTCTTCTTAGCCCTATAACAGAAAGTTTTCGTAGCACTCTTGCATATCTTGCTACTGCAGTGTAGTGATCTGTTAGCACATCTAGGAACAGGTAGGTCTTCCAATCTGAGGAGTTAAACTTTCCCATATGTACAGAGTTACTAAGGATACTTCTTTTCTTTTCCAAGTGACGTGACAGATCTACATCCCCATCTAAATCCATCCCCCAGGCTCTCTTGGATATGGCAAACTCTCTGATACTTCAGTATTTTTTCTACCTTTCTCTAAACGATTTTAACTGAAACATGATCCATCTTAAGCACACCATCCCTTTTCTGCCTCTGAAGTCATGAATGCATAATGCCATACCACCATCTTTATTTTTTCTTCTATCTTTCCTAAATGATGCATATACTTCCATCCTGATAGTCCAGCCACAACTGCTAATCCTCCACAGGTCTCTGTACTACACGTTCTGACTCAGTTATTCTGGATCCTCTGTTTCGTTGTACCGATATACTAGCTTCATACTGGCCACCACAAAAGGCTGATTTTTAACCAGTACTTTTCCAGTCTGCATTAGCCAGCAAGTGGTCTTATTAGTATTGGCACTTTACTTCCTCTGACACCTTGATATTTCTTTCTCACTACATTATCATCATGCAGATTAAATGAGCCTTTCCCAGCTTTGTTGTGTACTTTTAAATTAAAGCTCTTCTCAATCAAATTAGCCTTGATCCCTGTCCAGAACTCAAACTCTTTGGTGTATGATCCTCTTCCAAGAATGCTTCCCAGTGGCAGACCAAGCCTACACCTTCTCATAGGGTGATCTGTTGGTCTTCAATGTCTAGTTGCACCTTTCTTCTAAATCTTTAAAGACCAGAAGAATTCCATTCCATTTTAATTGATCTTTGTATTAACCACGTTGAACTGGGTTGTAATTTCAGACATCTTTTCCATGTCTTCCTACTAGTGGACAATTGCTTCTGCAGCTGGAGCAATTTTCCCTTACCAGTCCCGACCTGCTGGAGCAGAAGTGTGCAAGGGTCAGAAAGACCGTCTTCTATGTGGTTTAGATTAGCCAAACTAAATCAAACTATTCTAATGTCTTAAGTAAACCACTGCTATTTGACAGACACCAAAAAAAAAAAAAAAAAAAAAAGCGGTGTTAGGTACTTGGTGTCAATATCAGGAAGGCCAGAGCCCAGCTGGAGCTGAGACTGCTGAGGGGCACTGGTTGGAACAAGGCAGATTTGGTGGGAATGCTCATTGGAAAAGCAAGTTCAAGGAAAACGAGCTCCTGCTGATGGAGGCCTCTAGTGACAACAGGTGTCAGTCAAAAAGCTGATGAACTCAGATGCCTTTTTTCTAGATGAACTCACTGCCTTTTTTCTGCTTCTGTCTTCACAGCCAAAGCCAACTCTCAGACCTCTGCCTACACAGGCACAGTCGGGGAAGGAATGGGGCAGCCAACGATGGAGGAGCAACAGGTTAGAGAAACTGGATATATTCAGATCTATGGGGCTGGATGGGAATCACCCCAAGCTACTGGAAGACCTGGTGGGCCTGAGTGTGAGACCACTAGCAATCTTTATCTTTAAAAAAAGGCAAGAAGGAGGACTTGGGAAAATATGCCAGTCAGCTTCACCTCAGCCAGTGGAAAGACCAGGGAGCACATAACCGGCAGTAATGAGCCCAGGAAGGCAAACCGTGTTTGAGCTGCCTGACTGCCTGCTGTGATAAAATGACTGACTCTGGGCAATGGCAGAGTGGTGGGTGTAATATACCTTAGTTTGAATATGGCTTTTGACACTGCCTTCCCCTCAGGAAAGAGCAGAAGCATGGACTGGACAAACAGACTGTTTAAACTAATTGAAAACTGGCTGTAAGGGTAGCCGTCAATACCTCAATATTTGACTGGTAAACAAAGCACCCTGGGGTCAGTCCTGGCACCCACACCAAATGCCTTCATTAACAACCTAGCTGCAACACAGAGCTCATTCTCAGCACAGCTGCAGATAGCACTAAGTTAGGGCAAGTGGCTGCTGATTCAACCTGTAAGGACCCTGGAAAAAGTAAGATTGGACAGAGACCTCGTGGTGCTTGTAAGAAGTACGAAGTTCTGCACCTGGGGCAGCTGGAATAACCCCACGTACAAGTACAGGCTGGGAAGTGGCTGGCTGGGTCATAGTCCTGTGGGTTACAATGACACGGGGTTGAATGAGAACCTGAAATGTGCTCTTCAGAAAGAAGCTACATCCTGGTTTACGTTAGAAGCGTGGCCAGCACCTAACGGAAATTTGCCAGTAATCTCTACTTGGTACTGGTGAGGCCGTATCTGAAATAGTGTCTTATTTTGGATGCCTCTGATCAAGAGGGACATGGTGAAATCGGAAAGAGCTCAGTGGAGGGCTACTAAGAAGAGGCTTAAGGAGCTGAACTTATTTAGTCTGGTAAAAAGGAAGCTAAGAAGTGACATAACATCAGCCTACAACGCTTTGAAGTATCATTACAAAAGTGTAAGAGCCAAATTATTCTTGCTATTGCCAGCTGGTCTAACAAAGAACAACTGCCACTCTTTACAGTTTGGGAGGCTCATACTGGGCATCAGAAAATAAAATCAAGAGGTTAGCTGGGCACTGGAACAGGTTGCCCAGAGAAGTGGAGGAATTTCTGTGACTGGGGCTTTTCCAGACTCAGGCAAAGCCCAGAGTGGCTCAGCTAGTGCTGAGCTGGTCCAACTCAAAGACAGCCTCCAGAGGTGCCTTCCAACCAACACTTTTACAGTCTTGCAGGAGGTCTCAGGTCTTCATAACAGCTCATCATTAAAGCCCTATTATTAAAACAAACCATTTATTAACTTGTTTGGTTTCATGAGTGGTGGTAGAAGATTGTCACCTAGCCTGTTCGAAGAGAGAAGATTCAACAAATGGGAACAACCTCGGTGAGTTAAGTAACAGAGACAACACCTCTCATCAACCCACTTTCTGGAGTTAGAACTATACAAGAGACTTCAGCTAAGGAAGGGCATTAAAGCCACATCCCTCGTTCCCTTGCCCTGGCATGCATCCATCTTTCCGGCCTGTTTGACTTTGTCCTCCACCACATCAAAATCTAGATCTAGACTCAGTTGTTCCTTCTGCCATGGCCAAAACAAAGAGAACCTGAAGTGCTGATTAGCCTTTCTCTGCCTGCTGTTATCAGAGCATTATCCGACTTTTTGCTCTGTGGGACATGCTTTGATATAAACAGACATATTCTGCTGTGAACTATATCGATCCCATAACATCTCAGCCCAGTAGTTTCCCACGCTACGTGATACAGGGAAAAAACCAGGTGTCTCTTTCTCAATTGCATTACTTTTTTTTATCCTCCATCAGGAAATACTGAAGATCATGATTTTCCTCTGAATCTGTGGATTGCCGTTGCCTTTATCCGTTAAGAATAAGCTGCACATGACAGACAATTGCTTCTGAACAAGATATAAATTTGCCAGGTTCTGCTGTATTTTGACATGATGGAGCAGATCACATTGTAATGGCCCATTTGATGCTTAAATCTTAATGGAAAGATAATTTCAAAATTATGGTTCTGTCCTCAGTGCAACAAAGCTAGAGAGCATCCTCTGAGGCAGAAGAAATTAAAGCAACTAGTCCTCCTGCTTTGACCCTCTGTGCTGGTCACAGTTGTCTGTTCAAGCAATGCTGGATGATACAGGGGAGAATGATTTCAGAAGGGGGTGACTTGGATGAGCCTGCATACTCGGGATATAAAGAGTGGAGGGGGTTTGGGTACTTGAAAGAGACAAGTGGCCATGCTAATGACAGTCCACATGATTTCTGTGATCTTAGCTGAGTGACAATAAGGTCATTTACAGTCAATATGAGTTGTCGGGTGTCACCAGTAATAGAACTTGCTTTACCATATTCAGGGGAATGCTTGTCTCCTGTTTAGAGGTGTGGGATTTTTGGTTTTGTCCTTACAAGAAAACCCAAAACCAACCAACCAACAACACCCCCTCCTCAAAAAAAAAAAACCAACCCCAAACCCCACCCCCTCCAACAACCCTCAGAGTTTAATATATATATACATATTCTATACACCTTACATTTTCCTTTTGTGATAGATTTGACCTTCGATCCAGTATTCTGGGTTTCCATGGCAAAAGGATAGGACATGATGTATCCAAAGGAGAGGAGCTGAGCAGCCATACTTGAAGGAATTAGGAGAAGATGACAGGTGATGGGGTGCACCCAACAGACCTACGAGTACTGAAAAATCAGATATTTTGGTTTATAATGTGTAAACATTCAACCAAGAAATCTGAAATACCTGTGCTAAGAAGGTGAATTAACATCACTTTACAGAATTTTCAGCGGGATGTATTTATAGGTAGTTTTTGTACATTTCAAAACTTGAGTAAACATCTGGTGTTAATCAAACATTAACTTACCTTAATTTCAAAGGTTAAAGTTCACTGTCACGTACAAGTAAGGATCACTTTTCTTCCTCCCTGCAAATCCTGCAATTCATGGAATGTGCTGCTTCCTCTAGGTTTTAGTTATGTAAGAGTTCTAATATCATGGAGCTGATGTTATCATAAGGCCATTCTCGCTAATCTCTGCAAGGTGATGGTGATCAGGGGAGGTTCCCGGGGCAGGAAAAAAGCCGAGTTACTGCTCTCCTCAAGAAGGGCAAAAAAGAGAATCTGAGAACCTACAGAGCAAGCAGCCTCACCTCAGTCCCTGAGAAGGGGGTGTTGCAAATGATTTCCAAATATATTAAGGATAAGGGGAATAGTCAGCACTGATTTACAAAGTGATCATCATGACCCCCCCAGTGATGAGATGATACGAGTGGCTTGGTGGAGGAAGGGAGAGCAGTGGATGTCATTTATGTTGACTTGAGCAAGGCTTTCAACACTGTCTCCCATAACGTCCTCATGGACAAACTATGAAATAGATAAATGGACAGTGCGGTGGATTAAAAACTAACTGAACTGCCAGGCCCAGAGAGCTGGGATCAGTGGCACGAGGTCAGGCTGGAGGCCAGTCATTAGTGGTGTACCCCAGGAGTTAATACTCCTCCATATCTTCATTAATGACCTGGATGATGAAACAGAGTGCACCCTCAGCAAGTTTGCAGATGACACAAAACAGGGAGGAGTAGGGGATACATCATGTGGGTGTGCTGCCATTCAAAGGGACCTTGACAGGTAGGAGAAATGTGTCAGCAGAATCCTTACAAAGTTCAAGAAAGGGAAATGCCGAGTCCCGTAGCTGGGAGAAAAAATGAATAACCTGAAGATGTACCGAAACGCTGTATCTGACCTCCTTTTTCTTTTGTGGAGGTCCAAGCAACAGAAGCCTCCTTTTACCTGCTTTTTGTCCTTGTCTCATGCAGATCCAGTCCCTGATCCAGCAGTACAGTAAAAGCCGGTGCTGTGTGAACCACCAGTGACTGTTATTTCCATCTGTGTGTCTGAGACAGTTGCTACTCAGCCATGGAAGTGGTCTTCAACCTCTGACACTTAGAAGACTGATCTGAAGCTAGTGGTTTCTCTCAGACTCTTCTGTCTTAAATATGGCGGATGGAAAACTCTGGCTTCTGGAGTTGTGGATACCAAGGCAGTGACAAATAATTATGGCTTTTGCGTAGACACAGGTAGGGAGTTTAAAATGGGGCTTGAATAGACAGGCTCTCAGCAACAGCAACAACGAAATTATGCCAGCCATTGCACTTGTTTATTTCCTCAGAAGGCACCTCCCTAGAGGAAAGGCTGCAAGCTAATTACATAAAAAGATGAAGAAATGATCTTACAGAATGAACACTCAAACTGGTTATAGACTTAAGAAAAATATTCTGTTTAAACATGAATCTAAACATAATTCCGGAACCTCACAACTGAAACAAGTATGCCTCTGAAGGTTCTTCTGGTGTAAGCAGTACATCCTACCCTCCATACTAGCATTTACTTTTCTCAGCTGAGATTCGGTAGATCAGCTCTAAGTTAACAAACTGAAACCACTGAAATAATAGATAAAAGCTTTTCATGATCATCCTATGCAGCCAATTCCTTTTGGCAACCACATAGTTCTGACAGAAAAGAAAACCAAAAAACCACTTAATAGATTGAACTTTGGCAACTGAAAGTTGAAGAAATCTTAGGAGGATAGCCTCAAGACAGAACAACTTGAATTTAACAAAAGTCCCGATCTAAGCTCGAGACATAAGCACACATAAAATCTGTCGTCTTGTGGAAGAGTCTTTATCTGGTTCAGAAATCTGCAGTGACAGTCTGAACGTCACTTAATCTCCCAACTAAGTTCAAGGGCTGTTAACAAAACTAGCTTCAAAAAAACACAGTTGAAAAAATAATTCACATGGAGCCCATATAGAAGATGAGAATTTTTCCCCCACCTCCCCCCAAGGTTTTCAGATCTATTTATCTGTGGGTACACCAGTAACCAGTACCATAGTCTGTGATGCAGTTTTCACAAGAGATACAGGCACATCCGATTGCACTGAAGACAAAAAGCTAGTCTGTAATTAAAAAAAAAAAAAGGGGGAACCTCTAATTTTTTATGCAATACCTCCCAATTGTATTTTTTCACTTCATGCAACTCCTGTGCTGAGACAGGGTCACTCGGTTACCTTCTCTAACAGGGAAGGGAGTCGGGAGTTCTCCAATTCTTGGAGTCAAGTTCAAGCCTTGTGATTCAGATTAAGCGCTCCAACGGCTCAGCTGTTGACCAGAAAAATCATACACCAGATGTGTGTTTCAGACTGCAGTGGAAAACACCGTTATGTTGAGACTGCATCTGAAATACCGTGTCCATTCGGGGGGTCCCCAGCATGAGAAAAATGAGTGAGCCCAGCAGATGACTAACAAAAAGGGACCGGAGCATGTGGTACTGAGGAGAGGCCGAGATCTAGGTCTGTTCAGCCCGTAGGAAAAAATGATGAGGGGAGATCTTGCTCCTGTCTGCAGCTACGCAGCTGGGGTGGAGGGGAAGAGAAGAGAGAGCCAGACACTCCTCGGCTGCACACTGTTGGATGAACAATGGACACAACTCAGAACACAGAAGATTCCAATGAGTTGCCAGGAGGTTATTTCTTTTTAACCATGAGGGTGTTCAAGCCTTGGAACAGGATTCCCTGGAAAATTGTGGAACCTTCATCCCTGGAAATATTCAAGAACAAGGTTTCTGTGGCTTCTGATTTCTTACTATTGTATATTGGTACAACAAATTAATACCTGCTGAAGAAATCATATGGGTGTAATAGTTCAGCTGTGTAAACTAGGTGTATCAGTTATTGTTACCGTGAAAAAGACTAAACACTACGTAAACGGGCAGGAGCCCCTAATCTGAACCGCTGACTGATATACAAGATATAACAGTCCTCCTGATCTCCATACCATGTTCCTCAGCGGGGTGTCAGGATTAGCGTTAACTCCCCAAATATCGTGAAAGTTTAAATTTCTCAGAAATGGAGTTTGGGGACTGCTCCGTGGTTTCCACCTTGATGCTTGCAAGCATCATCTACACAAGAGGCTTGGAACAGGGCCTAGCGTCCGCTTAGTCTGCACAACACAAAAAAGGTACTTGCTCAAAACCTGCTGCCCCAAGGCATATTCGCGCTGTGCTACACACAGGTGTTACTGAGCTGGAAACATTTTTAGATCTAGCAGTCCTTTCCTCTGTCATGGTGCTCAAGAGGCCTTCCCAGACGGGGAAGGACATGCCCCAACTTCTGGATGCATCTCATACCCAAGTTTTTTTGAGGGGTTCAAAGGTACATGCGAAGGAAGAACATACATTTTAAATAGCTTCCAGCTTTTGGTAAACGAGTTAACTTTCTGCTCCAAATGATTGTCATGGGGTGGATGCCTCTGAGCCGTATATCCCCTTTACCTTTACCTACACCTTTACCTCGTGCAGCTGAATAAAGGATGGTCTCGCAAACCTTGAAAAATAGAGGCTGGACGAGCACACGGCCAACTACACCATCAAATTTAAATGCTTTTATGATGGCACAGGCAGTAAAAGTTTGAGCAGAGCTCAATACAGTATTTCTGCACATCTCAGTGACAGAAGCAGTTCTTGAGAACACCAAAGGGTTCAGTGGAGCCCTGT
Organism: Rhynochetos jubatus; assembly: GCA_027574665.1. Classification (NCBI taxonomy): domain Eukaryota; kingdom Metazoa; phylum Chordata; class Aves; order Eurypygiformes; family Rhynochetidae; genus Rhynochetos; species Rhynochetos jubatus. Next base: position 52,852,887 of record CM050649.1, on the reverse strand, counting down.
GCAGCCTCACCACCGCAGGAGGTGGTTCTGCTCCGTGGCAAATTTCAGCAGGCTGCAAGCACCATCACACCTCCACGGACAGAACAAAGATGTGAAGACTTTTCAGATGGGGTGGGGAGTGTCCAGCAGGAGGCTGGAGAGAGACTCGACTTGAAGCTGAAGGTCTAGCACCTTCCTAGTATGTGATGAAGAGTTGACCTCAAGGTTTTCTCAGTCCTGGAAGAAGAATGGATTTTCCCCTTTGTAATCTACTGTTCTAAAATGACTCTAATACTCTGCTGACATGTATAGAGCTCTCAGTGACTTACAGCTCAAGAAGGACTCCAAGGGGAAACTGCTTTTTGGGCAAAAAGAGCAAATCTTGTGCTGCTGTCTTTAAGCAATACCACTAAAATATGTACTTCTGACTGGAGTTGAGCACCCAGTCCAGATTCCTGGTACAGCCCCAGAGCATACCTGTGCAACCTGGTCACTAGTCGAGTCAAAAATCTCTTCCCTGACTTTTTCTGCACAACTCTCACCCTCACTCCCCGTTTCCCTAATGAAAAAGGGAGGGGTTTGTCTTGACACAGTGAGCTCCAGCTGGGGAATCCCCAAGCTGGTAAGCGCTGGAAGTGGGAGATCGTACAAGAAGAGAGATTTCGTTGTATATGACCTGTTTCCTACATTCTTCTCTATCTGTTTTTGCTATTTCAAAAGCAGGATGAGGCAGTCCAGACAGTCCTTTCAATCGGACAGAGACTGGATATTTTCAGATGTTTGCGAAGTGGTCAGTTGATGCACAAACCTGAAATATTCCAAGATATTGCAAGAGGTGAAGTGCGCTTACTTAGAGCCCTGTCACTTAAGATTAAAAAGGGACTAATTAGGGAAGTGCAATAGGGAGAGACAGGAGGCAGAACAAGAAACAGAACTTACTTTGCCACCTCTGGAGTTCTTAATCCAGAGGTTAGAATTTGCTGGGAAAAGATACACAGTGGTGGAGGTGCAAGATCCATGCCCAATACATTTCAAATCTACTTACCATGCTAGTAACTTCCCTCAGGCACTCCTCTTAAGCAATGGACTGTTACTGGAAGAAAGAATTGAGTCTAACAGAACAGGAAGTGTAGGCTTTAGGGAGTTAAGTGTCAAGATAAGACACCTCTTTAACTGAATTACGGTTAGTGAGTTATGTATGCTCTTTGCCATACAAACCATTTTTTAAAATATTTCTGACAAATACTAACATATGGCTTGATAAAGCATTTTCTAACTATAATGTCCACATTAAGTTATTTTGGAACAAACAATCAGCTATGGCATAGAATTACCAAAGATTCCTTGATCCTTTGAAGCTTTTGGAATAAGCCGGGAGCTCAGCTAAACAGCTTTATTTCTGTATGTCTAAGTTCTAATTACATATACATGCCTTCCCCTTGAGGAAAGTATGGTTTTGTGAGAGAGAATAAAATACGCCTAGTTAGCCATTGGAAGGAACACCGGGGGTCATCTACTGTGACCATGTCCTTAGGAAAAACAGTAGCTGGTGCTCCGACCAAGCTCATCCACTTGGTACGTTGGGGGAACATAAAAGGAATATTATTTTTTACATGAAGGACATGGAAAGGATAATTATTAAGGCATATAAAGCTCCTAGGAACAACACTCTGTTCGCATGCTAACAATATTTCTCTTGATAAAGGAAATGGATGCAAAAGTCGCTTGAGAAATCTCAACAAGCAGTACAAGAGAACCAGTATAATGTATGGATGGCAAAAAAATGAAACTAAAGAAATACACGTGGCCACCTGACATTACCTGAGAAATCACGCGTTCAGGGACTTGGTCGCAGGAGAATCAGGTTTTCACAGGAAGATGAAGAGATATTTACTTATCCTTACTGTGCTGTATGAATAAAGAATATAAGAATATAAGCTAACATTTTCTGCAGTCATATGTGCAAATGATGATTATGTGAGTACAGAAAAAAAAAGAATTAAGAACCTCTTCAGTCAAGAGTAAATACTGTTTTGAAAGCCAGTAATAAGGAAATTACCTGCTTTAAAGAGGTCTTGGGTATGAAAGGGGGAAACTATTAGGTGCCATACTCTCCTCCCTTTTCCCTTTTGTTATTTTAATTGATTTAGAAGATGTCAGTCTAGGCAGGTAATCATAAACACGTTGTCTTCTCAACATAAAGTTACTGGCTACATGGCACTCAAGCTGCTTCTTCTCAAGGCTTCCCCATACCCCACATCAGACACACATCTTCAGCACCAGCTCCTCTTGGCTTTTTCCCCTTACTTTTCAGCAACTCTTACCTTAGCAGGTGGTGGCGTAACAATACACCAGTGACAATATTTGTTCCACTGACAGATGGCATACTCCTAGTTTTAGTGAAACAGTCCCTATGCTGTTGCACATTTCCAACACCGTTGTGAAATTCCCTATTTTGGGAAGAGGTTTCTGCTCACTCGCCAAGACTCTGGTTAACGACAGTGGTCCAAAGAGACATCACTGCGTTGCAAGTGGTATAAGCTGCTACTGAGAGGATGGAGCTGACAACCACGGTGGGATATAGGGTGTCCATTACTTCTGACCCAGTCACTTGCGTGGACTACAGTAAGACTGGACAACCACACCGACGGGTCTTAGGGCATCTTTTAAGATGTTTTGAGCTAACAGGGCTGGCAGAACCATCTAACATCTTTATGAATACTAAAATCAATAGGTGTACCCACACTACTTCTTTCCAGAGTGGCTAGTGCCATTTAGGCACTAAGGACCAAATGTCCCATTAAAAATTTCGCAAGCCACAGGTTCACTGAGAACAAGGTACTGCAGGTCCTTCTGGTTAGGCTAACAGCTGTAAAAGTCTAAACGCTGCCTCTCCAGACCTTAAGCTGCTATTTACCAAATCTAGGGGGAACCTCTCCCTACACACACTAACAACTGATCAGTGGCTTCTTCCTTTTCACTTCTATTCGGGCTCCTACACTGCGGACACTTAGCAGCAGAGAACTGTGAGGTCATATCACCAATCGGAAGATCCATGTCTAGACGTTCCCTCGCAGCCTTCACAGTTACATGGCACGGGCTACGTCTGCCGTGTTCAGCCAAACTTCGGATCTAGCTGCACGCTGTTATTTGCTCAAGGCACAAGGCTTCCTATGACTAAACTGTCGCAAGATGCCCTCTGGTCAGCCACCTGCAGGTAAGTAATTATCAATTGATAATTGACACCCCAAACCCACTCCAGAGCAATTTGACGAAGCAAAGCGGGACAGTTGCTGTCCATAGGTTCAGGAGAAGGCAGGGCCTTCCACACCATTTCAGGATCTCCGGCTTCTCAGCAAGTCTCCAGCTTTAACCACTGTAGCTTCTGAATAGATCCCCAGCTTCAGCCAAGAGCAGGGGAGAACTTTCCACTGGGTCAGGCAGCAAGCGTAAAATTCTTCTCAGAAACCTCGTTAATGCATCTTTCCCCACCCCCCACCCCTGTCTACCACAATCAGTTTTAAAGCCGTGTAAGTCAGAAGCTGTTTCCTCAAGCTCTTGGCAGCACTTGGCGTTCTTCTCCCAGCACAGAGACTAAGCACAGTAACTGCAGAGAGCCCTGCCACTGTCGTGAGGGTTGGCACAAAGCTGAATCCTCCCCGACAGCCGGTACCGCTGGTGGTAGAAGGTATATAACCCGCGCAGGTCTGGGGATCCAGTATCTGCTGCTCTTCGCTGGGTTTGCTACAGGTGGGAGCAGCAGTATGTGTCATGTGCTGCTGCCAGGGAGAGGCTCGCACCTCTGCCCACGCCCACGTGCTTGAATCTGCCTGTTCTTTAGGAAGAAGGCGATCTACTTCAAACACCTTACAGGAAATAATCTTAAGTATTCCCATTGCTGGCAACAGTTACTGCAGACACTGGGTGCCTCAGAGTCCCTGAAACCCAGCGGTAGAATCTCCTCCCGAGAAGCTGAGGACATGTGCTCGCTCTCATCTGCCAAGGCTGGGCTGGTTTTTTGCTTGTCTGCTCCCTCCAGAGGCCACGCACGCAAAGCCATTCTGCTGATGACCTTCCGCAGCTGGGAATAAATGCATTAACTTTAACGTAAGGAAGAGTAGGGCTGGTCAAGGAACACAGATGCTACTGACGGCAGAGGAGACTCCTACACCAATCATATCTACTGCTACACCATCACAGGTAGGATTCGACCGTGGTGTAGGAGTCTCTTCTGCGGTCAGATCACAGCCTAGAGACACAGGTACGAGCACCCGCCTTTACAGAGGGAAGGATGAGTGCCTGCAAGACAGGAGGACATCTTGGAAAGAGAATTAGGCGAGCGAGGCAGTAATAGGCCCCTTCACTGCTACCAAGCCTCTTTCAGCTTCTGATTGAACTTTCCTTTCTGGAGCTGACAGCCTGGATATAAATAAACCTGCTGTGCAAATGCCCTTTCTGCCTACAAACACATTGGAAAAGCCATGGAGCAAAGGTAACTCGTAGCACAGGCAACACAGTCTCATCTATGTATTTTTTGTCCCACCAAGCATCCAAAGGGAAGACTGAAAACATAATTGGTGTAATTAAAACATCTGGATCTCAAGAGTGGCCCAGGAGACTTGAAACAAGTCTTCAGATGCTTCCAGTGGTCCCTGCTGCTAGTACCTATTTCCTAGATGGAATTACTACATGAAGGTACTCACTACTTTCAGCTTGATTCTCTGTTTGGTTGAGATCTTATTTTATAATCACGAAGTTGATCTTTGGCATTAAATTTGATGGGCAAGTTACAGCACAATTAACCTCAATTAATCAACAGGAATCCTGACTCAAGCTTGCTGTGTTAAAAAATTAATAAAGGCAAGGTATCCTTCCTGCCCACCTCCACTCCTTCCTTCTCCAAAGAGAAGGGCATACTGTCCTGGTTTCGGCTGGGCCAGAGTCAATTTCCCTCCTAGTAGCTGGCATCGTGCTGTGTTTCGGATTCGGCACGAGAACAGTGTGATAACACACTGATGTTTTGGCTGTTGCTGAGCCGTGCTTATACTGAGCCAAGGGATTTTCAGCTTCCCGTGTGCTGCCAGCGAGGAGGTGCACAAGAAGCTGGGAGGGGGCACAGCCAGGACAGCTGACCCAAACCAGCCACAGGGATATTCCCTACTATATGTGGCCTGGTTGTGGTTGGGATAGAGTTAATTCTCTTCACAGTAGCTCGTATGAGGCTGGTTTGGATTTTTGCTGAGAAGAAGGTTAACACAGGGATGTTTTTAATTTTCACCAAGTCATGTTTACATTAAGCCACGGACTTTTTCAGTTTCTCATACTGACCCTGTGTTCCCAGCTTCTTCTCTCCAAGAAGCTGGGAGGAGACACAGCCAGGACAGCTGACCCCAACTGACCAAAGGGGTATTTCATGCTCAGTCTGTAAGTTGGTGTTTTGCTCAGTATGTAAGTTGGGGGGAGTGAGCTGGGGTGTCTGGCTCTTGTTCTCTCTCTCTCTCTGCCTCTCACTGCTTGGGGACCGGCTGGAGGTCAGTTGGCAGGTGACGAGCAGTTGTGTAACCTTCCCTCACCCTTATTTTCATTACATATTATTAGTATCATTATTTTATTTCATTTATTTTCAATCATTAAACTGTTCTTCTCTCAACCCATGAGTTTTACCTTTTCCTGATTCTCTCCCCACCCTCACTGGGGAGGGGCGAGGTCAGCCAGCAGCTCTGTGGTGCTTCGTTGGGGTTAAACCACCACCACAGGACATCACGCTCAGTATATGAACTAGGAGGCGTTGGCCGGGAGGCAGCGATGGCGGCTCAGGAACTGGATTATCGTCATTATTTTCTCTGCCCTTGCTGTCCTATTAAACTGTCTTGATCTCAATGCACAAGTCTTGCCTTTTTTCCCCCCCCGATTCTCCTCCCCACCCCACTGGGTAAGGGGTGGGGAGGAGCGAGCCAGCGGCTGCGTGATGCTTAGTTGCCGGCTGGGGTTAAACCACGACACACATGCAGCCTGAGAAATAAATTCTGAAGGTTCATTGGGTTGTACCAAACCGAGAAAGCTTTGCCAGCAGCTGCCTTCACAACAGGCAGTTTAAAATCAAGCTTAAAGGGACGAATAAAGCTGTACTCGGATTACTCCACAAACATTCAGGTAACACTTCCCTCTTCCCACACAACTTACAAAAGGCTGCACTTACTTTACCTTTCAAGTCCTCACTTCTATGAAGCGGTCAAACTGCCTATGGGATAGCATAGTGTCCACAGATGAAAAGCTGGGTGCGGAGCCCTCTAGGGAGCCATGACACAGGGACTCCTGTTCAGTAAGAGCAAGTAATTATGGATTAGATGGGAGCCTGCTTGACTGCAGGACTTACCCTCTCCCCAGAGGGGCTCAGGGCGTAGCAGTCCCAGCATTGCTTCACAACAATCACAGAATCACAAATGGTTTGGGCTGGAAGGGACCTTAAAGACCATCTAGTTCCAACCCCCCTGCCATGGGCAGCGACACCCTCCACTAGACCAGGTTGCTCAAAGCCTCATCCAGCCTGGCCTTGAACACTGCCAGGGATGGGGCATCCACAGCTTCTCTGGGCAACCTGTGCCAGTGCCTCACCAGCCTCTCTGGGAAGAATTTCTTCATTAGATCAAGTCTAAATTGCCCTGCTTTCAGTTTAAACCCATTACCCCTTGTCCTGTCACTACAGGCCCTTGTAAAAAGCGCCCCCCCCCCCCGCTTCCTTGTAGCCCCTTCAGGTACTGGAAGGTGCTATAAGGTCTCCCCGGAGCCTTCTCTTCTCCAGGCTGAACAAGCCCCACTCTCTCAGCCTGTCCCCATAGCAGAGGTGCTCCAGCACTCTGAGCATCTTCGTGGCCTCCTCTGGGCTTGCTCCAACAGGTCGATATCCTTCTGATGTTGGGGGCCCCACAGCTGGACGCAGTATCCCAAGTGGGGTCTGACAAGAGCAGAGTAGAGGGGCAGAATCACCTCCCTCACCCTGCTGGCCATGCTTCTCCCAATACAGCCCTCTTTCAGGCAGCGGCTGTTCTACCCCTGCTCTTTGCACGGAGACACTGCAAAGGGCACTACTTGTGCAAGCTGTTCCCCCCCATCCTCAAAAAAGAGAAGCAAGAAGGGACAAGACAAAGCTGCCCAGGCTGGGCTGTAAAAGGAGCTTTAGCAGTGGAGAAAGATGAGGAAGTGTTTTCAAGGAAGGTGACGCATCCCTAGCACCTAAGTAGCAACCAGATAGTGCGAGGCTGGAGCATTAATAAGAAATTAACAGTTAAATAGGCAAATTCCTTAAAAACTCTGCAGAGTTTAGGCTGAGCCAGACACGAGCCTGGGAGCAATAAAGATTGGAAGGAAGGAACCTCAGGATAAACCATAACCGCTTCTGCCAGGAACAGTTTCATCGCTGTCCCACGGCTGAAGTCTCTGTGACTCTGGAGAACTCGGGTAGGGTGAGATGGGTCCCGTTCCTTTGTGGTTCTCACCACTGACCATGCGCTTCACATTTCTCCCGCATGTAACATCGGGTTTGGCAAGTATAATTTCCGTAATACCTGTACCTTCAGTAAACGTGCATCACAATTTAATCATCAACCTTTCCGCCGGCACAACTGAAAGAGGAGACACCTTCCACACCTGGGCCTCCAGATCAGTTCTGAGAGCTTTCAACCACTTTCAGAGCTGCTCCTAGGCTGCTTGGTATGCTGAGGAAACCAAGGAGCCAGGGAATGGTTTATAAAGCTCATCCTGAAACACTGCAGCGTTTGCGCTGCTTCACAACTGAACCTTGTAGGTGTGCAAAGACCGTAAATTCATATACCTGAAGATCGGTGGGGTAAGAATGCTGTGTCGGTAATCTCTCTTCCCCATATATACCAACTTTTTACAACAAATATTTGAAACCCACAAAATCTTTGGAAAAATGTTTCTTAGTGCTAAGAAAATGTTATCCCTGGAATAAGATACCAGGTCCATGTACGGAAAACAGACATTCTAACAGAAGAAAAAAAGAGAAGACATTTTCACAGAAGCTCTGGGAGTTCAAACCTAGCATGGAACTCCTCCTTAAAAACGGTGTAAAGCAATGAGGCCACTCCGTCTTTAAAGCCATTTTGTTTTTATCTATTGGGGTAGTCACTTTACATCATACCAAAAAGACTGTATAACGAATACAAGTGTCAAGAATCAGATTTTTATGGCACAAAAGGAAGTTTTCCATTAACCTGCTTTCCGATTTGTTAAATACATAATTGAATACAAAGAAACTAAGGCTACCACAAAGTAATATTTGCATGGTGATGTTAGTCTTTATTCAGCTTCTTAACTGACTCCTCCAGTCTGAAGGTGGAAAAGAATCTTTCCATTCGTACGTTTCAGTGATTTATTCTGGATGAAAAGATTCTTTTCCTAGGTTTGACACAAATTTATTTTCTCATTTATACCGTTATGCCAAGTTCACATAAGCTTTAGCGTTGTATCTTACAATGTATGGACTTTAAGATTAAAATAAAACTCTACTCTTAACATAACCTTTTCTATAATGTAAAAATATTCTACATGTTTAACATATCAAGAATGTTAAGCATTCGCTTTGGGGAAAAACTATTTTAAGTATTTTTCAGTACAAACCCAACTGTTCGCGTTTTGTATGTGTATCCCTCTTCAGTTGGGTGCCACCCAGTGTTCCTCTTCTGCAACTACAGCTCGGCTACTGTACTCACAACACAGAAGAGCTACGCATACAAGACAGTTTTCAACAACTGCGAATTTGAGATGCTGCTTCCTTTTCATCTTTACTTCCCCCCTACCCCTCCACTGTGGCAAATTTACATCTTTGACATAATGAGTGTTTTTTAATTATCAAAACCAGTATAAAAATAGCAGCATGCTACTAGACACGAAAAGCAGATTCATCATGCATTATGAATTTAAATGCAGATTTCTGCCTTCCCTTTACATTATCAAAATCTTTTTAAAGTTAACGTCAAGGCAAGGGGTATAAGGACAGGCGCTGCATAGTATGATTTGATACTAATCTGAACTGGGTATTCGTATTTAATCAAAATCCATTATAATTACAGGGTAAACAATTTTTATTTCAAAATACAAGTTTAACTGGAAATGTAGTGATGAAAGCGGAAGAGGGGAAAATGCAGTCTTTGACAGCCCATGTCACTGTATCTCACTTACATCCAGAGGTAAAAGCTCTAATTGGTGAAGAGACAAAACATTTGTGGCGTTTCATTGAACCTTTGTGATAATCCAGCATTATCCATTTCTAAAGAAATATAAATACTTTAAAACAAACATCGAAAATAAATCCTTTTGATGTAACAAACTACACTCTTTACCGAGAATTTTCAGTCTTCTTAAAAGAAAGGGACTTCACCCAAAAAATAATCGAAATATCAATGTAGAACAATCCTTGGAGGAAAAAAGTTGGAATGTAAACCTCTGTTCCAAATTAGATCTGAAAAGCAAAAACACCACACCATGTATTTAATTCACAGGCATTTTTCATCAAGCAACTCTGTCTTTAAGCTCTTTTTCCTGTTCAGCAGGAGACTTCCCAAACTCAGTACAGTACCGCGTTTGCCTCAGCTCACAGCCCGTTTTCCTAACGTGTGAACAACTACTCTCGTCCTACGTGCCCATCACCACTGTTACGACACTACAGTTAGGCGGGTGAGCAATCCTGCCAATATACTTACACATAAATAGTGCAGACCTAAAATAGCCTACAGTTCTCAAAAACGGAAACAAAACCGAGCTTAAGGGTAACTTCCCCAAGTAGGGACTATCCAAATTAATTTGGTGCCAAAACAAACGGTTTCCCAACAATTCTTCTGACGTAAACAACAAAGGAAAGGTTCCACCAAGTCTTTCATGTTAACTAAGACCTTGGAAGCCGCACTTCATTCCAGGCAGACTGGAACGAACCTCAGAGGGGTCACTCACATTCCACCTCCATATGTCTCTTCCCTTCTTAAAGTGTGACATTAATATTATATCGCACAGCTCAAGAAAGCTTTAAAACAAATCAAAGCTGCTCACTTAAACACATTATCCCACACAAAGATCCATTAGTTTGCAAATTTTATTATTTCGATATTCCTACAGCTACTTATCACTCTGACATCTTACAATAGCTTCATTATTAAAAGCGTGCACTAACAGGAGGTGTTTCTAGTGCCAGTAAGCTAAATCTTCACTAAACTCAACCACTGACAGCTCTAAAGTGCAATTTTCAGAAGTGCCAAGAAAAATTCATCAAGATCTCGATGTTTTTAAAATATTAGATCTAATGCGTCATATATTGAGAACCTTAAAAAGTCAAGATAATACAGGCATTTAATCGGTCGTATTTCCAACTCTGAGAGGGAGCGAGAGAGGACTAAAAAGATGAAGAATTAAAACATGAGGATATACTTAAAACAGTCTATCCAATTAAGTTAACTCACTGGCTCAGTAAGTTCCTACTTATCCTCTCAGCCAGCTCACCCTGCGCACATTCCAGCCTCAACTCCAAAGTAGCGCGCATCGTCTTAGAAAGTGATGCGCAGCAGATTCTACTTCCGCAATTTACTGTATCAAACAACTTTACTACTACAATTAAAGAGTGTGCATAGTCAGTTACTACAGCTTAGTGACAAGTAGTAACTACTAAGATGCAGCTTTTTGACTTTTATGTAAACAAAAATGGAGACTTAAAAATCTGTTGTGTTTTTTTTTCCTAAACACAAATCCCTCCATTATTTCTGTAGCTGTCATTAGACAGCAAGGCTGTTAACACTACAGAGGAATCAGAAAGGTGAAACCCACACGCGCTCATGCAATTCACCACACCACCTATATAACCCGTGACCTGTTGCAGCAGTTGGCATCGGCAGTTTATGGTGCACCAGGCCTCGACTGAAGTGGCCACAGCCGCCCTACGCAGCACAGGGGTGGACCCACTGACCTTTTGTGCCTGCTCCCCAAGAGGTCTTTCTGTCCTGCTGTGCAGGGGATGCAAGGAAATCCTACTAGTCCGCTAAACCTTCCGATACCCTCTACTTGGCTTTCCATCCCGAGCTTGTTGTAAGGAGCTTACACTTCAGAGAGCAGTCCTGAAGGCAACATTCTATTCCTTCAAGACAAAAACATCCAGCCACATCCACGTACTTAGCCATCAACTCGTGCAACTGCAACTCCTCACGCGTGCGCACACGTAGACATGCACGCACACGCAACCATTTGAACGGATGCTGCTACGAAACTCTAGGTCTTCAAGGTCAAATGACTTTGATTTTCTTTAGGTACCTTAAAGGTAAGGAGAAGACAGCTCTCCACCTATGTTTCATTAGTATGACGCTGAGCACGCTGTTTGCTCAGAGGTCAACTAGAGGATGACTGTAGGACAGAAGAGACCAGAAAGCTGGCGGGCGTACCTCCACAGCACTTTCTGAAGCAGTCCCTGAGAAGGTGAGTCATGCTGAACATCACTGTAATACCTTACTTGCTCCAGACCAAGGAAGACCAGTTTATTGCCGAAGCTGTCAGTTTCAAGCGTATGATACATGTTTACTACTTACGTCATCAATATCTTCATCATCATCCCCAATATCATCGAACTGGATTTCATCATCATCTCCCGGACCAAATGTGTCTGTTTCATTGATTTTAGCTAAAAAGGAATTTAGAGAAGTTGAGGAGTGCACGCGTAACAAGTCAGGATAGACTGAATATTCTTGTCCAATATGAACTTCTAATTTGAAGTCAAAAGATTCTTACCATGTTCTGGAAGCTCCCCATATGCCTTCAGACTTCGGGCTTCATCTGCATTGTACTTTAGAATAACATCAGCCTTGTTATCCTAAATAAGAATTTAATAGAATTTATTAGTAATATATGAAAGAAAAAACCCTCCCTATTAACCTCAGCAGATTAGTAACACCCAAATAATTCACAGAAGAATAGCTTGTTCTTCCTTCCTCTCCAGTTCCTTTAAATGTGAAGTAAAAAATGCTCATTTGTAGAATACCTTCATTTCCTCTGGATGATAAGTTTTTTTTTTTCCTGTTATAAATAATTAGATTAGTTCAATTTCATGCCTTTGAAATGAATCTTTCTTCAGAGAACACACATAATGAGGTGTTTGGTGGTCAGTCAAAACTTCCTAGTTGAAAGTGGTTTCATAGATACAGTAAGTCACAGTCTCTTGTGTTTTACAACTCTAATGTCAATTTCAGAAGCAGAACCTCTCTTCAAACAACTGATGACACAACACTAACATTAATGAAAAAGCATTTACCTAATGAAAATTTGACGATTGTTTTCCATTAACCTTTACATTAGGTAAAATGATGCTACTCCACTTTTGGAAATTTAAGCAGAATATAATCACTGATCAATTGGTCTCTTAAGGTAAAAGCCTATAAACATCAACGCTCCAAAATTCTGGTGACCACAATAAAATGTTTGGTGCTTGGCTCAATCTCCCTTGTATCACAGGATCCAAGCATCAAACAGCTACACCTGGAAAAAAACAAGGTCAGGTGTGATGCCAATAAACACCTTCACTCACAAAGTCTCAGGGTACAATTTAGAAGAACAAGCTGAACCGGGATTTGTCATCTACTCATGGCACTCTTTCTGTAACACAAGGAAACTAAAAGTCCTGATTTAGCATAACTAAATACAAAGTCTAAGAAAGCTAGATGGGGATTTCCTCACGATACCTGCGGCAATTTAAATCAAGCTGTTTGTAAGATAATCTTCACTGGCAAATTACATGAATTTTTACCTGGTAGTCTCTTAAGCCAACCAATATAATATCAGATGTGTTTATCCAAACCTGAAAGAGAAAACATACGCTTTACTGCAGGAATTCAACTTCCGTTGTGTAACACGAGTCAAGCAGCACATTTAGGTTTACTGAGAGACATGAAACATTTTACTACAGCCACCATTTTCACTTTCTAACCAGTAAAGTGTAAATTTCATATTTTAACAGCAAAATCAAGGTCATAAATACTCGTAGATAGATTTTCCTCACATCTTATGTAACTATCACTAAGGTAAATCAAACTTCCTTGGCAAGCTTCTAGCCAGCAAGGTGGTTCTTAAGTCATAGCTTCTGAGGAAACAGGAAACGATGCATCAAGCCACCACACTGTGAACTGAGCTCCACAAGGACAAAACTGAAAGAAAAACCTGATGAAGGGGGTGATGGACAGGCACAGTGGAAAGCGCAAAAAAATGGAGTTGTTTCTAGCAACTGACTGCGCTAATCAGGCAAACCAAAGCTAGAAGCCTGCAAAACAGGACATGCTAATTTAAATGCACAAGCTAGCTCTACCCCACGTCAGCCTGATCATTTTGGAGAAGAGTATATTTCAGTTGAGATTTCCTTTTTTTTTTTTTTTAAGACACGAGGAATGGATAAGTGACGCTTTCCGCAGCAAGAACTTAACTCTGCAGCACCTAGCATTTATCTAGGCACATGCTCCATTACCCCCAACAGTTTACTGCAGCGCACTGCAGGCAGCAGGGCTCACACCCACACCAAGATACCCATGTTCGCTGGCTTCTACAACCTGACCGGTGGAACAATGCAGAACGAACACAGGACAGTCTGTTTTTACTGGGACCAGACTACGTGAGAGGAGCCCCTCCGTAGCGTGCACCAGCGGAGGACAGAAAGCTGTACCATCTGACAAGTGCAAGAGGGGACACCATCCCAAGGTGGCAAAGTTAAGAATGCAAACACGTACACCTGGATTCCCTGAAGGTACAAACCTTTGCAGATCAGCTTTCCACAAAAGTATTTTGGGAACTTACTTACAGAGGGGACAATGGAATGCTGGCATCTGAGGTGCCTGCGGGAAGGTATAAACCTTCCCAAACCACCCTTATTGAAATATTCTCAGGTAAGTCACCCAGTGAGAAGACAAAAATTAGTTGGATCTGGGGAGGACCTGAATAAGTGGGGCATCAAACCCTGATTCTTACTGGTTTCAGGAAACAGCATACAAAAAGGGTGGCTTTGGACAACCTTTTCACACCTTTGTTTTCCTATGCTGGGTGTCAATCCTCATGTTAATAGAAGCTCTCCTGCTAAGCTAAGCACTGATCCAATCTAAGATGTGACATGCTGATTTCCCAAAGAGCCATCGAGTTCCCCATGTGCAATCAGGGAACTTTTAAATATTTCATAATATATATTTCTAGAATATGAAAAATTCGTATTTCATAAGCAGCCATGCACATCCAAAGGCAGCCCTTCCACTACGGGCTTCACTCAAAAGCCAAAGGCTGCCTATTTTGTGCTGGCAAACAGAAGACAAAAATAGTTCACTATCAAAAAAGAAGGTTAAGACATTAAGTACATTAAAAACATTAATTTTTATAATGAGCTACATAGGTAATCGTTTACAATGACATGCATACTTCCACAGTTCTCTATGGCAATGCTTCAGAATTACCTTTTTTCTTAGTTTCCCTCTAATATGACATAACCTCTTCACACCATCAAAACACAATGCCTCCAGTCTTCCATTGCCTAACATCTTGATCACCTGGGCATATTCTGAAAGAGACAGTAACATACAGCAAAACTTCTAAACGAACACAGCGTCACGCAACAACCAATAGGCAAAATGTGCTGTAACGTGTTACCAAACAGCAGCAGCTGAGAGGAGCTTGGCTCAGCCACACGTGCTGCTGAACGTACCACAGTTTTCCTATCATTGTTGATGTTAACATTTTCAAACACCGCTCATCCCTGGCCGTATCCATGCTTTTGTTATCTCTGAAATGCTTACTGCAGATAATTTTTAGTGCTGTCAAGTCACGCTCAGAGCTTGAAAGCTTGTGACAGCATCACAGTGCCCGTCCGGACAAAATCTTGTGCTATCACTGAGGGAAGAGAAGAAAGAGGCACGTCCTCTGCACCCCACTGGCACTTGGAATCCTTCTGCAGAGGCTGTGTGGAAAAAAAGTGCTGTCCTTGAGAGGACATGTTTTGGTGTTCTCAGAAACTGAAAGACAAGTAGCAGGCTTCAGCTGAAAACTATGAACGTTCTCTACAACACCCACCCTCCCTCTCTCACCTTGCATTTAATCTCCTTCCCTCACCAAGTTCCAGAAATCACTACTGAAGTACTTCACACACTGTTAAAGTTTGCAGCACAATGTATTCCATCTAACTAAAAAGAATGAAGCTTGTAAGAATTATAACGTTATTACTATGAAGTCTGTAAGAATTACAACATTTTCTTCCCCCTCCCATCAGGAAAAAAAAAGGTCAATTAGCTGGAGCTATTTCAATATTCTAAAATCTTTCCTTAGCACACGTTCAATAGCCCCACAAACCACGAGACTATTAACAACCGAGAATAATGTTTCATTAAGTAGATTTTGCTTTGGAGTTGAAAAGGATTTAAAGTTTTACAGGTGCATCAAAATCAACTCCTTTTATGCTGGCAGCTGACACAGAATATCAGAAAGAACTTTAAAAAAAAAAAAAAAGAGCTCAGCGGTTACTTCTTTTACCGTGATTTAAGCCTGTACATTTCCTGTACTTCTAACAAGTCGATTAACTGGTTGCCAGGCAAGCACTGGCACACGTGTGTGCAACCCTAAGGGCGTGACACACAGGGTAAGCAAAAAGGGAGGTGAGCTGTCACCAAAAGACAGGGAGGGGGGAAGGAAGCCTCGTCATCACCCTCCAGCTGAACACTCTTGTGCCTTTTTTCACCTGACAACATCCAAGTAAGGACCTGTGCTGACTTTGGCTGGGATGGAGTTAATTCTTCTACACAGTAGTTAGTTTGGGGCTGTGTTTTGGATTTGTGCTGAGAAGAGTGTTGCTAACACAGGGATGTTTTCGTTACTGCTGAGCAGGGCTTACACAGAGTCAAGGCCTTTTCTGCCCCTCACACCACCCCACCAGCGAGGAGGCTGGGGGTGCACAAGAAGCTGGGAGGGGACACAGCCAGGACAGCTGACCCAAAAGGGATAGCCCATACCATATGGCATCATGCTCCAAATATAAATCTGGGGGAAGAAGAGGGAAAGGGGGTAATGTTCAGAGTGATAGCATTTGTCTTCTAAGTACTGTTACACATGATGGAGCCCTGCTTTCCTGGAGATGGCTGAGCACCTGCCTGACGATGGGAAGTGGTGAATGGAATCCTTGTTTTGCTTTGCTTGCGCGCACAGCTGTTGCTTCACCTGTTAAACTGTCTTTATCTCTGAGTTTTCTCACTTTTACCCTTCCGATTCCTCTCGCCCATCCCACTGCGGGGTGAGTGAATGGCTGTGCGGGGCTGAGCTGCCAGCTGGGGTTAAACCACAACAGGACCTTACCTATTGCTCCTGTTTTAATAACCGTTAAGATATCCCAACCCAGGAGCCAATTCAGCCAAACCAACAGGGGACAGCGAGATGTACTGTTCTGCCAGGTCAGTGACTTTGTGGAGCTCACCGAAGGATCCAAGAAATGTTACAATCGGTATAAAAGAGAAAGCAGGACTGTGCATCTGAGAGACAACAAACAGCTACTAGCAACACTGTACTATATCAGCTAGGCTAGCTGCTTACAGACACTCACACTGAGCAACGCAAGGGATTTCCAGGGAGTGTTTACATACACACCGTATTACACACCGCATAATAATAAGGTCAAGGAGAAGCAACCGTCATTCTTAAGTGGTGAAGCTATTTAAGATTTCCCTTTTCCTTCCTCCTACATGCAACATGTCATTTAGAATTCAAATACAACCCCAACAAGAATACGTCTCTTTATTCCACAATAACTTGGTATTTCTCAGACATCCAGATGTTTTCCTTGTGTATCAACTTCCAACGTACATCACTTACAGTATCTGTCTGAAAACGATGGCGCTGCCATACTACAGTTAAAAACTCACCTTGCCCGTCTTCCTTGAACACCAGTTCTCTTTTTTCCGATTCATTCTCATTCTTACCTCGTCGCCTATTTTTACCTCCTTTGCCTAAATTAAAAGGCGGGGAAAAAAAAAGGATGTGTTACTATCTCCAAACACAGTGAACGGAATAATCAGACTTCTAGGGATTTCTGTGCTCGTTCTCTAAAAACACGTCTGGAGTATCCTATCCTACCTAGATATACCTAGAGTGTCTACCCTATCTAGATTTTTTTGTTTGCTTTAAACCTTTTTAGCTCTAAATTTTTAACTGAGTAACATAGTACGTAAAAGATTAAGGCCTCCGCTATTTCGGATGTCCCGGTTGTTCCAGAGCGACAGTAGCGGTCAACATGCATCTGCACCAGATCACCATTTTCAGTGTTTGTGACCGCTGCTACCGAATTCCTCTTAAATAACGACGGGATAACGTGATGCACGTAACCAGCGAACAGCAGAAGAGTAACTTGAGGGTTTACAGCAGTGCTGAAATGCCTGCCATGCCCAGAGTAAAGCTTAGGCTGGAGGAAAGATGCCCTTTTTAAAAGGCACGCACGTGGCAGCGGGATTAGGTGCTCCTGATGAGGACGCAGAAGAGCAGCTCGTGCTTCCCCCTCCCCGTTAAAAAGCTGCTATTCCCTTCCTCCCACGTTTTCTTCCCTAAGCAGCGGGCTGGGGGGAAAGGGGCGAAGCAGCAGTCCCCAGGGAGGGGCAGGCACGCACGGCCGCTGCCCCGGCGGCCGGCCCCGGGGGGCGGCGGGCAGGTCCGCCCCTGACAGCCAACCCCGCCAGGCCTGCCCTTCCCGGCCGGCCAGGCCCCACAGGCCTCCAACCCGCCGCTGGGGCCGCGCACGACCGGGACCCACGCTCGAGACAGGGGGAACCGGCCCGGGGGACTCTCCGGGGTAGGCGGGAGGGCTCCTCCGCCCCCGCCCCGCCCTGCCCGCGGGCACCGGGCCGCGGCGGATCCCACGTGAGAGGCGGCGGGTGAGGGCGGCGTCCCCGGGGCCTCCCCAGCGCGGCCGCGGCCGGGCCTGGCCTCGTCGCCAACGGCGAAGGGACGGGCCGCCTCGGGAGGCCCGGGGGAAGGGGAGGGCGCCTCACCTTTATTCTTGGGCATGGCGCCGGGCGCTCCGCCGCGGAGGGGCTGCGGGCAGGGGCGGCGGTGGGGGCTGCACGCGGCTTTCGCGAGGCGGAGGCGGGCGGCGGCTCCTGGCGCGGCGGGACCGGGACTGGGACCGGGGCTGCGGCTGGCGCGTGCGTTCCGGCCGCTGGCGCCGATCCGACTCACAGCGCCCCCTGGCGCACGGGAGGGCTAACCGCCTGCCGGCGGAGCCGCCTCTGCGCGTGCGCTTCCCGCCCTCCTGGCAGCCGGCGGCGTAACGAGACACACCCCTCAATGGGCGTGGCGATGGGCGAGCGCTGTGCGATTGGCCAGGGCTCTGCGCCGGGCGGGCAGCAGCCACCAATCAGGGGCTCCAGGAGGCGGCTGCCGGTGGGAGCGGGAAGAGCATCCGCGGGGCGCTCTGGTCTGACCCGAACACGGGGACTACGGGGACGCCGCCACCGACCTGGGGTTTGGTTTTCATGTGCCAACACCGACCCCAAAGAACGGTGCCGGGCAGCGACCTCCTGCCCTTCTTCCACCCCCCGGCAGCCCGCTCCCTGCCTGCAGCCGTCGCTGGGCGTCGCAGGCTCCGGGAGCGGCGGCTCACGGGGAGGGCGAGGACTTTTTGGGGTGGATTTTAAGGCAATGGGGGTCCCGCACCTCCGCCCCGAGGGGCGGGCAGCGCGTACCCTCCGAGCCGTGGGGAACCTCGCACCGCTCGGGGAGGAGAAACGTTTCAAACCGGAGCGACGAACGGGAGGGTGCGGGTGTAGGCAAGGCTCGAGTAAGGGAGGGAGTGCTCAGGAGCCCGTGGCGTACCCGCCCCCCGCCCCCCCCCTCCTTTCCGGAGTTCCTCCGGGCTCACCGATTATCCGGCTGACGGGAAAATTCACGTACAAACGTGCTTAGACCGGCAGGGTAAAGCCCCGTGCGGGAACGGGGCTGCACCGACACCCACCTCAGATCCAGGGGGCGGATTTCACGTAGGAGGTGACACTGCCCTCTCTCCTCGCCCCCGCTTCCCGCTCTGCCTGTTACCAAAGCTCTCCTGGTGTCCTCTTCCAGCTTGCTTTGGTACACTCAGCCAGACCTCTGGCTGCACCCCTCCCGTAGTCTCTGTCACAATTACTGGCATTTCATACAGATGCAAACTTAGAAACCTTCCACCTTTTCCATGTTCTAAAAAGATTTATCCTTGTAAAGCTTCCCGCTTAAACACGCGGTATGTTGTTTATGGAGTGAGCTTAGGCGCGTATTCTCATTTTTCAAATGTTTAAAGGTTCATTCGTTATCAAATGTGCCTCTGTTTTCAATGTCCAGAGCAATGCAGGCACTGCAATTATTTAGCAGCCTCCCCTTAAGTTGTACTTCACAGTCGACTCGAGTCTTTACAGGGTGTTAAAATGGTCTTGCTGTGTCATATACTGGGGCTACGGCATATACCGGACACAAGCGTTTTCCCTTTGGCTCCCTACTTACCCTACTAATAGCGACCTGACCAAATATGCTGTAATGCAGTGACACGGTCACTGACACACACTTGGCGGATGCTGCAAACGGAGTTGAGTGTTAGTGACCAACCAACAACAACTTTTATAAACTGGGCAGAAGAAACGATCAATTGAAAAAGCACTTGAAGATGTTTGAAAGTTTATTCATAGTAGAAATTTGTATTTCTTTTGAAGACTACAAAACCTGCCGTTAGACAGGAGTACAAGCAATGATATCTTTCCAGAACTGTTCATAGTTACATCTGTAACAGTTCTAATTACACGTTAACAGCATGATTGGAACATTTCCTAGATCAGACTCTGAATAAAACAATCATTTAAAGTATTCAGTACAATTTTTTCTTTTCTTTTTTTTTTTTTTACTAGCATTTCAGTTCTATGACAGCAGTGCCAAGCATCTAACCGATGCTATTGTAATGGTCTACAACAAGGTACAATACCACCGATTCCCTGGAATGGTACCTCAGACTCACTTACATGCCATGCTGAGAAAACTAGTATAAAGTATGATTGTATAGAATTGTAGAAAAATATTTTATCTGCGATTTTGTCATTTTTTAAAAACATTTTAAGTAGAACCGCCCCCCCCGCCCCCCCCCCATCTAGGTTGCAAAATAATTACATCCCTCATAAGTACACCTTCCCTTTGATTAGGTCAAGAGTATCAAGATAAAGCTAATCATTTACATCATTTGTGTGAGTGAAAATTCATCTATTAACCATTGCTGCTTACTAAGGACCAGCATATACTTTGAAACCTTTCCTTCCAATAATAGAAAAGCACAGCTTTAGTTGGTACACCACATTTACAAAAGCAAAACACACACAAAACAATCCCAGACACGTAAATCTATTCTCTTATGCCCTTGTCTCTTCAGAAAAAAAGTTTCAAATATTCTCTTGAAAAACTCCTTGTTTCATTCAATGGTATAGTGATTAGGAATAAAGAACTTTGCCTTTAATGGATATAGATGGCATTTAATGAGTATTGCAACTACGCTCTTCCCTCTGTTTGCTCATGCTCTCACGCACAGTAACTGGTAATACCACATTAAAAAAAAAAACCCAAACCCCATGGCCTACATATGGAAAAGTCACCTGTATCTGCAGTTCTCCTCTTCTATCCTCTAGAACTCTGTATCCTGGATTTGCAGACCAAGCAGCAGTCCAGCAGTGAATTTACACAGTGTGTCATATATACTCACATTCTAATAGAAAGGTGCTGGGATTCAAAGAAGCATTATGTGGTTTTCTTTACAGCTTTTAACAACTGCAGCTACAAAACCATAAAAATAAACGTGAAAGTTGTGAGCATGGATCCAAACCAGGATGTGTGGTACATAAACTCATGTAAATCTCGTCTGTAAAAAATCTCAGCAACCCCCTTCATACCTTAGTTTAGAAAGTAACTTAAAATCATAGCAGATCCGGATCTCAACACATTCGAGTCAGGACGTGCTAAACTGCCCTGTTTTATCAGCATTTAAAGTGTTCATCCTATGCTGCTATATACAAAATACAGTAGCAACATCTGTGAAGTCCAGACTAAGTTAACAGCTTACCTGCGAATGTAGATACACTAGCAAGTGCTGTCATCCCTTTATTTCAACTGTATCAGTTTTAAACCTTGTTTGTTGCCTAGATATGACACTCAACACATTGAAAAGCCACTCCAGAAGGCATGGATTCTAGATTTTGATGAGCCTGACTTGCAATCGCTCACAGAGCTGAAAATACATTTTCTCAAAGGTTTTACTAAATTCTTCTGAAACTGCAGACACTGTTAAAGAAAAATTAAAACTGCCCTTTTCCGCTTCTAATTAACAATGTTTCTTGAAGGAGGGGTAGCTGCATCTGTACAGGTAAAGGGAACTTCAATGGCAGAGCACCAAGTAGGGGAAAAATGCTAACTGCTTGGAAGAGCTGTGTGTTCAAATTCCTGAGATCTATCATAGTTTAAGAATCCATGTTCATAAACCCAATTCCTTCACAATTATATGATGGATTAAATACTTAATAGATTTTTTTAAGGGCAATAAAAGTGGGATCCTTTGCAAGTCTAACAAAGGAAGCTTCCCCACGGAACTTGGAAAAACTTGTGGCAGAAGGACCATTCTTACATTCATTTAGAGCAAATCCATGGTGTCAAAAAGACAATTCTTCTTTCCAATGGTCCTCTGATGATTTCAGAGAAACCAGAAAATTAATCACTAAAAATAATTTAGTACCACTAAATCAAGAAAATAAACCTTGTTATTCAAAACACAAAATTGCCCCTTTTAGTTTTTAAATTGTATTGTTCACAGAGAGCTGTTCACCCAGATCCATATTTATTAAAGCTTGGATTCCCAACAGCTGTTTTCATACGTGGAATGAACGGATGTAGCATACCATTTTGGTGGAATGGGACACTCACTGAATTCACACACATCTCAGTGTACCTTCTCATGTGGGCAATTTGGTCTTTCAAGACTAGCCACTGAGATGTGCCTTTCATCACTTAAGGCACTGAGAGGCCAGGAGTATTAAAAGTTGATATTAGTATTTCAAATGAGTCTTTCACCCTCAGTACAAACTTCCTTCCATGTGCGGAAAAAGTGAGAACACTCACTCTGAACAGCTTTTTTTTACCTGACTGGGACAGCACTATTTTCATGGGAAATTGTAACAACCCCCCTTCTAACCCTAGACAGACCTGGATGACTCGTCCTCTCATTTTGCTCTGGCTGTCAAAGTTATCAGAAAATAACCGACAGAACATTAGAACCATCAGTTTTGCAACTGCAACGAATGCAGTTTAAACCTACATTTTGCAGGCTTCTGCTTACTGGCGGACAGTATGTTTTGCTTTACCTTCAATGCTGCCTTTCTTCTATAATGCCAACGTTCACTGAACAAATCCTTTGCAGCTTAAACAAAAGTCACAGAATAAAGATAAAATATTAGCAATGGATTACAAGAATAAACGATATAGAAATGTTCTCTATCAGAAAGTATTTAGCAATGATTCCTGAGTCCAGAGATTAGACGGGAGAGAATAAAAGGGAGGGGGAACAAAAGACAGAGTGAGATATGGAGCAAGTTACCTTTTCTCTGGGTTATATTACCTACTGTATATATAGTATGGTGAGAGATCCACTGTTTTAAATTTTGAATACTATAAACAGTATCCTGATTTTTATAACATGACATGCAGCGTCAAAAACATGGAAATGTAGAAAAGACACAGGCAAGGAGAAATACATATTCATAGTATTACATTCAATAGCTGTTTAACAGTCAGGCTTCTTTTAGAGCTGTCCAACAATACTGATTAATCCAGGTGAACTGTTTAATCAGACTTAATTGTCAAAATGATTAATAATATCTAAGTAAAACAAGGCATGTATACATTAAAGAAAACAGCACGGAAATGTACTGCTTGTGAACTGTTTACAAAAACATACAAAATGTTGGATGGCACAAAGTATATAGTGCTAATATAAACAGATTGTTTAAGCTAAGTGCTTAACATAAACTGTCCATCTCTACCTGTAACAAAGAATATCTTAGGGGACAAAAAATATTCCTTATAAAAATAATGCTATGTGGTGCAGAGTGCTTTATTCAGTGTATTTTTTGACAGAGGTGGCATTCATAATTCTTCTGGTTTATTCCACCGTGAACATGATCGTTTTCACTGTGTTTCCACTTGTCACTCCATTTGAAGCTTCAGTAAGATCAGTAACTTGCCATCAACAGTTTAAAGCGAGAATAGATGAAAGCAGTAGCAGCAGCAGGAGCAGCAGCATTATAGGTACCAGCTGGGACAGAGTGTGCTTGCAGGTATCTGTCAGATATGTGCTACCTGTCGCCATGATTTGTGCTATCATCTTATGCCATGGTACCAAATATCTGGTTGAGGTCACTTCACAGGGCTGTGGAGGTAATTTTTTTTATACCTCTCCTCTGAGCAAGAGTAGAACGGCCGACGGGCTCCAAAACCGGTGACTGATTGCGATTCAAAGCCGAGTAAGTTGCGGCCATTGCACCCTGTGGGGCAGAGGGGAAAAAAACCCAGAGTATATTGTGACTGACGAACACACTAGAGATCACGCGGCACTAAGTGCCAGACGTTCCCAACAGGTTTTACCTTCCCGTTTACTTTCATCCATGAAACAGAAACACGCCGCTGCGTTACTCAAATATCGACAGTGTTTGGAGCGAGTGGTTTTTAGGGTAATAAATAGTTTTCAGATCAATCTAAAGCAATTTCACCTTGCTTAAAAAAACCAAACCCAGATTGTTAAATTAAGTTCTCTCTCCGTGCTTTGTGAGATACTTGGGGAACGAAAACCCATCGGCGGGCTGTCTCTGCTTATCACTTATGTAACCATTTCAGTTTTCCACAAAATATTTAAAAATCGCCCACATTATTCACCACATGAAGACTTATTAAAAAATCAAAGTTAGAAAGTTGTGAGCCGTGGGATGAGAACTTCTCCCTCTTTCCACCTGTGTTTTTGGATGTGAGAAATTTCTAATAGCTGACTCAGAAAAAGCGTTAATTATATTCCTTAGATCCCCTTATGTTGCACAAGAGATTCTTGGATGTAGGATTGAAGGCAGGGTGGAATACAGAGGAGCAGAACTCAGTTATTGTTGATTTCTCTCTGCTTGTTCAACATGAGAAAGCTCATCAGGGTCCAAACCAGACAGAACTATACGATACCATATTAACTAACGCTGCCTTTCAGACTTACTAGCTTATACCATGATCATGAAGTAAACTGTTTTCTTTTAGTCACTGACAATTAAGCCCTCTGAAACTGCAAATTTAGCTAAACTATTTTTCAGCTCTCCCTAAAGTCACCTGACAACATTTTTACCATCATTAGAATGATTTCTTCTATGCCAGTTTCTTAAGGAAGTTAAGCCTCCTTGTGTAAGTAAGTCCAATAAATCTCAAACCTAACAACATAAAAGTCTTTGACGTGTTAGATAAATTCTCTGTGACTGGGTTCTTATGAAATCCTATTGCATATTACAAGTTCACTTTATGATTTAGTGCAACTCCCAGTCCTAAGTTTCAAATAGTATTTAGAGAAAACACATGCCACAGTATTTTTTTTTATTGTTTTAAATCCTTTTGTTTACATTAATTTCGGCTAAACAAGTTTACTATCTACTTACCTTCACTAAATGGGGAGCATCCTGCCTGTTCAACTGGTATTGAGGCAACTGGTCACAGTGAACTATCCAGGGGTGACTAAGAACTTGGGCTGCAGTCAATCTTTGATGTGGGTCAACATGAAGCATTTTTGAAACAAGGTCCTGTCAATAATATAGAAAGAGTCAATGAAAGTAACAGTAAAACTTCAGCTTTGAAACAGATTACAGTTCAAAACTGAAGAGTTTAGTGGTATAAAAGTATGTTTATAATATCAGTGTAAAACAGCTGGAAAACTGCCAAGCAATGCTAACACCGTATCTTTTAATTACATGACTTAATGGATGATTGGCAGCACAACAGGGAAATATCCAATTAAGTTAGGCAAAACAGACAAATATGAAAGTGTGCACACTGGGCTAGAGTAGAATGGAGGCCCCGCTCTAACGGTATGTGTTGGTTTTTTTTTTTAAACAATGGCAAATAATGGATATGTAGGAAATGAGAACTGAAAAACAAGAGAAATTTTCTAGAGAAAATATATAAGATCCTTCCCTTTGCATGTTTCCCTGGTGTCTAACAATCTTCCAACAACCGTGCAACTTAAAGGTTGAATTTTAGTACTCCTGCTGGCCACAAACGTATCCTTAGTGATTTTTACCTCATTCCCTCTGAACTCTTTTTGCTGCTTCTACTTCTGTTTTCCTCCCCTTCTCAAACACCTTTCACAGTTGTTTCACAATCAAGTTGTGAACCACATGGATACCTAATTTTGTTTGGTTTTTAATTTCTGCAGAATATATTCATGGAATGATTCCTGATTTCCCTAATAAAAACATCATATGAGAGAGAAGGAATTAGTCTTTCCTTCTTTGTATCGTCAGTGAAATGATCTCTTTTGTCTGTCATGTCAGTTAACTGCTGAGACGAAACACTGTATACTATTTACTCTCTTTGCCTGGAAGTGGCTCTCAGCATCTGAAATGATTTTCAGCTTCATTTTGCTACCTTCTTTTCAACCACTTTTTTGACTTCTGTTTTATCTTCTTCAACTCACGGTAGTGAGAATTGCATACACTCAAGATGTTGAAAATGAATTTAGACAGCAGCATAGGATTTTACAGATGACTTTTCATATGTCAGTCAGTAAGGGCAAAGCCTAAATAACATTTCTACAGTAAGCAATTATCTGTGGATTTTAAAGAAAAATTAGCTGGCTACAGCCGGATTTAAGCTAATTTAAGTTACATTATCAATAGTGAAAATTTTAATAAAAAACACTGCTTTGTAATTCAAATGAAGAATTTCAACATAAAGATAGTATTGAAAAGCAACATAAGATTTTTTCATAGCTGACAGGTTTTGGTTCATTCTAGACTCCCAAGTACAACTGAAGAGAAGGAAGAAAAAGCTGATGCTAGCAGATTAATGTAAACATGTTATTCTAACAGGTTGATTTGTCAATCAAATGAATGACATGATTTGTGGGAAAATGGTTGATTTATGAGTACAGCACATTAGAAAACACATCAACAATCAATTAGCAAGAAAGAGCACACCACCTGTGAACAATTTCTTGTGAAAACCTCAGCACTTTACTGTAGCTACACAGAAGGAGCATAAAGGATATTGTGTACTTAAGTTTAGAGCCTATTTGACGTAAAAAATGTACCTCAAAAAAAAAAAATCAAGTTGCCTAAAATTTTTACTTTGTAAAAGCACAGTGAAAAGAAAGTATGCTACTTCAGTGGGTTTTGTTTAGTTTTTAAAGTAGATATGACATCCCTAAGGACTGGAATTCTTAAAGTGCTTAAAAAAATAAACTGCTCAAATCCTAATGAAAAACTTACCCAAAGAGAAAATGTTAAAAACGTTATTTTAGCCTGAATATTTTTTAACCACTTATTTTAGCCTGAATCAGTGGCACACGTAGTAATTATAGTAATTGTGTCATTATCCCGATTTAGACTGTATGATTTTTGAATGTCATGCTTCCACATGAAGTTTTATTACAGCATTTCTCATCATCGATGACTGTGTGTAAATATTGTTAAAATACACTGTATTTCTAAGGACACGGACTATAGTGTAAGGCACACATGGTTTTCTTCCTACATGCAAGTGACTTGAAACATCAAAGGATCATAAATAGGAAACAAACTTTTAGGCATATAAGCGATCAGATTGGTATTTTAAAACAACAATAATAATGGGTGGAAGTTACCCAATCATATAGGATAACATATATATTATAAGCAACATGCTACACTGCAATCCATTTCCATCCCCCAAAGGAAAAAGCAAATATACTTGCCTTAGCTGTATCTGAAACAGTATTCCAATAACCACCGCTGAGAGAGAACTTTCCACTACCTATTCGGGCCAAAATCTCCTCTGGGGTATCATCAGGACCATTTGCAAAAGGAGTGTAGCTATTTAACCAAACAATTTCAATGTCAGTAACTTCTGCAACCTGGACCTCAACAGTTATTATAAATCCGATCATAACGCTCCTACCCAAACCATTCTACGATTCAGTGAGCTCAACATAATTACAGGCAACAAATAGTCAAACACCTGTAAAAAGAAATTATTCTGAACACATGAAAATGTACAGTACTGAGTACAGATCTGTTCTTAGTCTATGTATCCCCTCTATATTGGGTCTGAAAACCAGACCTCTCCTACAACAGCCTAAGTACTGATGGTTCCCAAATTACAGAAGGTATTCCTTAAGCCTTCACACTTTAGCAAAATAATAAACCCAGCTGTTCTAAAATCACATGTGTTAACTTTATGATGAGACTGAAAAAGAATAAATGCTGGTTTGATACTAGAGGAAGGAATGTGCAGCAGTTTTCCTTGCTTCACTATAAACATTCTTGCTGCTAACAAAATACCCACAACCAAAAAAGAGCTTTAAAGAAACAAATATGTTTGTCACTTATTTAAAGTGCCAAAATGTCTCTGATGATGTTAACTCCTAACCAAAGTGGCAATCTGAAAAATCCAGCATAAAAAGATAATCTATCTGGCAGGTGCAACAGCAATTATCTTTTGAACCTGTGGGATTATAGTCGAATTTATTGTTCGTCTTTTATACAATTAATTTCTGTTGTATATATAAATTAACTTCTACTGCATTTATTACATCCTAAGTGCATTACTTCAAACTATCCAGTGGTTGAATTTTGCACACAGTAACGCTTCAATGCATTACAATTGTATTTGCAACATATATTTTCTTCAACATATATGCTGCTCAATCAGCTAATTTTCACATGCAAAACCCCAATTCTTACTCCTAAATCACCATAAAGCAGAAATTAAACACCTAAATTAAACACGATGTGAGAAACCAAGAGTTTTTCACATCAGTCACTGCCAACTTGGACTCTGCTGAAGGCAAAGCATATTCTATTCCCACTGAGGCCAACGTTGAGATTAATCAGTGACTTGATAGAAACCTCTTCAACAGTGGGCCTACACTTTTTTTTTTTTCATATTTGTTTGCTTTTCTACAGCAAAGCAAATTAAAATTATCCTTACCCAGTCAGCATAGTATAAAGTAGAACACCAAGGCTCCATATGTCACATGCAGCATCATAACCTTGCCTCTTTAAAACCTGAGGGAAAGAAGTATTTTTTCTGAAAAAAAAAAGTGCTTAGAAATGTTCTGATCATGCCATAGAAGTAGTGAGATTTCAAATTTTTAGTGTTTACAAAGTGATTTCACTTGCTATACAAGAAAAACAAATATCTAAATAGCAAAACCCCCAAAATTCCATGAAAATCCATCAAGGCATATAAGCTATCCTGGTATTTACCTCTGGTGCAACAAAATTTGCTGTGTAACACGGAGTCATCAGAAGACCGTTTTCTGCTCGTAGTTGTTTTGCAAAGCCAAAATCACAAATTCGAATTGATTCTGGATTACCAGATTCATCAACATAAAGAATATTGCTAGGCTTCAGGTCTCTATGTACCACCTATAAATATAAAAACCAAACCATTAAATACAATAAGTTCAGCATAGGGAAGGCTTTATATTATAATTATCAATTCTACTACTTAATTTCAAGTCTCCCATCAGCAATCAGTTTCCAGATTTCTGGCTTTTAACATCAGCTGCAATATTCTGATGCTCAGTGGTGTCTAGTGTACTACAAGCCTAACTTGGAAACGCTAACTATACAGCCTCCTGCAGACATCCCACTCCTCAAAACTTATTTGTATGGACAGTTCCAGATGTCTTATTCTAATGGGTGAATATATGTATTTTCTATTTTAACATGCAAGGCTTTTTAAATCAGAAAATGAATCTTCTGAAGTCATGGATGTCTGTAGCTGCTGATGCTACACTGTGCCACATAACCAGTTTCTGCTGGAGTAATCCTTTATATTCTGTTCACTTCATTCAGATAATTTAGATTACTCTTGATACAAACATTTAAAGCCTAATTAAGGAAGAATTAATACAGTTCTTCCCAAAAATAACAAAATGTCAAAGAGGTATTCTCCTAATGGACTGGCATTTCAAAAAATTGTTCCCAAGTGGCCCGAGATGCAAAATGCTTGACAAAAACTGTAGAAGCTGCTAAAGTTCCGGCAGAATGAGCCTGACTTTATTTAAGGCTATGTTAAAACAATCCTTAATAAAACCTGGAATGTGCAAGGAGGGTCTTTGAAGTCAGATGACCTGTTACATTTTCTTGAGAAAACAAATTAGCTTAATCCTCTGGAGGCTTTGCTCTCTGTAAGGAAGGCATATACTGCGGTGTGGATTTAAATGTTCTCTTTTAAATATTTAAATAGACCTGCTATGAAGGCCTTTATCTTCCTGATTGCCCTATGTATGCAAGTAAGTCATGTGCAGAATCAGAAGCTCTATGCATTCTTCCAGAAAGCTAGGAGTTTTGAGAAAGTGGTGCAAGACCAAGAAGTACAAGACTGCAAAGGGTCTGCAGACTGAAAAGCCGTTTAACACAGTCAATTTACTAAAGGTTTTTTCAGCATGCAAACACTTTGCAATTCTTAGACTTAAAAACAAATACTTAAAATTATGGAAATAAACACCTTGTAAGCTGACATATACAAAGTGTTATTAAAGAATTTGAGTTTGCACTGTAGACATCAAGGGGAACATCCTGGCTTGAGACGTCAGCGTATGAGAGAACAGGCTCCTGACAGTTCCCATTTTTTGGTGTTTAGATAGATTAGAATAATTTTACTCTTAAGTAATGAATGAAACATCCTTTACTCCTCTGAGGCAGAAGAAAAAACCCACCCCACAGTTTTATTCTAGCTGGTGGAGGTTTTTTGTGTTTTATAAATGAATCCTAAAACAGGGTAGAAAGGAAGAGGTGGACAAGGGAAGCAGCACAGAGCTGGGGATTTGGCAGACTCTTTCTAGAACGGGTCTACTTGAGTTGTTTTTGGAACAGGAGAAGCAATTCTCAAGTGGGAGGAAGAATAAGTGTAACAGTCTAATTCAAATCCAAACTCTAATTGCTAAGCGATCAGAATGTTTATGTAAAAGAATAAATGCAATACTTTCCTGCGTTAACCTGTTTTCCCAAAGGTGAATTTTAAAAATATGTCAGATGATTTAGATTATATTATTAATTTGCACATAAATAACATTTTATTTTAGAGCAACAGAAGAGAGTAAAACAATATACAGAACATTTCTATTCTTTATTTCTTAGCATCATGTTTTTGATTAGCATTCTCAATCACCCACCAGCATGAAGAAGCATTCTGCTCCAAGATGACACGATATTTCTTGTTTATCCTTTCTATAATGTCTATTGTGCCAACCCTTAATTGTTGTATGCTGGCCCTAATACTTTCAGAATAGTTTGGCTGAGAGTCAGAAATATTG
Source organism: Rhynochetos jubatus (assembly GCA_027574665.1). NCBI lineage: Eukaryota > Metazoa > Chordata > Aves > Eurypygiformes > Rhynochetidae > Rhynochetos > Rhynochetos jubatus. The sequence goes on along the minus strand of CM050649.1, from coordinate 52,822,316 downwards.
CTTACCCTGAAGAGGAGGATTTCATTCCTTGCTTAGCTAAGTTTTCAGTTCAAAAGTGTCCTATCAATGTTGATGAGGAAACTGCTTCTGGGAAGGGTTGTGGAGACTGCACACAGATTCAGAATCTGTCAAACCAGATATTACCTAATACCATAATCAAATGAGCTCCTCTGGTGTCCAAAGGAGCTACAAGAGGAAAATCCACTGAAGACAGGGAGGAACTCTTCCAGACAAAAATTAGACCGCCGACGCACTCATTATTTACCTACATGGCCATCTTTCATGTGCAAGTGTACAGCACAGAAGACAACTCGAAAATTTCCAAAAGTAAAAATTCCAAAGAGTACATGGTCTAATACAAGTTAAAATGACGATATTTACAAGTATCTACAGTAAAGAAACCAAATAAATACCCCTTACTTGATGCAAGGATACTGGGCCTTTTCCAGGCACCTGTGGCAAGAAGGAACCAAGTTCCTATTTGTGTTGTTCTATCACTTCTATTTCCATACAGAAGGAAATATTAAAATTTATGAATAACTCCCACAGATACTGCTGGGTCAAGGATTCTAGTCCTGTGCACAGAGGCTCAAATAAAAACGCACACATAAGCAACTGATTGAAGACAGCCTTGAATCACAGAATAAGATACACCAGATAACTTTGATCATAAGGTTTCTGAAATAATAGCTTCCAGAAATGACAGTGTGTGCTGAATTGCTCTTTGTTTCTTTAAATAATTTGAGTACTATCCATTCCAAAGCATCTTTTCTTGGATAACAACATTGGGTTTTAGCAAATTGTCTTTTCCTTGCACCCTTATTTTCTGCTTTTCCCTATCTCCCTTTGCTTGTTTACTTACAAATGCAATGTGACTTGTCATTGTTGCCATGCAATTGTCACACCTGCCTTCTCTATCTTTGAACTACTTCCTGTCCCCAAATTAATTTCCTGAAACATTAATTTTCTTTCTCATAACAGTCCACTACAACTTCCTAGCGTAGGAGTTACAAGTCATAAACTATGTTCTTCAGAAGCAAGAAGTGGAAGAAATTACAAGAGTGATATATGGAAAATACTCAATTTTCAGGGTCTATTACAGGGTGAGGTTGGAATTGTTAGCTCCCATGGCTAAGCAACAGCACTGGTCCTAGCGCTGTTTCCTGGCTTACTTCCTCTCTCAGCCTCTGTATTAATTATGTGCATATTCCACAGAACTGCTGACAGGCTTCATGAAGGACAACAGAAACAGTTGCATCATCTCCTTTACCCGGACATCTACACAGCTGACAAGGAATGTTTTGATTTCAATGCAAATTCCTGTTGCAATATAATTATTTAGCAGAAATTACTAATTAACGCACAGAAGAACATGTAAATACATGGAGTTTATACTTATATAAGAACGTTAGCACCTGTAAGTATTTTGTCCAAGATGAAAACTTACCCCTTGCGCATGGAGATATTCAACAGTTTTCGTTATTGTGAACAGAACCGCGCTAGCTTCTCGTTCAGAGAAAAATTTTTGCCTAAGAATTTTATCCAGCAGTTCTCCTCCTTTCATAAGTTCTGTTACTACGTATACGTATTTTCCATCATCATACACCTGCAAAAAGTACATAAAGACATAAACTTCAAAGTATTGATTCTCTGCTAACTTCCTGAAATGCCTAGAGATGGTGCAGGTGCATCCACAAGCTGTTTTCTTCAACTGTTTTTCCCATGTTTCTCGCTCCACACACTATCCCAACATTGCTCATCTTCAGAACTGAACACAAAAGCCTTCTGCAAAAAAGGTAGTACAGAAATGAAATAATGCAAAAATACTGGCATGTAAATGTTTAAGACTGAAAAAAAGATAACATGTAGTTTTCCCCATACCATTTTACTGAAAGAAATTAAACTCGACATGGGAAAAGTAGTAATAATAAAGGGAAATCCGTCCAATTAAGGCAAAACCAGAGCTAATTCTACAAGCAATCATTGCACCAAATTACAAATATAAACAAAGATCATTACAACTGAACAGTGAGACCAAAAAAAGTAAAACAATAAACCAAAGTGCACCTCTCTGAGAACACATAAGTTAATGCATACAAAGATGCTATGATAAAAGTCTGCAACTTATACATTATTCTGCACATAAAGCCTATACTGAAGTCTAAAATTCATAAAATGTGCCTATTTTAGCCCTTCGAGGTATGGAAAACGGCTTAATTTTTGCATGGCTTTTATCTTTTAGGGAAACAATAGTTGACAATTATTTATATTATCACCAGGGGGCACTACAGACTGAACTGTACCAACACACCTTTTAAGCCACACTTAAGCATTTCAATTTCAGTTGCACTTTCTTGGGGTTTTAACTAAGAAATTGGTTTCTGCTTTAGTGAGATCTTTTACAGATTCTGTTCCCTATTTGTATGTTGATGTTGGAATAGTTCTCTTTCGTAATATGACTGAAATAAAAACTGGTTTGTGTTTAAGTAGAAACAACTATCTGAGTTGCAGTAAAATAAATTTAGAAACAGAAATCAGCTAAATAAAAATTTTTCATCCCAATTTCTTTGTCTTAAGCTACCTGGAAAATACAGGAAATTATATTTCCAATCTTAGAAATTTTTGTGCTCTTACTAGAAGGATTTTCTCAGCAAATAAAAAAAGAGAAAGAATTTTAAACAAGTAATTCTGCAGGCTTTAAAAACCTATGATCTTAAGGAGAGGAAGACATGATGGGCTCTATGTTTTCATTTAACAATAATTTTTTACCCAAGAAATATAAATGGCTGATCATCTGAACATATTTGTATTACAACTTTAACTGTTAAACAGTATTAAAAAGTAGAATTAAACCATCCTAGATACTAAACTAGCATTTTAGATTTTATGTATTGTAATAGGCATGCTCCCTCTAATCCTGCTATAACATGAAGAAATAAGATTATTGTAGTTGATGCTATGAAGCACACACCCCTCAGCACTGCAGGGGGCATTCTGACAAAATGTGCATTTAGTCAATATTTTACCTGTTACCTTTATTTTATCTAGACCCTGCTGGTCTTGTCTGCCTGCAAAAAAACCAAACCAAAACCAACCAAATAACAAACCACCCCAAACAAATCATTTCCCTCATTCCGATTTCACTAATGATATTTTCAATTTAGTTGTTTAATACTAGGAAGTTGTATGCACTGAATAAATTCTTCTGAAGTTTCTTCACAGTGAGGTGAATGGTATTATGCTGAGATCATAAATGGGATGCTAATTTTTAAAATTAACTCCTGGTACACACCAAAGATCAGTCAGTACGTCTTCTCTACCAGGCAAACTGGAGGAAACTATAGTGAGAAAGGGAAGTAGGCACATGAACAAAATATGATGTAATAGAGAAAGAGAACAGGGATTTTGCAAAGTGAAAAAAAAAAAGATTTCACATACATATTTGGAGGTTTTTTTTAACTCAAATAAGCACTTGGACAAGGAGAGTGGATACACTGTATTCAGGTTTCTAAAAAGCTTCTGAAAAGTTTCTTCAGTCAACGCTTTAAGTAACAAGACAAAGTTCTGTTACGGAACAGTAAGTAACAGGTAAAAAAGGGTAAAATACATATAATGGTTTGGCGCAGGAAGTTTCTAGGTAATGGACTGTTGGAAGCTATCTGCTTCCTCTGTTCTTACACTGTTTCCTAGGCATCCACTAATGGCCACTGTCAGAGGCAGGATATTGGATAAGAAGGACATCTGATTTAGCACAATATAGCTCCTTCTTTTGTTTATATACAAAAGAAAGTGGAACTGAAAAAAGATCACTGATAACAATCAGAAAGAAAATCCCCCGAGGATGGTGTATTATTTGGTGTTCTGGATACCCATTGTTTCAATCCAAACACCTTAAAAATTAAACTACATTAAAAAGGTTGAGCAGGAATGAAAATTTCCATCCTAAGTTAAATTCAAATAATACTGCTTTGATTCTTGGAACACAAGAAAAGAAAGAAATTGTTTCTTGCAGAATAAGTATTTCCGAAGACAAGCACTTGACTGTTGAAATGTTTCAATTTGGTATTTCAAATTAGAAACATTTAAATTTTTGTGTGGAACTGAATGAAAAATAGAGTCAAACCAACACTGAGTTTTATTTGTATAATTCATGGTGCTTTTGTGAGTTTGAGGCCTAAAGGCCAATACTCTTTATTCTTTCCTCTGAAAGGTGTAACAGCGCACCATTGTATCATGGGATACGCAAGCAATCCGTCCCACGCATTTGTATTAGGACAACGAAAACTTAAATCAGTGTTGAATTCTTACAGTAGTGGATATTATACAAGTCTTATTACGTACAACTATATCTCTTTCCTTACACTGGACATACTTCCATAAACTCTGCTTGCTTGGGGAATTGATCTGAGTAGAAATAAGTGAAAATTACAACCTACTGGGTTTTTTGGTTTTGTTTTGGGTGTGGGGTTTTTTTTTGGGTAGTGTCCTTTTGTTATTTGTGTATTACCATTTGTGTGAATGAAAGATCGCTCCTGCTGGAAGCTGACTGATGATGATGAGGAAATCATTACGAAGTAAAATGATTCAGCATACATGGCAACTTTTCAAGGCTGCCTGGGTTTGTTTGCTCTCAGTGTAAAATATTCATAATGCTAAAGTTCAGGTAAGTACTCACACTTCCTATGTTTGACTTCCTGCTTAAATAACATAACCACTACTACAAATTAAAGTAACACGTAAATCTAGCATGCAGCACTGAAAGCAATGTGAATACTGATGCAGGTTACATGTTAGAAGAAACAGAACGTGGGATTGGAATTATGGTATCTAGCTTGCAATAACAAGGTAAATTCCATGGTGGGCTCCCTTGTGTATATCTAACTTAATTGGTTCTCCCAAGGTTCAAACTACATGATACTGTTGAAGAGAAGACAGATTATAGTAGGAGAAGAACTTCAGGCAGAGTACTCATCTCCACAGTATTTACGAGCTACTGTTTCAATGACTTTAAAATGTTTGAGAATCTCCCTTCAGCTGAGCTCAGCTGCCTGAAAATGTTCAGCTATTTTGCTTGAGGCTTGGCTTTGCGGATCAAAATACATCGTTGCAGATTATGAAATTCATTAAGCATGTGCCTTTTTAATTTTTAATCCTCTTTAATGCATCATCAGGAAGAAAAAGACCACTTTCTTTTTCCTCTCAGATCACCAGAATCTACTGTTCACTATGAAAAACCTCTACCTCCAAGCTTCACTTCTTCTTTGCTTTTTATGGTCAAAGTGTTTTCATAGTCAGAACAAATAATACAAGACAAAATAGTTAGATAATGTTCCATACAAAGACCAAATAAAGATACTAGGTAAAGAAAAGCGATGACCAAGGGTATGAAGATTTTGTCCACTACTGAGTAACACTCCTTACTGTCCATGAAAATCACCTTGGATACTGTGATAACAGTGAGTCCTCAGTTATGTAATAATGTACTTGAAAATTGCTTTTGGCTAATGTAAACAAAAGTAGATTTGAACTTCACTAGGCAATCAAAAAACTTGCTTGTTCCCTTCAAAATACAGCCAATGTTAAATTAATTATTGCTGTGCTAGGATTTAGAAAGGATGAATTACTTGACTACTTAGGATTACATTGTACCAAAATATGAGCACCTTTCAAAGATGACAATGAGAAATCTCTGTAAAAAAATGGGTATTGTTGAATAAATGGCTTTATGGCATTGTGGGTTTTTTTTTAAATACTAGAAAACATGAGCACAAAACTAAACCAGGTAGTTGGTCATCTCTCAAATTAGGAAGTGATATGCAATCATAATACACTAAAGTATGATTTTAGCACACTACTTACATCTTTCAAGGTAATAATATTTGGATGCTGTCCATAGCGCAGTAGGATTTCTATCTCCTCTGTTGGATCTCTTTTACTCTTGTCAATTATCTAAGAACAAACAGATACATAGGCATAAGTCTTTTTGTGAACATTACATAGTATAACACTTTGGTGTTTTGCTTACTAGCATAAACAGAAAAGCAATATTTATTGTTGGTGGTAAAGAGCATGAGTTATAACCAAAATAAAGTTCATTGAATTGGAACAGTGAGGCTAAGCAAAAAATGTTGGAAGAAGATGGAAAAATCTCACATCTGAAAACAATTTTGGAGGATAAGCGATCTGATTCCTCAAGCTCTGATAAATAATGCAAGACTGTTTACTAGAAAGACCTCAGTCACTCAGCATTTAATAAAATAATAAGTTCCTAATGACATGAGATACTGGCTTGATGATGCCAATTAACCGATTTTCACAAAGGTAAACTCAAACAAATATTTAGTGCAGCAAAAGACAAAGTAGGAGAGTAAGGGAATCAAAAAACAAGAAAAAGGAAAAATTTTGCAGAGTTAGTTCAGATGAACATTCCATTATGAAAGTTCATTTGAATCTCCCGGAGGCTTGCCATCAGGCTCTCAAGTTCTCTCTGTGCAAACAAACAAAACGTTATTTTGCCCAACTTAAAAAGTATTCTTATTATTCTCCTTTTATTCTTCCCTTCTGAACTGTAGAATTTCCTCCAATGTCTTCTCCATCTCCATCTTATCCCTTCTTCCTCTCGATATCCTTAAGCCCTTATGGCTACCAGCACCATCCTAACACAATGAATGCTGGTCAACTCATTCTTTTTTCATGATCCCTTGAGGGGAAAAAAGCCACGATGGAGGCAGCAGAAAAGTGAGGCAATCCTCATGATAAGTTATGGCGTTGAGAATTAATAGCTATGCTAGTACTTTCTTACAGTTTCAAGAAATTACTTCAAATTGCAAGCACAGAAGTCAAATTTGTTCCAGACAGAACCAGAATAATGACAAGTATGTAACTACCAAATTGAAACTGCAGGGTTTCCACTAGACAATCTGTGTACAAGGATACAGCAAAACGTACTTAATTTATCTTCACATTTTACATATTTGAGTAGTAAACTGTACAACAACTCAAAAAGAGAGCAGGATTTAGAATTATTTTTTTCCTTTTAAGTTTGCTAATCTATATTCCCTCTTTCATAGTAACCATTCTGCTCTACAGTGTTATACAGAAAGACAAAAAAACCTCTTATCATACCACTTCTGGGAATTCCACCAATTTCAACTAAGAATTTAATGTCTTCAAAGAAGTGTTAGAAAGCCCAACAGAATAACATATGAACAACATTAGAAACCTTGTTAAAAACTAGCAGGCAAAGACAGAGTTGAAGTTTATTCTGGAAGGAATACCAGACTTAAACACTGTTAGGAACTCCTAGCTATCTGAAAATTTATGAATCTACTTCGGAAGCAAAACCCCCATATATAACTATATTTAAATAAAAGTAATCAATCACATTTTAAAAAAATGCTGAAAAGTCAGGTAAGGTTTTCATAGAACATTTCCTTCTAGGAGCAATCATGTAACTCCCATCCATTTTGCTGTAATTACAGAAGTGTTCCAAAGACCGAAGATTGCTTTTCACCACCCAAACCAGCATATAGATAACAAAACCCATAGCAATTCTGTATAAATGTGTGCCAGTAAATATTCTGTTTGGTCCATTAGTATAAATCACATTTGCATCCAAAATATTTCTATATTAATACTATTATCTTAATTTGCTATGTTCTTTATGGCAAATAAATTAATGATTTAATGTTTATGATGACACCTGAAAACAGCTGGTGTGTTTTATAACTAAATAATTACCTTAACAGCATATTCCATGTTGGAAGCTTTATGAATACATCTCTTGCAGATCGAGTAAGACCCAATTCCGATATCTTCCTTTACTTCATATCCATCAGTAAACTGAATGCTGTTCCTGTGCAACTGCTACCAAAATAACATTATCAATTGATGAATATTCTAAATATATAACTGACATTTATATTACAAATAAGCTTTTGAATTTGTACTGATTTGCTTCAAGTTTTAAACTGATGGCTGTACTAGGTCAAACCGGTCTAAATAGCCACTACCTTCTGTTTGATATTAATATGAGATAAATTATATATTAGAGACACTGAAAATAAAGCACACCATTTTAGAAACTGACAACATGATATTTCCAGTTGCTGATTAATTAAAAGACAGAATCTCCAAAGCAAGTAAGATCACAAGAATACACGATAAAATAATGGCCAAAAAGCATCACTGTTTTTATTATCTGAACAGATGAATGCCAGCTGGAAAATTCAAACATACTGAACAGAACCACATTAACTGGAAATGGCATGGAATGGCAGTCAAAAATGTTTTCACAGAAATGAGAAGCTGAAAGAAGGACGAGTGTTCACTCTTGTAAGGAAAGGAAATGGTGTTCTAGTATAAGGAGTTTGTGCAAAGGATGCAAAGCATTTGCAGGAAACCATCTGGGTATCCTGCAGCACAGAAAAGAGGAAATAGGAGTGAGGAAGCGGTTGAGGGGCACAGAGGAAAGGCAGCAGAGAAACAGACTTTTATAAGAGAAGGAAACCATATACAAAGAGAAAAAATGTAATCCACAAAACTATGTGGGAAAGAAGGAGCACAGAAAAGCTTGTAGAAAGTTTTAGCAAGACTTCAGGAGCAGAAGTAATTCTGACAGGTATGCCAGATCAGACATTATCTTTAGAATGAGTCTAAAAAGCCTTGACATTTAATGGTTTATTACACATGAAACAGGTAATGTGTACAAACAAGCATGTTACAACTACTCTAGACATAATGAGGGCTGAAGAATTACAAGAGCTATTCATGTTCTGAATAAACAGTTTTTTAAAAATTTTCTCAGCCATTTCCAAAATATCCTTGCAGTGAAAATGTAAGTAAACCCAATCATTCAGCATACCTTCTTATTTCTACCTATACACCAATAAGAAGTTTTCAACACAATTTAGGTCACCAGTTGGTTTTCACGATTCAGTCTCCCTCAGTAATTAGTTACTAAAAGCAGAAAGTGGTCGTAGAAATACAATTGTTGCAGAGGTCTTACACTTTCCTGTACATTCATCTTTTGCCCAGTGGCTGCAAACTCTCCAGTGCTGAAGCATGCTTTTAGACCTTCTAAGGCCGAGGTCATTCTAAAAGCATGCCCCCCATTCTAACACGAGGTCCACCTTTCTTGTCTCACACAAAAATCACACCTAAGCAAAGCTTTGTTGTCCAAAAAGAAGCAGCAATAGAATACATAGGAATAGCAGCCGCAGTAGGCTATTAAAAGTGACCACCTCAAAATTATTAATATAGGAGACTTTATTGGAGTAATTCTAATACTGTTAGGAAGCCAAAGGGTGTGTGTGTGGACAGTAACATTGACTTGTACGATACACTGAAATTAGGCACAAAATATCAGATTAGCACATTAACTTAAAGTGGCTTGGAAGGGATGGAGGATGTCCTGGGTTCCAAAACACAGAGCAGTCTAAACCATCCAGATGAAAATCACAATTGTTCTCCAGTGCCTCCTACTGCACTGCAGGAATTAACTGATATTTTCAGGCATAGGGAAAAATGGTTGAGATGTCTGTTATTTCCCTCCATCTTATAATTATGGCTTAATATTAAAGAGTTATTACAATACATATCGTGGAGTGTTTTCATTTAATGGGTAAGCCTATTCACACCTGTGACTGCTCAGTAATGAAATAGGTCCTGCACCTTCAGAGGTATTGTTTGGATAAAATAATCTGATCTTAACTTTTCTTGTATAGAATTGATAATGACTTCGTTGGGGTACTTCATTCTGTGAGGAAAGAAAAAAAAAACCCTCCACCGAGAGACAGCAACAATGCTTTATTGACTTTTTGTTTTAAAAATAAAGTAGATGTACTCACCTGGACAATTGAATGCACTCCAACTGTTTGCATTGCTTGGCTTTCATCATCTGATGCAATAGCTACAAAACTAAATCCCCGAAAAAGCTGATGTGCGTTAGCACTAGGTGGGATACCAGGCGAATCTGAAAAACACATCATCTACTTACAAGCAGAATTTTTGCAACTCAGGGGTTATGTCTACTCTATAGACCAAACTACCACTTTGTTCTATAAAGTACATAGAAACTGGAATTTGCAGAAAGTGTTTCTGAGGACAAAACCACAAGTAATTACTGGATTGTTTTGCATATACCATCTAGAAACACAACTGATAGTCGACCACTACAAAGATCATATTACTTATGATCATTATTTTATTATATAAAACCCAGTACTTTGCAGAAAATGTCTACATACAGCAGCATATTTAGGCTATATTTATGGAGAAGTATCTGAATTTTGATAACATCCCAAATTTCTAAAGACAAAAATTTCTATCGTATTTTGAGAGGATCAGTGTAAAACTACACAGAGACAGATTGCACTGAAACAGCAACTTTGCCAGCCTGAAATGACTACCTTTCTACATATACAGAGTATCCAGAGTCACCATCATTACTTAAATGAAGTCACAGGATATAGCCTTTAAGGAGACAGAGATAATCTTTTTGAATTAAGAAAATGAGGTAAGTAAACTTGAACTTACGTATATTTTCTTGCTAAGGAATTCTTTATTTTTAACATAGAATAACTCAATAGTCCCTTGTGATAGACTTACACCAAAGACCACAAACACGTCTATGACCTATGGAGTAATTGTCTTTGAGCACTCATTTACCCCAGCAACATGTGGAAGAACACTTTGCATAATGTGAAAAGGAACAATGTTTCTAATTTTTGAATATGTAAATTGTTCAGTTCTTCTGGTTTTACCTTTTGGAGTTTTTGCTGTAAACTCAGGGTCAAAATAAAATGTATCTTCTGGTCTGCCAGTTGCAGGTTTAAAAGGGGGATGAATTTCTCTCCTGTACAATTTCTGAAGAGATGGTAGAGGCCAGAGTGAATTAAGAAGTTATATGACACCCCAAAATACTTAACTAATAAATGTATTAGATTAGTTTTGAAGTAGATACTCACATTCCAATCTATTTTGGAAAAAAAAGCATGCCTCTTAATTTCTTCAACTCCATCTGGACCTGCTCCTTTTATAAGGAAGAAAAATGTCTGAATTATTTTCTTCTTGATCAAAAGAATGACTAGAAAAATGATAATTTTTCTACATTTATTTCTGAAGTATGTATTTTGTCTATCATTAGAAGAGCAAACAGGCAAACTATGTTCCTACTTCAAATCCTATTTTACATTAGAAACTGTAAACTTATTTAGTCAGTCCAATGATCATCGATGTTATCAATATTGTGATCCAATTAAAGATATTATGCTAATCACTTTACCTAATCTGTTTGCTGGGTTTCTTTTGAAAAGCATTCGGAGAAGACTCTGGGCTTCAGGACTCAAGAACTGGGGCATTCCAAGTTTGGCCCTACAGAACAAAAATAATTAATACATACAAGCATATTTAGGTAAGAATCAACTCTGCGTTCCCCCTGTCTTTTGTCATTCAAAAAATCCATATCAAACATAATAGCATCACTGAGAAATAGTCTTTGGGCATCAGAAACAGTAAAATTGCTGTCAGTCATGTAAACCTGTAACTTGAATTTTTTTTAATTTTGAGTAGTATAATATTTTCAGTAATGACTCAGGAACTTAAATAGAGTAAAAGGTGGTAAAAATGTAGAAAGGACCAAGTACAGGATAACAGTTTATAAATTTGTAAATTTTTGTAGTATGTTTTGATCCATTTTAAAGTCCAGTTATTACCAAATGATATCAAACAAGCAAATCCATTCTAGTGGTAAAATCAATTTTAGAAAGGTTAAGAGAACTACTACAGTATGATATCTACCAAGAATACCCAAGCAAAGCAGGAAAACTAAGCTAGAAGAAAGATCTGAATTAAGGTAGGATAGATCTTGCAAGATTTGCAGGTTAAAAAAGAAAGAAGAGAAAAAGATCACTCCCTTTTTTTTTTTTGTTCCTTTCAATTAATTTCAAACATTACTTTACAACTTGCAGTCTTGAATCTTTAGATTTAAGCTCTCGTAGTTCTGTTTAGTTTTATTTTGTAATTCTGCTCTGTTTTTCTACTCCCTGCCTCCATCCTCTGTTACTAGGTCTCACTTTTTTTTAAATGACCATGATAATGGTAAGGATGGGTAAAATTCCCTCTTTTTGACCGTTTGTTCAACCTGTATCTTCTACTTTTCCATAACATCTATGGCAAACTTTCACTGTGTTTCAGGCAGAAGCCATGATTTGCCTTGTGTTCCAGTTATTTGTCCACCTCCCTGTTACTTCAGCAGGTGTATACAAATTGCCACTGATTCATTATTCATTAATGCTAAAAGGAATGAAAAATTTAGTAAATTCTAGTTTTAAAGTAAAGAAGCAGGGGATGGGGGATTTGGAAAACTTTGCCTTCTCTGGGGTATTCAATAACATGACAGGCAGATCAAAAAGACCAGTGGAGTGGAGGAATGGGCAACAGGCCATCGGAGACTGAATTCTTACTCATGCACTTTATGTGGCGTGATTTCATTGGATGTTATTTGATACCATTTCTGGTCACAGCAAAGCATCAGAGAGCTACCCTCTAAGTGGGAAGCAAGGAATACGTTGTCTGCAGAAGCACAATGGTATCACTTACAATGTTATTAAAGGACAGAAGAGACAACTAAATAGGTTAGGACTGTGCCGGGGTGGATGAAAATCTTTGTCCTACTATTATCATCCAAACCAGCTCCAACTGTAGGATGCAGCCCTGGGGGTTTAGCATGAGTTACACTGCTCAGAAAAATCTAAAACCTGCCCAAAAACGTAACTGCAATTAACCACACAGCAAAGTAACTCAATGAACAGAAACAGAATATGTAGAAGGAATTTTAGAGGACTGGTATGTACTGCAGTCCACAGTGGAGTGAATCCGAGGCCTTGTGCAAACCACAGTGACTCAGACTGTCAATGCTCCCTTTCCATCACGAAGGGGCACCTTTCACAAAACCCTTTACCAGCCATGTGACACAGCAGAACTGAAAGCAACCATCAGGTTCCGAAAGTTCCTAGGTTATACAACTACATGAGTGACAGCAATTTTTTTTTGACGTTCCTGATGGACGAAGACAAAATCTTACATGAAGGCATACCTCTTCAGTAAAGGGCAAAAGATGGTTTAAAATGTTAACTTTATTGATGAAAACTATGATTTCTTCAAATTGCAGAGTTTCTCAGTTTTAGGTAAACCACACAAGAATAAACAAAAATTTGTCTTAGTAATGTTATGTGAAATAAAGAGCCCAGGAAAACATGTGTTGTAAGAGATTTTCTGTGGATTTTCAGGAACAGAAGGTAAGAAAAGCAATATATCTTAAATTCATGTTTTCATAGTGTATCATTTGTATGCACACCTGTCCATTTTAAACGATTTTATGGAAAATTTAGATAGAAATATAGTACATATACTAGTATACAGAAAATAAAAAGAAAACATATTGCCATTCTCATGGGGCCAGACAAAAAATGTGAACTTATCAGAAAAGACTTTAAAAGATCTTCTGTTTTTCAGCTGTTCGTATTACGAAGAACAAAATAAATTTATATGTATGTAATAATCAAAAGTGTACAGAACATTAAAATAGAGGTAAAATTTCTTGATTACTTAATACCACATTTTTTGTGCAGCTCTCTGAAACTAATAACAACTACAAAGACCAGGAGGTGAGAAAAGAAGTTGGAAAGGGAATTAGAGATACATGCTCAGATGAAATCTGAAGATATGAATGTCAGTTAACTGGAGAGGATGCAAGGAGGATAGTCTACACGGCAGCTGTACACAGAAGATTTTTGTAGCAACAGTAGAAAGACTGTTGAGGAACAGAGTGGAGTCACATGCAGGCAGAAGAAAGAAGAGAAAGATGTGACTTGTGGGACATGAGTATTAAAAATAAAAGCATGGCTTCTGAAATAAGTGAGAGTGTAGGAGAACTATCTCAGATTAGCTTGTAAATAGAGGGTGAACAGAAGTTTATGCTTGCTGTGAATAGATAGAATCTTTTAGTTAAAGACATTCAATAATCACAACATGAAGATTTGAAGTGGCATGTTGTTGAGGCAGCAGGAGAAATTAGCACCACTAAATACATTTGCAAATATGAGGAAAAAAACCAAGGGCAAGGAATAGCATAACATGTATGCATTAAGAAAGCAAAAGCAAGAATGAATTTATGTTTTCTAGTGGTTTTCACATTCTAATCACTTGGAAAAAATATGAAAGAATTTCATATGTTTACTTTTCATAACAGGCTGTTGGTGCAAAAGAAATGCGACTTTGATATACAGGTAGACAAGTGGTAACAGGATGAAGAACAGTGATAAAAAACAAAGCAAAAACAAATGAGTCTTCAATGGGAAAAAATGGTATTGGTAAAAAATGGGTGGAAACAGAAAAGTGAAACTACAACATGAAGAAACAGAATTGTCTGTACAGTTTTAGGCTACAGTCCCAGAAGCTGGACAATTATGTCACAGGTTGTATTAGTTCAGAGAATATGTAGGGGATCAGCAAGGAAAAAAAAAAGCAGGCCTTCATTAGCAAAACCAGGAATGCTAACTGCATGAAGGAAAGCAACGTCCACAGTAGAGTTAATGCAAAACCTACACTGGAAATAGCAAAGGGGAAAACTGGAGCTTGGGCAAGTCATAGGAGAGATACAGAAGGGAGGATGCACTTTAGCAAATAGGGGAACTATCAGGGAAGCAACTTGTTGGCAGCACCAGTAATATAAAGAAGTGGGGTGAGTGGCTGGTAAGATAAAGAAGGATAAGGAGAGAAAATACTTTAAAAAAATAAAAAAAATAAAAATGCATAGGTTATCAAAAAGGATAAGAAAGTTTAAAATATTATGGAAATAAGATGGGAAAGGTCATATGGTTGGAGAAGTTATTATTACAGATTAAAGAGCTGCTATGAAATTCTTTGTACCTGGTACAGGGGAGGAATAGAAAGGCAAATTAGATAGGCAGCAAAGGGAATTAACAGAATGGAATAGGGAGTGAGGATTTACCAGTACCTTTGGAAATGAGGGAAGAGTAGAAATTAGATATTGCAGCCCGGAGGGCATCCCTGTAGAATACCTGATGAGATATATAAATAAGAGTGTACTCACTTGAGAATCATAGTCATGGTTTCTTTTCTGTCTTTCCCTTGGAAAGGTAGAGTACCAGTGAGCATTTCAAACTGTATAGAGTAAAACTTTCATCAATTACATTACCTGGACAAAACCTAATTTTTGACAAAACTACTTAGCATCTTAACCTTCCAAAATTCATGCATGTTAACAACAAAGTCTGTGCAAAACAACTTCTTATTGTACAATTTAAATTACTATGAACATCGAGCAGCCTTTGCCATTTTTAAAGCTGCTAAATATTTTCCTACATTGATACCCTGCTTTACATGCTTTTAGCTGAACAATTTAGACTATGATGTTCTGTGTTTCATTTCTGCCTAAAAAGTTTATTCTTGGAAGACTTGATCTATACAACCGTATTTTAGTTTTCAAGAGGGTGTGGGGTAGGGGAAGAGATTCCCCTTTCAAAAGTTAGTGACAATTTCTCCTCATGCAGAAATATTTGAAAGGGTCAAAATTTTTTAAATTGGCATGTACATAGCTTTCATTGGAAAGAGGAAACAGGCTAGTTGATTGACAAAGACATGCATGATGAAAAGTGGTTACTGTATGCATACAGTGGAGATAAAGCCTGAAGGAACACATAAGAGCTACACAGTACGTGCATGCACAATCTACAGTGCCTGGTAGGCACGGACACTGTTAAAATACTGATTTGTTCTGAAAGTGACCGAGTAAAAATAGACAAATATAAAAGCACTTCCACTGGGCTGCAGTGTACTGCAAGGACACCAGGTGTAGGTGAGGTACTGAAAGCAGTCTGGCAGTAGTCACAGCAGCCAACGCTCTGAGGCAGGAATTCTGATTTTTGGTTTGAGAATTGCAAAACAATTTAGTTTAACAAAAGTTAATGGCATACACTTTAAGACATCAAAATTAAAATAATTATAAAGGAACCTTCTGTACAGTTTTTGCAAACGTAAGTCATCCTGAACACAAGGTATCCTCTATTCCTCTCGTCAGTCTTCTAAGCATTAAAAACGTACATGGATAACTTCAGTGAATAATGTGCGTATTCTTATACCTATAATAAGAGTATGAAGCTGTGCTAACAGCATTCTTTAAAACCTCTTTTTATTAAAATAAAATTTAAAATTTCTTACTACCTTATAACGTATTCAGAGAATAAAAGCTGCCAACTCTTCAGTACTGCTAGATACTTCCTATTCTAAATTTTTTTTTTTTTTTTACATATAGACTTACATTTAAAATTTTAAATTTAATATAATGCCAACAGGAAAACCCCTACTTTTAACACTTTCTAAAGACACTTGTTACGAAGTTGTGAGAAGCACAAGCCACAACTACACATAAAAAAGAAAATCACCTTTTGTTTGTTTAGAATGATCTTCACAAATTGCACTTGCAAAAGAACTTTTTTCCAAGGTAAATTTGTAGTGTTGCGTGTTTCGCTTACACTTGCTTGAACTTGCAAGCTCCTATTTTGTCACAAGCATACACACTTGTATTAACAACTCGGCATATGTGTTCTTTGTACCCCCTCAAAATACTACATTCCAACACCAACAGGCCAATAGTACTTTAAGAATAAGCCAACCTTGGCTTTCCCTAGTTATCATCTTTTATTTCAGCAGAAGAGTACCTCATCAAATACATAATGCTTTTGAAAACTTTAAATTAATGTTTTTAGATGTCTAGCACCCTGTTTTAAAGAACAAATTCAAATATACTGCCCAAGGATGGTTTAAGGATCCTCAGTGTCTAGAAGCAGGAGGGAAGAGGTCAAATGATTTGTTGGGATCTCTTTCTACTCTCCGTATCTAGATTGAACAGAAGTTGCAGCATAGAAACTGTGTACTCATGCCACACCAACCACCACTTGAATTCTCAATCAACGCAGACTCTAATTAAGAATGATTTGAGTGGATACATACAGACTGTCTATGAAAATTACCATATAAACTAGAAGTAGAAGCAACAAAAATGTCTTAGAGAAAACTTCACTATATTCCACATACCAATTTAGAGACTTTGCTATTTAAGGTCCTATTTTTGTATTCAAAGTAGAAACCAAAGTGTTTAAAATGCAGTGCACTTAGACTGTGAAAGCTACACCAGTCATGTCTAACATCTTTCAACAATTTTCAATTTTATCACATGCACAAAATTACATTTTCCAGCTTTATAAAGTAAAGCTGATGTGTAACTATGTTTGTGTTATCAACAACAAATGTTCTGCAACTATGCTGTAATTAATCTTTTAATTGGCTGTTCTTACTGACAAAATGTGCAGTTGTGAGGGGATGGGTGTGTGCTTGTCTGACTGGAGAGAGTTTAGTTATCAGGTGCTACTTTTACATAGTCAGTTTTCAGATCACAACAGCATTCTAGATGATTAAAAGGTGATCGGACGACTTATTGTCAGACACAAGAATCCTTCTTGTATTACAAAGCATACATGTTAGTTGTACTGTTACAGTCATATGTAGCAGAAGCAGTCAGAAACAAAACCACTTCCTTTAAAAAACACAGTTATTTAATCCTTATGTAAAAAATGCACACAAAGATTATAAATATTAAAAGCCATTCAGTGTTTTTCAAGTATCAAGCATGATCTATTTTTCTTTTCTAAAGCCATATTTGATACACACATTATTTCCCCCGACCCTGCAACTTCACAGAAATTAACTCCTGGCAGAAACACCATAAGCAACTGAGCAACTATACCCCTTATCAGCTCAGTGTCATTTAGATTGTTTTGATGTGCAAGAGCAATAGTTGTCATTATTTCACTAAGCTATAACTATACTGAAGACTAATTAGAAAGTTACCACTCTTTTTTTTTTTTTTTCCACTTGAGAATAAATTCAAATTTAAAATTTATATCTAAATTTCTTCCCCACCTTGGAGAGACGGTATTATTCCTGTATACTTTAGTGTTCCCACTACTCTCTGTAACATTCAAACTACAACAGATGTGTAATAATTTCAATTCATCAGTAACAAAAATGTGGCATACTATTGGCGTCGATATAAAACCCAGTCCACATTCTTGATCTAAACTCTGTGGCATTGGTATTAATTTAACAAAATTTAGACTGTTTTGGTAGGTAGAATTAATTTAAAGCTCACCTTAGAGTTTAATATTTGATTTCTTTCACCAAACCTTGCCAAAGCACAGTTCTGCTATTGTTTACATTTACCAGAAACCTACCATTAAAACACCAAAAGACCACCAGTCTGCACTCTGTGTATGGCCTCGTCTATTAACGACTTCTGGTGCCATATATTCCACTGTTCCACAGAAAGAGTAGGCTTTTTTTTCGTGATCAATTGACTCCTTACTTAAGCCAAAATCTGGAAGAAAAAAGAATCATGGTTAATACTTTCACCATAACGTGAAATGTGATGCTTGTATCATTTGTACACACACCCAAATACACATGGGGGTGTTTACAGAATGCTCTTTCCCTCCCTGCATTATTAGATGTCCTTAACCTCTGATATATTTATATATATAAATAAATATCCGCTTTTTAAGCATCTAATTTATTTCAGACTAATTACACTATTTGCTCCACAGCACAATTGCTGCCAGTTAAAATTACTGCTTTACTGAAATAAAGGAAAATGCAAAGATTTTATTATGAACAGAAAGGTCCAGTTATTGCGATTTCCCTTTACTCACCTGTCAATTTGATATGTCCTTCTTCATCAAGCAGGATGCTAAAAAACAAGAATAAATGAATTAAAATATCTTTTAATTGTTGTTTCAGACAATATACTGACAACATTTACGAATAAACAGAACAGCATACACAAAGACAAGCAGAATTGAACATGCATGTAAATGAATCATTAGGAGATACTTTGAAATACACATTTTCTTTTCCTTCAATTCTTTCTTTTTAAAGATTTTGAAACATAATCAGCATATCAGAGTTTTATTTAACTATTTAGTTGAATTTAGCACATTTAGTAAGTCGTAACGTTTATCTTGAACTTTCAGTTTTGGCCATCTGCAGCATGTGTCATTATCACAATTGTTAAAAATAGAGATAGAGTTCTATTTTCTTAAACCAAGCAAGACATGTTAAAGCGTGTGATTGCCTATGTATACAAAATGGGTGTTCATTTGTAATTACCATTTCAAAGGTAATTTATCAAATAACATCAAGTAATACTGTCATGTTGTACCCAAGGACAGGACCCACAGACCCTACGCCTTATGCTTCCGCCTGTTTATTTCAATCACTAAAGAGGCCACACTTCTGAGATGCCAACTATCCTTAACCACCACTGAATATAATTGCAATCCAAAGCATGCAGAGTATCCAAGAACTGGACTCTGTAACACCACCTACACAGAGGACTAATTCCTCCAGCTTCTCCCAGCGGAAGCTGCATTTCATCCTGGGAATGAGATGTGACCCAAGCACACTGTGCTTGTCCATTCCCTTGCCCTTCTCTTTTCCTCCTTGCAGTTTCCACGGTGGGCAACAGCCCCACAGTATAGACAGAGCCTGTGAGAGCTACTACTATCACATCCATAATTTGTAAGTAACCTTTGATTGTTTGTTTTGGGGGTTTTTTTGTGTTTGTATCAGACACATTCAAGACTTAAGCCCTAGTCTTTTCGACAGGTATAAACTCATGCAATTAAAAAAAATCCCAACAAACAACTATGTTTGAGGCAGTAGCTACTTAGGCTTATGACAATTATTATTTTGTCCTTTTCCTCTTGGAAGTAAATGTTAGCAAAATAACTAAAGTTCTGTCGCTATGCTTTCTGAAGATGTTTTTCCACTTGGTAAGCTTGTTTTTCATCACTTCAGAATTATTTAACAGGGCACTCTCAAAACTTCAACACAATTAATTCCCTGTTTATTTGTAAGTGCAACCCCATACCAAAAGTCTCCAACTTTCTGATTTTAGTACACATCTTTCCCTTCTTGTGAGTCAGGGCTAAATATTTTAAAATGTGTGTCTTTTTTTCCAGGAGACACAAAAGAAGTAATGCTATCCTAATGGAAGTTCCACGTAACAGCCAGGTACTGTGATACTTGGTATTCATTTTTCCTGTTTTCCACCACATCAGACAGTTATCTCACAGACTTCTGAGGTTCTCCATACAGCCATAACAGAAAAGTGGGATGACCAAGGACATCAGGGCTTCAGAGTTATTCTAGATTTCCTTGCAATGAGGCAGAGTCTGTTAATGATCTGATTAAGCACAAGAGGAGATGTGCACATTATATTGTCACTTAGAATTCTCTCCGGGTAGAGAGTAACAGTACAGCATACACTTATATCTGAAAGGTTCAAATGTTCAGATGATAGCACTGACATTTTTGTCTTTATGTCTTCTAAACAAAAAAAAAATTACTGGAGGAAAGACCTAAACAGGCGACAGAATCCAGTCATTTGACTGAAGCACTGATGACTAACATACTGAGACACAACACCATACCAGAACTGTAACTTGAAGCTTATTTTAAGCTTTCGGTGTAATTATGTGATCATCAATATGTTAAATAAAGGCTGTGACTTACTTTTTTCATATTTTAAAGTAAAATCTAAATTCCATTCTGCTCTTACTGCAGTGGATTTTTTAAAACCAGCATTGGAAAAGATATTTGTTGTTGGGCTTTCAAGTGCAAAGATACAACATTCATCTGTAACTCTGAATTATGCACTTGTACTAAGGGTATCTCTAGTCCAGAAATTCTACAATAATGACAAAAACCAAAAGGCCAAGACTACCTCTTCTCCATTGTACACCCTAAAACACCTGGAAAATTAAAGGTAGGGATATTTCAGTATACTCTTTACTTAAAGCAACCCGGATTATAGCACTTGGCATATCAATCTGTAACTAGATGCTTGGTTTGAGTGGAAATAAAATCCAGCCTTTTAAATTAAAATAGCCCACAAGCTTCTCCCATCTCTCTCCCTGTTTGGTTTATATAGTAAATTACTGAGGTTTAACAGCTGGAAGGAGAACTGCGTAGGCAGAAATGCTATACAACAAATCAAACTGCATTTGCCGCACAGGAGTCTTACTTTTCTGGTTTTAGGTCCCGGTATATTATTCCAAGACTATGCAGATGGTCTAAAGCAAGTGCTAATTCTGCCAGGTAAAATTTAACATCGTCTTCTGTAAACATCACCTGGAAAAGCAAAACATGTAGTTTACATGTAAAATCTGTAAAGCTTACACCAGCACCAGGTAAATCACTGCAAGTGGTTTTGCAGAACAGTTCTTCAGACTTACTTTAATTCATTTCTATACAAACCCCTAGAAATTTAAATTTCTTGGTTAGACAAAAACTAGGATTTTTTTTAATCAGCATTATTTCACAGTACATACTTGAAAATACTTTTGAAGCCAATGTCATATTATTCTTCCTGCAAAACTGAAGTTATTTGTATCTGACTGTTCAAGGGAACAGACAGGCACATTGTAGTGATATCAAAAAATTTTGGGAAGCATTTAGAGAACTACTTCTTTATTGGATGTGACCATTTCATTTCCAGACAAACGGCCTAAAGTCCAAATGCCTGAATTTCATCTACAAAGTCAGAGACCACAAGAGAAGCGTACACATTTTGTTTTTGAGGATACTGCCTCTATGTATCATGAGAAAGGAGTTACAGTGATGGTGATAACCCCAAGATGAAACTTGAGATGTAACTGCAGAAAAGGTAGATCAAAGAGTAAACTAAGGAAATAGCCTGTGTAAGAGCACAGGTAAGACCTCAGATAGCAATCCCACATTTTCTGTCAGAAAGATAAACTAATCCCTGTTTTCATTCACTGAAATGAGTATGTTGTCCCAATTATATCAAAAACTGTTATGATCCATTGACAGAAGACATTACAATGAAACTTTTCTAATAATTTAGAAAAAGATAAGAATAAACAAAATGCAAAACCTGCATGATTTGATTCTACCTCAGTTACTACTCTGCGCCTTTTTTTTTTTCCCCTCCCTCCCAAGAATTTAAGACTAGTATGTTTTGATACAGCATATGGACCTGGAAAAAAGAACGGCAATGGGGAGCACAGATGAGTATTATTTTAAGCAAGAGTTAAGAATGGAGAATACCATATTTTCCCTTCAGTAGTTTAAAGGGAGAAAGTGATATCAAAGCTTGTACAAAAGGTTGTTGCTGATGTTATTTCCAGAAAACAGCCAATATTTAGTACAGGCACATTTAGGAAGGGAAATCTCTGTATGAAATATTTAAAAGCTCAAATAATGAAAGATCCCATGAGGATGATAATACACCCACACTATGTTCTTTAAAAACATTGCATGGAATTCATCTCTCCTAACCTTAGAGCTAGATGACTATGCTACAGATGTTTGAATTAATCACTTTTCCCTTTACAGTCAACAGGGAAAAAGTAGTAACTTTTAGGCTGCAGTTGATCTGATGTATTTTAAAACCACATGAATTGATATAAGGATGCCATTAATGGTATCCAGCAGGACCATTTCACTCTGTTAGTTACGAACAATTAGCTTAGATGCAGGTACTTATAATGAATACTTCTCATCTAACCTTACTAAATTTCTTCAAATTTCAGTGCCTCAAAATGAAAAAGTCATCATCAGGAAAGAGATACACATTTTTCCTTGGGAATCAAGAAAGAACTATGGATTTTAAGAAAAAACGATCTCAATTTTAGAGTACTAGTAACTTTCTCCTTATGGAGAAAGTGGCAAAACAAGCTAAAAGAAGCAACTTGAATTGGCTTCACTGAATTAAGCGAAATCCTTTATGGGGTCAGCACAGAAACAATGATACATCTACGCACAAAACACATTGCATTCTACTCTCCTCTTAATGACCGAACAGCTTTGTAGTGGTGACCCAACGGCTACTCTGGGCCAGGGAAAATGGAAGGCAGCTACAATTACAAGTTCTGGCTACCAGATATACATATATCTATATATACACAATAGAACTACTTTGTGAGTCCATGTTCTGAGACTCATCTTTAAACAAGGTAGCAATAGGAAAAGAAAATTTTGCAAGGTGTAAAAAGCAGCACAGGAAGACTGCTTGTCTACGCCATTTTTCAGAACCAGTGTATATTACCAACAGCACTTTCATGAAGTGACTACTTTGTGCATAAAACCCAAGCAAACAAAAACCCTAGCTGGTTACAAAAAGAGAATTCACAATTTCATTCAATGAAAACTGAATTTAAAAAGTAAACTCTCCTAATATAGGCAATTTATAGTCAAATTTTATCAATATAATTGATTTTCAAATTAAAAGAAGTTTACCTCTTTGGATAAACGTGTAAACAAGTCTCCTCCCCTGAGAAAATCCAAAATAAGATATAGCTTCCCTTCTGTTTGAAAAGCTGAAAAGATCAGTTAAAAAAATTAAACATCATTTAATTTTACCCATGATCAGAAGAATAGCATACCAAATAATTCACCCTTATTTTCATTATTCAAAATTAGTTACTCTTTCTCCTTTGTGAGGAAAAAACGAAATTAAGTAACTGTTCCTCTATCAAGGACCAAGTAATTCTCATGCAATGTGAAAACACAGCAATTCACCAACGGAGTTTCTAAAAAAATAAACTACACTTAGGTTAGTCAGCATTTTATTCCAGATTTTGGAAGCAAAAAGCCTGGATTTAAAAGGGCAAATTAGTAACAAATGCACATACTCTAAAACCTCTGGAAGCTCAGCTTAACAGGGAGATGTGTCATCTAGTTTGCAGAAGGGTGACAAGTAAAATAGTAAAAGCTACATTATTTAAGACACATCATAAAGTGATAGAGATTTGAGGTTTGAACTATAGGAAAAACTGGATGCTGTAAGAAAAATATGAACTGGAAAAATAAACACCACCAGAAACTATTCTCTTTTTCCAGTTTACTTTAGGCATGTTAAGAGTACTGATTGCCTCCCGCCCTCCACATGAATAATTTTTTATGCCTGTCTATACTATTAAAAGGCCTATTCCCACTGATTTTTACGTAACTGGAAGTAATGCTATTGAATGTTTTCTATGGAGTAAATAATGCAAGAATAAGAAATAATTAAAAAGTGAATGACATACAAAAGATAAGAGGTTTTGAACAGGAATGGCTAGACATAAATAGATAACTGCGTTTTAATAAAGGGCTACAAGACTCTCAGTCCTATAATGATGTAACACTGTGCATGAAGTTAGCCATGTGCTTACTCTGCATGAGAACTACTACACAGCAAGTCTTTGCATGATCAGTATTTAGACAGCACACAAATTTTTTTATGATTCTCTGAACCACAAAGCAAATATTAGGTACTGTCTTGTCAAGCACCCATTTTTATGCTATAAAAAATTATTTTTTCTGCAACTCACCATAATGTAACTTGACAATGAAAGGATGGTTAACTTCTACTAAGATATCACGTTCCATTTTTGTCCGAACCCGATCTCGAACTACAACAGAACATGAACAAAAAATTTTTTTTAAAATAATAAATTTGCATAGTGAATCAGTATTTCCCCAGTGTTTCCTGACGTATTTCACATTGTATCCCATAGTATTACAATTGTCTGCAGGTCACTATACACAGAAGAGACTTGAGAAAGAATTTATTTCAGAGGGCAGTTTTCTGATACACCTCCTTATGCATTTCAATATGCTTCAATTCCTGCTATTGGCAAAAATCTGACACTGTGTAAGTAAATTTAACCAAAGCACAAGAGAAGACATTACCATCCTTCAGTTTGCCTTATACTTAGTTAATCTTATAAACAGTAGAGCGAAACTGCCACAACTATGTATAGAAAACCCAACCATTTTCTCTACTGTTGAAAAATAGAACTAAAAGTTATAGCAGAACAAACTTATAAATACAATTATACTATCATAAAGATGCTTATATGGGTTTTACTCATTCAAATAACTATCAAGATACTAAGTACCTTTACAATTTGGAAGAGAACTTCAATTTCCTTTATTATGAACTTACAATAAAAATAATATCCATTCAACGTAGTGTGTACTTCTGACAATCTTTTTGAATTTAAAGAGTTTTACTGAGAGTAAATGTGTGCATTGAGGAGTATGTCAGACATCAGATTACTGCTCAAGCTGCCTGTGTTGTCCCACCGTGGTGGCTCAGAAGGGGACATATATCTGTTCCTATGCCACCACAGATTAAACTGCCAATGCCCCACATATGGGGCTGGCAATCCATGGAGACAGGCAGGACAGTCAGCTGAGCATGGCACCTGCTTCAGTCGTCCTAGGCAACTCCCCTGCCACTCCAGTCAGTGCCTGGTTTCCATCTGAAGCTCCAAATCTACCAGGACAAAGTTTGGAACTCTTACAGATGAGAGCTAATGAAGATTTACAAAATCACAAGTAAAAAAATGTATAAGAAACAGAGCTCATTTCAGTCGTTACTATGAGACATTATTTGACTTAAAATCTGACTTTTGTTGACTGTATTTTTCACATATATGTACTGCTGGAAGTACTGATTTTTCCTAATACACTTGACGGTAGGCTCTAGCAATGATTTGGCCCTGTTTCTCTCTTACTCCCCATCATAGAGGCGCGCTGAAAGATGACACCTTCTGTCAGAGTGTATTAATAAACTAGTCTCCACTTAACAAAGCTGCATCTGTACATTACTGGATTTGTTCTCAACATTAAAAGGTCAGACTATGTACTTACATCAGTGTGTTCTGGCTAATATAGTTACATTCCTACGAAAATTTCCACTCTAAATGTGATTTGTGAATCATGCACACCACCTTCAATTAAGCAGTCTTAAAGGGCACTTGTATCTTTCATTTTAGAACACACATATAATTTTATGAAACAGAGTTTAAAGAGCTAAAGAACCATAGACAAATCAAGTAATACCATGTATTATTTAAAAATAACAATATTAGATCTCAAAAAAAAAAAATGTTGCCATTATGGAAGAATTATTTTCAGTCAATTTCACATTAAGACTTCAACAGTAACCTTCAATTGCCTGTAACTCTGCTCTAAAACATGAATTGCAACTAAAAGACACTAAAAAGCACCTGAAAATTCAGATACAGTGTTCAAAAGGGCAGCATCCTCCCACTACTGACACTTCTCTGCTCAAGCCTTTTGCATCCTCGAATTCTTAGTGCCCATGAGTGTCCTTTTCCAACCGAAAGTCAAGCGTTCAGTTTCAGTATCTACCGCTCTGCCACCTGTAGGCAAATCTAGATCCACAGCTTGGACTGCAATTTTCACACATACGGTTAAACCACAATCAAAAGGTGATGGAGAGAAGCCCTCAAACATCTTAAAAAAGCAACTGCTGGATGACCTTTGACTCCAGTTCTGAGTTAATAACAGGCTGAGAAGGAAAGGCTATTGAGGGTATCAGAGTACCTTAAATGAGTGGAAATTAATTTCAGAAAAATAGGAAGTAAATAATGAGAACACCACGTGCCACAAAACACAGAGGAATCGAACTATAGGAAACTGTTCAAAAACACACCCTCTGTAGTAGTTTTAAGTGATATATCTGAGATTTGTGGGATAGCTATCAGCACTAGATCTTAAGCAGAAACATTTCAGGTTCAACATATTAGCAGAAGTTCACAATTTAATGTGAGTTTTTGTTCCCTCCATCATTCTAGGAATATTTTCAGATGAAACTATGTTAAAATTGCGGATCAGTACAATAATCTGTAACACAGGTGAAACACTAAAGTTGTTGGAACTATCCCAAAATTATCATTACTATTTCTGTGTAGTCATAAGTTAGAAGAACTACAAACAAACAGAAGTATTAAACAATGGCATAAAACAACAAATACACATTCTGGTGAAGGAATTAGGGTGAAAGATGACTTTCAATTTAATCTACAGTAACAAATGTATTTGTGTGTTGTGGGTTTTTTTTTTTTTTCTCCTTACGGAATTCTCCTGGACAGAATTGAGATTGTTCAGGTTTGAACTTACTTTCTTACTAATACCATCCAAGACCAAAACCACCCATGAAACAAAACAATTTACAACTCATTTTTGCTCAAATAACTTAGATGATTCACTTAAGATTTTATCAAACATATCCTATATCAAAAGCTAAGTGCCAAAAGTTTTGCAAAAATGTGCTCTATACTTCTGTTTTAAAGACAAACTCCTGTGCTTAGAACTTTCAGCTGATAAAATGCACTTTTAAATATCATGACCTAAATATAAACTGAGCAAAAGGCATTAACTGTATCCTTGGTGACACATAGCAAATGAAAAAAGGAAGGATATTGAGTTTCAAGTAACAGCTCAGGAGCTAGCCAGGTGGCAGATGTAACAACTGCTCAATTAAACCAGCATCACCTAACAAACATAGCACAGAAAGGCACCTACATTCTCCTGTAACTATCAATATAGTACTGTTGTTTACTTAATCCTTCTGGGTTTACAACATGAGGCAGTGTATTCTGCTATTTGCTGTTTGATAGAAGAAATTTCTAAGACACAAACTGCAGAACAGCAAAATTGAAGATTAGTTTTGGTATAATGTCCCTCACTTCTCCTCCACCCTCCCCCCCTCCCGCCCCTCAACAGTGCCTACCTTTCAAGGTGGCCTTTTTCAAAACCTTCATTGCATAAAGCTGTCTAGCATCTGATCCTGAGATTTTTTTGACAAGAAAGACCTGCATTGAAAATTAAAAAGAACTCTTAACAGAAAATAAAGGTAAGTCAAATCAATGTACTTTGCTGTGAAACCCAAACTTTATTATTTCTCCCAACACTATTATTAGCTCCTTTGACAGGTTTAGATTCTGCAAAGCCATACAAAAATTTTCTTGCATTGTTTCTTATTATTCCTTTATTTCATAATCTAAAAGGTTCCTTCAAGACAGTCTGCCAAACTAATTTTGGTGTGTTTCATTTCCTTCTTTAGTGTAATGGGATTTCTTGAGCAGTATTGTTTTTAACATCCTTAGTACAAAATGAATTCCAGTAGAGCCAAACTGCAGTTTAGAAATGAAGGGAAAAGCAAAAAAATCAAATACCTGCAACAGGTTTACTGGTTATTTATGAAAACGCATAGAGACATGTTGTGGTATTCAAGAATGTTAAACGTTACATGAATTTAGTATTATGTCTTTATGTATCCAATTCCCATTTATGTCAATATCCCTTTGCATTATGCAGAGATTACCAGATCATCATAGAGACCTTGAAAAGACTGCAAATTAAGTCTTTTTAAACTGAATGGAAAGTAGTGACATCTTCCCAAATTATTTCAAAAAAGGGATTATGGGTTTTGTAATATTAATCCCTTTTGCATAAAGGCTAAAACAACTGAGGACAAGATTGACATTTTAGCAATACTTCGAGTCAGCTAGACACTTAACCCCCCTTGCTTCCCCCAAGTAGCGCCCCCCCCCGAAGTTATGAAATTAAGTAATATCAATTAAAGGTCTTCTTGAAATTATCATTCATTAGATTACACTTCCTTGCCCCTGAATGATTAACTTCTCCTGATCTAAGGATTTCCAAATAAAAACTTGGTTATGATTCTGGATCAAATAAAAAACACAGGAAATCACCTTTGGAATCAGGTTTCTCAGTGAATTCTTACTAGTTTTAGAACAGAAGTTTATAGTTTCAAAACATCTAGATTTCCAAGCTTAACTGGAACTGCTGCTCCAATAATGCGACTAACTAACCTACCGCCAAGAGAAAATGGGATGAATTATTCTCATTTTCCCTCCTTATTCAAGATGGATTTGGCATTATATGGTGGATTTTATCATCACATTAAGAATTACAATTGAGGCTGAAAATGGATTTAAAGGCTCTATTGTCTTCCACTGCATATTCCATTGTTTTTCAACGTTCTGTCTTGCCACATGAAGTTAACGTTTTGCTTCCGTGTTGGATTTGGACAACTAAAAATGAGTCATGTACACCTAGTACATGAGATCCTAGCGTGGACAGTGCTCCCTAAATGCCAGAAACATTGAGTCTTTAACAGAGCTTCAAATAAGTATCCGGGCACATTGTGCCCTAACCAAATTATGACAGATAATGCCTACCATGAACACAACTAGGTTATATCATGTTTACTTCCGTAACCATTATTGCCTAAAATTTGTTCTTTTCAAGAATAAATTCTGCCTGTAGCTTCTGTACTGGTACCTTGGTATTTATTTGAAGCTCTGTTACAGACTCAATGTTTCTGGCATGGTACCTACCATTAGCAAGTTAGCAACTAGGAACACTTAGCACAAGAATCTTTCAACTCTCGCCCCCTCAAGCACAGAAGAAGAGTAGTTACAGAAAAATGAGATTCCATTTTAACAGTGAATACCCAATTATTTTGTATCAAGCCAATTTTTCTACAGATCTTTGAGATCAACATATCATACGAACTAGAAAAATAATTTATTGCTTTGAAAAGATCTGCCACAATTGCAGTGGCTAGTTAGCAATAATTTAGAAATAAGTTTGCTCTTGCAATATTGTCTTAATGCAAGACTGTACTGTTCTAAATGTTTCACTCCTAATATTTTTCAATGCTATATTCCTGAGTAATTGGCTCCACAAGAGTTCAGTTACCGACCTTTCCAAAGGATCCTTGTCCTAGTACTTTCAGAAGCTCAAACTGTGAAGGGTCTGCTTTCTCATGTCCTTCCTTTACATGATGAGTTATTGCGATTTCTTTGATATTTCCTTCTTCCTGACAGAGGAAAAGAGTGGAATAAGTTTATGTCACTGATGCATCTTCCTGAAATACTTATAAATTCACAAATGTTGTGAAAAATAAATTCACAAATATTGAAAGATACCAGTGCCACTGAACCTAATGAACTACACACTCCCAAAATATAGATAAAAACCACAGGACAACACTATTTGCATAATTAAAACACAAGAAGTAAATTATATCTGTTAGAAAAAGCAGTATTAGTTCAGTAACTATGTGGCTTAAACTTTAAGGGATGCATCAGAATCCAGACAATAACAGAGTTGACAATGACAAGTCAGCGATTCCCATGCTTTTGTGCTTATGCCCATATTGTTTGGTTCTCATCCCCGTTCCAGAGTCACAACCCATTAATGGAAACCAATCTTGAGAATGTAGTCCTCTTAAAGCACATCTGGAGTGCATCAAATGGGCCAGATCTCTTAGAAAAGTCCTCCTTTTTAACACTTGAATGAGGATCGCTATGCTGCAGTGATACTAACGCTCTAACGCTCACCTTTATATGACAATGCAAGACTCAAGACCTTTCCCCTCAAAGCAGCACACCATCCACCCCCCCTTCACCAGCAATACACTCTTCACCTGCCACTGAGAAAATTCTGGTGAGGAAAAGAATCTTATTGCCTCCCTTCTCAAGGACAGCCTATTCTATAAAAGCTTCAGCATTCAACATTCCCCATTCTGTGAGAAACTAGTCACCAGAAAGGTCTAAAGGGCAGTGGATCATCTAGACTTTCTCTCCTCTGCACTTAATCCAGTGTTTTCTGCACAGAATTTGAATATCTTCTAAAAAGCACCTCTCCTGAAAAGCAACACTCCTTGCCACACAAAAAAGAATTTCAGAACTTACCAGCAACTGTTCAACAGTAAGTAAAAAAGCTGCATTCTTATCAACGTCATCTGAAGGACTATCTAGGCATTATGCACAATCCAACCTAAGCAGCACGGACTGTAAGTTAACGTAACACAAACATACTAACTACAGTTTCCACGTTTTGTGCATTCTCTTCCTATTCCTTCTATGGACTACAATGAATAAAAGTCTGAGAATACTTTTCCTCTGTTTAATAAGGAAGTCTCAGATCTATTTCACAGAATCACAGATGGGCTCAGGTTGGAAGGAACCTCTGGAGATCATCTGGTCCAGCCCCATGGCGCAAGCAGGGCCACCTATTCAGGTGTGTCTAGGACCACATCCAGGCAGCATCCAAATATCTCCAAGGGTGGAGACTCCACAACCTCCCCAGGCAACCTGTGGCAGGGCTCAGTCACCCTCACAGTGAAAAAGTGTTTCCTGATGCTCAGAGGGACCCTCCTGTGTTTGAGTGTGTGCCCATTACCCCTGGTCCTGGCAGTGGGCACTGCTGAAGAGAGCCTGGCTCCATCCTCTTTGCACCCTCCCTTCAGCTTGGTCAAACATGATTTCACCTTTGTGAATCCATGCTGACTAACCGCAGCTACCTTTTTGTCCTTCATGTACATGGAAATGGTTTCCAGGACTATTTGTTCCATCACCTTCCCAGGGATCAAGGTGTGGCTGAACATCCTGTAGTTTCCAGAGTTGTCGTCCTTGTGCTTTTTGAAGACAGGAGTGACATTTGCTCTTCTTGAGTTCTCAAGCACCTCCCTCAGTCACCATGACCATTGGAAGACAATCAAGAGTGGCCTCACAATGACATCTGCCAGGTCCCATAGCACCCGTGTACATCAGGGCCCATGGACTTATGAACATCCAGTTTGCTTAACCTGACCCTTTTCCACCAAGGGCACGTGCCTTCCTTGCTCCAGACCTTCCTTTTATCAATATACGCAAAAATGTGCACCAGTTATTCTAGTGATGGTGGAGTAGATGCAGCATTCTAAAGCTGTGCTTCACAGCACTAATTTATGTATTTTTCAAGTATCCAACAAAATGAATTATTGCTGAAAGTAGCTTTTAGCATCTGGTCATTTCAGTACCCTGTATAAATGCACAACTGTCCACAGACATCTCTGCGCTCAAAACACGTTTCTCCCAGAGCAATGTTTCTCATTCTAAAGATTCTTTTTCCAAGACTCTAAACAAAGTTGGAAACAAACTGCACATAACAAATCCTGAACACAGGCATGTAAGAGTGTGTACACACTTCAAAAATTTCCAGTGTGCACTTTGGAATAACACAGAGAACATCCTGGCAACTTTTAAAATCAGAAAGTAAAAGGAGATATTTTAATGGAAAGAACCTGGATGTTCTAAAATTAAGATGACCAATAAGGATTGGTATCAGTTTTCATTACAAGACAGCCAAAATTTTGCATGCGTGTGCACATACGTGTGCTGCATACTACTCCTAAAAAACCTAAACTCCTTTTTCCTTTCCAGAGAAAAATGCTATGGTCGTTGACTCAAGACTGAATCTTTGCAGAGTTTGAAAGAAATACTGATTCCTTCTACTCGTCAAAAAGAATTATTTGCTGGTGGACATTTGTATTTTCATCTTTTAAGTCAGTATACATTCAGTTGAATTACATACTACTTAAACCACCCACTGCAATGTTAGAGAATCCCAGGGGAAGAACAGCACAGTAGAACAGATGCCAAGTACACATTTGGATACTCTGAACCATTTCTGCTTAACTGTTTTATCCATTAGATGCCTGGCAATCTTGGAAAAGAAAAAAATGTGTGAAACAGAACTTCCTCAAATCTTAGTTACCTACACAGATTCAGGAACACAAAGCAATCAGATGGACACATTGCTTTAAAAGAATCACAAAAATGTAGCAAACCCAAGAAATTAAGAAGAAAAGACAATACTTTGTTCTGTATACACAAGCAAAAATTTTGCCTTAATGCAGTGCAATTATTATGCAACCAACTTCCCAGTGGTTATTTTGGGTACCCCTTAAAAATAAAAACCCAAATCACCACATTCACATTCCTGATACTAAGAGAATATTCCCAGTCTTCTGTTTCTCAGGGTTGAGATACTCTTCGGACCTTATGAGGCAGACCTATCACAGCTGTTTCAAAAGCAAGAGAACTCAGATCATACCCTACTATAGTAACTTCTCCATAACATATGCTTGGGAGTAAGACATATGATGAATAGTTACCCACAAAATTGCAGTTTCCTTTTCTGACATAATTGCTGAGTGTTTGTTATTTTAACCTAAACAGTATTTTGCCAATGCAGTTAAAAATACAAAAGCTAAGCCTTTTATAGAAATGCAAATTATATGCAGAAGTAATCAACCCTTGCTGTACCCACTATCTGCCTGAATTAAAACACGAGTCTTTCCCACTGTAAAAAGCAATCTCTTTCTCAGCCAACTGTGCTAATTACATTGGTTGATAGATGCCATTTTACAATAAGCTGGAAGAGAAGCCAGCCGTTCAGTCTGTGACTGAATTTGTCTTAAGCTCTGCCTCTAATCATTCCCCGATACTTGGAGAAAAACACTTGTCCCATGTGAGTAATTCATATTAAATGAGATGATGTATAGGGTGCTGAAAGACTCTGGTCCTCCCTCTCCTTTCTTCCATTCCCTGACAACTTTCACACCACTACAGACACTCACTCACCAGTGATCTGGCCGTTGCAATGGTGGTATCTCCTTTCCAGTTATAACTACGCCCTACTGCCTATATTTTATTTCTGTTATTTATAAGCTTGGAAAGTTGCCTTTTCTCAAGCCTTATACTGCAGCAATGCCTAAAAGTTGCAACACAGATTTCTTTTTCTAGCCACACAACTCTCTCTTAAGGCCTTTTTCACACTAGAAAGTAAAATGGTCACGAAAGCCACATTTAAAAAAAGAAAAAAAGATATTGTGTTAGTCAACTTCAAATGGTTGCTACTGGATTCCATTACTGTGTAACTAAATATAGAATACAAGGCAACAAACAGAAGGTAACATTACTTTGAGCTTCCTTAACGTTTCCTTTACAGTATAATAGTATTAAATCAACACTGGCCTAGAAGGGAAGCGAGCGACAAACAAGTCTGGCTATGAATTTAACACGCCACTATTTCAGAATAACTTCCTGTTCTGATACAGAAGTCAGAACTATTCTGGTCAGTAAGTAGGCAGTGTAAGTAAGCTCTTAGTAATGTACCTCACAATGTATGTCTATGCACGGAATGCATACATACATAGGAAAGAACACGGAATGGACTATACTCCAAATACAAATCAAATCCAAAAGATAAAGGCAGGACACACATGGGATTCAGCACACCAAGGGGGACTCCATCTCTTTAGGAATCAACTGCAAATTAGAATAGGAAACATGGTGAGGGGAATAATAAAAGGATACACACCTTCCAGGCAAGCAGTGAAAAACTATGTAACCATTATTAGGCTACAAAAATAATAGCCTTATCATATTGCTGGAAGAATTCCATATTTTAGGTACTTAATGAACACTTAATACTCATTTTTGTTCTAGTAATTGAATTTATGTGAATTTCTTTTATATTCATTTTTTAATTCAAGACTAAATGAACTCTGTTGTAACATAAAATACTTCTATCTGTTTCTCAGATCTTATTACAGGAACAACTACAACTGTTAGATAATGTATTAAAAAGAAACTGGACTTCAAACCCTTAAGGAAGTAGAAGCTGAACCAGCTTACTGGGTAAGTATTTCTAAGTAGTAACGACAAAGCCCAGAAAGGCAAGAGAAAAATGTGAGTTTATCTATAAGTACAATCTTCTGTAATTTAGCCTTCAGATTTCTGCATTTTCAGTAGGAGACTTGAAAACAGTTCCGTGTAAAGCAGTGGCCTGTGCAGAGCTACATGGCATAACACACTGCTTGCCTTACACAGACGAGTTTATCTGAAGGCCTTTTTCTGTGCAGTATGTTCCAGGGACAACTGAAAGTCTGGTCTAGGGCTAGTAAACTGGGCTCTAAACGACTAGGAGAGCTGCCAGTATCATCCACAATGCCATCCATTCTTCTTGCAGGCTTGCAATTTCCACTTCTTTTATTACTCCTAATAAATCTTTTTACTGATTGACTTTTATTTTCCAATCATGAGTACAGCAGCAAGAAGTGTACATTACCCTTTTACCTCTAACTTCCTATTCCTGGAGATAATGTGACAGAGGTATCAAAGGGGTCTGTGAGAATCTTTTAGAATCTAAGCTTAAATCATCTGTAGAGCCTTTAAGAGAGGGTTGTCAGATATGGACTTACAACAAACAAGTATTGTGAGTGCAATTTGAGATACATTCTTACGACACAACCTAAACCTGACAAATTTAGAAAATACAATAAACACTCCCTAGAATTTAAATAGCACGTCAAAAGTAAGTATTATTAGGCAAAAAAAAAAAAAATTACAGAAAAGGGACAGAAAAACAAACAACTAAAGATTAAAAAATTATTATATAAAAATAATTTAAATGTATGCGCTGATGCTGACAAAATAATCCACAAGTAAAAAGCTCTGAATCACCTGAATAGATGGCATAAGAGCAGATTTATGCTTTTACTCAGGAAGGCGGCTATCCAGAATTAGGGATATTAGCACATCCAAACACCACAGGCTTCCTGCTGCACCTAAAATTCTCAGTTTCAGGTTCCCGATTAAATGCATAAGCACAGTGTGAACACACATAATGACAAGTGCTTGACAAAGAAATTCTAAACACTGGGACAGAAATGGGAAATTCAGCAGGAAAGTTACTTTACTCTCAAATATGTGCAAGATTTAGATGTGAATTAACTTCAACAGAACATCAAAGAATAAGCTGGTATATCATGTATGAAATACTTAGGAAACGTATCCCTGGAAGACAGATTCTTCCTTTTCTGGGTACTCAACATTATGTAAATGTTAGTAGAAATATTTTAAACACTTAATTAGTTATGATAGCACATTTTAGTTCGGAGTTACTCAAAGAGAAATCAGTTTATCAGCTTCACAATGGGTGACAAAGATCTGAGTATACACTCTTTAGTATAATGAAAGTGTAAGTTAAAATTACAACATGTATAAATTTTAAAGGGAAAAAGCAGCAGCTAAAAACTGTAAAGTTTTACAGCAATAATAATAATGGAATGGTATACTTTAATTGTTCCTACACATAGGTGACATTTAATGGGTGTAAAGTCATGAAGTGACATAAGACTGAAAAGATAAGAAAAAACCCACAGGGAAACATTTACAGAGTAAAACATCCAAAGCATTCAGGTCAAACAGAGTGTGACTCTGAAAGTAAACTGAACGCATCCTCAACTGAAAGACTGACTGCATTGTCTCTGCTGTAAGAGACAGTGAAATTACACTGAAATCAGATGAAATGCAGAAAATTAACCAACACTGAGATATTCAAAGGTAAAATCTCTAACAAAGATGTGCATGCATAACAAGATTGGGGGCTGAAGTGGGCTGGGAAGGTTTTATTTGACGGTAACAGTGTGCTTTTTAAAATATATATTTGTAGTTAACTATGCACAGAACACCTGGCGGTTTATTTTTTATATCAAGAGCAAAGATAAGTATGAGCAGTACATGCTATGGGTATCTATAGATAAAGGCTTTTTGAAAGAACATTCCATGTGTTTTTCACATGCTAACACACTTCAAAAGGATTGGCATTATGTTTTTGATAACTGATGTCTGTTATTGTGGAAAATGGGTGTTCTTATTTGATGCCAAAAAGGGGAGTGACAGCAGTTAAAGGCTAAACAAAATAAATGGCTCCTTCACCATTTCACCGGGAAGCCTCTAACAAATTCAGAAACAGATTTCTAAGAAAATCCTCTTTATAAAGACATTGTTTATATATGGATTTAGAAAACACCGTAAGTTCTTACTGCATGAGATGTGATAAATAACTGTATCCTATCTCAAGCTCTTTGCGTCAGGAAGGGGATATTAAAGATAACACCCAACATGCATATTCCATTAATAAAAGGGACAGAAGTGACTGCAAAACAAGGTTGCACGTTCACTTTCCCACCAAATGAATACTGCCTAGATACGCAGTGAATTTCAGCTGGCAGACCACTAAGCACTGATCAAAGAACCTTCCCTCTGCACATTTGCTGGCTATGTGAAATACATCAAGAAATACAACACCAAACCTGTAACATCCGAATAGAAAGTTTGTCGGTGTGAGAAAACAAAAGGCCACATATCAACCCCTTCTACATCTAAGAGATAGAAGTTATGAATTAACTGACATCAAAAAGGGAACAAGGATAAAGCATTAATCCTTACACTCATTTTAAAGAAAACAAAACCTCTGAATTTTATGTCATGATTTCTGGACAAAAAATACCATCGTATATTTGCTTTTGGAACTAAGGAACAACTTGCCTCTCAGTAGGGCTTTTAAATAAACTGTATTTTTCTAGTAAGAAGCACAGATGACTAAGACACGACTATACATCCTTGAGTTCATCAAAACCCAGTGGGAGGGAAATCTGTCATATGCAAAAAATTCTTAGATGGGTCCTGTATTCAAAAAAAAGTTCTTGCTGGACAGGAAACTTTTTGGTCAGCACGTCAAAAAACTAAAAATGGAGTTAACGTTTTGACTTAATGTAAACATTAGATAAACAGATTAACAAATTCTAATCTCCACAAATCTCAATTAAAACCTGTTGTAATATCTAAGACAGGCTATGTAACTACTGGAGAAATTACCTTAAATACTGATATTCCTGGTTCCAACATTACCCAGGCTTCACTGGTATTTGTTAATTGTACCTTCTTAACTCTGTTAAGAGCAGTACAGCATCAGAAGCATCTTCTATGTATAGTTACGATTTAATTTGCCCCTTAAGGTAAGTTGGTTCAGATTTTTCACTGTAAAGCAACCTTCTAGCTCCTGGTCTAGTAAGGTCTTCTCTGAATTATCTTTCAATACTTGATTTTTAAGATTATTTTGGAAGCCCTGCATCCCTGCTAGACATAGTAACAGCAGACTGATTTTATGCTGCATACAGAGCAGTAGCCCAACACTACTCCTAGCCGCAATCTTCCTGCCTCAACCAGCAGAGACTGCAGTTGCTAAGGCACCGCCCAAGTCAAGTCACTCCCCCGAACTGTGCAAGATTCTTTGTTCCTAATACACCTGTTAGCATTCAACTGTGCCAATATTGGTATTTTTAACACTCCTTCTAAAGAGATACTATTAATACATTAAGAATGTTAGTGGAATCCCACCAGAAACTCTTCCAGTAACTGTTTCATTTTTACAATAACATTTTTAAATGGATTAAAATCTGGTTTATGTATTTATTTTTATATTGCGATAATTTACATATGAGAAACAGCCAGATTCACAATTAGGAAAGTCCACAATTCTAGAATTTCAACTTCTATACAGTCAGGAACCAGAATGAGAGGAAAAAAAAATTCTGTTAGTTTTAGTCACAATGAAGTCAGATCTATACTTGCAGTATTGGTAAACATCCCACTCAAATATTAGCCGTCTTTCAAGACAACTGCCCTAAAATAAAGTTTTGAATTAAGTTTCTGAAATAAAAGATACAAATATTTCCACAATATTGCCCAGAGAAGCTGTGAATGCCCCATCCCTGGAAGTGTTCAAGGCCAGGCTGGATGAGGCTTTGAGCAACCTGGTCTAGTGGAGGGTGTCCCTGCCCATGGCAGGGGGGTTGGAACTAGATGGTCTGTAAGGTCCCTTCCAGCCCAAAGCGTTCTATGATTCCTATAGGACAGGTAATAGTCATTTCTATCAGCGTAAAGGACAGTTCATAGTGTACTTCCCTATAATACTGTTCACCTGCACTTAATGAATTTTAGTGTATCTGACAAACTCACTGCTGTATCAGTTTATACTACTGACCACACAACATTCAAAAAAGCAAATCCAATTAATAGAGAGCTAACTGATATCTTCCACTTGAAAGTTGAGCAGCAGAAAAAATACTGCTTGTGTCATTTTTCATTTGTTGCTATTAGATATGAAGCTACATAGATTTTTCCATTTTTGTTACGGAAGGAACAGCTTTGTTTTCAACCCCTCAATCTCTTTTTCAGGCATGTTTTGCTTCCTCTAGACAAATGCACCTTCCTGAAGCACACGTACGTTCAGTGCAAGTGAAGATAAGGCTGAAAACAGAAAAACGGATTCCCCAGCAAGTTACTGAACACTGCTCCAACCACGGTTACAAGTTTCCTTTTACTACCTCGTTAGCCTTCATTGTACTTACCAAAGCTCAATGGGACATTGCTGTTATTTGGCAAAATATTTTTCTGTCTGATTACTGAATCAACATTATCCTGCCTATGACAGAAACCATTTCTGAAATACTGACTGTGACATTAAACCTTGGTGCTAAAGTTACATAAAGCAGTTATGTTCTGTAA
The DNA here is from genome assembly GCA_027574665.1 of Rhynochetos jubatus. Classification (NCBI taxonomy): domain Eukaryota; kingdom Metazoa; phylum Chordata; class Aves; order Eurypygiformes; family Rhynochetidae; genus Rhynochetos; species Rhynochetos jubatus. The sequence goes on along the minus strand of CM050649.1, from coordinate 52,783,140 downwards.
GGACAGTAAGCTTATTGGATAACAAGTGATTTTAAAAGGATGACTCAGTGTTGGCTCAGTTCCCCAGCTCATATACATAATTTCCTTTTCCTCCCCTCCCTTGAGTCAGGAAGTCTCATAGATGCATTTTTACTTTCCCAACTTGTTATAAATGTAGGATGAATTTTCAGTATTACCCGAAGAAATAAAACCCATATGAGCTGTGCTTTTTGAAGTAAAAAAGAGCCAACAAACTGAAAACCAATTACTTTTACCTTTTGTATTACGTCTTACGGAAACCTTTATTAAGTTAAAAACAGGAGTTCAAAATGTGAGGAGTGCACCACTCCAGGTGTTTTTGAAAAATCTCAAACACATTCTATATACATTCATACATTTTATACTCACTGTACTCATATCTTTAAATTCAAAACTGCCTTAAAAAAAAAAAGTCAATGTCCAACAAGCATTTCACAATCTCCCATTACTTCAGTAAGCACTGTTAGTGAGCTAAATCATGGAATAAAAACCAGTCCTTATATTTGTGACTAATATCCAATTAGAGTCACTTAATAGAACTAATAATTACTCGAGTGCTTATACACAAACAACTGTACCAAAAAGCTGATTAAAAATGCTGCTTTTGAAGTAGCAATTATTCTAATACAACGAAAAGCAAGACACTGCCATGCATAAAATTAAGTCAGGCTGACTTCAGGATGTTCCGTGTATGTTGTCAGTTTTACACTAGTACCAAAGAAAAGCCAGTATTGAGCCGAAGTAAGTTCTAAATATTGTGGACATTTCAAGTCAGAAATACTGGTTTGTTTCTTTTTAGAAGATGGAAAAACTTACACTTTCACCTCACATCAAGTTACTTGTTGCAGATGGCATCTATTGCTTTACCTGACAGAAAATGAGACTTCCTAAAAGCAAGCTCTATTTGCAAATGTTTAGTTTCAGGTTTCTTTTTTCTTAAATTGTTAAAAATCTAAGAGAAAAATAATGCATAGAGAGAATAAAGAAATATCACTGTATTTACATATTAATTCCTTACTGTCTACACCTTCTACTCTTCCATTCCTGGCTTTCTACTACAACAGCGTTAAGATCTACAATGTCTGCATTTGTTCCAGGTAGCCCACTCACTCCCATAACAAAGTCTGCAGAGCTGGTTACTGAGACCGAACTCTTCACATTATTCTGGTGTTATAGATGAAGAAAGATAGGAGTTTGAAGAAAGAGTCCTATCCCAGAGCAACAAGTCAAAGGACAGACGAGGCCCTTTGGATAAACATGACTGGCCATGCTGGGAGGGTAATTTTGAATATGCTTTCCCTTCGCAGAATGAAAATGCAAAGGCCAGGACAGAAGTAGGACTCTACTCCTTCCTTCCCAAAGGAACTGTGAGCAGTAGCTTGTTTAATGGGTAAAGCTGAGGAACTCCTGTAAGCATTTTAAAAGCTCAGTGTTGGTGACCAAAAACAGTTTTGTAGTGCAATTCTCTTTTGATCAGACACCATGAAATTATCCCATGAACTAGACTGAGCATGCCAGCGCTGCAAAACAATACTTATTGGGTGGAACTTTAATTTTCCAGTAACTGTGATATAAGTTTTGTTCCTACTTAGTAAGCATTAACATTTCAGAGCAATGCAATTAAAAGAAGTTTTCAAAGTTAAAAACATAATTTTAAAAAAATCCATGAGAATATTCAGCACTAATCCATGCAAGATATGATTCCTGCTTTATTGAGATAATATCCTAAATCAACCCTAAAATTTAGAGGGGCTACACTGCCTAGCATTTTAAAACCAACAATGTTAAAGACAATATAAGCAAGCTGCCAGAAATACATCAAATTATGTCTTTTTTCTTTTTTTGATCAGAGACTTTTAAGAAATATCTTTCATGTTGTCCATGGAAAAGAACTATAATTCAGGACTATGAGTTGCTAAATAGTCATTTTACAAGGTTTACATTAAAAAACCTGTACACAATGCAGTTTATATACAATTATTTTACATGCATGTCTTGTTTTAGTGTTTCAGTTATGGCAACCAAGTTCTATTTCATTTTCTACTGCCACTGCAAAGTTTAAACCAGTACATGGGCTGACAGGTGTTAAATTACTATCCCTTGTATTTACAAATTAGTAGACCTGCTTCACCTAAAATGTTAAGACAGTTCCACCCCACCCCCCTGAAACGTATTTGCAGACTTACAGGAAAAGAAACATGAAATGTGATTTGAGTTTCCAAAAGAAAAACCCCCTATTATTATATGTTTACATGTATCGTTAAATAGTTCAGTGCTCAGGATAATACAGTTGTCCACTAGAGACATTTCTCAACTTAAAAAAAACCTTTTGTGTTTAAATATATGCTCAACAAGACAAATTGCACAAATTGTCTACTATGACTAAATTATAATTTAAAAGTTGAAATAACCGTAACATTAACTGTAATGTATCATTATTATTTATACCATTTTCAGAAGTAAATTTAAGACATTAATAAGCCTGTGTTATTTTAACTGTCACCCCACACAAACATATTTTACACTTTAAAACTGTAAAAAGTACATGAAAACAGAACTATTAAAACAACAACTATGTAGTAACTTTAAGAATACAAACATTTTTAGTAAAACCAGACTCTCAGTGAGAAAATGTAATACACAGCTAAGCTCATACATTTCTAGAAGGAAAAAAAAGTTTTACAGTATTTACATACAGGTAATTCAGCCTCATTGGAAAATTTTTATCAACAGGTACCTTAAAAACAACTACAAAATATAAGCACAACAAACTTTCTTTGTTTTTTAAAGAGAACACAGAAGGCTTTGTATACAAAGAGCACTGATCCCAAAGCAGTGCAAGACTAAAATCGCTTTGAAATCAGAAGATTAATTAAAATCAAATTTCCCCTTTCCCCCTAATTCTTTTAAATAAGAAACTAGGCTCACCCGAACAGAATGAACACGTAGAGCCAGAAACTTAAACATGACTAAGAAACCATGATGTTCAGATTTTCTAACTGGGCGAAGCTAAGTGTAGCAGGGAAGACCAACCCTACAGTTTTTGTTGTGACCAGCTGTTCCGGCAATTAGAAAATTTCCTGTCAGGCAAGTCACACACAGCTGGGGGGTGGGGAGGGTGAAGCGGGGGGGGGGGGGGGGGGGAAGTAAAAAAACCCCCAAAACACCACCAATGATTTTTTTTTTTTTTTAAACTCTCCTCCCTGAGGTACAGAAAAACTAGGCAGTGGTGGTACTCATGTTGCTGATGCTGTAGAGACCAGCACAGGAAACTTAAAACAGATTGCTTGATGCCTGATAGCAACATACTGTTGCAGATGTTCCCAGAAAAGAACAAAAAAGATCAACATCTATTTCAGAAATTATGCTACTATGCAACATTTCACTAGTTAAGAAAAATAGCAACTATTTTGCATATAGTATATACAACACTTTTTTGTATATAGTATATACAACTATGTTGCATATAGTCCTACATGTGGTAATTATTTTATGAATTTTAATTCTACAAAATACTTTAAAAAGGATATGTACTTTTTAATATATACTATGATATAGGATATTTTAGTCTTGAACGTAGAGAATGTGGCATGCTTATGCTTAATGACTCTATTTACTAGAGTTGTTAGAGGACCAAACAAACCTTGTGCACAGCCCTTTGAAATCCTGCACACAGAAAATGCTACACAGATGTTACAGAGGTTAAGCCAAGACGGGCTGCAGATATTATTTGAATTGGATCGCCCAGCTCGAATGTCTGACTTATGCACCAATATTTTATTTCCCTGTAGAGAGCAAAAAATTTCTTAAAGTAATAAAAATACCTAAACTTTCTTTCAATGTTAAAAAAAAAAAACCTCTTCAAATGTTTCTAAGAATTAGAATTCAATCTAATTACTTCACATGGCTATAGATGAAGTTTTTAATTTGACGTCTCTCTAGATTTAGTACAGAAGTTATTGTTCTGAATACTGACAGTATCTTTAGCTTTTTTGAGATTTATTAAAAGCACTGAATGACACAGTGCATGCTCCATTAGAATACGGAGCAAGATTGCTCTTCTTCAAGCAATAAATAAAGGCAAGTAACAACATTTACGCAAAGGCATATACAAGTACTCAGCTATAAACAGAGCCAGGTGATTCCATTTATTGACTGTACCAAAGGCAACATACAACAAAATACTGTACTTCTTTCTGCACAAGACATTAAACCAAACCAACCCTCCAAACTACCTTCCTTGCCTGGGCTCTAACAGCTATCTGGACTACTGCCTTTTTCTTTTTTAGATTTTAAATCCTCTTCAGAAGACAAAGCCAGTAATTTATTTAAGTGACAGAACATGCTGCTTCTATATACCACATCCTGGCTGTCTGTACTATCAGTTTCTACTTTGCCTTTAAAACTTGGATTTTAGTCCCTCTTGCCCAAACACAGAGATGAAATAAAGACCCCTCCTTCCTGGTTTTATCAGGGCCCCGTAAGCAAAAAAAGTGTGGGTTATTTTGCGTTCTCTTACACTCCTCTAGGTCTTTATCTATTTCACATCCACAGGGATGTACCGAATATATACAATTATTATTACAGATTACGCAGGCATTCAGTAACTACTGCTACATCTCGAGTCCTCAATTATAATCTGCTTTTTACAGTCCGGTGTGTTACAGCCTTTTTGGAAGAAACAGCCTTTACCACAGCAGCAGTAACAGCATGAAAAATGATTCAATATTTGTTTTGGGATAAACAAAGCTTCTTGAACACAAGGTTATTGCAACACAAGGATTTCAAGCATTTGATAAATGGTACAAAAATTACTTGAAGTTTTCCCCTCTTCAATTGTTTTAAACTTCCAGCTACTTCCTCCTCAAAACTGAAATATCTCAAGAACTTCAGTTTAACAGCAGTATAGTTGTTTACACTTTGAAAACTTAAAAATAAATAACTAACTAAATGGGAGACCATTCAAGCAAGGCATTACCTTGCCAAGAACATGTAGGAATGCACTAAAAGCAGAGTGATCAGGAATCTCCACATCACTAAATTAAACTCTATGGTTAGCAAGGAGAGCTGAAAACAGAAATGGAGAGTAAATGGTAAGACCTACACAAACTAGAATGTTTAAAGCTGAAAAGACACTGTGGGTAAAGACCCATTTTCTTCTCTTTTTCTTTTAAGAGTATAAGTGTATTCTGCTGCAGATAAGCTGTATCTGCTAAGGGTGACAGGAATAAGGCATTTCAACTGCAACATTTGTACAATTACTGACTACTGCTCTCCCAAACCTTTTATGTGACCTCCCGGTGAAGTACAAAGCACAGTGCTTAGGGGTCAGCGGGGTTAATTCACAACAATAGTTCTCCTATAACTGGCATGGGTCTGCAGCAGGTGGAAGAAATTTCTTGTGTTCTGGGAGAATAAAGCCTGCATGGTTCCCAAAGAGCACTACCAGCCAACCAGAAACATTAAGATATACGCTACATAATTCATTTTGAGAATCTCTGAGAAGAGAGCTTGCCCTTTTAAATATTCCTTCGTATGAGAAGGAGACAGGTTAGAGGGCAGCAGTCCCCAACAGGGAAGTCTGTGGTAAACAAGGACAAATTGCTCCCTTTACCTTGAAGTCTTTGATACGGATTTGTATTATACATGTTTATCACAAAACACAACCGTCTCAAAATCAAAAGGAATTTGCTATGCCTGTCAGTGGCAGTTCTGACCGCTGCAGAACTCTACTTGCACAAAGCATTTTGTCCTCCAGGACAGAAATAAGGTGAGTTCATCTCTCATCTTCCCCTCCTCTTTTAAATTGGATGCTCTGAACTTAGAAAATAAAGAGAAAATGTGATCGGACTTGCTGCCCAGACGTTGAAGAGAATGGGGCTCAGCCTCCACAGAGAGCAGAACTGAAAAATGCTGGAGGAACTCTCAAAGCAGTACAGAACACGTGGGAACCCATACGTCTTATTGAATACAATGTCTATGCCACAGTGCAATGCTCACTTTTACACATAACCAGCATTTCATCTAAATGGAGTCCACTAGGTAGACTGACAATCTTCCTATATGCCAGCCCAACGGTGCGATAATGCAAATTAAGTCTTTATGCTGCTAGACAAGCAAGGGTCTGTAGTACAAATGGCCTTCAATTATCTGGAAAAAACAAAGATGGAGTACACATAAGGAATGAAAAGCCTTCATTTGATGAAGGTCAACAGTTAAGGAACAGAGCTACTTTTCAGCGTTTTCAGAAGCTGAATAATGTACTTCTCTTCATAATGAATATGTTTATATAGCCATATATAGCCAAAGCAGCGATATTCTATTAATCAGGGGGTGTGGCAGTTTCCATCTGCTAGTTTACAGGCTTTTCAGGGCTACCATCTGTTTTCTCATCATGTAGCAAGTAAGCAGCTTGACTTCTAATGTTGCTTACACTCTCAAATCATTCACTTCCATGTCCAAGATCCACAAAGTATGCTGCACCTAAGACACCAAGTGCAAAATAAGCCACTCAGAAAATCCATTAGAAGATGTCAATGAAAGAGTTTTGCTGTAACCTTTCCGCAACACCTGATGACATCTGGGGGGGGGGGGGGGGGGGGGGGGAAGAATCCAATGTTTGCCTTCTTCATATGGGTTTCATATCTAATAGTTAATGTCTCAGACTAAAAGCTTTGCACTGTCTACACGGATGTTGTACCTTCTTACACATCAGGACCTCCAAGTACATTCTTACAGAGGTAAGATGCATGCACTTCACTAAGATTCTACCAAAATTCATCCAAGTTGCAGCACAGCACAGTGCTTTGGAAGATAATGAACTTTCAGTTTCATTACATTAGAGGAAAAGAAGGTATTCTGCCTTTTACAAAGGAAAATCTGGGCATGAAGAAGGGAATCATAGAATGGTTTAGGTTGGAAGGGACCTTAAAGATCATCTAGTTCCAACCCCCTGCCATGGGCTGGGGCACCTTCCTCTAAACCAGGTTGCTCAAAGCCTCATCCAGCCTGGCCTTGAAAGTAACTGGATTCAAGTTTTATAGATGCAAATAGTTTGCTTGGGAAACTTATTTGTTCAAGAATCAAGTCATTTGATTGTAAAAGAGAATTAAATACATGTGGACATATATTTAAATATATTTAGTAAAATATATTAGAAGGAATACAAGAATTACAGACCACCTTAAATTCCGAGTTTAGTATTTAGAACCCAGATTGTTTCCTTCATGGCACTTTGCATTACACGCTGGACACACCTTCATTATACAGTCAGTTTATCATCTGGCTTTAACAGAAACAACTTCATAACAAGGAACATGGTGTTATACTGAATTATGCAATATTATAATTTCAAACAACTACATTGCTATGGCTGTAAACAAAGCTTCCTCAGTTTGATTTCCATATAAAAATACAGTAATTATACATGCAAGAATGTGTAGGCAATATGAAAGGATAGCTGGACTGTATACCTCATCACCCAGTAAACTACAAAAATATTAACCTGTCACTGGTTTACAATGGATAACTATTCAAGTAGCTGTTTCAGCTAACATGATCAGTCTGTAAAAAATGAGAAATCTCAAACTCAGTAGTCTATGAGCACTTGTAAAGCCAAATATTTCTGTAATATTTAAGAAATTCTAAGTATGTCTTACAACCTGTACCACAGAGCCAGGAATTTACATCAAAATACTGACAAAAATACACATGCAGAAAACTGAAACGTAAAGGTTATGCCATGAAAAGGAAAACAAAAATATCAAAACACGCATCAGAAATATGTTCATGGTCACGTCAATACACATGATTTTTCTTGTAATCGGAAACTGTTACTGAGCACCCGAACAGCAATATCCAACAGAATTTTGGAGCAGTCCTGAAACGGTATTTCAACCTGCCAAAATGCAAATAAAGTTTCTGAAACTAAGAATTCTCGCTAGTACAATGCTGTAATATTAAAAATTGAGGTGAAACAAACACAGTTGAAACCTCTCTCAAATGTTTTAAAATCTAAACTTCTGTGAGTTTAATTCTGCTTTTTTTCCTGAATGACTTCATTTTAACATTCTTATCTTTCATTATTTTCATGAATGGTGACACAACAAATGAGATTACCACAGATTACTCTGGTTTTACTATTATTGCCTGAGCGACTGGGAGCTGTTTTGCCCATGTACCATGGCTTAATTCTGGCCAGCAAAATACGATGAAGCAGCTCTCACACCTTCTCCTCGTTCCTTCAGTGGAGGGGGAGAATCAGAGGAGAAAAACAAGGAAGTTTGTAAAACTGAGGTGAGAACTATTTACTAATTGAATATGTGAATATATACAAATACTACTACTAAGTAATTAAAATAATAGAAAATAAAAAATATTATACAATTGCTTACCACTTGCCGACCGATGCACAGACAGGCCCCCAGTAGTGAGAGCCAGAGATCTGAAGCCCAAGAGTGATCGCAGCAGAGTCTGAGCGAGCCCTACCAGTGACAGCACGACTGGGAAAGCCAACTGACCCACCAACTCACAAACGAACGAGCCAGCAAAGGAGTTAGCAAAGCAGCTAACAAAGGAGTTAGCGAGGGAGCAAAAAGAGCATTAGAGAGCGTGATGGCCCCCAAGCCCACTCCCCACCTATGTACTGAGCATGACGCACTATGGAATGAAATACTCCTTCAGTCAGTTCGGGTCAGCTGTCTGAACCGTGTGTCTCCCACACCGCCTGTAGTAAGGAAGTTGGGAATGCAGCTGCAGTATCAGAAGCTGAGAAAGGCCTTGAATTTGGGACAAGCACTCGTCAGCATCAGCTAAAAAGACCCCTTATCAGTACTTTTCTTAGGGTAAATGCAGAAACCTAGCTTCCTAGCAGCCACTGCGAAGAGAGTTAACTCTTTTTTGACTAAAACCAGCACACCATGACAGAAAGTGGTGAGTGATCTCCCTGTCCTTATTTCGACACCTCCCACCCACCCCCCTCAAGTTGATCAGTGTTTTACAGATTCATGGTACATTGTACTGTATACATGCATGTCTAATATAAAATCTCAACGTTGTTATTATATATAATTGACTGATGAAGGGATTATATTGCCCACATGCTTCAAATTATTTTTCTAATGTATCTTAAAGCCTTTTCTGAGATCACGTTTTCCTTATAAACTCTTCTATTGAAACACTAATTGGCAAGACAGAGGTCACAATTTTTATCTCTCCTGACTGCAAACAATTGTTTTATTTACATTCTATTAGAGAAAAATAAGACGTTTAACTACTGACTTTTCTTTGCAAGCATCCTACACTACCTTTTGACTACCCACTCACTACAGTCTTGCTTATCTTAGTTGTATATTTTTAGTAAGAGGATGACAGCTACTGTGATTTTTTCATCATCCAGGTCAGCATATTTTAATATATTGCTTTATGCTTTAATTTAATTCTATCTATTTAATTCTATGTATGCTTTAATTCTGTTTACTTAAAAGGACTGATTTGTTTAAAGTTTTACCAAAGCATACAAGAAGTGCAATAATATTACCAAGCCACCTCCCCTGGAGAGGGTTTACTTCACCATGCCAGTTGTTTGAGCCTGAATAGGTTCCACTCATGCCTGTATTGAATAAAAGCAATCTTCAGCCCTTGCCTACCAAAAAAAATATACGAGTTTTTCTCCACCTTACAAAGTATTACTGAAAACAATTTTTCACAAATGCTTGGAACCTCGTATTTTTGTATGTTTAATAATTATTCTTAAGCTAGTAGAGTGCAGTGGTAATACATCAGTTGTAGTAAGTGTTTTCACAGATAAATTGAACCCAGATCACAGAACAGAACAACAAACACAGCGTGCACAATACGGTCTGCACGTACATACAAAATGGGAAGCTACTTGCTGGACCAGCTGTAGTTTCTGGTTAGCTTTAGCTAGTAAAAAAATCAGGCATCATGATTTTAAGAGTTCAAAACAATTAATTTACTCGGTTAATTTACTTAATCTTCATGGATAGAGAGATACAGAAAGCAATGGTAAATAGCATAAGAGTGAGAAAGGTAGCAAACAAAAGGCTTTAAACAGCTTCCCCTTTCAGTAATGTTCACTTAGGCTTTCACCTTAGGTCAAGCTTCAGCCAGTTGTTTACTTGTTCTTACATGTATTTCCTGCTGGACACAGATCATTTATGAGATACACCAGATAAAAAAAAATGTTGACAGCAAGCTATAAGGCCAGATATAACCAGCATATTCACTGTAATAAAACCAGAATACTGAATGATTCATCTTAAGCAAGACTTTGAACCATACATCTTGGACTCCTCAGAAACAGGCATGTACTCATTATAGCTCCTGCTTTTCTTAAAACAAACTACTGAATTTGAATCAAGGCTACACAGCACAGACTCTCCTGTCTAACCTTACATCTGACCAAAAGAACGGATGTAACAAAGTGAAATTTATCTTTTGATATGCAGAATATTAAAGAGACTTCCTATGTAGATAAAGCTGTGTTAGGACATAATATTTATTTTAAATTTCTTATCTGATTTGCATTATCAGCATACTATCCAAACACTTAACACAGCAAAAGGATGCAGTATTTCAGGTTTTTACCTTCTACCTCCACAAAACTATGGCAGCTCACCCTCTATCCTGAACTTGCATACCTTACACACCTACCCAAATATTCTGTCTTCTTACCTGATGTACCGCTGCATTCTAGAGTTCACTCTACTGTCCTGTTACAGCTGAGAAATTTCTTAAATTGTCAGCGACCACGTAAGCACCCTAAGTCCATTTCAGTGCAAGTTAAACTGAAGAACTTAAAGGAGTTGCAAGGGTAATTTAAAATCAGGCTTTATGTTGCACCAAGAGATACACAGCACTGAAAGAGTATCACATCCCATCTTAAGCAGTAGTCTGTTAGCTGTCAGACAGCAAAGGTTAGCTTCCAGCTATAACTTACTGAGCAGTCATAGTAATTTTTTGTGTAAAAAATAATTATTTTTCATCACAATTAGCAACCTTTTAAACACCACAACCTAGAAATAAATGCAAAATAAATTCTAAAAATAGCGGTGTCGGGCATCAAAAAACTAAAACAATCTTAATCAAATATCTCAGGGTTCAGATCTTTATCAGTGATCTGGACGAGGGGATCAAGTGCACCCTCAGTAAATTTGCAGACAACGCCAAGTTGGCTGGGAGTGTTGATCTGCCTGAGGGCAGGAAGGCTCTGCAGAAGAATCTGGACAGTCTGGATCGATGGGCTGAGGCCAGCTGTATAAGGTTCAACAAGGCCAAGTGCCGGGTCCTGCACTTGGGTCACAACAAACCCCTGCAGCGCCACAGGCCTGGGGACGAGTGACTGGAAAGCTGCCTGGTGGAAAAGGACCCGGGGGTGTTGGCCAACAGCGAGGTGAATATGAGCCAGCAGTGTGCCCAGGTGGTCAGGAAGGCCGATGGCATCCTGGCCTGCATCAGGGACAGGGTGGCCAGCAGGACTAAGGAAGGGATTGTCCCCCTGTACTGGGCACTGGTGAGGCCGCACCTCACATCCTGTGTTCAGTTTTGGGCCCCTCACTACAAGAAAGACACTGAGGTGCTGGAGCGTGTCCAGAGAAGGGCAACGGAGCTGGGGAAGGGTCTGGAGCACAAGTCCTGTGAGGAGCGGCTGAGGGAACTGGGGTTGTTTTGCCAGGAGAAGAGGATGCTCAGGGGAGACCTTATTGCATTCTACAACTACCTGAAAGCAGGTTGCAGAGAGGTGGGTGTTGGTCTCTTCTCCCAAGTGACAAGTGATAGGACAAGAGGAAATGGCCTGAAATTGTGCCAGGGGAGGTTTAGATTGGATATTAGGAAAAATTTCTTCACTGAAAGAGTCACCAGGCATTGGAACAGGCTGCCCAGGGAAGCAGTGGAGTTGCCATCCCTTGTGGGATTTAAGACATGTAGACGTGGTGCTTAGGCACATGATTTAGTGGTGGAATTGACAGTGTTAGGTTAACGGTCAGACTATGATATTAAGGGTCATTTCCAACCTAAATGATGCTATGATGCTGTGGTAAAATTGGTTGCTCCCCAGAAAAGCAACAGTTTGGAAATGCCTGAAGAAAGTACAGGAAACCACACGTAAGTAAACCTGCAAACCTTGAAAGAGGAATTTTATAGTTGTGGTGGGTTAACCCTGGCTGGCTGCCAGACACTCACCCATCTATTCTCTCATTGCGCTTCCTTGTTTACCAGCTCTGCTTTGGTCAGTAGTGGGTCCATTGTGGAGCCAGCAACAACTGTCTCTGTCCTCCTACATAGTGGGGCAGCCCCTGACCTCCCCACTGCTACCAAAACCTTATCATGTAACCAATATAATCAATAAAAGCTGTAATTTTAGCAAATAAATACAAAACAAAAAAGCTCATAGGAAGAGGGTGAAGTTACAGACTCAAACCCAGGAAATCATGATCAAGTGATGGCACTAGTCATAATAAATTAAACAGACCAAATCAAAACAGAACACTTTCCCCAAACCAAATGTTCTATTTCAAACAAGAAGCACTGTAAGCACTGTAGTCTGTGTTATGCAGAATATTAGAACAAATGATCTCCTGGGGTTGTCTTGTAACCATACAAATATTGTTCCTTTCTTACTCTTTAACACTGCACTACTTCAGAGTAATCTGTCAGCATTTGCCTTGTTTCTTCACCCTGTGTTAAAGACAGGAGAGCCTTCCATAGTGTGAGAAGGAATCAAAAGCAGTCACATAGTGCAGACTTTTAATCTCCTAATTTTCTGGTCCTCTTAGGAACTACATCTACTACCAGTATAGTTTAAGACAAGCATGGAAAAGGCAACTCCACTGATTATCTAAATTGACTCTGTCCACAACTTTAGCAGAGGCAGAAACTGCTATGGCGTTGCAATTATATCCATCTGCATAGATGGAAACAGCTTTGCCAACTTAATCACAAACTGAAGTCTGTACAATACACAACACCAGCATACAAACCCTGAACTTCAACCAAACGTGGAGTTTCAAAAATTATCACCAGGTGTAACAGTCAGCTAGTACTCTCTAACACAAAACTACAGGTAAACACTAAAGTTGTCTTCATTTCTGAGAAAAAGTCATCGGCATCACAGTAAGAAACCTGAACTCCCTGTTATCTTCACATTATGAAGGTAAGGAACTTAAATTATCAATTAACCTTCCTGACTGTAATCTTCTCTTTAGCAGCAACCTCTGTTTCCAAGAAGACTTGGTTAAGAATTCCTTTGATTAATGCCTCTCACTACTAGAGCGATGGAAACTACAGTTTCACAATCCGTCCTCACCCTGATCTTCCCCTGAAAGACTACTGAAAGCAAAAAGGAATATGAAGTATGGGCTTTTAGAATTCAGACAGCTTAAAAAAAAGTTATTGGGAAGGAACTGAAAAAGGGATGGATACCTGGCTTTTTGTGTTCACTTGCTAGTTCAAGCTCAGAGTGACCACTCCATATCTATGTGTGCTTCACAGTGCATCAGTTCAGAGCTCTAATGCTTTCTGTTCAGATCAGATTTACAGCAAACACTCAAGATCTACATTAACAGTTTAGCCTTTGCCTTTGGCTATTCCATCACCATGAACATTTCACTAAGCATGTTTCAGCATTTAGCATCTTATCAAAGGCAGGGGGTCTTAATTCACTATCTAAACTGATACCTACACCTATCATCTCTGAGTATCTCCATGCAAACCTTCCTGGAGCCCTTATTTTTGACAGCTCCTATAAGAAGTTCTCTTCCACTCCAACTTAGCCAAGTTAGCAACACAAAAGGAAAGCTGGAATCCACATCAAAAAAGAAAAGACTTAAGAAACTCTTTTGGCCTCAATGGGCTAGCTTGGTTACTTCTGAATGCAGACACTTCTAAATGTGACACTCCTTAACTTTTCAACTGGAAGCCCCGGAAGACCCAGAACTTTGTACCTTGGTTTCTTGGTTTTATAGAGAAAGAGAATAGAAAGAATCTTCCAGGATAATGAAGATTTAGTATGCAAATGACCTAGTTTTACACAGGTCAATAAAGGAAATATGCAATGACTAATGCTAACAACAAAAGCACATAGATAAGGTACTGCCAAGAAATGTTACGACAGTATGAAAAAACAAAAGTGATAGCTGCTGTTATACCTTGCATATCAAACTAGAAGGGGAAAAGCTGTGTGTACATGGCCACTCAAAGAACCGTATTTCATACAGCGTATGCAACAGAAACTGCGTGGAATTTAACGATGACAGAATCCTTTGCTGTGACATGACCACAACCGAAACCTTAGCTATGAACAAACCATAGTCTGGAACCCCTAGATGTAAAATATTTTCACCTATGCACCAATAAGACTAACAGAAGCCAATGGAAGTCCTTTGCTTGCTGGCACTAGGAAAAGTAGAAAGGAAGTATATGTTTTTAAGGTTTGCTAAGATAAGAAAAGGGAAGCTCAACCTCCCTTTCCTAATCAGAAATGTTCTAGCTAGCCATATCATATTACCAAACCTTCTCACTCCCCATTCCAATTCCAGTTTCTACCATATACAGCTTTGTGCTTTCCACAGGAAAGACCACTTCATATTAAAAATACTAGGGAGTGCCTATATTATACAAAAATGCTAGGGAAGGGACAAAAGGTCATCAGAGTAAACACTAGGATACTGAACCATGCAAGAAAGTTGGTGAGAAAGAACCTCTCTCAAAAGTATCAGGATCCAAGACTGAGCTTCATGTCAAGTAAACCTGAACAACAGAATATTAGTGGCAAATAGTCTGTAAATTGAGTGATATCTGTATGCTACAAATATTGTACTATCTTTATTACAACCATCCTTTACTCACAGTTTGTGGGTTGATATCATCTTCTCCCATAGGTTCATCCACAATTTGCTGTCCATTCTGTAAAAAACAGACACAGCAAGTTACTAGAAATGCTGAATCCAATTACAGAAATAAACATATTGCAGATGTGCTTTTATGGCATGCTACTCTGTGGGATCAAGTGTTCTATCCTCCATATTCTATTAAAAAAACCCCCAACACGTTGAAAGTAAACATAGAAAACTGTATATTGCTGGCACACAAGCCACCCTTGCTTTGATCCTCATGTATTATCAAACTGGATAAAGTCAAAGTCAGAAATATGTAAAACAACCTGGCATTTGAAGCCTTATTACTACACAGCTAGACACTATTTCCATTACTACAACTTCTGCAGAAGAGTTAAACCTGTTAAGGACGGAACAGCAAAAAGCCACAACAAAGAACAGATAAACAGGTTCTTCCTCAGAGCAAAACCTTATGTAGCAACAATCAGTCCTTACTCTACCATGACTACTTCAAGAACATTTATAACTACAGGACGGCCTTACAAAAACTATGAACGTAATGCTAGTTTTATTAACCAGCAATTATTACTTTCTGTACTTTTCTAAGGACCACTCTAAAGAGCCATACAGGAGTAGGGTTTTAAATTTCAAACTTAGCTATACAGATTTTAAAAAGCTTAAATAACTTGGTCAACAAATGCTTTCTTTTTCTTGTCAGTGACACTGTATTTGCATGATCTCTGAGATATTTTTCCCAGAAAGACTTCGAGTGACCTTGCTTACACAGCAAGCATGAATATTAGCCAGTTGTAAGGAAAAATATGTATTTCCTATGTTATGGTACAGGACATCACCTGGGGCATTAATTCTTAGTTGCTCCTGAAGTTCAACAGCAATTCATATGATTTTAGAAACAAATGAAAAACTATTAAAAATAGTTACATTTTCCATTACTGCTGGAGGCAGAATTTAAGTTCATTTGTGCATTGTTTCCCTAGAGAACACAAGGCCTAATTAATCTATTTTTCAGAACTTAATTTACTTAAAGTGACATGCATGTATGGATACGTATTTTCTAGATGTGGGAAAGGTAATAAAAGCTGCTCAGAGATTCAGAGATTTTAGCTTCATTCTACACCTTCCTTCCCACGGTTCAGTTTTTCAGCAGACGTTAGGAAGGTTCCACATAAGACATTTTTCTAGAACAACTTCTGATTAATAGTCTTCCTGCTTGCACATGATTGGAGGAGAATCTTTTATATTAAGTGACAGCTTAAATCCTAACAATTTATGAATACTAATTTTCAGATATTGCAAATACATTGATGGTTCAATCTCAGATGATTACCAGCTCTCTACTAAGTTTTCTCCTGAGCATTTTTTTTGTTTTTTGCTAGAAGATGCAGCTGGATAAACTAAAGCATGAGAATTATGGATTGTCCAAATATGACACAGTCCCCTCCTCCCACCCACCCTTTTTTTTTCCCCGAACGTGATGGGGTGGGGAAGAAGGTTCAGCTTCTGACTGCGTCTCCAGTGTAGAGTTCTGGCACATGATAACACTACTGTTTTCTCATCTCAACTGGCTTCAGGAAGATGCTAAAGACTTCTAGCACAGCTCTAGAAGGCATGTTTCTGTGAGACAGGATGAGTAAGAAATCAGCTTCACGTGTTACAGGTTACTACAGAGGTAAATACAATCTTTACAAGCTGTCTCAGTTAAGCGCAGTCAGCATTACACCTTCTAGCTGTACAGCTAAGGGTAATTTGATAAAAGGATGCTCTAAAAAGCCTAACTTCCCCTTCCTGTAGCATCTTACGATGTACAAGCAATGAATATTCTACTGTCCTTCCTTAAGATACATTAAAAAGTTTCAATTATTGAATGGAAGACTACAAAAATACCAGCTTTGCTAAGTAACAGAAATGACTGTTTTTAATAAAGCCTGTTTACAAGGAAGCATATTGTGTATACATGTATCATTACCATCAAGGCCACAAGTCACATACTTACCCTTTTCTCCAATCTATGGCATATATTTAAACTGCATTAACATTTGTATTTTAACAAAACCTCTCTATATTCTGTTCATGCTACAAGATAGCTTCCAAAGTATCTCATCAATAGGAAAAAACGAGATGAAAAACAGTAGAACAAATAAGATAATTTACTTGAGCCAGAAAGGAGGAGTCTATAGTGTCCTAACAACTAATGATGGCTAAACTCTGGGGCCTAAAATAGGGCTATTTGTGTATCAAAGCCATGTGCTCTAAACTGACTCCATATGCAGATTTTCAGAAAAAGCGATTCCTGCTACAACAATCATTCCACTGAATAATAATGTACATTAACTGCAGGATAAGTAAGAATTTACTACACAGCAAGCTTTAAGACTTCCTTCTTACTATTGTAAGGCAACCGAAACATAACTGAAAGTGGAACACACCGTCAGAAACTTGAGACAAGCCTCTCTCTGAAGACAAAAATGCAAGATCAACCTCTCTTTCTAAAAAGGCTCTAATCTTCAACCTCACTGACTTTTTCAACACCTTATCAGTCTACCAGAAAAAACACAGCAACCTTTTGCAACACAAGTGAACTGTTTTGCACAATCTGTTTTTTCTGTTTAACCCTGCACTGCTTTCAGTTACTTTTCGGCAGAATTCAAGCGATGCATTCCAAACACACTTACTGGAACTAGGAACAAACTCAGGAAATCAGCATGTGCGCCATGCTGTCATGTCTGAGCCAGATCACTGGATTGGCGAGATCTTTTAAATAGGTCTACCCAAGCAATGATTATGCTAAAAGAATCACTGGATGGTAGAACCTGTTTTTCTAAGAACAGTCTGAGCCATGTAAGGTAAAGGAGAATATGTATACATGATGCTATTAAATGGAAAGCAGCTGTGTGTTCAGAAAGTCTATGAAGCGTACTGCCTTCTTTATGAGCTAAAATGTAAGGCCAAGAGGTTCCTACCAGAAATGGCAATATTTAAACCACCGCAAAGTGAGGAGGTCAGCAGCATGCTTAAGAGGTGAACAAAGGAAATAGCTTCCATTTTGCCTGGCGTCAATTCGCTCTAGTATTTAACTAGAGCCGAGGGCGTGTCTCACTGACATAACAGACTGGGACCAGATACAATAGTGTGATGAACACAGGAGAAGGCTGCATATATCTTGCACATGTAGCAATTGGTCTAATTCAAGAGACAGACTCTAGACCTTGATTATTCTTCAGCTGCACTCCTCCTGTAGTGGGACGCTAGGCAAGCGGACTAGATCAAAGATCTGGTTATCTGAAGTATCTGGCTCCAAAGGTAGAATGTATTTCAGATGACAGCACAGGAGAACTATAAGAAAAGTATCAGAAATGGCTGACAGTAAGTTTCTTCTTACACCTAAACACATCAGCAACCAATTTACGCCATGAAAAGAGGATGAACATCCCTTATAAAGGTAAGCTACAAAATGCTCTTCCAATCCACTCAAATTCAATTTTCTATTCTGTTTTCCAGCAGAAGCAGTCATGTTAAGTTAGCTACAAATTTCACTCCCTAAAGCTTTTAAACCTGTTGCCACATTTCACTAAAGTGGTAGAAATGAATACTTAAACACAGTTAAGTTCCAGCAGTTTTCCTGAAGGCACATGGACAGGAACACAAGAGACCCTACAGGTTCCCAACCAAGCATAAATAAGACAAAGTACAGGCAATCTGCATCAGGCAGCTGGTTATGAATGTCCCCATAGGAACTGTCACAGGTTCTGACACAAAAGTCCATCAATTACAAACCATTAATATTTCTAGCAATCAAAAATTACAAGTTTAAGCCCACTGAACTCTTAGGATATAATCAAGTATTTGAGTTTTCTGGGAAAAAGACAGTTTAAAGAAGGCTTTTTAAGATCAGATTATTTCACTTCTTGCCCAGTAGCGCACACCCATAAATAACTGCACTGTAAGGAACCAAGAGGTAGCAAGTAGTGGTGTATGTTAGGGTATTTGTAAGAAAGGAGTACATCAAGAAATGTTAGCCCACATCCCACCCGCAATCAATTAACCACTTTGTGGGAAGCACGGAATATCCTGCACTCTAGACACTACAACTACGTATCGATCTATGGTCTTAATGTTACTTGTAACTTTTTTTTAATTTATGGTTCCAACATTTACTGAAAGAGATCCAAATAATCTCAGAAGTCTAGCAAAATTGTATTATCTTGAGCACCTTTACAATAAACCTAATACTATTCCCATCTATCCTGATTAGCACTGCACCCACATGGGTAATCTTGTACGTAAAATACAGCATCTAGCACCCGTAACAGCAATTTGAACTTACCAACTTGGTGCAGAGCATCAATTTAATAATAATGCCAGGTACCCAACATTCCCATCACACAAGCTTTTTTAGAAGTATCTAAACCATATTAAATGAAATATTAAGTGGACATATAATTATGTTTACTGTAGTATTCATTTTTTCTTATTTTTCCCAGTTTCATCTATAAAAGAGATAGCACAGAAATTTTTTTCCTGAAGGACAAATTTGTCCCCAAAGCTTCTTTGACATCAGACAGCACCAAATATCTTCTTCCACCCCACAACATGTCTGTTTTACATTTAGACTATTGCTAGACTATTTTGGGATGGTTAAGTAGCCTCTCTGCCAAACACTTTAACTTTTATTTACCCATGTTTGTCAATTATTTTAAAACCCCTTATGAAATTGATACCAGTTACAGCTTTTGATATAATTCTTCTGCCATTAACCTCAACATGTCCTAATTATTAATATTGGGCTGGAGTATATAAATCAGTAACCATTCTTTATATTATTAACAGTGTTCACTACATTATATAACTATTGACTTTTCTGAGTAATTGGTGATTTTTAGCAGAACCATATCCCCCAATTAAGATATAAAGAGCATTATATTCTTAGACTGCACAATTGGACAGATCAAGAATTATGAACTGTGTGTCAGTGCAGGCTGATGTTCTGAGTACACAAATAAGCAGACAAGACGTCTGAATCACACCATTTAAAAATCATTATCTAGAAGTTTTAACATGCCAATGAGTAAGATTTAACTATGCTTTGGATTTATAATTTAAATAAATTACCTGGATAAGTCTGAAGTTTCTCCCAGGTAATTCCTAGTTTTCAGCTACCAAAACTTCCAGACTTACCCAACAACTTTTAAATACAGTTATAGGATTTAATTAAAAGCTTTACTTGCTCCTTTAAACCCTCCAAAATAAAGTTTAGGAGACCAAAAAATAAATATTCAAAACACACAAGAATTTTCCGTATTATCTAGTCATTAAACCACTGGCCGTATACAGATCTGAGTGCTTACACTCTGGTGTTTTCAAGGTGTATCTCAACTGATAGATAAAGCTCAAGAACCCTGCAACCCTCGAACTGAGGAAAGCTGTAACAATGCTTCTGGCTTGTTTCAAAGCAGCACAGAATACAGTATTCCCACCAAAACATTCGTAACAACTTCGCTGTTAGTAACACAACGCTCTGCATGGAACTACATTCAGCGAAAGCCTTTCGAACTGTACATGCTCAAACTTGCTATTCTAAGCAGCAGCGAGCTACCCTGAGAAAAAATTCGTAGGTCCACAGAAAAATAGTTGAAAATAGACTGAGAGGACCCTGAGAGGTCATCCAATCTATCTCAGTGCACCAAGGCATGATAAGCTATTCCCACAATGTTGCTCATGAGATCTTTATGTCTAACCCCTTCTTAAATCTTCAGCAGTGGAGTTTTCACAATCTATTCCAGTGCTTAACTAAAATATAAGGCTTTAATAGGATCTGATTTAATGACTTGTGTCTTAACTCCTTAGCTGTGAAGCCACACAGATCCAAAGCACTTACCTAAATCCCGACCTGATTAAAACGGCTTATATGTTAAGCAGCAGAAGTGAGCAATCATCTTAGACTTCTTTAGCTATTTTCTCATAGCATATTCAATATATTTTGTGTATGTTAAAAACAGTACACACAAGTATTAAAAACTCCTTAATTTTTTGAAAAAAATCAAACAAAAAACCCAAAGAGTCCTCATTTTTATGAAACATGAATTACTGCCAGTATTTCTTTTATATAAACTTTGTTCCTTCAAGTTCCATTCATTCCACATAATTCTAAACCTTATTGACCAAGGTGACTGATTTCTTCCTTTGCTGAATATTAAAAAACGCAGCAGGACACTGAAACTTGCCTCTCTGTAGACAATCAACCTCAGATATAAGCCACTAACATGCAGATCATTTAGGTACCAAGCCAAACTTCCTTAAGTTAAGGCAACTTTAACTATGTGATTTCGTAAATCCTATCTACTTACACTACGACCTTCTTCTTATCTAATATGACTCAAGAGTATGGTTTAACAGTAACATTGAGATTCTTTCCTTGGCGCTGGCATTCATCCAGCCCTGTGCCAGATCAGATCAGAAAAGGAAACTATGTAAAAGTTAGCAAAAAAAGCTCTCGGAGTTTAATTCTCTGAATTAGCTCAGCCTGAAGTCAGACAAGTGTTATGGCATTATTCAGGATGCTGGACATTTAGTTATCATAAAATAACTTCATAATTAAAAAAAAATCAGAAACATTGTCCAGGCCAACCACTTTCTGTAGCTAAAACAAGCTCTAAATTGTGTATGTTCATGTGTTCAAAAACAAACAAACAAGCAAGACAGGGAAGTGAATTTTTCATTTAGCTCCCTACCCGTATGGGTGGTAAATTATTACATTTAACACATCAATTCAGCAGCCCTAGTAAAAACAAAACAACCCAAACCATACCACTTACTCTCTGTTCATCTGCTCCAAAGAGAAGGAAGAAATATGCATGCAGAAATCACTTACTTGAATATATCCAACCATTACTGCACATATGAAAATAAAGTCCTTCTCTGCTCGCACACCTGAGAGAATACAAATCTTATCACCAGGACTGTATTTGCAGAAGGCAGGTACGTGTCACCTCCACTGCCTCCTGCAGTCCCAGGCCCGCCGCAATGCCTTGCACCTGCCTGGGCTCCTTCCAAAGGGTACTGGGACACACACGTGGGAGTATGCGGCAGGTCCTTATCCCTTGAGCGAGGGGGCAGCCAACGGGCACAGCAAGACTACAAAGCAGACACGTGTTTTTTAGAATCTCTTTATACGATAAAGGACAAAGGCTGAAATTTAATACTGAAGCCAACTAAAGCAGTATTCATTTACGCTCATTTTGGCATTTAGCTACTTTAATAAATTCTGCTAAGAAAAGAGAGACTAAGATACAGAGCAACTTCACAATTTCCTAGAATTCAGGATTTACAAGGTGACTATACAACAAATGTCAACTGCTGGAAGACAGGAGGAGAAAGACTCCCTATTAAGTAAAAAAAAAAAAAAAAAAATCATTTAACATGCCAAAGTTCTAACAGTAACTAATTTTGGCAATCATGTTATGTACGGAATGATACAAATAACATCCATCATGGTCTGTTTACATCCTGAAACCACCACTTTCTGAGCCTGAAAGACAAAGGAGATTTTATTTTTTGAAGCTATGTTTTGCTGGACATTTAAAACGACAATAAAATACCATTTCTTCACATCTTGTGTAGATACTTACACATTAACTGTTCCAATAAATTAATGACAAATTAAATTAAAGTGAAATTTAATTAATTTAATGGCAGCTTAGAAATTGTGACAGAAAACAGACCTATACAATAATAATGTATTTAGAAGACACATGCTACTTTTTACACAATGCAATTGCTTCACTCGATATACATAGAAAAAAATCAGGCAGCATATTTCTTCCAAAGAGAGTTACGTGGAGCATTAAGCATACCACAGGGGGTTCCTTGCATCAAAGGGAACATATGGTAACCGTTACTGATAAGGATGAGCTAGCAGTAACTTTGTGGTTGAGCCGCTGGAGTAGTTCCCTCGAAATCAGAGTTCATCTTCCAGCTCTAGAACAGACCCTATGAATTATGCTAGATGGAGTCACTAAGCTGTTGAGCCTTGTTTTCCCCATCTGTTGCAGAGGATTTCCTCTCTCCCCTCTATTCCCAATAGGTGAGGCATTTAATCTTATTTCATAAAGTAGGGAGAAAATATGTGGCACAGTATCATGTATGCAAGCATATAGCACAATATTTGCAGTAATCAACACTTTAGTTCATCTAAACTTAAAAACTCCCTGAAGAGATTCTAACCTCTCCACTTTTACTGATTAAATTATTCCCCTCTTGGAAGTCATCAAGATTGAAAAAACAATTTCAATGTTTTACTCTTGCCTAAAAAACTGCTTAAAATTTTCATTATGGGAATACTACTACGAATTATATATAAAAAAAAAAGCCCCAACAAAAAACAAACCAAAAAACCCACAACCTCAACTCTTGAATGAGTTCTTAAAGATTATAGATCTGCCAACTGCCAAGACCAATGCACTCACAAAGTTAGTATTTTTGATGTGCAGAAATAATTAAACGCCCACCTTAGTCTGTGTAACATCGTGACTCTTAAGTCAGGCATTTCAAATGACAAACAACTACAGTTAGTGTGACAGACCACGATCAATTCGAAGACAACAGACATGCCTTTAAACATGTCAGACTGCTTACATCTACTCTTGTGTTAGATGTTCCAGCTATGGTGAGAAATATTACATACGCTATAATGAACAAAACAATTACAAGCTAAGAACTGCCAATGTCATAAAAAAAACCCTAACAGAACAATTCAAGAACCTTCTATGAGGAAACCAAGAGCTGCAGAGTGCACAGGATACTGATGAAGGTACTGAATTCAGCAGAGTAAAGCACCTGCTCCCTCCTACCCCACCGAGCTGACAGCAGGACATCAGTACAATGTCACACAGTAGGAACAGGTTAACTAAAAAACTACAGGTAAAATTGTACCATTAAGGATCTGAAAAAGCTAAAGGAAAAAACCCCACACACTTAAACATTTTTTCATGTAGATTATATGCTTCTCAAGATGGTATTTACATATATATAACATCTGTTATCTGTCTCACTATCATAGTTGGTAGAATACTGGGTATACTACTTATTTAGATGAGAATTAAATTGCCAATTGCCAGTTTTAACCCAGCATAAGAAAACATCTCTCCACAAATCTGCCAAAAAACCCAGGCTTCAGAATGCGCTGTACTGCCAGCAGGTACGTACGAGAGGCGATAGCATAGTGCTGCAGAGAATGTTGCTTATAATGGAGACAACAGCCTTCAAAATCCACGCACCCCAGTCCATTTCAGTGATTCCACTTTGGCTTTGAATTGTTTACCTGCGTTGACTATACAAGAACTGACCGTACAGCCAGCCGTTGCTCCTGTAGAACCCAAGTGCAACACTGATTACACAGACTACTACAGAATGTGAAAAGACAGTCACAACCTCAGCCTTGTGGCTTCAAGTGGCAAAACATCCAATACATTTCAGACTCCATGCCAGCAGCATACACCGACAGAGAATGTCATATTGACATCAGAATGGAATTACAAGGCAAAAATGATGTTATACCAGATTCTTTAAAGCATCAGCACGACGGTCAAATGCTAGCACACCTAGCCTCGTGCAAGGTTCAAATAATTCTGGATACAGGAAGTAAGACAAGGAATTCTGTGGAAGGGTATTCACATCATCTATTTAGACACCTACACAGGTGATCATAAATCCCCTGTCAAGTGCAGTGGAAAAAACTGAACTTTCTCCACAGCCAATTTAGAGCACCTAAATTAAAACTCCTAAAGATAGACAGCACAAATGCTTCCCATAAAGCCTAGCAAGCAGCATCTCCTTATGATCGCCAGCTCTTTCAACATACTAGTGCTCAAAATTTGGCTGCCATAACTGCATTCATTCTCCTCCAGTCAACATTAATATGCATAGCTGGGTGTACACATCAAAGGATTGGGCTAGTTATTCAGGCATTCAAATACAAACTCAAATCATCAATACTTAATTTGCTTGAAAGCAGATGACTTCAAATAACAGGCACATTCTCATCATGAAAAACAAAACTTAGCTGCTTGTAAAATTTGCATAGACCCTGAGTCAAGAAAAGACAGCATCACTCCACAGGTTTTAAAGGTGTTGTGATTTAAAACATGACACTTGAAAGACAACACCAAACCACATTATACTATATAGACAAAATATTTTAAAAATAGCGTAACGCTCTTACACATTGAGAAAGCTGTCAGAGATGTAATGTGGATCACTGACCTGTAGAAACAGAAGTGCTGCAACTGATCTCTGGAAACTATAAAGCCACATTTTTTATCTAAATAAAAAATTTGCATTATTTCATCAGAAGGACCATATTCTACAGATATGCTGTCCTGTACACCTAAGTTACAACAGCTGTTGATGGTTAACTGTACTGTCTTCCAAAATGATGCTAGTTAAAGGCATTCTATTCCTCCTACTAATTTGCTCATACCTCACAGCAAATCACCTCCTTGGTAGTACCACTATAAAAAAATATATATAGGACTGGACAGTGAAACAAATAAAAACATTCATACAATATGAAATCTCACAGAGTTAAGACAAAGAAAGCATCTGAGCTCAGTCTTAAAGCTGAATCATTTGTAATTCCATGTGGAGAACACAGCATTACAAGAACTATGTCAGAAAACCTGAGAGGTTAGCGGAAACCCTTTACCTCACTCAGTACTACAGCTAAAGACATTACTGTCAAACTTACTGTCTGAAATCACAATGAGTTTCCGGGTGGATGTAAAGAATAGTTTTACCCAAGGACACTCTTGCAGGATAGGGTCTGTAATTAGGATATTGCTATGCTACAGTTAAATTTTCAGTTTGCATGAGTTGTGATTATGTATTTAGGTAATTTGTTTATGTATTTGACTTAGAAAGTTTACCTGAAATGAGTTTTTAAGAAAAGATGTTTTAGTGAAAATAGTTAAGTTTAAGACTACCTTCTGTTTGAGGTTCATCTGAGAAGCTGTTGTAGGTGCAGTCTGGATTTTTCAAGAACTGAGTGTTTATTTTACACTAGGGCCTTAAGAGTGCAAACCTGTCAGTTCAGCTGCTGTTTCCTGTGTTGTAAGTAGTTCTACAAAAATTTTTGGTGATAAACTGCTCTAGACTCATGTCAATTTAAGTGTTTAACAATTTTTTTTAGGAAGAGCTAAGACACACTTGTTTCAAGAAGTTTAGGACAGCAGTTTAAAAACAACTCATGTCTGAAATACACTAAAACAAGTAACAGTGTATAACTAGCCATGCACATACACGCATTTCAAGTAACCATCTATTTTGCTAACCTTCCAGCATATATACCATTATTGAAGTTACATGGAGTACATGCAGTGAGCATGGAAGACTGAAGTAACACTTAAGATCTTCTCTCTAAGTCATTAGTCTAAGTGGTCTTGCAGGAACATCTCACATAGCACCTTCTTCCCCACTTCCGAGCATCACATTACTATTGTGGTTACTCCCCATTAAAAAAATATTAAACCTTCTAAGATCACCACTTCAGATATCAGTGAATAACTGGCAAGAATTTAAAAGACAGATCTGCCTGACAGATCAGGACTGCAGATTCTTCTGACCCCCGGAGAAGAAGTCAGTTTAAAAAGAAGGAAGACAAGACAAACATCAAAAGGACGAATATTTCTGATACTCCAGGAACTTCCCACTGGTCTCCTTCTGCTTCACTCACTAAGGAGTAAGCCCTAACCTTGCGACTAATTGTTGTGAGCTGGCCTGAGTCCACACCGTTCAAGCTCAACCATCACCTGAAGCAACAGGGCTGCGTAGCAGCTGGAGCAGATTCAGGTAGAAGCTGCAGTGTCAGAGGAAGCTCCTGCTTTTCAGACGGGAGTCTGGTCACAAACTAGCACATGCATTGTGGGCTACTAGGGAAATCACCGAGCAAGCACAGCTGACTGTGTAGGTGTAGTGTTTACGTAGCTCCAAACCAACACAGTAGTACACTGTAGGAAAAAACCGGCAGTATCCGAAGCCAGCTATGGTCTCGATGGTAGTGAATCTAATTTCCAGCCGCTCTCGCTATCTCAGCCCAGGGAAGCCGACACGCGTCCTGCCTAACAAGGACAGGAGCACAACGCGAACTCCCCGCTACCAAGAGCAGGAAACCGCACGGCGCTGCATCGCAGGGATGTTCCCATAAACGCCGCCAAGCACAAAGCTTCACCCATGCAAAACGTCCCTGCGGTTTCCCAAACGCTTGCGAAACTGCAGAGACAACCCCATCCTGCTCAGATAAGGGGGCAGCGGCACCCGGGCGGGGACGGCCCTTGCCAGCCGGAGGGGGAGCAGCGGCAAGGCGAGGGCACCGGGCAAGGTGAGGGCAGGCCCCGGCCCCCACCCCGCCCCGGGCCAGGCCGCGCTGGCGGAGGCGGCGGGGCAGCCCCGAGAAGGGAAACTCGCCGTGACAGTAACCAGACACCGCGCTGGAACAAAAGCGCCCGAGTCGACCGCCGCCGCCGCAGAGGCAGGTTACTCCCTCCCGGGGAAGGGGGCGGAAGAGGAGGGAGCGGGCCGGGAGCAGCCCGGTGCCGTGAAACACGCCCCGAGCCCCAGCGCGGGGGGGAGTCCCGGCCGGTCCCGGTGAGTCAGTGCCCCGCAGGGGCCGGCCGGGCGGCAGGCGCACACGCTCAAACCCCGCCGCCCGCTCCGGGGCTCGGCGCCCCACAGCGCACCGTCCCCTCCCCGGGCCGCTTCCCCCCCGCACCCCCCCGCCTCCCCGGCCTCCTCCCGCCCGCAGTCGCGGCGCTGCCCGGGACGGGAAACTCTGCCCGTTCCCCGAGCAGCGGCAGCCCGGGTCCCGTCCTCTCCTCACAACTTTCCTCACAACACCAACCCCCCGCCGGCCCCGTACCTCGGTGCTACTCTCGGCTGTGCTCTCCACAGCCATCTTCTGCCAAGGGTCCGCCAGCTGCGCCAGGGGCATCTTCCCCGCCCGCCACCCGCAGCCTCCGCGCTCCGCTTGCCCGCACCCCGGCGGCGGCGAGGCGGGGCTGGCGACCTAGGTAGCGAGCCCTCCGGAGGGCGCGGGACACCCCGGCAAGGCTCTAGCGGTGGCTCCTGTGGCGACTGCTACCCGCTGCCGCCGTCCGTCGATCGGTCGGTCGGTCCGTCCCTCCTCCCGCCCCCTCCCCGCTGCCAGGCGGAGCCGCGCTGCCGCCCTCCCCCCGGGCCCGCCGCTCGTGGCCCGGCTTCCGCTCACAACATGGCGCTTGGGCCGTACCTGCCTGGCCCACGGCGCCTGCGCGCCCCACCGCCGGGCGGGTCGGCTGCGGGGCCGCGCCGGGCCAGGCCTCGCCGCAGGGGTAGGGACCCCGGCAGCGATAGGCGCGCTCGGCTCGGATTGCACTGGCTGCCCCCGCTCACGGCGAAACCGAGCCGAGCGCAGCCGCGGGTGAGAGGCTGGAGGCCCGGGTCGGTCTATCCGGCCTCGGTCGGTTGTGCAGGGCGGCGGCGGGCAGGCCCGCTTGGCTGTGCGGCGGCAGCGGCCGAGGCGCCGTTCTTTGTGGGGTGTCGTCCTCGGGGCTGCCGCGGCGGGGTCCGGGCGGGCCAGCCCCCACGGAAAGAGACGCGTGGGGAAGCCCGGCCGGGGCCTGGGGCTGCCGCTGCTCAGGCAGGTGAGCTGGGGGGAACGGGGGAGGCGAGAAGTTTGTTTGGGTGAATGGAAGAGCGGGTGGAGAAGTTGGGGGCGAGTGAGGGTTTGGAGGAAGACAGAGTGTGGTGCAGAATATCATTAGGCAAAGGGGGAAGGGAATTAAGATGCAGGAGTTTGTTTTTTATAGCAATGCCGCAGAAGTGGTGCTTGGGCTGCATGAGCAAGAGTTGCCTCGGAGCAGGAGAGTCACGCTGCTGCAGGCCAAGAGGCATGAAGGCAAAGCTGTCAAACACACACACCCCCCAGGTTCTGAAAACAGCCCTTATTTTACTTTTTAGCCTCAGATGTCAGCTAGTACATAAACAGCTGTCATAAACGTATATTGCGATCCACGAATGTGTGCGGTCATACGCGGTTTTCTTAAAACGTCAAGCGCTGTGATAAACACCCATCCTTTTGTAGCGTCAGGTGGCTTGGCTGATGCAGGAAAATCCTCGAAACATTCGACCAGCAGCTGAAGATGGGTACGGGTGTTGGGCCTTTTGCCATAAAAGCCAAATTTTTCAGATCCATGTTTGAGAAAGCCGCTTCATTTTCAACAACCCCCACTGACCCAAAGCATTTCTAGATTTTGACTGGTCACGTGCTTTGTTCCATCCCTGATAAAAGTTAACATTCTTTAAATATTTGTAGTTTTTTGGGGGTTGTGGGAAGAATGGCAAGAGTGCTAATAATTAAAAATGCCTGCGTGTGCATGGTGAACACAGGCTACTTCTATTTCTGCTTGGTAGCATTTTTGATCCCACTTTATATTCATGTAGGCATAAATACCTATCTACAAAGAGGTACAAAGGCAGTTGCTCGTAGTGAATCGGAGTTCAGCTGGCACTGCAGGGACTTCCATATCTGGAGCAAAAGGTCATAGTTGAACAGTCACTTGGAGCCATCCCTGCTGCCAGGACAAGCAGCGGTGCCATCCCCTTGCTCACTGCTGTTCAGTCTGGCCCTTGCATCAGCCTCCCCTTTGAAGTGGTGCGATTGCTTGTGCTGCCACGTGGCGAGTTTGACTGAGGAACAGATCTACATCAAAACTAGCCCTACCCTTTTACCTTCTGCTGTCCTTAAAAACAAACCACCAACCAACCCTATCAAAGTTTGAATTGAATGTTGAAGAGAGGTTGGGACTGATTCTTTCCAAACCGGGTAATATGTAAAACTCTGGCCAGTTACAAAATTTAGAATAAGGTAATAGAAAACAGATAATTTGATAGTGCTTGACAGCCTTTATGCTTAATAGCATAATGTTAATAGCAAGGAACAATATTTTGGTTTTGGTAGTCTGATCAGCAGCAGGTCACTTCAGTCTCAAACTGGCTGCTGGAATGTTGAACAGAAAACTCATATTCACAGCAGTTATATATTATGTGTTTGACACACAAATCATGACTTCTTGAAAAATCTTTAAGTTCATGTAAAAATCCATAATTAAAAAAGTTTCCTTCCATCCCTCTGAAAACGTCAGTTTCTGTTGCCTCACAGGGATAATGCAAAGCTCATGCATTTGTACCTACGTCAGCTACAGTCAGGTACATCTGAAACATGCCATTAGGGAAAAGAACTAGAGCAGCTGAACAGTGGCAACCACAACAGGAAAAAAACGTAAACCTAAGCTTGTGTTTAACCTAGTTCAAGCAGTCCTTCTTTATGTGATAAGACTTCCTTCGTCTAAAAAATTCTATGATTTCTTTTCCTTTCATAGTTGTCTAGCCCTTTCCTGCCATAGGTACCTATTCCAAATCACTTGTTTGAATTAAAAACTCTTTGCAGAGTGGGTGTCACGTTTCAGTTAGCGTCTCTACGTTATGTATGTTGGTCACCTTTTGTCCTTCCCTGTATGCATCTTAGGAATTCAGAAAAAACCAAGGGCAAAGATCTTGTGCACTAGCATGTAAGAGGGCTGCAAACAATAGAAATCTGACCTTTTCTCAGGCACTCAAGTGCGGAGGGTAGGCAGGAGCATGCCATTTCATTGTTCAGGGCTTTGAGTATTATCACAGCACACATTTGAATTTTATAAAGGAGAAAGCTGCGTCAGGATTTTAATAGGAGCTACTATGCAAGAACAGACTTCAGGGCAAGAAAATCATCTGGAGATTGTCTCCATAGGGAAGAGAAACATATCACTTAATCTCTGGGAGATGCGGGGGATTTAGACTTTTAGATCCTGCTAAGCTCGGTGTTGGATTGTCCTCCCAGCGAGAGGTAAGACGCTGAAGATATTTTGCCTCAAGACAGCAGCTCCAATTTTTCATTCCTTTTTGTCTTAGGCCAAAGCAAGATCATGCTTTCACCTGTGGTAGCAGACCTTTCCTCTTACCCCCTTTCCCTCTGGGCACAGCCATCACTTGACCGTAGTCACCACTAATAACTGTCACCAGACTCAGCTGTGAGGGTTGATTTCACCTTTGCCTATGTGGCTGCGACTGTATGGCATCCACACAGATGTTTTATGTGCATTGTACCGGAAAATTTGATCATGTTTGTTAGGAAGAGGGTAGCATATGGTACTGTAATGACAGTGCTGTATAAAAATCCTGCTAACCTGCCATCATATGAATTAGGTGGGCTTCACAAGCTGCACCATTTTTGGATCTCAGTTCTAACACATCTCACTAAAAAGCCACCCTACTGGAAGGGAGACATCAGTTTAATGGGACTTAACTGTCTTTCCCCACAGAAGGGGGCTTGGTCTGTGAGTAGCAGAAATCATGGAAGCTTGCTTATGGTCAGTGGTATCTAATGCTTTGCCTAGGTTTGAGGTAGTACCTAACTTACCCTTTGCAATTAAGGCAGAATTAATGGCAGAATTAGTAAATCACCATAGTCATGCCCCAAAAAATAATAAGTATAAAACAGGATTAGTTTGCTAATATTACTGTCAGAATATTTGAGAGCTTGAACTTGCATTTTTAAAATATGTATAAAAGGGAGGAAAAAACAAAGCAGACTTTATGGCAACAAAAACCACAATCTGACACTCATCTAGAAGGTGTAGTAGTGTATTAAGTATGAATTATAATGCAGTATCTTCTGGATTACAGTGAATAGAATATAGAAAAGAAAATGCCGTCCAAAAGCGTGAAATTCAGTTTCAAGTATTACAAGCCTGTTACTGAGGTGTCTAATTTGATTTTAATGCATGAGAAAATACACAGAAGTTACTGTCCAAATTTACATGGGGACAACCTCCAAGGAGTTAAAGAAAAAATCAAATACAATTTGTTTGTATAACTAGTAGTCTACTCTCAAGACACCTGGATTCGATTCCTAGCAGATCACAAAGGACAATTGTGTAATTCAGTAAGTCACGTAATATAGATGAGATTCAACTAAGGAGACTTAGTCTTCCTTAATGATGTTTTCAAAAGTGTGAAGAGGCCTTGATTGGAGAAGTGTAAATACATCCTGCCAAAGTAGACTAAGGAAGCTTTAGTGCTAATTAGAACTAGTTGCTCTGTGCTTTAGTTGCAAATATAAAGAGCATCTCCTTAACCTCATTGGAACACTGAAAGGATGGTTTCATTGATGTTTGGAAAGCTGATGGGGGAGAGAGACAAAATGCTGCAAGAAGTTTCCAGCTGGTGTGAGTTGTCATAGCAGAGACACCAGAAGGGTTGGCTGTACAAAGCACAGTTAAAGAGTTATAACAGATAATTAAAAAGGGAAGAACTGAAATGGATGTCTACCGTGTATTAAGACTTAAGCTGACCTTTCAAACATCTGCTGAAGGGTGCTTTCACCATTACAGGCCCCTGGATGATGGAATCATACAGGAATGCAAACATTTCCTACAATTTCCTCTGGCAGGCTCTTCTTTGAAGTGCTGATCCTGCAAGTGTAGTAAAAGACGTGATAATGACAATAAGAATACTTCTAAATCCTACGTATATTAGAGATACAGTGTCTGACTCACTGCTTAAAACTGTAGCTTTTCTGGATGCATGTATGTTTACATAAAACTGTAAGAGTAAAGCATACTGGATCAGGCTCGATGGTATTACTGCTCTGAGTTTTATCTGTGGTCACTATACTAGCAGGAAATGTTGTGCCTGTGGTTTCTACATCCTGAGTGGAAAACTGGAATTCAATAAAATATGGTCTCATTACAGCATACCTGTCTCCAACATATGGTCTCATTTTAGTGTTTCTGCACATACAGATAGCTCGGATTTATCTTCTGAGTGACAAAGATTATCCTGTTCAACGCAGAGCATGAGAAATCTTTTGCTGAGCTTTGAAATCTTATGTGGAAACCTGATGTCAAATACTGTATACAAATTGTTACCCCGTTACAGTGGAACATTGAGAAGCAGATCAGAATTTCAGATTGTGGTCTTCTGAGACATAAAGGAAACAGTAGAGTGTGAACAACGATCAGTCTCCAAGGGTTGGGGTTCTCTTGGGTTACATAGGACACAAGCTAGCTCTTCACAGAAGAGAAAAAGAAAAGATACAAAGTGATAAAGGTAGAATATGTGGTGATATTATACATGATAATATAGCGATAACAAACTTGTCAGCTTCACAAATAGCTGCTGTAAAATACACCAAGCCTAGAGGAGGCCACAGCATTATATGTACCCTACCTGTTTCCTCACCCAGACCTAGTTAGGAGCTTAAGGGTCACATACCTTTCTGTTAAGTATTATCAAATTACCTGTTTTAAAGGGTCCACTGACAAGCAAAGCCCAGTTTATCAAGCTTTTTTTTTTTTTTATCTAACCTTACTACCTAAATTTCCTGATTTTGTGCTCTCCCAATTAAATAGGTTTAACATCCTCCCTTGAGCTCCTTAAAAGCTGCTACCAAATCATCCAATCTAACACTCTTCACTTCCTTTTATAGATTATCCAATGTCTCTTAGCTAAGAATCCCTTTTAAATCTAGAAAGCTTTACTTTCTCTTTCCTGACCCTTAATTACACTCAACAGGATTCTCCTGACTGAGCAAACAGCTGTCCTTTATCCTGCTTGACAACACCTGATCCTCATTCCCAGCAGTCTGCTGATCTTTTCTGAAATACCTGCTGTTGAAGTAATCAGACCTAAAAATACAGTTTGCTCTACTGGTTTGGAAGATCCATGTGTACTCTGAACACAGTTCACTTGCTCTTTTACCAGCATGTCACATTTGTGCCTTACCTTTTCCCCTGTTGAGAACCAAGCAGTGTCATTCAGAGAGGGGTCCAGGTTTGTGACCATGCCCATAAATGTTCTCCAGTGATCAATTAAACTTGTTTCATCATCAAATGTATATCACAAGGGATCATAATTGTGCATGTTGTACAACTGGCCATGTGTATGTAGTATTTTCTGTGTCATCCTGGATGGTGTCTGCTGTTCCAGTGGAGCTGGAGAATTGTTGCTGTGAGACCTGGCCTCCTCGTAATTCAGGTATGTGATGGATTCACACTCCCATGTGTTGTTGATATATGACTTCTGTGAAAAAGGATCTTCACTGATGGTTGACTTACCCTGAAGTGTCTCTTTACTACCCAGTATGAGCTGGGGGTTGGCAGACTCCAGGACCCTTCCTTGTGTCCCACGGGTGATTTACTGGTGAAAAGGTGCCCACTCTGAATTTAGATATTTTGGATCCTCAGCAACCATTCCAGGACCATGCGATGACACAGTCCCACAGTGAGTGCTCATTGGCATCACCCCCAGTCAGCCCTTACTGAAGGAAGGCATGAACGTGATGGAGGCCAGCTCATTATCTGGACGGAAGAGAAACATGTTAGCTGAAACAAGCCTGTCCCCCTTGTGGGTATGGCACTCTGTCCCTGCTGTGTTGACCCACTTTGTACTACTTGATGGGGCAAAGACATCCTCTTTGCTCTGGAGCAAAGGCCTTGCTCCAGAGTCACAACCTTTCAAGATGAGGAGGCAGCCACATTTATCCAGTACTGCAGAGCAGCTGAAGGCTGTGTTAAGACATGGTCCCTTATCTGGAGCTTTGGTGTTGCAAAAAGGTATATATGTGATAGATGAGTCAGAAACTGCAAAGTCTGTGCTGCCTGAGCTGTGAAAGGTTCTAGGCTACGGTGTGCTTAAGCTAATAAGTGGTATAGACTTGGCCTACGGCTAGGTTGGACAGGATACTTTAGGTGGAGGAGAGAGTTGTGGAAGATTTTTGGCTTGGTTGTTGTGCGGTAGTTGAAAAGGAAGGTAATGTAAGATGTAGAAGGAAACTGAAAGGGGAGGCTGAGAATAGGAGATGGCTGTTTAAACAGGGAAGAGGGAAAAGAGCAAAACAGTTCTAAAGAGCATGCAAGGAGCAGTTGTGCCTTGGAAATGAATAGCCAGTTAATCCTATATAAGAATTTTAATGTCAATATTTAGTGGATCACAGGAAATCGGAAAGGCTGATGTGTTAACAGTGATAAACCATAAAGATGCTCTAAACAGTTGTAGACATCTGCCAATATTTTCTTTTTTAGAGTCACTTGATACAAGATTAATGAAACAAACAACCATTCAGTGTCTCATTAAATCAATTACAACCAGCTAAAGTTTCCAGTGGCTTCAGCTAAATGTTTGCAGTAGGAAGCAAATTTTCAGCTCACAAGTGGGCCTACAAGTTAATAGAGTCTTTGGTATTACATCACCACAGACAGTAGAAAGGATTAAACGAGTTGTCAGGATTATATTCCTCCTCTACTGATTCACTTTCAGCAAAACCGAAACTTCGTCTGACTTCAAAGAGGCTATTTTAAAAATCACAATTTTCAGGAAGGAATGACGTTATTTTGCCTGCTTCACCAGAATGAATGCTTCTCTGCTGCACACAAACGAGCTGCTTGCCCTAGTTGAACAAAAGCTGCGATGAGGGCTTTGATCAGTGTTGACAGTGTTCCTGCAGTATTTCAGTGTCTCATTCCTTTGTGCTTTCTAGAACCACTGCTGATGACGTTGGTTAAGAGAGAGTGTAAATTGCAGTAAGATGGCCATCTCCAGAGAGTGCTGAATCGGTCTGTTGCAAGGATTCTTTAATTATTCATTTCATTGCTACAGATTGTTTCGGTTTAATAGCGTCTCAGGACAAAGAGATCCAGTATGAGCTCCTTAAAGCACCACTCATCCATATTACAAAATTTGTCCACTTTAGTCCACAGAAATCCCTTTTACATTAGTGACAAACCAGTGTTCTTGTTTAAAGAGTTACATTCCACACTGGGATTATTTTTCCTTGGAGACAAGTGGGAAATCTGTCACTAATTTCCTTCCAACCAGCTCTGACTGCCTTTTCTCAGTCCTCAATCCTCTGTACATTTCTTCGTCTCCATTTTATCTTCTGAAGACAGACCTGGGTCTTTTAACTTGGTTCTTGTGTTTCTTTCAAGGTATTCTTCATCTTTCCCACACAGCTCCAAGCTGGCACTTGGCAGAAGTAGGTTGCCTGCTCTCCCCTGCAATAGATCCAGCAGATCTGAGGTGCTCAGCCACCTCGTGTACATCTATTTCCTCCCTTACCGCACCTCTTTCCTGCTCAGTCATCTTCATTTGTACCTATCTCCGCACTGCACGCGGCGCATCCAAAACCGCGCTTCCCCTTTTCACACCTAAACCCTTGCTCTTAATACCTTCCCACTTGCCCTACAAGAAACTTCTCTAATCCTCCTTGTCAAGTCATCAGCTTCTCATTAAACCATCTACCTTGGGGAGCTGCGTATTTGCAATTCAGCATTTCCTGTCTGTTGCCTCTGCCAGTTGCAGTCCTGGTGCTGTCATGTTCTCATCGCTTTGTGTCTCATCCCTCACTGACAAAGGCAGGCTGCTCCCATCTCTCTTGATGGTTCTGCACCTTTACTTCTTTCTGCTTCTTACCCAGGTTTGGCTTCCTGCCTCAGCAGAACTCTGTCCTGCTTTATTTCACTTTTCTCATTTTATCCTTTACCTTGTTCATGGTTCTGTATCCTTCTGCATCTTCTTTCCTACTGTTTCGCAGCCTCATGCATTTTTTATGTCACTTTGTGCTTCAGGCTTCTCATGCAGAGAGAGAGATCTTCTCACATCTTCCCCAGATCCCCTTGAGTCTTCTTGTATCCACCTTAATAGTGTCTCTCAGCCGATGTCCCAGAAAGTGTATTTTTTCCAAGTTAGGAAACTCTTCAAAGTGCAGCTTTTGTACTGTCAAAAAGCAGAAGCTTTTCCACCTCCACTTTAAAAGTAAGGGGTGCACTTGAGAGAGAGATATTTTTGCAGATGTAGAGCCACATTCTGTTCACAGGTTGGGCATCTAAAGACGGACAAGACTCCGTATAAGGTTACTTTTGAACATTTTGGTAAATGGTTTAAACTCTTCCCTGTTTTATTTAGGTGCAATTATCAATTATTTGGAGGGCTTGTTCCCACTTAATACAAGGCTAAAATTGCACCTTAAGTATTGGTGCTCCCTAAAGAAAGAAAGTTTTATTCGGTTGCAAGCCTTTGGAAAACGCATATGTACTTTAAGGCATGGAATGACAATTGCAAAAATAACAAATTTGAGGAAGTGGGTGCAAAGCAAATATATTAGGAGTAGGCAGGAGAAAAAGTTAAGCTTCCCTTTCTCTCTTTTATGCTTCTCCTTTACCAGTGCTGTGGAGACTGAAAATAACTCCAGTCTCAGTGATGTCATCACCATTAGAGGCACGCTGTCAGCTTAATTTGTTTTCTGACTTCAGCAGGGGAAATGGAATCTGACTGCTGACTCACTTGTTAGGTCTGAAGTAGTTATGTTTATTTCATCTATTTGGCCATGAGTTTGAGGCTTTAAATACCCACCTCCTTTGTAGCAAGTTACAGATACCCCTATTCATGAAGGAAAAAGGAAATGAAGAGTTATTTCTAACTCTGCACTTTGTTATCACAGAGAAAATGCTATCTAAAGCAGGAATATCTATGAAGATTTTTGCAGTTGCCCTACTGAATAGTTTTCTTCTTTTATACTAAGCCAAAGGCCTGGTGTAGTTGTTGGTTGTCTGGGGCGGTTGAGTTGTTCCCTTATCCTCTGCCTCAGCAGCTGACACAGTACTGGTGGTGTCAGCAAGTGATGGTTTGGCTGCAGATCCATTGTTCAGATGCTTTTATTTTTCTTTCTTGGCCCTGCCCTCTAATGTCTTTGCAAGCTGAAATGAAGAAGTCTTGTGGATCCTCTTCTGTCCATTTCATTATCCTTTGTTTTCCATGTACCTGTGGGGTTGGGCAGAATTTCTCTTGCCCACAAAGAGTATTTTTTACATCTGCATGACATATTTTACACACATTTTATATTAAAAAAAAACAAAACCCGAAAGTTGCAGTTTAGTTTGGACTGGCAGAATAGCAGCAAATGGAGACTTTTCCTGAAAACATACTCTTTTTTTTTTGGCTCTCCTTCTGTGTTTGAGAACCCAGGGCCAGATCCTCTGCTGGCAGAAGATAAGAGGGGCTCTAGCATTTTTAACCACTTTGCACTTTCTGGGGATTTAAAGCTTTGACTGCCACTGACTTGCCTAAGCTAAGTGAAGTTGTGTCCATAATCAAAAGATAAGGCATAGTTGAATGCAACGCATGGCTCTAAATACTTAGAGCAAGGAAGAACACACACAAGAAATAATAATAAGAAAAAGGATACAGATTGTTTCAGTCGTGTGGTTTTCCTCAGGATGTTTAAGTAGCACTGCCTTAGTTTCAATTTATTTTTTGTAAGCCTTAGAAGTTATTTAATATCAGATCTAATCTTATTTTCTGCCTGTAGCTTGTTTGTTTTTAGTTCCTCCTTCTAGAGTTTAGGTTGGGAGCTACTCGTTGCTGGTTTTTTTACCCTTTTGTTAGGATGCAGGAGAAAAATATGCTGGCATGTATCTGAATTCTTATGGACTCAATGAATCGCTGTTTTATTTGTTGCACTTTTAATCACGTGCATACATTTTAATGATAGAACTGTGCATTTGTGTAGGAAAAAAATTAAGGAATTCTACAAATTGATGCCACAGCAACATTAACAATACTTTTTTATAACTTTCCCCCCAGGGACTAATTTCAGTTGTAGAATGTATCGTCTTATAAAGAAACTGTGAAAATTAATGACAACATTTCATTTAAGTATGATGTACAAGGGAAGGTAATGTACTAGTACATTAAAACAATGACTACAATTATTTTCCCATTGGAACCATAGGCATAATTCAAATAAATACCTACAGGAGCAAAACTCAATCTAACTTCTTAACTTTTATTTTAAAATGGCAGAGTTCACCCAGACATAGAGGATTGCTCCATAGCATCCGTCCAGTTAGGAGCTGTCAAAACAGCTTTCTGGTATAACACCATGCATTTTAAAGACATTGTCTCTGTACTCAGAGTCAGATGCTGGCTCTGTGGGCATTTTTAGGATGGTGTGGAGAAGACTGCCATCCTCATGCTGCAGACTATGGTAGTTTAATTTAATCCTGCTTTAGGAATCCTCCTAGATTCAGGATAGGATGAATGCAGGATAAGGAAATTTTGCAGTACTAGCTTACATATGTTCATCTCTGGCTTAAATGGACTACACCAACACACACAGTTTCTGGAAAAATACACAAGTATTTATTTTTCAGCTTGTAATGGTTGAGAAAGATTAATTAAGAGTTCCTTTTGCTCATGGACTGGTAAAGGACTTTAACTTGGAGAACCAAAATTTCAATGCTTCAAGGGCTTTGTATCATAAACAAGACTAGGAGGTAATTCATCTTCCATCCCACAGTGGCATCTAAAATGTTCATGCCTAGCCTTGTTTTTTAAATCCGCATGCAATTTGATGCACATAAACTGCTTCGCATCCTATAAAATGGCTTATACTTGTGGCTTTTGAAAGGCAAAGACCACTGAAAGCTCCTGGAAGTTTTATCTGATGATGAGCCAAATAAGCTTTAAATAGAAACCTCAGGATCTGGCCCAGAGGAAGCTCAAGTAAATCATTCTTCACAGTTACTGCTGGCAGTTACTGAGCTTGGTAAACAAGTCGAAGGAGATTTCAGCTGAATAAATGATAGTTGGAAAATTAAAAATGATAGAAAGAATAAGTAAACAGCATTGCAAGAATTAGGAACTCAGCCTTCTTGATGGGTAGATGGTTTTTAAGTTGTTCAAAACCACAGGCTTTAGTACTTTGTCTATCATAATATTGTTGTATTTTGCATTTGGTGATGTTTAAAGAATTGTAATAACTGGATTGAGTGCGATGCCTTCATAGGGGTTTGTTCAAACTCTCTGAATTTCTCCATCTAAAGGCTGAACACCTAAGCCATTTCTGTGTTTGATACTGTGTGCATTAGCTAAACGTACATACAAAATACTACAAAAGTGAAGAAACCATGGAAGGAAAATTATTCTTGCCTTATGCTCTGTGTAATTTTGTCCTACAAAACAGAGTAAAGACCAAGTTTTCTAATTGTAGTGTCTCGTATCAGGCCTCGAAATAAGCTATGTATTTGTTTCATCCGTTGGTTCCTGGCACATCTGCTAATTTTACCTGCTGCTTCTCTCTCACAGGTTAACAATTTGTATGACCAATATTGAAAATAGTACCTGGGCAGCAGCTGACCTGCGTGCTTTATACCTGTCAGCAAAGCCAAAGAAATACAAAACCCAACATGAGTTTAGCAAAAGGTAGTTCAGCTTGTCTTTTTAGCTGGAGGAAGAAGCTAATACTGGTGTTAATTACATGCCTTTAAAAATGCAAATCTTCATTACAGCTATTGTTCCCAGTTCAAAATCAGTTACATTTACTGTCTATCACAATTCCTAGCTGCAATTCTTAAGCACCAGGAACTGCCTCCATACAAAAGGCTGCAATCAAGGACTTGCCAAAATTAGATGTGTGCATCGGCATGCTTATTATAGCACTTATGATGTAATAAGTGCCAGGTGGATGCATGGACTATGACAGAATAAAAATATAGAGTTATCTCAGCTTTATGAGTTTGTATTGTTTTGTAAAAGATATCTAATGTCCTTCAGAGCCATTGAGACAACATACATTTCAAAAAACTTTCTGTAGGATAGAGAGGCAGGGCTAATTAAGGTTGAAAAGTGTTGGCTCTTCTAGCATTCTGTAGCACATTTTGATGGTAATGCAGCTAAACATCACTGTCTGAAAATTGTAAAGTAGAATGTGGCAATTATCACTGGCAATTTTGTTATATTGAGATATGTGCTGTTAACTTTTAATGGTCTTTAAAACCTGCAAACAATGGAAAGATGCATATGTAGATTGTGTGTGGTTGTATATCAGGTCATTGCCTGAAGATGAACTTGAAAATGTGAGGAAAAAATGTTAGTAATTTGAAATCAAGCTCAGTGTTGTATTTGAAAGAGGCTTTCTGCAGTCAGACAGTACTTTCTTAAGTGGGACAACACATTTTAATGTTTCTTTTGGGCAAGCCTCTAGCAAGCTTCTCAACCCCCTGGGCAGCCACTGGCAGGGCCCACATCTCGGGCTGCTACTCACACACAGAGTTGTTTCTCACCACCCTAAATTGCCTGTCACTGGGGGAAAGGAGATGTGAGGTCGAGAGAATGTAACATGAGATCAGTGTTGGATAAAATAATTATCCCATTACTCTAAGCACCCTATGGGAATCCTTTGGCGCAGTGCCATGCAGCTCTGCCCATAGTTTTGAACACTTCTTGCCCAGAAAGCCAGAGTGCCCCTCCTTTCCGCTGTCAGCCACGCATTGGTTGGCATGGCAGGACATAGATAGGCATCTGCCCTCCAGCCCACCACATCTTAGAGACATCCTTGGGTGTCTGGACAGACTTCACTGTAGCCTCAAAGCTGAGAGGTTCAAAAGGGGTCTGATTAAGTTAGGTGAGAGCTGACCCTCGTAGAAAGAAGGCGGCCGGTGGCTGCACCTAAATACGATGCATCTTTCAGAGTATTGCATGGGAATACTCTGTGTATGCTGGCTGGCAGTGGTGGGCAGTCAGTGGCGTGGTGGTGAACCTTCACACCTTGGGCTGAAATGTTAAAAAAATCCCCCAAACCTCCAAACCCAAACAGACTAAAAAAGTCACTCCCAGTGTCTCAAAAGTGCACAAATACCTTCAGTGATAAGAGCAAGAGGGTTGTGGTCAGGGCAAAGGCTGGGAGTGGGCATGAGAACAAAACTCAGAAGAATTGCCAGCTGGGCAACAACCAGGAAGTTGGTCAGATAAAGAAGGTTCAGAGAAGGTCATAGTGTCTGCCTTCCTGGTCCTGGAATGCGTGGACGGACCTAGACTATCTTGTTCACCTGCCTTGTCAAAACAGACTTGGCTGCTGGGCTCCCAAGGCTGGGATTTTCATGCAGGAACAATGTTAATTAACTTTTAACCATGATCTTTTAGATAGCGACAACAGCTTTTCCATAGGTAGTGTGGGCTTGTCCCACATCTTTCCTGGCTTTGTCCATTTTGAACAATGAGAAAGAGCAAAGATATGTAGTCAAAGGCCTCTTCCCCATCATTGCTCTAGCCCTGCTTGGCCTTCCCTACACTCAGGATCCATCTGAAAAATGATCCTGGAAGAAAGGCCTGTGCTCAGACAGAGCATGCCTATAAACCTTTTCCTCTTTAAAGTTTCTGAGTGAGAAAAGCCATGACAGTAACTATTTATTGTTTCTTTGATATCTAGGGGAAGGTGTTTTCCACAGCAGCTCCCCTTACCCCACCTGCAGCCATGACCCAAGCTGTCCCATAGTCTGTGCTCTCAGGGATTCCCCAGAGGGATTCACCAAACTTTAAAGCTCTCAGGTCTAGATCTGTCCATCCATTAGTTCCAGGACCAGGAAAATGAACAGTAGTCTAGTCCTTATGTTCTTCCTAATATCCCTTCCAAGTCCTGTTGCTGTCTTCCAGTTTGTCCTTTCCTACCTCAGCTTAACGTCTGGAGTAACTTAGTCTAAGTGGTTTCCATGAAAACACATCTTGTGTATCTCTTCAGCGCTGGGTAACTCAAGACCAAGGGGGTCAGTGTTTACATAGAGTGAGTGAGCCTGATTTGACAGTGTGAGAGCTTTCACTTTCACTTGCTTGGGCTGTGCAGGCATGGTGTAAGCTCAGAGAGAACTGGGGAGACAGTGGACAGAAATGGGACTTTTATGGCTGGCATGAGACAGAGAAATAGCCCCAAGGTTGTAGGCAAGGGCTGGATATTTACATGGGAATATGGCCTGCATGTGTCCCAGAGTCTGCGTGACCTTTGATTTTAGACATCAAGTTAGTATTGGAGATTTATTGGAGATAGATGGGATGAATCACAGAGTGGCATTTGTCTGCCTAAATGCCTTAGACAGCTACTTCAAAGCTGATGAGCCTGGCCATCATTTAGATTGCTAAAATTGTATGAATGAAGCCATTCCCTACAGAAATGCCCCGGGGGAAGTGCTGTGGGAGTGCCAGCTGGGAATGGTGTAGGAGATAAAGTGCTTTGGGGTGTATTAATTGATCTGGATCTGACTATGAGCCCGTAATGAGGAACTTCCTTGGAGCGCAGTGCTTAGATGTGTCAATAGAAGCAATTGTAGAAAAAAATGAGGCACATTCATGCCGGTGTGTGTGACTCTGCCAAAACCTTATCTGGAGTATTGTACGTGCTTCTGAGCATCAATGACTGAGGGAGAGGGAATTCAGGCTGGAACAGGTGCAGAGAAGTGATGACGGTAATGAAAAGTGTTTTAGAGAAGAGAGCTTGCTCAGCTTAGAAAAGCAAAGGCTGAAAGAGGTCATGGTTACGCTCTGTGAATGCAAAACAGGTAAAACACCTGAAAGGGTGAGAGCCACTTATGCTGAAGATACTGACACAGGAGTGAATAGTATGAATTGTCCATGAATAAATGCAGATTGAAGGCTAGGATTGTTTATAACCATCCGAGCAATAAAGTTTTGGCTGTTTTAAAGCAATGGAAATGAGAGGACAGAATCTGTGTAGTTCTAAACCAGAACTTGGCCGGTTTATAAAAAGGAAGATGCCGGTTGTCTGCCTGTAATAGCAGATAGGTAAAACTTGATACACTGGGAAATT
The DNA here is from genome assembly GCA_027574665.1 of Rhynochetos jubatus. Lineage (NCBI taxonomy): Eukaryota > Metazoa > Chordata > Aves > Eurypygiformes > Rhynochetidae > Rhynochetos > Rhynochetos jubatus. The sequence continues at coordinate 52,739,529 of CM050649.1, read as the reverse complement.
CCATCCATTTCACTGCTCCTGGGTCAGGCTCTAACCTTGCTACTTATGCAGGCATAGCCAGTGTCAGTAACAGATGAAACTAAAGCTAAACTAAAATTGAAATATTAGTGGCTTGCTGTGAGAAGGTGGGTAATTATTTAGAAGATAATGTGCCCCTGTAGATGCCAGAATCAAATTCCTGCTGGCAGCGTTCAGGTACTTAGGCAACTTACAAACCTGATTAGATGAGGACAGCTAGGGTAAGGTAGGGAATAAAAAATAATTCCTTGTAAACAGAGATTACATTACAGAGGTGACATGGCAAACACCATTCACTGAGAATCTTGAAAGGAAAGGAGTAAGACATTAGGGAAAAAGTATTTTCATTTCTACATGTTCCTTAAAACTCAAAATACTCAAGGACTTTCACTCTACTGCAACCAAGACAGCAAAGCACCACACAACTTCTGAGCTCTGAAAGAAAACCTTACTAGTGTCTGATCCCTAGGACCGTATTAGGATACATTGGACTAGATGGGCCAAAGTTGTCCATTTCTAAATTTCTATAACAGTTCTGAGAACTAACGGCATTTCTATACCATCTTCACTTCAGTGTATTATTCATCCCCAGGAACAGGGATCTCATTTTAGGATCTCTGATGCTAAAATTAGAGTTCCTGACAGTGAAAACCTGCGGAGTGTGATCAAAAAGGACCAAAAAGAATGGTATAGAAAGGGAAGAATATAGATGTTGACATTAAATTCAACACTCTCCACCTTTATTTTTGTGACCCCACAGACTAAAACTACTTAGAACATGTGTATCACTCTCAGCAGCTCTGCAGGCTTAGTACAGGGATGTCTTTTTTTTTTTTTTCTCCTGTGGAAAAATGAGTCTTAAAGTCTTTCAGATGAGCAGAGTCTCAAAGGTAACCTCTTTCATCAAGTCTGACATTTTTGATTCTGAATTTCAGCACTGAAGAATCCAGACACTATAAAAACATTAATGTAGTGCAACATAGTATTAAGGCCGTATCTCAGTGATGCAGACTATATTGTTTCAGCCACCCAGCCTGACAAACTCCTGCCAGTGTAAAGCCAATATATCTTTTCTTTTCCCATAATTATCCCATTTTTATCCCACAGTGAGATTTCTCAGACATGCTATTGTTGTCAGGAACATAAGACTCTATTACCACTGCTGAAAACTCCTCCCTGCCCCCACAATGCATTCAAATGGATCTTAGCTTTTACTAGATGGTGGTTTCATAATCACAGATCGAACAAAGTTCAGTTGAGCTTAATAGAAGAGTCATAGTACAGACATGGTAATTTTCTTATTTAACTCTGGAAAAGAAATCTCTGTACAATACTTTTTTTTTTTTAACTGCCTGCATTCCCTCCCAAGACCCAGATGCTATATCAAAATTTTAAGAAGTCGTCTTTGACTGGAGTAGTGTAAGACATACAGGTGTCATGGCAGAAAAGAATTAAAATTAAAACAAACTGGAAAGCTGTATTGCACGTAAAGCATCTTCCAATTACATCAGCAACTGATAAGCAGTAATTTGAGTTAATGTTCCTGTTATTTTCAGAAAGGAGTTCAAAGATCCAGATTTTAAAAGAAATATCATTTTCATGGTATTAAGTCTTGCTGTAATTGATAGAAAGGCTCTCACTGATCTATAAATAGAAGACCAGCTAGCCTCTTCAATGGCAAACTATTATGGAAAGTCTTTTGAAGTTTAATAGCAGCCATGGCTGGTACGGACAGACAAAGCTTACCCATAGCAGCAAGGTGCTTGCTCCTCAGGAACTAGCACAAACTCCCAACTAGCAGCAGGTTCCTGCTTGCAGGCTGTCACCCTCAGGGAGGGGGTTCAACCCTCCAGATGCCTGCTGGGAAGGCAACACAGTGTCTGTCAGGAAATCCAAGAGGCTCCTGGTCTGCAAAGGTGACAGGCCCTTGTGGAAATGCCAGATGAGCTGAACAGGGTCAAGGATTGACTCGATGTGTTGCTCAGCGAAGAGCTGATGGCAGCTCTGGTCACACAAGGCAGCCCTGCCCGCAGCAACCACAGGATGCTGGAGGTTGGGGTCCAGAGGAAGGCTGGAAGGTAAGCAGAGTATCTTGGGCTCTGGGGGAGCAAACATGGGTCTGTTCAGGGATTGCCTGGCATGATCCTCTGGGGAGCTGCTGTGAAGGGGAAAGGTACCCAGGAGAGCTGTCTGGTTTCTAAAGGCAACTTACTGAGAGCTCAAAAAATGAACCATCTTGTCATGTGGGAAGACTGGGAATTTCAGAAGAAGGTCTGCATGGCTAGACGGGGAGCTTCTCATTGAACCAGCAGACAGGAAGGGAGTGGAGAAGAGGTAGAAACAAGGACAGGCAGTCTAAAGTGGTGTTAGGTATTTAGTGTCACAATCAGGAAGGCCAAAGCACAGTTGGAGCTGAGACTGCCAAGGGGCACTGATGGGAATAAGACAGACTCTGTGGGAATGCTGTTTCCAAAGTAAGTCTGTGAAATGCACAAAGCACAGCCCATTGACAGGTGGAGAAGACACCCCAATTACCATGGAGCAAAAAAGGTTTCAGTATTCCATGACTTTTTTTGCCTCAGTCTTCACATGCAAAGCCTGCTCTGATACTGGCATGATTTGTGGTGGAGAGGGGCAGCCTTCCCTCAGTGGGGAGGGGTCAAACAAGTTAGAGACTTGACATAAACTGTATGTACTCAAAACCATGGGATTGGGTAGGATTTACCTGAAGATGCTGGAGGAGCTGGCCAATGTGATTGTGGAATCAGTATAGGGGGAAAACAGTTTTAAATGAAGCTTTTCTAAATAGCAAAGTTGCTGTGAAGAAGACAATGGAACATGCGTGTGAACAATTATAGCTGTAGCTGAGCTACATTAGCTGTACTGGCTATTACAATGAAAGAAATTCCCTCAACTGAGTGGGCCATGGGATTTGATTTTCAGATTTCTTGTCCTACTTTTATAAGTCATTACACACAGCAACCTTCATTTTTAAGACCTGGGATTTGGTGTATCCTCTTTCTGAAACAACAATCAAAGTTCTGCTTAATTTATCACTGAGAGAAGAGGGAAAAATCCAACACCAGGGGAATCGGTACTTTTAGAAGCTGGACTTGGTACGAGCCTCCTCAGCTGTCCTGGGTGAGGTAAGCTGGTACTCTGGCAAAATATTCATTTGACATGTGGGTAGGAAATGCTGTGAGGAAATGAGCTCTTACTGACAGTGGGACGAGTCCCAAAGTTTCTGCTTAGTTTTAGCTCAGCCAGAAGCTCATCTGACTCAGTTGGATTTATCTTCAGATCTTAGATCAACTTAGATCTGCACAAGGACTGAGAGTCGTGATCAAACTGACCAAACTCCCTGCTCCTCTCCCCCTCTCCATCCCTCAATTTACAGACCATTCTGAATTGTCGCTTGTGAATCTCAATTTCCACAGTCTGACATTGATCTGCCTATGACTGCTGTCACACTCAGCTCATCTTTCTCTGTGTTCTTTAATACCCACCTACCAACCTTGCTACCCGTGCTTTCCAAGTACCATCATAGCAAGGAGCATGACTGGCAAAACCAAGGGCAGTAGCTACCCATCTCACACTGTCACCTTTCTGCTAGAGGGGCAACTGATTTGGCTGTCTCTTCTCTGCTCTTTTCTCAGAATTTGCAGAAATAAAAGCTCTTGGAGATCCGTAGCTCTCTCAAGAGAGATTTAGCCAGAGAGTTCAAAAGTCAGTGTGGGAGTGAAGGTGGGCAGACAGAGCATGTGGTCAGATAAGCTCCACCTCTTTTGGAAACGAAGCTAAACATATAGTGAATCTAAGAAGGAAGAGAAAAAAGGAAGCTAAGGCAGGGTGTGAGATAGATACATCTGAGTCTAATTTTCCCTTTCATTTGCGTCATTGAGAATTCTGCTCATTGGTTTGAATAGGAACTCAACTGGACCCTAATTCATCTGTGTATATTTCTAAGAAACACGTGTAGTTCAGGAGGTGAATAGTGAGGTTATAATTAAAAAAGGGGAAAAAGAGACATTATAAAAGAAGCAATGATGCTTGCTCCTTTTTCTAAATTTCTGTTTGATATTAATATTTGAACATTTGTTGACATACTAATAACTGCATTGAGAAACAAAGGAAAAGTGACTGGCTTTGGGGCTAGGTGAGGATATAAAATAAATGTCTTGATACACTGGAAGAAATAGTGAAGTACGTTATATTACCAGCTAAGAAATAGTGAAAGCGACTCATTTAAGACTGAATGCATAACCTCAGCATTACCATTTTCTGTCTTGCTATGCTGAGGCAATTTACATGTTCTTCAAATGTGTGTGCTTTTAATGAACATACAGCTGATACTGTGTCAATGTATATACTGAGATCAGTTCACTTTCACCTGGGTTACCAGCTGAACATTCTGAATGCCTACAATGAACTGTAATTACTACAAAGTTTTGGTCTCCTGATTTTTTAAGCCTAAAACTGTATCTAGATCTTTTCTAGCAACATCATTCATGTTAACAAACTTTCAACTTGCTTCCTTGAGATTCAGCACAGGATGAGTACTTGCTTTGTTAGTCTTACCACACAGCTTCGTAATCATGGAGCACTAGTGTTATGAGTCCTTATGGGCTTCATTTGACAAGAGTGTGAGCTAAGCAGCAGTTAAAGCGTTCATCAGCGACCAGAGCTTAAGTGTATGTTTAAAGTGATGTGAATTCTGCTGGGCGAAGGTGTCCCCTCTCCAAGCATTGCCAAGTGTTGCTGTGATTCACCATGCATATTTATGCGTGAGGGAGAAGAGGCAAAGAGGGAAGGGAAGAAGCGTTTCTGAGACAAACTTATCTTCCTAGGAGCCTGCAAGTGGCTCTGGGCACCTGTGATGTGCAACCTCCGGATGTTGGCAGGTGAACCAGGCAGGACTGACTCCGCAACTTAATTCCTTGAGGAGCCAGAGAACATGCAGGGTTGTTAAATAGGAATCCATAGAAGTTTCCTACTTCAAGGTTATTCAGGCCATAATTTAAAAAATACAAGAGTAGGCATCCTCTGACAGAAGGGCATCTACTGCCTGACAACCTTCTTTGCTCCTGCTTCTTTCTTTCTCATGTCTTCTTCCCAGAATGGGTCTTCTGTGTTATTCTCTCGAGGTGTCTTTGTCAGGGGCTCAGCATGTTCTCACGACATACATAATTTATTGCTTAGTTACCACTGACATCAGGTATTCATAGCTGAAAACTGGTGTAGTCCAGGGTGTCCAAGAGTGACACATGAAAATGGCCGGTCAGGTTTCGTTGTTCCCATTCACCCTGTGATCAATGCAAGCATGTCTCCTCTCATAGGTTCTGTATCAACAGGGAGGGTGAACACAGCAGAGGAGGAAAAAGAGACCCACAGGCAAAATTATGTTTACAGCCTGACCTCTGTATGCAGATGCTTGCTGAGAGACACTCACAGAGGTCTGCAGTAGTCGGAGCTATTTGTTGGGCTCCTATACACTGCACAACTTTCAGTCTTAGGCAGTAAGCTGTCACATTTGCTGAGACACAGTATGATTTTTAATGAAGATTCACTATGTAGGATGAATATCTGTATACAGTGGAACTTCATGAGCTTATGAAAGCTGCTCTTGGTTATGTAGAAAGAGAATGGCTAGGATCTGAAACTGAACTGCTAAAATGCCACTTTCTCATCTGATTTGTAAATTCCAGTTTTGGGCTGTACTTAGAGCTGTAATCAGTGTTTTGAAAGGAGTTATCTCAGAGCATGAGGAGTGACTAATACCATCATTCTCCTTTTAGATTGCTTGCACAGAGTTTCTCTTTCTGATTAGTAAGAAGAATTTGCTACCCAAAAGGCCCATCTACTTGCAGCCTCTGCATTCACAGTCAGTGATTATTTTCATTTAAGACATTACTTGGATAATTTTCAAAATCTGCTCAACATGTTCCTTTCCCATCTTCCGTTTCTTCTCTTGTCCATATTTTCCTCTGGCTTGCACTTCACAGGTTCTTATCCAAAAAGGAGGGAGGTTGCTATGATCTTGCCTCTCTTCCTGCAATAGTTTTGAAGATTTAGTCTGGAGATAGTGAATTTCAAAATCACTCCCTCTTGGGAGTTTCCAGCTCCATTTCCCTTCTCTAAAGAAAAGGACACCCTTTATTAAAGAGGCTGTCCCCTCCATAGTCTAGTACTCAGCAATTCTGAACTCTTTTGCTGCTCAGTTTTGCATTGGCTTAAATGTCAAAGTTAACAGTCAAAATTATGCACGGGCAGAGAGCACATCCACATGTCCAAATCCAGCGTGAGACACCTATTCTTCAGAAAAGGGAAAGCCTTCCTTGTCTTGCTTCTTTCCAAGGCATTAACTCGTCTGCTTTTAATAAGCTCCCTGTTTGTTACCTGGCGGTGCAGTTACCAGTGGCTCAAACTTCAGCAGTTTGCTGCTGCTCTTTTTCTACTTCCCAGTTTCAAAAGGGAACACCGCATTGGGTTTGAACTTCCCTTCCAGCAGATGGTTGTCTCAGTTTCCCAGTAAGCTACTCCAGCCTTCTCAGGCCTGGTAACACTTTCTCTTCCTAAAGGCACTTGTGCAGAAAAGCCTCTGGCCTTTGCAGTTCCCTTCTGGGTCCTTTGCAGCCTCCCAGAGGGAGGCAGCGTGTTTGGGAGGGCAAGGGAATAAAGCCCATCCTTACAAATGCAGCTCAACCCAAATACAAAGTTTCTCAATCCTGATAATTGTTCCTGGAATGAAATATTTCCATCTCTGACCTGTACTCAGCAATTGCTGTGAGCTTAATCTTCATTTGATCTTGATCGATTTTGCATTTTGGATTTGTTGGGAATTACAAAATTTTGATGTAGAACATACTTAGTTGCAGGAGTCTTTTTATAGATTTCAAAGAGCTCTTTATTATTTGACAGGTCTCATTCAGTAGGAGGTAGACATTTCTGGCTCACAAATTGGTAACATTATTTTGTTTTTCTTTCATAAGTAACACTTAACTAGTGTTTCTAATAATATTGCAGCTAAACAGATTCTAAATATGACAAAGTGTTGAAAACACTGATGTGCAGGGGAAGTTGTATAATTGAATAAAATCTTCACTTCTTGTGCCCAACACTTTAATCTAATCCATCCATTCAAAGCCTAGAGGTTTCTTGGTCTTTCAGCTACACTTATCTGATAAATGAGCTTTTAAAAATAGAGATGGGACTAAATTCAAAAGGAGTATTCAAACCTCTAAGTACTGGGAGGGTGTAGATAAACTGGAGTTTATATTAAAAGCAGCTGCTGTGCTAACAGTCTACAAAACCAAAAATAGGCGCCTGAAGTTGAATCATTTATTGAAATATGGTAGTATTGGGTTATGGTGTAATCTGGTTCTCCATGTGTTATTCTACCAAACAAAAGCCGATTCTAGTTTAAGATCAGTATCATTATCTTCTGGAAAGCATATGCTGTTACTTGCGCACGCTGACAAGCTACACACACGTGTGCTAGGAACCGGCTGTGGCTTTGACAGCTGGTCCTAACTAATTGCCTTCAGCAAGATAAACATGGCCCTGGAGTTTGATCAACTACTTTTTAGTATAGGGGAAAAATGGAAGAGAGCTATGCACTGTGGGAATCCCGGAGATGAGCAGGAAAAAGGTTAACACTGTAAGAATATTGCTGTATCCAGGCAAAAATACTCATATACTTGTAAGGTATGTTCTATACAAGCAATTTAGAACAATCTGTGATTTTACCTTTGCTACATCCCACAAGGAATATCTCCTTTCCTGCAGTGCCATTTTATTCAGAAATTGTCCCAAGCCATTATACTTCCTACACAACAATTCAGTCAGAAGTATGAGGGTGAAGCGAAACACGTTGTTACAGTTTGTGGAAGAATATGTACCCCACTCCCACTTGGCATCAAATTTTGATTTGATTTATTTGCAACTGCCAATACAACCTACTCTTATTATTTAGCTTTGCACATGAACTTGAGTCTTGATGAAAAAATCGCCTAATATTTTATACTGCTGTTGCATAGGCACAGACTTGACAGATGTATGTCTGTCTTCTCAAGCCAAACCCAAGCATCAGGAGGAACAACATGAAGAATGCTGAAATTTGTTGTGAGTTAGATCTGGGCTTGTATTTTGTGGCATGCATTAAATTTTCATATTCCGTTAAGGCAAAGGAGAAAATTCAGTTTTCACTGTAGATTTATTTCATGCAAATTTCTGGATGATGAGGCTGCTATGACTTTTCAGCATCTATAAGGAATAGAATTATCTTATCACAAAAGAGAATTTTGAGAATAGGAAGCTCAGAGAAGCCAGAAAATTTAACTTCAATGTCATCTGACTTTGAGAAAATTAATGTTCCTGCTTGCCAGATATCTCATGATAGTTCTACTGTTAGCTGCCTTTTGTGAAAACCCAGAATGTTTTCTCCCAAAATATGTGCTAAAACTGCCCCCAGGACAGAGGTTATAATAATCAGGGTGAACTGTCCCCACTCTGGCAGAGCACTGAAAGGGTAAGGCCAGGCTTACAAAAGCACGAATGCAAAGTACATGAGCACGTTTGCTGTACAATTACTGTTTGTGCAGTCAGTTGCAGTAATTGGATAATTAGGTCCACAACTGCCTAACTACATCGGTAACTACTCATTACTAAATTATATGTGAACAATGTATAAAAAGCTCCAGTGTCTAAAAGCCTTTGTTACAGAAACTTTTGTTTCATGAAGGCTCATCCTACTTAAAAAAAAACGTGCCTATGCACCATGATCTTTTGTTTGTTCATTCCTTTTGAACCAGGATTGTGTAGACAGAAGAAAAAATACGACTGAAGGGGAAAAGAGGCTGTTGTAAACACAGGCTCTTGCTTTTCTCTTCTGCTGATCCACAGAGCTTTTCAAGAAATGCCATGGGAAGTTAAATAAGGAGGTTTTAAATGTCCAGCCTTTGAAAGGAGCATTCTGATATAGTCTTCCAGTGACAGGTTGTTACATATTTTTCCTCTCCTGGCCTTTTCACTACTCTCAGTTACTTTCTTAGGCGTAAAGAATGACGTCAGAATGTCCCGAACCTGAGGCAGGTTTTGGGGACTGAGCCTTGGCAATGTCAAACCCATGAAAAGACATATCGCCCTAAGTGGCCACCACATGGGGAGTTGACAGATATCTACCAGCAGGACCACATTTTTCACCTGAGACCTCTGAAGACATGCAAATATGAAATAGCTGAACTACTAGTTGTAGTGTACAGCCACTTATCTCTCCCCTACAGCCAATAACCTGGATACCAGAACAATGGAAATGTAGCAAATGATGATGCCTGTTGTTGAAAGGAGTTGCAGGGATTTTAGAAGATTAGAGACCAGTGTTGGACATTAATAAAGTAGCAGAATTATTGGATACATAGGCAAATATGATAAGTTGGGCAAGATTCTTCATGGTTGTGTAAAGGGAATTAATTCCTCGTAAATCTGTCAGAGTTCTCTGAGGGAATGAACAAGCATGTTGATACAGAAGATGCAGCTAATATGGTCTCTGGATTCCTGAAAGGCACTTGACAAGATCATTTCCCAAAGGGTCTTAAAGAAATTAAAATTGGGAAGAGGTGGACAGTACCAAAAAGGATATGCAATGGATTAAAAGAATAAGTAGTTACTTTTCTCACCAGAGGGAGCCTAACCCTGTTGTCCAACAGGGACTCTTCTGAGGAGCTCTGTTCTTCATCACATTCACGAACGGAGAAGGGTTGAAAAATGAATTGACAAAGTTCAGTGACTATTCTGAACTCTTCCTGGTGGAAAAAGCAAAAGCTAGCAAAGTGTGAAGAGTTGCTGTAACGTCTTGTGATACTGAGTAACACGGTGGGGTGGGGGAAGGGAATGTATGAAAATATAAAAAGAGTTCACAAGAGAAATCCTAATTTAATGTATGCAATTACAGACTCTGAAAAAGCTATTATCAACTAGTACAAAGATTCTGAATTTGTAATAGCAAGTTCTGTAGGAACGTCAGCACAGTGCTGAATGGCAGTCAATATGAAGCAAATTACTAGGGAAGGAAGGGAGAACAACCCATAAATCAGTATTAGGCTAGAATATCTTAAATGCTGTGGACATTTTTAGACATCATATCACCATATATATCTATATATCTATCTATATATAAAATAGGACCAAAAAAAGGAGCATAGTAGAGTGACAAGGACAGTCATATGTATGATATAGGCTCAATACAAAAAAATCTAACATACAAGGACTCTAGCTATGAAAAAAATGACTCAGAGGAGATAGAGAGATATAAAATCATGCATGGGATGGAGATCAATAAGGCAAGATCATTTTGCTCTTCAAAAAGAAGAGAGAGCATCCAAGGAAATAACCAGACAGAAGCTCAGCTGTAGAACCTAGACCTGGGCACATTCTAGTTACTAAAAATTTACATTGATTCAAAAAGTGAATAGACACATTCATGAAAATAATAATTATAAAAACCCCAAAACACCAACCAAGGTCTATTTAATGCTGAGATTAAACGTGCACCTCTAGCTTGGGAAATGATTGTCTAGCACATTGCCAGAGGTTGGGAGAGCATTCTAGGAAAGTATTTTCATATGCTTGTCCTGCTTTTATAATCTTGCCTATATATTTGCTGTTCACCATCAGATACTTGACTAGATGTCTTTGGTCCAGTTCTGAATGTCTACTCTTCTGGCTACAGGGATACTACGAAGTAGGAGATTTTTCATGAGGCAACTTTGACTATGATAACAAGTAATGTTGCTGCTTCCACTGTCCCTTTATGATGACTCTAACTTTTTAAGAAGAGAAGTGTTTCACGTTGACAATACTTATCCTTTTTTTGGCACATAGTTGCTATGGAAATAAACAGGAACTTGGCACAGATCTACATTCTTTTTGTTTTCATGGGTAACATCTTTGAGAAACTCCAGATCAGTGAGTGGCAGGATATTTCATGAATGTATTTCATTTTGTAACCTGCACACACAATTCTTCAGCTGACAGGAGAATAGTTTTATAGTAACTATTACATATCAAAAGCAATCACTGTGTAAGGGAGGTTTTTCAGCTTACCTGTTGCAGTATCATACTGAAAAACAAACAAGTGTCCCAGCAGGAAAGTAGAGGGGAAAAAAATAGGTTTGCAGCTCATTTTTAAAATAATTCTCAACTTTTGCAGTCAATGATTCATGAAAGGGCCAGTGCCAATAGGCAGCAAATCTCATGATCTTCAAACAGCGTTGATTATAGTGTTGATCTCAAGTGCCTGCTTTTTTTTTTTTTTTTTTAATGCATGCAAGCAGTTTTTAATCTTTCTTGTTCTGGCTTCCAGATTTTATCTCTGTTTATCTTGCTTTTTCACTCTAACACCAGCATTTTCTTGATCTGGGCTTTAACAGTCCTTTCTTCTTTGCCTATGCTTGAAGACCTTTAGAGAGGCTCCCTGTGTTTTTGTTGGTGGTTGGTTTTTTTTTTTTTACATCCGGAACATTATCCTTGTCCTTCTTCCTTCTGAGAGCCCTCAAAAAGTCACATTCACACACTCACATTGAATACAGAGGCTCAGAGAAATGGCAGTTTCCCTTCAGATTGCCATCTCAGTGACTCAGCCAGCTTCTGAAGATAGTCTAATTAAAGATGGCACAATCCCGGGTCCTTCTGAAGTGCTGAAAATTTTACACAGTGAAAGGTATATGCTAAGTTTTAAAACCGGACACAGTTTTATGTGCTAGCACTGCATAGTTACTAGTAGATGAAGTTGCAAAGGAATTGTGTTTGTTCCTTTTTCTTGGGGAATTATCTATTTTGTGGCAACACTGTTGAAAGTACTGTAGTTCTGCCTAACAGCTCTGTCTTATGATTATGTCATGCATGTGTGCCCCGACCTCTCTGCCTGCCAGCTGGGCCTGGAAGGTGGGAAGACCACATCTTGCAGTAACTGAAAAGCTGGGGTCTTCAGGAGCCAAATACTTCTTCCTCCACACGTTCACCTACTGGATATGCATCAAATCAATGCAGCTGCCCTTGTTGGAGTTCCTAGGACACATGCCACAGCTTTTTGAAAGTGTTAACCCCCAGGGACATGCTATAGTCACATACACAGAAAAAGGAAATGAGAATGATAAAAATAAATGCCCAGGAGAACATGAATTTAGCTTTGGATTGAGTTCACAAAATACATGGTCACCAGTAGATTTTATGAACCACCTACACATAGCTGTAAATGTCAAACAGAGATAATATTAATAGAGATATTAGAGGACCAGTGATGTGGCAACCATAGAGCAAAAGTGCTGGGGAGCTGGTGTCCTAGACTGTGGCCTACCAAGACCGATGCTCTTGCACCCCAAGGCTCATCCATATTGCCATCACTGTTACTGTTCAAGGCATAACAGGTACAGCTCTGCATAAATTGTGCCTGTGGTCTGTGGAGGGGCAGAGCCCAGAATGGGGCCAGTAGTGGAGTGCTGGTCAGTTTGGTGTCCTGGCATGTTCACGCTGGCTGCACCTGCCCTGAAGCTGGTCTTGGTCTCCAGCCATTATGGAGATGGCCTAAAATACCAAAAGAATTGACTTGACACAAGCTATACCTTCTGGTCAAGTATGACTGGAGGGACCCAGCACTGGCATTCAGGGGAGTATGGAGTGTGGAGCGCTCATGCTGCACAGGATGCAGCAGTACAGTCAAGCAGCACCCCTCTCCGTTCCTCTAGATCCAGGATGCCCTCCCCATCCCTTGTGCTTTCACGGTAGCCCCAAACAGTTTCACGTCAGGAAGCCAATGTTTCACAGATAAAGTTTTGAAAGTAACCTGAAAATAAAATGTCTCACAGACTTAAACTCTTCTTTATCCTCTCAGTATCCTCACATTTTAAATGTAAAATATAAAAGCCTTTTTAGTTCTAGCTCTGTGTGTGTCAATTTTCTCAGCTTGTTTAAAAAAGACATAGGAAATCACACAGTAAACAATATAAATATGTCAGCAGATTCAGGATCATGAAGCAGTATTTGCTGGAGTAGTTTAGCTTAGAATTGGGGCCAAGCAGCATGGCTGCTTTTTGCACTTCGTAGTCTTGGGAGAAACAGCACAGTACAGTAATTAAGCTTGTGTACTCAGGCCTCTATTTATGAATCACATTTGAGTCTGCTGAAAATCTGTGATGAGCTGAGTTTTCTTGTAATTTTAATCATGGGACAAGAAGTAATTCCTTTCTGTTTTGAATTTATTCAGGCAACACCAGTCTCAGCAGCCACAGAGCAGCTATCAAGGCAGATCAGTGTTTGCAGATGTCAGACTTGTGGCTCTCACGAGTATCATCATCTCTGAAGCAGTCAGTGTGGCACGGTAGTGTCCTGTGTCTTGGTGGGATGGTGTGGAAGCTGCTTGGACTAAAAGCCCTTTTACAATGATGTCCATCACCTATAATATCTATGTGTCATGTGTAATCTCTATGAAAAGCCAAAGTAATGGTAAAGATTGTTTAATGACACACAGTAAGAGTATGTGCAACTAAAATGTAATTAGTATAGGATCAGACTTACGAATGTTGTAACAAGGAAGTACTTTGAGTAGTTGAGATAACCCCTCAACCCAAGATAAGCCATGAATATTTTACCTGCATCTGGACAGGTCTCTTGGAGCTGATCATAGTATGCATGAGTAATTTCTGATCTGAATTAGAGAAGTGGCAGAAGGAGCCAGCAGCTCAAAGAAGATCACTATCAAAAGCAACCTTGAGTGTTAAAGGCAACCCTTTCCAGGTAAAGCCTGAATACCTCATTGGCACTGAGGAAGGAAAATGGAAAGAGCTGTATTGATAAAGCTAGCAGAGATGGCCATTCAGCTCTTGGGGTGCCACTGGAGTAGTTGATGCTGCACTTTTACTGACCAAGGCCTACCTTAGGGATTGTAGATGGAAGGACATGAAAATAGCCTTGAAGCAATTTGTTGGAGAGCAGACTGAGCCAGGCTAGAACCAGGCTTCGTTGCTCTGCTCTGCCTTCAGGAACCTCGTCTCCAGTTTTACAATGAAGACATCAACCTCTGTCTCTTCCAGAATAGCCCCTTCTGTTATTGCCTGCAAAGAGGTGAGTCCAGAGTAAAGCCAGTAGGTTTGGTTTGTACTCTCTTTCTGGAGGCAATGAAGTCCAGTCAGCCAGCATGACTTGCACCAAGAGATGTGTTTAGTGGAGCCAGGTGTCAAAACACTAGCGCTGATTGGCTGGGACAGAATTTCTAAGCAGCAAGCAGTGAATATTAGAAAGACACTTTGCAGCTTCAGCCAGACCCTAACCCACCATGGGGATATCTCTGTTGGTGTCATGGTTTGACTGCAGTCAGCAATGAAGCACCACACAGCCGCTCGCTCCCCTCCCCAGTGAGGTGGGGCAGAGAATTGGAGGAAAAGGTAAGAAAACTTGTGGGTTAAGATAAGAGAAGCTTAATAATTGGAAATAAATGAGATAAAATAATGATACTACTACTAACAATAATATTATGTAATGAAAAGGAAAACAACAATGGAAGAACAAGTGCTATGACTTCTCACCACCCGCTGACCAACACTCAGCCAGTGCCTGTGCAGAGAGAGAGCGAGCCCTGCAGCCCACTCCCTCCCCAACTTACATACTGAGCATGACATTTTATGGCATGAAATATCCCTTTGGTCAGTTTGGGTCAGCTGTCCTGGCTGTGTCCTCTCCCAGCTTCTTGGAGAGAAGAAGCTGGAACACAGGGGCAATATCAGAAACTGACAGTCAGTTGTAAACATTGCTTGGCAACAACTAAAACCAATAGTACCTTGTCAATGTTCTTTGTAGCACACATCCAAAACATACCCTCATACCAGCTACTGTGAAGAGAATTAACTCTATCCCAACCAAAACCAGCACAGTTATTTAGTAGAAATAATTACTTTCTTCTAAGCATTCAGTATTTATTTCTAGTAGTCAGTCATAGCCTGAATGCTGTGGGGATCTTACTACAAACCCCGCTGCTAAGAGTTTGTGTGACACTTGTCTGGCTGAAAGACCTCACTGTTTGCTTAGCAGATTCCAACTATTGGACAAAGCTGCTGGATCCCTCAGGAAACTCTGGCTCTGTACCTGTAATGATGAGATTAGGCTACGTGTCAGGAGGTGGGCCCCTCTATGTGCAGGAGTTCACCGTCTCAGTGGGCTGGCCACAGGATCCAGGCTCTGTATCTTCTCTCTCCCTGTGTAGTTTAAACATCTCGTTTCCCAGAAGAGTGCTGGCAGTGTAAGCTTTTGACTTGCTGCTGAAACCCGCAGGAGCCACAGGACAGACACAGACATGCTTCACAGAAAGCTAGCACTCATGCTAGTACTGTACTTAAGATGGACCTCAAGGGTTTGCAGAAGGCACAAGCTCGTTCACCCTTCATGGGGCAGCTGAAGAGAAAGTCTTTCCCCATCACATGTAGTGAGGTATGATTGTAGTTTCTTTCTCAGCCAGTATAAATTTCCACAGGAACAGATCGTGTATAATTGCATGACCTTTCCTTCACTGTTCAAATGTGGTTCCCTGAAATGGGTAAGTTTAGATTTGTATGTGTGGCAGTATTGCAAAATAATTAGCTTATTATTACTTTTAACTATTGTTGTTCTATTGATAAGTAGTAAGATCGGTTTATTAGGATCATTTTGATAATTTAGTTGTAAAACTGTAAGGCAATTTGGCTTTTTACTGGCATCTGACTGTTTTTCTAAGAACCGTAACAGCCACAATCAATACCTTAAGGATGAAAATGCATCCTGCCCTTTGGGTTATATTCTGTCGGTGGTGTTATAACTTCATGCCTTTAAACCCGTCTGAATGCTTAATGGGTTTGCTTAGTGAAGATAACTCACTGCTGTAGTTTTTACCATAGGTAAACTTCATTAGCCCTTCCTAAAATAAAGAAATAAATTAAATAAGGCCGATTAATGCTCAGCACAGCTCAGGCAGTCCAGCTGCAGTGTTTTATCAAAGCAAAGCTCTCTGTGTTCCCTTCAGACTTACTGATTGTGAATGCTTCAGACTAGCTGAGGGCCTGTCCCCAGTAGGGAAAAATGTTTCATGGGTATGAGTGAACGTGTGCTGAAATCCTCAGGGATTCCTGGCCTCTTGGTGCCAGCAGCAAAATTTTAAGGAGAGAGGATTCCGACCCTTCTATGGAGGAAGAAATTGTAGTTGGAGTGGATATTAACTACTCGTGACTTAACAGGACAGAGTTCTTTCTCACTGTTTAGATTACTGCACAAATTAACTGAATGTGTCAAAACGCTGCAGTTTTACCCTAGTACAGAAATGGACTTAGCTGGAAACCCTCAGCGTTAATTTCCTTTTATGCAAGTTGAGGCATGCTTGGCCCGGACGGCAGTCAAACTGCTGCAATTCAGTCACGCTAAAGCGAAGGAGCAATAAAATGCTGAGCATTTCATAAGCCAGGAGACCACACACACTCTCTTCCTCCTGGGCAGAACAAACCCAGCAGAAAAGTGGCATTTTTGCTAGTCCCCAGCCAAGCCTCCTGGGTGCAGGGTGGGCAAGGGCAGCCCATAGAGCTGCCTGCCCAGGACTGGCATGACCCCCTCCCCAAGCCCGGGGGAAGCACACCCTGGCCCCATGTCTTCATCCCTGGGGGGGACAGGACACTTTGCTTCTTACTGTCCCAATTCCTGACGCCCCCCCCCCCGCCCCAGCTCTGCCTCTCTCCTTCTACATGCTTTTCTAGCCCCAGCCAAGTGCCCCTGCTCAGGCAGGCCTGCATTCAGGCTTGGGAAATTTGGCAAGTGAGGGGAATCGAGCTTCCCGTCATTCACTGCTGGCAGTCCTTCCTTGCCCCCCAGTCGCATCTGATGGTCAAGCCACTAAACTGCAGCTGGGGATGGTTCTGGGGACTACCATGCTCACTGCAAAGTCATGACAGTCTCATGAAAAGCTCCCCCCCTTTCCTACAAATCAGGATTTGGTTAATTTGGTTAATTATGGTCTTGAAGAGGGCATATAAGTTGTATAGCAGCATTTGGACTGTAATTACTAGCTCCAGGTGCATTATGCAATAACACTAAATCACCCTGTGTAAGAAGCTGCTCAGTAGGGCAGGTAATTTTTGTCGTTTCATTATGATGGTAAAGGCTGCAAGAGGAAGAAAGTCACCGTTGCTTATATTTACCCTTCCAGTACCAGCGTAGAAATGTGTGTGTGCTCTTCTGATGGTCTGTGATGAAAACTTTAGAGCTGTTTTCCCTTATCTCCCCTGGTAAGGAAGTTTCAGAAGAGTGACCAATGGACAACTGCTTCTCTCAGGTCTCATCAGACCCAACACGGGTCTCTTCCAAGGCTCCTCTTCACCAGGGAAGGTCTCCCAGGCCTCTTCTGCATGCGTCACCACACTGGCAGCGGTGGTGATGTTTGCCAGAAATGTACTTTAAGGTCAGCAGGGTCTCCATAGTGACTAATGGATCCTCCCTGAGGACTTCATGCCTCTGGTAATTAGAAAGGAAGCGGCACTGTCTTCATCCCACCTGGGGGGCAGAGTCACTGCATGGCCAGTGACACCACGTGTGTCCCTCCTGCTGCCTTGCCTTGGCAGAAACGGGGCAGCTGTCACGGCTGCTGCATCGCTCCCTGCCTGTCTGCTTGCAAAGCCTGAGAGTGACCAAACCCGGAGAGACATTTCTGTTAGGTAGTCCTCTTTGTGAGTCCCCCCTCAGGGCAGGCTGCTTTGGGAACAGTCTTTTCCATGAGAACTTTGATGTCCCAAACACACAGCATTTTAGATCAGAAAGACTTTTGGTTAGCTCTTGTGGTTGGTACGGGTGTAACCTAGAAGTAAATCCCATTGCAAACTTCATTCAAAAGGTGCTACCCCACACAAGACGCTAAATGCGGGTAAAGCATTTGCTTTTGAGAGGTATCTGCAAGGATTTTTTTCATATCCTTCTCTCCTTTCAACTTTTTAGCTTTAATATTTTAATTTCTGGTGAATCTTATTTTCTTTCAGCAGCTCACTAGTCAAGTGAGGAAAAAGGCAGGCACTACTTCTGGGTGGCAGTTATGGCCTTTTGGTGCTTAGAGGAAAGTTGGTGAAGATTTACGTCAGCTTTGTGTCTGAAGAACCATAATGCAGTGTGAGTTACATTCCTCATCCTCAAACCCATTTAATTTTCACACGATACAGGTAATCATGGGCGGCAGAATTCACTTTGCAATATTGAATTACTATCACCTCCTGTACATGTAATGCCTGGATCAGCTCAAGCACCTTTGTGAGAAATGATCTGTCAGAGAAAGTATAGAAAATACGGTGCAAAACAACTGTCACCAATCCTTTTGTAGATGTAACAATGTATTTTAGCTGTTCAAGCATAGGAAAGCCTGTTATCATGAAAGCACTGATGAATGCAATGCTTTTTCGTCATGTGGATTAAAGTGCTTCCTGATGTGTAGCATTTGGCAAAGCTTCCTGGATTTTTTCTCAAATAATTATTCATGCGCATATTCTTGGCATGTCATTCCTACTTTGAAAAACGCAAAGTAAGGTGTCCTCTGCTTATTCCGTTGTTGAGATTAATGCTCTCATGCGAAAAAACTGCAGACGATGGTCCCTTTTATGAGTCTATGAGAAGATGTGAGAATCCCACAGCAAAGCCCATTCGCACCCATGGGACCGTGCATTCTCCCTTCCTCCCCCGCAGAGGAGTTTTAATGTTTCCTTTCCCTCCCAGCCTCTACCGACGTATGGGGATGGGAGCAGAGCTCGCCTGTGAGTACGCCCAGTGCGTTGCTGAAGGTGAGCTCAAGCTCCCGTGTGGTCCGCACACCCGGATGGTCCATAGAGCGAGCCAGGGCGCAGGCTCCTCCAGTGTACCCCGCAGGGTGCTCTTGGGACACCCCTGTCAGGGCTGCGCTCTGCTCCTCCCGCGTCGGCGTGCTTCGCTCATCCTTGCAACTGCAGATTTCTTCAGATGCATTTAGCTTAAACAGGCGTGTAAAAGCATGGTCAAGGACATGTTAGAAGCATGGCCAAGGACACCGAAGATCCCAGCTATGCCTGCTGCCTCCTCTTCCTGCAGCCTTTGTCTTGGCACGCAATGTACTTATTAATTTGCAAGAGGGTACGTCATTTGCTTGTTCTTACGTAAGTTGCATTCCTGCTCCCGTCAAAGCAAGCAATCGCATTCATGTCCAAAGCACTTGGACATACCAGGCACAACTAACGCCTGCTGTACGTCCTCTTTTATCAGGGAAGTCAGAGCAAGGATAAGCTTGCTAAGGGTGAAACCGCCGCTCAGTGTTGCGTTCCTCAGGCATGAATGTTATTGCAGCGTTTAAAGAACAATAAGTTGCTGACATTGTTCCTGCAATACCAGGACATCTTTTATTAATGCATTCACACAGGGTATTGGCCAGCTCTGTCTAGCAGCTGCCAAGGGTTACACTTGGAATGCCGAAGAAAGTCCCATTTGTCTGCCTGCCTGGGTACAGATGTTGGACCTGAATTACCTCTCAGCACAAGGTCCCTCATTGTCGCCCAAAATATCTCTTAGTCACTTAATTCCTTCAGGCCACCCTCTGTACCTGGCCTTTAGCTAGCACATCCTAGCCTGCTTTTCCCAGCGGGAGCAGTGCTGCCTTTGAACGAGATTGCGCACAAGCTGGCATGGGAACGGCAGCGCTTGCACACCAGGCAAAATGAAAACGCAAGGATTGGGAAAGCCGCAGGAAGGATTATTTGAGCTTATTTCTAATGTCCCTTTGTCACAAGCTGGCTGAGCTGTCCTCTGATGACTCTCTAGGCTGAGTCCAAAGTCCCCAAAATTATTCTGTTGGGGTCTGAGCGGCTCAGCCTGGCTGGAGTGCCGGAGGACCTGTCCCGGGAGAGGCCCTGCTCTGGGTTTCCTCCCCTTCGGATGCTTGCTGCAGCCCTCAAGGGCACACAGCGGTTGAAACAAAACCACCAAGCTCTGCTGGAGCAGTTTTTAAGCCCCGGTGCTTTGCTCCAGAGGTCTGGGAGTAGCGCTGGGAGCACAGCAGCACCGGCACACCAATTCTTTCCTCAGTTTCCTCACTAAAGCCAGGGATCTTCTGAGGTTTCTCCGTGCCTGCAATCAGGCACAAACACATGCCCATTCGGTGAGTCATCTTGTCTTCCAGCGACTAAACTATACAACGAGGGAGGGTGTAAATTATAATAGTAATAACAGTTTGCGCTACCGCTGGAAGATTTCAAAGTGCTTTCTAAGCAGTTTTCCTTATCAGGGTTCCTCTGAGAGATGGCAATCGTACAACTGATATTTCATGGTCATTTTTGTCTATCTTTTTAAACTACTTGCTGCTTTTTGGCACTCCTGAGACCCTCCCAATTTCTCCCTTCCCCTGGCCATAATCAATGATCATTTTCAGTTTGGAAAATTATATGGTGAGATGCACTGTAGTGAAAGCAAACTGGAGGCATAAAATACCCATCTGTTTTTTTACCGCAACCTGCCAGTTTTAAAAACATCAGCTGTTGCAATGACTGCAAAATAATCATCTGCCAGGAAAGCCAGAGGAGCCAACTCCACCTGCTTAAGCCCTTGGGACTGCTCAGGTACACTCTAACAGAAAATGAGAGACAGCTCAAGGAGGCAGATGCTGCTGTAGTTTTACATTCTATTAATATTAATTTGGATACTTCTTCAGTCAGTGTTCTTGGCTCTTCAGCTCTTCTCTCCAATGCCTTGTGTATGGTAAGAATGTATATAGGAGAGTGTAACTGAGAAAGTTATGCTACTCATAAATAGATTCTTACTTGAATTGGGACCAAACTAAAGCTGCTCATCTGAATGCTTGGGCTGTGTTTTGATCTGTGAATGCAAGAAAGATGGCAAAAGGACTGTTCTTCCCAGCCAAGAAGCTACTTTCCTTGCTGTAGATTGAGTCAGTAACCACTGAGGATTGTACTGCGGTCTGTCTGAAGGAGAATTGCCTCCTCAACCCCTTTTCCTTTGCATTTTAACAGCTAACTTTCCTTGCTTGGATCTTCTATTACTTTTTATGAAAGTCACTCAAATTGTAGAATACAGATGAAACAACTTACCTTCTGCTTGCTGGTTTTCAGGCATCAGCAACTTAGTGTGAGTGGGGAACTTGGAATTAGTGGAGCTTGGTTGGGACCAACACACAATTACCGTTCCCTGATGCTTCCCCCTGCTGCTTCCCCCTGCTGCATTCCCCTTGCTCTCTGTCCCCCATCTCTAATCAATCAAATTCACAACAATAAAGAAAAGAGAACAAACCAGCTGTTCACGGTGAAGTGTTGTTTAAATAATGACTCAATCAGATTAGAGGGTAATTTATTTATGTAATCATTAAGAAATAAATTTTACGGGAAGCACAGAATTAGTCTGACATGGCTCAATTCTGTCTTGGATATTGTAAATGGATCCTGTCTGCGGAAGAAATCAAATGAAATTTGTAATAGTACTTAATTCAGGTGTACGTATACATACTCATATATACATGATACAAAAAATATACTCTATTAATAAAGCTATTACATCTCTAAGAAAAACCCTCCTTACTTTTGATCATGTGTGCCATGTGTGTAGTATGTCTGTAAATATTGAAAAGTGTAAGCTGTAGGATTTGCTAAATGTATGCCAAGTGTGCTGGTTTTGGCCAGGATAGAGTTAATTTTCTTCCTATTAGCTGTGTTTTGGATTTAGTATGAGAATAATGTTGGTAACACACTGATGTTTTTAGTTGTTGCCAAGTTTTTGTAGTGCTTATACTAAGTCAAGGACTTTTCAGCTTCCAGTGTGCTGATGCACAGGAGGCTGGGAGGGAACGCAGCCAGGACTGCTGACCCAAACTGGCCAAAGGGATATTCCATACCATACGGTGTCATGCTCAGTATATAAGACTGGAATTGGCCCGGGGCGGGGGTAACGCTGCTTGTGGATAGGCTATCTATCGATCACCAGGTGGTGAGCAGCTGTTCTATTGTGCATCACCATGTTATCCCAGATGGCAGGGAGCAGTTCTTTCTCTAGATGGACCATCTACCCATAAATACCTATAAAATGGGCCTTGTCATTTTTATGGTGCTCATGCTGTTATAAGAAGCTGAAAATGGACACAGATAAGCAGCTATGGATGGCTAATTGATCCATTCATTTTGTTTCCAGTAGTATTTATCACATGATGTCAGACTTGTATAAAATGTAAGGGATGTTATATCTGTCTTCAGGGATAGATAGCACAACTGGATGAATTAGTAGTGACTGATACTGTTGGGTCATCATTTTTACTTGCATGTTAATGAAATGCTACTCCAAACATCTTTGTCAGGGTCACCAAAATATGTCTTGTTTAATAATATTTGAAAAATATGTTTAGCACTTTATTTTTTTGGACAGTGATTGACAGGAATGGTGGAATTTACTGTTAGAAACTAAACTAATTTTAATTCTGAATATTCTTTTCCATGTTACAGTACTAGCATTTTAAGCATATTTCAGTGTACTATGTATAATACAAATAGCATACCTATGTTCCCTCTCTGGAGTGTGGATCCTTTTCTCTCCATGCTCTCCACAGGTTTATCTTTATTGCTTATTTTTCCTCTGTTTGACTGTCAACCTGCCTACATGTCTGTCTCATCATATGGATTCTGCTGCTCTGTGTAACATGGTACCTAAAATTCAATACTGTTTTAAAGGATAGTTTGAGGAGACCTGTAGAGTTGCTGTTGCCTACCTGGAAAGTAACACAGAGAGAGAGTATGTTTGCCTGTTTTCCTGCTTTCAGGTTTTGCTCTCCCAGAGATTTTTTCCCTTTTGCTAACACAGATCAGGCACTTCTATTATTGATGCCTTTTAGTGCTGGGAGTTAAGAGTCTCAAATTCTGTTCTGGTTTTTGAGGACAGGGCTCAGTGGGACATCCTAAGCTGCACCGTTGCTACAGCAATTTTAGCTGTACAGTCATAGATCAAATTAAGTTGTATCTAATCTAGTTGTGGCTTCTAGTCCAGCTTGCTGCTTCGCAGGGGAGGAATTAGGAGCTGCAGGAAAGGTGAAACAGAGCATAGCTGAAGTCCACACCAAATTACCTTCAGCTAGACTGTCCAGTTTGTTACTGACCCTCCGGGCATTACACTAGAGCTCAGGTAGTGGAGCTCACTCCTTTCTGTCAGTGTCATGACCCCCACTACTGAGATCAGGGAGCTCTTACATATTTCATGTCGGAGCCGAGGTCTGCACTTGTCCTTGCAGGAATATGGAAAAAACAGGGGAAGATGAATTTGATTCAAGTGACTTGCCCTCAGCTGCACAAATAGACACTTGACAAATACTGAGATATACAGGAACACCAGAAGAATCATTTAAAGCTAATCCCATAATTTGCCTTTTATCCCCTCGTTTGATGAAACCTGAATTTGTCAGCTGTTGGCTGTCAGCTGATCAATCAGTTGGGTGTGTTGGCAATAAACCCATCACTCCAACAGGGGATTTGTAGCAAATTGATAGTGTTGAAATCATTTTATAGTAATGACAGGAGATATATATAAACTGGATTATCAAAGACAATACACAATAAACTGAGATTGACTAATATATCTTAGTTGTCTCCTTCATGGATTTCTTTACTTTCTAAAACATCCCAGCTAGTTGGAAAATACCCGAAACTGTCATAATGGCATCGTATAGAATTCAAATTTAAAAATGACTGCAAGGTCTCTCTTTCCCTTAAAACTATGGACAAAGATACTGATACTGTAGTGTGACTCTGCCAAGTAATCATACTGAGTTTATGTAAGTGTTTTCTTTTATGGGGAAATCTTGCCTGTGCTGGAAACAATAGCAAAGTATTTGTTAACTTTAATGGAAACAGGATTTCCTTCTTAGTTTTATTGTTAGGGTTTTTTTTTTATGGACAAGCTATTGGAAATTATATGAATTGAGTTGGTCTTGTATAGTACTGAATGGTCTATAAAAACAGACAGATACGTACCTGTGCATAGACAGTAAAGAGTGATCAGTGTTACAAGAATATCATCTGATTACATTAGAGGCTGGAAATTCAATAAAAGAGTGCTTGATATGCTAATAAATTCTTTAGACAATCCACAATGCTGCAGAATAAATCCACTGTACAAGATTTTAATGTACCTCCCTTTCCAATGGTTGGCTTTTTTTCCTTTGGGTAATGGCTTTCTTCATCTGTTTTACACTACATTCTCTTTTTGTCTGGAAGGAGAAAATTGGTTTTGCTGGCTTCACTTAAACCCTTGTCGTAGGATGTTCCCACCCCTAAAAAATAGCACAAACATTTACAGACCACAAAAATAAATATATATTCATGCAGAAAATTTCCACAATACTTCAGTTTTAAAGCTAACAATAATATAATTTTATCCGAACAGAGGTAGAGTTCCCAAATCACTACACTTACACGGTTTCCAGCATTGTATTGCTAGTAGCAAGTGATGCAAATGTTCATGTGATTGACTGAAGTATGGGTTGTTGTGTAATGGAAAGGTGATCTCGGTGATGGACAAAATGTCTCAAAGAAAGGAAAATGGCACGAGACTATGAAGCTCACATGATGTACAAGTGGGAATATACATGATATATGTGGTGAAATGATCCAGTTGTCATATTCCAGGTCCAAGATTCTTAAATGATTCTCCTCGGAAGCTGCAGTGTGTCTGGCAAAGTGCCGAGCGCCATGTTTCTCTCAGATGGGTTTACATGCCTCCGTCATCTTGGAGCACAGCTGAGGGTATGACGCTCTGGTTCCTGACTGCACCATGTGTAATAGGGTGCAAATAGTTCACACATTTGCCATGACGCAGTCTAGCCGTCTGTAGCTACACAGTATTCCCCACTTTCAGGGTTAGGGTTTAGTGGCTTTGTAAACAGATCCATATCACCTATAGTTATACTAAACTACAGTAATTCTTTTTCGTAGTGTACATCTTCAGCAAGGCCCAAGTACAAATCACTCCTCTTGCTATTTTGCTTTGTGCAAATGGATGGTTCATGTTCTTTGTGATCTGCCTGGTTGTTATTTAGGTCTTTTCTCTGCAGGTTTTAGTTCACTGTGAGATGTTCCGTCATGACTAGCAAAATGGGATGTTTGGCTCAAGACAATTACACCAGTGGCAAATAATCAATGAAATCCCATTGTGCTACAGGTGTAACAGGGTTGAAATCACTTCCCCTTTCACTTTTAAGGTGGATTATTTACTGTTGCACTGTCAATCTTCTGTATGATAGAACAGGCGTTTCATTTATTTTGTTTTCTCTTCTTATAAGGTCTAAGTAAGGTTGTCCATTACAAAGTTTACTGTGTCTCTACTGGAGTTCCTTAATGTGATCACATTTCAAGGAAATTGCATCTTGAGCCTTTGCCTTAGAAAAACCTTTCTTCTCCACTAGCTGTGTAGGCTGTATGAATATACTTAATTTAAGTTACTCTAGTGTTCACATGCCCCATCTTCTGTCTGTGGACTGTATAGGACAGTCATCAAAATAGCAAGAAACTGAACTGTTTTTTTTAAAGGCCATTTGAGTTTTTCTCCCTCTTAAAATAAAAGAATGATTGCAATGCCTACCGTGGTCACAGTTTGACATGTTGATGCCTCACATTTCTCTGCTGAAGCTGTGTTACTGTATAGAAAAAACCATGCCATTCCTTTTGGTCTTTTGAGAAATACAACTGCTGCTGTAGCCTGTTCTGAAATTAATTTTATAAATTTGCTTCCTATTATAAGGCTGGATACCTAAGACAGCAGGGGATATAATTAAAAACCCTTTAAAAAAAAATCATGTATATGATAAAGTTAACCAAGCAATTTCAGAAATATGGTTTGTGTAATAGAGAAATAATGAAGTGATGCTTGTAGAGGTCCATGCTGGCATCTCCTCTGCAGTGCAGTACAGCAAAGTTTAGAAAGACACATAAATAGAAGGATCCTTGGAAGACAAAAAGTATTCACTATGATATAGCCAGGGCACATTATTACTTGAAGGAGAGGGCAAAGGGAATGCTTCACTTGGCATGAAGGAGTGTAAGACTCACCCACACCCTTTCTTCTGAAATCAATAGCTCAACAGCTCCCAGTACTTGCCAAGTTAAGCCATGCAGGAGGTATAGAGATTATGTAATTCATCAACTATCTCCTGTTTTCATTACAATGGGTCAACACAGCTTGTATATAAAGTCCACTACAGGCCATATTTTCAACTTTATCTATAATTGCCTTGCCCTGCTATGCTCGATACTGTCTCCCACAGCTGGGAGCGGAAGGCTTGTATTTTATGGACTTGGCTTCCCTTAGAGAAGACATTGGAGGAGGTTTAAAACTTCCAGAGCATGGCTGTCACAGGTAGCTGAAAATGGTGCTGAAGAGAATCAGATAGGAAATGGAAACTTATCGTGAAGAACTGGCTGCTCCTGGGCACATCCAAAGGAACCGCCGCCTGACCAGGGTGGTTTTTGGGAAAGAGTGAAGAGTTAGTGCACGGTGCCGATGGATTGGTACAGACACCTGTTTGGCTTACAGGGACCAGGAGAGCACTGAATATGGGGCTTGCATTTTGCTGAGTTTCTCTTTTCTCTGTTTGTCATTTTCTCTTATTTTCAAAGTTGCCATTAAATAGAAGTAAAAGCTACTTTAAAGCCATATTGCCCCCTGCATTTATGTCCTAGTACTGCTCTGAGCACAGAGATGAAATAAACCAGGATCAGGCTCATATTTTTTTTTCTCTCCTTGTTACCCTTGCTTCTTCATATATCCCAAATAAGTGTGATCTGTTCAGCTGTGACCCACTTTTGTAGAGGAATTTGCCTAGGCTTGAGATCTGATAGCTTATTTGTAATGAAAGCTGACTGTTTTCAAAATCTCTTGTGTAGCATTTCTTTACTGTGTATAAAGATTTCCCTCCAGGGATTATTTTTGCTGTATTTTTTAAGGTCCTTCAAAAATGTATCCATTTGACAGTTATTCCATTATCTACCTCCTCCTGATTTTTTAAGAGGATTGTCTGTGTACAACAGTTATCCTCCTGAGTTTATAACTAACTTCTCGACTGTTTACTGGCCTTTATCTTTAGTATAGCCATAAAATAATTTCTAAAGGAAGTGTGCTCTCAGAAGTTTAATTCATCATGCTTATTTCTGCTCTTTCAGAAATGAACAGCTGATAAATTTGCTGAAGCAGACCAGTGTGATGCCAGGTTTATAGAGTGCTTTCTTGGAGCAGAACAATATGTTATAGATTTAGCCACAAAGTGCAATCTAAAAATAATTCTGCTTTGTTCCAAAGATGCTTGTGGATTGATTACTTTTCTCCTTCAGAGGTGATTTAAGCTATTAAAAAGTAGGATGAGCTCAAGAAAGGGAAGTGTGATTAGATCAGGTGGATTTTATCTTTATGAGCTTCTGGCTTTCTTGTAAGAATTGTTAGGTTTAGCTTTGAAATAAATCACTTATCACTTGCATATTTAGATAAGACTTTACTTTTGGCAAACAACTAATGTTGAAGTTTTAGTGAGGCATGGACATGAAAAACATGACTGTCAGGTAGCTTTAGTAAATGGTATTCGAGATGGAGCTGGAAGTGGTTAATGCAGATGTTTGTTTTCTTGGGCATTGAGAAGAAAACACGTTTCACCCAGTTGCCACGGTTTGCAGCCAGTCTAATAAAATCCTTTCAGAAGCTGAAGTTGAGATCCGCATCTTGTGCAAGGTGTGAACCCACAAGGAAACAGAAAGATGGGCAGGCCGTTCCCGAGCTGCCGGGCTTCACGGAAAACCAGCATGTTCCCGATAATGCGGCAGGCCTCAGTGATGCTCAACGAAGGCGAGGGGCGATTGCAGGGATCCGCTCTCTGGGGCTCCATCTCTCCTACTAGCCAGCTTCTGAGATGCCTCAGCCATGATCCCTCTGCCTGACCTCTACCTTCCTGCAGCATGCAGTTCCTACAACATGCTCTTTCCACAAAGGACAGCTGTTCAACCCTGCTTAACTCCTCTCCTGTCCACCTTCGGCCAAGACTTAAAAAAGAGTGCAATTTCTTTGCCCTTGCCTCTTCCCAATATGCGGGTAGTCAAGAACACCGGTGTCTCAGCTGGCTGTCAGTCAAGCCCTGGAAGCAAATGAGATTGTAACTACCGGCAAGGTCTCTGGATTAAATGCAATAGAAATCTGTCAGCAACATTAAATGAATTCTTGATGTTTTGTTTATTTTTTAATACAGTACAATAGCGGGTACTCTGTCGTGGTTTGAATACTGAATGCATACAGTAATTTAAAAATACAATACAGTCCATGAGTTAAAGTTTTTTAATGCTGTCCCACAATTTCAATCTTTAGCATCTCTTAAATTCTCTTGATTTAAGAGTCCTAACTCAGTTGATGAAGTTGCCAAAGGTGGGCTGTAGGTTTTGGAAGCTGGCTAGGAAGCATCTGAACTGTTTGGTGTGGGAGGTTTTTTGAAAAAGAGCAAAATCTCAAATCGGTTCAAAGTTTGTTAACATCAATAACTCAGAGGTAACAAAAAGTTTTCATATAATTTGTCATCATTTGGTGTTTCCAAGATGAACTGGGCACCACATAGCTGGCAATAGTGATGCTTCAGGCTGCCTGCAGATGCAGACAGTCAGTACAGTATCACTTTAAAAGGTTCTGTGCTTTTCAAGATTTCTTCATAACCACCAAAATTGTAAGTATGATAGTTCTATACTTAGGGATTGTGAAATAATTCTGAGATAATCCTTCACGAGGGATAAGAGGGGTGGTGACAAGCCAGAGAATGCACAGAGACTTGTGCTTTTGTCACCAACAGTGATTCATGTTTGGGATAGACCCAGAGGCTATGTCTGCATGGAGGACCTGGAATCACTGCCATATTTATGGGTCAAGAATTGTACTGGGGCCACGTCCAGAGGAGATATGGATTGCCGACAGTGCTCCCACCCTTTCTCTGCTGCCGCAGGAAACGGGGCAGATGAAGCACATTTAGTTCCCCAGTTTGTACAGTCCAGCAATTAGATGCATAGTGTGAATAAAACATTATCATTCTCATGAATGTCTGTAATTGTCATAATTTCATCTAACTGCTGAGTTATAGTTGGGAATTTAATAATAATACGTGTCTGATTTATTGTCCTGGCTGGAAGTCAATGGAAGACAACCAGCAGCAAAAATACGCGTTAGTATTGGCATCCAAAGAGGCTTTCACCAGTTGTGCTGCCAACCTGGTTTTCCCTTCTGAAGAACACCAGAGGTGTTCGAGCAGAATTTTTCCAAATCAGCTGTAGTATTATTCAGAGAACAGGAGAATTTAAGAAAATCAGTGGTTGGCTCAGTTGGCTCTTGAATGGGAGGTTACCTTGAAGGAGACTAGCAATGAGAGTTACTAACTCTGCTGCTGTGGTTAGGGCTGTTTCGTGAGAAAAGTTGTATACTAAGATTTTGACTAAAGCTTTTAGTTACAGATGAATGAGGTTATTTTATCATAAACTACTGATAAAGCTGGAAACTACAATGAACACTTGCATCGAAACCATGTTAGACAGGGGTATTTTCTTGTGTGGTGAAGAAGAAGGAATGGATTTTAAAAAATTTCCCTGTTGTCCGTGGTGGGGATTCTGAACTTCCATATGTTTAGGGAAAGGCTTTCAAAGATGAAGAGCTACACTACACAACTGGCAAACTAAACCACTTGCTCACACCCCACACGTGGACATGCTTTGGGGAACCTTCTTTGTTCTACTAAATGCTAATTTCTGAACATAGGGCATTTTTTTTGAGGGGCCAATTAGCAAACTGAGGGGTTTCTGTGGGGTTTATATTCCTGATCTCAGTTCTGATTGCAGGTGGAATTTCCTGTACGTTTCTTCAGAAGTCAAATGCTCTCTTCTATTTCAATGAAATAATGACCAAATGAAAAACATTCACATTTCCAAGGCGGCCAGCCAACAACATTTCTTACCAAGTAAAGCTTGCAGGTATTTATCATTCTTTGTTTCATCCTGATAAGGTTACTTGTATTTTGCAAAGCGTTTCTCAGTGGAGCAAGGACGCGGGTGCCCACTATCCCACCAGCACGGTGACCCAGAGAGATGGGGCTGTGTGGGAAGGATGTGGCCCAGCACCGTCTCCTGGCTCCCTTTGCTTTTCTTCTCGTCATCAAGCCCAGAAGTTCAAAGCCCGGCGCCGATGATGGTGCACTTGTTTTTCCTGCTGAATGAACATAAATGACCCAAAAAAGGGAATCTTTCAGCATAATGACGTTATCTGGCAGGGAGGTTGAGTACTGGGGAACGAGCCCATTGCAGCTAATGCCCTTGAGTTTCAATGCCCTCGAGTTTTGCCTCTTCTTCTCTCCCACCCTCCCAATAACAATGATGTAATGTATTCAATTAAGTGGTAACAATGTATGAAGCTGTGGTTATCATAAAATATTTACACCCCTGGAGTGCTGTAAACACACAGTGGAGCCCTAATTAACCATAGGTAGTCTACAATTATCCCATGGTAATTACCCTAATTGGAATTGGCTCATTATGGAGAATAGAATAGAATTTGTTTTCTGTTTAGTGCTGGAAAATGGAGTTGGCAATTAACTAAAAGCAGCAGCCGCTTCATCTGACTTAAAAAAATTAACTTGCCCTCTTAGAGCCTGTCAGTGTTCCCACAATCTGAGCAGCTTTACAAACAAAACCAATAATCAGATCCAGTTTCCAAAGCGCGTGTACTTTCATAACCTTGTTTCTTTGTCAGCATTATCAATGAATCGGGTGATTAATGACTGTGATGCACAGAGGTCCATAAAAACCCCAAGAAGGGCTAGCCAAAACACTTGGAGATACACAAATCATTTGCTCCATGAAGCTATTAGCGGAGCTGTGGGAGCAGAGAGAGCGAACACACACTTTCTTTTGCCGTGGGAATTATTCAGCAGCAGAGATAGAGAGGCTCTCCGCCTTGTTAAAGCGTGACAAGCAATATTTCTGACCGGGCCGTTCTTTCCCTGGGTGTTAGGAAGTCTTGCATGTGTAAGATCCTGGGCGGTTTGCAAGGGAGCGACCCTATGCCTGTGGGGCTGTTGCAGGCTAACAGGACCCCTTCCATAGCCCAGGGTGCTGGGCAGTCACCCCAACACTCACTGCCAGGCCCCTGCTAGCAGGAGGGGGCCACGCTTGTGTGCAGGACACTGTGGGTGTATCTGTGTGAAGCACTAAACATGGCCAGTGCACAGGGGTTGAAACTCCTGGCTCCCTTCCCAAGTGTTGCCAAGCGCTGGAAAGTAAGTCAGGCATGTTTACGTCAGGCTAGTAAACTAGTCCTTCTCCTCCATCGAGGCTGGCAGAGGAGCACAGGGAAGGAAAGGTCCCCTGCTGTCTGATACCATCCTCAGCCCAAGAAGAGAAGGGATTTCCAGACTAGACTCACCCCTTCCGGTCCAGTCTGCGGCCAGGCACGTGGCTCTGCTGCTGCTCAGCTGAGCAAAGGTGTCGCTGTCCCCAGATGCCCATCCTTGCCCCTCCTTCCCCACCAGCAGCCCTGAACCCTTACACCTGCCAGGTTCAGGGTGCGAAAGCATGGGAGGGCAGGAATGACTTTACCCATGGCTACTACGGGCAGGAGAGGTTCTGTAACTGCAACCTGAGGCTTGAGGACAGCACGCTGCCACTGTGAGGCATCTCCTATTTCTGTTGTCCTATCTGCACGTGAATGTAATGAAAAACCAAATTAAAAAAAGAAGTGTGGGGTGTTACAAAGTCCTGTCATAAAAATGTGTTTTCTAAGTCATAAATTAACGATTTGTTTTCTCCATCTGGTTTGCCTGACACAAACAGGAACAGTTTGCTTTCACTGAGAGGGGAAATGCCTCTGCTGAAACGATCTTGTGGAAATCGGAAGATGCAAGAAGACAACATTCAAGTAGCAGTCAGCACACTGCTACAAACAGAAGGAAAGTGCACACAAGGAAACACGGCTTGGAGGACAAACACATCTGGCACCTTACTCCCTACCATACAGCATGTCCTCAGCTGGTAGGTATGCAGCTGGTTTCCACAGTTCATGAAAACCCACTGTTTTTTGACTTTCCTTCTGAAAGCATGACCTGCCTCCCTTTCTCTCATGTCTGTTACTTTCAGTGTTGGCTCCTTGGGCTGTACTTTCCAGCGTTGCTTTTATTTTTTCCAGCAATTACACTAACTGTCACCTCCAAAGGGGAAACTCGTATTGCCAGTTAAGAATAAGGTTAACTGTGAAAAACCAGGAAAGGAAGAAGCTGGACATATGCCTGATCACCGTTTCTACAACACTTCGAAAACGGAATACATCCTTATGCTTTGGAGACACTGAATAAGTTGGCTTTAGGTCAGAGGGAATAAGGTACGTCCTGTATATTTACATTTCTAGATGTACATATCTTCTTTCTAGAAATCAAATCCATCTAAATCACTTTTCTCTGTTTTTCAAGTATCTTGAAATCGGATGCTAGCAAAAATTTGTAGCTAGATGTTATCCATTTGCCTGTGGAAAACGAGGTAGGGCTAGTTCATGGGGCTGTTGCTGAGGTTTTCTACAGCTGCTGGTGGCTTTCAGAGGACCTCGGGACCAGCAGGAGGGGAAATACATTGGCCTAGTCAGGAGAATTAACCTTGAGTCTTACCATGATCATTGCTTCTCCTCCAGCCTCCAACCAAGGAGTCTTGGCACTCTCATTTTTGGGGCTAAGGCAAGTGGAGTCATACTGGGGAAAGCAATGAGATTATAGCAAACAGCGGTTTTGCTTGTTAGGATCTCAGAAGGAAGATAAAGCCCAAAAAAGCATGAATCTCTGTGGAAAGACTAGTCATGGGGTGCATTGAAAAATTATGGCTTTCACAGAAATATTCTAAAAATTGTATTAAAAAAAGAATGCATGTGAAATTTAGCTTTTTGTTGTTCATTGTCCCTTAGCTCATCCATGCGTTTCTACCTCTTGTATTGTCCCTTATCTAAAGGAGCTTCATGTCAACAGTCTTTTCTCTGTCAAAATCTCCTTTTGCAGCCAAACATCTTCCAGCAGATCTCAGCGCAGTGTGACTGGCACGCGACACCCTGATCAGGCTCCCCAAGGGATGGAGGTCCCTGCCAGGTAGCTGCATTGCCAAGGAGAGCTGCAAAGTGGTCGGTCAAATCAATCCCCTCCTGTTGTGTTGTCCAAGATGTTTATGTTTTTTAGGAAGGAGCCAGTGCACTTAGTCTCTATTTTCAGGTTTGTGCTAGCAGCCTTTGGGAATTTACACTGAAGATGGAGGTGAAAGGACGTCTGTCAAGGTGACAGTCTGCATAGCCAAGATGGAGCTGGCTTCCCGGCCAGTACTCCCACAGGGACTGCAGACACACAGCTTATGAGCAGTGTGGATTGTCACAAAAGCCTAAACACTTGATGCTTTTTCTATTTGCTTAGTTTTGAAATACCCAAAGGTTTTTAACTTGGATAGCCATCAGTTACATTTTATGAACTTGTTCCCCTTCAACGCTGAATAACGTTTAGGGGGATGTAATGGCAAAGAGGGAAAACCAAACACGAAGTCCAGAAGACTGCTCGAAAACCTCTATAAACCAGAAAGGGATTTAGATAAAATGTCTAGGCAAACATAGCCTCCTTCGGGATTACACAGCAAAGGGCAGTGCCATCCTGAAATTTTCACACCACTTCTCTACAAGCTAATTCTGATTCCAGAAGGGACCTGGTCACCACAGCGTCACCCTGCCGTGGTTCGCTACCCTTCTTAAGCAGCGGGAGGTTATAGTTGCATTGTCGGTGTCCTTGCTCACTTCTCCAACATCCAGCGCTAGTATGGACATCTTTACGTGACACTGTATCGTGCTATATAAACGTAACCTTTAATATTTCTTTTGTTTCTTTTGAAAGAAATGTAACTGCCTAATAATTGCCAAGATGACATTTACGTTGTGGTTTTTATTTTGAAATGTAAATACAGGTTTCAGTTCTCTAGTAAAAAACACAATATTTTTAATGGGCTCAGACACATCGTTAAATCTTTTTAAATGTTACCACCGTATTCCCATTTTTCCTTAAGTTATTCATTTGTTCCAGTGTTCCTCCTTTTGGCAAGAAACACACTTGCATAAGCTGTTGGATCAGCTTTTCACTGATTTTGAGCTGAGTGATTTTTTGCTTCAGCAAAAAGAAAGAGCTGAGTAAAAGAGTTTTGAGTTTGGCAGATTTTCTCCTCCTTCAGGATTTTGGGTGTCCATTAACTCCAGCAGGAGTGGAGATGCCTAGAGACTTTGCAGCACTGACTTGCTAAAACGGAGATGCCTCTGTATCCTTGTCCAGCTCCCAAGGAGCTGTGCTGCTGCAGTGTCATTCCCACTTGTCCTCTGTTTCGCACCCCGTGCTTTTCTGATTTTTTTCGTTAAGCGCAGGCATTGGTTTCCTTGAAATGAGCAGCAAAACCTACCACTCCCTCCACCACAAACGTCCTACAAGATGTAATACAGCTAATTTCTCAGAAGTGTGCTTTTTATTTTTAGCAAGTAAAGTACTGTTAATCACTAGTGGGTGTCTTAGGTAAATGAAAGCCAACCTGGTGAGTGAATGAATGAGTGAGTGAGTGAGTGAGTGAGTGAGTGATGCCCGGCAGGTAGATTTGTTGAGTCCCTCAGTTGTTAGCTGACATTGCTTGCAGCGACTCCTTTCTGGCTTTGCTTGCATAGAGTACTAGGGAAATTTGTAACCAACAAGGAAAATATGAATTGAAATTATAATACCGCAACAGCTTAAGAAATGTTTAACTTGTAGGGATTCATTCTAAAGCAGTACATTACAATGGAAAATGAATTTCCCTGCAACAGACACTGCAGCAAAGCAAACCTTGAAGTGCGCTTGAAAGTTCTCAGTGATTCCTCTTGCGGAGCGTGTTGGATGTAATGATGGTGATAAGTGATTCACATTGCTCCGTCTCATAGACATCAAACTTAACTGCACAGCTGGCTCTGTGGGGTTTTGTAACACTTCTGTTCACCTTGGTACAACCAGGGTCCAGATGGAAAATTTAAATTCTGTGAGAGAGGCCATGTGAAAACTCTGTGTCCCTGAAGCCAAGTTCTGCCTCCAGCTTCTCAGGGGACAATTGTTTGATGCTTTCATCTTCAGGAGATGTCAGTCTTAAGGTGAGCTTGATTCCAGGCTTTAGACATCCTTTACAAGTATCCAGCCTACAAGGCAGGAGGCTAAAAATTTGGATCTGATCTGTTCTCAGCCAATAGCTCCCTTCTCTGTTGATGGCTGTTAAACATGGTCCGCTGGATGCAACTGTCTCAAAAAATCCCTACGCTGACAGTTGCTCGGAGCTGTGAAGGCAAAATGGGAAATACAACTCAAGGCATATTACTTACAGCCTTGTCCTAAGTCTCCATTGCTGACACCATTCTGGACAGTCTCTTGGGTTGTGTGGATCGTTGCTCTAACCCAGTGGGACTGTTCCGGTGTGCTGCCCTGGGTATACAGTCCAACTTCTGTGCATCTCCATTTCCAGGTCTAGAAAACAGCGGATGAGAGAGAGACACCTGGGCAGACTTCCAGGTCAGTGCGGAAAGGCGGGGAGGAGGTGGCAGGAGCAGAGGTTCCCGTCAACCCGTGGTGAGAGGGCAGGCTGTGCCCTGCAGCCGTGGAGGGTCATGGGGGAGCAGGGACCCCCCTGCAGCCTGGGGAGGATTCCAGGAGCAGGTGGCTGTGCCCAAAGGAGGCCAGGACTCTGGACCCATGCTGCAGCAGAGAAGAACTGCAGGAAGTTGGTGGAGGACTGTTTCCTGTGGGAGCTACCCCAAGCTGGAGCAGGGACAGGACAGGTGTGAGGGTCCCTCCCCCTGAGGAGGAAGGAGTGGCAGAGACACTGACCACAACTCCCATTCCCTGTCCCCCCTGTGCTGCTGGAGGAGGGGAGGTAGAGAAATGGGGAGCAAAGCTGAGCCCGGGAAGGAGGGAGGGGTGGGAGGAAGGTGTTTTTAAGATTTGGTTTTGTCTCTCATTTTCCTACTCTGATCTGATGCACCCCCCCACAGTGGGAGAAGTCGAGTCTATTTTGCCCGTGGCCTTAACTGGTGAGTGATCCCTCCTTGTCCTTGTCTCGCTCCATGAGCCTTTCCTGATATTTTCTCCTCTTCATCCCACAGTGGGGAAGAGTGCGCAGGCAGCTGCGTGGGATGTAGTTATTGGCTGGGCTTAAACCAGAGCGTATACGCAGGCTGAAATAACACCCCCTTTTCAGTTGCTTACCGTTGCTCCATGCAGTTAGCTGACTTTTCAAGAGGTTTAAGGATTAAGATATACTTTAGTTTTCAACTCCCTTTCTTTTTTTAGGTCTTGGTCACAAATGCAGCTTTATAAAGGCATCTTGTTGATATGATTCAGAACGCGTTTCACAAAAGCACTTGGCTCTACGGAGAGAATTGATTTCTTTGTCAGCAAGTGATTGACAGTCCAAACCCACATCATCTAAAAGGAGGTGCAGAGACAGGATCTGACAGTCCATCACAACAGACCTCTCGTGTTAGCGAAGTCCTGTGCAGGAATTCTGCACCTGGCTCAGGGATGGCGTTTAATCAGGTGATGAAGGCATGTGATGAGTGTGCCAGACAACGTGACAAAGTCGGCATGGGGAAACCATGGGACAGGCTGTTGCTAGAGCATCTGTCTCTGAGCGGTGCCTGTCCCTGGCTGCGGTGAAGCCCCTCTGCCCAGGGAAGCCAGGCACCAGGCACAGCTGCTCCAAGGCCCCGGCCTGTGGATTTGAAGGGGAGTACAGAAATGAGTCTTGTGATTGTGTGTGGGACAAGATGGGTCTGGCGCCACCTCAAGCAGATGTTTTTGGTCCCTGTTTCAGTGGGCTGAGCTGGAAAACAGCACCACGCCTCAGCCCCGCAAGGCGCTCCAAGCTGTGTTGTGTGTGTGGCCAAGTCCCATGGCAGTCGATTCCCAGTGCTGGAGTCTTCACTGGAGCCTTCATCTCAGACAACTGCTCAGAAACCTTGATGAATCATGTTACCAGTGCTAAGCACTGAATCATGCTCCTACCAAATCTGTCAGCAACAAAATTTATAGGTAAAAAATAAGTCGGTACACCTCTTTAAAGTGCTGGCAGCATTTTATCAGGGTATTTGGATCTTATAACCATATGAGCCTTCCAAAGTATTAATTCAATTGCACAGCCACCTTCTTATCTAATTTGCCCCTAGCCAGATCTTAAAAATGATTTAAACTTCAAAGACGACAGTAATCCCACATGCACAAAGACACTTGGAAAAACTATTTCTTTGAAATGTAACTGATTGCAAACTAGTGTTGATTGCCTGTGCTTTCCTTGCAGCATTAGCTTTTCTGTGCGCATGGAGTGCTCTTGTAATTTGTCAACTGCTACCACTACTAACTACCAGTTAAGCTTTCTCACATTAATTAAAAACTGTAATTAAATAACCCAAAAGCACCTCACTATGACTCAGTCTCAGAGTGTGCATCTGGCCCTTGTTTGAGATGGAAGGGGAAAAAAAAGTAAAGTTATGTCAGAAATTTCCGGGATGTTTTCTTTTGATTATCCCGTAAAGGCATTCTGCTGAAATGGTAATGGCTGGGAATTAAAAGAGAGACAGACATCTTTCACTGAGGTGGAAAGGACTGGCCAATCTTTCTGCTTATGCTGCATTTTCATCTTAGAATGCAGTACAGGACTAACAGATCATGAACAGAAGGTGCAAAATAAATATTCTTTTAAAATATCTTTTAATTATAGCCCTGTAAAAGTCTTGGTGAACTTTATATAAAAAGACTCCTC
Organism: Rhynochetos jubatus; assembly: GCA_027574665.1. Classification (NCBI taxonomy): domain Eukaryota; kingdom Metazoa; phylum Chordata; class Aves; order Eurypygiformes; family Rhynochetidae; genus Rhynochetos; species Rhynochetos jubatus. The sequence goes on along the minus strand of CM050649.1, from coordinate 52,701,625 downwards.
TCCTTGAAGAGAAGTGCACTCCACTCTTACTCTCCTGTATTGACATAAAAGGGGAAGATGAGCATTAAAGAAGCAGATTTACTCTTGCAAGTGGTTACCACTGCATGTAATAGCTGTGTATTTATGTATTTTAAAAGATTAGTGTGTAGCTTCTGAGTACATTTGGGAAAGAAAGAAGAGCTCTGTGCATAAGCTTTATCATAATGCACAAGATCTGTCTCCACTTATTGGATTTGGCCACTATTATGTTGTCTTAGTGACCACATAAAACAGGGAGGGTAGGATACCTCAACTTCTGTCTCCTGATGGAGATGACATACATGTTGTAGCTAAAGCTTTCTAACAATTAAACCATACTGATCGTAACATAAAGACAAGACATATTTCCTCATAACTCCCCATATAGATTCCATGAGAGCTGTTCAAAAACATTTGTTGAACAGCTGTTTCTGAAAGAAGAGTGTGCTAGTGAAATGTGTTTGATTCCAGTGGATTGCTGTTTGGAGTTATTTCTGGAGAAAAAAGTTTTCAGAGTGAAAAAATTATCACTTCAAAATACGCTTGGCTTTTCTATAAAAAAGAGGTTTGAAATGGTGTTTATTGAGCTGAAAGTTTGGAGTCATACAAAGTAATTTTTTGGAGGAGGCAATCTTCTGTGATAACTGCTGGCTTTAGAGCTCCATTATTTTGAAAGAAAAAAAGATGATCTTTTCCATGACAGAAATCCTCTTTTTATTGGCTCAAGATTCTTATTTATGCCTTGGTAGATGGATTTTTTTTTTCCCCTTGATCAAAGCAAAAAGCTAATTGCTTTGTTTATTTAACTTTTTTTTTCCTATGATGTAAATATTTTCTATTGAAAAATGTAACTCCATTATTAAGATACTGTGATCTCACTTGTGAAATTATAGAGTCATAGAATCACAGACTGGTTTGGGTTGGAAGGGACCTGAAAGACCATCTAGTTCCAACCCCCCTGCCATGGGCAGGGACACCCTCCACTAGACCAGGTTGCTCAAAGCCTCATCCAGCCTGGCCTTGAACACTGCCAGGGATGGGGCATCCACAGCTTCTCTGGGCAACCTGTGCCAGTGCCTCATCACCCTCTCCGTTTTGTCCAGCTTAGCCCAGAAGGCCAGAGATATCACCACCTCTTTGGACAGTCTGACGCAGCACTGCACTATCTTGCCATTAAGTTTTTCCTAACACTTCAGGCTTTGGGGAATAAAATAGGGGCTTATTCAAGGATCACCAGGTATGAGCCCTTGGGGAGCTGCCATGAAGAAGGGTGCCCGGGACAGCTGTCTGGTTTCTAAAGGAAATGATGACAGATCCACTTCAGTATCCCAAGTGTTCCTTTGCTGTGCTTTTCCTCCTGTGTGGTACTGAGCTAGAGGCTCACTTCCAGTTTCATACTGGACATCTACACAGTGAAAGAGCTCCTTAGCACAGACTGTGTCTGCGCCCCTCCTTCTTCCCTGCCTTCCTTTCCTGACCAGCCTGTACTCATGCAGAACCAGGCTCCAATTGTGGGTGCAGCATCCCACCATGTCACCACCATCCCAGTCCTGTTGTAGCCCTGCCACTGCGCCTAGACTTGTGTGTCCAGGCTTTGCATGTCAGCTCTGTGCAAGCGGTAGAAGAAAGACTCTGAATGAACTTTCCCTCCAAGCAGGAATGCAAAAGGCCCCCTGGGGACCTTCTTCCTTGCATATCTCTGTTTGCAGCTTCTCTTTCATCTCTGGACTTCCATCCCTGTTCCCCAGTCAATCTAGTTTAAAGATCTCAGAAGCTGAACAAAGGTGGCCACAAAATCTCTCTCTCTCAGTACAGTGGGTCCCCTCCCTTCTCAGTAGCCCTTGCTCATAGTCAGACGAGACGATGAAGGAAGCTCACTCCTTGCTAGTGATCCCAGCTGTGCAGGCAGACACTGGTCTGCCGATTGTGTCTGCTCCTTTCAGAGCCTCCCCCTGTGACTGTAAGGATCAACAAGAAGAACACTTGGACCCCTGATCCCCTCCTGAGGCTTTATGGTCGCCTTTCATCCGCTCAGGGTTTTCTGTGGCTGTGTCACTGGTACCTGTGTGGATGAGCAATCAACAGGAACAGTCTGACATCTGCCTGGGCTTCCTCTCTCTGCAGAGGCAATCTCTCTACAATCTATTATGGATCTGGGCTCCAGGCAAAGCTGTTCCAGCACCAAATCTGCTGGATTCATTGCAAGGTTGAATGATTTCTAAGATATTTCTAAGATTGTCAGGTGTAGCCATTTGTCCATTTCTCGCAGGCAGGAGTAGCTACACTTGGACAGGAAGGCAAAAGCATGATCCAAAAGTGGTGAAGGGGATTTTGATAGCAGTGTAAAGTGCTTCTAAATCATGTGCTTTCTGAGAAAATTATTTTATTAAATGGGATTACCTTTTCCAAATTATAAAAGCCATAAAAAGGTCATTAGAAAATGCAAAGCTGTATGCAACAGCTTCCGAGGCACTTTGGCTAATTTATGTGTTTATGGGCAGAGGTGAAGTGGATCTTGTCCTCACAACCATTGTTTTTCAGATGACCCAGTCCTTTCTGGAGGTTCTAGCCCCAAATACAGCACGTTATTTAATCACTTGAATGTTCCTGGTGGCAAGGACAAGAGTTAAAGCAAAAACATGTTGAAGCGCCTGGCTATTGAGCAGCCCATGCAGACTTCTGTTACGGGCTCTTTGCAGTTTTTCTAGGCATATCTTTAGGTTTTTTCTTGGTTGTTTCTCAAAATCCCTGCACTAAACTGAACCATCCCACTGATGTCCAGTTACTCAGTGTGTGTGTGTTGACCACCTTTGCAGATAGACCAGATGTTTGCCAAAATCTCCTCACCTGTGTACTGAAAAATATCTCTTCTGTGAACTGCTCAAAACAGGTGAATATACATTTAAAAACACATAGTCCATGGCCCAAGTCTCTTTCTAAATTGGACAGACGAGAGAGAGAAGACAAGATAATTGTCTTTTTAGAAGTCTGCGCTGCCCCTTTATAAACATGGATTCTACGTTTCTCTCAGTGAACAATCAATAGCAATAGATTCCAGGAACATATTCTGCAGTGGTACAAACTAACAATCCAGCAGACGCATCAATGGAGAAACACTGTAGGAAATAAAATCCTGTTTTGTTCTGTAAAAAGAGTTTCCTTACAAGGAAGACCTCTTCTGATCATCTCAAAAAGTGCTTCAGATTTCTACAAGTGCTCTGCGTGACGTATATTTGGTAACTTGCTAATTTTGCCTGCTGATGGCTATGCCATGACTAACTCACTGATCTGGCCAACTGAGCGGCCTAATATGTGGATTCGGGGCTGTGTGGAAACCCTGGATAAGGTAAGGAGAGGACAGGTTGAGTGAGATTCAAACGTCAGGTATCTACAGCTCAGACAAGTACAGCTTACCAAGGCCCTTTCGAAGCAACAGACACCCTGTGGGATTCACATTGCACAGGGTGAAAGAGATTGTGCTCTAGCAGCACCCAGGCCTCTGCAGATGTCGACATCTGTATTTGGTGAGTACCAGCCTTGGCAACCATGGAAACCAAAGTCACGGGAAGACCTTGTTTGGTCCTGGTTTTGCTGCTGACATGATGCATGAGGAGAGCCTATGCGGGAGAAGGTACATTCTGCTGGTCAAAAGTAGTTAGATCTGTGCTTGAAGGGTGTTGGATGTTAATTAAGTACATGGATTACAAAAGAAAACAATGAATGATGCTTGATGCTCCCAGGGTCTGAATTTCAACAAAGGGTTGGGATGGGGTCTATAGATGTTAGCTTCCTGCTACGCCCCAGGCTACTGCTACAGTTTAACAGTTGATAGGATTTGCAGAAGTGCATAAGGGCTGGTGTGGATGATTAGTTTTTGTTTTCTGATTCCTTTTTTTTCTAGGACTGCAAAGCGCCAAATGTCTTTATCAGCCCTCTCATGCTTAGTACTGAATCCAGTCAAGTACCTGTGCGAGTCAAGTCTGAGGGGAGGTTGCCCTTGCAAATGCAAGGCAACAGGCAGGGTGCAGGGGAAGGCTGACACAGGCTGTTGTATGTATCAGCTCTCCATTGTAGGTGTGGAAAGACGGGGAGAGCTGCCTTGGCACTCAGGTCCCATAGTGGTTGCCTGCTTGCCAGTGCATGCTCCTTCTTGCTCCAGAGAAAGATCAGAGGATTTTGGCTCATGGGCTGAGAAGATTAACACTTGAATGAGGAATCTTTCTGTTGGTTACTCAGTCCCAAAACTCCTACTGGAGTAAGAATGAGACCAGATATTCTTAATTTTTTTTAAAAAAATGAAAGCTTTTCCCTATTTCTCAGAAAAACAGGAGATGATTTCATCTTATCATAATTGCTAAATTTATTTTTAAAATGGGAGAGTGTCAAAAGCTGTAATCTTGCACGCCTCCTTTAATACGTAACATCCTGATTATAGTGGCCCTGAAAAATTAACAAGTATTCAAATAAACCCTAACTGAAAAGGATGCGGGGCCACCATTATCCAGCCTGTGTGACTCATTAAAGTGAAGGGCGAAGAGCACAGCAGAGTTGTATTAATCACTTGGTTCTGCTACAGGAAGAAAAGCATTCGTGTGATACTTTGTTTACAACATACCATATGCAGAATTAGCTGATAGTCTCACAAAGTCTCTAGGGACGCTGAGGACAAAGAGACATCCCACTTCTAAATAATTTTGGGAGGTTCTTTAGTTAAATTTTGGTTTAGACTTTGCATTTTGCTTGATAATAATGTGCAAAAAACCTTGGTTTTTGCTTTTTTGATGAAAACCAAAAGCTTAATTTAGTGTTTAATGGCTTCTTCCCGCCTAGATTTTAGAATATGACAAAAACTCACATAAATTGGAAAAGGTCAGGGGAAAAAAAAACCAGCCAAACAAAACTCCAAAAAACTTATGATGAGGTTGAAGACATCTATTTTAGAGCAAGTTTTTGGATGAGTTAACTTGAAGATGCCCTTTTAGAAAAATCATATGGTATTGGCTTAGTTCTCATACCACAGGTGGCTGTGCAATTAGAAAAAGAAAAACAAATGGGTGAAGTAAAACTCTGGTTGTTCAGACTCTCTGAAGAACACTTGGGAAAGAAGGGAAGGGAAGGGAAGGGAAGGGAAGGGAAGGGAAGGGAAGGGAAGGGAAGGGAAGGGGAAGGGAAAGAGAAAAAGAGAAAGAGAGAGAGAAAGAAAGAGAAAGAGAAAGAGAAAGAGAAAGAGAAAGAGAAAGAGAAAGAGAAAGAGAAAGAGAAAGAGAAAGAGAAAGAGAAAGAGAAAGAGAAAGAGAAAGAGAAAGAGAAAGAGAAAGAGAAAAAGAGAAAGAGACCAATCTGAATGGAGAAACAGATCAGAAGGGATATCAGAAGATAAAAAAGTAGCATTGTTTCTGATGATATGTGGTCCTGGTGTATTTGGTGTTTTTACTGATTCCAGGATTTGCAGCTGATAAGCCAATCATGCAGTTAGGTTGGAGCTACAAATTGTGTTTACGCCAGATAGATAGTAAAAAAGGTCTCTAATAGGAAATTTGGTCAGCACTGAGAGCAAAGGATGTGACAGGAAAGTACTGATAGTCATAAATTTTATAAATTACCATCCAAAAGAGTTTACCTGCTCCAGAGTAAGACTTACTGGTAATAGTCATTGCCCATTTACAAGGATCTCAGAGAAGATGGTTAAAGCCCTGGACTGTGTTGGACAAACATTCATGTGGCACAGAACTGTTCAGAAGTGAGGCAGCAGACAGAGAAAATCTCAGATGTGGTTGATACTACAAATCCAAAACACAGAAGAAAAGAGACTTGATGCAGGAAGAAGGGATGAACTCCAAGCTGATGTTACAAAACACAACATATGGAGCTTCATATGCTATGGCAAGCACCATAAACTGAGGCATGGGCTGGCATTTGGAAAAATTTTAATATAGTTTGATTATTGTTGTTGTTTTTGGCAGGGGAGCTGTTTGAAACCCTCTTCCGGGAGCCAGCTGGGACTGATTACTCTGCAAAGCCATACATGTTCAGCAGTGCAGAGCAGCTAGACCCAAAACCACTTGTGGAGCAGACTTCTGCCAAGGTCCCTGGCTGCTGGATTTCCTGTGGTAGAAATCGCAGGATTCCCAATCTGAAATTGCTGTATCTTGGCTGGAGAGTGTTTGGATTTGTCCACACACTGCCATTCTCACCTTCAATAAACCAATGAAAGGCGCCATTGGAAGATGAGACAGCGAGTTGTTGTCAATGTGGTCCATGGCTTTTCTGTCCGTGTTGTCAACAAGATTTTCAATTAGCGTCAGTTGAGGTAGGGGGGCCTGTGATGTTGAAAGATAATTTTTCATTACAATTGTGATGACAATCATGGATTTTTAGCTCATAATGTGCTCTTAAAATTAACTCTTAAACTTTCTCAGAGGAGATAATCACCACCTCTCTCCATGGTCATGTCCTACCATTGCTCCTTTGCTGCCTGCAACTTTTTCTCTCGGGTCTTACTGTTCAATAGTTAAGTTAAACTCTAAGTCTTTTTCTCTATTTGTGTTCAGCTTTGCAAAATACTTCTGCTGTTTCAGACCTGAGCAAGTATTCATGTTTCCGAAAGCTTGTTTTTTTTCTCCATGATATAAACTGACCTAATAAAGAGATTGCCTGTCTTTGCAAACTGTGTCTTTCCAGCAACACAGTATCTTTAACTAATTCATCTGAACTGCTCTGAATTTTATAATTTATTCCAAACTTACATATATGTTACACAAAAAAATTCTAGAGTGAAATTTATAGGTTCATTATAGGGTGATTTTTTTCCTACCATGCTGAATTATTGAAGCTCAGAAGTATGGGTTCACAATACATCTTCTTTGACTTTAAGACTTGTGAATTATTTTGGTGAGTTAGATTTTTGTTTCAATACATTAAGTTCATGTTGAGGAGAAAAATTGTTTGATAACAGAATTATTGACCCAAACTTAAGACACTAAATTAAATAAGATTTCATAAAATGACGTCTTGTTAACGTTTCTCTGTCCCTTAACCCAACCTTCAGTAAATCACAGCTGCAGCACTAAAATGTTCTATAGCTTCATGCTATCTGTGAACTAGCCAAAACTGAAAACTGTGAATGTCTTCTAAGGAAATAGGATTTCCTTTGGTCCCATTTTCCTACAGAAAGGTTCTTTGGCACATTTCCCCTGTTGCATTTACAACTGCAGCATTCTAGCTCTTTCAAGCTCTGTGAAATAAATCAGCTATCAAGAGGTGAAACATCTGTCTCCTTTATATACAGTCTGTGAGAGAGCTCCTACTGACTTCCTGCATTGTCATGAGGAAGCATTTATATTTTACCTTCTTTAGTCAAGGTACAAACATGTCTTAAATAATGAACACAGGGAAATAACGTCAACAAAAAGTGCCCAAAAGATTTACGTAAGCTGTCATTTGAGCTTCTGGATCATGCAGATGTAACTGCTATGGATAATAGAAATATCTGTCATTTTAGCTGTCAACACATCTTGGCACTTTTACCCAGTTGCCCTTTGGGTGCCCCTTTTGCTTCGGTACTTTGACTGGTCTTGCCTTACTACCTTTCGCAGGCAAAGTTAATGGCTGTGATCATTCCTTTCTACTCACTTCACATATTCATTCTGACTCAACTTTTTCTCTGACTCACAATCTGTTTCTATTTCCATAATTATGAGTGCATGTGAAACATGCTGGGCTAATGCGAAATGGCACAGACATCAAAATGTGTTATTCATACCTATGTGAGTAATGCCCACTCATTCTGTGGTACATGGGTATTGACTTGACAGCACCTTCATTTCCTGCCTCTTTCCAATTATTCAATATCTTGGTGAACCTTCTTCCACACTAATGGGGATGATTCCTCTTTTTCTTTCTTATGTCAGAATGAAAACCCCTCAACATACCAGGATTACATCTTCAACCAACTTAAAAAAAAATATCAGGAAAAAGAGGAAAAAAAAGTACTTTAGGAGTTTTGATAAACAATTAATCATCACAGGGAACCAAATAACGACTTCCTATAGTCTGCTGAAAGTGCAGGAGTTCCTGTGAACAAAAGCTCATCACGGAGTTAGAAGTCACGTGCATTTTTAGCCTTTGCCAAAATATTTCTGTAAATCTTGTGTAGCAGACATCAGAGCAAAAAATTACATATATGCCTGAAACTAACTGGTTTGCTCAGGCTGTAGATCTGGTGCATCGTGAGGCACACATTTTAGTGATAATACGTGCTACTGCTAAGTCGAGGTCTGTAGCTGATCTGGAGGAGTTGCAAGTGCTTGAAGTATCGGAGCTCTGTGGTGAAAAGTCTACTGTCCATCTACTGAGTAGATTCTCCTCTTGGACCTATCACACTCTCTGCTATGTGAGATGTAAAATTGTGGGGGAAAGTTTGAGTAAACTGTACGAAACTCCTGAGATATACCTCAAAAATCCACAAAATAGAGAGAGTTAGAGGAAGGAATATTCTTTTCTGTATTAATATCTGTGAGCAGAGGCGATCAGTAACGAGAAGAGAGCTACAAAATAACCATGACATTATCTATTACTTTAAACATGACATCAGGGTAGCAAATTTAGATTTAGACTGGACATCAGGAAGAAATTCTTCACAAAGAGGGAGGTGAGGCACTGGCACAGGTTGCCCAGAGAAGTGCCCTGGCAGTGTTCAAGGCCAGGCTGGATGAGGCTTTGAGCAACCTGGTCTAGTGGAGGAGGCAGGGAGGTTGGAACTAGATGGTCTGTAAGGTCCCTCCCAACCCAAACCATTCTGTGATTCTATGAAATTGCTGTTTTGTTTTGTTTTTACTGGTACATTATCACATATAAATATGATAAACCTGGAAATTTCTACTTATAGTAATAGTCTACTAATACTACTTTTATAGATAGATATAAAAGTGTGACAAGTGTAAACTTTTAGATACCTTCTAGGAGGTCATGGACTTGGCGATTATTTTAGAACTGCAGAGTTAACTCTTCCTCGAGCTCTTACTGAGTATCCAGAAACCTGGCAACAACTCTAATTCAATTGCTTGATGTTTAGTGAAGAATATCGGTAAGACAGACTGTGTAATCTACAATGCTGATACACACAAATTAACTTCATCACATGCAGTAACTCAGGTTCTTACCACAGATGGAATCCAGGTGGGAACAAAAAAAAAAGTGACATGAATAAAAGAACTGATGTTCAGCTGGTCTTAAAAATGCCAGAGTCTGTCTCTCTTCTGAAGGGGAGGGATTTTTGGTGTGATTTTACATACCCAGTTAGTCAGAATTAGAGGAAAATCTGGAGTTGGATAGCGTAGTAAGTGCTGAGGTTTTATTATTTAAATCTTTTTGCTCTGTGCTGTGTTGCCAGGGACAAATACATTGTATATTCTGGAGAAGCTTCCCTGTAGTCACTGCAGCATCATACTGAGCACAGGCTCCAGAAGCTTCGCTCATAGGAGGGTTGAGTCTATTTGGACACGCTGGAGATGAAACATCTGGTAAATGGGTGTGATGCTCTGGTTTTCCAGCTCCAAGTGGGTGGATCATAGGGTGTCACTCTTGGGTATAGTGGTGGAGGTGGGGGAAAGAAGCCAAAAAAGAACTTGATTGGGCCAGGATGAAACCACATTTCTTCACTGGAATGTTGAAAAAGTGACATCATAATGCAAATATTATAGGAAGATAAGATTTTGGCTTTGTTATTTCTGTCCTCTTTTGTTTTATTGCAAAACATTTACTTTCTGGAAGGTTGGGGGATTTTTGTTCATTTGTTAAAACATTGTTGTTGTTATTAACAGTAATTACCATCCACTGCAGTATTTTGTCTTGCTCAAAATTAACACTAAGCAAGAAGTCATCAGACTTTTTTCTTTCTCCATTTTTTCCTAGTCGCATGCCTGTTCCAATTTGCCATTTGCTAAACCCACTTTCTTTTACAACAGCTGCACAATCTGTACAGAAAGAAATTTTTGTTTTAAGACTGCTGTTCTTTAGGATGCACTAGTAACTGACAGCAGCTTGCTTTTTCAGAAAATGCTTTGAATAACAGGCATCAGTGAACACAGATGCAATTAGTACTTCAGTGTAGCGGGCATTTTACCACACTTATGAGTAATTTTCTGGATTATCTGAACGACCTGGAGGACAAAGTTTAAAACTTCCTGTGTGGGGGGTTTTTTTGTTTGGTTGGTTATTTATTTTTTTTAATGCAGGATATTATATTTTGTAGGAGAACAATGCAAGATACGAGATGCTGATTATACTGGTAACTGAAGACGTATGAAGCACTTGAATATTCCAATTACCTTCTGACTCACTGAAACTTGTATACTCTCTGTGGACCTCCTAATCCATTCAGTAAGAAGAGTAGAGGTTATAGATATCTGGGTAATCAAACTGAACTCAAATACTTCATCTGGCTTCAGTAACATTTCTTGCATTTCTTACTCTGGATTTTCAATTTCTTGTTGAGAAAACATCTTGCTGGAAAAAAAAACCCAAGCCAACAAAAAACCCTCAACTGTGAGACCTAGGTTGAACAGATTCTCCTAATTGTGTTTTTTACTACGCAGTAAGGTTGATATTTTAGCGCACAGAGCAAAACAATCAGAAGGAGATGCTGTTGATGCCTGTGCATCCCTTCATGCCCTTTTTCTGGGACCCCCTAGGGGGCTTGAGCACTGTCTTCCTGAGATGTTGGCATTCACTCCGCTACCCATGACCTTGCTGAACGGTCATTCTTGGCCACCCTCTGTGGTGCTGTCCCACAGCCTCTCCCCGTGCTGCCTGGACCCTTGCGCTCCCTCCTGCGGCCCCAAGGCAGCTGTTGGGAGTTGTCGGTGCTCGGCCATCCTAGGGGACACTTATGCCTCTGGTGCCAGGAGTAAAGCTTTCCACCCCACCAGGGCTGTTTGCTTACACATGCTTTTCAGGAGGCAGGTGCAGGGGGCTGACAGCCTTCCTGAGGGGTCTTTTCATAATATTTATACTGCTGCAATCTTCTTTCCGACTGTGGGGTACAGGGAGCTTCGTACAGTAAGTGTAACCTAACGCTCTGTGCTGCGTGTGGAGTGAAACCTGTCTCCAGGCAGAAGCTCTGCTCGAGCGCTGGAGGTGGGAAGTGGGCTGGCTCCGGACATTAACCAGGGTATTGGCCATTTCTTCTTCTTTCAATATTTTCTTTAATGTTTGATAACATTAAGCAGAGTGCGGAAGACACTTAAGTGGTGCCAGTGACTTCGCACAGGAGTCTGGTAGCCAGTTCCCAGAGGGACTTAATCACTGCTTTTAGCTCAGCAGTGATGACCGAGTTTGACGGACTGCTTGGGCTGTAAATTTAAGCCCCAGTGTCCTCTTACTGCAGCTCTGATATCTTTATTCTTTCTGGCTTGAAGATGAATATGGACAAGGTCACTGACGAATTCACTGCTTTAAAAGGGCCAAAAAAATGTTGTTTGCTCTCAAAAGGTTGTTAAACTGTGACATCGGTATTTGGGAAGTTAGCGATAATAGGACCACGGGAGAAATTCTCTCAGTCAATGGCAGCTCAGAAAACGACCAGAAAAATTTTGTCTTAATTTAAGACAAAACTGAACTTATATCTGTGTCAGTTTATAACAACACAAAAAAGCTGACACTGGCAGAAATTGTACACTGAAACAGAAAAAGATATTTCTGTGGAAATACCCTTAGAAATGGTTGTTGTGCTACTGAAATTCCTTAGTAAACTGCGGTTTACTAGGGAAGATTCCTGGACACAGGTCAAGTCTTTGCAGATAGATACTATTGGTCATTAAAGAAAAACGTAGCTTCTCTGAAAGAGCAGAGTGACATTTTGGCTGAAAATACCATTATTTTAGAAGCTTGAGTGACTTCCCACCCGCTTGGCTCAGTATTCACTGAGGGCATGCGTTTAAATATGCATTGCTTTAGAAACTACTCACATTGCAGCTTTCCTGCCCAAATGAGCCACTTGAAAAATATGTTTCATCTTCTGGAAACAGACATCTCACACTATCGTTGCCTACATTTGGCAATAGGTTTTGAAAGATGATCTCTGACTATCCTGTTATGTGTGTTTCTCAAGCTCAAAGCATGTTTGTCACTAGACATCTCTGTCTCAAAGACGCAGTGGCTTCTCATAATTTTACTATTTTTTGTTCCACTCTTACCACTTCCAACAAAACCATTAATCAAGTGAAGGGAGAGTTCGTTAGTCTAGGAATTCATTTATGGGTAAGCTTGCTCTTGTAAGCTCTTAAATTGCTCACTGTAGTAGACTGTCAATATAATATACACATGCAAGAAATCAGAGACCCTCTGGTTACAGTCATAATTTCCTCATTCAAGAGAACATGTGAGAGATGTATGTTTTACAAACTGTATGCTTATAGATCTGACTGGTCCTTTGGGCTATGGAATCCTTATTGTACAGCTTGCACATTCCAGTGAAGAGTTTGTATTCCAGATACACTGCTTCTGATGCCTTTTAAAGTCTTCGTCCTCCTGTTTCACTTCACCTCTGCCCATCGCACCAAAGACAGCAGCCATCACATCGTATATGCATGTGTTCCCATACTGTTTCCTTTACTACACATTGTCTTTCATGGCAGACGTTCAGGCTCAGGAGACTTGTTTTGCTGCTTTCATATTCTGAATGGCTTGAAAGGAGCAACGGCTGAAAGAAGAAGGGTCAACAAGCTAGATTCAAAAAATAGACTGGTTGCTGGCATGCTGGAGCATCCAGCTTGTTTTTGACATACGGTACATTTTCATTCTCCCTGGTGCTTCTTTATTTCAGACAGGAGCTTTAGTATTAATGAAGATCAGATACTGAATCTATTTGGAAAAAACACAACGGGACTGTACTGCATCTGTTATCTGAAGTAAAAACCAAAGTCAGAATTTTAATAGAGAGTAAATGAATATTTTTGAATCTACAGAACAGCATGTCTCACTTGTCAGTGCAACTGAATTAAAGTTACTGTTACTACCTACGCTGTCTGATAAGAGCATGGTGTCCTCTCTCTCTATTCGACTGTTAAGGTCCATGGAAAGCAACTGCCAGCCAACACAGAAAACTATGGATTTCCTCCTAATCCTGATGATGATGTAGGTTTGGTACAAAAATAATTGGCTTTGCCTATGCTGTAGCAGGAATAAAGGAGAAACCAGTACTGAAGAATATTGAATAATACAGCAGCAGGGTTATACGTGTTGATTAACATTTGGTGCCAAGCACAGGAACTCTCATGGTTAAATGTGTATTTACAAAGGAGTATTAACCAGATGGTCATAAAAAGGAAAAGTACTGTACTGAAAAAGAAAACAGCTTGGATTGAACGGATGTGAGTAGAGGCACACACCTTCCTCAACCTGTAGCCTGCCATGTAGGTAGAAATCGCATACTGATGGAAGGCCCTGCTATCTAACTAATCAAGCACATATAGAAGTGGAGCAAAGAAACTGGAAATGTTCTTTGTAAGCACTTATTTTCAGACAAGAACACCACTGCCCATACGCCGTTTACTGCCTGGTCTTGGTATTTGAATGTTGGAGAACTAGAACTGTGTGTTGGGTTTCTGTGGTGGGGTTTTGTTAGCGGGGGAGGGTCTACAGGGGTGGCTCTTGTGAGAAGATGCCAGAGGCTTCCCTGTCTTCAAGTCTGACCCATCTCTGGCCATGGCTGAGCCAGTCAGCACCTCTGACTGACATGTTTCAGAGAGGGAAACAAAGAGAACTGGCAAAAGGAGAGAGGGGTGGGATGTGAGAGACAGCCAGGCAGACCCCCGGGTCAGTGCGGAAAGGCGGGAGGAGGTGGCCGGAGCAGAGGTTCCCCTCAGCCTGTGGTGAGAGGGCAGGCTGTGCCCTGCAGCCATGGAGGGTCATGGGGGAGCAGGGGCAGAGTGTGAGGATCCCTCCCCTGAGGAGGAAGGAGCAGCAGAGATGATGTGTGATGGACTGACCACAACCCCGCCCCCCTGAACTGCAGGGGGAGGAGGTAGAGAAATGGGGAGCAAAGCTGAGCCCAGGAAGAAGGGAGGCGTGAGGTGAAGGTGTTTTAAAGATCTGCTTTTATCTCTCATTGTCCCACTCTGATGTGATTGGTAACAAATTAAATTGATTTTTCTTCCCCAACTTGAGTCTGTTTTGCCCATAACTGGCAAGTGATCCCTCCCTGTCCTTCTCTCACCCCACGAGCCTTTTCTGATATTTTCTTCTCCCCATCCCACCGGGGGGAGGAGTGGGCGAGCGGCTGCGTGGGGCTCAGCTGCCGTCTGGGCCTAAACCACGACAAACTGGACAGAAATGATCCTTGGTTCTGGAATCACATTAGCCTTGGTAACAGATTTGAAACTTTTAAATGAAAATTTTCCTCTGACCAATGAAGAAAAGCCATTGATCCAAGTGTCTGACATAATGTATTAATATTTTCAATGATCCTGTCTCGGCATTATGCACAGATCTTGCACTTGACTGAATGCAGAACATCATTGCATAGTTTTGCTTCTGAAGTAAAGAAACAAAGAAAAATGTCTCCCAGAATACACTGCAGCTATTTTGTCCCATCAAACATTCTCTCAAACAGGCTTCTGAAAAATGGGCAGAGTGTGCACAGACTCTGAAGTGTGACCGCGCTTTGCCGTAGTTACATCCAACAGAGAACTGAACTCCTGAAGTGAGGGGAAGTCTCCAGGGGAATTATCTTGAAATCAGCTGTCAGACTCTTAAAATTTAGGTTTTAATAGCCTACCAATACAACTGATCATCTGATCAGTTTCCAGCAGACCATAGGATAAATTCAGCAATGTTGATGGGACTCTTATTAATGACAGCCGTGAAAGAAGTATTCTAAATTCCAAATATTTTGATTTTTCTTTGAGTTGATAAGTGATCCCTCAAGAACTATTCCTGTTATTCATTAAGGCATTGTTACCCAGACTGAACTTTCCTGTGAAAGTTTTTGTATTTTATAATCTTGATAGTGTCTATGTCTGACCTTGACTACGGTGTTGTGACAGCAAAAGTGGTATGCCCATGGGACAGGTGCTTTTTTAATAGTAGTCAAGTTTTGAAACGCACTAAAAAGCCAGAAGGATGACCGCTAAATCCTTAGCTTGTCAGGATTGTACCTTCTCCCTGACAGGCACCTGCATTGTATAGCCATCATTTGGAACAGCTTCTCCTACCTCTGTGCCAAATATGACACTGATTTAATTTCAAAGCCAGAAATGCCAATCTCAGTGTGTAGACATTCAGATCAAAGTAATGGCACAGTCCTTGGCAATCTGAGACACTAATGCTATTGCCAGGAATATATAACACATAATTTGGGAAACTGAACCTGAAGTACTTGGATGAGGAGTGTCGGTAACCTCTCCATGTAGGTAGTGAAAATCAGTTCCGTTGTCTCCTTCAGCACTGGCATCTCTCTCCCAACCATTGTCTCTGCCTTTGCGTATTACCTTTCTTTGGAGCTGTTGACTGCAGGAGGTAAGAAAGCAGTAGCACTTTATTCCAGAAGAAAATCTTCTTTGCAGCCACTACGGGCACCTTGTCTTTCCTCAAGTGCTTTGTCCATGAACTAAGCAGAAGGGGTGACAACAAAACAGATACAGTATTTGTTGTTGGGTAATTGTTTGTTTCCCTTAACAATCCTGGACCGGGAGTCACCTGGAGGGATAAATGATTGTGTCCACGCAGAGCTAGGTTTAGGACAGAAAGAAAGCTGGGAAACCAGAATATAAAGGAATATGAGCTAAGCAAATCGGTGTCCTGCTCATGATTGTGGTGAAGGAGGGTAGAATTTACCACATCTCTCACTTAAAGGAAATGATTCTCTAGCACCAAATCTGAGGGCCAGAAGAAACAAACAGAAAAGACAGTAAACAAAAGCAGAAAATGTGTTCTCACCCCTGTTTTACTTGTATTGCTATGCATATAAACACAGCAAGCATGTTGGCATGCATTGCAATTAGAACCTCATTACAGTGGAAGGAGACTGTGGGGAAAAAATCAGTCAAAAAGATCAAATTCCATGAAAGACAGAGCTAAAACCACTCCTAGAGTAACTGTGAAGGTGTAAGGATAGATAAGAGTATAAATACTCCACAGGTCTTCCAGGAAATGGAGGGGGAAGGATGTGCAAAAATAATCAAACCAACCAATATTTCACAGCCACAGTGCCTGAGCCGCTCTTTTTTCACATCTATCTAAATTGCAAAGCGGCAGCATCTCTTCCTTGCCTGAACAACAGGCTGCTTCCAGATGGCTGACTTGTGTAACGCTCTACGAGACACCAAGTCGAAGTCTCAGACTTGCAGAGGAAATACAAGAATAAACTGACACCCAGAGAGGAGAGGAAGCGTGAGGGTAGCCAAGAACATCCGCTCTGTTGCTACGATCCTCAGCCCCTCATTGCTTCCTGACCCCTGTTAGAACTGACAGGAGCAGGAGACAGGGAAGTATGATGGACTCCACCGAAGTCACATACATCTAACAGCTTAAGCAAATTTTCTTTTCTTCCTATGCGAATAACTGTAACAGTGCATCTCTTCTGCAGTATGAGGTACTCTTCCTGATATTTTTTGGTTAAGCCTTTTTCTTCCTATTTTCTTTCCTCTTAGTCCTGCCCTTTTGCATCCTCCGTGACCTCACTTCTCTGTTCTTCCTCCCTCCTCCTCCTAACACCTTTGTCCGTGATGTATGACTCCACCGTCTCCCCTCCATTTCTCTCTCCCAAACCTTTCTCTCAGTTGGAAGCTTTTCAGTGCAGGGAGGGAAGGGTGGAAGGATGCTGTTGTGAATGTACCATCCTGTCCTCATTTTTCTCCACTGGGTGCAACGGTGCTTTTTCCTGAGAGCTGCCCAGCTGTGGTAGGTCTGATGTCTTCTCGTTCTTTGTTCCAGGAGGTGATAACTCACATGTAGCTCGGTGCCTGCACTGCGATAGCTGACCAAAGTACTGACTAAATACTGACAAAGAAGTCAGACAGTCTGAAACCACTTCTGAACAACCTGCCCTCCTGGCTATGCTCCTGCATCACTATTTTTGACAGGAAGCACAGTAGTTAAATGCCTGTGTTGGGAAATCAGGGAATCCTATAGAGCAATGATTTCCTTCAGTCTTGCTGACACTTCCTAATCAGTTCACAACAAGTGAAAATGGAACATATAACTTACACAGGAGAAGCAAGAAAATACATTTTCTGCATCCTGAATATTTCTTTTGAGCTCTATCCCATCTGTCAATGTCTCTTTGATGTGCAGATACGAGAGTCTGAAATTTCCTTAATCTGAAACAATGATTGTATTCACTCTTTTACCTACAGTAATAGAAGTTCCTATCTGCTGATACAAGGAAACGCATATTTAGCTCATTATATGTCAGGACCTCTACAATATTTATAGTGTCCATGTTTTCCAAGATCTCCTTCTCCATCCTATGAGCGTGTCTCAGATTCCACGCTCAATGTTTATGACTGTGTTAAAACATATGCTTGTTCCAACAAGTTTATCCTATCAGTCTATTCAAAGTCTGCAGAGAAATATTAGTTTGTGTAACTGCTATGTTGCAGCATTATTTACCACTATTTATATGGAAATACTCATATGCCAACACATTTTATGTACTTTTTCTAGGCCTGCAAGATGTTGAATCTTTGCGCTCACTGAAAAAAAACTATTCATCTAATTTTTGTGCCCCTATCAATCTACTCATCATCTTTTCTTTCCCTTAATATGACACATTTTACTGGAATTCAAGTCACATGAAATGGAGTGTATATTCAGGTGTGAACTGCCAACTTTTTTTTGTAATCTATCATTTGATATAAATAAAAGCCTTGTCTCCCGAAGTGATCAGTCATGTCCCACCGGGTTTTGTCCTACCGTCGAGCACCGTCGTAACTCTGAGCCTTTGACAAGAAATGGTTTTGCATTTGTGAGTTCCTAAATAGAGAGGATGAAATCTCTGGCTGAAATCCCTCTCTTTATCCCAGAGAAACGTGCTAGGATGAGAGCTCCTCACTCACGTAAGCAATTCCTTTCAAATCAGTGTGACATCCAGGAAAAAAGATGCTTTCAGGAGTAGGCAGTGGGCTGTGGTCAGCCGTAAAAGCAGCTTGCTTATTCATAGTACTGTTCAGCCAGAAGAACTCCGAACACAAACATGAAGGCAAAATTAAGAAAGTACAAAATAAGAGCAAAGCATTGATTGAATAGTGAACTAGACGCCAGCCTGTGTCTAATGAATGAGGGGCAGGCCTTATTATAAAGGTATTTGCTTTTATTTGTCATGTTTCAGAACTTTAATGGTCATCTCATGTATTTTTTATGGGAAGAATATATTTCTTTCAAAACCTCAGGAACTCATCATGTGCAGCTGCTTTTAATTTCACTGGGAGCTGTAAAAGCTCATTACCCTCTAGATTTGTCCTTCAAATGTACTTAATTAAATATATAAAGAAGATACCCAGAAAGTCTGAAGTGGTTGAGACAGAACTAGCACCAAACCATCTTTCCTTCTCTTTTTATCCTAGGAATAGTTATGAGTGGGGTCAATTATCACTTTGAATTAAACTAATTGCACAACTTCCTCGGCTGAAGTGGGCTGCAGTAGGCTCAGAGTATTACAGCATCGTGTGTCCCACTTTCATGTCTCCCACAATGATCCTTTGCCTATGCAGTGATGGGGTAGCGACGGCACTGCCGCAGCTATTTCAGCATTAGCTCATAACAGGCAAATGGTAACACAATGTTTGTGGCAGCTTCACAATTTCTTTAAACCACCTTTATCATCTGCATGAAAATGGCCCGAATTTTCAGCTCACAAACAAAGTACTGATCCATTCTGTGCCCCACATTTTCAAGACATTGCATAATTCTCTGGAATCCAGCCACAAAACCTTTCCTTTGAAGAAATGCTTTGTGGAATAACAACATTCACAAGCAGGGCTTGCAGGAATTGAAGTGACCAGCCTCTCTGGAGTCCCCTAGCATTGCCCCAACAATAAACGCTGGGATAATCATTATTTTATAGTCACGGAGAGCTCTGTAATCTTTCAGGAATAGAAATGAAAACACGGCGTCCCTGCCCCAGATAACTCACTTCAGTTGCAATGCCATGAAGGAGGATGGGTAACAAGCCAGAACAGAATAAGGAGATTTTGGGAGGAAGCACACACTAATTGTGACAAAGTCACACATGCACTGAGGAACTATATAGCTGTTTTCAGAAGAACACGTAGCTACTTAGCGAAGGGCTTGCAGAGCAGGGGACAGAGAGAAGGAAAATATTTCTAGGAAAACCGTAAAAGCAGGATTCTTTGGTTTTTTGCTGTCAATTTTCTTGAGGGCTTGAAAGAAAAGTGGATCAGTGAGGAAAACCATGAGGGTGCAGAGCAGCAGATCATCTTGTACAGGAGGTTCTGAGCACGGGGCAGATCATGGAGGAAATGGGCTGACAGGGGAGCTGCAGCTGCAGGTACGTGTGTGGGTCTCGCTGGTGCAGCAGCAGGCCCACCTGCCTGGGGTGGGCACTTCCAGCTCCCAGGGTTTCCAGGGATACCATGAAGAGATGAAATGGCACAGCAGGACCAAGAGGTCATGAAGACTTGGGGATTATTATGGTGAGAGGCTGGAGGAAGTCACAAGCCATGAGAGCTGAAGGGTACTGCAGAGGGGAGAGAAAATAAGGGTATCACAGTAGCACATCACTGATAACGTGGTATCTTCCAGTCTGGTTGGGCATCTGGAACTAGCTGTCCAAACCCGACCCTATTTTTCTTAATTTACTTTTTCAGCTCTTGTGAAATTTGCCTCCATTCTCTTCCTCCCCACCACCTTTAAAGTACTGCTGCAAGAGCGTTTTCCTTCTGCACACACTGTGAGATAGTCTTCCTGATTTACCTTTTTCATGTCTAATCTGCTGTCTGCAAACCTCACCTGAAAAATTCTCTCTCAGTTCTTTACCCCACCACTTAATTTTTCCTTCATCTTGTTAATTTTATCAAGAATATTTTGCTGTCAAGCTCACTGATAAACCATTTTCAAAAGACAATACAGAAAACACAGCATTTTGTTTCATCTAGTATGTATTCAATGGATCCTGATTTCCATGGTATCTGTCTTAGTTTAATACATAACTGTCAAGAGACATAAAAACAAAATAAAACCATGTATTTTGAGTAAGTAAAATAAAAATACTCATCTGATTCAGAAAAAATAGAATTTCTCTTCATAAAGCAATTTAATCCGCTTTTTGAACTTTATATCAGCCATCTGTCCCTGAAAGGTGTTACTTGTTACACATATTTCACTCCTGCTCAGTTTTCTGAGCTTGTGATCTTTGTTTTCTCTCCTTGAGTCTTTGGTATGAATTCACTGCGAGGTAGAAATCTTCCTACCTATTTGTCCCATGCACAGGGGAAAAAAGTAAGAGTTATCTCCTGGGAGATCACAAAACGCTGTGCAGGTAAGAAAACTGGTTTGTGCATTGTAAGGTAACTTGAATATCTTTTTCGTGATGGAAACGCCAGACAGAAATAATTGCCTAAGAGTGCAGCAGCTAATGGTGGATTAGCAAGAGGCACTCAGCGCTGAACTAGTAATGACCTCTTCTCTAGGATGGCAGAGCTGGCAGGACATCAAAGCCCATTATCCCCACTGGTAAACCAGAGGGAGACACCAAAGCAGACAGACGCTCCCTGTAATGCCTTGTCTATACTATGTATATTGATCTCTGTCAAAATCCTCTCCTCTTCTCCGTGTCCAGTCTGCGTGGGCTGAAGTTGCATTGAGCAATCCAAGGTACTCAAATTACAAGAAAAGCCATATTGACAGAAAAGCCACTTTTGGCTTTTTACCCTAGCTATAGTAATGACAAAAATCCCATGGGTTAGGCTCTGGGGGTAGATCATAGACACAGACATCGAAAGCGATAAATTCCTGTACATGCAGGCACATTTTGGAAAGAAAGCGGAGTCTGAACTACGATGCTTCTGCTTTTGCTCTACCTGAGATTCCTATATCTAGACCCAGATTTTCTGCTTCTCTGGGCATTTGAGGTTTCCACCCATCTCTCTCAGAGTTAGGAGCCAGCAGCAGTTCTGAAAATGTAGCCTGTGGTGAAGTCTTGGTCCTGAAAGGGAACTTTTCCAAGATGTTATCTGATGTAGCTAATTCTGAGCACTCAGGAATTAAGTGCTAAAAATGAGATGAATGCATTTCCTGGTGAGCAAAATGGAGAAAACATTTAGCCACTTCTGTAAAATGTGTTACAATCTGTGAAAAGCAGCATCTGGGTGATTAGGAAAAAAAGACTTTCCTTCTGCAGTATCAGTGAAACCTCCAAAAGCTCTAAATAAGGTTTCCTAAAAGTTGTTTTATAGGCCTTTACTTTCATTTAGATTTCAGTGACCTCCCTTGAAACAAAAAAGTCAGAAGTTGTAAAATTAATTTTTTATCTTTTTTGGTGTTTGCATAAATGCAAGGGGAGGACAGTGAATTAGGAACCAAAGGTCGATCTGCAACCTCTGTGCTTGTGTCCTCTGTAAATACGCATTGCCTTGGGTCACGTTCACACCACATACATTTTTCAGTTTGATTTTTGTCATGAATTTATGTGCTTTAACTGTTACCTACTACCCTTCTACATACTGCATCCCCACAGAAGTGGGGATTTCAAGAGAAATACTCAGCACCCTGGGCAAGGTTTACATGGTGGGCTCAGAAGGCAGAAACCTGTCTCTCACTCCAGTTAGCATCTCTTGGTCTGAGTGTGATTCAGAGCACGTTCAGGATTGTAAGACGTACAGCAGCAGCAAAAGCCGGACGGCCACTCCCCACCCACTGTGGCTGCGCCCAGACTGGCGTTTCCCCTGTGTCCCATTGCCACCTGCCATCTGTTCGATGTCTCACACTTCTGTTTCCGAGCTGGTTATACGTGCTGAGGGATGGGAGAGGGCAGCAACGTTGCTACAGCAGCTGCCCTGATGCAGGGAGTCGCGCTGCAGCGCTGTCTGAAAGTCGAGCATCGCCATCGATTGCCGCGCGTCACCGTCGGTATGAAACCATTTGTAACACACAGGCTGGCCTCTGTGGCTTACATCGTGCGTGATCTAACTACACGTCAGTTAACTTCCTGAAATTGAAAAAAAAAATATGTGGGAAGAAGAAACCCTGTGAACATCTTCTCTACGTATCGCAGAGGAATCAATTTCAGACAAGCACGAGAGTAGTCCATTAACATTTGTGCAGGTCCTAAGCAGTTACACCAGTATACAGCTCGATGAGATCTTCTGAATGAGTAGATAAATAATAGTGCTCTTGAGACACATCATTTGCATTCAATAATAACTAGAAAACTCCTTAGTAAAAATGGCCAGTGGGAATCCAGGGATGGGAGTCTGCTCAGAAGACAGCATCCTGGAGGTGGGGCTTCCACAGCTGTGACCTCATTTAAGGGTCTAGTTTAAGAAGAGATTAATTATACCCCCAAAATATCTGGTTTTTCTCCAATGACTGCAAAAGGGGCCAGAGGTGAGCACTGAGCTGGGGACATCCACATTGTACCACTGGGCACAGATGAATCTTCATATTGTAACAGTTTATTACTGCAATCACCTGATTATTCTTTATATACCTCATTATATTAGGTTAGTCTCCATCTCCCTGTCACAGTTTCTTACGGTTTTAGTTGTCAGGCATTTGGCAGGGCTTTACGCTGAATTCTAGTGCTTTGTATCTCACAGCACTGGAAGCTCCTGGGAGTATATAGGGGACATGACTAAGCCTCTCCTATTATTCAGGTGGGAAAACATATGGGATGTTTGTGTTACGTGCTAGATTAAAAATTAGATAATTAGAATAATGATGTTCTGTCCTTTTGATCACTGAATATTCTTTAAAAAATCCTTTGAAGTTTTCTCTCTTGGTTCAAGCTTTCTTTTGGGGGAACAGCTGCACACTTTCACCACTTCTGGGCTGGCATTACTTACCAGTCCCTGGCCAAGAGTTCCAAGCCAAACACCACGTCCTGGTGGTTTCTCTCTGGAGAGGACATGGATCTTCCAGGTGAAGCTGTAGTGAAGAGGGTTAGTCTGGATCTTTCTAAGGTTCAGAATGAAAGGTTGTGTTTTTAACATCTCCAATATACTGTCGTTTCTCCTTAGGTAAGCAGTACTACTCTCTACATTCAATACCTTCTAAATCTTATTGCTTCATTACTCTTATCTCAGACGGTATTTGATCCAAGTGAGCGTCAGAAGACTGCTTTGAAGACTAATTGGAGATAAAAAATATTTTTTTTTAAAAAAGACTTTTTATAGGCTGTTTTCTGGATATTTCCTCGAGAAAGGAAAAAGTATTTTTATAAGCTATGTTTTCAGAGTAGTTCAGTTGCTGAAGGGTACTAACCAGCGCACATTAATTTGCAGTAACATTTTGAAGCTTTGGAACAAGCTGCTCCCTGGATATTTGTGCCCTGGTGAATATTGCATAAAGGAAAATGAATCAGAATTTTTAGAAGATTTTTTGTAGATCCTGAGTGCAGCACTTTCCCTATCTATTACTGGCTGTAAAACAGATCTCAGAGGTAACTTGGCTGCCAAGTGTCTCAGGATTATATTAGCTACCTCAGTGGTCTGTTGTGAGAACACGGCTTTTTTAGAAATGTAGCTTTTATCGTTAACTTGCGGAGGGAACAGTCTAAAAGCTCTGAGTGAATGACCCCCTGCCAGACATGACTCCTGATTGCTGTGAAGGGTGATTTGGGATGGAAAGGGTGGTGAGTAAGACAGGAAAGAGAAGCTGAAGTACGTATTTCCATTATAAGCTGGTTCTTTCTGTGGAAGACGTGATGCTATAGAATCAATACAAGGCAATGGGAAGACATTTCCAGTGCAAATAAATCCTTCCCAGGGAAGACCAGTCCTGTCAAAACTTTCTGATAGTAACTGTGGTTGCATTACAGTATTCTGGAGCTAGAGTGATGCAGGAATGAGAGACGGGGCATGTGAAACATTGCCTGTGCACAGTTATGCCCACTCTCTTCTAGGAATCCTGCATTCATCTGGACCAGATCCTGGCTACACTTGGGTCACTTGCTGTATGGCACACAGCACAAAGGAAGATGCATTGTCCCTGTGTGGGAAATACCAAAGATGTTAACCTGTGGACTTCTGCTGAACCAGTCCTTCCCCACTCCAGGTTTGAGGTCTTTAAAGAATGTGGTTCTTTTAGATTTTTAGATCATCAGGAAACCTGTGTGGTCACAGCCCACTGAGATCTGTGTGGGAAAAGCAGGATTCTTCTCACCTAATTTATGATGTGTCTGACTCTGACGTAGATAATCTGCATCTGCTCCACTCACTGTAGACTCCCTTTGAGTCAATGAGGAGGAAGAAACACTTTTAGGGCATGAATCATCTGATGCATTTTAGACATTTACATTGGAGTTGGATCATTTCCACCCTAGCACTGCCTATTTCCTCTCTATTTGATTATAGAGAGAACTTGGCTCAGAAATAGATGTCACCATCTAAAGTTAGGTAAAACGAATCCCACGCAGACAGCCTGTTGCAGAGATGCTAACTGAATGGGAGATTCAGGCGTATATTTTTCTCATGGTGTTCTGAGGAGGAAGCCTAGAAAAGGACTGAGAAGGGGGTGATGGCCATGTTCTAGAGAAATCTATGTAAGGGACAGAGAATGGAAAATATGAAGATGCAAAGAGCTGGAAAAGGGGATAAATACCGCATTAGAGATGACTGCATTTAGAAATTGTACAGAACAGCCTAATCTGAAGCTGACTGCAAAGAGCTGTAGCAAAATCTCATAATACTGAGTAACTGGATAATAAAATGACAAATGAAAATTAATGCTCCTAAGTGTGAAGTAATGCAAATGGAATAAAAATAACTCAAACTATTCATACACAATAACGGACTCTAAATTAGCTGTTACCATTCAGGAAATGCACTTTGTGGATAGCTTTCTGGAAGCATCAGCTCAGTACTCAGGAAGGTCAAAAGAATATATGAAACATCAGGAATTACTGAGAAAAGGATGGAGTAAAACCAGAAAATTTTCTTACGTCACTGCATAAACTCACCGTGCTCCCACAGCTTGAATGAGTGTACAGTTCTTCCCTGGTAGCCTCAACGCAGATATAAGAAAGCTAAAGATGAGATAGAGAAGGTCATCAAAGATATACAGCAGCACGACAGACTTCGGCTCTCCAGTCTGGAGAAGAGATGGAGAACAAGGTAATATGATAAAAGCCTATAAAACTATAAATGGTTTAGAGAAGATGAATAGGGAGTACGAACATGCAATTTTTTTGTCCTTGAGATTGAGGGGACATCCAGTGAAATCATCAACAGTGGGTTTAAAAACAACAGAAGGAAGCACTTTTTCACACTGTTCAAAATTAAATCATTTAACTCTTGCAAAAGATAGAAGAAAGATATTAGATGAAATAATGTATCCAGTTATGTATATTAAACATTATAGTCCAGTACAAATTCCTGAATAATCAGCTACTGAACAACTAACTGCTGGAAAACAGCATTTATTTTATCACTGCACACTTCTGTTATATCACAGTATACTTCTGTTTCCTATGCTCTTTCCTGGAATACTGGCTGATGAGTGCTGTTGAGTCCATGTTCCGGGTTAAAGGGGCATGTAACCTGATGCAGTGTGGCAGTTCGTGTGTTGGAGACTGAGAAATAGCCAGAGAAACACCTCGGAGGAGGTCTACACCTCGGAAGAAGAGGTCTGAGCAGAGTAGGATACCATTGTTGACTCCCTTGGGTAGAAGCCTGGCATAATGTGTGGCAGAAGCCTCCACTGAGAGGCCACCAAGATATAATAATGTAAAGTTATGTCCTAGGAAAACCTGTTAGATTTGAGGCAATGGGTGTAATTTACTGTTCTTTTTAGTTCATCATTATTGTGAAGGAAGGGATCTTTGGTTCAGATGGGGTATGTTCTGGGTAAGGTGGCCTTGCTTATGTATCGTATCAAAACCATCAGACTTGGTTGAAATAGGCTGTACTTTGAGCACCAAGAGCTCCGAGCAACATGGACTGCTGTTGAATGCAAAGCAACCAGAGGATTGCTTCCCAAGAAGTGCCAGATGGACTTTCCTCTTCGTCCCCTCCTGGAGTCACTATGTATAGCTCTGGACATTTAAAGGCTGAAGTAAATACAGCAGACTCAGACTCACATTAGTTTTTAACAGATCAACCCCCTAGGAAAGGGGTAAGAAACACTAGAAATCTGAGGACATCAGTGCATTTTTTTAATACGATACCAAAGAGGTGGATTCACAGTAGCTTTAGAGGAGTTAAGTTGTAACTGTAAATTTTCTCCCTCATTGTGGAGAGAGACAGTGGAAAGGCAGCAGATCTGTGTCCTGAGTCGCTTACTCCACAAATGTCCTTTACATCTTAATGATATAATTAGGATAGCTCAACAATGTGATTAATTAAATCACAATTCTTCTTTTGTTTACATTTTTGTCTACCCAGCCATGGATTCTCCTTTGCCTGGTATTAGCACGCGGAGTTGGAACGTAACCTCTTCTTACTGCATTCAGGAAATCAATTAGTTTTATTTAAACAAAACGGACATTTGGTTTCAGGCAGCCGCATTCGAGTGTGACTAGTAATAGTCATTACACTACCAAGGTGTCAAAAAGTGTTCTTATAGGCTGCTTTATTCTGAAGGGAATAAAGTAATTTAAGAAGTGTCATACCGAGTTTACTGAATTGATGGCAGTCTTCAGTAGGGGTTAGGATTGGACCCAAAGGGTCATTCTATGTTGAAAATAAAAAAATAAAAACAAAACAAAACAAAAAAAACCAAACCCAAAACACCAGAGGAAAAGGCATTCTGATACGTAATCAAAATCCATTTATCTGTTCAGAATCACATCTGCAGTGTCCAGTGATTAACATCCTTCCACAAGTTGCTGTCCTTCCCATCCCTCCCTCCCTCCATTGACATTCAGCAGAGGAAGGATGAGTGTCCTTCTGCTTTACCCAGTGCCTATGGCTCTGTTCACTCGATTCCTATTCCAAACCTTTGAAAACCAATCTTCCTGATGATGCAGCCAGCCACCTGGACTTTTATATTCCTGGTGAGGTTTGCAGGACTGGATTTAAACAATCTGAATTTCTAATTTATTTCAAAGTAGGGCAGATTTGGCTTGGCAGCCTGTGGGATGTGATAAACATGGAATTCCAGCAGCAGGAAGTGTCATTTCAAGAAGACGACAAATACTCTAAAGTTACCCTTTCATTTTGCAGTTTCATTTTTGGTAGATTAATAGAGTTCTGCTCACAGTGAATGACAGTCAAGGCCACGTAACATGGTAGTTTTGCCTTACTCAGTGGTAATATTACACCCTGTCTTTTGCAACCCTAACCTAAGAAAACTGACAGATACTTACAGAGTATTACTTCTACACTGCAGCTAGAGCCATCACAAACATCCACACATCAGTGGAGCAGAAACCAAGTCCCATCCATCATCTAGGCAGGACTGGTGGGATGAAGAACATTTTGGTGCAAAATCTTCGTGGGGATTAGCATGTTGTCAGTTCTTGCCTTCCAGTGTACCACAAGCAAATCTGCTTCTGTTATGCAACCATTTTATCAGTATAGTCTTAGAACACATCAAGAAAATGTTGAGAAAATAAGAAGTTTTCCTGGGGGATACCAGAGAACTTTGTTAGAAGCAACACAGAGTTTTACAGTTGCCTTGCCAGACTTGATCTTGAGAATTTCTGTTGTCTCACCTACGTTCTGACTTAAGCCCAAGACTCCAAAGCAAACCCTGAAACACTCTGATGCCTGCCTTCCGCTCTTCATGATTCAATAACCTTTATATATATAAACTTCTACTGCTTTTAGGATTTTTTTCTTGTTGTGGCTGGACTAACATAACATAAGCTCAAAACCCCCCTCACATAACTCAGTGCTGACATGGCAAGGGCGTTTCAGATACTCAGGTTAATGCACCTAAAAACAGTTTCTGTGTTTCTACAAAGAGCTATATATAAGTACAATGTTACAAATATCCATAATTCTAAATTATTTTCCCCTTTAAGTTTTTAACAGTACTGCTAATACAGATACTCTCTGTTAATACCAATTCCAAAAGAATGTTTTCCATGCTCTCTGGTTTGGTTTTAATGAAAAGCTAGAAATTGCAATCATTGGTCTCCCTCCTTGTTTTCCAGTAGCTTTACCATTCAAGAATAGAATCATAGAATCATTTAGGTTGGAAAGGACCTTCAAGATCATTGAGTTCAACCATTAACCTAACACTGCCAACTCCACTAAGCCATGTCCCTAAGCACCTCATCCACACGTCTCTTTAATACCCCCAGGGATGGTGACTCCACCACTTCCCTGGGCAGCCAGTTCAAACGACTGACAACCCTTTCAGTGAAGAAATGTTTCCTAATATCCAATCTAAACCTTACCCTGGCACAGCATTTCCTCTTGCCTATCATGTGTTACCTGGGAGAAGAGACCAACTCCCACCTCTCTGCAACCTCCTTTCAGGCAGCTGTAGAGAGCAATAAGGTCTCCCCTGAGCTTCCTCCAGGCTAAACAACCCCAGTTCCCTCAGCCGCTCCTCACAGGACTTGTGCTCCAGACCCTTCCCCAGCTCCGTTACCCTTCTCTGGACACGCTCCAGCACCTCAGTGTCTTTCTTGTAGTGTGGGGCCCAAAACTGAACACAGGATTTGAGGTGTGGCCTCACCAGTGCCCAGTACAGGGGGACAATCCCTTCCCTACTCCTGCTGGCCACCCTGTCCCTGATGCAGGCCAGGATGCCACTGGCCTTCCTGACCACCTGGGCACACTGCTGGCTCATGTTCAGCCGGCTCTCCACCAACACCCCCAGGTCCCTTTCCACTGGTCAGCTTTCCAGCCACTCGTCCCCAAGTCTGTAGCGTTGCAGGGGGTTGTTGTGACCCAAGTGCAGGACCCGGCACTTGGCCTTGTTGAACCTCATACAGCTGGCCTCAGCCCATCGATCCAGCCTGTCCAGATTCTTCTGCAGAGCCTTCCTGCCCTCAGGCAGATCAACACTCCCAGCCAACTTAGTGAGGGTGCACTCAATCCCCTCGTCCAGGTCATTGATAAAGATATTGAACAGAACTGGCCCCAGTACTGAGCCCTGGGGAACATCACTTGTGGCTGGCCGCCAACTGGATTTAACGCCATTCACCACAACCCTTTGAGCCCGGCCATCCAGCTAGTTTTTACCCAGGGAAGAGTATGTGCATCCAAACCATGAGTGGCCAGTTTCCCCAGGAGAATGCTGTGGGAAATGGTGCTAAAGCCTTTACTAAAGTCTAGATAGACACCATCCACAGTCTTTCCCACATCTGGTGAGCAGGTCAATGATTTTGAATTAAGCCTCTTATACATTTAGGTGCTTTTTCTGCTATTTTCCTTATACATTTAATCTCCCAGTTCATGTGGTTTGCATGTTGTTCAGGTGTTATTTCAATGTGGATAATTTTCCAGAGACACTTTCCACACTGTCTTCTACAGAGGAACTTCACATATGCACCGGAGAGGACCTAGTAATGATTAAGTCATTACTAAACCCTTCATCCTCTTCCTCCTGCCTCCCAAGAAGTAAAGTAACTTCATTGCATTCCATGGTTGTCTCTCCCTGAGTGCCAG
Source organism: Rhynochetos jubatus (assembly GCA_027574665.1). Classification (NCBI taxonomy): domain Eukaryota; kingdom Metazoa; phylum Chordata; class Aves; order Eurypygiformes; family Rhynochetidae; genus Rhynochetos; species Rhynochetos jubatus. Next base: position 52,671,869 of record CM050649.1, on the reverse strand, counting down.
GCACAGAGCAAATCGTTAATGCTTTTAAAATAGGAAAGCTGAGACTGGCTGGACTTGAAGAGATTGCAGCCTGGATAAATGGCTTTACGACCTGCCAGATCCAATCAATACTCATTTTTCCTTTAATATAGTTTAAAGTAAAAAAGCAACAATAACAAAAAAACCCCAATGCTCAGGGGTTTAATTTATCAAAAAATATGTTCATATTTTCCAGACATAGTATCTAATGTTTGACTCTCTGGGCGGAAATCAGTAACTGCAGATGAAGACATACTCTATCCAATGAGTCATCTTGTGCTTCAAATTCATATTTTCCTGTGAATACTACCTTCTGTCAGTGATGACATTTCCTACATGTCCCAAGACACTTCTACCTGGGCTTCCTGCAGCTCCTGGACAAAGCCAGGAAACATCCCACCTGCAGTTATCTAGGAAAAAGAGTTTGCTCTAAATGTAGAGCAGAAATGCAGAAACTGAACGAGAACAAACCTCTGGGCACGTACAGTCACCTCGTATTAAGAATGGCAGCACTCACACTACTGTTGTATCATAGCCAGTTCCTCTGCTACTACCTGTGGCTATCAGCTTCTAGGAAAGCATCATCGTCTTGTACTAGAACCTTAAATACATAATCCCTCCCAACACAACTTTTAGCTAAACTGAAAGTGACTGCAGGCTCCCAGTCACACTCCGTTCAACTTCAGTGACTGACCCAGCTTGCCAATTGGTTCGGATGACACAGCACAGCCGAAAAAAATATGAAGCATAGTTTGACTCATATTTGAGACTGCTGTGTCTTCTTCATGCCTAAACTGGGGCCCTTCTATTTGCAGACTCTCAAAAACTAATTGGAGTTAGGATGTCAGGGCCACCTTCAGCCGCATGTTTTATTGACACCAGCAATCACAGGCGCACCTGGAATACAGGGTAGTTCATTCAGTCTGGCAAACTGCTTCACCTCCTCTTCCCATCATCTAAAGTGCTGAAAGTAAAATTTAGTGGTTGGTTATATGTATAACACGGCCCCCTGTGTGGGCACACCAGTGTCTGCTACTGCTACCTGCTGAATTAATTGCTTATCTAGGGAAAGCTGGCAATCCTGTGGGACCTGTGCTTCTTCCACAGAAGGACCTGGATTTGCTCTGTTCAGGCAACAGAGTTAGTGCCCTGGGAATTGTTACGCAAGTACAGTTACACTTCAGAACAGATGTTCAAATCCATTTGAGAAAAGTGCCAAGGCACTTTTGAAATTCCTGTTTCAGTTTAATGCTTAACACTCTCTAAAAATGGAAGACTGACTCTATATTGTAGAGTCCAATGTACAGTTCAGGTACTCCGGCATGAAAAAGAACAGGTTCTGTCAGCTACCCACTCAATTTTCCCATGGCTGCTTGCTTGAGCATTACCAGCGTTACCTCTTCTCTCTCTTCTACTGCTCATGTAGGTGAGCAGTGAATTGCATCAGGGACCTGGTGTGGCCAAAAATAGCTGATTCATTTTGTCAGGTAATTTTCCACGCAGATCAGTTGTCTGCATTTGCACAACAGAGATGGAGAAGGGGGAGTGAGGAAGGGGGCCTGGGATTGTTTAAACTGCTATAAGCAACAGCTTATAGCAAGAGCTGAATGAGAAACCATAGCTGGAAATCTGTTCCACGGTTTTTCTCTACTTCCCAGCAAACGATGGTTGTGCCTATTTCTCTACTCAGATAAAAGCAAAATGGGGGACTATAAAAAGGAAGTGATTCATCTCTGCTTCCTGTGAGGATCAGCAGTGTTTTTCTGGATGATTTTTTGCTTAGCCTGAGCTTTGTGTGCTGCAGCTGCGAGACTGCCGAAGAGCTGCCCTAGGAAGTGCGTACTGGCATCAACGGTTCACAATGGAAAACAGGAGTTGATGCCAGGGTCATGTTCTGCTATACGGACCGTTCATTTTTCCCATCTGGAAGCCTGTCAACATTCAGTGTTCCTGTCCCTGCTAGGGTAAGAGTAACGCAGTTGACACAACCATGGGGCTGACTGCAGGAAAGGGAGAGCTGCCAAGGTATTTTCAGAAATCCCCACAGGAACACTGAAGGTATGTAACTGTACACGACGGTCTTGCAGGGAAGCTGCTTCAGCCATCTTCAGAAGCAGCAAGTCAGGTGAGGGTGTCACAGGCAAGCTGAAAACAGCCTTCATTTGGCAGTGGGCAAGGTCAGAAAAGCCTGGGTTTTTTTCAGTCCTAGTCCTTATTCCCTCATTGGCAAGGGTGAATGGAACAATGTTTGATCAGGTAAAATTCTCCATTCATTTTTATGGAATAAGGAATGCCCAGGAGCCAAAAGGCTTGTGTCTGTTCCCTTATAATCCAAGCACAATGAAACAGACTATACCCCATTGCCAATGCCTGCCCTGGGCAACAACAACTTTCTTCAGACTGAAGAAACTTCAGGTTTCTTACATATTGAACATTTAAATCCAAGCAACATACAAATGAGTGTGAAAGGTTTCAAAATTCATGTGATTTTCTAAGGGAGATTGTTAGGTGGTAACTGAGAGCGATTTTCTTGTATTTGTTTATCTACTATCAGTGTAATTTCATTTACTTCCACTGATTTTTCTCTTGATTTTGTTATATCTGATTTACATCTTTATGAAAGAGAAGAAGATCAAAGCAATGACGAAATTACTAAGAGTCACTTTGTGATTTATTCTTCTCGCTGTCACTAAAGTAGAACAGTTTCCCAATCAACTAGGACCTCTTTCTATAGGCATTAATCCGGGAAAGCATTAAAGTGCTAGCCCATGTCTCCTCCTGTTCAGGAAAACACAGAGCTATACCTAAGACAAAAATTGTTCTATTGAGCAGGACATATGAACATAAAACTAAGACACTTCTGCTACAATACAGGTTTTATCTTCACATTTCCTTGGTGCTTCAATTTTTCTTGGTGCTTTTTAAGCTAATTATTTTATTCCTTGGTCACATCAAAGCTCCCTCTACATTTACTTCAATGATTTCACAGATGCTGGTTAGAGGAGTTTTTCTTCTCAGAATCAAATGCAAAATACATTAAAAAGTAAAAATAAGTTACTGTAAGAAAAAAACGTCACTGAATTGCACTTCACTAAACATAAAAGCAATAAGAAAGAATGACATCAGCGAGGCAATCATTGTACGCGTTACTGTTCAGAAAAACCGCCTGCACATATAAAGGAGAAATAGTTTGATGGAATGGTACTAAGTCAGAGTGAAGTCTCAGAAAAGCTCAGATAAACATCATCCCCTTGTGATTGACCTCACTCACATTTCTTAAATGCTTATGCTTACAGAAAATTTTAAAAAATCAAAGTGCACTTATTCACATTTTCAGCACAGTATAGGTAAACCAGCCACAAGATGGCAATACACCATGCTGTGAAAGAAAATGACTACGTTTTGTCTGATTTTAACCCCTCCACACATGGCTGAAATGCGCTGCCTTTTTAGCTTTGGGAAATCTAATGAGGAATAGACAAAAAGTAATCATTTTAAGAAAAAAAATAACTAGTCCCACTGCTGCTATAAACATCTTGTTTCTCATTTCTTTCCACTTTCCCGTGGTTTCTCTCCAGGGTGCAGGGAGCTATTGGTTTGAATGAGGGAAAGTGCTAGGGGACACAATATCCACTAGCATCTCTGCAGCAAGAGGCAGACAGGTCTGTAGTTGTGAATGTCACAGAGCCTGGAAGCTGACTGTTCTTGCCAAAGGATGGCTCCATCAGCAATGAGAAACCGATGCCCTTCTCCCCTGGAATAATAAAAATAGAGACAGTGTAATGTTACGAAGAGGGATAGAAATGGGATAGTGAAATGTTCAAAGCCGTGCTCTTAGGTGCTTATAATGGGAACCTCTGCAGTAAACGGAAGACAGTAAGAGGTGGCAAAAAGACACCTGAATGCCTCCCCTGAGCATACAATAGCACTGAGTCACCCGTATGAGGCAGCTGCTAAAAAGGCTAATGGGATTATAGGATGCAGCAGGTGAAGTGCATTTTTCAGATGTTCTGGGAGGACGAGGTGTTGCTGTTTGTTTGCATTCCACTTGTACCGCAGTGATCTGGTATGTCAGGGCGCTGCTGACGGGGCATGGAGACGGTTCCCCTCCTTTTCCCTGGAAATGTAACAGCTTTCTGATGTGGTTGTAAGGCAGGATGTTGGGATGTGTCTGGTTGAGGTACTGCATTTACAGAGTCAGGGTTAAATTAATCACTAGATCTGAAGGCAGGTGGAAGTTTTCCTCAGGTCAGAAGGTCAGGGATTGTTGAACATGGTTTATGCTTTCCTGGGTAAAAGGAGGGTGTGACTTACATCCTAAGGCAACTGGGAATGTCATCTGACGGTGCTTGGCTCTTTTCTTCTCATGACATGTTGCAGCTGACTTTTGATCTTCTGCTACTGCCTTCAGCTCGTGACATGTTCTGCAGAACAGGTAGATCTGTGCACTGCCTTTCAGTAAATGCTTGTTACATCATCCACTGCAATCAAAGGGCTCTGGGTTAAAACATCTAAACCGTGGTATTTTTTGTCATATGGATCCTACAGAATAATATTTTATTAGTCTTTGTCCCCAAATGCTTGGGGTAGAAAAGCTGAAGGAAGTTACAAGTGAAATGAATCACCAATTTAGCTTTAGACCATAAATAGGCAAGCTATAGATGAGAAGTTTTATTCCATTTCTGCCATCCTCAGTAATTTATTCCCTACCTTGTTGGCTTTGAATTGTCATCTTGCTGCTACTACGTTCTCAGATTGCCTGCTGCTCATTCAGATCAGAATAACCACTCTGTGAAATTGTTGACCATTTCTGATGATGCCAAGAAAGGTCACACTTCATGTTATTCTATCCTCTGCATAAAATCAGACAATACAAATTGAAATCCTTCCTGCCTCTGGTAGACAGCTTGTAACTGGAGTTTGAATCGTTAATACAATTACAGTTCCCCATCTTTCTTGCATAGATTTAAAATTTAACAAGGATTCATATGCCTCAGCCTACAAATCTGACATTAGATTGCTCCATATTCTTTTTTATTAATTACATTAACGGACTTGATGTATACCCTGATTAACCAATTTGACTCTTTTATTGTAAATTGCATTTCAGTTACTTTCTGCTCCTCACTGATGCACACTTTCAATGAAGATAAATATGTTTTTCTTGTAGGAATTGCATTATTACAGCATGAGATAGATTGAGAGATGTTTAATGAGTAGTTCAATGTTTTCTTCTAAATACCATTTATTCTGGATACACCAGAACAAAGACATCATGATGCTGATGGAACTGTTTCACAAGACTATTTTCCACACATGGAATATATTCAAGCTGCAGGCTAATGCCAGGGATTCATGGTTCATATGATGAAAAGAGCAAGAAGAGAGATAACTGGCACTTAAAGGGCCTATGTCTCTCAGGTACTAGGTGGTGCCAGTTAAACTTTTGACATTACACTCTGGTTCCAGCTTTTCTTGTCACCATAATCGCTACTCTACAGCAAGCTGAGCTGTAGCTGTTATCCGAACTACAATGGCTTTTTATTAGGCTGTTTCATCCATGCCAGATTTGGAAGGAAAAAAAGAGTAAATTCTACCTCTTCTTTCCTCTCTTTCATGTGTGTGAATATCCACGAACTACTACACAACAAATCTGTTGTGGCTAAAAGGGAAAAGAGAGAAAGCTCATGGAAAAAAGATGTCTCTACTGTTTCAAACCCTTACTACAGGGTCTGAGGTGTGGAGGAGGTTATTAGACTACTATGGCTGCGTCAGAATTTTCAGTGGCTGTTTTTTCATTCAAAAGTCTGTTTTTTCAGAAGAAGCCTCCTTGAGGAAACAGCTTAGTCTCATTTTTTGATGTGAATTTTGACATCTTGCTTTAGCCTTCTGAAAAAATGAACTAATCCAGTTTATTTTTTGCCAACTCATTTTTCCCTTACAAAAATTAAGCCATGGCATTCAAAATCACTGAAACAGGAAAGGCGTAGTGTGACCTGTCTGTCTAGTCATGTTCTTTAACACATGCTTCATTTGTGAATACTTCTGAGATTTTGACTATTGTGATTTAGCAGGGGAAACTGTAAAATCTTAGGAATTTTTCACAGGAGTGGACCACTATTTCACATGCAGTTTTACTGATTGTGTCTGTATCCTGGCCATTTTTTTTCAGTTCCACAGTCGACCTCCTGTGTTTGCAAAAATATTTGCACTAAAATCCTGTGCTCCTGTGTCATAAGCCCTGTACCTTCCTTCTTTTAACTAAGACTCCCAGAGGCACCAGTGCGGTTTCCTCCCTACTCTTGGCCTTCTGGTTCATGTTTTCGATTTGTTTGTTGTTGGGTGTGGTATACGGCTCTGTGACTTTCCATGGCTCATTTCATGATGGCTGGATATTGCTACTGGTGCCTGCGGATGGGGAATTTTGATCTGATACTGCTTTTGCACACCTTATCTGAAGTGCAGCAGGGATGATATGAACAGAGGTCTTAGATCCGTTTTACTGCAGGAGCCCATGTAGAACTCCAAAGGTTAAAATCTGATTGCAGTTACAGCAAGTTACATTATGTAGGAAGGAACAGAAAAGACTGGAATGAAAATCAGGACCATTCTCAGTGAATTTAGCTGAGAACCATGCACAGCTGTTTTTGTAGATGCTATGCTATATCAAGATGCTTACATTCTGTGTGTTTTGGAGCTCTTTCTTCTTTTTATTCCCTATATCCAAACAGAGTAATTTATGAGTGACTCAAGGAAAACAGAATCACTTGTCTCTAGTCAGTTAAAAAAGCAGGTACCAAACATTTCAGTGCTAAGTGTGCCATTTCTGTGCATTTAAATGGGTAAGTACACATTAGGATCACTATAAGCCTTTCAGCCAAACTTTTCACAGCTCTTTGTTCTCTCTTTTCAGTCATAAAGATTTTCCTGATATCCTTCCTTTCCTTTTCTTTACTCTGACTCACTGATCACACATCACTAATGGGTTTTTCTGTGCTTCAGTTTCTCCATCTGTGAAATGAGGAACATCTATATTTGCTGTTCTGTCAAGGTAATAGATGTATTAGAGATACCTCAGCTAGTCACTGCTATGTTCCCGTTTGTAGGCAGCTCCTTACATCAAACCACTGAGGTATTACTTCTCCATGCTCTGAAGCATACTAATTTCGGTAATTTGGTGTGTTCGAATGCTTTTGCTATTCTAGGCTATCTTGAAAGAAGGGGAAAACACCTTCCTATCTAACATTCAGAGACGTAACCTTTTCTTGGGGAGAAGGTGGCTGGCTTGTTTGTAAATGGGATAAACTATGAAAAATTTAGAATACCTTGGGCTAGTGATTTACATCAGAAAGAGCAGATGTAAAATGTAACAATAATGGAATTGGGTGGTTGTTGTTTTTCTTAGTGTGTGTGTGTATGTGTGCTCTTGATACTGCTTTCAGTAACTTAGGAGAATTATAAAGGCAAGGGAGAAATAGGCTATTGGATATGCATGAGGTATAGGATAAGACAGTCCTTCACAGGATCACAGCCTGGCTGAGGTTGGAAGGGACCTCTGAAAGTCATCTGGTCTGACCCCTCTGCTCAAGTACCTACAGCTGGTTGCCCAGAACCATGTCCAGGCAGCATCTGAGTATCTCCAAGCACGGAGACTCCACAACCTCCCCGGGCAACCAGGGCTCAGCCAAAAGTGAAAAGTGTTTCCTCACATTCACTACTTATGACCGTTTCCTCACATTCACTACTTATGACCAGCTGCCAACCGGATTTAACTCCATTCACCACCACTTGTCAGGCCCGGCCATCCAGCCAGTTTTTACCCAGTGAAGAGCACATCCATCCAAGCCACGAGCAGCCAGTTTCTCCAGGAGAATGCTGTGGGAAATGGTGTCAAAGGCTTTACTACAGTCTAGGTAGACAACATCCACAGCCTTTCCCTCATCCACTAAGCAGGTCACCTTGCCATAGAAGGAGATCAGGTTAGTCAAGCAGGACCTGCCTTTCATAAACCCATGCTGACTGGGCCTGATCACCTGGTTGTCCTCTATGTGGTACGTGATGGCACCCAAGATGATCTGCTTCATAACATTCCCTGGCACCAAGGTCAGACTGACAGGCCTTCAGGCTTAATGGGTGTTGGCCACAGGCATATCCCAAAATAATAAACATTACAGATGAATGAAGTGTGTCTTTTATGGCCACATCAATGTATGAGAAATTCCATTAATGAAAAATTAAAAAATAACCGATAACTGAAGTGAAACCTCTGGTGTGGGTTTAAAAATCTCAGTCTCCTTTTTCCCAGTAAGCAATTCTCCCCCAGCCAGACACATAGACTGAAAATCCTACAGTTCAACCACAGCAGGTAGAAAAATATCTCAACAGCCCCCAAGACTTTTGAATACTTGCTGTCAATAATCATCATGAAAAAAAGTCTGTAATATTATGTTTTTACAAAGAACATTTTAGAACATGTTTAGAAGCTTGGGGCAGCCTCCCCTCAGAGCTGAGGTAGGAAGTGGCATGATCCCATCGGTGCATGGGTGCGTTGCTCCTTACGGGAAAGTGTACTGCTGTCTTACCACAATGTGGGCAGGCTGAACGGGTGGCCTGTGCTCAGGTGCTTACTGCCTGTGTGGACTACAAGTCTGGTCTTGAGGGCAGCCTTGGCAAAGCTCAAAAAGTCAATGCTGTTCAGGCTTCCTACTGAAGGCCAAGCAAACCAACTCAGAAAATACACTATGAACTCAGTCTAGTCCTCTCAAGTGTATGCAGGGAGTTAATCTGACACGGTCACTCATTATGGCTGTTATGTTGGCCTCTTTCCTATACAAAGAGAAAGAAAGAAAGACTCAGGTAACCCCTGCTTCATGGGAGCCTTTGGCCTTGCTCATTTGGCCAAAGCTATGTGGAGAACCTCTCAAGGAGGGTGTTCGTCCTTTCCTGTCTCCCTCCTGTAACTGTCTCAAAGCCTCTGAAGCACAGGGAGTGAGTCTGTGCTCATCTCCTCTGTTAACTGCCTTCTTTTGATAGCACTATTTGCAGCTGAGTATGGCTGTTCACCAGTAAGTAAATGTTATCCAAATTTTGGTTCAAAATAGGATGAATTGCAAGCATTTCAGTTTCAATTTCAGTCTCTGTTTGGTTTTCTCCAAACTGCATAATTGAGCTGCCATTTCTAAATCATTGTTCTCAGCTTCTTGTCACTTAACATCTCTAGCATTTCAAGCAGATTAATCTTGAATCCTTTATTGTGTAACTACATTTCAAATGGAAATAGCAGCAAATCCTAGATGCCCTGAATCTCATCTTTGCGCTGTATGTAGCCAGTGTTATTCCTGCAAAGTAAAACCCAAGAAAGAATGACTGTTTAGTGCTTATTTGCATTGAGTGGATGCAGATGGGCGGAACAGGGAAAGGCGTCTCCTGTATATGCTGCTGAGTGCGTATCTACCTAGCAGCGCAGTGAAGCCTCATGCTGTTAACAGTCTGCTGTGTGGGGCAATTGCTGGATTTCCTTCTTGGAGGCGAAGGGGACTTCTATTTGACTTCTTCCACATCCTCTGACTTGATCTATTATTCATATGAGCCTCATTTGCATGGGAGGCCATGGTTAGTGCATAAACAGAAGATGGCTGAGTTGTAGTAACAGTCAGCAGCAAGGAAGAATGTGGGAAAAACAGGTCCTGTGATGCATCAACAGGCTGCTCTGGAATTTAGCAAATCCATAGGTAACAAAACATGGTCTGTCAGTATGAAATGGTGAACTTAGTTTTCTTCTCTAACTTCAGTTTCACTTTTTTTTTTTTTTTGGCTATTCTTCCATTGGCTCCTGTCTGTTGTTGCAAATAGAGCTGCCGAAAAAAACACAATAGCCCAGCATGATCTGGACAGGACCAGTTCAATACTAGACCCTGTATTACTTGGGAACAATGTTCCCAAGGGACTGAGTCAAAGAGTTAGAATTACCCCATAGGTTCAGTCCATCTCAGGTATGACAAACACATAGCACAATGGGATGAAAGGCTGAGTTTTATGAAGTGAGCTTTGAGCAGCAGCTATTTGTAGACATGTTTAAGATGATACATATTAAATAAGAGGCAGAGAAGACACTGTAACTTTGTCTTACAGAAATGGAGGGATCAGGCCAAAAGGTATAGGAGTTTTCTCCACAGAACTATTAAACTGTGAATCCTTAAAACAGCCCTGTCAGACAACTGAAAGTCACTTTGGTATAGAAAATACTTTGGCAGAGTGTGTTGCTAGCCTTCATGCAATGCTTTGTGAGGAATTCAGTAAAGGAGTGAAAAGCTGCCCCAGGTAGGCTTATCTCTGATTGAAAATGTACAGGGAAACTGTGGGGGACTGAATAGAATCATATAATCATACAATCACAGATTCACAGAATGGTTTGAGTTGGAAGGGACCTTAAAGACCATCTAGTTCCAACTCCCCTGCCATGGGCAGGGACACCCTCCACTAGACTATATGGCCTGGTCTTAAACACTTCCAGGGATGGGGCATCCACAGCTTCTCTGGGCAACCTGTGCCAGTGCCTCACCACCCTCTCCGGGAAGAATTTCTTCCTGGTATCTAATCTAAATCTCCCTGCTCTCAGTTTAAAGCCGCTACCCCCTGGCCTGTCACTACAGGCCCTTGTAAAAAGTCCCTCCTAGCTTCCTTGTCGGCCCCTTCAGGTACTGGAAGGTGCTGTAAGGTCTCCTCGGAGCCTTCTCTTCCCCAGGCTGAACAGTAGAGGACGTACAAATTCAGTTCAGTGTTGTGGTGGAAGGAGAACGATCTCTAAGAGCAGGAGATTCTCTCTAAATGAGGTTTGGATTTCATCTATTGAAGGAAACAGGACCTAGAAGAGGAGTAACTGTGGGGATTTCTCTTCCCTGTCTCCCCTTGCAATCTTCCCTGTGGGGTTGACAATCTGCCTCCTGCTGCCACACTCCCCTCGCACACACGGTCTCGTGTGCCCTCCCTATCCCAGTTGTCCCTGCAGCTGCTCACTTTTACCCCCATCACTCTCCACATCATTCCCTGCTTATCTTCTGACCACCGACGAGGGAGGGAAAAAAAATAAAGAAAAAAAAAAAAAAAAGAGTAGGGAGGGGCGTAGGGCAGCAACAGTGCCGGCAGCTGGCCCTGGAGCTGACGCTGTCTCCTGCTGCAGCGGCTCCGGGCCGGGCGCTCGCAGAGCTGCCAACAGCGGCGAGGTTTGGCTCCGGAGCACACGCATCTGCTCGGCGTGGTTCCGCCGAAGCGGAGCAGGATGTGCCCCACAGCGGGGACCGTGCTCGCTCGGTCTGCCCCCCAGCGCTCGCAGTCGGCCACCTGCACCGCAGCTCCGCTCCCCAGCCTTGGGCCCCGGCGGCCGCCGGGGTGCTCAGCCTGTGCCCTCCTGCCGGGCCGCCCTCAGCAGCGCCGCGCCGCTGATCCCACCACAGATCTCCGCGGCTGGGCGCTTTCCTGTGTCACCGTCCCTGCGGCTACCCCCGTGCTGGGCCGCTTTCCCTGCCCCCGGCAACCTCCCGGGGCTGCCCGCCCCCAGCACCGCCCCGGCGCCGCCATCCCGCCCTCAGCGCCCCGCCGCGGCGGTGCTTGCGGCCGCCGACAGGTGGCGCTGCCGCTGCTCGCGCCGCCGGGTCCTGGCGGCGGGCGGGGACGCCATTTGCAGGGACAGGTGGCTCGTCCCGCTGCAGACTACAGGCGCGGCTGGAAAAGCTTTCGGAGTGTTGATAGCAAATCAGACTAGACCAGAAAAATTCCTCTTCCGGCTTTGGAGCAGGGAGCTTGGCAGGAAAGCCGCACCTGGGTTGCTCTGGCTGTAGGGGGGTGATGGTCAGCGCCGAGTTGAAAGGCTGGTGGGCTTTATACAAGCACTGACTGCTGTAAGCCCAAAGTGAACCGCCTGTTTTCTTTCCTCACAACATGCAAACGTTGAGTCGAAAGGTGGGCAAAACAAGAGGCCTCTGCACAAGTTTGAGGAAATGACGGTTCAAGGCATGCAGGGGGGAATCATGGCAGCATTAACATCATCCATGCACACCCCCCCCCACCCCCCCACTGGCTTCTTCTCATCCTTGGGTACTTTGCTTGTCCAAGCTGGTTTCAGTTGGGGATGTGCACTGATCGTGCCAAGGAAGTGGCAACCAGTTCTCACGCATTGGCCTGTACTCGCATACGAATGTGGCGGGTTCACGATGGGGATGAGCCTGCGGAAGGATCCCTGGCAGAGCTGCCCAAGTCAATAGGGATTTGATTCAGCTGGAGGTGCTTAATGTATGTTCTGCTGCAACTGGGCTCGCAAGTGCCTGGTGGTGATTTTTCCAGCTGGTGCTAGCTGTGTGCCAATGGGACTTGGTGCCTGTTTGCACTGTCCTTTTGAGACCTCAGGTAGAGAAGCTGGCCCACGGGAGGCGGGTTCTGCCACTGATGGCACTGCATTTGCGATGCTGCTGTTCCTGGATGGAAAAACTGGTAAGGAGTTGATGTCACCACCTTCAGGTTTTGCAGCAGACATCCTGCTGATGTCTGTCTGTCTGTCTGTCTTCTGAGTGGTGGAGTGTGGCCAGGTTGCCCTTGTCAAAGAACACTGATTTTTTTATAATAGTGTTAATGACATTTCTACAGGTTTCCCATAGTTTTCCAGCAGACCAGAAATTGGGTAATTGGGTTAGTTAATAGGAATGCGGATTTATCTTTTACTGGTTTAGCATTAAAAATCTTTAAAATGTCAGCCAGCTTTAAGGAATAAACTTCAGGTTAATGTTTTGTTTTCTATGCCACAGCTGAAAGTGAATTAGCAGTGAGAAATCAGCATGCCACTGCTTTCAGAGCAGCCCCAAGTATTGGGAAGGAGGGAATTTAAATAAGGGTCACATTTTAATTAGCCCTAATTCCTGTGGTCTCCTCTGTTTTGTATAAAACTCTCTAGAAAATAGCAGCTTTAAAATAAGCCTTGTGTTTTACTCCTATGCACTATTCCATGTGCTTGAATTATATGTGTAAAAGGCCATGAGACAAAAAATAATGGCCAGACTTACCAATATAGACTTCAGTAAAGCAAGATTAATGAATTATATGTTCAGCCATATATAAAAAACTCCACATGATAATCTGCATTACTTTCTGGTGTTTTAGTTTATTGCTGTCATGACAGTTCAAAAAATACAATATTAAATTATCTATTATGGCTACATTATAATATTATTGGTGTATATATTATAAAATTATTGTTATTCTTAATATGGTTGCTTAAACAGAGGTTTTATAAGATTACTTTAGACTTCTCAGCTGACACTGTTGTAAGTTATAGTGTTGACCATTAAGTGAAGAGGGTGCCCGCCTTTCTGTAGGCCTAAACATTGCCTGAGGAAAAGCAATAATTTAGGGTACGATGCAGTATCAGTCCTTACCTTCTCAGACAGCATCAGAAGCACTTCATTAGTGTTGCAGAGATAGTAGTCTTAGATTTCAACAAACATGCAGTTGCAGGATGCTACTTTCATCCCATTCAGGTGAACCTGCCTTACAGTGCTACGCCCCAGACTCAAATTTCGATTTTCAGTTAGGATTTCAGGAGCAGCTGCTGCAATAAAGCTGCTTTTTAACTGCAACCTAGCGGAGGCATATATTAACACTGAAGTCCCTTGGTGGTAGTAAGATCATTAAAAAATTCATTCAAATCGTTGCAAGACAGTCTTCCACCTCATTTTTAACCTGTTGAAAAATGTTCATCTCCTCTGCTTGAATATTCTTCTCCTTTCGCTAGAGGGCACTATTAAACAGAAAATACTGTATTTTTGCTCGAAGATGAGAAAAAAGCTATCCCCTGTTCTCAATTACAAGAAATCCTGAGAGATATTCAGCTTTCAGCAACTGATTTTAACTTGATTTTTTTTTTTATTTTTTTAACCTGTACTGTCACACATCCCCACTGGGAAAATCCACTGGAATCATGTCAGCCAAATATGAGACTGATTTCATTGCTTCATGCATTTAAACTATAGCACATCAGCCTGAACAAAAAAAAAAAAAAAAGAAGACAGTGGTGCCAAAAGGCATAGAGGCAGAATACCGGGCAAAGGGAATTTCCCTCACAAATGTGGAGATGGCTTTCTCATTTTATTTGTGAATGTTGCTAGTCTCTGCTTCAGTCCTTATTCTTGTCCTTCACGTCAAGATCCACAGAAAATTAGCAAGACACTTTCACAGTTTCATCTCAAATCTTACAGCTTTCCTATGGAAAAAGACCAATAACATTCAACTCATGAAAAATAATAAACACGAGAGATGTCTGTATAAACAGTTGTGGAATGACAGCTACCGAGTACAAGCTTTGACATATTTACAGCAGACTTCTTCATCCCGCTGGTATTAGCTTTGCAGTATGAAATACATTTATTTTAGAAACCATTTTGTGGTCCAATGTAATTGTCTGCTTACAGAACACAGGGTAAATTCCATATGCTACACCCCTTATACTTCTTCTAAGAAATATAATAATGTTTCCTGATATAGGGAGGAAGGAAGGTGATGACCTAGGGCATGTATTGTTAAAAACAAGGATGTGGTTTTTCCAGCACTGTCCGTCTGGTGTCTTTCATAACAGTGTTAATATAACTAAGCATGTAGAAGACCAGAAGCAAAAGCAACTGCTTCAGGGAATGCAATAATGAAACCATTTCACCAGTTTTGTTCTGAACACAGTAGGATTAGAATAGATGGCTGATAGTCAACACTCATCAGTGTCACAGAAAGAAGATAGATGAGGAGAATACAGAGATTGAGAACAATGTTCATGAATGCTGATGCTGAGTTCACTGGATTGAAACTGAAGAAGGCATGGATCAAAGGACTGTGGAGAACTGCATAGGCCTATGCTTTGAAAATAATTTTGCAAACCACTTTTAACCAAATGTGGTTTTGAGTAGTCTGGCTTTCAATAAAAAGATGAAATGAATTACTTTGCATGTATTTGGTAGTTTAAAAATACATGCTACATATGCAACAAATTTTTGGAAATGACTGTGCACAAGCACTGATTTTCTTGGAAAGCAGTATGGGTTAATTATTTGCTGAGCAAAATGGAGTGCCAAGATGAAGTTTGTGATTCCTGCATCAGACACAGGACTGGCTACACTATGCCCTTTCCATTTCCAGTTCACTTGTTGTACCCTATAGAGTAGCAGTCCCCAGCATCTGACATGGGAAGGATGTCTTCGCTTCAAAATTTGTGAAACAGCTCAAACCCACAGCAAATTGGAATACTAAAGCTGAGGCCGAGGGGGAGCTGGAAGTGTAGAAGACAGCCTGCGCAAAGATGCTCAACTCTACTTAGTTCCACGCCACAAAGCGTGGCGACAGCCTGCTCAGAGGGCCCCCTTGGAGTACGATGTGGTGGAGGTCTATGGGCAGAGAAGGGTGTTTTTTTCTCTTGGCAGAGGTGTGTACTGTGCTATAGGAGGACACTGAAAGCCCCCAGCTGGTATTTGCAGGGCCATTTACTCAAAATGGCTATCCAGACCCTTTAGCTTCCCATCAGATCCCAGCCGGCTGGTTTGTTTGAACTTCCCGTTCTGTTTCTCTTAATTGTGTCTGTGACTCTAAGACTCAGAGAAAAAAAGTGAAAAATAACACTTTGAGAGGAACAAGATGAGTGAAAGATCAGAGAGTTCATAGAACCCTTTTTAAGTGAGCCACCGGATTACAGAAGTATCATAAGTGGATGGTATATTACATGGACTCTTTCTCGCTTTATGTGCAGGGTTATTTAAATGTTAAATTGCACTGCTTGGTTCTGTCTATAAACACCCATAAGGAGGCTCTTGCCTGACCTGTGTGCATTTTCCGCACTCCTTTTGCTCAGTTTAGTGGGTGATGTTTGGGCAGTGTCCCACTGAATAATACATGTGTCTTTTAATAGCATTCATGCAGTTCTTTGTGTAGGCACTGCCAGAAGCCAGCCAGAGCTGATGCTAGGCCTGCACATTTGTGACACTGAGTATGTGGGACTTGCTTGCATGCAGGGCCTCGTCGAACTGTTTCCTGTGTGAAGAGCAAATGACAGAGTCATCTAGGGAGTCAGCAATTAGAGAATAACGCCCTTCTGTGCCTTCTTTTAGCTAAGCAGCTAATGTGTGTGTATATAAAAAGCTGCTGAAAGAGCAACAAAAGAAGGCATCGAGAAAAACTCAGTGTAATGCAAGACCATCAGCCTGTTCGGTTTCTACTTATTTTACAGGCACAGGAGTTAATTTTCTTAGTTGGTACCAGTTACGTTTGTTTTCTCTCCAGACCCTTCACTTTTTTTTTCTTTTACTTTCTCTTGGGTCATAAATAATTTGCTACAAATGAAGAGTATTTGGAGGTGTTTATTTATGTTTTCTCTAAAATGCCACTGGCTTGTACTGACAACAGCTGCAGAGAGATGTTAACCTTGGGCTAACAGTCAAATGTTTTCAAAAGGCAAGCCCTCCTGCACTCTCAAAGCAGAAACAGCTCATTCAGCTGTGCAGTAGATCCCGTCCCTCACTTGTGCTTGTGTATGAGATGAGAAAGAGAGGGATCTATTACAAATTTAGCTGCAGGATGAGGAGCAGAGAGGAGAAAAACTTAGATGCCAGATATATATAACTGGATGCATGCCACTGCAATCTCTGCAGCGCAGGCCACGTGCCAGATCTCTTTCTTGGTCTGGTAAGGCAGTTGATTAAATCAAGTTAACCACTGTATGATTCTAAACTTTTCTTTTTGCTGGCTCCCTTTAATCTAATTTTCTTCCTTCCAGAAGTTGCTGCTACAGCTACTCATAGTATTGCTGACTGTGAAAGTGACAGAAATAGGGTTTTTTTCTTAGTCAGAGTGGTGTGACAGGAAAGAATATCTGCCTAGGACATTTTGCCCTGGTAAAAATCCTATACAGTTACTGTAAGCTGTGTCCTCCCACTCGTATTTCCTGACTGGTGTTTTACCAGGCTTCATCCTGGTCTAAATGGCTGGTAGAGCAGGTGATACATCCATGCCGTTGTGCAGCACAAGGGCCAGTGCTAGTGAAGGAACTAAAATTCTCTGTCCTTTTGGTACTGCCATGTCTGGTGTAACTGGAGAAGTTGACGGGTTCTCCAGAACTTTGAGGTAGATTTGCTTAAAACTTTTCCTTACAGTGAGGTCTCAAAAAAGACCATAAGTTTTTTAAATGGAAGAGACATCAGGTTTTATGGGAATCTAAATTAGAATGTTTAACATCCTTTTTCTTTAAATAAAGAAAGCTGAAGGTGACTAGAGATGGATAAAAGTCCATAATTAAATCTCCTTCTGCCACTATGTCATTGGAGTTGGATTATTGTTTCCTTCTGGTTTCAGACAGCTCAGTAGCTTCTTTGGGTTGTGGCAAATTCTGCTAAGTCCTGTCTGATCCATGGAAAGTTTCTTTTCTGTTACTTCAGAGGCTGGAGTATCAGGTCCCTACTTCTCCCAACAGTCTCTTTGCTTGGGCTGCAGGCACGCATTTCTTTGCTGAGCCCCTTCTGTTCTTGTAGCACCTTACAGACTCTGGAACTTTCCTCCCTTGCCGTTTGCGCTTGATAACAAGGTAATAGCACAGACAAGGTAATAAGCAGAGATGCATTAAAACAGATTAGGACCTGGATCAAAATTGTCTAAATTCTACCAGAACACCCACTCTGAAATGAAATTAGGTAATTCTTGCCTGCTGATAGCTCCTGTGGCAACGTTAAATCTTCTTCATTTTGCACAGAAATTCTTAACATTCTTCCAGGCCACGATCCCCAAATCTGTAGTTGGTGGCTCCCCTAAGCCCTAGCAAGATTTTTTTTAACCTTAGTCTTTCTGAATAGGACTATTTTATGAGTCTTTTTTTATGATTCTTTTATTCTCATTTCCTCTCTGTTTGAAACTTCTCCTGATGCTTTCCTTAAGCTAGAGGAAGTTGTCAATCATTTTTCAATTGTCCTCTGTGGTTATAGTTATTCCTGCTGTGTCGTTCAATGCTTGCTATCAAACATTAACTAACCGAGTGACATTTTTAGTAGTTGCATGGGGCCCAGCTATTGCTGTTTTGAGTCCCTAAATCTATTGCTGAGTGTGCAGAAAAGCCTTGGTATTGATTGTAACTATACTGAGGAGGAACTTACTACTGATGGGAACATTTGCAATTGGGCTTTTTTTTTAATGTTTTTTTCCGGAGAAGAAAATGATAAAACCAAAATTCTTTACAGAAAGGAGGTGCATTTCAAACATGTAATTTTAAACACAGTTAAATGTAATTTGTTCTTTAGTCTTGGTATTCTGCACATGGAAATTTTCAAATGCATTTCTGGGGCAGTGAATTCAATCTTGTATCTTGTCCTTTGGAGGAATAATTTGGATTGCCAAATATGGTTTCTGAATTCTCCCAAATTAAAATTTCTACTAAAAATTCAAAGGGAATGTTGGAGGTTGAATTTGAGCAATAGAAAAACAGAATGGAAATTTACCTTCAATAATTGCCTGACTGGACTCACATGTGAGTTGTTTATTCAGCATCTCAGCACTTTTGTGACAGTATAGGCAAGATCACTTTTTATTTTCCTATTCCACATAGAGAAGGAATGGTTGACCTATGTAAAAGCCATCATGGAATTGATGTATACTTGGGGATCTTGTTAGCTGTGTAAAGAGTGGTGGCCCACTCATTCAGTGAATCATTGTGCTAACTTGGAGATTTAAGAGCAAGTTCAATCTGAATAACAGTATTTTTTAAAAAATACCCAAATGAAAACTTATAAAAGCAGACCATGATATGGGCTTCTGTATTTAATTAAAAAAACAATAGTGACCCACATTTTCTTTCACATTTCTTAAGGGAACTTTCATTCTAAAAATACTCTCCTAGTTGAATTTGCTTAAGGGCAAATGTGATGAATATTTCAGCATTACCTGAATGTTGATCTTTAACTGAACAATAGAGAGAATAATGGTTTAGAAATTGTTTCAGATAAAACAAAACGTAATGTTTGGATAGCTTTATCCTCTCATTGCTTTATTTAAAATTAGCAATGATGACTCTGAAATAAATAAACCTTTTGAGGGAATTTATGTTTTTTGTTTTGTTTACAGAGTACATTTGCCAGCCTTCCTTTAGCTACATCTCTGTCTTTTTTCCAAAACAGTTTCTATTAAATCAGAAAACAAACAGAATAGTTTTTATATGTAACAAGGCTATTTAATTTATTTGTAATTTTATTTTTCCCTTGCTTGCATGTTGAAGATGCAAAGGTGTTCAGTTTCACAAAATGGTTCAAAGTTCAAGCCAAATGCAAAAGTCTCAAATTAGGTGCCTAAATATGGATTCAGAAAAAAAGTACTCTGTCTGTCAAAGGGATATGCACATGCTATTACCACAGATTTTTTCATCTATATGGTGTAAGACCCGTATGGTCTTATATATATAGCAGTAGCAGGTATAGGTTGGCCCTTGTGGAGTGCCCTGGGTCTTTGTCCTCACTTCTCCTGTAGATCCCACAGCATTCTCCAAATAAAATCCTTGGTTCCAGGGTTGTGGCTCTCTCCTACCAATATATAAAACTCATAAATTGGGTGAAGCTTGGGTATTGATGAATTTTTTAAACCTTTACATTCAGGAGTGCTACTTGAGGATTTTCAAAAACTGTTGCGGGCTTTGATCTTATCACTGTGCCGTAACCCACTCAATTCATGTTGTTAACACAGACACTGCTGTCAGAAATCTTGGGACTCAAATTTAGAATTTGATCTCACCTGGAGCTACTGTTTGGCTACTAAGTAATGGATTGAACCCATATCTCTTTTGAGATGAAGACTTTGATCAGCTCCTTTCATTCTGTTCCTTTCTACATACACGTGTATATATACTTAAGCTAAACCTGGTAATTATCTCGGCTGATTATTTTGGGGGCGATGATGTGAGAGTCATAAGCATTCATTTCTGTAGTGTTATCCCACTCCACCTCCTCACCATGTGTTGAATTGCTATGGTATTTTTGTTCATCTCTTGTCTAGTCCTCTCCAGCCTTCTCTTTTCTCAGCATGGACTTACAAGCTTATAAGAGCTGAATCTTTGTTTTCTCCTTTCTCTCTCTCTCTTGGTTTTTTTTTTTCCCCTTCTCCCTTCTAACTGAACGTGTGTGAGTGAAATGAGGGAAGAAGAACATTGGGCTGCTTGCATTGCGTTGGTGTTTACTATGAGTCATAACAACAGCTTGGTGCACTTGAAAACTTTTCTGGTGGGAGAATCAACAGCATGGATGCAGCAAAAGAAACAGCAGAATGTACTGTACTTGCAGTTCTCTGACTCAAGGACATAATTGTGGATGACAGGAATGCATTTTCATAGAGGTTTGCACTTACTCATGCTGTGGATATATAAAATTTCTGCTAAGGAAGCAAATCTGGCTTCTCAAAGTTTGTCCTGGTTGCACTGAAACTGGACTTACTGGGAGGAATTTTGGTGGTAGGTGACTTTTCATAGAGCTGCCTAAAATAGGCCTGGTGTGAGAAGTAGGTCTAGAATGATTATTTTTACATTGGCAGTACATAGATGCTTAACATGAAATGACTTATTCAGCATACTGCTCTCCAGTAATTCTCCTGGAATTACCCAGATTCAGACAGTTTAAGAACTATTTAATTCTTATGTCCGGAATTACCTTGCTCCCAAACTGCTCATAATTTCTTACAGTCATGTCAGAGACAATGATTTGTCCTCCACTGGTACAGAACTGAGCATATGTTAGGTTTTAAAATGTCTGGTCATACACTACATGAAGACTGTGCTGTCTTGATTTCTAGTTGAATGATCAGCTATAAAACACTCTATCCCCTATTAAGTGACTGAAACAAACAGTGAGAGACAATACTCAGTCCTGCAACTGAAAGTCTATTTATCATGGTGAGAAATGAGACTCCAGATCATTTTCTTGATGCAAAGTGCTATTGGACAATAATTTCCTGACTTGTCCATGTTCAAAGAACTTAATGGTGTTACATGCAGCTTCCAAACTTGGTTCCAGTTCCGACAGGAAGAGCGACAAATACTAAGGCATGATGTTAGGCTATTAGGGTGAGATACAGTACACATGAATTGATACAGGAAGAGAACATCCAAATAAAGTGGAATGATACAGCTAACTGGTTCCAAATGCACGTGATATAACCTGCAGTTTCCTACGTAAAATTTTAAAAATGCTTTGAACAAAAGTTGCCTACAGATAGTGGGAAAAAATGCTCACTAGACAAACAGTGTCCATGTTCAGGTCTGCTGGATGGTCAGTATTTGCCAGTTCCACAAGCCATGCCATTTTAGTGGCAGTAATTTTACAAGGGAATGATGATGTTGGTTGCTACTCAGTCTCAGCTGTACCAATCTGCCAGTGAACAGACTAAATGATAGAGCAAGGAGATGGGGGCTACAGTTGTACTTATAAAGATTCTTTCAATTTCATGGCTGTGTAACAACTCTGCCTCCATACTAAAAATATTAAACAGCTCCCAAGCAACAGTTACTTTTATAGCAAAATAAAAGTAGTGCATTGTGGAACTGCAGTATTCCACAATTTCCACAGAGCACATGAGAAATGACTGCCTGGCATATCATGATACTTATGGATGCAAGATATTCATGATACTGACGGATGCAAAATGAAAATAATTGCACAGACTTGACTGCTAAAAGAATATATAACAAGTGACTTGTACCAATACCAGCAGAATTGTTATGGGTACCTGGCATTGCCAATTAGGAGCGGGCCCAGAACATTCTGTATTAGCATCGGTTTTCAGTAATAAGGCTAAAGAAACCAGAACTGGAAATGTCACTGACTGATGAAAACTATGGGGGCTGTTTATGTTTCACAGTTAGGTGTCACTTTAGAAAAAACTAAAATAGACCAAGAGCTGAGTATAGTATCAAGTTCTGAGTCTAAAGGCAATTATACACTAATGCCAGTCTCACACCTGAGTGTGACTGATCTGAACTGCTTACAGCAGCCAGGCAGAATTAAGGGTGCACGCGAGGTTAATGGCTGTGCTGAACCTGCTCTCAGATGTTTCAGTGTTGACTAAATATTAAACAGAAGAAAACAAACGTGAAAACATGATCTCTGTCAAAATAGTTCACCTTCTGTGAAGAGAAGACATTACACAGCTTCTTGACTCAGAAGAAAGATTGATCTGGGGATAAATTTTTGGACTGTGGTAAAATGCTCATTCAGACCTCAAGTGTGACTTTAGATTCACAGATGTTTAAGGGAAGAAAGGATTATATACCTTGGTCTCCTCTATGATCCGGGATCCAAAACCTCACTCAAATCCTGCATCAAGCCTGTATTTTTTTTTCCTTCCATGACATATGGTATACAAAAACAACTTGCCTTGATTTACGTAGAGTGGATAGTAGCATGCATTTCCAGTAAGCTCTCTTCAGAAGCTATTTGCCCTCACAGTTGCAGCAGTATGCCTTGTTTCTAGTCCAGATTGCTCTCTGATATTCATTATGTTGAGATTTCTATCAGAAGTATCTCCCGGATAGCAGTGCTTCTCTACTCTGACCATGGGGGATAATTAAACATTCTCTTGGGTATATTAAGTCATTTAGTCATAGTTGCATATTTTCTAAACTTGTGTCTTTCTTCCCGTTTTTGGAAGTCACTTCCAATTCTTCACTTGCAGTGTGGACACCTACAGTTGTCACAGCATTGCATTTGGAGCTTCAGTTCAGTCAGTAACCTACCATGATCCCCAGCAGCCGTCTAAATTTGAGATTAGAGTCCTCCATCTATTATGTGTTTCGGGATATGTTCTTTTTAAGTAGATTTGTATTTGGCTGTATTAAAACTGATGTTATCTAAATGAACCTATTTCACCAGAGCCACTCAGATCAATCTGATCTGTCACCGTAATTCATTTGCACTCTGTTGCCCTTTTGTCATCTGCAAATGCTGGATCTTTTCTTCTGGGTTATTCATAAAGACATGGGTTCACATGAGGACTCATGGCCAGTCCCTGCCAGTCTTGGCAAAAAGATTCTCACAGCACAGTGGTCTGACATTTATAGTTATTGTTGAGACCTGTCCATCAGCCAGTCCTTACTGTGTTTAGTACAGTAAGGCATTGTGCTATTATTCCTTTATCATGCAACACAACTAGATAGTTTATCTCAAAGTTTCTAAGAAGATTTATAACTTACAGTTAACTGAAACACAAATTAAGCAAATATCCATCAAAATTTAAGAGCTATTTTCTGTAAAACACTGATTATCATTGTATTGTAGCTGTATTGTCTTTACTATTTTTATATTGCTAGCCCACCTCTAGTTTTCTCCCAAGTCATTTGAACCACCTCTGACTGTTACTATTTTTATTACAAATTGTATTTAGTGTGATGCATAAAGAAAAATAAAAGTTGCCAGTTGTACCAGGCAATGAAGAAACAAGAAGTAGTCAAGATCCCTTGTCCTAAATGACATCTTCTAAGTGGAAGAAAAGAGTAGTGCACAAATTGTGAAAATGACCATGTTAATTTCATAGGCAAGGTAAAGGTATTACCTTTTTATCACATCAACAAAGATGCATGGAAAAACTGGGTGCTCCAGCTCTAAAACAGAAACAACGAACTTTAAAATGAAGTAGAAATTCAGAGAAGATGGTTTGCATTTTAGTTAATGTGTATCTGTTAAAACACATAAGAGAACTGATAACTGGTAAGGCAGAATATTGAGAGGGACTGGAAGATGTGACTAGGTAGTTGGTTTCTGGGCAAAACAGAGAAATACACAGGCCCTTTTTGTGCCTGGATGGAGACAGGCAGTGAGGTGCAAGGAGGGAGCTGCCTTCAAATGGGAAAGAAAGCCTGAGGACAGCAAGACTCACTGCCAGGGGGAACAGCAACTGGCACTGACTTCATTGGCCAGTGAGAATATATTTCAAGTGTGGGAAACATTTTTGCTGATGTCCTCAGAGGCCCTTTGCACAAAAAAACAAACAAACAAAAAAGGGTTTATTTTAATTGTTTGGGATGCTGCAGGACAGACTGCCAGACTGCCATTCTTGGAAAGGTCATGACAGTTGGAAGAGAATCCAGAAGACTGGAAAACCAAACTTCACACCTGTTTTAAAAAGGGGCGAGGTAAAAAGGTCTGATCCAGGTCAGCCTTGCCTTAGCCTCTGAAGCAAATCCTGTTAGCAGCCTTTACTAAACACATGAAGGACAGTAAGGCAACTGGGAGCAGCTGACATGGAGCAAATCGTGCCTGACCAACTTGATTGCTTTCTATGATAAAGTGACTGGCACTGCGGAGTGGGGAGGGCAGTGAATATTGTATACTTTGACTTTAGCACGGCCTTTGACAGTCTCTTTATCACCAGATTAGTAAGATATGGGTTGGATAAGTGGGAAATAAGGTGCGTAGAATTTGACTGCTGTGCTCAGAGTCCCGTTTAGTGATGCAAGGTCCAGCTGGCATATGCTAACTAGTAGTGCCTCTCAAGAATCTGTTTCTGGGACCCACTCTATCGAATATCTCCAATGACAACCTGGATGACAGGACAGAGGCACCCTCAGCAGTGTGGTAGTGACATCAGTTTTGAGGGAATGGCAAGTACTCTGAAGGCAGGGCTCCTATTCAGAGATACCAGGATGGACTAGAAAAATAGACTGCTAAGAACTTCATGAATGTAAAGAAAAGGAAATGCAGTTTTGTATCTTGGAAAGAATAACCCCATATGGCAATAAGGGCTGCTGGACAACTGTTTCGTAGTCTGGGTAGTCGAGAAGTTGAATATGAGGCAGTAGTGTGACTTTGCAGCATAGGCAGGCATTAACATCCTGGGCTGTATTGGTATGGGACCATATTAATCCTGGGCTGGATTAGCTCCCCCCGTACAAGAGAGGCATGCACATATTGTAGCAAGTCCAGCAAAAGGCCACAGAGGTGATGAGGGAGTTGTAGCATCTGGCTTATGAGGAAAGGCTGAGAGAGCTGGGACTCCTCAGCCTGGTGAAGAGAAGGCTCAGGACAAATGTCATCAATGTGTCTAAATACTTGATGGGGGTGAGTAAAGGTGGGGCCAGACTCTTCCTGGTAACAGGGTAAGAGGCAATAGGCACAAGTTCAAATATATGGAATTGCACGTAAATGTAAGAAATAACCTTGTACTGTGAGGGTGGTCAAACACTGGCAAAAGTTGTCCAGAGTGGTTGTAGTCTGTATTCTTGAAGGTACTCAAAACCTTCAGGCTCTGAACAACCTGTTGTGGCTGACCCTGCTTTCAGCAGAGTGTTGGACTGGACACACTCCAGAGGTGCCCTCCAGCCTCAGCCGGTCTGTGATTCTGTGAACTCTGGACTCCAAAGACATGGTCTGAACCAGTTCCCTCTTAGTTTGTGGTTTGTTCTATTGCAGAATCTTCTTTGAGACAGTGCCCCAGCTGTTTTTCCTCAAAAATTTTAACTGTCATCTATCTAATCTCACTGACTTTAAAAGTGTTAATTCTTTTAGTTGCTGTCTGCTGTCTAAAATCTTCAGTAACTTGGAACAGTCAGGAGATGCTTGCATCAATGTAAAACCAGAAAACACCTCCCTGCTTCTTCACAAGAAGAAAACACTTATTTTTGAATTAAACAACTCTGGTGTTGTTTTCTTTTCTTTTCTTTTTTTTTTTTTTCTTTTTTTTTTTTAATATATAGAAGTCAGTCAGTTAGAGACTTGTGCAGATATTCACCTAAGTCTGTTATTTCCCAAAACTGGAGGTACAAACCTCTGAAATACATTTCCCTATCTGCAAAACTTTTTGGTATGTGCCAACTCTAAGAGACTGTGCAGGCTGAAATTTCATGTTGTTATGTTGGTGTTTGAAGATAGTTGGGTACTAAGACAATTGGGGATGTAAAGCAGAAAAAAAGAGGACAAAGTGATATTACCCTTCCAGGTGGCTGTTTCCCTGTCTGGTCTTGAATGTTTGCTGTGTTGGCTTGACCACATCCTGCCTCAGATCTTCAGCTGTGTGGTTTGATAAGATTCCGAAATGTGGTGACCTGGAATTGGTCTAATGGATGGATGTATTCATATGCAAAATAAAATATAAACTAAACTCAACACTGAGTGTTGGAACAATTACTGTAGGCTGCTAACCACATGTGAGAGCAAAGTGCGTGACTTTCATATGATTAGAATGAATCAGAGGTAGCCCACTCTGTGTTGCAGTGACGCTCCTATTAAATGGATTCATGAAAGCTGGGTGTTTCGAGTGAGATGTTATTAACCACAGATCTTTTGGAATGAGGGTTGTCTCTGTTTACAGCACCTTGATTAATGTTCAGTGTGTGGTCTGTCCCTTCAGATACTTAATGATTGCTGCATTTCAATGAGGCCATAAACGAATAAAAAGGTACAGATACTTTTCAAGTATATGGATGTCAAATGGAGCTGTTCAATGAAGATGGCATTTCGTTATATCCACTGGCTTGGAACATAAGACTCTATGTACAGAAATAATTAAAGGCTTACTTGTAATTTCACTAAAATATGTGCCAAAGTTCCTGTAGTGTCTCATGGGAGTGAGATCAGACATTTATTGTCCTCAGTCATTGTTAAATAATATAGGAAGGTATTGTTAAACAATATAGGAATATATGATAAGTAATTAGAAGATTCGGGCTTTTAACATTTTTAATTCTGTGAAATTATGTGTGGTTGTTATTTATGGTATTTTATTAACTCTTGGTGTATATTATTATGCAAGCCCGGTATCTCATCATGCAGCAAACATTCACAGGAGTTTGGAGGTCAAAGTGGTGTGAAAATACACTGGCTCTAGAAATTAATCAACATACACAGATTTATTGGATTCACAAGTATTAAATTAATTGTGATTGTTTTTTTCCAAAGACCAAGTGCAATTGATTTTCATAAATTAAGAAATCAGTGTGTAAAAGCCCATCCCCTCATTAATAGTAGTTTTCAAAAAGATGCCTGCAAAAATGAGGTCTTAAACATCTCTGGTGTTTCTCATTGGAAGAATGGAATGTATAGCTGTTGTCAAGTGATAGAGGAGTAATGAATTCAAGCAAACAAACAACAGTAGCCAAAAAATTCTTCCCACCACTGAAGCAGCAAACTAAGGAATCAAAACCAAGGCTGACTGAATGGCGCTTATCAAGCAAGAAGTGCAATTCACTATGAAGTCAACAGTCACCCATGCATTTATCTGGGGCTCCTCATCCTAAAGCAGAATTGAATAAAGAAGTTAACCTCTCAGAGTTTGTCTCTAAATTGACAATATTTCAGTTTACACCTTTCAGGTGTAAAAAACCAAGCCCTGTTTTTGTATCTGGCCTTTCCTTTTGTCTTCACCTTCTCTGATATTTTAATCTTGTTTTCTGCTGCTTGTCACCACTTAAGTTTCTGCAGTGATCTTTTCTGTAAGAGAACCCCTCCCACTGAAAAGTAATTTTTCTAACTCATGCCATCAGCTTCTAGTTATCCAACCAATATAATATTAGTGTTCTATTAAATTTGGGTCTAATACTCTGTGTACATTTGCACAGGCAGAACTACCCAAGCCCACGCATTGCTCTAGTCTTGGCATTTGTATTCAAATCAGTTGTTAAAAAAGAAGAGGCTGGACTGATTTTACTCCTGTTTTGCTCTGTGTTATGGGAATTGGGTGGCGAGTAGTGAAGGTATGTATCTTAGTTATAAAACAGCTGATCAGTGTGGTGTCACCATTATTTTAAGCTGGAGCAGCCCTGGAATGCATGTTGCAATGTGCGGTCCCTGTGGAGGAATGCACCGTTGGGATAATCTTTTTGTCTCACCTTGTGTAGAGAACATTAGTCACTTGGACCGTATTTCATATGTTACTGCACTTAGAATAGACTCCTGTTGCCTACACATGTTCCATTCTTCATGTCTTCATGAAAAACAGAAATACAACTGCAGCAGGCGTGTATTTGGTTTATCACACATATGTTCATGTGTTCAGTTTGCATCCTTATAAACAAGTAGTGCTTGGAAATGCATCCCTTAGGTGATGAGAGACGGAGACAAGGGGTGTATTGGGAAGAGAAGGTGGCTATGGGAACTTAGGTGTGGGAAGACAGAAGGAGAGGTGGTCTCTTGTGTAACCTTTATATCAATTATACATACTCGGAATCTATGCTGGTAAATTTTTATGTTTTCACAGGTAGCTTGTGGGATATGCATATGAAAACGTGGTATTTTTAAACCGGACCTCACACTGGAAACACTCTAGAAAGTCTGGGGGATATAGATGGAGCATATATATAGGAAGCATGAGAAGGCTATAGTCTCCAGGTATCATCTGACAGGTTATAGTGAGAGCCAGCAATAGATCTTAAATATCCTGACTTTTAT
Source organism: Rhynochetos jubatus (assembly GCA_027574665.1). Classification (NCBI taxonomy): domain Eukaryota; kingdom Metazoa; phylum Chordata; class Aves; order Eurypygiformes; family Rhynochetidae; genus Rhynochetos; species Rhynochetos jubatus. The sequence goes on along the minus strand of CM050649.1, from coordinate 52,643,430 downwards.
CAGGTGCTTAATCCACAAGATGCCACCAGTTTAGCTAATATTGACACATCTAATATGGACATGAACTGATTTATCAGCTGCTTCTGTGGTCATCTGGTGTCTGGCACATTTACTCATATTTACTTTGAGTCTGCATATTGTAGCTTCAGATGAAGTTGGATATTGCTGAAATATGTACTTGAGAAAAGTCTCTCATATTATTATTGCTGACATGAGACAGCTCTAAGTCTTGCCAGGACATTTAACTTACTTTTAGGTTAAGAAATTAACTGTTTTGAAAGATAACTTAGGTGCAATTTTCAAAGTTGATCTAACAGGAAATTGTTCCGAGCACTTACCTATGCCTGACATCATACAGAGATGGATTAAACATCTGCAAAATCCTGCTGCATTGAGCAGAAGGAGATAACATTAAGGTTCTACTGCTGTGCTGTGTCTCAGGTTATTTCCCCACGGATAGTTTAAGCTGAAAAGGATTTGCCTAAAATAACCAGCATATTTGGTTGTTTTTTTTTTTTTTTGGTGCAAATTATTATTTAGAAATGTGTCCACAGGAAGCAATTAGCAGAGACTGGATATACCATTCTTGCCAAGAGGAAATGAGAAACTGCATTCAATGTGTGTGGAAGATACTCCTCTGGAAATCATAATTCAATACTGTTCCTGTCGAGCAGGAAGATGGCCTGTAATTTTGCTGGCAATGTGCATGTAAATTTTATCCATTGATAGAAGAGGCATCCCAGCGTCAGTGGCAAAAGAGAGCAGCTGGACAGTGAAAGAGTGCCTGCCAAGCACACAGTAGAAGGCACTTCAGACTGTGCCACTGGAAAGAATTAAAATAACAAAAAATAAACCTACTGTGGGAGGAAAATATTAAACTCACTGAGGAAGTGGTGGCTTAAGTTTCCATCCAAAGAAAACAGCCTTTTTTTTTTTTTCCAAGGTCTGCACAGTTAATCTGTTTCTCTGCTTGTCAGTGTATACTTCTTACTGTTTGCATGTATACTTAGATAGGAGTAAGATATTTTGAGAGTCCCTGTGCACACAAGTGTTGTTTGCCTGGGGTAGGTATGGTGGAATTTTGGGGCAAGAAGTTGTAAGACTTGCTTATGTTTATACCCATTGGGCTTTGAGATAAACTTCAAAGGCAACATGTAGAACATTGCCTTTTGAATTCAGTAGTTATAGATGTACTCCTAACGCCTGGGTTTAGTAGCAGCTTCCCAGGGGGGAATACTCTCTCTGATGCCTGGTTCACTTGGAGGCTTGAGGAAATAACTTTCTTGTTTTAAACTTCTCAGAAGCAGACATGATTTAAGGAGGGCTTTTCTGACCCAAAGCATTCTCCGTGCATCCTGTCTTCTGATGTACATTGATCAAAGTAGCTCAGGGATTCCCCTATTTAACAGTGATATACAAAAATAAACAAATCACTATTTGTAGAGAACTCTGTATACAGAAATCTGATACAAATATTTTATTTTTTCATTGGTGGGAAAAATAATCCAGTCATCCTGGTTTTCAGTTGAAGTATTTTCTACCCTGCAACTAGTTACAGTGTTTACAAATTACAGTTATATCTCATAGCATGAGAAATTATGGTTATTAGCAGTATAATCACAATATGGTCACAATATAGTTAATGTCTGTTGAACTTCTGAGGAAAAAATGTTGCTTTATTTGCAGTTTGATATATTTCAAGGCTTAGTATGTCTCTTATCAGCCCCTCTTGGAAACTAGAGAGATGAAACTATCTAGTATTTCAGGTAGTTTCTGAGCTAGATAGTGTACTCTGAGTATAGTAGTGTTGTACAGTATGCGGATTTTGCTTGGAGTGTTGAAATGGAAACATGGTCTTCCTCAAAAAGACAAGGAAAGAAGAAAAAGCTGAGTAAAGAAGCAAATTTCACAACAGATAAAATATACTTTTCCAGTAGTTACTTAAATACTGCTGTATTTATGCTTTGTCTTTTCTATCTCAAAGAGAAAATAACATGTAAACAATCAGTTTCACTTTAGTGGGAACTAACTGTTAAACTTATTAATACAACTAATTGCACCCTCAGCCAGTTTGGTGCGGTCGACACGCTGGAGGGAAAGGAGTCTGTGGAGTTAATGGTTCGCTACTAAATAGCAGTGGTAATGTACTGAATTTTCTTTTTCTGCTTAAGATTTTCATATAATCCTCAGAAGCATTTTTTTCATGGCAATAAATCTCATGTAAGGTTATTAAGTTTCCAGTGATGTGGTGTCGGCCTGTACCTCTCTGCAAAGATGTGGCTGAAGAGTAACATGGGAACATCCATGCAAACTCTGCCTGGACAATGCTGTAAGCAGTCTCATTGGTGAGAAGTGTTTGGGAGACACAGAGGTGGTGGAACTGGTGACTTCACGATCTGTGGAAAAAGATAGACTTCTGTGGGAAGGAAACCCCAGTCTAGTGGGAGCAGACATCCAAAATCAGACCAAGCACCCTGTGTTGTGACTGATTCTTTTCCATTATTCTATAGAGATTTTGAAGTGTTTTGATGTGTTTGCTTTGTATAACCTGGTGGAAAGGAAGGAGAGGAAAACTGACACTCTCCAGGTGAAATGGTCCTCTGATAGGATATGCATTTTTCAGAGACTGCTCAAAATTTTATGGGTTGTGGGAAACACTAGCATTCCAGAAATGTATAATGGATAGCATGATATTACTGATATGTTAGGAAAGACCATTTAAGGAGCGTCTTCTTCCATTCATCTGCTTTCCGTTTGCCACATAGATGTGTTTCTGGGCAGTTTCACTCTGGTGAAGTCACTTCCCAGTTGAGGATCAGTACAAGTGTAGTGTGTTTCTCAGGGAGGTTTCACTGATGCTTCTTTCTCACGTCAGCTATGTGCATTTGTGTTTTTCCAAAGGTTTAAGAAAATTTGATTTAGACTGAAAGTCCTTGATGGTTCTTTGTACATAGATAAGAGGGAGGAGAAAAGCAGGGGTAGGAATAGATGCAAAGGAAATTGGGATTCATTCAATGTGACTTTGGCACTTTATGGCATATACTCTTAGGTTTATGAATTTAAACTCCTGTCGTCTTAATATAGCCTGTAATTATTCCTCAGGGTACTTCAATTATTGAATGCCTATTTAAAGTAACTAGTAAGCTATCTTTGACAGTTTTGTCAAGTTCTATTGGCATTAATGTAGGGCTACTGATTTTTTTTTTCTCTTCAGTAAATATTTTCCAATAATGTGATGAAATAAATAATTTTTTTCCTGATGAAGTTGATTTATGATTTGAATATTTGTGCCTGACTAGAAAAAATACTGATCTGAACAAGCTTACATAAATTTGGTACACATTAAACTGCAAAATAGATGTTGTGCTTTTTTCTTCTGTTTGAAGTCCCATTGTTTGTATTCTTGCAGTAGCGCTGAGCACTGTTGCAATTTAAAATCATCACAAACTACAAATTATTGATTAGAAATGTTTCACTGCATTGAAAGCTCATTTTCAAGATGGATACATTTAATAGCATGTCTATATTGTGGAGTAAGTAGTACTTTGCTACAATCATGCAAAGCAATGGTTGCTATGTTTCCTATAACTGCAGTTGGGAAAAATACCTTGTGATGAAGCTAAAATCCCTTAGAGGTGTATGTGTTTGTGCGCTATACAACACGTGTTGCATGAGCTATCCCCTCCTCCCCCTTCCATAAAGTAGTTCTTTCTAAGACCTTTCATCAGCCTGTGATGAAAATAGTAATGGTCAAAGCTGTGTGGGCTCAGTTGATGGGCATTGGTACGTATGGTAAGAACCACCTATCTCTGAGAGAGCTCTAGGAGAAGGTCCAGGCATCTTGCCCCTTTTGGGTTAGTTTAGCACCTGTACTGGGGTGACCATTGCTGCGCAGGGGGACGGGTGGTTGAGGCCAGTCTGTGACCCGCTTTCCTCTCACTTTTTTTCCCTCATCTTACTCTCATAAAAATACCAAGCCTTTGATACCTGTGCTTCATCAGAAAATGTATGAAAATATCTGTCTTAATTTCTGGAATGCATGTAAGGTATTCTCCTTTGGCCTTCCCTTCCCTGGAATAAAAAAAATAAATAGAATAAAAAATTAGAGACTGTGACTGTAGAAAACAGGTTTGATTTAAAAAACGCCATGTAAAGGTATGCTCGTGTGTCAATGACTGGCTGGCAGTGCTTTCCTTTTTGTGCTGACAGCAGGATATAAAGCTGGTGGTGGCAGTGTTTAAGCAGCATGGTAGTTGGAGTATCTGCAGGACTAAGTTCTGTGCCTTGGGATGAACATGGTTGGCCAAGTTGTTTAACAGGGTCTCGGTGCTTTGGGACACCTGTGTCTAAGTGTAGGAGCTGTGCCGAAACAAGCATGGTCCTTGTAGAAATCTACAGGGCTCAGCATTGGCTTTGTGAGAGGAGATTGAAAGAGATGGTCTTTCAGCCTAATGGTCAGTGAGAAAGGCAGGAGGAGGAACTGTTGGGTAGCAGGTTTAGAAAGAAAGATGTAGATGAAAAATAAGGAGCTCATAAGAGGAAAGAAAAACCTTTTGTATGGTTCCCTTGTGAAGAAATTATAACACAGGAAAAGCAAGAAGCAACTGAGTTTTAAAAATTCCATTATAGCTTTTAGAGGAGAATGTTTAATTATCTCCAGCACAAAGCAGCGTTTCAGTCCTAATCATTTCCTAAGCAAGAAGCAAATGAGGTAGATAGACATCACCTGTAATGTTACTCCTGGTGGCAAAGAGTTGGAAACTTTCAGCTGTTTCTCATTTTCTGGAACTGTAACAGGGCTAATCTGAGAACTGCAAAGTGGGTGGGGGGGGAGGAAGAAGGGAAATTAGATTTCCCCATCCCCTGGGAGACTTGTGCCTCAGCAGAGACCAAATCTAAGCTGTAGTCAGCAACTCACGTTCTTCTGTTTGTGAAAGGTAAACTGTCCATTCATTAAAGTTTTATTTTCCTTGTGGGTCAGATCAATAGCTAAATAATTGATTGGCTGACTAATTGAACAGCTGAATTATTGAAGATTTTAAATGTGAATTTCATGATGTGAGGTGGTTAGAGACTGAGGTAGGTGCCAGGGGAAGTTTTAAGAAGATGAATGGAAGTAGTCAGGTAGAGTTAGCCAACATCCTTTACTGAAGTTAAGATTATGCCTGTCAATTCTTGTTCTGTGTAGCCTCAACCTGTCCTTTCCATAAGTACTAAGGGTTTGTTTTTTTTTTGTTCCTCAGGTACTGGGGTCCCAGCTTTCCCATTTCCCAGTAAGTCCTTCCTCCAGCACCTCTCAGTAAACACAAATTTATGCAATGTCATGATTCTATTTAAAATTCTAAGCTGTGTCAGGGCTTGATTTTGCAAAAGTTTTGCTCTTTTGTGACTTGACTGAATCTTTACTGAAATCAACACGTTTGTATTAGAAGCAGGCTGCTCCTGTCCTGTGTGTGGAGAAACCTTATTTGTAGTATTACCATACTTTTATTTTCCTAACCGTTCCATTTGTAATGTATGTTAAAATGCATATCTTGGTGTTTAGATATGTGTTTAAGATACAGCCTGCTATTGGAAACAGACCAAGACTTTGGATAGCCTTATGGGCAATTCTCTGTCATTTACGCAATTCCAGTGATTCTTAAGTTTTTTCACCCAGAGTCTGACCAGCATTCTCAGCTAGTATGCGCAGTTGTGTGTCCTAGCAGAGGGTGAAAAGGAGGCACTATGGCTGAAAACACATGGATTTCTATTCTGGGCAACATTTATGCAAGATTTTCAGAACTTCCTCGTGAACATCAGTAACTGCCTCTGTTTTACCCCTATGAGTTAGAGGGAAATTTTATGATGTCCTTTGTATTTAGGTCAGCTCATGCTTTCCAATATAAAGGCAAACTTTTACTTGAGAGGTCTCAAAGATGGCTGTTCACAGCTCATCTTTGATAATAAGCAGGGGGATTTTCTGTTTTACAGCTTATTGTTTCTTGCTTCTCTCAGAAAAGATTTGTAGCTAGAGAAAATAATTAAATATTGCAACCAAATGGTATCTACAAACACCATGAAGATGATAATCCAACAAATACACGCACACAAACAGTTAAAGGAGTATCATGTTTACAAACTCTAGCAGTAACCAGTTAGGAAATGCCATATTTATGATGCATCAAACAGTGCACTGAGAAAGGGTAGACTCAAGCAACAGCATTTGTTATTTAATTGTATAAAATTACTTTTTTTTTTCAGTTTAACGACTTTAAGCTCCCTATATTTATGGTGCCTTGCAAAAAAAAAAAAAAGTAAAAGTTAAGGCTTGCATTTTATGTGCTATGGTCACAAAGGGCAGACCCGAATTCTCAAATTAAAATACAGGAGATAATGTTATGCTACAAAAGTAATGCGAAGTGATGAATTTGCAAAGGAGTGCAGTTTTCCTGGGTTTAGTTAGTTATGTAGGCACTTCTGTGCTAATTAGTAACAGATTATTTGCTGGACTAACAAGTTTGTTAATTAAAGTATGTGAAAAGTGAATAATTTTGTTAAATTCACTTATCCATTGTGCAGGTTTCCCTCTGGGAGCTTTCTAATTAGGGAATTAGAGACTAAAGGAAGAGTAATTGAGAACTGAATTGTGTTGGGAAGGGTCATAAATATAATGGGGAGTCATAGTTTGTTTTGGGATGGTCTTAAATGGAAGTTTTGTTATATTAGATGAGGGATCACAAAATCCCCATTTAATATCATGTAAGGGAGTCTAACATAGCATCGAATGCACAGTAGCTTTTGACATAGGGAGGTTGCTATGCTGACTGTATTTTAGACATGAAGTTTGCTCTTATTTGGGCTGAAGACATATAATTATTTCTCCTCATCGAAGTCCAGAGTGCTGGCTCTCAGTGAGCAATGGATGAAAGGATAGAGGGTATTCACCTGGGTGCTTTGGTACCTCCCAGTTTGTGAAAACCATTGGATAGCTCTTGTCTGTAATCTTGTGAAATGGCAGCTTTGTGTGATGTGTGCAGGACATTCTGTAAGTAAGAAATGTTCTGCAATCCTGTTCTGAAAACGGAAGAGAAAATGTATTCTGGGAACTGACACTGAAAGGACACTTTTAAGTTAGAATTGGGAACTTCTTGGGGCTCTTCTTATTACACTGTATCGATATGGTGCACAGCAAATGTCTTCGTCACAGGCACCGTTGCAGTAACGGTGATGCTGCTGATAATGACAGCAGAAGCCCAAGAGTGAACTTAAGTTGAAATTTCTCCTCACTCTTTCTGTCACAGTGTGCTCTTGAACAGTCAGCTGAATTCTTAAAGGAGTTTAGTATGAAGCATAGTAGATTACAACATATTTTTTTTTTCTCCTCCAGTTTTCTCCCTTATCAGCCCTCTAAAAGGCATTGGAAAAACTATGTAAACATGTAGCAAACACTGATATTTTTACAGAAAATTTGAATAGCACAGTGCTATGATTTCCTTCCCAGTATTTGGTTAGTAAAATTATTGGCTTGCCTTCGTGGAATATTGGCTCAGGACATAGTAAGATAAGAGTGAACGATAAGAAACCAGATTGTTTCTCTGAGCTAAGCCATGATGGAGGTGCCCTTAGTGTACACTAGGCATGCTTTTGTGACAAATGTTTTATTTAATTCAAATTGTATCATTTGTTTTGGCTTATGCTAGCCTATGGAAAGGCATTTCAGTGCAGAAGAAGGGCCTCCATTGTAGAAAGGAGCAAGAAACAGATAGCCCTGTTTACGTTCTATCTGTCACTGCTAGAATAATCCTCTGATGGAAAAAAATCCCTCTTGTACAACTTCGGTATATTTTATGAGTCTCTTACCTATCATGTATCTCACTATAAAACTCTGTATGGTCTTAATGAAAAGCATAGAATATTAAACAGTTACAATCATAGAATGGTTTGGGTTGGAAGGCACCTTAAAGACTGTCTAGTTCCAACCCCCCTGCCATGCCCTTCACGAGACCAGGTTGCTCAAAGCCTCATCCATGTCCTTCATTGTTGAAGCTATGCTAGTAAGCTTTGTAGTTTTGGAAAGGTTTATGTTTCATTCCAACACCGATTTAATAGTCCCTCAAGTAGATAGGTCATGTCAAATTAAATATGGAAACCATAAATTATTATATTAAGATTCATATTTTTGGAAGTGTTCAAGGCTAGGCTGGATGAGGCTTTGAGCAACCTGATCTCGTGAAGGGCATGGCAGGGGGGTTGGAACTAGATGATCTTTAAGGTCCCTTCCAACCCAAACCATTCTATGATTCTATGGTTTAGGTAAATTCATTTATGAACTTCAAAACCAAAAGCAGTTGGTGAAGACTGCATTATTGGGATGAAGGCTTCAATTGGTAAGAAGTATCTTCTTAGTGTTGGTTTTCTCATTTTTTAAAATTCCAGTCATTCCCACCCCCTTATGCAGTAAAAAAGTCTAGGTATCACAGACATCTATACATTTCTATGCATTGTAGGCCCCCAATTCCTCTGCTCTCTCTGTTGTTGCTGGTCTTAAGAGACCACTGAGTCTCTTTTCTGGTGATATTCTGCTGGCAGTTTTCTTCACCAGCAGAAGTCACAAAAAACTCTTTTATTTAGGTTTTCAGTGAACAGCATTCCTTCTACTCATCTGTCCATGTATGTCTCTAAAAGCCTTTCTCTAGAATTTATGAAAACAGACAAAAAATAAATCATTCTTGTATGTGCTTAGTCATGGGTAAAAATTCTGTCCTTTGTCACTGACCTCGTAGAAAAAAAGCTGATCTTTGCCATGGAGCTTTTCCAGAAGGCAAGAATTCCTTCTTAGTGACTTTCAGTGTTTTGCATTTTGTTTTCATCCCAAAGCATGTTGTTATTAGTGCATGACCAAAACCTTCCAAATACTGTTTGAAAACAGGATTATGATTTTGCGTTTTGGTTTGCAGCCAGGACCATTTAATGGAGGAAGGTTTCTTACATTCCACTAATTGCTCTCTCTTGGTAAGCACAGGTTTCAAAACCGTTTCCTGATGACACTTCCATATATCTATCAAATATTTAATTTTCAATTAGACCACCAAATTGCTCTGCTTTACAGTCCAGGCCCTTGGAACAGGATGAATTGTTATCTTGAAAAAACAAATTCATGGAGATGAGAAAATTTTGCATTGTTTTGCTTTATTCTTAAGATGCTAAAGAAACTATTTGCAGGAAGTTCCATAAGGAACAATATATTTATTTCTGAGAGGATAAATACTCCCAATTAAGGGGAAACATAAATGTGTGGAGAATAAGAGTCATGGGGTAAAAAAAGGGTAAGAGACAAAACTGGATCAAAACGACTTTGTAACTGCTACTTGGAATACTCTATTTCTAGAAGCTTGCCAGAAGTGCTAATTAGGCTGTAAATGCATGTCAAAGTACAGGTCTGTTACTTGGAACATATAATTATCTGTATTACCATTATATCTAATTGACAACTAATAATTTGTAATATGTATAGGTAGATCATTTAGTTACAATATATTACCTGTCAGATTAGCAATGAAAATACTTCAATACTTGGACTGGAAAATATACTATTTCAGTATTTTTATAAGTATTAAAAGAAATTCTTATATTTATCCTTGGACTATAAAAAATTATGTCGCATCATAATATGTACCTGAGAGCATCTCCCCAGCTGACATAGGATTATTACTTACTATATATTCTTCATTGTTTTGCTCAGTGTTTAAATGTCATAGGATTCCCCCGCTCCTTTGGTGTGAGAAAGCTTTAATCCTACAACTGTACTGCCGGCAGAGCTGTGAGTGGAAATCTGGTATAAGCACACTTGTACTAGTTTTGAATACGGTGGCTCAGGCACTGGTGGCTGTCTAACCATAGCTTAGAACAGGGTATGTGCCAGATATCTGCTAGGTGAGCCAAGTTGTGCCTTGTGTTGTCACAGGTGGAATACTGCTGTAGAGCTAAGTACAGGCTACCTGGGCCTGTCTACGTTTCTTGGCTGTCACAGCAGTGGATACACTCTATTCCTATGGTTTATGAGCTGATGTTTTAAACTAAGCTTTGACTAAAGTAGCCTGAATTGTTTCGGTTATCCTTCCTCCATATGCGGTAATCCTTTGAGCACGCCAGTTTTACCCCCACTTTGCCCAGCTCTTGGGAATTCAGTGTAGTTTCCAGGTACCTGAACTGCGGTGAGGTTTTTTTTTGCGATATTATTGTCTGTGAAGCAGGTGATTGGGTAGAACCTCTGAATCAGTCCTGACTGTGGGTACAGACATTTCTCTTCCACAGTTAAGGAAAGGAGGAAATGAGAAGGATATGGTGGCTAAAACACATTACACACCACTAACCAGAGCTATCTGTGCTTAATCCACAAAGTATGGAATGCAGAAATCAAATTGTTGCTACCTATATCATTCCAGAGTCATTGACAGCGGAGTTGCATTCTCTTTCTGTGCTGGTCTTAAGAAAAATTATCCTGTTCTTAATATTCAAGAAAGCTACAGCCTTCTTCTAAAATCTAATAGGTAAATGCAGTTTTGTTCTTAAATATTCAAGTTCCCCTAGGCTTTCCTTATTCTTTTCTGTCTCTGGAGAGACATTCCCTGTGCTGCAGCCTTTAGACAGAAGTGATATTGTTATGTTTACTTAATACTTGACCTTTTATCAAAGAGTATGATTGACTTTCTACAGCACATGGTGGGATAGGGTCACTGGATCATGTGAAGAGTAGAGTAATACCTGCCAAGATGGTCTGGTGGGGTGGATGTATGCATACATGTCTATGTATGTATATATATATATTAGGATAGGGAACTATGAAAAAGGAGCATTCAAGAATGGATTACTTAAGAGAAAGCAACTCATCCTGGCTCCATTGAGCATAGGACTCCTGAGTCCTGCTTGCCTAAAGCAACTCCTGCATCACTTTCCTTGAAAATGTGCAGTGAATTGATAGCATGTGTCAGGATGAATCAGCAGGTAGCAGTTAACTGCTCCCTGAAGGGCTCATGCATGAGAATTCATGCTAACGAGAGAGCTTGATCCCTGGCTCCCATTAGAGGTCTTTTCTATGCTTTGCTCCCTACTGTGAAGGAAAAAAGAAACAGCAGCATAGTATTGCTAAAGGTAAAGTTGAAACGGTAGCTCTATTTGCCAGAGCCATGAGCATTACCCTTAATCTCAACAGAAGTGTCTGTTGACAACACTGACACTCACAGAGATCAATGGTGATGCAGACTTTCACACTCTTTATAATATTTTCCAACTTCCCTGAGTATAGGATCTTCTGGGTTGTAGGTCCTCAGGTTTAGCCTAAGATGTGTGTCAGAAAGGTCCATACAAAACTTGAAAAAAGTTTCTTGAATGACATCTTTTCAAATAGTGTTTGAACAGCTCTTCTCTACTGGCATCAGCCATATATGCAATTATAGTTATATCCTATTACCACAGAAAGTGCCAGTGTGACACATGTTCTACTAAATCATTATTATTTAGTATCCTAAGTAGTGTCATAAATGGAATGTAATCTGAGTTCAGTACGGTGGATAAAATTCTCCTGAGTGTGAGTTTTGTGCTTGAATTTCATCTTTGACTTTGTATCTTTATAAATAAAGAAAGACAAGTTCATGTTTCAGATCATCTTCCAGAAGTCATGTGGCCTGGGATTCATTTTACCTAACCTTAAGCATCTATAACATTAAACTTGGCCCCAGGCTAGATCGCTCTGAGATCTCTTCATAGTCAGTGCCGATGAACAGGTAGTTGGAGGGCAGGGTTCATGTTGATGTAAATTAGATACCCATCCCCGGCTGAAGTGAATTGTGTTCCAGAAATTCCCCTCTCTGTAGGCCAAAGGAGATTAGGTTACTCTCTTAGATACAGACATCTAATCCTGGTCATATCAATCTAGTCTCTGTGGACCCACACCTTTCCTGTAAATGCCTACTAGTTTGCCAGTAGCTAGTTTTGTGTCTGATGCTGGATTTATGCCTATGCTATGGGCTGAAGATATATTTGGCTAGCTTGTAAACAGTAGGTTTGGCCCAAGTACGCTGCATGAGATATCAGTCCATCTCACACAGTAGAACTGAAATCCACTTGAGGTTTTTCACATTTATTTAGCTGAAGATTATGTGCTTTTAAAATGAGGAGTCATTTCCGTGGATGACCTTTGTGCCCTAGAAAGGGGATGTATGTACCCTGAGCCTCACACCTATATACTTATGTCAGATAGGCAAACCGTATGACAACAGCTCTAAGCTTCGTAGCCAAAACCTGGTTAATTCACGATCACACTGCTGTAGAGTGTATTGCTCCTCCTCCACTCTACTTGATAGCTCTGTGTGGAATAGCACTGTTTTTGTTAGTGAAAGTTACCATGCTCCTTCTTTCCAAGCAGCCTGATTTTGTAGGTTGAACAGAGAACTTTTATCCTAAAAGTAGACAAATCTTTAATGTGCATCTTTGTCATTAAATGGTGATCAAATTCAATGTTCTCTTAAAAAAAAAAAAAAAGTAAAAATAAAATTTTAATTTCTAAAAAGAATCTGTCAAGGAAGCACTGCTTCTTATCAGCACGAAGTGTCACCTTTTGTGCAATGAAAGATGAAATGTTTTCATTTGGAGATAGTCATCTTTCCCCCTTCAGTTTCTGGAGGTTGAATTTAGAGATTATATTTACTAAGTAAAATGGTTTTAGAGATAGACAAACTTTATTGTTAGCTGGAGTCTAAGGTGAAATACTGTGCAATGCTAAGACTTATTTCTTGTTCCATGTGATCTTTGTTAGTTTGAAAAACATAATTAATGATATTTAATATTTTAAAATCTTGTTTAAAATTCTAATCATATACCTTCTAGAATACTTGTTTCTCAAGGTGATTTTCAGTCTCATTTGCTTTCCATCAAAAAAGTTGGTGCTATAAGGAAGCAGAATTTGATTAAGGATGTTTTAATTTCTGTAAATTTGCTAGAATATTGGTACAGCTGCTGCTTGTGGATATACACAATAGTGAATATTTTCATTTTTGGTTGAAGTCTGCCCTGAAGATACTCAGCTCCTCTTCTAATTAGGTCAAATATAAATAACCCTCTTTTTATTTAGAAATAATATCAAGGTGAATTTATTAATCATTCTTGATTCATACCTCTTCCAAAATGAAATGGAAATGCAAACAAGTTTTGGCTTTGACCATTTTATCCATCAGTGTGAACTCATTTTACTGGTGTTCTTACTGTACTTTGAAAGACATATTTGGGTAAACAGTTTACCAGTTTCAGAAAGAAACCATCCTGTACACCTCTCAATAGTGAAGAGTACTATCTCTCTCTTTGTATGCTTGCCACATGAATTGCTAGATTCATTATTCCCCTTGTGCATCCAATGTTGTTTCTCAACACTGTGGAGAATTTTCCTTCACATGCTTACTATATGTATGAAACACTGAACTGTGAAGCATGATTCAGGGAGGGGGCCTTGACAGGTCATCTGATCTGGGCTTTTGTCTGTTAAGTCCATTTTAAACAGCCACTATCTTTTCTAGGTTCTAGGCATAGTTAGGAACCTCTCCATGTTTTCAGTGGTTAGGATATGGGAAAGCAACTGTCATTTGCATCCTTTAAGAAGATGAAGGAAAATAGTTTCTAGTTACAAAAATGAAATTTACTTCAGGCTTTATGGTGTAAAAGGTTGAAGGCTGTTTCCCAAAAGGCAGATGTCTCATCTTAGTCTGACAGATAACCTGTCTTTCAGAGTATCGAGCAAACATTAAACAACAGCCAATGCAATTTGTCCTTTTGTGTGTATCAAGAAGGAACAGCATCATTAACTGTGTAATGCTGGATGAGATGGAGACAGAGAGATGTGAAGGTTCTGCCAAGAAGCTATCAAGTTGAAGGTAGACAAAGTACATTGGGTACTCTGTAAACCAGACACACATGCATACGTTGTAAAGACATCTCTCTAGTAGGCTATACAAAGAATGCCATTAAGTGAGTAGGCTACTATGTGTTCTTTGGTAATTAGTAAAGTAGAAATGTATCTGATAATGGAGAAAATTACACTCTAATCCACAAGTGCTTTAGTCAATGTTAGTTCATGAACATGAAGCATCTGCAGATTCTACTATGGTGAGATCTATGTAGTGCAATTTATTACTTTCCAAAACTAACTCCCTTTTATTTCGATAAATATTCTTGTTATTCAGACATCCTTCTCTCCCTCACAAAACCCTACTGTAAGCAGGCTGGAAATGAAAAGCTTGAATATGTACATAGTTTGCCTCTAGCAATTCCTTCTATGTTGAAACTTGATTTACACAATCTTTTTATAATAAAACTCTACTTTGTCTTCTGTTGTATAATACCAATAGATAAATGGGGGGGGGGGTGGGGGGGTGGGGTGGGTGGGAATACAAACCATAAAAGAATGGGGGAGTGGTGGTGGAAGAAAATTATAATAATTCTTATTTCCTGAAATTCTGTCAGTGAGCTGTCCCACATACAGAATAGATTACTAATAAATTTGATCAAAGGAAATGCACTGTAAGAATCTAGTAATCTGTAATGATTAGATGAATTTCATGTGCCAAGAAGGTAGCAGCATATTCCACTGCACTGAAGACAATGAGGAGATATTACAAAAACTGATGACAAAGATTAATTCTAGTTGTTATTCTAAAGGATGGTTTTCAGCTCTTGCTATTTCTACGAGAGAGTAATTAATTTTTCTCTATAGGAGTTAGAGTGGCTTTCTACTATGATAATGTCTGATTTTTTTTGCTCCTGTGTTTTCCTTAAAAAGCTATGGCTCAGCTTTTCTGATAGTGGAAAGGCAAAATTAGAATGCATTTTTATAATTCTTTAACTGTACAAAAATTTTAATCTTAATTCTGTTATAGTAGAAGAATTTAAAACCCAAAGTTATTAAAGCTGCAATTATGCAGCAGCGTGACTCAAGACAGTATTTGGAGGGCTGAGGTCTCCACCTGTTGTGGTTTGTAATGCCATCAGAACTATTTGAGGGGCCACATCTGTAACATAGCTGTTTAGGGATTGAGGTGTTGTTTCCAGATTACATGTAGTGGAGATGTTGATTGCAATTGTGGTGGTTGAATTCATTAGGCAGCTGACAAAACTCCATTAATAATGTCGTGAAAGATCATAGGCCAAAACTTCCCTCTGACTTTGAGGTGCTTATATTTTAAGATGCCCACTTGAATTATACTAGTCATTACTTTTTTGAGTTGTTGAGTGAGCATATCGAGTATTCATTTCAGCTACTTTTCAGAAATTATGATCACCCGTAATTTTGTGTGGAGGTTGTAGCTCCCCAGGTGGTGGGAGGGCAGCATATTCTCAGAAAGGAAACCCTTTGCAGAAAGAAAACGAACTGTTCTCTACCAAAAAATTGAACAGCATGTAGAAAGCTCAGGCAAACAAGAATTAACTGCAAATGAGGGGACAGATGGGCTTGTCAGCCTGTCCTTAAATGTCATCCAGAGAAAAAAAATACT
The DNA here is from genome assembly GCA_027574665.1 of Rhynochetos jubatus. Taxonomy (NCBI): domain Eukaryota; kingdom Metazoa; phylum Chordata; class Aves; order Eurypygiformes; family Rhynochetidae; genus Rhynochetos; species Rhynochetos jubatus. The sequence goes on along the minus strand of CM050649.1, from coordinate 52,627,909 downwards.
CAGAGTGCATGTCAATGGGGGTGGGAAATTATTGGAGATTTCATGCCCAGTGTATTTGTAGTGTTGTTTGTGTTGGTGTTCTTTTTTTTGATGAAAAACTCCATGCTGCATTTCCTTTATTTTTTGTCAACTGGTTGAAATTTTCTTGAACTGCTCCAGGTAGAGCTAAACATAAAATTTCCTTTTTCTTCATTTTACTTAACAAGAAATAGGATAGACATATACTACCTATGGTTCTCTTCATCTGACCTGAAGAACGGAGCAACTGGTTGAGAAGTTCACCTTCAAAAAGCCATTGACCAGCTCTGGCTGTTGTCTTATATATCGGGCGTTCAGTCATATGTCTCTGCTAGACATCCCAGAACATAGGAACACTCTAGAAAATGAGGGTTTTTATACTTGTGATTAACCTTATATGGTGTGACCTTGACTGGCTGCCAGCTGCTCACCAAACCACTCTATCACTCCCTCTCCTCAACAAGACAAAGGCAGAAAATATGAAAGCCACATGGGTCAAGATAAGGACAGGGAGATCACTCAGCAGTTACCATCAAGGGCAAAATAGACTTGATTTGGACAGGCTGGATCGATGGGCTAAGACCAACTGTAGGAGGTTCAACAAGGCCAAGTGCCCTGTCCTGCACTTGGGTCACAACAGCCCCCTGCAGTGCTACAGGCTTGGGGATGGGTGACTGGAAAGCTGCCCAGCAGGAAAGGACCTGGGGTGTTGGTCAACAGCTGGGTGAATATGAGCCAGCAGTGTCCAGGTAGCCAAGAAGACCAATGGCATCCTGGCCTGCATCAGGAACAGTGTGTCCAACAGGGCTAGGAAAGGGATTGTCCCCCTGTACTGGGCACTGTGAGGCCGCACCTCAAATCTTGTGTTCAGTTCTGGGCCCCTCACGACAAGAAAGACACTGAGGTGCTGGAGCGTGTCCAGAGAAGGGCAACGGAGCTGGGGAATGGTCTGGAGCACAAGTGCTGTGAGGAGCAGCTGAGGGAGCTGGGAGTGTTTAGCTCGGAGAAGAGGAGGTTCTGGGGAAACCTTATCACTCTCTACAGCTACCTGAAAGGAGGTTGTAGCAAGGTGGAGGTTGGTCCCTTCTCCCAAGTGACAAGTGATAGGACAAGGTGAAATGGCCTCAAGTTGCTCCAGGGGACATTTAGATTGGATATTAGGAAAAATTTCTTCCCTGAAAGGCTTGTCAGTCATTTGAACTGGCTGCCCAGGCAGGTGTTTGAGTCACCATCCCTGGAGGTATTTAAAAGATTTGTGGACGAGTCACTTAAGGACACAGTTCAGTGGTGGACTTGGCAGTGTTAACAGTTGAAGTCAATGATCTTAAAGATCTTTTCTAACCTAAAAATTTCCTCTTTCCTTCCTCGTCTTCCTCTTTCCTTCCTCGTCTTCCTCTTTCCTTCCTCGTCTTCCTCTTTCCTTCCTCGTCTTCCTCTTTCCTTCCTCCAGTGTGGAGTCCCATGCACAGGATACCATCCTTCGTGAACTTCTCCAGCATGGATTCTTTCCATAGGGTGCAGTCCTTCAGGAGCAGACTGCTCCAGCAGAAGTCACCTACAGGGTTGCAGGTCCTGACAGCAGACTGCTCCAGCCTGGGCTCCTCCCTCCATGGGCCACAGTTCCTGCTAGGAGCCTGCTCTAGCGTGGGCTTCCCCACGGGGTCACAGCTTCCTTAGGGAATCCACCTCCTCTGGCATGGGGTCTTCCATGGGCTGCAGGTGGGTCCCTGCTCTGCTGCGGACCTCCATGGCTGCCTCTCCATGGTCTTCGCTTGGGCTGCAGAAGAGTCTCTGCTCCAGTGCCTGGAGCACCTCCCCCCCTCCTTCTCCACTTACCTTGGTGTCTACAGGGTGGTTGCTCTCTCATATTCTCACTCCTCTCTCCCAGTTGCTGTTGCACAGCTGATTGTCTCTGCTTTGTTCACCAAGTGGGTCTGTCTTGGAGCTGGCTGGAACTGGCTCTGTTTGGTATGAGGGCAGCTTATGGTTTACTCTCACAGAAGCCACCCCTTCAGCCTCCCCACTACCAAAATTTTGCCACTTAAACACAATATACACTAACTCTTCTTCTGTCCATACTGATACTGTCCACAGTCTATGGGAAAATACCTATAAGAATTTCTGCCAGACAGCAAGGTATAACAAAAGCAAAATACTTTAACTGTTGTGTATGCGTACCATGCCATTATATAACGGCTGTGCTTAGTTTGTGTGCAAAAAGCAGTGTACTGCAAAAGCAAGTCTATTAGTGTGCATGCTGTAATGAAACCCATAAGTTTTTGAATTAAGAACACAATAAACCCAGCCAAAAAACCCAAGAAAACAAATAGAAAAACCCCCCCGAAACCATAAAACATAACAAGCCCAAAAACCAGCCCATTGCAAAAAAACCCAACAGATAAGAGGAAGAGCAAAAGGAATTTTCTTTTGCATTTCCAGGAATCAGAGATGAATACAAACCAACTGCTGAGGTCAGTTTCTGCTGTAGAGCCCACACCAGTTTTGGTAATAAATAATATATGTCACTACTCAGTAAGAATTCATTAGCAACACCTTCACAGCCAGGCATCCTTGGTGATGATCAAAAGACAATTTCCTGTATTGTGAAAAGCTGTTGTTAAAATGGATTAGTTGATGGCCTAGTAAGTCAAAATATCTGGAGGGCAGATGCCGAAGAGGTAATTTCCTATGAATGGTCAGACCTATATTATGTGATAGGTGCACAAAAAAGGGCGAAGAGCTGCTTTGTGTGGAAGGGATAAGCAGGTAACTTGAGGAGTCATGTTCCTTCTTGACCTCAGGGGCACAGAGACTGTTTTGTCTGCAGGGATAGGCAAGCAAAGCCATGGCCCATTCTCAGGACTCGTGTTGTCTTACTTTCTATTCCTCAAAGGAGGCGAAGTTGCAGGAGATGTCGTGGAACCCCCAGTGTTAGACTGGCAATTCTGCTTGTATTTCTTGATACTAATACTGTCTGAGAATGATCTTGGTGGAGGTGAATGAGCTGACAGAGACTGGGAGAGGTATGAGCTGAAGTGTTTGATGTGGTGTTGCAAGCACAAAAAACTTAGAGTGTTATCAGAGCAATTCAAATAAGTGCTGAGTTCTCCCACAGCTTCATGTGTGGAGGAACATGAAGAATGTGAATGTATCAAGTTCTTTTCTCAGATTTACACGAAACTTTTTGCTCTCATTTGTATACCTGCATTAAGATTGTGCACCCTGTCTTTTAATAAGGAATGAAACTTAAAATGAGACTTTGCATGCATAAGGAGTTGTTTAAAGACTGTTTAAAATCTTATTTCTTTCTGGAAATAAGAAATTTCCACCACAGAGCTTCAAAATAGTACCTACTAGCTACATAGTGGCTGTCCATAATTCTTCAAATATAGACTGCTTTTAACTTAAATTTTCTATTACTAAGAAAGCTAATTTTACATAAAATCAGAACTTTTCTGTGTTCCAAAACTGGAAGAAAAACTACTGCATTAGTTAGTCCTATCTGAATAGTAAACTGAAGAATTCAGCAGAAAAGGGATTGAAACATTTCCTGGGTTTCTCCTGTCTCCAAGTGGGAGACAACCTATTGGGCCGATTCATCATTTTCTTGCTTGTTCCTTAACAATGTACAGCTTGTCCCTAAGTAAATCCATACACCTTACTTCAGGTACATTTTTAGTTAAAGGTTTGGATAGTCCATATTTAAAGGTCACTAAATGTCTATAAAAATATAAAAACTACATTAGCTCTTCAAAATAAGAATTTTCTACATACTAGATTTTTCGGTCATAAATGTAAAGCAAGGCTAGTCAGATATATTATTTCCCATCCAGATTGTCAAATGATATGGAAAAGATTTTGTGCCTGACAAGGAAGTAATTGAAAAGGGCATAATAATAACGGACAGACTACAGCTAATGCAATGTATCAACCTCTGCGTATTTCTTTAGGCATAGCTCTGATCTACTCATCTTACAGTAAATATTGCTACAGATTGATGTATATTTATGAGTCTGATCAAATTCCTTCCAATGAAAAAGGAAACATTCAATATGATCCTTTAAATTAGCATAGGCCACCAGTTTTTGCTCTGTCTTTGAATATCAGTTGCACAAAATTTATAGTAGCCTTAATTTATTGGAAGTTGTGTTTTCAGGAGGAATAAGGGCATTTTTGTGATGAATCAATAATTTCTTAAGACACTATTTAGAATCTATTTTTTTTTAGTGTAAGAAAGACACTAACAGCTCATGGAAAGAAAAGCTTTAAAGCTTGGAAACAAAACAATTAAAAGTAGTTTATGGCTGAGCTCTGGAGTGCTGAAGTCCCAATTTAAAATGATGTTTTATGGTTACTGATAAAATTGCAAGACTGTGGAGAAAGTAACTTGGTTCCTGACTCAGAAACCTCTCTCTTGATGAGTTGATTTTTTCCTTATTCTCTGTTATCTACAGCCAACCCAGTCACTATCCAGAGTTGCTCAACTGTCCTGGTGGTTTGGATTCACTATTATGGTGATGGTTATATCAGTTTTGTTTCATTCATTTATATAGTAGACTGCCAAGTATGTTGAAGTTGCCTAGAAAGGGTCGCATTTCTAAGAGTGACCTGTTCAAATTTAGGTTTAACAATGTCATGTGAAACATGGAATTTTCTAGTTGTCAGGCTGGAGAAGGAATAAGATAACCTCTTTGGTGAAAATTCAGGTGGCTAATGCTTCTTGCAAACAGGTGTCTGTGAATTTTGATAGCTTTACTTTTGTTTAAAGACATTTTTCAGCATCTTCAGAAACAGACTCAAACTATTTTGCACCTGCATTAAAGAGAGAATTTCTGCAGTGGTGGGCATGCCCTGGAGGGATGTGCACTGATCCTACTGAAATTTGAGGGGAGCTAAGTCTTTAGCTCTCTTAGGCTTTTCAGGAAGTGTAGATTGTCTATCACCTGATGCCACTTAATGACTTCTCTGTAGTTAAAAAGTAGCAACCTCTGACGGTTGGGCTGCACATAGTACTTGGCTGTTCCCCCTGAGGACACTGTGCAAGGTTAAATGGTTGGGACACTGAACTCCGGTTTCATCTCTTCACTTTGTATATACAGATGGAGCTTCTAGAAAAGTTCACTGCATGAGGAGTTTCCTGTGAGGGAAAGTGCTGCTTTTCAAGTAAGACTTATCCACATCATCTATCCTGGGCCTGTGTTGCCTTTTACAATAGGATCTGTGTTATCTGCTCTTGTTGTGAACATCTTGGTATCTTTTCTCACCTCCTGGAGATTAAATAAGAACCTCAGATTTAATACTTTTGAAAGTATGTGGCTAAACTTTTAGATATATTGTAGGAAGACTGTAAGCCTCACCTAGGCTGAATTCTAGAAGTTCAGAAACAAAAAATATCAATCCACCCATGATAATTTAAATAGTTTATTTCATGACTGCCAGGCTCGTCAGGGAAGTTTGAGCTAGAGAATGGGAGCAGGGCACCTCAGATGCAAAAACAACGGAGGAACAGTGGGTAAGTCGAGTACAACTTGGGGGTTTGTGTTGGAGAAGAGTGCAGAGCAAGGGAAGCCAGAACCATAGTCATCTTCATGGTCATTTATGTGCTTGTCTTGCTCCAGAACAGTGGAGAAGTAGGTGCATCCCTCCAGAAGAAGAGCAAAACATGCAGGAAGTATTGTTTTAGGCCCTCCCAAACCTGATGCATAGGAAGAAAGTTCACTCTTACTACAATTGTATCTGCTGATTGTTTTTCACATTGCAATTACGTTACCAAAAAATCCAGTCATTATAGGAAAAGCAACCATCCCACATGCTTTCTGCTGATCCGGCATATTATGCTTTCTTCAGAACTAGTGTTTATAGACTCAGTCCCTCAGCATGGTTTCAGCACACAGCCAGAAAAAGATAAGCAGTTATTGACCATATATTTTTTTGTGAGGTGTTCCTGGCTGATGAGGCTTTACAGGAAAGAAAGGTAGCCTCTCACCTTGCCCTTCCACTCTACTCTGAGAGTCAAAAGCTTCCCAACTCATCTCCTCCAACTCTTATGATAAATCATCCATCTGTCTTGTGTTTCAGCCAAAAGTTTAAAACCTGCTCAGAGTGCTCATGCCCCTTCAGCTTCCTGGCCTGTGCCCCTTGTTCTGAATTGAATCCCAGAAATTGTCTTCCCTTTCCTGCTCTCTTAGTTTTCAGCAGAAAAGCTTTCTCCCTGCTGCCCCCCCATTCAAAGGCTAAAGGTGTTTGTGGTGAGTCTGTTCCAGGCTGTGCTCTGCCTGTTCTGTTTGAAGAATGGTCCAAGCTAGAAGGGTACTGGTCACGACAACACAGTCTGAAGGCCAGGCTGGACATGCAGCGTAGCTCAGCACAGGATTGTGCCTACTTAAGTTAGCTGCTATATGGATTAACTTCTTGGTGTACGATGGTCTCCACTCAGGATCATGACATTCCACACCTTGACCCACATACAGTTTACCTTTCCCAAAGGTTACAGGGTGCATTACTAACATAAGGGTTTCTCAAGCCCTAGGAGCAAGGCTCAGTAGAGTAGACATGGCTGGCTCAAGATCACTAATTGCTCAAATACAATGTCTTCTGTAAAGTTCTCAGTATAACATTTGGACTTTGAAGCAGTCGTGGACAGATATCTTTTTGAGACCTCTGTACTAGGAGGACATGGGCTGCCCTAGGGTGCAATTGTCACAGGTTTTCAGGAAGATGACCCCTTTCTTCTGGAATTCAATATGGTACCAATAATAGATCTCTCATCCCTGGTGGCAGACGTGAGGTGGCAACCTCCTGTTGCTTCGCAAGCTGTAGCTGCTGCTATGGGAGCTCCTGGGCCTCCTGTGGTTCAGGCTGATGTGCAGTGTCATTTTGTCTGCACCTCATGCAGAACTACAGTGGATTTTGGGTGATGGAAAGATTGGTTCTGCCATTGGGAAAGAGCAGTGGAACAGGGAGGGGACAGTAAAAGAGGTTTTTGGAAGAAAAAAAGGGCTTCAAATTAGGAATGGGAAAAAAGGTACAGTGGGTAAGAAAGGCAAAGGCTGTCACGGCAGAAGGGTAGGGTAGATAAGTACAGAAATAAGCAAGACCTGATGGCTGGTGACTGACAGTAAATGCAGTGATACAGATGTCATTGCCTCTTTATATAGCATGACGAGCATATCTGTGTTTCAGAATGCAACTCCTGGTGTTTTGAGAACTTTCTGTTAAAGGATGTAGCCTCAGTAAATGCTTGAGTATTTTGTGGTGGTGACTCCAAGAGTGGTAGGTTAAGATTTGTGTGTCCTAACTAAGGGGAAATGCACCTGCAGCAAATCATCTGGTTTAATTTCCTACACAGGTACCTAGCCTGAAGACACCAAGCCACTTTGAAATTTGCATCAGTACACAGAAAGTGAGGATGATGGGTTTAGCTTTAACTCAGGACTTCTCTGAATTAAAATGATAATGTAGCAACAACGTGTTTGCATCAAAGTGGGTCTTACACCTGTCCTTCCACACTATATAGTGGTTAAGGAGAGATGAAGTATTGTAGACTGAGAATTGATACTTTATGCTTTTTGCGTGCTTTGCAAACTGGGTGTCCAACAGTTTTCTCATGGGATGGAGGGTATAAGGTGCCATGACCATAGGACTGATTTTCTCTATGCTTTTCATCTTTAAAATATTGAGTCCCATACTTGAAGGTCCACCTGAATTGTCCTGTGTTCTTCCATTTTTGAACACTCAGTGGTTTTTGTGTTGCTGAACTCACAGTCATACTTAGTAGCAATGGAGGTCACTGCAGGTCTTGCTTAATGGTGACCCTAGGTTTCATCAGTCTCTCATCTAACACAAGCCCTGGGACATTTCCGGTTCATATTCTCATGTTCTATTAGAATATAATTTTTAAGTATTACCTAGGTGATTGCTATGATTATTGATACATCTGACGTGATACTTAAGTTGGGGAATGTAAATAAAATACGTAGACTGTGAACTACAGAGAATGCGCTCAGCTGCTTGAATGAAAAACATGCCTGGTTCTTCTCCAGATCCCTGGAGTTCATTTGGGACTGTCAGAGCAGTGTCCTGCTGTAACTTCATATAGCTAATTTTTGTTTGCCATGTGCAAATGAAGTCCTAAATAGTCATTTGAATATGCAATAGAAGGGTAAAGAAGGGAAAGTGACTTGACCTAATGGCAAAAAAAATTTCTAAAAAAATTCCTCTGCTGTAATGACAGTTTGTTTAATATCCCGAGTCCTGAAATGCCCTCTACCAGTCTTCCAATAGTCTCTATTTTTTAAACAAAGTTTCAGAAATGAAGCTGAAATTATTTTTCTTTTCTGACCTAAGAAACCCAGGAGGTGTTCTGTTAGATGCAATGATGACAGTGGACTTCTAGTGGGATAAGTGAAGTGGTGGAATCTAATGGCAAAAGTTAATATTGTTACAACTTATTAATGCTGATAACTTTGAGAATTATGCTGTGTAATCGTACCAAAATTTACAGAAATGTAAGTCTGTGTATTGTCAGCTTCAAATGTTAAGAATCTCTGATAAATAAGGTTTACCATAGTTTTATGGTTATCTCTGATGAATTTCAAAGAATATTTTCAGCTTCAAAATTCCATCTTTGAAAAGCAAATGTTTTCTCCAATTAATTTTCAGTGTCAGTTTAAATGTCATGATTTAGAGAAGCACAGTTTTATTCTTAACATAAGTAGAGATATATTTAAATAAAAATGGTCTGACTTTTAGCACTTTAGCATAGTCAGTTTCACCTTCTTATGACATCTTAAGTGATTTAGCAAAAGCACTTTTCATTTTAAGAATACTGGATAGGGAGGCAAGTGAGGTTATTTGTGTTGCAATAAATGAGAAGACTGTCTTTCAAATATCTTGTAAAGAAGACTTTTTATCTAATCAGGTCACAGCCTTTTTTCAGAATACCTGAATAAACCTATGGAGTCCTGAATTTTGAAGTAAGACAGAGAATCATGGCTGCTACGTGCTCCATTCTTTGACATTGTTGAAAAAAATGTGCTTTATCCTATTCTTAAATGTTTATTTTCTCTGATATATGATGAGGTAATCTAGAATATGAAATATTTTTGCTAATGGACATCAGCCACCACAACCCACTCGCAACATTTCTGGCCTTGTGTATGGGTTGCAAACATACTTTTATAGACAACCACAAGTATTTCTTCTGCACATTTTTTCAGAAACCTCCTACTAGAAAGCAATCTTTCTTCTCTAAAAGCACAATACCTCTTCAAATGCCTTAATTTTTTTTTTTTTCATTAACAGATTGATCTCCTGGGAAAGCTGCTCACAGATGGTGAACTATATTGATTCAATTAAATTGGTAATGGGAGTGTGGTTGACGAGCTGGAGATGTGGAAATTTGCTGGGGAAAAGGGGATAATGTTGTACTTTCTCTCCAGTTTCAAGTCCCTACCTCTGATAGCTGACACATCAAATACCTCTTCAATAATCTTTCTTTGAAGATGCTTGCCTTGAGAGGCAGGGTTGATGCAAGTAGTTCCTTGTGTTGGAGCTCTCCTACTAAATTTTGATAAGACCTAATGTTCAGAGTGCTGCAGAACAGGAGAATGAGGTAGATTCCTTCTACTATGGCAATAAAAAAAAGAGAAAAAAAAATCAACAGGAAACCAGACTTTTTTTTTTTAAATTGTCTCCCACCCCAGCTGTGCATCTTTTCACTTCTGTCCTTCACGATTCAGCTGCCATCTCTCCAAGTAATGCAACAGGTATCTTATTCCAGTACAGTGGGCTTTACAGCTGTACACTTATGAATCTTTCTGTGCTTTTTCTTTCTGAAAACTCCTTTCAAAGAGCAGAGGAACAGGTGCCACTGATGCAAAGGGTAGAGAGTGACTTGTCCTGTCTTAAGATGGAACTTGATTACTTTACAACCGAGACTGTATGGCACAGTTGATTGTGGCAGACAGAGAGAAGGCAGATAAGAATTTCACACTGGTAATCTGTGACCTTTGAGAAATCTGTCTGAAGGTGATTTCAGAGTGGAGATCGTTAGCACAGATTGCTCTGTTGCTGCCCTAGTAACACCTGTAGAAGGAAATATATAGCAAAGATGTTGTTAGCTAAGCCAAAGAAAAAGATTTTTATAAAATATCTGTAGTTTTTAGCCAAATTCTTTCAAAACATACTTCCAACCATGTAAGCAGAGTTTTGATGGCAGTGGTTAGAGCTTCACAGAGTAGTGCCTTTGTGATTTTTCACCCAAAATTGACCCTGAAAAACATGAAGGAAAGGATTGACCTCATTCAAAGCATCAGCATTCATCAGTGGAATGAAAAATCAGGCAAATTATACTTATCATTTTTTTCCACTTTAACTCAAATTATGGCAAATTCACATTTCCCTGTAGTTATATGGTACTGCTTTTAGGTCAGAATATGTTTAACATTGTAAGTCTCTGGAGATTACATTCAGGTGATTTCATAGATGACACAGTGATCAGGAGGGAATACTGAACTTCTTCTGATTATTCTCTTTTAGAAGTTTCAAGTTCCTTGAGCCATAGTCTAGGTGCTAGTTCACCTCCAGAGAGCTGCACTTTACATAAGCCTCCTGGCTTTTGTCACCTCCTGTGTAGCGCTTAACTATTCATTTAATAAGAAGAGCAGAAAAACCATAGCTAACTTCAACATCTTAAAAAAAAAAAAAAGTGATGCTGACAGAAGAAAAATTGTTTCTTTCTTTAACCTCTTACTAAAAAATAGCCAAATATGCAAGGTCGGTGTAGTAACTGTGCAAAGTAATACATGGCCTTTAAATATCTAAAGAAATTATGGTATATAGGGGACTTAGCATATACAGCTGATGGTATTTTATAATAAAGAAAACAAGACTTTCTCTGACTAATTTTATTCATTAACAAATTCCTGTCATGCTATTGTGTGTTGACATATTTGGAATTTATAAGGATTATATACAGAGAAAATGTTAGGCAACCGGCTGTAATTTCAGTATGACCTTAACTTGACTTATGCTTGTAAAATCGTAGTAAAAATGATTGAAAGGAAGAGAGAGAAGGAAGACTATGTCTAAATATGAATTGCTGCTACATACACTGTAAATATCTCCAGAATCCGTGCTTTCACTTACCTACAAATTGAGGTGTATTCTTCAGTTCCAGACAGCATAGCCACTCCAAGGAAATCACAGAGCAAGGTGGAGGGCAATGAGAATCTGGTAGGTAGATGTCTTTCTTGAGCTATAGGAGGCTTGCTTTCCCACAGACTTGTGGTGTTTTGGACAATTTCACTTATGCCAGACTTTTTTCTGAAGTCATGACCTGATTTGGACTATTCCAGCTTTCAAGGGGATAGTGCTTACCACTGTCACAAAACTGGAATATTTTTTGATCTCTCAGGTGGGTAAATAAAAAACTCAGGGAATTAAAAATTGATAATAAATTTAAGAAAAGTGACCTTGCCTTGTTGGGTAGTTGCATGTGTGTGTGAACACTGAGGATTGTGAGGTACCTGGGGGTATGATGGGAATGTGGTTTATTAGGTGCGATTAGTATACTTGAAGTTAATGTTTTGTGCTTTGTGATCACTCTATACCAGGGTCATACCCTCTAACTCTCTGGGAATGATTGGAAAAATTTTTCAGGTTTTGTCAGTAACTTTCCTTTTGCAAAAGGAGAAATTATTATTATTTTGCAGTGTAATATTTCCCAGTGCACAATATTCACCAAATTATGCATAGATCTGTGCATAGATCACCTTTGGGTACCTGCAGTACTGCAGAGTTTCTGTAGGCAGAGGAGCGAAAAGCTCCAAATTTTTGCCATCACAATCCCGCTCACTCAGTAACGATGGAGCACAAACCAGGAACATTTCCCAGAATCTCATTTTTCCCTTCTGAATTGTGGCCAGTATTTCAGTCTGAATAATTCAACTTTGACATCCTTTAGTTTCGCACATGCTGTTGTATTGATCTGCACAGAGAGACTGTGGCACCCAGCAAAGAAGCAGAACCTGAGACCCAGAGAAACAGTTGCATTACTCTGATAATATACCCAGCAAGTTTGCATATGAAAAAGCCAGCCATTTTCTTACCCTTTCGCATGCTGAGACAGTAGCAGCTACTGGTTGGAAGCAGGAATCAGTGTCCCAAGGTGATTCATATACAGAAATAAGTGGCCGTGCTTGAGAAATTCATATTCCCTGTTTTCAGTATGGGGAATATTTTACAAAAACAGTAACGTCTTTTAGAATGGAAGAACCTTTCCTAGTACAAATCTCTGTATAAAATAGTATGTCCTGTAGCCATGAACTGACATGTTGAGTTTGTTATTCAAAGCAGATCAGTGGCAACTGAAATAAGGTAATCACAGAATGGTTTGGGTTGGAAGGGACCTTAAAGACCATCTAGTTCCAACCCCCCTGCCATAGGCAGGGACACCCTCCACTAGACCAGGTTGCTCACAGCCTCATCCAGCCTGGCCTTGAACACTTCCATGGATGGGGCATCCACAGCTTCCCTGGGCAACCTAATAATAATAGTAATAATAATATGCAAGCATGCAGAAACCTTTCCATATCCTAAATGGATATGGAAACTCCTACTTTAGGAGTTTTGTCACTGTAATTTAGGGATGGTAACCTGAAGGCTATTTTACAGCTTTTGTAAAGATTTGACTCTGTGAATACTTCCTGTCTTTGATTTCAGTGTCATAGGATTTGAGCTGATCAGTTTTATATTAGAGCCCTTAATTTCATAGACTCTGACTGTTTGGTGATTTTGAAATATGCACAGGCTGAATTTTGAAATATGCACTCTCCTGAGTACTGAAAACCTCAGACTGAATTTTCAGTTCATTACTGTTCCTGAACAGGGACTTGAAATATTTTTTAAAATATATTCCACAGAGTTTTTCATGTATCTTTATGTAAATTTATCAGAAACTTGGTAATGTTCTTAGAAAGCCTAAACTGATTAGTATCGACAGGATATATAAAATAACAAGTAGATTAAAAAAAATCTCTGATTGTGATAAACTGGATTTTATTTGGCTTAGTGACCATTAGGCAATACGAAAGTCAACTTAAGTTGTCTTACAAAAACAGCGCATGAAAGCAGTTGATACACTGTCCTTGACTGCAGGTTGTAGTTCCTAGAACACTCTAATTTCAATTGTTACACAAGTGGTTCATCTTTTTGAATATTCTCTCTTTAATTTACCTGGCTATATATAGGAATTTCCTTCATTCAAATATCTCCAAGCATACCCAGAGGAAAGGGATGATATTTAGGAGGTCTTTCCTTTAACTATTTCAGGCAGCCAGCCCATTTACTGGGGCTTTGGGGAGTTTAGAACTGTTGAATCTGTTGTAATCTAAGTGGAAACCTAGAAATCACAAAGTCTAATTAAATTAAAATTAACACAAAACAAAAAAAGAAAGGAGAGAGAAAGAGAATATGTTGTTATGTCATCTTGCTCCTTGTTTGCAGTGGTTTCAGCTCTCACAAAGTTCAGGGTGTCCATTGCAGAGTACAAAACATGCCCTGAGCATGCTCACCAATACACACAGATGCTCTGCACTTGCATTTGCACAGCTGTGAACCACTGTGCATGAGGGGCGATGCAGTGAAGAATCAGGCTGTCCCCTGCAGTGTCACAGTGCAACTGAACTTTAAACCCACGTGGGCTTTAGGCTGAAAAAGGACCTTTGATTTTTCTTTTCAGATGGGCCTAGTGAAAGAATTAATGCATTTTTTTTCAACAGTATTACACTGGAAAGTGATTAGTCTCCTTCACGTTCTTCCCACTGAGATTAGCCAGGATTCTGTGAAGCAGAATAACACCAAACTGCTTTGTAAGGGGAGGCCTCGAGTAAACCTGGCAACTGTGAATGGATTAGTGGGTTCATCCTGAGCAATGTGGCAGTCAGGGTTGAGAGGGTGTAAAACCTAGTGACAGGCTTATTAGGGTGTTGAAAGACCTTGTGGATCTTGCATAGCACTGGAAGTTCTAAGCCCTGTATCGTGACCAAATATAAATGAGGTAATTATTTACCACCTATTTTAATTCATCTTTCAGTTGTTCTTCACCCTCTGTCCTAACCTGTTGTGTACTGTTGCTAGGTACTTTTAAGTGCTTGCTCTGTTTCACCCCAGTGGGGAATTGTGGAAGTGATAACTGCAGAACAGCAGTGGTGGCTAATAAAACAGTAATTCCAAAACAAGCCCTGCTTTCACAAGCTTATTAGTTTTTCAGAAATTCATCCTTTGGGATAAAAAAACTGTTGAGTCAGAAAGGGATAGGGACAAGTGATACAGGTTTAGACACTAAATGAGTATTTTCAAGGGGTATCAGCTACCAAGGAAGTAATTCCCTCCCTAATTCGTGGTTTACTAGAATATCCTGCCTGTGCAGCCTGGGGTGCACAGCTGTAGAGAAGGAGAGTTAGGATCTAATATGACAGATGCCCCTGACAATAATCATGTGAAATAACAAAAATAATACCGGCTAAAAGTGTAATTTAATTTTTTTTTTTTTTTGCAAAATCTTCCAGAAATTTTCTCACATGAGTTTGACGCTTAAAGATAGGTAGCATTAAGCACTGAGAAAATTATAAGTACAAACTGAAATCCTGTAGATGTTTGTCTACAGCTTCTGTATACAACTCAATATCTAGATGCTGCCATACCAAAAATGCTGTAGATTGCCTCTTGCATTTACTGTTATGAAGAATCATGACCAAGTTATTAAGAAGTGGTCAGCTAGGTATGAGGAAAAAAAAACCATGTTAAAAATGGAAGCTGTTCCTCTTGTAGATAAGAGGAGACCAAACTGCAGCTGGAAAAAGAAAGCACTTAAAAGGAGAAAATCAATCAGAAAGATAATTTATGTAACAGTTACAAGAAATAAGAAAAAAAGATGTGAGTTTATATTTAAAAAAAATTAGCAAAACCACATGCCAAAATACTTCTACTGTAATTTGGAAAGTGAATTGATATTTTGTTATCATGGAAAAGGAATGACTGCTCATCTTGGGAGAGTTTTCCACTTTGGTTTTTTGTATGTCTTGCATGCTAAGAACTCAAGAAACTGGAAGCCTCAAGACGGTCAACAATATTCCTGGTAACCAACTAAAACATGCTTACAAATGCATGTTTGTGGGGCACCCACTGCTACAGACTGGTTTGAATGGGGTCCCACTGGTGACAAGTTGTGTGTATGTTGTCATTTTGTTGCATTAAAACTCTGTGCCAGCAGTTATCCTTGCATAACTGGAGGAAGGAAAAGCTGTATTATCTCATAAACATGCCTGAAACTCCCTGAAATTTCTTTTTAATAGAGTGTAGACAGGTTGTTTTGGAGTGCAAAAGACTCAAGGACTTTGGAGACAGATTGAACAGTGAGCCAGGGAAACATTGCGCAGCATTTAACTACAATCCCAGGGGAATGCTGGAGGGCCTAGACAGATAGCCACGAGACAGACACAAGTCAGTGGGAAGGACTGACCTGAGAAAGCTGATAGCAGGTGCTGTGTATGGATGTATGCTAGTGCAGAAAACTATTTTAATAATTAATGATAGCCATAAAACACAATGTGGCACTATTACAGCACAAGAAAGTAATTATGCAGGCTCTGCTGCAGAATATTGATTGACTGATTTGATGTATAGTTTAGGCTTTATCCTTTGAGAAGTGTTTTATGTGGCTGTATTCAAAAACAAAGAGTTATGTTTGCACTTTTGCCCACCACGGAATTTATAAATTATACAGCTTTGCAAATCCATTAAAAATCTAGTATTGCAAGAGAACAAAGATTTAAAACTAAGATGGAGGATGAAAAGGTAAAAAGACCCCAAAAACCTGATGTTTGCTGGAAATGCCAGATAAGGTGTAGGGTCATTGCATAACTCTACCCCTGACCATAACTTCATAGTCTCTATACCCTTAGCTTCTCCTGGCCCAGTCCTGTTAACTGAGAAACCTTTTTGAATTTTGGATAAAAAAATTCTGCCAAGTGCCATTTCCCTTCCCCGCCCCGTGTTATTACTCACAGCTCCCTAGCTGTGAGTACACATTCTTTTTCTTTCCTTTATGGGAACAGTTTAGAAATTAGCTTTGGAGCCCCTGGAATAATGTGTGCAGATCATTATCTGTATAAGTCCCATTTAGTTTAATTGAGCTCCATTTAAACTTAAATATGTCATCTTGAAAATTGTTTTCTGGAATTGTCCTCTGAGTATCTTGGAAAGGATTCCATGCTTGAAAAAAACATCAGTTCAGTGTTCCTGAAATCTCTGCCTATGGGAAGCTAACATGATCTTTAATCATTTTCCAGGGCATTTTTCCTCCTACGTTTTAAGGAGCTCCTTTTGTTGAGAACATCTCAGCACTCATAATGAACAAGTTAAGTAATAGTCTGGTTTGTTTTCTTCAAACTAGAGCAGAGTTTAAGCGCAGTACACTTCAAGGCACTAGACAGTTTTGCATCCTCTTTGAACAGAGAGAGTAAAGGTGGTTCTGCTTAGGAACTGCGTACACAGTTCATGGAGACAAACCTGAACTAACATTAACCTAAGCAGCCCCAGTGCTGCCAGAACACTTTGTAACCATTGAGTATTGGCTGCAAATTCCCAAGTCAGGGAGGCTGTGAGTTAATATTGTGCTGACCTCTGTGTTATGGAGACTACATCTCACCGAGCTATCTGGGGTAGAGCTAGAGATTGTCCCCAGGAGCCACGCTCATGGCTGTCACCACACAAGATGCCATTCAGGCTTTGTGTTGTGGTTTTAAATGAAGCTTCAGTATCATAGAATCATAGAACGGTTTGGGTTGGAAGGGACCTTAAAGACCATCTAGTTCCAACCCCCCTCTTTTGGAGGTGCCTGTCTTTCACTGAATATAAAAGGAGTTTGGGCAACTGAAGTCTCATCGTAGGTACCGTAGGTAGAATGATCTGAGGCCAGAGTCCTTCAGGAGGGCCTTGAGCAAGTGCTCTGTCCTTTGACAGTTACAGGAGTCTGAAGACTTGAAGTGATGCAGAAAGCCTAGATCCCAGGAAACATCCATCACACATAAGAATTAGGAAGAATGGTTCACTCATTAGTTTTTGAACAGAAGGAAAAAAAGGAAACAGATGCGGTACTCACTGAAATGGCATATAAATTGTATTTTCCAGCAACTAAGTAAATAAATACTATTCTAACTTGCTGGTGGTGTGCTGCTATGCAATCTTTTGTGATGCAAGGTTTTAGCCAGAGGGGACAGGAAATTAATCAATTCTAGCATGTGAGTGTCAGTAATTGTTTTTTCCTAATATGAATTTGAAATTAAATGTACTGCAAAGAATGTTTCAGTTATGGGAAAGATCAATCCACTGCTGAGGCCCACATCATTGTTAATAAGCTGCTTCCTTGAAAATAGAATCTTAGTGATCCTTAAAAAATCCAGAGGCTTGTATTTTAAAAACATTGATGCTGCAGGCAAGGTGACTGCAACCATTAGTTCCTCTTTATGTCAGAGGAGGATCTGGCATCAAAAACCCAGAGGATTCCTAAATGGCTTTGCCAATGCCTTAATAACAGAAAGTCCTTATTGCATTCACAGGAAAATCACTAAAGTGGGAAAATTCCCCTTCATTAATCTGTCTGATGAATCGGAAAAATCAAAGCAATTGTAAATGAGAAATATTGCCTAGTTTTCATACTTTTTTGAAGTGTTTTACACCCTGCATGCTTGGTTCATATTTCATACATTCTTCCTAGTAACCTGGAGACTGCTGAACTGTGATCATGCAACTTTATGGTTTCTTTTTCAGTCATCTGATGTTTTATTTGGTGTCAAAGATGTTTATAAAATGCATGTCTAGCCTTTCTGAAGCAGAGCCAACCTTTTCAAACCAAGCAGATGTGCTGTTAGTGCTAACCGCAATTATTAAATAGCAATTGCGTTACCTTAAGCTTTTATAATGTCTAAAATAAAAATTGTCAGGAAAACTACTACCAAGAAAAATGACTTCTCATATAGCAAGATTGTCTTTTATGCTGAAGTTACAATACAGAAAGCAATATTCCCAGCTGATCTGCGCTTAGGGAAATAAAAAAAATGCGCAGCTGATTTTCTGCTAATTTGCCCTAGTTTATTTGAGCTAACACAGTGGAAAAGGTCACTCAGGCAACTTTGGGACCTGTCCTCTGTCTTAACAGTTTTAAAGCAATGCTTGAGAGAAAATCTTATCGGTGATGTGGAAGAGAAGAGAGATAAGCATGAAATACAACATGTTTCTCAGAGAAAGACTGTTGCTCACTACCCTTGTTTGTCTGAGAACCAACAGTATCATGCAGGAAAATTACTAAAGATGGAGAAGTTGGGTCAAGAATAAAAATTTTTCCTTTGCAAAGAAGAATGTGTTTCAGAGCAACTCCAGTTCAATGAACTTTTGCTGAATTTAGAGGGGAATTCTGGACAGCTCTGAGGCTCTTGGTGGATGTGGATCTTGAAGAATTGGAGTTTCCCAGCCCTATGGCTCTGGGAGCAGTTCATGTGGCAGGAGAATGCAGGGACTGAAGATCCCATCCATGTGTGGCAACTGCTCATTTACTGTGCTTCTTATCACATCCTTAGCTTTTGCAGGTGGTGGTAAAACTGACTGCCAAAACGTTATGTTTGCTGTTTAACATTGCTGGCTTTAACAGATTTAAGTGTTTGCATCCAGAACTGCAGTGAGAGACTTGGGTGATGAGGATATACCCCTGTCACCAGTTCTGCTTTGCCCCACTTGTCTTCTTCCCTGCATCTCTACAGATTTTATTATTTGTTAAAAGTAGTTTCCTTTCTGCCCTTCACCTTCTCTTCCAGTTGCTTAGAGCCATGGTCTCCTTTTCCCCTTCCTTGGAGCCTCCCCTGGCTGCTGGATGTTGGTGGTAGGGGTTATAAGTGGCTGGAGAAAGCTGCAAGGGTCATGGAGTGGGGAGGAGGCATATGGCTGTGGTAGCGAAGGCAGCAGCACATGCTTTGTGACGATTGTCCACTGTGATGGAGAGGGACCTCTTGCTATGGCTACAGCTGCGTCCTTTTCTCAATAAATAAACACAGGCTACAAGGTCTCTCTCTCCCTCACAGCCTTACGGTCTAGCCTGTCACAGTAAGCCACCTTTCAGAAGGGAATTCTACAGTTGAATTCAGAGCACTGGGATTAGGCTGCATCCTGACTCCTCTTCGTCACCTAAGACATATCTCCATGGGCAGATGGAAACAAGCTTAAGTATTTTATTACTGTTGTGGTCCAGGATCTACATAGTTTTATGAGCATGGGCTGTGCTCATACTGGCCTGTAGACAACATGGTTTGTGGGCAGATGGAATTTGGGTTTGCCTGCCATCTTTCTATGTAGAACGCTCAACTATAGTCACATTCGTTTTCCTTCTAATTTAGCTAAGAGTGTGAAGAGGAAAGCAATAGGAGCTGCTGGACCTCTGTCTACATGAAGAATCTTTTTAGCATTAACACCAGTGCAGCTCAAGTGAGAGATTTAGCCCAAGTGGTTGAGAAGACGTGTTCAGGGTCAGACAGATATGTGTGTTCATCACTCCTAATGTGATGCATTTCGAAGAGATAGAAATACCCTGTCAGTGAAGAATCTTCCTAACGTCCAGTCTGAACTTCCCCTGACACAGCTTCATTTCATTTTCTTGTGACCTGTTGCTTGTCACCAGAGAGAGCGGATAAGCACCTCTCCCTCTGCTGCCCCCGTTGAGAAATTTGTAGACTGCAATGGGGTCACTCCTCAGCCTTCTCTTCTCCAGGCTTAACAAACAAAATGACCTCAGCCACTTCTTGTAAGTCTTGCCCTTGAGACTTTCACCATCTTGGTTGCTCTCTTCTTCTGCATACACTCTAATAGTTTGATGTCCTTCTCACATTGAAACAACCAAAACTGCACACAGTACTTGTGGTGGGTCCACACCAGTGCAGTGGAATGGGACAATCACCTCCCTTGACCAGCTAGCTATGCTGTGCTTGATGCACCCCAGGACATGGTTGGCCCTTTTGGCTTCCAGGGTATGCTGTTGGCTCATGTTAAACTTGCCATTAACCCAAACTCCCAGATCTCCTTCTGTGGGCTTGCTCTCCAGCATCTGATCTCCCAGTTCATATGTATAACCAGAATTGCCCTGTCCCAGGTGGAGAATCTGGCACTTGCTCTTGTTAAATTTCATACGGTTGGTGATTACTCAGCCCTCTAGTTTATCAGGATCTCTCTGTAAGGCCTCTCTACCATCAAGGGTTTCCACAGCTCCTCCTGGTTTTGTTGGCAAACTCACTTAAAGTACATTCGATTCCTGTGTCCAGATCATCTATATAAACATTGAAGAGAACTGGCCCTAAAATTGAGTCCTGGGGAACCCCACTGGTGCCTGGCTGCCAGCCAGATGTAACCCCATGTACTATAACTCTTTGAGCCTGACCTGTCAGCCAGCCAATTGCTCACCCAACATATTATGTACTTGTTTAGATGTGTGCTGGACGTTTTATCCAGAAGGATACTGTGAGAGATAGAACCAAAAGTTTTACTAAAATGCAAACCCACATCTACTGACTTCCCTTGGTCAACTAGATGGGTGCTCTTGTCATGAAAGGAAATTAAGCAGAACTTTCCGCTCATGAACCCATGTTGGCTATGCTCAATGACTGTGTTGTCTCTCAAGTGTTTTTCCATAACTCCCAAAATAACCTTCTCCATATTCTAGTAGCTTTACATCATTCCCAAATAAATGCAGATTTTTAAACTCGGATTAGGGCACATGCAGTTAGTGCAGATTTTTTTTTTTTTTTAAATTCAAAAACTAGGTGGAGAAAGGATCAACATTTCTTTCTAATGTTGTTTGAAGAGGAGCTATCCAGTGTTTTGTAGTTTAAAAAGAACCTGACCAAATTCTGGTCAAACTTCCAGCCAAGTATTTTTTCTGCAGCAATCCACCGTTATACCTGAAAATATTAAACTAATGTCTTATATTTCTTTTCTATGCTATAAAATTCCTCAGGGAAAATGTCCTTTATGTCTCCATGAAAAACAAAATTATGAACTAGTCATGTTCCCTCCATCCAAAGATGATCCAAAGTTCTTAAGTATTAAGCATCATAGAGCAAACTTCAGCAAAGGTTGTTGTATCCTTACTTACAATGTTTTTTTTCATTCCTTATCTTGATTTTATTCAGGAATGAGTAAAGACAGTGCCAAATATATTTAGTTTTCGAATAAACTGATGGAGTAGAGCTGTGTTTAGGACTTGGTTAAAGTGGGTATTTCATCTGAACTGAGCATGTGTGTTGGCAGAGATGACAAACTGTTACTTATGACTTCCATCAGAGTTATTGAAGCCAGACTGAGCAAGTGTATTGATGAAAAAATTTCCATCTCAATAAATATGTAAATGTGTGTGTGTGTGGTTGAAGAAGATGGGCAGAGAGAGTCTCTGAGCTAATAGATGGTTGCTTTTTACAAGCAGCAGTTCCAGCTCAAGCATAACGTTTTCCTTTTGGCTAGCATGCTAGAGGGTTTGTTCTCTGACCTTTACCTGATGTGAGTTTATGGCTGTGTGTCTCCCACTGGTGCTAGTGGGAAGAAACACTGCTAATGGTCTCTGTCAGTGTGTTTGCACTGGAGAGACAGCCAAGCTAGTTGTAATTAAGATAGAGTAGCAGAAACAGTTTAGCTGTGCTCATAAAAAAACTCCATGCTTTTGTGGGAATAGTGCTTCCATCAGGCTGTCCTGCTGATTTAGAAATAGCTTTCATGCTTTTCTCTACCAATGCTTCCTAAAAAGATCCAAAGATGCTCCGTCAGACATAGACAGTTGTCTATGAAATGACTGGAATATCTTTCTTTTCATAACGTAAATATGCATTTCTCTACAAAGCAGTGAGAGAAAATATAAGGAATGAATGAATACTCAGAGTTTGCTCTAATTTTCACTTGGTTATAAAGGAACAATTGCAACAATACAGTGAGTAGCTGTGGCACAAGATGGGCAGTGATTTCTCAGGTTAAAGGGGGCTGAGAAACACTGTACGACTCCATGCTGTTGCAAATGGCTTGTATCACATGTCCTCCAAGAAGGAAAATGTATTTTTAAGCCTAGCTGTGAGAGAAGAGGAATGACTGGATAGTGGAAAAGACCTCTCTGTACAGTTTATAACAAGAGCACTGCTTGGGAAACTTTTCATAGATTGTGTTTTCGTGTTAAGGACCATACAGATCTAAATGCAAAGTGGCAGGTTGAAGCGGGAACAGTGACACTTTGTGAGCCACTTCTGGCTGTCCTTAGTCCTCTTATCATTCTCCACTGAGCTGTCAGCTCCTGCAGTGCTGAACTGTCATTTCTGGGACTTCTGATTTTGGTGGAAGGTTAGACGTTCCTTTGCAGGGGAGTAGGATTTATGCAATAGCTCAGAAAGGACCACCGAAGATTGCTGCCAGGGCTTTTTTCCCTAGTTATTTTTTAATGGGGTGTGTGATTAGTGGGGAAAAAAAGTTGACTTACATTTACCGATTGCATCATCTCTGCTGAATACCAGGAATCCCCAAGGCTCTGCCACTGCTCTCGGTGATACAGCAGGCTTTTCTAAATGGCTTATATTTCTCCTGCCATTAATTCTCCCTTAGCTTTTTCTGCTTGTCTGTTTTCCTTTGCTCATCTAGTAACCTAAACTAACATTATTTACCTGCCTCAGGTCTTTTTGATTTTAGATTTTTCCCTGCGATTAGTCATCTGTGTCAAGAGAAAACTGAAGCAGGTTTACAGCATTGCTAGTGCAAAGGTTGCTCATGCAAAAAACCCAAAGATCTACCTTCCCAATTCATTGACAGCATTGTGGATATTTGCCTGTTGAGGAGGTAATTTGAGCTTTTTGTTGTATTACTCTCTTTGCACCTTCTTAGCTTTAACCTGAATAGGTCTTTTGCTGCTGCATCATGTGGGTTAGTGCAGCCCATTGCAGAATATGTCACACATTAAATCCAGAATACAGTCATATTCAGGCACATTTGTGCAGATCCTGTAAAAGGATAAGAGTTCTGAGCAGCTTAGTGGTTTTAATTTTGAGACAGTACATGGCATTTCTATTTATTGTTAGTCCATTGTTATATTTTAAAGGCAGAGAGCTTTTCCTCTAGATGTAACTTTTAAATAATGAACTCTGGGAGATTGAAACATAAGATTTTTCATGGTGGATCAGACTACTTAGCCATTGTAGTATCCTGACACTATCAGTGACCAGTAGTAGAAAGTTAAAGTAGGAAAGAGGGAACATGTCTTATCTTATAGTAACTTTTAATAGTAACTTTATAGTAACCTGCACAAAGCAATCCTGGCTCATGCCTGGACATGCCAGACATTATAATAATAACAGCTTTTAAAGAGAATAGGATTTTTCTTTTCATTTAATAAAATTCAAATGTATAAAAACTTTCCCCTTCATCCCCATCCATGCCATGAATCTTACTCTTAGTCTGGACTTACTGGTTTAATGTTATTGTCTACATGTGTTTAGGTAGAGGCTATGAGAAAGTGAAAGCACGGAAATGGTGCTAGGCTTGATGACTCTTCCATTTAGCCCACAACTAAGCTCCTCACAATACATATAGCATAGCTGACTGGAAAACTTAGTCCAGATCAGGGTATTTGAGATTGTACACAGTACCTGCTAACTGACATGTATCCTTTATGATGTTAAAATGGGGTTAACACAGCTCATACTTCATAGTTCTGGTGAATGGTCTCTGCCCTTCCGTCTTCAGGCTTTCCAATCTCTCCTTGGTGTACCAATAGTAGCAAGGAGCTGTCTGAAAGGTCCTGCACAGGCAGATAGCGGTATGGGGTATGTCAAACCACAGGTATGGGGGGCTTCCTGTTTTTTGTCTTCTTTTACCTTCATATTCCTCAAGAGGAGGTTCAGTGGGTTTCCTCTACACAATCTTCTTGTTAGTTTTAGAAGTCCAGAGTGGGAGGCCTTGAGAAAGCCTTTGTTTGAGATCCTGGCAATGACAAAGTCATGGGTGGCCAGCAGTACTGTGTTCACAGCCTTAGCTGGATGGGTAGACATGACTGTGGATGAATGATGGAAAGGATAAGTGACAGAAAGAGGGTTCTGCAGGGCACAGAACCTCAGCAGAGCAGCTACCTCTTTTTATAAGCTTCACTTTCCATCTTTTAAGCTGTTTACTGATATTACATGCTTGAAGACAGCTGCCTCATCCCCATGAACTCATAGTAGGCCCCTAACCCTAAGAGACTACTGTGTTGTTTTTGCAAAATAAATACAATTTATTACTATTTGCATCACTTTTTGTTTGTATGTAAAATTTTTGGTGTACTGTGCAAAACTCTCAAATCATTTAATAATCAATTAACTTGCCAGCTTTTCTGCTTTAAACTGAGGAGCCTATGCTATGTAATTTCAGCCTAATGAATCCCATAATGTTCTATGCCTGGACCCAGAAGTTCCTTTTACCCTACTTTGCCCTGAATTCCTGTGTCCTCCGGAACCCAGGGAAAAATGTCAGTTTGGAATAAAAAGGTAGCACAAAATATATGGAAATAGGAGGAGGTGATACATCCAAGGGTATGGCAGCATTCTATTTCTGTGCTTACTGAAAAAGGAAGTAAGCAAACCAACCCAACCCCAAAATCCTCAGTGTTTGAAAGGATAACACCAAAAATTGCACAGCATGGAAGGTGGTACTGCAGTCTAATGATGCTCAGGGCAGGCTCATTGCATGTTGTAGGAAATAGGAATTTCCCAGCAGATGCTGGAGTTCTGCATCTACTGGTTTCTTGCTGAGGTGAGCGAGTTAGGGGATGGCAGCTGAGATTTCCTGCAAGATGGTTCTATTTATGGCTGCAGCTGGCAATGTCATAGTGGCAAAGATAATAGAAGATTTAATTCAGAGGATGGCTTGGCACAAGAACAAATGGTTACAAAACTGGCCCTGAATAAATTGAGATGGAAAATGGTTCTAACCATTAGTTGTGTCAGGTTCTGGGGTGACTCTCAGGAAGAGGTACTGAGGAGGCGAAAAGGGCATGTCAGTGGTTCTGAGTGGGGCATTGCTGCCATTTGATGGATACTGTATGGTATTAACAACAGGATTTGCAAGGGATGGATCTCTGAGGCAGGGGCTTGATTCCCAACCTGTCTCCTGTGTTCTCACCTGTTTTTCTGGTTCTGACCCTTTCCCAGTCAGGATAACAATAACGACCAACCTTTTCTAATTTTAAACAGGTTAAGAAAGCTGAATTGTGAACCAGCCTCTTAGTCCCAGTCTTGGGCATCCAGTGCCATAACAAGATAATGCCAAGATACCTGGATAAGCCCCTGTATACTGTCTGACGCTGAATCATCATGGTAAATTCTGCTGTTTAATAAATGTTGGAACACCATTTCCTTTCTATCTACTTACCCAACTTTCCTGACAGGCAGGGAGAATAGGTCTAACTGGCCAAAACCGTGACTTGTGTCTGACATTTATTATGATAAAATGTGACATTCCAAAATCTGCCATTCGGATCTTGTAGAAATGCAAAATGATCTGGGTCTGGCCACCCTGGAGACTCAAAGTGCAAGTAAATATGCCCATACTTAGATAGGATGTTAACAGCTTCTGTAAAAATTCTGGTGGAAAAACGCTTCAGTTCTGAAGATTATTTCATATGTTCTTGTATTTCTGAAATCCTTATTTTTCAGTTGTAAAGAAAAAATGTCTATATTCTTTGTGTCTTCTCAGAAAATTACAAGTCCCACTCATTTTAAATCAATTTTGCTTAAGCCGGCAGACTCAGTGGCCTCCAGTATGACATTCAAATGCTGTACTTTCAGATAAAGAGCAAGACTTCTATCAACTCAGTAAAAGTCAGTATTCAACAATAGCTCTTTTCGGAACCACAATTAAATATGCCTACTGTGTCTAAAAAATGGGTTATTTTAGCTCCAAATTGCCACTTGCCTCCTACTCAGTATTCTGACACTTGGGATTATTTCTGCTTCATCCTTGAAAGCCTTCCCAGTACATACTAAGCAAGCTGAAACACATAACCAAAGTCTTGTCCTTGCATGACTTTCTTCTCTCATTAAAAAAAAAAAAAAGAAAAAAAGAAAAAATCCCGGTGAAATGTGTTCTTCTTTCCTGATAAAGGGCTGTTTAGCTAGCTCCTGAATGAGTCATCAGACCTTTCAACTGATAATTTATCAATTAGATTTGTCTCTTCCCACCTTTTTTTTTACACATGAAGTATAAGTGATCTATGCTGAAAGGTGAAACCTTCTCTTTTAAATTTATGCCACTCCATACTATAATCCAGGTCACCTTAATACTAGTTTACAATGTCCAACTGCTTTGATTTATGCACTTCTGGCAGTGTTATGGTATATATGTTTGTTACTCAGGCAGTGTGTCATTTATTTTTTTAAAAAATTCTAGATTTTTGCCGGTATTCAGAATTTTCTCATTCAGTTTAAAACTTGGTTTTGCATTTCATGCCTTGTAACTTTCCAGGAAGTGTTTCCAGAGCTGTACTTACGTTAACTCTTTAGGTCTGGTGTCTCAAGCCAAGACAATCTTAATGTTTCCCATATACGAAAAGAGATGAGAGAGTTTTACACAACAGAGAAAAATTCCATTTTATTTGCTGTCTAGCATGCCGATTTGTTTTCAAAAGTCCTTGTAGTTGGCTACTCTGCTATCAGGACTATAAACCTTTATTGTGGCTCTGAATTCATAGAAGCTTAGACCTACTTAAAGAATTTAATTTACAGTCATACGAAGACACTTAAAAACTAATTATTTTGGAACAGCTGTTTAGTTTGGTCTCAGGCAGTGCTGCTGGCCAGGAGAATGCAGAGGAAGGTTGTCTCAGTCTGACATAACACATACAGGTCTTCTCAAACATTAAAAAGTTTCAAAATCTTATTATTTCAACTTTAAGAAAGTGTTTTTAAATAGCCATACTGTTATTTTTCATGCTGCCCTTTCAAGCTGTGAGTGAAAGAGTGTTGTAAACTTTAATACGCAAATTCTCCAAGTGATACAGCTGGGGAGAGATGAGGAGGAGAGAAGAGTCCTATCCCTGCCCCTATAGAATTTAAAGACTCCTCCGTAGATAAAACCAGAAACTGTTAGGTGGTGTTTGAGAGTTTCTCGTTGCATATTGGATTTGCAGTAGAGTGTAAGAGAGGGAACCTCCTCTCACTGAAATTCAGTGTGAACTGATACCAATTTTTTGTGTTGTCACACAACAACAAAGTTTTAAGTTTTAAGTCTTCCTCTTTTGCCTTTCCTTGCCTTGTCTTGCCTTCCCTTCTTTCATTGCTGGATTCAGAAAGTTCAAATAATTATTGTCTTCCTCCTACTAGACCCTCCTACTTTTTTGAAGAGACTGTGATTTGTACTCTCATGGAAGTGCTACATTTTTGTGTATTATATTCTCTCTCTGTGCATGTGTGGAGAGGTAGATCATCTGGGAGGATGCAGAACTTGTTTTCTCACAGTTGCTGCATTTCCCTTTCTTAAAACTGTTTGCTTGGGCTGCTCTTTCTTACTGTGTGTTTATCATCCAAAGTAAATTTCATATTGATCATTTTTGTCTTAAAGTAAAGGTTCTGAAGAAATGTGCAGGAGTTTAACATAATTTCTACTCTCTTGCAGCTTAACTAACACACCTGAGGAAACCAACCCTGGAAATCTCCATATTTGGTTGAGAGGCTGGGTGCTTTTTTCTGGTCGCTGGCTTTCATTTTAAGCAGTAAGAGTCTCCCTGTAAAAAGACTACAACAGCCAAGAGTACCAATGGCAGAGACAGACAACTTCATACATTTGGATAATTCAGGTTTCTTAGCTGACTGTTATTTTCCTCTTCCCTTGGTCAAAATAAAGAATGAAAAGATTTTCAAGATGAAATACTGCCCTTATTTGAAGGCCACTGCGAAGTACCAATTGCCTTTACCTGGGCTAAGGTACCTCTCTAAGCATTTTTAATAATTTACTCTCTTTCTGATATTTTCAGGCAGCACAACATAACAGTCCTTAGAAATGTTCCACAAGACCAGGAAATGGTCTGGGAGCAATTCAGTCCCAGAGAGGCAAGTGTTGATGTTCCAGCCCTACTAGAAGCAGAGCCAAAGAGAGGTTTTTAACCCACGTTTATACACAGTGGGTGTTGAGCACTAGCCTACCTTGCAGCCTGTTGTGTGTAATAGCTAGTCAAATAGTAATTTGTCTCTTAAAAAATGTTAGTTCAACCGAAAGTGATATGATTGCTAACAACACATGCAGAGGTGTATGTGGTCCTCTGCTACAGTCGCCTACTCTAGCCCCCAGTCATTTGTATCTGCTTTCCTCTGTCACAAGATGAGGAGATTAGGACCAGTCATAGGATATTTAAGGTTTGGTTTCTTTCCTAACAGGGCTGCTGCCTCCTTGTTCTTTGCAGGTCATGTTGCTGTAAAGTGGTGGTGACTTAAAGGGAAGGTCTGCGTAGTGCATAGTCACAAGGTGATGTCCTGGTCCTGCAGCTAAGATTCTTGGCAAGTAAAAGAAGATGCTGTGGGTGACAGATCCTTGAGATCAGGATCTGAGGAAAAAAAAAAAAAAAGTGATTGGCAGAAATTACCTTTAAAATAGAGATTTTGCTTCTTTCTACCTTACTGTGAATCCTGTTACAGATGAAAAACTCCATCCAGTGCCTGTAGCTGTTATTTCCCAAGGGCCCTAGCAATTCTAGCTCTCTGTGAGAAGGATTCAAATTAAGAAAGAATGAATAAAGGTTGTTAAAAATTATAGTGTGGGTGGAAACAATTGTTGTGTACCTTTTGGAGTCATATTGACATTTTTCTTTAATTAACAAAAGATTAATATGAGAAGTGTGTTGGTTTCAGGAACTAATTGAGAGATTTTCTGGAAGAATAAAAGATACTTCCTGCTTTAACCCATTGAATCCTTAGTGGAGAGATAACAGGCTTGTTGCAGAGAAGTGGAATTACAGATCATGCATGTAGCCACGCTCATGGTTGTGACCTGAACTAAACCAGACAAACCAGAATGATTCTACTAATATGGGTTTTCCTCTTACGGAGTTTTATTGGGCTGAAAGTCTGTGTATGCTTCACATGCTGTTCTTCAAGGCCAGAAGAAGGGGAATGGATGGAGGTCAGGGAGTTCAGTCATTGATTTCTTTGGGATAGTGCAGTTCATTAAGCTTAAAAAGAGTAGGGGAGCTCCAGGCATGACAGTTTCTGACACTCCCACTTGTGTTTGTCACTTCAAGAGCACTGGTTGTGTTCTCAGTTGAACTTTCAATCGTAGCTATTTCAGTGCTGAATCAGTCACTAAAGCTTTCAGAGCAGTTGGGCCTTTGGAAAGGAGGAAGCTGAGGAGAGAAGGACCCTGGAAAATAAAATAGAGAAGGAGGGAATTCTCAGTGTCTAGTCTGTGGCAGAATTAACATTTTACTCTGTGTCTGGCAGTTGGAAATGAAGAGGGCTAAAATGGCTCCTTTTCTTGAAAAATCCTTACAGTGAATCCCAACCATGTGCTTAAGACTTACTGTTCTCCCTGGAAATGAAGCACCAGTGAAGGTCAAAAAATCTACTTGCAGAGAAGTGTTCTAATTAGTCACTTTCTGCATCCCCACAGCACTACTCTTGTGATGACATTGAGGCAGGAGTCAGGTCTGTCCAGCAGCATCTCAAACCATCTGCTTTCATATGGCTGGTTCTGCTTCATTTATTTTGACTCCTCTGCATTCCATCTGATTCTGAATTTGTCTTTGGCTCTGGCTATCCAAGCACATGTCTAGACATGTGAGTGTGCTTTGGTAATGATGCATACCTTTCCTTGGTGATGATGTAATTTTTCCCATCAATCCTAGTTTTGCTGTAGAATTTAGTACTAGCAATCATTCAGATGAAGCACTGATAACATCTGCTCATCCTTTTTTCCTAGACTTGCCTCTCTTTCCAAGGACCATCTGTTTCAGAACACTTGCACTCTTCTGAAATGGCCCTTTTCCTTTTAGTTTTTGTTTCAGAGTTTTATTCCTGTCTTTCCATCAGGCTCAGTAAAGCTATACATCATTCTGGCTCTGATGACTACCTACCGGATCTTTCCATAATGTCATGTTCTTATGGTTCTCTTGTAAATTAATTATCTTTTAGTGCCTTGCCTCTGCTTATCCTTTCTTATTCTCTCTGCTGCCAGAAACTTTATCCAACATTGTTCTTGAGATAATTGATCATAATGTTTTGGTCTAACAGTGACACTTAAAAAGTCTGTCTGCTGACAGATATCCCCAGGGTGAAGTGTAAACTATATATTCTGTTATATTTGGTGAACTAGTGTTGTTTCTTCTTCCATCTTAAAAGCTATCTCCTATCTTGAAGTAAATACATCTTCATCTAATCACTACTAAAAGAGTTCGTGCCATTCCACAGGATGCAGAGGCTTTTTGGAAAAAAAAAAAAAAAATTAAAAATATCTGTTTTCCAGAAAGATTCTAAGCACCGACTAAGTGACTGTTGAAAATTACTAGGCATGTTCTCCTAATATAACCTTGATTAAACCAAGATATTATGCTTAAAAATTTTTAACTTACCAGGAAGTTTGTTTTTCCTGCTATAAGCTGTGTGTTAAGGGCTCTTTATTTACCCATGAATCTTTTGATCTTTTGATCTCTATCTTTTGATAGAAAGAAAAGCATATATTTTCTATTTCATATTGGTTTTTCTCATCAGAGAGAAACTAGGCTTTGTACCCAAACAGCACATTTGGAAATCAGGAGAATTATGGCTCACTCTCAGTGTAGCCTGAAATTTTCTTTGTGATCTTTGGCTTGCCAGTCACTAGGTGCAACAATAATACTATCTGCAGCCATTGAGTGTTCAAAGGTTTGTTTACTAAACATGTGCAGATTCTACAGTGGAAAGTCCTGCATGAAGCTTATGGTTAATGGTGTCCAACATAAAGGAAAGATACTGTAATTCTATACCATGTTTTTTTCAGCTGTTCTTGCGGGTAATGTGCTGGTTGCACCCCAGTGAAAAATCCTATTTGGATCTCTCGGTTTTGTTTCAAATGGAATAAATGCTCTGAGTTTAGGCACACAGAGGAAGTATCCACAGTGTTCTTCAGGGAATTCATTCAGATGATGAAGTTAGGAGACTGGTCTCCTTAAACTTTCTCTACAATCAATCAGTGGAGTGGGATGTTCTTCCAGATGACAACCAATAGCAGGAGCTTAACTAATGTGTCTGTAACTAGATCTGTACTGATAAAAAGAGGGTGATAGAATAGACTGCATGCACATTGCTTGTGGCAGATTTTTTCTAGGACAATTAGGTCCCTTTTCATAGTATTGGGCATGGCTGGATTTTCTTTTGACCAGCATATGATGGCTAGATGGTCTTACGACATAAGAATTTTTCCCCCTGAGTTCAAATTGCCTTAAGTACTCTAATAGGCTGTGACTGACTCCCAGACCGGTGCTTTCCTGGGCATGTAGTGTTTGAGGAATGTTTGGTGGTGAATCAAAGTGTTACAAAATATTATTGCATACTGTCCCGACAGAGTGGCCCCTAGTTAGAGTGAGCAAGACTGGATTCCAACTTGGAGAGGTCTAGTAAGCTCGCTCCAGAACAAGCCTGGAAGCAAACCAAAATGCACTAAATAAGAAGGAATGGAACACTAGGGTGCGAAGTAAACACCAGGAGTGGATTTTTTGTGGGGTTTCTTTTGGGTGGTGTTTTTTTTATCTTTTTGCTGGGGAGAGCAACTGAATTAAACTGTGACCTTTCTACTGTTGATAAACCATGCCCCAGACACCATCCTCCTGGCTCTTTTCCTTTGGTTCTCCACTGGAGCACTGAATGCCAGACTTCAGCTCTGAGGTATAGAGTTGCCCTGTTCTGGGTGGATTGATTAATGTGGAAAAATTATGAAATAGTGAGGAAGACAGATGAAGACATTACAGGATGCTTTTTATGTAGTTAAACCAAGGCTTTGTTTCTTGACTGCCAGCTCCCCTCTCTCAGGACTCTTGGCTCTGTCTCACCTCTCTTCCCATCTTTCATGTCCATTTCCCTCTGGAGCTGCCAAGTTTCAGCCATAAGACTAGGCTGAGACCTAGCTCTTTAACATTTCCAGGCTGTCATGGGCAGTTATATGGTGGTAGCAGGCTTTCTGTGGTTTAACAGCTACCTGCTGGTGAGTTAATCACCTCTTTGCCATCTTCCTCATATGTCTTTCTCAGAAGTGGTGTCTTGCTGTTCAATGCCAGGGCTTGCAGGATACTCTGCAGTGAAGGCTTTGTACAAAGTAGCACAGAGGAAGTAGCATCTACAAACACATGACAGTTACAATGGGATTATAATGACCAACCCTAAGTACCTGTCTGCTATTTAAGTATACGGTAGCTCTTGACTATTACAACCAACACACAGAGCACTCCATTGTGCAAGGCATGGAATGAAATGGTTCCTGCCATGGAGACCTTACAATCAAAGTACGACACGGGAGACAAGAAGTGTCTATTGCAAGTAGATAGTGAAAATACAGGCTAAACATAAAGATGTGCATTTGAATGTATGTATTTCTTCTTTTCCTTTTCTAGCCAAGTGTAAGACTACTGCTGGAAGGGTGAAGCAGTCCCAGCTTAGGGTCATTACAGTGTTTCTGACCCCCTTTACACAGCTGTGTTATTTGTATTCCTAAAAAAGGTGGTCGGAACAGTACTATAGCAGAAACTTTGTTGTCCTTCACAGTGTAACTTTGTAATTGGCAACTGGAGAAGGGAAAAACTGTGTGTGGAAAAGCTAATTAGGTCTAAGCACTTCTGGAAATCCAGACAGTTTTTTAATAGTGGTTCACTAGTTTCTTGGCTCTTCAGTGTTCTAAACTTCAATGGCAGTATCATAAGAGTAAATACAGGTTGCATTGAATTCTTTGTTTTAGTCTGTCTCCTCTCCTCCTCCAGAATTCAGTTACTCATACACCCCTCCTATCCTGCTTGTTCTTTCCCTTTTTCCCTTCTTTTCCCTTCCCTGATTTTTAGATCTAGTTTTAAAGTGCTGTTTTGGTCAAAACTGATGTGGAAGGCAGGGTGCTTTTTCCTCTCCATAATTGTCATGATGTAAGATATATTGACATGGTTCCCCCTGACTCCCTAGAGTTTGCCTCGTTGCATTTTGTGTGAAATATGTGAGTAAACATTCAATGGGTCAGACAGAGGGTCTATCACTCCCTTGCTCTGTGAGAGCCATACTGTATCCATTCAGCCAAGCATACGTCAACGGGAAGAAATTACATCTCAGTTTATGCAGCAAAACAATAAACTGTTTACAAACATCAACCAGTGGCAAAGGATGCTCATTTCTTTAAAAGACACCCTGCCTTTCTGAGTAGCTTAGATGTGAACACTAGCATGTTGAAGACCAGATGGAGCCCTCAGGTGGATAAAACTATATGTGAGTATAACTTTGAAGGGAAAGGAACTATGCTACCACCTTCTCATAGAGGTGGAAAGTAGGAACATGGAGACTACATTCTCTGCCTAGAGCTGCATTACTAAGTTTGCATCAGAGCTGGAAAGTTTCAATGTTTTTCACTCCTAGTCTTGTACTTTAGCCAAAGATCATCCTCTTTCCTTTGTTGGTATTATGTCCTGATATGCATCAATGCTAATGTGAAACAGAGGCTCTGATTCTGGGTCCTCCTATATCTTTTTTTATGCCTTAGACTAGGTCACAAGTCCTGGGTGAATCTCTCAAAGGTTAGCTAGCTGGATCAATGATGGAGAGAAAATTTATCCATGTGGTTAAATTATTGTGGAGTGGTTTTCTTTCTCTTCCTGCTGCAGTCCTTGTCTGCTTACTGTTTATTTTGTCTCACGTAATGATTCATGCTTTATACTCTAACAGAACAGGAAAATTTAAATTTATTTGTGTAAAATTAACAGCAATATCATTGTCTTTTAGTGCTGTTGCACACTTTACAGTTTCATAGGCATAGCATAAGTTTGTCTTCAAGAGCAGAGGAGAGCTTTCAGTCAGCTGGCTGACCTGTGGTACTACATGAAGGCCTGTGATGCCACTGTGTTGAGATTCCCGTTCTTGTGGGGGAAAGTCTCTGGAGTAAGATCAGAGGATGGCACTATTTGCTTTTACGCTTTTGGCTGATGGATGGTGATGCACATCAATGGCACCGTGCAAGTCCTAGAGCTTATTTCTTTGGAAGGCATTTTTTACTCCAGCGCCTCAGTATCTCGGTGGCTGAAGGGTCTATTGCATTGTAAATTGTCTCTCTTTCTCTGAGGAATATTTTGTAAGAAGAAAATATTCTCACAGTGGGAATGATTCAAGGCAATAACAATGACGATCCTTGTTCTTCACAGGGCACCCCAAGGCGGTTGCAGCAATCTAGTGAATCCAGGACACACCTGGAAGTCTGCTGCCCCTCTGTATGACCTTGCCTTGGAAACCTCAGGTATTTGGTATGATACCTAGCTCAGAAGAAAAGAAAGAGGGCAAACTTACCACCTGTGCCAAAGCAGAAAGGGAACCTCATGGACTGTAAAGATTTTTGAGTTGGATAATTCCCACCTTGAAAAGGAGCTGGTCCATGTTCAGTTAAATAAGACACTGTTTCCTGCTATTTTCTCCTATAATAAGTTAAAGAAATAGAAAGATTCAGTGAAGTAGAAATTATGTTTTTCAAAAGGCTTAAACAAATTAAGGTTTAAAACAAGATCATAAAATTTATATGAGACATTTTGACATGTTTTATAATGTAATTGATACCTACTTCCAGCAGATAAACACGTTCATATTTTAGCTTAGAGGCTTCAGTCCATTCACAGAGTGCATTAATAGCTTACAAAGCTTGTACTTTCATATTGTTATTATTGCTTAAATGGGCCTTTTCCAGGAAAGTTTTGTCAATATTTTTCTGAGACAGCACTGATTTAATGAAGTTTACTCCTCTGGCTTATGGTTAAAGAAAATTGCCAATAAAAGCATGGGCAAAGGTGGCATAAGCAGGATTAATTTCAAAGGAGAAAGGGGTTGTGCCTTTATGGGGACAGTAATAGATAGACTTATGGATGAAAGGATAATGGTGCTTTAATCAGGTTCTTCTGAGTATGAGGGGAGAGTGAAGGCTCAGTCTGTTGTAAGTTAGATCCAGCTGCCCATTGCCCAGGGCCTCTTCTAGCAGCTGAGTGTTACTAGGACACAGGAGTGCTTCAGCTCATGCCCTACTTACATAGCCTTGCTTTGAAGGCTGCCAGAAATCTGTTGAGGAAAATATTCTTCAGCACCCAAGAATATCCTACAAAAGGAATAATTTTTTTTTTTTTGAAGGAGACAACCTTCCCAGCTGCCTTGCATTGCTATTTTGGTTTCTTGGTACCATTTGCTGAACAATGGTATATGCTGCTATTTCTGTCACCCTGTAGATACAGTTTTACCAGGGCCATTGAGAGAGCTGGAGCTCCCTTGGGCAGGCACGCGATGCAGGATCACTTAGTTCCTCATCCCCCCTCATGTTGGTGGCTTTGCCAGGTCATTTCCTGCTTGGTCTCACTTTTCTCCTCTAGGCAGGAGGCAGCGGACTCACTCCTTTGTGATTGTTGACCCTCCTAAAGCGAGTCCTTTGTAGCTCTGCTGTAGTGTGGGCTCTCTGGAATCAGGGAAAGGCCCAGAGTGTTGTTTCACATTTGTGTATCACCAATTACGCTTTTGAGTCTTCCTTTAGATCTATGAACCCTTAGAAAACAAAACAAAGGAAAGAGGCTTTAGGGAGAAAGAAGGGTGGTGAAAGGAAAATCAGAAAAGAAAGGAGAGGATTCTTGTGCCAGCGAAGCAGGCCTGACCCTCTGTCACTGGTCTCTACAGATAAGGATAGAGTGGGCTGGGGTAAAGGGAAGGTAAGGTGGTCTTACATAGTATGGACAAAACACTTTGCCCGCTGTAGTAAGAAGTTTTGTAACAGGGAGTTATTAATATATGTATTAAAATATACACTGCTTCAGTAATTGCATGTTCACCAATAGCTCTGAAACTAACATCAGGGCAACCTCTTAGCAGTTGACAGGAGCATTATTATTTCTGAATGTAGCTATGAGAATTGTTTTTAACAGATAAAGTGTATTTCCCCATGCTCAAGTACAGCTATACTTTACATGAACTCTGGAAGAAAAAATGTGTTTTTATAATCCACTGGAAAAAGTGTTTGTGAAAAATCAACTGCTTTTTTTACTCAACAAATTACTTCTATAGGCATTCAACATTGAGGCTCCTTAATGTAACCTACTTTTGCCTGTCTGCACATACGCTCTCAGGTATTTAGTACTTTACACTCTGTAGCACTCCAGTCTCTATGAGAGTGAACTGGGCTCTTTTTTCTTCTTCCATCGTCAGCAGAATGGTAATGAAATACATCTTATAGAATCTTCCTTTTTATTAGATGTTAGGAATAACTTGCTTCAGATAGCAGGGTGAATAATCAAAAAAATCAAATACAAAAATACAAAAGAAATGTTCCTTCCTATATAGTTTCATTAAGGTCCTTGCATGACTGAACTTAATAATGAAACTCCTAATGACTTCATCAGGGAGAGGTTTGTACCGGGTCTGGAATGTACTGGAAGAATAAGGCCAGAAACTGTGATGGATGCACTTGACTCCTTATCCAAACTATCAGTAGTTTGGTACAGGTTCTAAATGAGGTAAAGGCCAAAGCTGTAACCGGGCCAAGAACTTCTCTAGTTCCAATTCATTCTCTGAAAACCCACAAAGAAACAGAGCAACACAGTGATCATCGATGCATGTGGGCTTGGAACACCGATCATGTGATTAACACATGAATACCGGGTGACTTTTCCAAGACTCATTTATCAAGGAACAAAGGAAGTTGTGGGTAGAAGGAGTCTCACGCCTACTTTTTCCAGCGTATGTGATTTGACTGCAAGCCAACTGCTTTATCCCATAAATATGACAGCCTAAGTGAGCTGCCTTTGAGCTCTTCCTGCTAAGCAGCTGCTTGCATGGTGATGATCTCCCCTGGAGCTGGGACGCCTCTCAAGGTTGCTCCTCGAGGCAGAGAAACCTCTTAGCAATTGCAGATCTTTGCTAAGTGACTAATATCATGCATAACTGTGTATTATAGCATACCAAGATTTTGTCTTGGTAACTTTGATTCTATCTTGGTAGTTTGGAATTATCGCTATATTCTTTGGGCAGTACAGTAATAGAGTAAACCTTGCCATCAAACATTATTAAGTCAAACTTTTGTAACATCATATTTCAATAAAACCACTTTTATTGATACCTTTAGCAGTGGTTCTTTAAGACAACTAAATTGCCCATTTGCGGCAAATTGGCGTAGTCAGCAGGATCCTAAATCAGGATTCACAACAGAATCCTTCAAAGATGTTCTTAGAATCTCTTCTGCAGAAAAAATAAACTTTAGGGATCACAGCTGCCCTGTAGTCTTATGTGTTTATCTTGTTTTTCTGTTGCTCAAAAGATCTGTAAGCAATGGGTGGTTTCTAGTCAAGCAGAATGAAAGTCATCAGACCATTTGGTTCATTTCAAGAACTTTTATTGTAATCATAATATTTATTAATATATGTAATAGTATGTATAGTAATACACATAACAATATATAATCAATATTATGAAATATTATCTGAACCAAAAATAGGAAACTTTCTAAAACTAGCAATCACTCTAGAGAAGACATTTTTTATGAGTC
Source organism: Rhynochetos jubatus (assembly GCA_027574665.1). Lineage (NCBI taxonomy): Eukaryota > Metazoa > Chordata > Aves > Eurypygiformes > Rhynochetidae > Rhynochetos > Rhynochetos jubatus. The sequence continues at coordinate 52,590,076 of CM050649.1, read as the reverse complement.
TCCAACTTCAATTCAATTGGAGATGCCTCAGTGACCTTGCTGTAATTAGGGCAGAGTTTAACTGGAGATTGTATCTATTTTTCTTTTATATAAGTTGACATTACTCCTTTTAGTTTTTCTTGTACTGATTTCTGATCAGAAAAAATATTAATGGTTTTGCAAAGTGTTGAAGAACTTTTCATTTTGTGGCATAAAAATGCCCGTCCTGATGATAGTGTTTTCATGTGGACAAGAAGGGCAATTGTGGAAGTGTTCTGTATGTTTTGTAATTTTCCTTTTTTGAAGTCATTTCACTTGAGATGAACTCTTTGTTGATCTAAAGAGGCTTCAAGTTTGTGTGTGATGCTAGCACAGCAAACAGGCCAATATTTTGCCTGTCTTTCAGCCCAGAACGTTTTGTTGAACACCACCCTACTTTGTCTTTGAATAAGGCCTTAACCTGAGAAAAATGTCACAACTAACCTTTATTCATTCTTTCTATTTTTATTCACAGATCCCCATTCTTGCTTTTGCTCTTCATCTTCCATGCCCATTAAGTCTCTGAAACTAAGGTGAAAGGTGCTGCTTAGAGCTGAGCAGCGCAACATTTCAGCCTTGTCTATACCTACGACCCCATTTCAAAATTGTTTTTTTTCTGCGTTGAAAGGTTTTGAACCATTGGCTTTCTGACAGTTTCAAGCTCTAACCTGAAATATGCTGGAGCAGGCCTTGAATTATGATTCCTTTTTGCATTACAAATTTATTGCTTGTGGATGCTTGTCATGTTGTAATGCATCTCCACGCGGATGACAGGATTCAACTTTTGCCTCTTTTCATTGGCTTCCAGTGGTGGACTGAGCAGTGCTTTTTTTATTTTCATGAAGGGCATGTGAAATGTGCTGAGCAGAAACAAAACACATTACGCTGTAATTCACTGGAGTATTGTGTGCCCTTCATGCAAGTTGCGTGACAGCCACTGGCTTGTCTCTACTGGGGCACTGTTTGAATCTGTGCCTTCCCTCCATTCCCCTGGGCATTTCTTATTTCTGTTCACAAAATGCCAAACTTATTTGTAATTGCAAAACATTGTGCATTCTTGCTAACTGGGACATTTAATTTTTCTTCTTTCTTTCCCCCCCAACCCAGTCAGGACACAAATTTGTTCTACAATATGCTCTCCAGTGATATGTCTCATTCAAATTTAAATGTCTTGTATAAAGGAGCTCTGCTTTGGAGACTACTTAATACTATTTGAGGGCCAGATTGTGACTTGGATTTTGCATACCTATAAATCACACAAGCTATCTGATTCTTGCTTTCAGGCATACAGAATTTCAGCTACTGTATTCAAAGAGCAGGTACGAAGGAAATGTCAGAAATCTGTGAACTTTTCGCTTTACTGTGTCATCTTAGATGCCAGAACACTGGTACAAATGCAAGATAGTTGCTGCAGAATAGGTCAGCGTAAATATGAAAAAGAGGTGTGCTGACAAAAAGATGAACATGACTTCTTTTACTCTCTGTGGCTTCTCTCAGGCTCTTGGTCCTTTTTTATGTTTAGACTGTGTTAAAACTGGCAGCTGTGGTGATAAGTAGATATCCCTATCTCTTTATCCTCTGAATATCATCCTCTGAATCCTACAGGAAAAAAGTAAATCATTCTAGTTACACATTTCCATCTTAGCTTGGGCACATGGTGAATAAACAAAGGCCTTTCTTGCCTGTTTTAGGTTAAGTTGGGAATGAGGCTCCTACAATGTTTTAAGCAGTTATGTTACAAGATACAGATGGACTGTATATACAGATGGAGGCTGAAGCTAGTGACAATTAATTTTTTCGTTTTCATTAAAATTTTGCCAACAGCTGTGGATACACCATGATCTAAGCTGTATCACCATGGTTCCTGGAATGATACTGAAGTTTGTTATACATAAGGCTAAAACTGATTGTTGTGATTTAGGCCCAGCTGACAACAAAAGACCATGCAGGCACTCACTCACTCTTCCCCCCTGGTGAGATGGGGAGGAAAAAATATAAGGAAAGGTTTGTGGGTCGAAACAATGGCAGGGAGGGATCACTCACCAGTTATGGTCACTGGTAAAACAGACTCTGCTTGGGGAAGAAAAATCAATTTAGTTAGTTACCAATCAAATCAGAAGAGGAAAATGAGAAACAAAATAAAACAGTTCTTAAAAAGCTTCCCCTGCCCCCTCCTTTCTGGACTCAGCTTTTCTCCTGATTTGTCTACCTCCTCTCCACCAGTGGCACAGGGGGACAGGGAATTGTGATTGTGGTCAGCCCACCACATGTTGTCTCTGCCACTCCTTCCTCCTCAGGGGGAGGAGTCCTCACACTCTGCCCCTGCTCCAGCGTGGAGTCCCTCCCACTGGAGATAGTCCTTCACCAACTTCTCCAACTGAGTCCTTCCCAGGGGCTACAGTTTCCTTCTCTAACTGCTCCAGTGTGGGTCCCTTCCGTGGGTCTAGTCCTTCAGTAGCAGCCTGCTCTGGCACAGGCTTATCATGGGGTCATGGGCTTATTTGGGTGCACCACCCTACTTCAGCATGGGGTCCTCCCTGGGCTGCAGGGAGGTCTCTGCTCCCCCGTGACCCTCCATGGCTGCAGGGCCACAGCCTGCCCTCTCACCATGGGCTGATGGGGAACCTCTGCTCTGATCACCTCCTCCACGCTTTTCTGCACTGACTTGGATGTCTGCCTGGGTGTCTCTCCCACATCCCACTCCTCTCTCCTTCCCCTCCTCCCTCCACTCTGTTTCTGATTCCACTGCTTGTTCTCTTCTTGTTTTTTACACTCTTATATATGTCAATGACAGAGGTGCTGACTGGCTCAGACATAGCCAGAGATGGGTCTGACAGGAGCCAGGGAAGCTTCTAGCAACTTCTGACAGGAGCCACCCCTGTGGCCCCTCCCCTGCTACCAAAACCCTACCACCCACACACTAATCAATTCTGTCAATATGTGGTCATCATGGCTTCGTCTCCAAGGGCAGGTTAATGTGTTGCAGTGTTGGGAACTGGACTGCAAGATCTCAACTAGAGTTTCCTTGTGATAGGATTTACAGTCTAGGGGCCAAAACTGATAAAACATTGTTAGTTTATGGATCATGACAAGTAAGACTAAAATAAAACATGGTATAAATTTATATGCCATTGGTCTGAAGGGAGCAATAGTGCATTCACTGAGTCTCATCTGACTTTTCCTTCACCTTCTCTAAATTCCTGTGCACAGGCAGCAAATAGGGCTCACAACTTGTAGTCTACCTTGTGCTACCCTTTGTTGATTTACCTCATCATAAAACTTACCGGTCTTGTTTTCATAGTGGTTTGTTCAGGTGAAAAAAGTGTCAGCTTTTATTTTTCTTTGGCTATGAAAACAAGGCTATACTGCATTAACACTTCATTTGCCATATGCAGTATCAGCTTTCCTTCTTTTTAGATATTTAGCAAGATCATAGAAAGTCAAGCTTCTCAGTAAAATCCATTTTTATGACTATGAATATTTCACATGGGTGAGATTTCAAACAAGCCCACAGGTAAAATGAATTTTTTCATATGATCCATTACATTTTTCCTTCTGCACAGGATGCTCTTGTATATTTAAGGTCTCTTTAAGACTGTTTTGTCATTGGTGTTTCTTTTGCCAGTAATAACTCTACAAAGCAGCAGATAAATTAATTCTTTCCAGGTGGAATGAGAAGTCAGAGGGCTGGTTGTTGCCATTCTTGATGTGAGTGTAATGAGGTGTCAAGGAAAAATTAGTTTTGTGGTGTTTCTTCTCAAGCTGGATGTATTCAGTTCAAGCATAGCTTCTTCTGGAATGAAACAAAACTCTTGATGAGGCTTCCATAAATAATTAAAAACTGATTCACCTACTAGTTTCTATACAGAAGGTCAACAAGCTTCTGTCTACAAAGAAACTGTGGTGGGAACCCGTTTGTAAGAAAGAAATAGTGTAGTGGTGGTGTTTTTATTGCTATGTTCCTTCGTGCCATTTAAGCATATCTAATTTAGGATGTGAAGACTTTTCTTCTGTCTTTAAATGTAGTTAGTGGAGGTTTGTTTATCATCAGCCCAAATTACTGCCAAGAACTTTCCTGAGAACTAAGAGCTTTAAGGAGACTTTAAAAAATGGTCTGTCTATGAGAATTAGAAAGGAAAGGTTTGATGACAGTCAGTTGCTGTTCCTGAGCCCATTTGACTCATGAGAGTCCATTTGACTAAGGAGCACAAGCATTGAACAGAGGGTTTGCTCTTTGTGATGAAATTATAAGATACTTGTTATCATAGCTCTTTTCCATCTGGCTTCCTATCATCAGACAAAGCATGATGTCTGATTCTTTCTTGCTTTTTTCTTAGTTTTTTTCTAAGTTCTAAAAAACTTCATTGTTGATAATAGAGTTAACTAGTCATGTTAGCTAACTCTAAAGACATAATGCAGTACCAATGAACAGATAATCTTGCATTTTTTTATGCTTCCTGGTCTAAAACCTCTTTTTTTCTCCTTTAAATAAGTTTATTGCTTTCCTAAAAAGTAATAAGACCAGCAAATAATCTTACTGGCCTGTCTCTTCTTTATTCTGTACTTGCTTCTTCACAAGATGATAGTAAAACTGCTATTGTGTTCAAAGGAAGAGGTTCATGGTCTATACAAACAGTGAGCAAGTCATCTGTGTATAATCAAGTGTTGTTGACTTTGTATGTTCATACTGAAAACTGGAAGTGCTGTGTCTGCTCCTCTAGTTTGATTGGCTGGGAAAACATGTTTTGGCCATGGGAAACAGCTGTGATGAGGGCCGTGGCAGCACCTAGTGGAACTTGGATGCGATATCACCATCACCACCTTTTTGTATCTGGAGAGATTAATCAGCCCCCAGATGTATTAGAACACCACACAGACACACAGTGGCTACGTGCTCTGTTGCATAGCTCAGGGTAATTCTGCTCTTGGAGATGTTTATCAGTAAAGAGGAGCTGTGACTATGTTTTGGTCTACCTCCATAAACTGCTTATTATTTTTTTTTAATAAAGGCCTCCCTTGATAAAAATATGAAATAAGAAATTAGAAATGTTAATTTCCTGGGATTCCTGCACTCAGTTATATGGGCTATGTCAAATCTTTAGTGCTAGCATGCCCTGACTTTAACAAAGCTTCAGTATATTGCACCTGCCACACAGCTGCGCATATCGGTTTCTTTTTCATTCTCTCTCTTTTTTCCCTATGCAAAATATTAGAAATTAATTCCATACTTTTTTGATCAGTGATAAACTGCCTTTATCCAATGAACTTTGAGTCTTTTGTCGTTAAATGCCTACAAAATTTAAACTCCAATCACTACAGTAATTTGCATGTATGATAAACTCCAGAACCCAAGGCAGAGTAAATTTTTCATTTGCATTTTAATGGCAACTCTTTCTAGAACCATCTTAAATTAAAATGTTGGCAATAAGTAAAGACAGTTAAAATGGAAATAAACAAAGACACTTGATTAGAAGAAGGTGCTCTCTGATAAGATTCATGGTAAATCAAGGTTTAGAACTCAAAGCTTGTAGAACTTGGATTATGGCATATGATGTGTTCCCTCCTCTCACTGACATGGTAAGCTGAAGTAGTCTTTTTGAAACAAGCTTCAAATTTGGGAAGAAATCTAGTAAGATGAAGGAAAATCAGGACTTGTGGAAGACCTCAAACAGCAGCCAATTTTCAGAACTTATTCAGAATAAGAAATATGTCTGGGCTAATTCCACCAGATGCAATAAAACTATCAGCGGAGTAAGGTAGGCTTCAGTGTATGTAAAAATGGCCATTGAAATTGAACATCAAAACATGGTACAAAGAATATTGAAGTAAGTGAGAAGGCTTCTCTGTTTTGATTCTTTCTGTCTTTACAATTATTCTTACAAATATTCTCCATTTTTCTTATAACACGAAAGTGCACACTTATTAAAATGCACCAGTCTTTGGTAATTATTTTCAAGCTACCCTACTGATGTGACCTTGAGCATGCCTGGGTTTTGGCAGTCTTGAGATCTGGATCTGAGGCTTTCTGTCCAAAGTATCTTTAACATGTGCTGGGAGAGAATCGTAATAGGGGAAAAATCAATGTCATATAAATGATGTTAGCCATTGTCTCAGCTTACTATAGGATATGGCTACAGGACAAAGTCTAATGACCTCTCCTTGTGAGTGTCTTGCCATTGTGTGCCAGATGCCTGGTAGAAAGAGGACATAAGGAGACTTGGTGACATCTCTTGTTGCTTATGATCATATCCTTGCATCCTCTGTGCCCATACAGCAAGATTACAGATCTTTTAGGACTGGCATTTAAAACTATTCCTATGTCTACAAATAGTGCAGACTTCTCACAGCGCTTTCTAATGACTGGGAGATATGGACATCAACCAAAACTGAGTGTCATATCTATTTTAAGGTGCATGAGTACATTCAGTAGTAGAACAGCAGCAGAACTTGGCTTGTTAGAAACATTTCAATTTTTTCCCCAGCTGCTATAAAACACTTTTTTTTTTCTTTAAGCTTGGATAAAGATACCAACTGACTACTGATCCTTGAATATAATGGATATTCTACATATATATTTCCTTGATTCTAATGGAAAACAACAATATAGGATAGTGCAAGAAAGCACATTTATTTGATACCAGTAAGTAAATATGAGTTTTCTTGCAAATAAGTATATTTTCCTCTCATGTGATTTACCCCTTTCAGAGTCAGGATTCAGGAACTTCCCCTTTACTAAAATCAGGATTAATACTGTAATGTGACGTCGTGGATTAGTGGGAATACATGTACAACTGCTTTTGTATCTGCATTATTATTCCCTGGCCAATGAGCACTTGCATAGACGCTGGCAAGAACATTTTCTTCAGATAAAATGCCAGGTCAGAGAAATACTGCTGATTGGAAATGGTTACATGCCACTGCAGTGTATAAGGAAAATTGCAATGACTCAGAGAACTGGAGGACTTATTTCCAGGGAAAGGTTTATTGTCTGATATGACCTGTTGATAAAACATTAGAACCTTGAAAAATAGAAAGATCCATTGCTGAGACTGAATTTTGAAAGAAATAATAATAAAAAGAAGATTTTATATTTGGAAGAGTTATGAAAAAGTTGTGTTTCTTCTAAAATTTTGCAATGAGATTTTGTATTTTCTATTTGAGTATTACTGTGAAGACTGTATTGTCATGTGGTAGAGGATTAAGTTCATGCAGAGAATTACAACTGGGTCTAAGTTTCCAGGTTTATGTGCATGGTTTGATTTCTTTAAGGTTGACTTGAGTCCAGAAAGAGTGTAACAGAATAATGCCAATCTCCACAATCTCTGCCCAGATATCATATAGCTGACATTTTCAATTGTGTCCCAGCTAACTGAGAGCTGACACTAGAAGTGTCATCTTTAGCTCATACTGTGGTACGCCCTGAAAGGGTTCAGCCCTTGGTTGTGTGAGGGTTGTGCATATAGTAGTTTACAGAGGGATGAATATGCAATTCATCCCTCTTAAACCATGAAACTTGACTGAGGCACTTTCATTCAGAGCTGAGATGCCTCAGTCTCCCTCTGTAATTACTGTGGGGGGAGAGAGAGGGAGCCCTGTGGGGAGAATCAAATCTCAGATGTATATGTAGATGTGGGGCAGCAGACATCTGTTCATAACCCAGACAAGTGAAGGAGCACGAGCAAGTTACCAGAAGGGACTGCAGCACTGTTGTAATCTACTGTGGTGGTATCATCAGGGTGTTTTTGTTTGAAGGATCTCTGGTATCTTTTTCAGTATATTTCCCTGCAAACTTGGGTCTTTGGCTAGCAGTAGAGCTTCCTTCTTACTTGCTCTTTAGTCTGTCTTTAGTGATAGTGGGTAAGGGCAATCTGAATGAGTGGAAGATGTGTTGTGTGGCACCCCAGTAGTGAAAGTTGCCTGGTGAAGAGCTTCCTCAGTGAGCCTATTTTGGGGGGTACCCGTTTTTTCTGTACCTCTATTCATCCTGTATCAGGAGAGTAAAGGAATGGGTAGGTGAGATGCAATTTAATGCATTTAATTGATCACCATGACAAAATCACTATTACATGGTACAGAAGTTCCAAGTACAGAGCAGCAGAACAAAATTACCTTTTCTTCAAAGGAGGATGGGACTTTGACTAGAAGATCTTGCAACTATATGATGTCCCATGCTGGGCTGCCTCTGCTGTCTTTAATTTAATCTCCTCATTTTTTTGTTTCCTGTGACCCAGACACTGTTTCCTTAATAATGGTGCTGAAGCTCTTTGCATAGCACTACTGTCCCTGTTCTCCCTTTGTTACTGTTCAAATGATACAACTCATTTGCCCATCGTGCTTTGTTTCAGTCTTTTATCTTTCCCTGCTGGTATTTGAAGTTACTAAGCAGCTTCCCAGATCTGACCATCACATGTTTTGCTATAGCATCCCCATTAGCTTGTAGATTGCCTTTATCACCTCTCTGAAAGGATTGTTAACATGCTATTGTGCATGTTCCACGTTTCTAGGCAGACTAACTGCCACCTAAGAGAACATAAATAACACCATAATATACCGCTCAAGATTGCAGCAGTGCAAACTATCATAGACAAACAAGGTCCTGTCACCAATGCATGTTACATTCTGTTGTTGCTATTAAAGCAGCCTGTAAATTAGCAATCCATAACAAAATTGGATCGATAGCAAACCTTTTGTTACTGGTACAGAAACAACTTCGGGATATTTTACAACTCCAATGCTTAGCGCTTTCTCCTCACAGTTTGATGGAAACTATAAAAACAAGACACATGATAACGAGGTGGCTGTCAATCAGTAAACTTCTGGGGTTTTTTACTATTATTTTAATTCTATTGTTTGAAACAACAGTTGGATCTGGAGTGTAGAAGGGGCACTGTAAGCAGAGTTTGTTTCTATAACAACACAGTGTACAAATGGAGTTCCCTTTCTTAGCTTCTTTCTTGAAGTGGAAAACTACCAGAGTTTATTTCAGATGCAAGGTACTGGATAGCACTAGTGGTGTGTGAGCTAGTGAGTAGAAACAGAAGGAGTTTAGAGAAATGTTTGTGTGTGTGATGTTGCTCTAGGGAGATAAAGCTGGTTTTTTTTTGTTGTTTTTTTTTTTTTTTTCCCCTAAGCTTTTTTAAAGCTGCAACCCCGTTGCTGTCTCTGCTTTCTAACCCATCTTTCTGCTAATACTTTAAGAAGGAATCACGTTAGGGTATTGTACCTCAGTAAAGTAAGGTCACTGTCACCTTAACATTGAAAATAATTGGAAAAACATGTCCTAAAAGTGAATGGGGCCACATGTCTTCCCAGTGCTAAAGAGAGAAGAAAACAAAATGGCTTGTGGGGGCTGCCTGGGTGAATGTCTCTGAGTCAGTTGAATTTATCACCCAGCACAGGGCTCCCCACGCATGAACAGCTCTCAGCACCCTGTTCACCTCTGCCTCTGCATGCGTGGTAGCACTTCTTCATTCTGCTACCTGCAAGACCCCCAGGATTATTCAACCAGAGGCTGGATTAGTCCTATTCCACCTGGTGTGACTGTGACAGAACTGCTAGTAAGGTTTATGAAGACTCACAATATTGCTGGCTTGATGTTACCTTTAATGCTGTCATCTCCTCTTGCACACATACTGGCACGTGAGTGTCAAACTTCCATTGAAATGTACCCAAAATACCAATTTAGAAAAGCCTTTTCCTGGCTGGTGAGAAGCTGTGGCTTGGTGACTAAATTAGGCTTTGTTTTTTAGCTGTTTTTGCATGGTTACTCAAATTCATGAGAGATATTTTAGGTGATGTACTCAAAGATTACATTTCCAAACCAGAGACTCCAAAATATTAGCTTCCTGTCATTGCTCCCATTACATTTTAATTAGTTTCCTATGATTTCAGCAAGGAACTGCTGAATTTATTTAAACTGTAAACCCTGCAAAATTAGAATATCCTGTGATTGCTACCTATGGATATCTCTGTTCTCTTTCAGGTCTCTTCCAGTACCTCTTTTTAGGTTATAATTCTTGTGCCTTTACCTGTTGTGCGTAAGACAGGGAGTAGTTACAAGGAATGAAAATTACACAGTGAGTCAAACCAGCTGTTCCAGCTGGTTTGCAACGTATCCCATCTGGATACAACAGCCCATGTAGAACAGATAATCTTAACACCAAGTTATGTTGAAGAGGAAAAGGAGAACACAGCACAGAGCAGAGGACAACACCAGGCAGTTGTGGGTCGGTTGGGTGTCTGTGCTCACATGAGGTGAGCAGTGCTGGGTCTTCTGCTGTCCAGATCAGCAGTGTGTCTGGGTGAGCTGGGTCATTTTTTTCTCCCTGGCAGGGAAACCTGGGCAGGAGGCTTGTGTAAAGGAGGTGGTCGGAGAAGGAGAAGTTGATGTTCTTGGGGGCTTTGCCCCAAGATGCAGTGGGGCTGTGGCCAGGAAACATCTATCAGCCTTGTGAGGGGGAATGACTCCTTGGTGGACAAACATCCAAAACCATCTCCTGGGAGGAGCAGGTGCCTATTTGGTCTTTTCCTCTTAATTGTTTCTCACCTTCTTTATGGTAATGGGTGTGCATTTTATGTAAGTGGTGAGAGAAAGAGGTGTGCAAGAGGTGAGAGCTCTGATCTTTGGTGTTGGTAGGCTGAAGTCTGTTATCTTGTCTGAAAAACCATTGAAATTATCTGCCCTATCAAAAAAGCATATATTTGTTTTCTAAAGAAGGAGACCTCAGGCTTAGCTTCACTTACTTTGGCACCTTCTCCAGAGAGAGAGAGAGAGAATTATACTGGATCACAGAGAGAGATACTTGTGGGAGGATGTAGTGTGCATGTCCTCAGGAAGAAATGGTCTTTCGACCCATGTATCTTCCTGTGAGGAAGTGCAGGCAGCAGTACCTCTGCTGAGATGCATACAAGGCTCAATACAAATGGAGGAGTCTTTTCCACCATGGGGAAAAGAAAAGAAAGGCCAGCTATCTGGGAGGTTTACTTGCTTGTGGTGGTGGTTTTTTTTTTTTGGTTTTTTTTTTTGTTTGTTGTTTTTTGTTGTTTTTTTTTTCCACCCACAGATGAGATGTATGTCCCCTCTTTGGAACTGTAACTCTAGCTGAATGGTAAAATAGGACTGCATGCAGTTGGAACAGTACAGCCTTGTACACTGACAGATCCATCTTGTTCCTTCCAGATTGCTAAAGCTTATTTTCAAAGGTCTCATCATTGGACATCTTCCATTGTGTATTTTAAGCCTCTGATATCTTGCTGTCAATTAAATGAAAACAAATTGCTGTTACTTTGTAATTTAAGGGGGACCTCTCTATAAAAATATGTTTACCAACAATTACACATACGGGAGTGTTTTAAAAATATTTTAAATACACAGCAATTAACTAAAGGTGTGAAATGAGGTTGCCTGTGCTCACTTCTTCACAAGCAAGGCCTTACATTCAATGACTATCAGGGTTGCTGGGCTGCTTTTCCATATATATGGCCAATAAAATTAGAACCAATAAAATTAGAAGCCTTATCTCTAGGCAAATATGTTTATATATTCTATGGTTTAGACAATTCTTTCAGCTAGGAAAGATGTAGTGTCAGTAACTTAAGCAAATACTCATCTCTTTATAGTTGCAGTGAAACACTGATGCATTGTCTTATGCTATTTATCAATTGCTTTATACAATATACCAGTGTATAATGCAGGAAATTTTGAAAAATGACTGTGGATTTCTGAGGAGTACCTTTACTTTTAGCTCAGAAAAATGTTATTGTGGTTTACGCAGTTGCATTATAAAGACATATATCTGGTTTTGGTGGAAAAGGCATTCACACTGGGATATGTGAGTCTATAATTATAAAAGTAAGCCTCCTGTGGTTCATGAAGCTAAAATACTCATGGGTGCACAACAGCGATAGTTTTGTGCAGAAATAGAAGTGCTGAAGCACATGTACGTTTCTGCATGTGAATCTTAGGTTCACATCAGAAAAGCTGGTTAACTTTTTTTGTAACACCTGTTTGTTTTGTGGAATTGTTATTCCTCTCCTGATACTTCATAGCACTTGGAGAAGGCTGAGGTGATTCACTGGCAGAAAAAACCCATATAGAACTGTAAATGTTTCTAATAATGGAAATAGTGACAAGGAAAGACGGTTATTCCTGAATCTGTTTCACTGCACGGCTCCTAATTTATTATTCTTTTAACGTGCTGGAGCATGATAATAGAAGTAGAGAGGTCTCTTACTTCAGGTATGAAGTAAGAGTAGTACATAAATTAGCTGTCTGTCAAAAGACAATTCAAGTCATATAAAGGTGCATATTATTGATGGTGTTATAGCCATGAGCTCTACTTGTCAAGTCAGTCATCTCACCTCAGCTGAAACTTTTTTATCTGAGAAGACCAAACAGATTCTGATGCATTTGCACAATCATTTAAACATAAATTAGAAGGAAAAGCCTTTGCATTCATATTGCAGTGTGCTGGGAGCTACAAGTGAGGATACCAGATCATGTTTCACATGATCTACAGGTATAGTGTTATCTAATATTTCTTAGAGAAGCAGTAATCATGGGAAGTTTCTTCCTTGCTGCTGTTGAAAATGTCATCATGATTCTATGGTTCCTTTTGCCTTTCTGCCAACATGTTGCACTTATATTTTTGTACATCTTCCTCCTTTTCTTGAGACTACATGGACAGCTGAAGTCCTGTGCATGGGGCCCCACTAACATCAGCCCATAGCTCTGTTCCAGCCTGCGTTGACGTTGGCAGGTGACTTCGGCAAGTTGGGTGAAATGTTATCCATCTCTAAGAGTTGTCTTTCAGATATCCTGCCTGGTGTCCTCGGCATAAGCGCAACAGTTATGTGGAGGAACCTGATTCTTTCATCCAAAATCAGTGCTTGCTGCTCTTTTCCTACTCAGTGAACCCATTGCAGATGCAGCTAGAAATTTCTTAGTACATCTGTCAGAGACGTGCTTAGAGAGTACTGCTTGGAGTTGAGATAAAGACACTTGGTCACTTTTCTAAGTCTGTTCCTATTGTATTTCTAGTGGGAAATTATAATAAGATATCCAATAACTTTGGGGCAGTTTACTCTGCTGCTCTTCCCTCCTACTCAAGGTCTCTTTTGTTATTTGTGTTGCCACACTGTGTCTATAGACCCCAGCTGTGATCAGGTTCTCATTGCGTGAGGCACCATAGAAATGGATTGCATGGCATGGTCCTTGACACAATGACAGCACGGTTTAGCATGGGAAGACAAAAAGGGTAGCTGGAGTAACAGAGACATGTTGCGGCTTGTGTAAAATCATCCAGTGATCAGCAGGAAGGAGCAGGAATAGGTCCATAATCTCCAAGTCCCAGTTTCCCTGCAAAACTACTGACAGATGGTTTTTTTTAAAGGAGGACTCTCATGTATAAAAAGAAAATGTGATTTTTGGACATTTTCTTGCTGAAGAACTTTTAGAAATGACAGATAGAAAAGGAGCAGAAAAATCCTAGATGGATCATTTGAAGAAAAATTAGGTATAAATCTCCTAGAAACTGGTTGGAAATAGGACTTGGACCACCTTTAGTAACTTTCTCCCAATTATCAGAAGATTCAGTGGAAACTTCCCATTCTTTCCCTATATTTAGCTAACTTGACAAACCCAGCTCTACGTCGACGTATTGTTCCTAAATAAGGTACAGAAAAATATTTCACTCACAATGGCTTGTTTTTAATAAGATTAAATTGGTATTTTTATTAGAAACAGTGTTCTCAGTTGGGCCGGGAAATGTATTGACTTACATCAAAGAGAATCTGATGCCATATAGTTAATTTTAGTCTGTTTAGCTATTCTGTTATGAAAATGAGAATTTGTTTTCAGATTGGTAAATTAAAAGGAGAATGAAACACAAGAAGCAGTCTTGGAAAATTCTTCTAGGTATGTGCTAGAAGTCCACAGCTTATAATGATGTTGAGTAGACATGACAGTGAAGAGAACAGAGGGATGAGAACACTGAAACGCTGAACGATGTGAATGAGTCTCAAATCTTTATTGACTCCAAGCTCTGGTATGAATAAATGTCAAAATATCTATACACTTTGCCAGTCATCTGATTTATTCTCTAACTAGGTCTTCCCAAATAGCTGGGAAGCCTGGCTAAAGAAACAGGTCAAAAGTCCCACTCATCATCTTCAAAAAAGAGGAGGTATTTGACTCATTTGCAGGTAGTATCTTTTTGAGAAGTTCTGGTACAGGAATTGGGCCCTGTTTTATAGCACTAAAATCTAGAGAAATTCTGTTGGATTTGAGTAAATCCATTGTTTCTTATACTTTAAACTTGTAACTTAAACATTATGTAAACATGACATGTAATTAATATTGTACATAATTTCTGTTGAAAAAAATGAATCTTACAAACACAGAGTGTTTCAGCAAAGTGTATTGACTACCTTGGTAATTTAAACAAAAACTGAAAAGGCTTACTTTCTGTATTTTTTAGAATTATATATATTTTTTTTTTCAATACAAATTTAAAAAAAGTTGCCATCTATGAATTAGGAGTTCCAAACTTGTATTCTGCTGGTTGATATACCACCTGTCAATAAGTAAACCAGGCAGCAGTTGTCACAGCACTAAGAATGACCCATTTCTGTAAGGATTACCAGTTAGGGCATCAACACATTCAGGGTTCTTATTAAATATTCTTATTCTCATTTGATATTGCTATATTATTGAAAACCGTTTTTAAAAGTTGTGTAGCAAAACTGTTTGTTGTACAGAACAGAGAGAAGGAAATCACAGCAATAATTCCATCTTTTGAAAAGATAGGTCCACATCTTTGAAATGAAATGAGTTAATTAAAAATATATATCTTTCCAGGGCAATATTAAAATTTTCATTTAATTTTTCTTAGAATGCAAAAAAGACGTAACTTCCCACCATAAAGCAATGCTGGCTTCTGAGCAGTTCTTGTGATCGGCACTTTACTGCCTTTCCTATTCTGTCCCAAATATGTTACAGTTCAGCAGAACCCCAGTTCCATTTGCTCCTCTAATTTTAATTCAGCCACACAAGGTAGGCAGCTCACACCGAAGAGGGATAGCAAAGTCTTAATATACAAAGGTGGGGAATTATTCTATGTGAGATTTTTTTTACTTGCTCCATTAAAGTCCTTCAAGATTTCAGGAGCTTAAAGACCATCAGGTTTTCTAATCAGAGTCCTCATTAACACGTAGGACTGTGGAAGAGAATAAACTCGAATAGTACACCCGGCCACAAGCCATGTTTCCTCAGGGTGCATGCTGTATAGCTTACGGTGGTCCTCCTGACTGTTGGAAAAGGACATTGTCTTCACAGTGATAGTGAAATCCTCCATACTGGGCAGTGTGGTGACCTCTCTGCTAGGCTTCAGTTTTGCTAGAATGAATTTCATGGAAAGTGAGTTGTGAGACCATCAGTCTCATCCCCATCACAGCTCTTCTTGGGACAAGATCTGACCTAGACTATGCATGTAGTTGTATACCTGGCAACAGTGTGTTTTCATTTTGGTTGCTGGGTCAGATCTTCCCTCTGCTTCCTTTCAGTTTGGTAGTTTTGCCATTGAAGAGGAAGGACATGGTTGTTCCAGGAGTTGATCTTTGAATATTTTCACTTTTTCTGGGGAACCTCTCTTTTGAACTTATGATTGTGGTCACTTGTTTGATTGCAAACTGAAAAAAAAACCGAAACCAAACCTAAAAAAGAAAGAGAGAGTATCATCATCTCAGTATGTGAAACCATTTAAATCCTGTGTATGGTGCCATGCACGTAGACAAGGGGTCCAAGGCTTCTAATTAATGAGAAGAACAGGTTTGTCTTTAGAAAGCAGTAATACCACCTAGCCTAGCTGTCCACTTTACTTCACCGTCTTTTCCCCAGAGGTCCCTGGTGAGATGATCAAGCTGCTCATGAATCACTTGCTGAAATGCTGCTATTGAGAACTTTAACTAAAAGGCACCGTTTTGGTGCTCTGTAGTATACTAGGCTATAATTCCTGGTCATTCCGTTATGGCATTACAGACAGCTTACAAACTTAAAGTCCTTCAGGCTTTCTAATTGGAGCTGTTAACCTGGCTGGTATTCTGTTATCAGTGGAGCTGAGGAAACTTGGAGCCCAGAGCAAGCCAGCAGCTGAAATACATGCTCAGGAAGGGTTGACAACTTCACTGCACTCTGTGTCACTGCTGGAAGTGCCTGAGCTACCAAGTTTGACTCCTGTGAGCAGCAATGTAACCAGCATCTGACTTGCAGAAAAGCTGTTCCACAAGGCCAAAAGAAATTAATGCTTCTGTCTAAAAGGACTTGCCCTGATGAAGACTCTAACTTACAGAAAATATAGTTAATTTTTATACCCTACAATTGCTTTTGGGAGGAGTGAGCCATTTTAGATTGATGTACAAAGTGAGTGGTAACAAACTGGAGAGTATATGCTTCATGCACGCTTTCTGCCGTACCATGAAACTCTTGGTACATGCCAAACGTTGTGGTGGTTTCCTAGAACATGAAAGTAAATACGCATATTGGGTTTGTGTGGCAACGTTTTGGTACTGAGGGGACTAGAGGGGTGTCCTCTGTGAGGAAAATCTAGAAGCTTCCCCTATGACCGATAGAGCTGCTGGCCAAGGCCGAGCCCATCAGTGACGGTGGTAGCGCCTCTCTGGTAACATATTTAAGAAAGGGTAAAAAAACTTGCAACAATAACAGCAGCAGAGGAGTGAGAATCTGAGAGCAACAACCTTGCAGACACCCAGGTCAGTGGAGAAGGATGGGGAGGAGGTGCTCCAGGCGTCAGAGCAGACATTCTCCAGCAGCCCGTGGTGAGAGGGCAGGCTGTGCCCCTGCAGCCATGGAGGGTCACGGGGGAGCAGAGACCCTCCTGCAGCCTGTGGAGGGCCCCACGCCGGAGCAGGGGCATGCCCGAAGGAAGCTGCGACCTTGTGGGGAGCCCTGCATTGGAACAGGCTCCTGGCAGGACCTGTGGCCCTGTGGAGAGAGGAGCCCAGGCTGGAGTAGGTTTGCTGGCAGGGCCTCCAACCCTATGGGTGACCCACAGCTATGTACAGGTAAATTGAGAAGGATACCCAAAACTCTCCGATAGCAAGGCTGTCATCCATGGTGTTGCTTCAGAAAGAATCCCTGCAGTGATCCAAAAGCATGCTGGATAAGATAGGCATACAGAGTATTCCCTGTGAAATACAGCTTTGCAGAATACTGTGGCACTGTGAGCTGTAGGAAGGCCATATAAAGTGAAGAATAAATAGTATAGAATTGTGAGCAAAAGAGCTGTTAAGTCAGGAAAATGTCCCCAGCAAGGCTGCTGCTTGCCATGTTGTGAGCCAAAGAACAGAAAAGGACTTCAGTCCTGAACAGAGAAAGGGAAAATACAGGCTCTGTATGTTCCCAAGTGCAAGACTCTTGGGGGACAAATAAACCAGAGCCCTTTGTTTGAGAAAGTGTATCTGCAAAACAGCTCACAGTAATGCATAGTCTCAGATGTAAGAATGTCTGTTCTAAATATAAGCAAACTGTATTTAAAGAGTCCTGTGAGGTAAGTGATATTGAAATAGATTTTTTTTTTTTTTCTGAAGGAGGGAGAAAAGACTGGATTTATCTACAGGCAAAGTAGATGCTCCCTCCCCAAGAAGAGGCTTGAGGTGTCAAGAAAGCAAATGCTGAGGTTCCTTAGTAATTTTTTTCCAAGTTAGACTTGTCTCAGTATGTGTACAAGTAATGCTTTGCTGGATCTAGGAGTAGGATCCAGGAAAATAAGTAATTTTATAGTTTTGAACACCCTATTCTTCCCTGCCATGAAGAGCTGGAGTTTGAATTGAGCAGTATTGCTACAGAGAAGTGCCCCAGGCACTTAGGTGGTGGTGAACTTCACTTATGCTAGAGCAGAGGTTCCCTAGAAAGCCCAGCACAGAGAAAAGATTGTTGAATTGGTGGGTGTTTCATTTGACAATGATAAACTATTAGGGAACCTATATTTATACTTGACACATAATTAAATTTTATGTTCTGTCTCATTTTTTACATGATTAAGATATTGTGATTAATGAAAAATATATGGTCAAATGAAAAGGCAGTGTGTTCTTCCTTTGTTCAAGGTTGAACATGATCAGAAATACTACTGATCTGACTGGACAGTTATAGTACAAAATCACAACATCATTGATTAGTTCAGAAGTGTAATTTTGGCATTCAGACAGTGATCTGACTGGTTTTAACTGAACTACCCAAGCCTGGATCTGAAGTTGTCTGCAGCATAACCCAGCTCTCTGATTGACCCTCATATTTGTGGTTAATATTTTGTGCTGTTGTTTCTTCTTCTACTCTAATTAAGAGTAGGTTCTATGTTAAAATTCATTCTCCCATTCCTGTTTATGATTTCCAGTTTAGTAGAATAATAATAAAAGAATTCTTTCATTGCTTCTGATACCGTGACTGAAGATCATTCTTGAAAAGTGTTATTTCAAATAAAATTGATCAAAGCCACTGTTCCACCTCCTTCACTCACAGGAGCACTAAATTCGGTGTGAGCCCTGCGTTAAAACTCTTCCAGGATGTAGTTGTTATGCTTGAGTTCTGGTTCATGCTTCTCAGGCTTTGGTTTCAGTTATTTAATAAGTGGGGATTTTTTAATGTTCCCATTTGCAAAGCGAATTTTATTTTGGTGAAATGTGGTATTTTATCACTGTGTCTGTGACCTGTCTACACATGATGCTGTTTCAGCTCTGCTACAGGTAACCCTTCCGCTCACAGCATCTGCTGATGTTAGCAGTTGTTCAAACAGCTGGTGTTGCTAGAAGATCATTTTAGTTCACCCTCTAGCATGACAAGAATTCTGGCCTGCCACGCAAACAGGCAAGGATTTGTTGGTAGTGAATTCTAGATCCCAGAATTTTTTAGCTTTCAATTTTTTAATCCAGTAGGATTTTTTGTCAAAACTAGTTAGCTGTGGGTGTGCATTAGCAAAACAGTATCTAAAACGTGGATGATTTTTTAAGTTCCCTGTGTTTTTCATTAATGCTTGAAAATAATAAATTCCATGTGCAAATAGTCAGAGTAATTTTGCAATGAACAAGCTGTTATTTATGTATGAACATTTCCTGAAGAGGCAGTTTCTATAGAACATCAGGAAGCAGCCCTAAAAGCGAATATGGGAAAAAACTGGGACAGAAGCAAGTAAATGCATTTTGAGATTGGCTATGCAGAAACATTCTATAGCAAAAGGTAGGATCACATGCAGTACAAATCACTTGCTTCTGTGAGTTGGCAGAAAATGTAATTAAAATAAAGAAGTGACATCTTATGTGACAGAACCTGAGTAGGCAGCACAGCATTTATCACCTCCTGTTCACTAGCTTTTCTTTTTTTAAAATTAGTGAGATTTATCTTATATGACGCCTACTCACGGTCTTGTTGGCATGAACGAAAACAAAAAAAGAAATGTAGCGATGTAAAATAACACCATTACTGCAGCCACCAAGAAGGGACAAATTCATCCCTGCTGCTATGAAAAAGAACTGCACAAGGGTGGATACAGGCCCTAATGTGTATTACTTCTTGGGGTTATTTTGGGTGGTTTTTTTGTTTTGTTTTGTGCTCATAAATTTTATATACAGAAAGTTATATATTGAGCTATTTTCTGCAAAATGAGGATTGGACTGAGATCCTGATTTCAACTGTGTAAATCTGAAGTTATTCTGCCAGAGTCAGTGAAGTCATTCTGGGTTTATACTTGTAAGCCTTTAATCAGAATATGTCAGTGAGCAGGAAGATGTGACACACGAGCATCAGTGGGTGATGCTGCTGTTTTTCTTTGAGGTTGAACATTTTGACATCTCGCTTGCTTGGTTTTCTGTGCTGAGTTTTCTGATTGAGACAGGCTATCCACTGAGACCAGTAATATTCTCTATCAGGAGACATGAAATCTAGGAGGTTTCTGAAAACAAAACCTAACCAAATCAAACCGAACCAAACTTCGATTTGGTTTACTTTTAGAAGACTCGATCAAATATTTGGAATTCTGAATGACATAACTTTAACAGAGAAATGAAGGAGTGCCACCACAGAAATCTGCACATCAGAGGGGGAGTAAAACAGGGAAGATGAATTGTTTTATGAATATACTTACTAAACCAAAGCTTGTAAAAGAGCTCAAATAAAACTACATCGTGTGGGTGGAAGGAGTGGAAGCACAATCCATAGTGTAATGATATACATGGTTTCAAATTCTGACTTTTAGGAAGAGAGTGAGTTGAGAGAAAAGAGTGACCAATATTTAGATTTTATTGTTTTATGTTGTTTCTGATGAGTCACTTTCCACAATTGCAGAATGCCTCTAAATGTACCCCTGGGGTGCATGGAAGCACACACTTAATTACAATCTGGTGTTGATGTGGTGATGCCCTCCTGGGCAAATGGGATGGAAGCCAACATCCCTTTCCCTCCCACTGGCCCTAAGTTGCCAGTTACCCCCAAAAGTAAAGGCAACTGTCACCTGCAGTGCAGAGAGAGCAAGAACAGCTGTTCTCCCTGTCTCCTCTCCTGCCTGGAGCACCCACGGCATCTGACCTGCAGTTGTCTGAAAACAAACACATCAAATCTGTCCTTGAATTTGTGTGAAGTTTGCAGGGCCCTTACATGGAAAGCAATGGCTTGGGTGGTATGTGAGTTGGGGTTTTTTCAGACTTTTTTTATTCCAGCAACCAACATCTGGTGTGAGTGTATGCAGTTTGTGTCCGTACAGTATCATGTACTGCATGTTGTGTTCCTTGGTATTTCAATAAAGAGTTAGCATCACACAGGCCTAGAAGGAAGGAAGGTACATGGGTACAGGACGGTACCTTGTACAACACCTTGGTGCACGTTTCACAGATGAGAGCAGCTCAGTGACAGGCTCGGTGCTTAGGAGTTAACTGTGTGATTTCACTCTGCACTGGGCTCAATGAGAAGTTTGCATGACTGCTGGCTGTTCTGCCATACAATTCCATTAACTTTTGCTCATTATCTCACCTGTACTTTCTACTTATTAAGTGAGCCATAGGTTGTCTGCATTTTTGTAGTAGCACCTTGCAGCCTTCAATGTAAACCTCCTAAGAGCGTAGTAAAACACCTGTGATTGCTAGCTAGCTATTAAGATTTGGTTTAGGACATTAAACATCAAATTGGGTGGCTACTAAGGTCATGAGATGTGTAATCACAAAGTTTAAGGTGACTAAGTGTCCAATGAGGTCTGTTGTATAGCAGTGCTATCTCTCTCTCTCTCTCTTTTAAAGTGTCTCCCTAGCGATGATCCGAGTGCTTTACACAGAGATCCGTGACACGCAGGACTGCTGCATTCCACAATGTTACCAGTCTTACAGTCAGTCACATTCATTCATGTTTTCATGATCGGCCACAAAAATGGAAGAAAAAAAGAAACAAAGAAAAAGAGCTTTCACAACGACAAGTTATTAACTGACACTTCTCATTTAAGCAGTGTCAGTTGCAACCAAATATTTAGACTCCAAATCAGGATAATGAAAAAAACGTTTTTCAAAGTGTGACGGAGCTTCTGTCTAATTGACACTTGTACTTCCCTGCAGCTGAGGAGGATAACGTTTCACAGAAGTATGAGCAAGTTAACAGCCCGAGTTCCTGCAGCCTTGATACGCTTTGTGTGGACAATATTTAAATCGGTAATGTCCTTTACCGTAACTGCTTGTTAAATTCTCTGCTTTTGCTAATGTGGAGATAGGTGAACACACAGTTTGTCACCTAGCAACCTCAGATGAGTGCTCTGAACGGTTTTTGAATGAATAGTTGCTGACGGATTCTTAAAAACAGCTAATTTTTTTATTTTGTTTTGTTTGTGCAAGTGGAAGGTGTGGTCTCCCATATGTGCTTTTGTGAAATGATAAGCAGGGAACTGAAGGGAGAGCGACACAGAAGAGGAAATAAAAATGGAATCATATGGTGTAATTGGCGTGCGTATATATAGAAATTGTGTTTCTATTCTTTTAAGTTGGCTCTGCATAAATTTGCATGACATACCTCAAGCTCCCTGTCTGTTCCATGGCACGCTAGTCAAATTCTTTCCCGCAGAAGAAATGGGAACATAGATCTTTTGTTATACTGAACAACACCCCCCTCATCCCGCAAGGTAGAAAAATTAGTGCAGGGACTCATTATTTGGTTATGATAGGTTGTAAGATTGTTACTTCTTGCCAGTGTTAGACTTCACCCTTGGATCTTAGACTTATATAGCAACTGGTATCAAGAGCTGGAATTGCATTAATGACAGCAGCTGGGTGGATGGGACAAGGGTGGATGTGGCCAGCTGCAGCTGGGCTGAAGGGGGGCAGCTGTGGGCAATGACAGATTTTGTGTTGTGTTCTCTAAACAGTGCTCCTAGGGAGGGGGCTAGGGACCCTTCAGACCAAGCAGTAAACTTGTACCTGCACAGGGCAGAGTCTTTGCTAGACCAGAGCATGTTGATGTTCTGCAGCAATTTAAAACCCTGTTGGCTTTTGAGGACTATTTTTTCTTAACACTGTCTCTACAATGACCAGCCCCATCATGCAAAGCACCTACATGACTACCAGCACTTCAGTTGATGACCAGTGATTTCCTTCCTAAAGAGTATTCTCTCGGGAACAAAATCAGTTTTATGTGGCCCTGTGGCCAGCTTGTATGTCAGGGGATGTTCCTGTGAGAAAAGGAGCTTGGTTGTACCATAGCCAACTTCTGTTTGTACCTGACTACTGGAAAGGTTTGCTTGGGACAGTGTACCCTACCCCAACAGCTTGACAGACTGCATTAATAAATTAGGGTAAGGTCTTATGGTAAGTCAGTCCTATGCTGAGGGCATAATTTTGGATGATTGGGCCCAGCAGTGAAGGGAAATGTTGATTTCTTTAGAAACCAAAATCATCTGATTTCCCCAAACTTAAAAGCCATAAGTATTGCAACAGCTATTTATTTTTGTAAGTGAAGGCACTTCTTTCATTCATGTGATAATTTAAGGCACTTTATTTTCATTCAGTGTAGGCACTTTAAGAATAAAGCAGCACTACTGATTGCTTCTGAGTCCTTTAAAAGCTTTCTTGGCTTTTTCTTTCAGCTTCCAATGCTTTGTTTAAAAAATAAGAAACACATTGTAGTGAAGAAGCCCATAGTATGAAGCCTAAACTGGAGGACAAAGGAAATTTTTACAGAAAGCATGAGAGAGGTCAGGTGGATTGATTAACAACAAGCAGTTGTTAATTTTTTCTAGCTCACTGCCTCTTGGATTATCCTTATCACAGTGTAGAGCTTGTTTTTGCTTAGTTAATTTAATCATTGAGTAAACCGGTTGCCAGTCAGCTTCAGCTTACGCCCTATCTGAAAAGGCCACTCTGCGTGCTGTCCACATATTTATTCCAAGCGGCGTGTGTCGGCTCTTAT
Source organism: Rhynochetos jubatus (assembly GCA_027574665.1). Taxonomy (NCBI): domain Eukaryota; kingdom Metazoa; phylum Chordata; class Aves; order Eurypygiformes; family Rhynochetidae; genus Rhynochetos; species Rhynochetos jubatus. Next base: position 52,566,612 of record CM050649.1, on the reverse strand, counting down.
AACGGTGATGCCGCCCGTGCGTGTGTGAAGAGATGCGTGCGGCTGTGCACGCACACATGCCTGTTGGGGTCCCAGAACACGGAGGCAAGGGTGTCCGTCTGATGCTCAGGGAAGGATGCAAACGCGCTCAGGCAAGTCTTGCTGCGGGGCACAGGCACCGTCTCCCCAGAGCTCACACAGGGCTTTGAAGCTGCCAGGACACTGGTCCCACAGTATGGTGGAAGCCTAAGAAGGGCTGAGGTTCTGGACAAAGCCAAGAGATGAAACCCAATGACCCCTTACAGCACTTTTCCTACCATCAGGAACTTGCATGAGAAATGGGAATGGGAGTCTCTCCAACCTCATTTTCTTTGGACAGAAAAAAGGTTGGCTGGTTTGTGGCAACTAATGGGAAGTAAAATCCCAGCAAGGTTTAGGCAGTTTGTGGAAGGCTCTTAGCAAAATGATAAAAATAAACTTCCTGTAGAGGCAGAACATGCTTACGTCTAAGCGTATCTCTGAAGTTGCTAACTGGGTCCTTTCATATGCTGGAGATTGATAGTTTCTGCTGAAAATTATGCTGGACCTTTCTAATATACATTTTAAGGCCTAACCATTTACTATCCTATAGCACAGTGTCAGTACTCAGATGTTACATTTCATCTAAGAAGCAAATAACAGGCCACCCATGGCTGATATGAAAAGTGGAAAATGTTAACAGCAGGCAAGTTAGTGTGGTTATTTAAACCATGAATTTATGCTGAAACATATTTATATTTCCATGAAAATGTGAGAGGAAACAAATATGTAACAGCGAGAAGCTAAATATTTCAAGATATCTGGTATAGTAATTGCATATTGTCTTTTGCATCAGGAAAGAATGATGGACCGTGTTAATTCTTTTTTTTTTTTGTTGCGTATTTTTAAAACCCACTTTGCTTTGTATTTTTAATTCTATTTTTCTATATTTACGTTGTTAATATTCATTCTTCAAATTATTCATTCCTCAAATGTAAGTGCTACATTTCAGATTTCCTCTAATTCTGCCCCAGTATTTCAGATTCTTCTAGTTATTCTTTATTTTTTTCTCCTCATTTTCATCCCCCTCTAATACTTTCATAAGAGAACTGGACTTTCATAAGCTGACAGCTCTCTCTGCAGCGTCAGGAGTTTTTTTCTACATGATTTTCCTCCTTGTTTATTCATGCAGGCTGCAGTCAGACTTTCCATCACAGGCACTTTGTATGTTGTCAGAGACAATGTATTGACAGTGCATGGTGCTCAGTAGTGTATAGATGTGGGTATACAATACCGTACTCAGGGCAGGGGCTTCAGTCCTCCAGGTTGAGAGGAGCCCTAGTAGCAGCCAGTCAAAGCATTGCCAAAAGTCTTACGCGGTATGACACTGAATGACATTTTCCTGTGTGAAAAGCACATGGAACATCACATTTTTTCATCCAAGCTCAACTTCAGTCATCTGCTGCTTAGATACTGAGCTGCTCAGGCTGCCTGGATGTTGGAAACCCCCTGATTACATATTAAGGTATCACTCCTGTGGAGTTGATTTGCTGCTGTGCAGTATTTTTCTCTGTCATCGCCATGTATCTGACTGGCCTCGCTCACTGGGCAAGGAACATGAAGACTCTTTGAGGCAGTTTCTTGCAGTGTGGTTGTGGCTGCCCCTACATGGAAGTGTGCTTATGGCCTCCAAAATCCTTGCTATATCTCTGGTAGTGGTGTAGCATTTCTGAATCTCATCTGCATGTCCCTTACCCTAGCTATGGCTGGTGCTTACCATCTTCTCTCTTTCCTGCATGACAATTAATTCACTCTGAAATCTGCCGCCTCAACATGTGAAAATCCTTCAGGTGCTAATTCACCAAAGAAGCTAAGTGTATTTTTAGAAATCCCAGGATCTTACTTGTATCACCAGTGGATTTAAATTTTTAAAAGCTAGCTGATGTCTGTATAGAATTGCATAACTAGGTCTTCCTCTTCATAAAACACAATACCAAATATTTGGTTTTTATCGGTATAATGTGGAAATAGAGTTAATCCAGTATTTAGACAGTTATATAATGCTAAAATATGTAGAAAATAAGAAGTGAGTATTCAGGTCTGAACAACAGACAGGAAGGTTGTACTTGATGATCTTAAAGTTCTTTTCCAACTTAAAAGATTCTATGATTCTAAGATTCTACAATTTAGTTCTTTGAAGCATGAAGTTCATGAAGTCATTTGAATACAAGATTATTGCATTCAAGATTATCAGGATTGCACCTTACTGATTTGGACCAGAGGTCCACCTAGCCAAGTCCTCTGTCTTGAACAACGACCACTAGAAAACAAAGAAAGAGCAAATCCCAAGCAGATTCCCCTGGGTATGCCTGCTGAACTTCCACACTCCCCTGACTAGGCTTTTCTTGAACTAGAGTGTCTTTTCATGTCTAGTAACCCTTTGTGAATGGTTTTCTGTCCAAAAATGTGTCTAAAACTTTTTATAGTTCATGTAATCTTTCCTGTACACAATACCTAGACACAATGAGTTCTGAAGTTGAACTACAAAAAACTACTTCCTTTTGCTTGGACCTAGCCTCTAGACATTTTATTTGATGCCCCTACTTTTTAAATTATGTTTTGGAAGACCTCTATCACATCCTCCTTTGATTTTGTTCTTCCAGGCCGAAGACTTCTGGTCTATTTACTGTTTTCTTGTCTAGATGCTGTTTCTGCCTTGAGTGGTACTGCTCTTCTCTGCATCCTGCTCTGTACCTGGTTCTACTGTATCCTTCTGGAAACAGCATATAGTTGTGATGAGTGACTGCGAATTGAATCAAGATTCCTCCTTCACACATGAAGTGATTCCTCTTCATTCTAATGAGGAGATGTGCTTTTGTCTCTCTCTTTGTGGTTGTAATGTATTTTTTCATGAATAAGTGTGAATCTTAATCTTTCCTACCATTAATAAATGTATATACTTTCTATTTGGTTTATTTGTACCTGTAATAGTTCTTGGCAGATTACCATGGCATTTTTGAGCAAGGGAATCTTCTCCCTTTTCTGACACTCTTTTTCAAGCTGCTTGTGTGTCTGAATCCACCAATGCTGAGCCAGAGTTCAGTATTACTTTCAGAATGTGTGTGAGCCGTAATCAACAATTTTGAGCGGCAATTAAGAACGGTCCATTGAGTCCATTAAAAGGAAAGAAATACAAAATGGAAGATAGAAATGCTGTAAAATTACATTGCTTCACTGAGCAGGCAAGGAAGCTTATTGCTGAAAAAGAGCTAATAGATATACATTAGCAAACAGGTAGGTGCCCAGGAGATAATAAATTAGGAATTTTAGGCTTTTCTTGGCAATGTGGATTTTCTTTGTAATGACTGGTAATGATCACTTCTTAGTACGGAGAGGGAGCTAGCAGCGATATTTGACTTCATTTCTGTTTTGTGGTTTGCAATGATTGTTACAGAATAATCCTAATTCAGACTGAATCAAAGATAAATTTAATGAACCGGGGACTTCATTAACATTTTGCATTCCGTATCTCACCACTGGATTGAAAGGACTTTCATGTTCTTGAAGAAGAAAATATGTCAGCCTCCATAGGACAGCCTCAGAATCCCAGTTGGACTTGGTAGCATAGGGCCAAGATTATACAAAGCAACAACCATCTTTATCCCTTCCGCTTTTCCTGCATCTTTGCTTAAAATAAGTTTGATTCACATATTTGTGCTTAGCTGTGCAAACTGATTTACATTTTTATCCTTCTTTTCCTGTCCTCTGTAACTGCTGTTTGGATGTGCTTTGAATTGTCTTTCTCTTACACCCTTGCAATTATAATATGAAAGCATTATAGGTATATGTGTGTGTGTGTGATTATATGTATGTATTTTTTTCTTTTTGCTTGGGAGCTTAAATAGTAGAAAACCTTTTGGTTTAATTCTGTCAGGAAACAGCTGTTGTTTTAGCTTTGCAGTCCAGCCTATTTTATACTGGTGTGCAAGGGGGAACTTGAGGGAATGGGAGAGTCCTGGGAGAGCCCTGTAGGTTCATTTTGCCACTCTAGACAGAGGAATAGGAACAGTCAGGATGGAGACCACTGTTTCTGAATGATGATGTTCTTGCATGAAGCACCTCTTCAGGATGAGTTGCCACCCAGAATTTACCAGTCAATCCTTGGTGGCGGAAGCAGCAGCCAGTCTGGCTTTCTGGAGCTCTGCAGGAGGCCATGTAGGACCGATAATGATCCATTTTCACCTTCTACAATCTTTTACTGGACGTGAGGGTTAAGTTGCTGATGACTCAACCCTGCCACACCTTATCAGAATACAAGTGTTTTATTCTGCAGCCTTTTCCCAGCCAGTCTAGAGCACCTCAAAACATAAGGCAAGTCAGATTCAGGATTGTTAGTGAGGAAGAGCACATTTTCAGAAGTTTCTAGTAAAAAAGGTGATGATCTCATGGAAGCTGATACAAATTATTCTGTATTTCTGTTGGACTTTAAAAGAGAAACACTGAACTACTGCATTTCATACACTTATTTGGGTGAAGAAAAGTGAACTTGGTGATTGGATGACTGCAGAGAAGCTGCTTTCATGCCAGTTGACAGTGGAAGTTAGCTAGGAAATTGCTCAAAGACTGGAGTTTGGTTATACAAACTTAAAATTAGAAGAACATTCTGTACTCTATGAAGGAAAACATATCTGTAACATTTGGTACAAGCTAACATTAGTCAGGGTAATTAAATTCAATGTTTTTAAAAGATTAATAGATGTTTTACTTCAAGTGCTTTAGCAAGCACAGAAACGGGAGGAAAAGAGTATTGCTCTACCACGTTTTCTTCTTTCATGTGTTCTGGTACATCAATTTGCCAGTATCAGAGGAGTGGTTAGCTGGGTGGATTCTCTTGATTTCAGGTAGTTTTCAGAACAAATTACTGCCCTAGAAGATAAACCCCATTTTTGCAAATCATGTAAGACTTTAAAAATAGAACTGACTGAAAAAGGATTTTTAGTTCTGAGAGAAGTGTTGATTGATGATTGTTTACCTTGGAAATCATCAGGAAGATTAAAAAAAAACAAAACAACAACCAAACCCACAGCCCTCCCTCATGCTACTTCATGAAGATTGACAATTTTCGTTGCAGGACAAATTCTTCACACGTGCACATAGGAAGAATTGAAAGAGAAGTTGTAGAAAGCTATTTTCCTGCATTTCCTGCCTTCCAGGAGCTTGGAGAGTCAGGTAATCCTAGAGATGTTGAGGCCAGCCAGAAGAGTGCCATGTCTGCTTGGTCAGCCAAGCTCTGCAGCCTGCCACCTGAGGATGGGGCTGTGACCTCTGAGGCAGGTGAAGAAATTCTTCCAGGCAGTTTGGGGAAATGGGGATTTAGGTGCTTTTTGGAATCTTCAGTGTCTTCGTTCTCCGTGCAGCCAAACAGGACTCTGCAGCCGCTTGATACAGCCGTTACCTGCTAGCCTGCTCACACCACATCCCCGGCACTATAGTCAGCGCAGGTACAGTGAAAGCCGTAAGGTAACCCACACTGATAAGCATATGGCCCATGCTGCCTGTGAGACAAACCAATTTTTTTGCCATGTCATTTTGTTATTTTAAATCATGACTGTATTTTTTTTCTTATTTTTTATGGAAACAATGTTTAAATATAATAGCTTCGTGATTGTTGACATTTTGAAAATGCTGAAAAATAGTTTAGTGTTTGTGTGACTGAAGGGATTTAAACTCGTTCTGTCAGGTCTTGTGGTAGCATCACTTGGGCTGTTGCCTCACAAAATCCTTTGATTACATGAAGAAATGCTGAAAACTGTGATGTCTCTCGTTACATGGCATCAAGTATTCCTCTCAGCCCTATGGTAATAGGCCAGGTCTCTCCTTTTACATAGAAACTTGTACTATGTGAGGAAAACCCCAAAGCAAAGCATTTCACACAGCAATCAGAGATGCACGATAGCAGTCTGGCCTTTTATCCCCCTCTCTTCTGGTCTTAGCAGGAGCCAAGCATAAGCTAGCCCCTAGTATATCAGAGGTATGTGATATTTATTCACACAGATACATAAGAAGAAAAATTTCTTCTCTACAAAATGTACTATTTGAATTAGACCAGTAACAGTATGAATACTGACAATAGGCTGTGCTAGATAAGATGGGGTGATTGTTTTTGAAAATAATTGTGTTAAAAGAAATGGATCTTACAATTAATTTTCTGTTATTTGGCTATTCCTTTTTTTTTTTTTTTTAAAGCAATTATTCTTTACTTTTATGTTTATAATGGGCAGGCAAGAGAGTGGGAGTAGATGGTGCTATGGTAGAAGTGAGTGGAGGAAAGCTCGTTTGCTGGAAGCCATACACAACTCACCCTGGCAAGTGGCACTTATTCTCACGCAACCCAGTTTTGTGAGTGAAAAGTCTTTGCATTTGGAGTATTTCATGCATGTTGTTTGAGGGTGGATTGATGCCTTCTATATTTGGCCCTCTATCAGTACACTGATGAGTTCAGAAAGGAGTCAGGAGAGGTGCGTGCAGCAGTCTTGTTATAAAGGCAGCTTAAAATATCAGGTCTTCCAGTCCAGAGAATCAGCAAAAGAAGTGACAAGAAAACATTTAATAGAATGTGTGGGGTGTTACTTAGGACCATCTTAGTTAATCAAATAGAAAGTAAAAAAGAACATCATTTGAGATTGAAATAGCAAAATCACAAAATAGCGAAGTAATTTTTTCTGACACTGTGTACTGGAGAGACAGGCAGGTACTTGGTTAGTATGCACTAGTCTGTTGGAAAATGTAGGAACTGTAAGTAGCAGTTGCAAAGAGATGAATCAGACAGTGGCAGCTAATGAGTACCTGCAGATATCACCTCTATCCTATATTTGAAACCAATTCACCTTGGTAGATGTGTGTATGTCTTGAAAAGATTTTTATGTAAGCAGTTCTGAGAGTGAGATTGAAGCTATGGGCCCCTTACTTGACACTGCATAAGGCTAATCACTAAAAGAGGTCAAAGCTGATGTCTCTCATAATTTTGGATATTAACATTTTTATTCTAAATGATTTTAGAAAGAAATATTGACGTAAGTATGTACATTTACACAGATAAAAAACTGATGAATAGTTGATGATGAGAAATAAAAAATCGAATATGAATTTTCATTGAAAAATAGAAAATTATGGTAGCAGAACTGGATCAGAGAGATCTTTCAAAATCATAGTGCGTTTCCAAAAGGAGGAGTTTTAATGAAGTATCACAATGGTGAAATGAGCATGACTGTGGCTGGAGATTTTTGTGATCTATGAATTTAAAGCTGCTTCTGGACTTGATTGTATTCTTGATGTGTTCAGTAAATTTATTTTGGCACTTAGAGCCAAGGCGTGAGGTATAAACCTGTTTGTTAAAAATTATTATTACGGAGAATCAGAAATGACTACTTGTTACTGAATTCTGGGAGATTAGTCAGCGTGCAGTTGTCTTTGACCTTGAAATGCAAAGAAGACAGAGGACTGTGTGGGAGTCAGGGAGAACTCTATCATGACTTGACTGACATCCACCTACTCCTGTAGATGTGTTTTAGATGCATGTTCTGTCTTCCTTTGGAAATCAGTCTTTTGGGAGGCCTGCTTCCTTAAAATGCTGTTAAATTGCTCTGCAGGAAGGGGATATGCTATGAGGTGCAAATGGGATGTTTATAAGATCATTTACGTTACATGGCAGTCATGAGACAGAAAAATATCCATGTCAACTATTATGAGTTTATTAAACACTTAATGATTGACTGTGACATTGGTTTTAGTATGCAAATTGAGGTACACATGTTTAGTTTCAGCAGAGAAGAATGACAATGAGAATCAACGATGATTAAAAATCCCATGCTATTGCTAAGAAGGAAAGATATTCTGCTTTCTGTGATAGGTATGGCTGACAGAAAATGTGTGAAGAGCACAAATGAAGGAATATGTATGCTGTGATTTTTGAAGAAGAATGAGGCATAGTATGAATATTAAAAGAAAAATGTAGGAACTGTTATCTTTAGACTAACATACATGATATTGGTCTGTGAATAAAATAAGTTTAGTGTAAAGTATCTGTAGCCCCATTACAGTCTACAGATATCAGTATTCAAGAAACAGAGTAAGTCACATTGTAAAAAAATTGCCTTTTAATTTTCTGGTTTATGTACTGCAACTATTCATATAAATGCTATTGCCTCTTATTAGAATTTAGATATATTTCCTATGGTGATCTGAATTTATTATCCTGCCCTGTAAGTTTGCCAAATGTGAATTGCTATAAAGTCAAATTAAATTTGGTTGCTTTCAAATATCTCAAAAAGTAGAAATGTTGGAAATTACATTGTTTCTGTGTTACTAACTGGATTTATGTTGAGGAACTTTAAGCAAATATATGCAAATAGTGGAAGGTGTCCCTGCCCATGGTAGGGGGCTTGGAACTATATGGTCTTTAAAGTCCCTTCCAACCCAAACCGTTCTATGATTCTGTGAAATGTCTTTTATGCTATGAGAAATGATTTACATAAAGCATGCATGTTCAGTGTAGGTTTTAATTAACCTTAATTAATGTGTATCATGATTAGCCTTTACCCTTCTGCAAAGCAGAGCAGACTCCTGCACTTTGTGATGGGGTAGTCCTTGTGCTCAGTGACTTGCAAGGGCTATGCTTCCTGGGAGCCAGTCACTGAGATGGCAGTGCCTTGTTTTCAGCAAGCGCCATTTCCATTTCTATAGGGCAGGTTTGATTTTCTCTTCCATTAAGAGTCAAGGACACAGACATCACCTCCAGGACAACTGGGAAGTCAGGTGGGACAGAAAAGCACTTCTACTCTCTCCTGCAGAACACTGACTACAGTGCTTGTTGCAGTTTGTGACTAAATACCATAGCCTATTCCTGAGAAAACGCCCTGCACATTTGCCAGGCAGATGGCAACTGCTACAGTGAGAGCGATGATTCCAGTTAGGATCTATTTCCACAGATGTTTGTGGGCAATGCAAAATATGTTGGACTTCTCATGCGGTTTTTCTATTGCCTGGTAAAAATTGTCTAAACTGGTTGCAGGATGAGAACAGAAGTATCTCTTGCAAAGGTTTTAGAGAGTCAACTGCTGTATTTTTCTAGGAAAAAACCTATCACATAATAAAATCATGTTGGGGCTGGGATGAGGAACATCTGTATTTAGACTGTATATTTTGAGGTAATTTCTTATTAGTCTGTATAAAGTATCTGCGTTAGTGATGCGCTGTCACTAACGCGTTGCTGCACATTTAACATATCCAGGATTTATAGCTTCCTTTGCCACCAGTGGGACTGCATGTATTCTGTGGCATGCCTGTAATTAATTAGTCTTTACCCATCCTATTTGGGGATAGACAGAGGAACTTAATATATTATTACTAACTAATGAGCAAATTCTACTTTCTGATGATTAAATTTTCAAAAGTAATTTGAAATATAGATTGTACGTCCTTCACAGGGAGACATCATCAGATGGACTTCATTAATTAATCAGCAACGTTCAGTGCATGGCATAGCTATGCAGGTGCTAAAGTAAAATGACCATTATTTGAAGTTGTTTTTCACATTTTTCATTGTTTCATAGGCAAATGAAACAATGAGCTTATTTTCTCTGTGATGTTAGCTCCATTTATAACTCAAATCCCATACAGAAGGAAAATGCCTTAACCCTAATGTGTGTTAGTACTTCTACGTTGAACGGTTGAGCTGGATCACACAAACAGATCTTGCCTCAACTTAGTATAGCTTAGTAGACTGTGTGGATATGGACTTTATCTTTGCTGGTGCTGCAAGTTATGTTGGCTTCCTGTAATTCCCCCCTTTCCCATACATCAAGGACAGTAATTTTCTCCCACAGTTCATTCTTGGAAAAGTTGTGGCTTAGCTTACTGCAGGAAAGAAAGTTGCATGTCTTCCCTATAGAAATCTTTGTGCCAGATGCAACCAGATGCCTTTCATGGACTCAGCTCTCTGAGTGCTATCGTGCCGTGCAGAACTGACAAGCTGACTCCCCAGTGGAGTTACCTTGCAGAGGCTGAGGCATGAAAACAGTGCAGAGTAAGGTCAGGCTGTTCCTTGAGGTGCTGTGATCAAAAGAAAGGACTGATCTTCACACTATAAAGCATCATCTCAGATGTTTGATCCTGGTGGTCCTTCAGTCTGGAGGACTAGGATCTCAGACTGGCACCGAAGTGATGGCTGAAGCTCACACTGTGAAAAATCTTGTCCGCTTCATTGTTTTGCAAAGCTTCTGTTGACACAGAAATGCTTCCAGGAGCATTTCTAGGGAAGTAGCCACAAGACTGGTAAAGCTCTCTCCTTCCCCTGATATCCCACTTGCTGGCAGGGAACCTCTTCAGCGGAAAGTGAAATTTGTGCAGCTGATTATTCATCTGTGTACTGCTGTTGAAAGGCAAGTTGTTAGGGGTAGAAATTAATACAAACAGAAACACACTGACTAAAGAAAATGTTTGGAATTAGAAGATGTGGGTTTTAGTCCTGGATCTAGACTACTTACAATCAAATAAGGTCAGTAAGTTATGTCCAGTGAGAATTAACAGAAAGTTTCTATGGATTGAAATTCTCCTCTGAATTTTGCCCCGTTTTGGGACAGTGACAAAGAGATCTTCATGGAGATGGCAGAGATCACACTGACAGAAAAGATGAGCATCATGTGTAGCCCCAAGAGGCAAGAGTGAATGTCATGATGAGATGTTTGCTGCAGAGAATAGTTTTTAGACCCTGGAAATGTCTGCTGCTTAAAGCAGTAACACCAGGAGAAGCAAGTCTTGGATTATCCTGATCGAGGGCTGAGTTCAGAATGTTACTGCCAAATATCCTTGACACAATAATTATCTCAACAAACTCAGATTTAGCCCTTTCCCCACAATAATCCAGAACTCCATAAAAAAAGAGGAAACTACTTCCAAGAAATAAAAAGGAACAGCCAAAAAAAAAAAAAAAAGTTTGTGGCATAACACAGAGATTGCTGAAATATATACTGGAACTTCAGAATAATTGTATTTCAGTTATGGAAAAAGAAAACTTGGAAAAGAAATCCAAATAAGTCTTTAAAGTTAAACACCAGAGTAAGGGGGATTACTAGGAGTTAAAAGACCTAAAATGAATATTGCATTCTAATAGAAAAAGAACATAAACAAGTTAAATGTAAAATTAAATAGTCAGGACAAAAAAAAAAAACCCAACAAAAACTTTGGGGAACAATTTTCTAAAGGCATAAAAATATACTTATTTGTCAAACATATTAGGAATGCTGCCAGAAAGACTGTGGGGCCAGCAGATGATCATGGTTTAATAGGAGTTCTCACAGGGCAAAAATGCAGAAAAATTAAACCAATTCTTTATAGCGATTGTCACCCCTAAGAAGACATTGAAACCAGAGGGCTTTGTGTTACATGGATCAGAGTTTAAGACAGTATTTTTTCAGACAAAGGCATCAAAGGAATAAGATTTAGAAGAAATAGAGTGAATGCAGACAAATTACCAGAACCAGGTACTATTTACTTGGGTGCTCTTAGGGAAGGTAAATATGAAAATGGAAACTTTCAGCTATGCTATGGTGTCTGTTAATTAAATCAGTTGTGATACTAGATGAGAGTGAAATGGCAAATATAAATTCAACTTTTAAAAAGGATTTAAGTGGAATGGGGATTTCAGAAAGCTTAAGACAATTTATAAATTTGGTAGTATGTGAACAGTTAGAAGCCATCATAGAAATAATAGACATGGGGGTAAGTACAACATAATGGAGACCCACCAACACAGCTTTTGAAAGGGGATGTGCTGATTTTGGCTGGGATAGAGTTAATTTGCTTCATAGCAGCTTGTATGAGACTTCTGGATTTGTGCTGAGAAGAATGTTGGTAACACTGATGTTTGAGTTGTTGCCAACGAATGCTTACATTAAGCCAAGGACTTTTTCAGTTTCTCATACTACACCTGTTCTCCCAGTTTCTCTGCAAGAAGCTAGGAGGGACAATGCCAGCCCAGCTGACCCAAACTGACCAAAGAGATATTTCATGCCATAAGACATCATGCTCAGTATGTAATCTATGTAATCTAGGGGAACTAGGGGGGGGGGGGGCAGAAATCCCTGCTCAGGGACTGGTGAACAGGGGGTGAGTGGTTGTATAATTTTTTTTTCATTTTTTTTCCTTCTGTTTTACATATTATTAGCATTTTCAGCACATATTATTATAATTAATAGTGGTAGTAATATTGGTGTAATTATTTCATTTATTTTCAATTATTAAAGAGTTCTTATCTCAACCCATGAGTTTTCTTACCTTTTCCCTCTGATTCTCTCCCCCATCCTACTGGGGAAGGGGGGAGGTGAGCGAGTGGCTGTGTGGTACTTAGTTGCTGGCTGGGGTTAAAGCACAACAGAGAAATAGTACCCTGCAAATCTATTAGGGTTGTTTGATCATCACTGAATATACAGAAGAAATGATTCAGTTGATACTCTGCCAGAAAGCTTTTTGACAAGGCATTTTATTGAAGGCCCTTAAAGAAATTAAGTTTTGGAATGGTAGGGGAGAAGATCCTCTGCATATTAATAGCTATTTAAAAGCTAGGAAATGGAAATTAGGAATAAGTGGTCAAATTTCTCAAGGGAGGAGAGTTACAATATAATCCCTTAGGCATCTGTGCTGAGGCTTTTACTGTTAAATATACTAATAAATAATTATACTTCATATAATTTAAGTGTATGTATGTGTGTGTATACATGTATAATATATATGCATACTCATGTCTATATTTTGATATACAGATGGCAACATGACATGAAATTTGTATTCTATATCTACAAATGCAAAGTAAAGCACACAGGGAAACCTATCCCTAGCTATAGAAGGACAGAGAGGGGATCAAAATCAGGATTACATTACCATGCAGGACAGAGAGCCCAGAAGAACTGGAGATGGTACTGTAAACACATTGGCTCAGTGCTCAGCACTGTTCAGAAAAACAGACAACATTAGGAACTACTGGGGGAAAAAAGTGATGTTTACTGTTTTGCCTTCTGTGTCACTGTGAATAATCACAGTTCATCTACATCTGGAGCGCATTTGTGGATGTCTGAGCATCACTCCGTGCATTTTAAAAAGGATGTAATAGAATTACAAAAGCATTATAGCACTCTCTCTCTAGGTATATACTGTATGTGTTACATATAGTATTTATGGTAATAAGGATTGCTGGGGTATAGAGCAGTGTCTGTAAACGGAGAGATGAAATACTCTGATGTGTTTCAGGTTGAAGAAAAAGAGGCAGTCAGTTTCAGACACGCACTTTTCATTCAGGACAGAATTAGTCTCAGAGCTCACTGGTACTTGTGGGCTCTGAAAGTACAGATGGGTTCATATAGTGACTGCAAAATAGGAATATGGAAAGATGTCAGTTGGAAGTTGTGGCTACAGCCTCTGGCTGAGAAAAGCCAAGCCCCAGAGCCTCACAGCAGTATAACTCCATTGACAACACTGCTGTGGTCCAAAGTCAGATACGACCTTCCCCCCGCCTCCCCCACAACCCTGCTGTGCAGGCATCAGCATACACTTGGTGCTGTCATGAGCTGTTTCAGGTCTCTGAAATAAAGGACAATCAATCTCTTAGTTGTAGGGTTACTTTTCTGTCGTCTCTGTGTGCTGAAGTGGTTCACATCACAGAGGCTGGTACGTGTCAATGCCTGCACCAAGGGGTGGGCAGGACTACGTGGATGGGGAGCAGGGTAGCACCTTTACCTGCCTCGGAATTGCACCCTGAGTGGGAAGCAGGACGTGGAGGTAGGAATTCTGTCCTTGCACTTCTTGCCTAAGCACTTTTGCACAGGCTGTTATCAGGAGCAGAGTGGATGGAGTTCTGTGTGGCTTGCTTTTGTTTTTATTATTTGTGTAGGTTTATTGGGACATCTCTGTTAGGTATATCTGCAATTAAAAACCAGAAATGGGAATTCATCAAAGAGCTGCTTGTTGCAAACTATTCTATCATCTTTTCTGAGAGCCACGAAAATTCAGAAATCCTCTGCAATTTCTAGTTAGGAAAATTAAGTAAATAAAAAGGTTAATTGAAAAGATGCAGTAACTGTCTTGGTATCATTTAAGTATTATGATCTTCTTAGGAAGGCTGACGTCTCTGAGAGGAAATACCATTGCTTTGCATGAAATACAGTGGTTTAACATCAACATTAGCTCTCTATCTGTGTTAGAAATGAAGTATTAATTTCCCAACTTTTGGAATATCATAATTTTGCATCATTATGTAGTATTCAAAGCAATAAGCATCGATTTTTCAGTAACAGAGAGGTTTTAAACAAACTGAGGGAGGAAATGAGTGTTTGCAGAGGCCACTAGGTTTGTCTGAAACCGTGTGTACCTATTTCTAGTCTCTTGTTTCCATAAATAATGGATTGACAGCTTCTTGGTTTCAAGAGGCTACATGGCACATACAAATGTCAGCCAAATAAATTCCAGCATTCCATATTTTTCTGTGATGAATGGCTCAGTGTGAGGTTTTTATGGTTCTAAATAAAACTCATAATTTAACTTGCCAGGTGCTTTAAATGAGTCTGAGGGTACTGTGACAAAAAAGGGGAAAACCCGGGAAAAACCTGTAAAAACCAAAAGGTGAGTCTGTTCATCCCTCCTGAATAATTACAGTTGCTACATGTTTAACAGAACGTTTCCTGAGCAAGACAGGTTTATTTGGTGGAAATATTTAATGGATTTCTATTATTTGGTGGAAATATTCAGCTGATTTCTGTGACTTTCTGTACTTTATAGCAAGACCAAGTGACTGCTTTGATACAGGAATGTATTTTTTCTGACTGCTGAGTGTGAAGAGATAAGGAGACTAAGCTTGAACGCTGCTCACGGAAGAACAGAAGCCAGGTTATAAGGCACACCAGGATGAAGGATAAAGCAGAAACCATGATAACATCTTGTCATCATGCATTAGTAATCTTTGGGAAGTAGTTTTCTCTTTCTGATCTGCTACCCCCAACCGTTTTCCAGTAGAGGTGTAGAGTCCAAGTTGACAGTGAAAGTCTGACTGAAAATTGATGTGTTTTCCTCATCTTTCCTGTATCCCTTTGAAGGGAAATATGGATTTGTGATAGCCAGCGTGCTTGATGTACTTCTTCATACTTTTTAATGTTAATTTTTAATGATTAAATAAGATGGCTGGCTTTCTGTGGAACGTCCCAGGCAGTGGGGAGAGGGACATGGGATCTGCTCAGGGACGGAAAGAACAAGGCTGGCAGTAAGGGAATCAGAGCCCAGGGTTGGGCTCCTACGGAGAGGACAGTGCAGTGGTGAGGTGTAAGCAGCAGACAGGCCTCAGACATAACAGAACGGAAACTTCTGGGGATAGAGCGGCTGTGCAGTGCTTGGGGCATCTCAGGGAGACACTGCGTTTGCTGAAACTAGTCCTAGAAGTAGAGATACCACAGAGAGGGAGAGACTGGAGCACAAACTTTTATTTGTACTCTGAGCTAGTGGCTTTGAGTTTTTCTCTGTTAAAACCCTTCATAATTCTGTTTTAACAAAATGCAGCTTTTTTTTTCTTTTTTTTTTTCTTCCTTTTTTTTCTAGCTGAAAAGTTTTTGACGCTGTTTTGTAGAGCTCCCTTTAAGGAGATGATCTGTGTAGATCCTCCTCCAAGCTCTAGCTGACTTGGGGGTCCTTCACATACTCATCTTTGCATGTTACCAATCACTGTGCTTGTTGGCATTGCTAAACACATCTCATACTTAACACATGGGTCTGACAGTTACAACAGATCAGTGAACACTAGAAAGAAGACATGAAAGGTTGTGATATTTAGTTGCAATCCATGGGTTTGAGTGATGTAGCATTGAAGGATCTAGGAGTGCTTGGAAGAAGTGGGCCTGTACAAAGCAGAGGAACTGTTTCAAATCCTGTTAAACAGGCAGAAGTTTTAGTAGGAACTTGATCCTAGCAATCTCTTTCCTTTTTTTGGTAAACGTTTGCTCTGAGCAGCTCTTTAACACAGAGAACTCATGGTGTGTTCTGTGAACGGCCAGAGAGAAGGTCTCTTGTTTTCTTCTTTGCTTCTTCATACACCAAAAAAAGAAGTTTTGGGATGAAGTAAGAATAAAAATTACATATTGCCATGCTTCTTGTAGACCAAGAGCTGAGAAGTGAAGCTCTGTTGATGAAATTCAAAAAGGACGTTCACAAAAAGAAACCAACCAACTTTTTATGCATACACAGAAATGTTCCTTAGAGAAAAACTGGCTATGCACCATATGCTTTTAATTTTTGGACAAAATTCTTGGTACTGCCTAGCATTCTTAAACCCAGGCCCTCTGAGACTTCACTTAAAAAAACAAATAAAGCCAACTTTTAGTGTACAACGTCTTCTCCTTTATAAATTATTTTTAGGCTGAAACTTTTCCATGGAGACTAAAAATGGGTCTTCTCTCCATGTGTCAAAATAAGCTCTAGTGTTAGCCACAATAAACTCTTTGATGACACCATCTTTGGCATACTACTCATATAACAAAGGCACAGCTTATTTCTAGTACGTTTATTGTAGAGATTCTTTTATTGCTTCTGGCACCACTTTCATCGGAGTTGTTTCTGTGGAGAAGCCTCTACAGGTACCTTTTATTTGGCTAGAGGACCAAGAGCCATCTAACGTGTTTGTGAGCCTAAGACAGGCATGACCAAAGTCAGAAACCATAGCTTAGTGTTAAGGGAAAATATTGCCTAAGAAATTTCTAAGAGCTGACACTAATGAACTGAAATGGTGTTTGCCATCCTGTCTTGTGCAGTATGGATCGATTCAGTAACAGGTACTAGACCGGCACATGTTGTTTGGCGTAGATTAAACACGTAAATTGGAGAAACTATTGAGTATGAGGCCTCTCACAAATATGTTGAGTTGTTGATGGTAATAGCTGAGTTTTGACAAGTTCTGCCTCCTCTTTTAAACAGTATCTTTGTTATAAACATTATATAGCACACACAACATAAAAATAATTTGTACCCTTTGTCTCTGGTACTTAGCAATGATGATTCTCCAGGAGAGGCAGATTAATATTTGACCTCCTACTAGTGAGAAGGCGGCCACTTTCAGAACAAACATTATACTTCCTATCTTTTTTCTCTCTTTTTCTTGTATTATTTTATTAATCAGATGCATGTTTTGCATGATTCCCAAAGTCATGACTGATCTGCATTTTGTATTGTCTCTGTCTCTGGAGTTTAGGGTGCTTGGGCTACAGTTTGATGTACTAAGCATTTCCAGGAATAAACAAAGAAAAAAGCAAAACTGACGTAAAAGTAATAGTATAAATGTATATACATCAGGATAGAATGACTGATGTAGTAGTAGTAAAAATCCACTATCCAGGAGGTACTCAGAACTTCAATGCATTAAAATGGAGAGCTTTCCAAGTGAGAGGTTAAAAAACCTTAAAACCAAATTTGGATCACAAATTAATGTAAATTAATACAGCATTTTAACAAATTGACAAAAAGTTGCATTAAGAAAGAGGGTTTGATAACTCTGGAATAATTTTTATGGGGTTTGTATGAGAAAGTGGTTGTAGAGATAGCACACAAAGTGTGAGGGTAACAGCCCACGATCAGAGCATAAGAAAAAAACATACCCAACCAAAGAATATCAAAGTATTGTGGAACTCGCTATGAATGCTATCAGTATTAGGAAATGCCATTTATTACTCTTAGTAAATACTAAAAGAACTTTGCATTAGGTGCTGATACAGGAAATGGGTAAAAAATGTGTCTGTTATCTTCTCTGGAGAATCTCCTGCAATGAACTATGGAACAATTCCTAAGCAGTTGTGTTTTGGCTTTTTTTTTTGGTGTGGAAGTATATGCAAACTGAATATGTGCTAAGGTTTGAAAGTTTATTCTGACCTATAAAACATACTATGATCTGATTAAAAAGAAACGTTAAATAGATTTCAATTGAGGGATGAGGAGGAAAATGGGGTTTTCCCTTTCCCACTTTTATATTCAGGTTGAAAACTGTCTTTCAGAAGCTAAGGAGGTTAGTGGGATTGTACCATAATGTTTATGAAGTCAACTTCTCTCTAACACCCTAACCTATAACTTACTTACCCCAAATGGGATATTGAGAACTTAAATAATTATGTGAAAGCACAGCACGGAAAATGGACTCTGTCCAGACCATATTGTCCTCAGTTGGAGAGAAACTGGAGGTGATGTTTGCCAATGTTATGGCTGTAGGAGGGGAAGCAAAACCATCCAGAGATGCTCAGAGTATGCAGATGTGCTCAGTGGTAGTTCTAGCCTGGACCTTTGGCAAGATACTTGAGCTGCAACATGAAGAATCATGGCTAGAGCTGAGAAATGTTGAGAACTGGACTAATTTTCACCTCCTTGTTGTAATTTAATGGAGATGATATTTCAATGACATGTTCAATAATCACCAAAACTCACGGGCTCTTGACTAACCAAAGGAGACCTTACACTGTCAGGCTACAGAGGTTCACAGGTGCTACATGCATATTTTGCAAGCTGCTGGGTGACTCTATATTAATAAAGCCATCAAAATGCTATTATTATTGTTGTTGTTATTTGTAGAGACAACATAATGTTCTACTTTGTGTCAGGTGGCTGCTGTTAAAAGAGTAGTATAACTTTCAGGAAGATTAAGCCCAGAAGGTACATTTAACAGCAATGCAGTGTATCATATCCCTTAAAAATAATACAGGGAAGAACAAAATTAAGGCACACAGGGCAGGATGTGATTGCTGTGCAAAAAGGGCCTTGTTCTGCTGCGCAGAACAAAGGCTCACACAATGCCAATCCTTCCCAAGGCAGACTTCATTGCTGCAAGTGCTCTCTCTCAGGGTGCAGAGTGGTGAGCATTGCGGAGGGTGGTGAGAGTCCCGCTGGTGCTTGGCAGGATCAAGCCTCGGGCTCATAACGGCGTTGTTGAGCTGCAGTGTCTCAGATCACTGCTGGGGACTGCTGTCACATTGCTGAACAGGGTGCTGCTGCTGGGAGGGAGGGGTGGAGGAGATGAAATCCTTCCATTTAATAAGCTTGTTTGACATCAGCAATTATCAGCTGCCCACTGTCTGTGAAGTATTTCCTCTATTCCAGCAGCTGGGGTGGTGTTTTCCCGGCTTGCTGCAGTGCAATGATTAGACTGCTGTCTCTGGCCAGCTAGCGCTGAGATGCTGCAGGCTGAACGAGAACTATGGCAGACAGAAAGGGTTATTCCTAAAGTGCTCCTGAGAGTCTTGTTGATTTATTTATTTATTTATTTTCCCCCTTGCTGCTCACTGGTAGGAGGTTTATAATGGGTGCAGCATCAACGATCACTCCAGGTCAAGCCGCATTAGCCCTAGTGCTAAACTTTTAAAAGATTCAGATTTATGAATTCAATTATCAGAGTTCACAGCCTGTTTAGCTTTGTTGTTGCTGTTATTATTGTTATTTACTCCTGTCTCTGTTTAGCTGCACTCCAACTCATTTCAGGGTAACTAAGGAGGTTCTTTACAGTAATGTTTAGGCTGAACAAGATGACAACAGGACTGCAACGTAAATCTTTCCTTCTCTCTTTCCCTCGTCTGACAGCTGTTGGTGTGAGCCTCTGGGTCCTGCATGTCTCAGTATCCTTACTTCTTCACAGCTTTCATTAGATTATATAACTTTTGTCTTTATTCTTTTTCCAAATAATTCTGACACTAAACAGTAAAGAAAGCATTTGTCTTATCTAATTGTTATCTTGACGTTATAGAATAGACCTTATCAGAAACAAGATAAGAACATCTACATTTATTCTTTTAAAATACTGTGGTTTCTTTTCTCCATCCAAACTCATAATTTGATGGTTTAGGGCTGACTCATGATTTTCATATGCTTGGGACTGGCGAGAGAGACTATGTCTGTACAAAGGGCAGAGAAGCAGATAATCAGATTTGTGATGTGTGCAGAAAAAGTCTGTAACATTTAAGACCTTTAGCAGAATATTCCAGGAGTCCAAGCAACTTACAGTAAGCAAATTATCTTGGAACACATTATCTGATACCTAATTGAATTTCCGACCATGGTTCCTATCAATCTTGTGAACTGAAGATTACCTGTAGCGTGTTCTGCACTTGATAGCAATTACAGCAGGTGATTAATTGTCAGACATAAAACAGCTAAAAGAATATATTTAGAGGCATATAATAGAAAATATTGCTAAGTTTTTCTTCTTGTGGTTCTGAATGTTACCAAACAGTCATATAAACTATTAAGGTTCAAGTCAGAGAACATTTTTAATCTGTCAGGAAAGCCACATTAAGGAAATTTAGGTAATGATGGCCTACTGTGAGGGAAAAATACAGTTGGTTTTCTTTTTAAATTTTTCATACATTGATATGGCATAAACCTTTTCCTCCCCTTCCCTTGACCCCCCTGTGCATTATGAGTATTTTTAAATTGCCACTCTGATGTTTTCTAACTTTGTGAGATCTGTTCTTGATGCCAACCTCTGCCGCCTTGGTTAAAATGCTCTATGCTTATCTAATGAAATTCACCCATGTACTCTGTTCCAACTTTGTGCGAATTAGTTCAGTGAAAACTAGGACTGCACCCAAGTTTCTCTCCCAAGTTAAAAACGGTGGGTTGAAATTGAAAGGTTGGAGATATGTTGTCCTTTGCTTTTGCATGTTTTCATCTATTTTTATTTTGAATAAGAAAATAACAAGTCCAAAGAACAAACTGACTAAGCCTTTTCTGTATTTCCTTCTATATTCACACATGACCCTGTGAATGATGAAGCATCTGATGAGAGATTATTTTCTTCTGAGATATCCTCAGTCGAGTCATGCAACTTGGATACATCAGACCAATATGCTGACTAACATGAGAGACAAGAGTTAGTAGCATGGACAATCGCATACTAATGTACCTAAACAACTTTGAGGTTGAAGGTGATTCACCTATTGCAATTCTGTAGAGCTGGCAGCTAGGACATAGCAATCTGTTTCTTTTTTCATGGAGATGTGCAAAGGTTCAGACAGCTATTGGGGTAAAGCTTTTATTAGTCTTATGGAACTAAACACTTCATGGAGAGAAAGGCAATTTAGAACAATACTACATACCATTTTTCTGAAAAATGATTTAGAGTTCATAGAAGAATTGTACTGATTTTTAGCTGTTTTGGGAAATAAAACATGAGGGAATGGAATGAAAGACAGTTTGGAGTGTTTAACTACAGGAGTAAATAAAGGATTACGTGAGTATATGGTTGTAAGTTGTCTCCTCTCTTAAGCCCACATTTCCCTAGTTCTCTACAGAAGGCAAAATTCCTGATGACATGGTCATTTGGCAGTTCCGAGCATCTATATACCAAAGATCCCTGAGTAAAACTAATATAACTGTTTAAGTTCTTTATCTTCTCGGAGAAGTAAACACAATTTACAGAAAAGAAAAGTCCTTTCTTTTTGCTATGGTCGTAATTCAGGGGCTGCTGAGGTTGGTTCCATGATTTCACTCTACAGGTTCTGTTCTTAATATTTATTTAGCTTTACTTTGAAATAAACACTTGTTCAGCAGTAGCTCTTCGAAGCAGAATGAAAACAATCTTCTCAGTTCTCTGGAAGCACTGTTTTTACATATGGCGATCAGCTTGCACCAATTATTTGAAATTGTCCCTATTTTCAGAACCAGTATAGTTAAAACAATGTGATTATCATGATGACCAGCCCTGCTAATAAGCAATGATTCCAGCATACCAATTCTTGCACTGTCAGTCAGTTGTAGATCAAGTTTGCCTGATATAAGTCCAAGAGAGTACATATTCAAGTGCAAGCTTGTGTTTCATTTACAGTCAGCTCCCAGACCTCAGGAGATTCAGCTGGAAGTCAATTACGTCTGCTAGATCTCTGTTGCAGGTTTGTTAGATTTTTTTAATCTTGAAGTACAATTTAGGTGAAACATCATAAGCAAAACACTTAAAAAAGCAGAAATGTTCTTGAGCAGCTGAAGAGTATGTTTGAGAGCTAGTACCAGTTGCGTAAAAACTGGTAGTGGTGAAAAATCTTCAACAAAAGATAAGTCATTATCTTCCTACTAAATTCATATTCAGCATTACTCCTTGCAAGGCATCATTTCCTTAAGATGTTTGTTCATTTTTAAGGCTGACATATCTTGACATGATGGCAGTTCATGATAAGATTAAGAAGGATTAGTCAGGACAGTCTAACATCTGAATAAAGCTTTGAGAGGGAGCCTGGCCCCTGCATGCTGATATTGCACAAGCCATCTCATGACATCTTATGTTATGAAATATCTTTTTTGTTACATTTATGATAAATATAACAATGAAAGACAGGCTAGGCATTATTTAGTGCCTCTTCTTAACAACTGTTTTTTACAGGGTTTCAGCTGAAACATGTTCATCCTGCCGGTAGGGAAGCAGGCCCTATTTCTGTGTGGGGGAGTTCACAGTTTCACTGTGCTGCCTTCCAGAAATAGCAGGGAAATTCGTCAAGGTTTTCTGTACATTCTCTCCTTTTCTCCTACATACAAACCGTGCAGTTTTCTGAGGATAGAGAGCAATGCCAAAATGAATCAGGTGATGTAATGATCTGTGATGCTGTGACCCTGCATCTCCTTACGGCAGTACGTGGTCTGCTTGTTACATGACAGACCTGTAAGCCTAGCCCAGTCACGATCAAATACATATGGCCAAATACCACGCCATGCATAGGGTATCTGATGACACACAGAATATGCCGGTCGTAAAGGGTATCAGGATGTCTGCTGTCTTACAGCAAAAATGACCAAAAATAGAGTATGCTTGGTCCTAGGTACATGGCACAGGGGACACTGAAAAGAGACAGCGAAGGCTCTAAAAATATGATATCTCCTATTGGAAAATATCTCCTCACAGGACTGTCTGGAATTCCACCAGTGGGAGATATAGTTTAAAACATAAAAATACCTGTGTGCAGAAAATTAAGTCCATGTCAAAGATAAGCTAGAAAATATTATGCTCGTGTGTGTAGTACAGGATGATATTTTCTGTGGGTTTATTTTCAAGTGTGTTTCACAACAAAATAAAGTGGGGTTTTGTTTTGTTTTCAAGTAGGGATTAGTTAAATGATGAGGCAATGGTGTATTAACAGTATCAGTCTGGCTTAATTTCTGCGAGATCTAATTACATACTCCCCTGCTGGACTTCGTTTGAGTGAAGAATTTCCTTGTGTGCTGTTATGTACAGGGAGTTGTGGTTCTGTGTCAAATAGAATCTAAATCAAAGTAATCATCAGGCTTTTTCTACCTAGTCCTCTGGGTTAGTGAGAGACTGATTTCAGTTAAGTGTAAGAAGCTAAAACCTTGGGCTATGGCTGTGGTCTGTGGACTTCCTCAAAATCTCAGCGTAGAATGCATTCCTCTGCTCCATGTGTATGTCAATGTGTGTGGAGACATGTGGCATTGTACCAGCACTGGTGCCCCTCAATAAGTACTGTGCAAGGTAGTGAATTTGCACAGGTTGGGTTTGCACTGACTGAAAGTAAAGTGAGGTGAGGAACAAGCAAGCACTAGTTTTCTCACTGTACCTGAACTCCTGGACTTCATGAAAGTGATGCAATGATGGTGCAGGGCCTTATCTTCTAGGAACCTCAATTTAAATGGGAGCATCGCATGAAGAGGTCACTGGACTTGGAGCAAAAGGCAGTGTGAATGTCTGAGAACCTCAAGGATATCTGAAGTTAATGTCAGACTGACCACTTACCTGAGAGCCCAGTGTTTCTCCTCCCTAACCATTATCACAGGTATCTAAAACAGAATTCCACAATATATTATGTTTCTGGGGAGGTAAGGGAGACACATCCTCAACTGTTACCTGACCCTTGGTGAGGCAAGAACCTTATGTATGCTTGTAGCATAAGCAAGTTCTGAAGATTTAACGTGCCCAGGACACGGCCCCTAATATTTTACTGCAATGGCTTAGCGTTTGCATTGCTTTCTAAAATGTATTTGTGTATTTTTTGAAGTTACCCATTAGAACATGCAAATTTTATATAGATTTAACTATAAAGCATATTGTCATTTATTATTTGAATTACCATAATAGCAGATGTTTTCTGTGCTGTGGTGGCAGTGCAGATTTTATGTCCTTAACACATACCAAGATGGCTGTAAATATTTGTACAGCTATACTGTTGTTCATATGCAGCTGAGGAATACGAAGACTAAATTTATTCTTCATTAACCATGGAGTCTGTGCTTGTAATTGTTCACAGCTAGATCAGTGGCTCAAAGAGCAGCCGTATGCAGTGCTGGGTTGTTTGCTGGATTGTGGATTAGTTTAGAAACAATTTATGAAAGACAGCTGATTCATCTGACAGCTGATTTATCCAACAGCTGATGGCAAGCACAGACGTATCAACTTACTTCTAAAATATTTATCAAATACACCTGTGGCTAAGGTACATTCTCCAAGAACCAAACCCCTCTGTAACTACGGGATTTGTGCTTCTATTTGCAGTTTGATGTTTTGGCTCTGCTAAGTTTGCCTGTGAGTTCATATAGCCAGCATTCACCATAATATCTGAGCAATTTTCAGACAATAACAGACAATGACAAATTCCTGAAAACAGAAACATTTCTAGGTTGTTGCTTTACAAATAGGAACTTGCTTTACTTTAAATTACGCCTCACTAGCCTTTTAGATGAAATTCCTAGATCCTCAAGGTTCCATCACACAGTGACTAGGAGGGCTGATTGGAGTTTATGTGCCTGTTTGGCTCAGGAAGTTTGTTTTTCCTTTGCAGTTGGGGGTTAGATGTTTGCAAAGTGAAATTATGTAGATGTCATTTGAGAGATGTTTAAAAGATTTTCCTGTAAAAAGATTGTGAACAAGCTTACTGACGGTAAGATTCTAGGTTTGCCTAACTTCTCTGTAAACTCTGTTTATGAAGTCTCCACACTTTCATTTTAGGTTCAGCATGAACCCTGACAAACCTAATTGATTTTGTGTTTGCAGTTGCAAGAGTTTAAGAGTGCACCAAAAAAAAAAATCCCTCACTGAACTTTGTGAGAATGTTATCCTGCAACAAATCACACACAGAATGATGAGATATATGTAAGTAACCAAGACACTAGTTAAAAAAAAAAAAAAGTGCTGCCAAAATATTGTTTCCAAACATTTGTGTGCAAGTTGGGCAGCAAATAGAATAGGTCTCAAATGCCAAGAGTTTTTTTCCTACCACTATTCTGGAACAGAATGTAATGAAAAACAAAGAAACAACAAAACCTCTGTATTAAATAAGGCTAAGGTTGCTATCAAAGAAGTGCTATTCAGAAATCAGAAAGGAAAGAATATCTATCTGGAAGTGCTGTGTTGTAAAGGAGATGTGTTTGTTCATGGAATTTTCAGGGTAAGTTCATACTTGTGTGTGTTTTTAAGGTAGAATATAGAACTGAAACCTGCGGCATCTTTCTTACGCATATTGTAGCTGTGTAAAGAGTCTGAGTGAGGGGTTGTTGCAAGTCTGAAATTCAAGGCTACTTTTGGTCCTAAAGAATTTTGGCGGTGTTATAAATTATCCCAAGGTTAGATAAAATACATGGTCTTTTACTGAGTCTTTCCAGCTTAGGGAGAAGATTTCAAATACTTCATAGGTATATTAAGACCAACACAACTAAAGAGAAGGTACAGGATCTCTTTCCTTTCTCACCACATGCAGGGGTTACACTTCTGCAGTGTCTCAGGCATAGCTGTAAACTGCATTTCTTAAAAGTGCATGAAAAAGTCAGTGTTGAACTGCTTACCACTGACCACAAAATCCACATACTTTCATCTAGCTAAGAAAGGATGTCTGCTTCCCTGACAAAGACATTTCTTGTTTGCATGAGGCATTGCTTTTAGCCTCTTAATCTTTAGGTGACCCTAGGGAGGCACAGTGATGTTCTGCGTCAATAACCCTTCACATTAAATATCTATCAAGAGTGGTTCTCTGTACCTGAGGTGTTTGGTTTTGCTGCAAATATTCTTTAGCTTTTCTGTCCTTGACCTGAATCTCAAGGTCCTTCAGTTGGCCCTCTGCTCATCTTTGTCCAGATATAGCTGTTATGGTTGACATCTCCAGAATTATGAATAGGGCTTTCATGGAGGTGTGTATGGGGATGGTGCTTGACTTCCTCTTGTCCTCTGACAATAGGTGCATGTTTGGTGGATGTGTGATGGAGCTATGCTATAAATGAAAGAGCTGTATTCCTGCATGAGGTCTGTGATGATTCTGGAGTTCTTTCTATTGCTCTTGGACATGCTTATGGTTCCCCTTGAGGGACTTCAAGGCTAGACAGCAGGGGAAATAAAAGAGGCCAGTCACCAAGGTACTTTGGGAAGCATTACACGGGGACAACATATGCCAAGCCCATATGTCTGAAGGAGTTTCTGAAGGCTTTTTGGTGTTCTAGGAAGAAGCCAGATGCTTTCCTCTATCTGTACAAAAGCTACCATGGTGTATCTTCATTTCTTAAGATAGCTACATGCTAGTCAGCTTCCATTTTAAGAGAACATGCCACCACAGTTTTATTCTGTTCTATTCATATGATAGTTTAAGTGAATGAAGTCTTTCTCCCATTTCCCTGTCATGAAACTATAATTTTCTTGTTATCTTTCTTTCTGTCTTTAAAGAGTATCTGTTTTCAATTCTCTGCCTTTAGGAACTGACTTTCTTCTATTTTTGTCTATGGGGTCTAATAAAGAAATGCTAGTACTACCACAGCAAATGAAGATTATTATTAGCTGTAATAACAACATATAGGCATTCATATCCATAAAACACTTCAAAAATAAAGGAAAAAGTTGTTTTAATGCATTTTAAAAAATAGTGTAAATAATATCTGTTGATTGTGCTTACAACACTTCTTATGCAACCTACGTTCATGAAAAGATACTGACTTGTATCTGTTAGATAATTAGCAAAATTCCTGGTAAACTGCATGGATACAAGATTTCACTTATCACTCATCCCAAACAATAAAAGCAAGCAAAGAAACAAACAAACAAAATACCCACAACCCAACAAAACCCAAAAATGTACCGGCAGTGAGAGAAACAGGATTAAAATATGTACATATTTTCCTTTTAAGTTTGCAATCAAATGTAAGGATTATGTAATGAGTGGCTGGATTGAAATATCAGTGCACCAAAGTGCTAAAGCACTTTTGCTTTAGCTCCTGTAATGGGCACTGATGTTTGTCAACTAAAATTCCAACACAGGGACTTATTCAAATATATAATCCACAAATGGAAATTTCACAATACGTAGTAACAGATAGTATAATGTCACATGTTCAGGAATGTCCAAATTTATGAGAATGGTAGAAGGGAATCATTCAAGGGATTGACATACAGTCCAGGGGTCAGAGATAAACATGGAAGACCGTTTGGATGTACTTATACATTCCAGTGATGAGAATACCTTCATTTAACAGTAGACGATTTACACTGCTTTAAATCTTTACATTCCTCAATGCCTTGTTACTTATTTCATTATAAATAGTAACACAAGCAACAGTAATTTAGAGTTAAGTAAATTGATTATGCGTAGAAATATTTCATTTTGTTGGATGAAAAATAAACTGGTTTTCTGTGAGCTTCATGGTCCAAGTCATAATGCCCCTAAAACAGTTGAAGAACACCCTTTGTGGAAAAAAGATGAGTTCTTCTACTTTTGTGTCTGAGCCTGCTATATCATCTGGGATTTAGATGCTATTTCTCCCTTGTTTTTGCATAGGATTGTTTTCTAGTGATGCGCATGAATGTGAAGTGATTTGGAAACCTTAATTTGACTTAAGTTTTTTTCTTAAACGAATGAAAAGCATTTTTTTCTCTCTTTGGATGGTGATGCAAATATCTTGTGTAATTTTAGTCATTGTAGCTTTCTTAATAAGCATCAAAGTTTTTTTTTTTTGTTTGGGTTTTTTTTGTTGTTTTTTTTTTGCAGAGACATTTTGGGAGAGGGAAAGTAGTATTTATTTAAGTTTGCATTGGTTGTTCTGTAACTACATTTTAGGTGCACTCCAATGTATGTTTTCAAGAAAAGAGTTCATGCTATTTTACACTCATGCAAGTCCACAGAATCCGTCTGTCCACTGTCCTGAGAAGACCATTCAACTGAAGGGGAATATGAAGACTTTCTGAGTCAAACTTTGGGAAAAGTGCAAGGCGCACAGAGAGAATGGCTTCAGTGACAAAACGTATACATTCATTTAACTATTTCATTAGGGAGACACTTTAAAAGTTACTTATAGGCACACACACACTCAAAGGCATTTCAATCATATTTATATTTCATGTCTTCATGAAAAGAAATAATTTGTGTGTGCCTATTCATTCCTAGGGCTGTGGCCTTGAATCTTTGTTGTATATCAGCCTTTCTCTGTACAAAACCACCACAAACAAGGATGCTGAGACAACACCAGCTTACTTCATCAACATTCCACTTGTGTTGCAAATCATTGTCAAGTTTGAGACCTTGTAATGCTGGATGAGGTACAGGCACATAAAAAAATAAGTCTTGCATTCTAATTAGCAGAAGCTTTGAGTGGTGAGGATGACAAGAAAAGGATGGAACAGCAACACATGTAAAGGAGCAACTGAGTGGTTCTAAATCATTGCATAGGCTGGGGGGAAGTTTTGCGGTTGATTGCTGTTTGATTGATACCAATAATTATTACAGAAAAACAACCTAAAGACACAATCCTAGGACAGACTGAACAAAGAAGAGCTAATAGGTAGAAGACAATTATCCACAATGTGCAAAAGAATATTTTATTATGCTAATGTTTCCTTGAAAAATGATTGTGCTAAATAATCTATTGGTTGAAAAAATACTGACAGATAGAAAGGAATGCTCAGACTAAGCACACACAGGATGTAAGCAGCCCTTAACAGGTTTGCGTGTCAAGTCTTCAGATCTTCCATGTGACCTGGCAGGTGAGATCCTTAAGAGAATTGTTACTGTCCATGGTAGGGTAGATAGGGAGCATCAACCAATATGGACAAGTCTCTTCCTAGTTAAACAAATGATAGATTAATTGTGCTCCAGTATCTTCTGTCCTTTCAAGCTGAGGACTTTGTAGTGCAGGCAATAACAGATGTTCTAGATCCATAGATTTGACAGTCAAAATCACAAGACTACATACCACTTGCACACCCATCCATCTGTTGAGATAAGAATTTGTGTTTCCAGTGGTGCACTGCCTCTCCCTTAAACAACTTCAGGGGATTTTAAACTTCATTTTGAGCCAAACTCAAATCAGAGAGTGGATCAGCCCTCCCTGGAAGACTGAAAAGAAGGAAAAGATTCTGTGCTTAACTTTCTTATATGATTTTAAGATTGCTTGCATGCCACCAAAGACTATACACATGAATAAATATTTTTTGTATTAAAGGATGATGTGATTGCAGTCCTGCAAGCAAGAAGAGGCCAACAGCTATATGGGAAATATGTGAAAAAGGGGTCTCTGTGCTGAGTAATCTACTGAATTACTAGGACTGACAATGAGGCAGCAGAAGTTGCCTTAAGAATGCTGGCAGTGTCTAAGGAAGGAGTCTGGGTCCTCATTCATGGGATGAACACAGGCTCCCTGTCTTGACCACTGGGAGCTTTCTGAAGCAGATCCAACCTGTAAGGAAGGTGATTACCATGAAGAAAAGATTCTTCCAGACTGATCCAAAATCAGAAAAGACTAATTTTGAGCATTCTCACAGACAGCAATTATTATAAATAGAAGAATGGCCCAGATTGAAATAAGGACAATTCTATTTTCATTTTTGATATTAGACTTGCAAAGTCTTCAGTTCATGCCCTAGTATACGTTTATGGTGAAATACTGTCTCAAGTACTCAAAAATAGTATGTGGGATGTTAAAGATGAATTATTTACAGCCTTTGTTTTGGTCTGTTCCAGCAGAGATTATAATTTCTCTGTATATGACACAGTTTCTTGAAAATATCTGACAGGTACATCCAAACATAAATTTTATCCCATGTTCTAACAGGTACATATATATTATACTGATGAAACTCTCATTGACTTCTACAGGAGCAGTGAAATTCTGTGTTTTGAGGAAATCTCAGCTTCAGAATCATATTCATACAGGTTCAACTCTTAAACTCCCAATGACTCATTAAATGTAAAAACCAAATCTTCTCACAGGCTTTTGAGTTTTTTAGACTCCTAGCATGCACATATGCTTATGAGGGTGAGCCAAATGCTCTAACTTGAATATTTAGGACAATCTTACCTATGAACTATGGAAAAATTTGACATTTAATTTTCATGTTATTTAAGAAAAAAATGCAAAAGCGGAAAAGTAAATAGAAACAGAAAAGGAGTATTAGATATGCCGTGCTATGTGAAATGCATGTATGAGCCTAGAATTTTGTGCTGAAAGTGTTTGACAAAACCACTGTGGAAATTTCTGTCATTGACTTTATGCTCTTCCAGCCTCTTGGAATCACACAAAGAGCACTGTCCCTTAGCAGAAACGTCATACTTGGTATTCACCAAATACTGTTTTACTCTCAACTATAGCTGAGCTTGGTTTATTTATTTCTCTGAAGAAGCCTGAAAAACACTTCTGGTGGGAATGCATGAGTATGGGAAAGTTCTAGTATTTTTAAATTCAGACATTTTGGAATTACATGGACATTCATACCAGTGTACTGGTATCTTAATTAGTGTAATGTGGGTTGGAGAAGTTGTTGACCTCTGCCAGTGATTTAAAGAGGAAACTTTTTATCTGTTTGTCACACAAGAGACAGTAAATCCAATTTCATTCTACTCATCCACAAGCATCCTCCTTGGAAATGACCGTTTCCTCCCGCTTGAGACCCATTTTAACCTTGTCTTTATTTTTTGATCCCTTGCTAAGTTTTATAGGTGTATTCCCAGATCTGTGTTGCCACATGCCACTTACTTTCTCAGTCTTAGAACTGGCAAATAAAATACAAGCTGAGTCATCATTTCCCCAGGGCTTTAAACAGCTGAAAAAATACTTGACCCTTGGTTTTTATTCTTCTATATTCAATTGAATTTGTGGATATTTGAAAGAAAACAGGCTGCCTTCTAGATGATGTTACTGCTTCCTCCCAGTCTGAGGGGTTCTGTTTCCAGCAGCACCTACCCATTGAGAAGTCGTCCCAGCCATCTTTGGACTGGGAATCCCACTGTGTGCCTGTTCTCCGCAGTGGCAACCCCAGTCGGCACATGACTGAGAAAACCCAGGCTCTGCTGAACAACTTGAGGCCCACACTGTTGAACAAGAGGTGGCTTGGTGGTGTATTAGAGCAGCTCGTATATGGGTGGCCCACGGGTGATGACCTAAAGTTGCAGCTGACAAAGATTCTCCATCAAGTTCCTTTCATCTCTGTGCCTGCGGATGGCTCGACTCCTCCCAGCGCAAGCGGTGTCACTCTTTCTCACAAAGACAGTTCTCCCCTTGTGGCTCTTCTGTTCTCTCACTTTCTCCTTCAGATTCTTCCTTCTGAAACCTATGGGTTTTATACTGTTTTCCATCTTTTCTCTCTTTTTCCCCATTTATTCATTCTGGAAAATATATGCTTAGATTCTCAGGTTTTTGTTCATCTTTTCCTTCATGTCATAGTGTCCCTTTCTGAATAATAATAATAATGATAATAATAACTGTTTATTTGCTGTTTCCCTTTTCTCTCACACATTTCTCTAGGCACCTACTGCTTCTTCCCAGAATTTCATGCCCACAGAATCAGCTAATGTTAAGGTCCAAAAGAGAGAGCATGTAGTGACCTTGCAAGCTGCTGTGCAAAGCCAGCTGGCAGATGCAGGTGTAAGATGTTGGCAAAGGGGACTGAATGCTCTGACTTGTTTGGTCACTTCAGGCAAGTCATCTCTCTTTGTTTCATCTCTAAAGTGGCTCTAATGATACTTAGTGCCTTTGTGATTTATGGATGGAAAACTCTATGCACAGTTTGGTTGATTATTATTGTTATTGTTGTTGTTATTATTATCATTATTTCTGCAGCCTAATTTGACAATTTAGCTCCTTCCAGTTAA
This sequence comes from Rhynochetos jubatus, assembly GCA_027574665.1. Classification (NCBI taxonomy): domain Eukaryota; kingdom Metazoa; phylum Chordata; class Aves; order Eurypygiformes; family Rhynochetidae; genus Rhynochetos; species Rhynochetos jubatus. The sequence continues at coordinate 52,534,498 of CM050649.1, read as the reverse complement.
ATTACTGAGTATCTCAAGATCCTAGAAGTATATACAATGTTATAAATAAAGAGCAATTTGTTGGTATGAGGCCTGTATTTCACAATACAAAACTAAAGGTTTAAAGGGAGCACTGCCTTTCTGAGACTTTGCTCCTAAGGCACATAGTTAATATTCATAGGTCAGCTATGAAACCTGCCAGTTGGTCAGACAAGTTTTTATTGTAAGAATGCTTTTTTTAAGTAGTTAGGAAACAACAAAACACATACAGGATATTTGGAATAATAATGGCAACTGAATTCTTGCTGGTATAGTGGTAGGTTATTTCTCTTTCTAATCCGATGAGATAGAGAGCTGTACCCAAGAGGAATGACCTAGATACAGACTCCAACTGACAAACATTTTTTAAGAGAAAGGAGATCCTGTTCCATGTCAGTGATGGGCATTGAATTGCACTGAAGAACTGAGGGTGTAATTCATACAGCAAAAAGTTGAGACGCTAAGCAGTGGTTTCAATATACTGAGGATTAGTTGGTTTTTTCTTTAACAAATTTGTACTACAAAACCACTATAATAAGGCCTGATATTGCTTAATGCAGGCCTTCTGATTTTCTTTAATTTGATTTATCCCTGCCTTCTCAAACAGCACCATTTGTACTCTTGATTCCTGGCTGGCAATTTGGAAATACAGGGTGAGGTCCAAAAAAAAGGTCTCTGGAAAATTGAGGTGGAATTTAGGTGCCTACATCAAGGCCATAATTCACAAACAAATGGGCTAAACCACTTAAGCTTCAGAGAGCTTTTAGCCTCAGACAAACCTGCAGAGCTGATACTTCCACATGCACCTCATCTGCTGACTTACATGGGAGTCCCAGGTGGGACTTGCAAACATTAAATACCCCCTATGCCCTCTGAGCAGCCAAACCTGTGGTGCAACTCCCCACCAATAATTGAAGGCTATCTCAATGGCACTGACCACTCAAAACTCGTGTCCCAGGGATAAAGTCTAGCTGCCTACTAGTGTCAGAGTGTGAAGTCCCAGTGAGTGGGAGATGTGGATTCTAGTCCTTGCTGCTCAGGGTACTCTTGGCCAAGGAGATAGACTTCTGCTTGGTCTCCTGGTTTAATGAAATTTGTATTCTTGAGTGTACACCTTCAAAGAAGCTTTTAAGGGTGATTTCTCTCTGGATTTTTCTACAGGAGCTGTGGATTTAAATGCCCTTAAACTAAAGACTAATTGGATTTATGTTTCACATATACCAGGTGAGTGGTTCAACTACTAGGTCACTAGCTGCTAGGAAGGGAGCCACCATCACTTTTGGAAGTCTCCTGAAATGGACTTCTAAAGCATCTCATCTTAGACTATTATTTTTAGCTCAGTGTCTTATGTCTTAAGGCTGTAAACATATATTCTTGACCAGGGGATGGACAGATTTTCATAGAATTCCATCTGTTTGGATTTTTTGTCTGAATCCTGGTTTGATTTTAATTTTTAGGTATTTTTCCCCACTCACTGTGTAACGTTTAGGTGCCTATTTTGGATTTTTTTAGGGTATACTCCTCCTGGATCTGATATTCTGAAAGAAAGAGCAAAGACACTGCACATCATCTTGCCCAAATACCTTTTTATATTTGGTTCTTTAATCTGAACAACTGAGAACACATCTTTAAAGCAGTTGGTTACAACCTCTTAAAATGCTCATCCCATATAGTTCATTAGATGCTGAGTGATGAACGCATCACACGTTTATCCAAAATGGCCCGTCTAATTAGCAGCTGTAAAAGATAACAAATGGAAAGAGCTGTCTGATCTCTCCCAGCCATCTGAACGTATGAAGTGTGTGCCTGTGGTCTCGTGCCTTGTTAGTTCTGTTCAAAACAATTTCTTCAGTGATCAGTGAAGTCAGCAGGAATGAAGGCAGCTCAGCACTTGAAAGATAATGCTGCAGCTTTAGGTACTTAGATATGACATGCACCCATGTTTGACCCAGATTCTAGAATAAAAGCCCTGCTAGCCACTCCTCTTAACCAGTGCATATACCATTAGAAATAAGACAGAGCTCGTCAGTGCTCGTAAAGCTCCTCTTTAGACTGCTCCCCTTTGGACTGTTTGTGGCTTTAGGCAGTCCTCCGCCTGCCTTTATGAATGATAATGCAATAACACAGCCTTTAGCATTTATTGTACAAATGATAAATCCAATTAAAAAGGTGACAATGAAAACCACATGCCCTGCCATGATCCTTATGAAAGAAGCATATATAATATGTTACTTAAAGAAACTATGTGGTGAAAGTAAGTAGGAGACCCATGTTTTTGAAGAACCTTCCAGTTCACACTTGGCTGAACATGAATGGCCAGAACACACCTGTTGAATACAACAGGTAAATATGCCATTAATTGTCATTGAAAGAATTAAATACGTTTACTGACCAGTGTAAAATACCGTTTCTTCTTCAAATGTCAATAACAAGAAAGAATTAACTGTTGCTCTTTTGTAGCTTTTCCCCACAACTTTGATTAACTTGGAACACCTTTGTTTAGCTTCAGATGTTTTCTTCCGTGCAGAAACATTTATCTGTTGTATTTGTCAGATAATATTTAGAGATATTTTATCCATGCCATCTTAAAGAAATTAATTGTAACTAGTACAAATGGTTTGTACTCCAGAAATAGTAAGCACTGTGTTTCTTGCAATTAGAAATGGAAGGGGTAGACTCTCCATGTTTGTGGAGCTCATGGTGGGCTCGAACATTCGGATTTCAATGCTTTAATTCATTAGCACATACAAATCAGTAGCTCTATGTGCTAGAAATTAACATGGAGTTATCAATGGTTAGAGATAATACATTGTATTCTTCTTGCATGTTTTCCGAACCCTTTGTGCCATTCTATATGCATTATTCAGTCAGTTTTAAATAAATGTTGATTATTACTTAATTTGTTAATTTAACATGTGCAAAATTCTTTCCTCAGAAATGGTGTCTTTTCCCTTTGCCCATTGACTGCCACTTTAGATCAAGATTACTAAATCTGCAGAAGGCAGATAGTGAAACTTGTATCTATTAATCTATGATTGGTTTTGTTCTGCATGGCAGTATAATAGGCAGCATATTTATGACCTAAGAAGTAGACTCCAGTTCAGTAGATCACTCCTTCTCTGTTTAACACTGCTTACTTTAAACCCATGGTTAAGTGCAATTGAAAACATTTCTTGACAACTTTGTTAGTATCTGTCACAAGGATGTTGCTGGGTCCAGCTGGATTTGTGATCTGACCCAGCACAACTATTCATATATTCTCAATTACTCTTCTAAATCAGGGCAATGAAATGTATTTTATAAAGACCATATGGACCCACTGTTGATGCACTACAATTCTTACTTAGTAAATAAAACCAAAGCAGTTCAATGGCTGGTTTTCTTAGAAGAAAAACTTCTATTCACTGTTTTGCAATTTTCTTTGTTCTATAGAAGTTTGCATTAAACAGTCTGTAAAGTGTGTTGTCGAAGGCAGATGAAATGATGAATCCTGCAAATCTGATGTACATAATTTTCTTCTTCTGGACTTCTTCCATTTGTCACATTCTCAGTAAAAACTGTGAACAATAGTCTTCCGTCAGATACCGCAGGTGTTTTATATGTAGGTAGCAACTGGATAACAATTACTGGAGGGCAGCTAGCCAACTCAATTGGCAAGAACTAAATTGAACTGGATATTCAAAAGCGTGAATGCAAATATTTTTGTTCAAAGTTTAATTTATCGAAGTATAATACTTGGCACCAAAAGGTTTTCTTAAATCACCTTCCTTACTCTGCAGTCATGAATCAGTCCAGTGGTGGGTATATGCATGAGTGCATTCCAGCTACAAACTGCTGAAATTCGATGTTGGCTGATGCAAAAATGTAGCTATTAGGATGATTTGACATCTAGCTTCACATCTTGAGTAGACACCACTACCCCATTTAAAACTAATTCCTCAGGAGTGACATCTCATGCACAGGGATTATGAGTCATTAAATAATCATTTGGTAACACAGTGCTCTCCTTGCCTCTGGAAGTGGTGTTCAGCGTGCTGCATACTCAATTAATCAACCTTAAAATAATACTTTCCACTCTCCTAAATTATGCTTCCCCTCCTAAGTTTGTAGAAAAGGCTCATTTAACTAGAACATGATTTTAAAGGTAGAAATGAGCCTGGGCAATGTAATTGGGATTCGGATCAGAACTTTGTCAAAGGACTAAGTGATTGGATCTGGTGCCAAATGCTACTTTATGGCTGATTTGAACTGCCTCTGCTGGTACAAGTTGGAAGGAAAATCATCAGATGCAGCTCCCTGATGACTTCTTCTGCAGAAGAAAACCTGTGGAGCATGGAAATGGCTGGTGTTTTGGGGATCTTCAGCTATCTTCCTTTGTTTAAGTGGCCTTTTGAGTCTCTGAATATCAATGTACATCCTGGTGCAGCTGGGGTATCCCTGATTGATGGCTGCTTTTGGACATGGCTGTGCTTATCCCTGGAGGAGGAGGACGTTTCATTCCCACACCCTGTCTGCTCGTAACAAACGCGACCTAAATAATTAAAACCAGAGATATTTGCAAACTATTTTTATAGGCTAAAACCATGGTAGTGGGGGTGGCAGGTATTGGACAGTATGAAGCACAATAAGGGCAGATCTGGCTCTGTGTCAGCTTCTGTATTGCTCAAAATACACTATTGCACTATTAATGACACATGATAACTTTTAATACCCCCACTTTGTAGCTGAGAAGTTCTGCATGCCTGGCTCCTAGCCCATGACTATTTAATTCATCTTCTACAAATGTAACATGGTATCCAGTACTGCGCCAAACTTCCTTCAGATTTGGGGCTTTGGCCTTGACTCAGCGCTACTGAAAATACCATACTAACAGTTTGTACCAAACTACTGTCATACATATTTGAAGTAATTTTGATTTGACAAAGCATTTTTTTTTTAAATTATGACTATATAAATAAAATAAATATGCACTTGAAACTCTATTTATTAGCTGTTTTTAATGGTATCCATCGTTCTGTGGTTTTGCATGAAACAGAAATCTTTTCAGCAGACCTTTGCTGCTTTATGTCAGCCAAAGCCTTGGCCCATAGGCTGAAAGTGTAAAACGACTTATGTATGTGAAATTATAGGATGTGAGCAGAGATTGCTGTTGCCATAACAACGAACATTGCTGTTGTCCCTTGTGATTGAACTCAGAATAAATGGCAAAATATTTTAAAACTTTTTTTTTTAAATGAAAGTTTTAGTCATGTCAAAGTCTTGTGGACACTGCTTCAGCAGTGTTTGACATGAACATAAAAGAAATCAGAGATTATAAAATGGCATAATTAATGGCAAATGATCACTTTAAAAATTATCAGTCCATGAAAACTATTTTTGATCTATTCAGTTATTTTGGCTTTTAAGAATTATTTCTTAAAATGCAGTTTTATAAAATTAAATTTAACAGGAAATAACAGCCTTTCCCATGTGATCTATTGTTACTTAGCTTTTATGGTGAGGCAGTTTTTTCTTACTTTATCTGCTTAAAAATAATTATCTGGTTACCTATGCTTGATCTCTAATCAAAGAAAGAAACACGTGATGAATGTTTCTCTGGGACATTTGTATTTTTTCAAGTGTCAGTAGAGAAACCTGCTGGATCCAGCTAGCTTAGGATAATTTATGGTAAAAAAAATTTGGAAAAATAAACCCCACTGTAATGTACAGATCATGTTCCTTCTCCTTGTTGCTATTTTGCTCTTCCAGTGGAACAGGGCAGAATTTTAACTGATTTTCTTTCATTACAGGGATGCATAATCCTTCCCTTACCACTTGTACTTTGTTGCCAGAGAGGAATAACTGTGACATCCTCTACAGGAAGGAAATGGGACTTTGCTAAATTAATTTGTTCAAGAGCTAGACCATGCCTTTTGAAAAACTACCCAAACCTGAGCTAACAGTGTTAAAAATATGCACCTTACATTTTTTGCCTGAACAACTTGAGTCTGAGCCTCCAGCTGTATCATCTTCCCAAACCTTTGTCTGTTGGTTTGGATCCTCCTCCATCCGTTATTGATTTGTTTTCTCATACATAAACTAAAAATTATGTTCAGCTCAGCTCTTAGCCCCTTTTTTTTTATAAGCTTAGTCACTTTAGGTCTTTGCATCACTCATAGGACGTGTTTTCCAATCTTTTAATATTTCTCATGTTTCTAGTCTGATTTCTTGTCGAAATGTGGGTACTGGCAGTGGACTGTATGCTGGTGCCAATTCTGCAGATGATGGAGCTTCCCCAGTGTGTTGTCCCTCTTGGCTACAGCATTTTACTGTAGCTCATATTTAACGGATTATCCACTGTGGTTTGCAAATGGATTTCAGAATTATCATTTTCTAAGATGTAGTTTCCTGTCCTATGAGGGTCACATCTGGCTTCTCATTCTGTTTCTACATTAGGCCATTTTAAATTGCGCAAATTTTGCCTTCACATTATTTTACCAACCTCTTGTACATTATCTATTCCCTGCTTCATCTGAAGTTCCTCTGGTATCCGTACACCCACAAGCTTTATCCGTAACACTTTCATACTGAGTCATCAATAAAAATGTTACATGGTATGAGGACAAAGACAAATTCTGGGAAAGCCAAACCAGGACACACCAACTTAGCAGATTCTTTGTTTACAATCTGAAACCTGCCTTTCAACTGTTTCTATAATTTCAGACGTGCGATTTATGAAACAGAAATGGCTGTTTGGATAACAGGAAGTTCCCACGTTAAAGTTGTATCAGCTTCTCTTTGCATCCCGTTAGTCATTCATGGCGCATGGCTCGCGAGGCGGTCCTTTGTCTAAGGGATGTCCAGATATTTCAAACAGGCAGTCACTGCAATGGTTGGAGGTGAGGGACAAATGTCTGGCTGCATGCAGGTTACAGGCGTGAAGATTTGCAGCCTTTCTTGCTGTTGCTTGGGATGCTCGGTCTACCATATAGGTTATGGGGCATATGCAGCTGCAAATGGAGCATTTTTTTTTTCACAGACAATGCTGGGTAAGTCATTTTTTTGGTATTGAATCAAAGTCTAACGTGAAATGACCCCAAGCATCTTTTAGGCTTTGCTGCAGTGTCCTGGTGGTGAAGCACAGTGGGCTCTTGCATGTCTCGTATAGCCCCTAAAATAACCACACAGGGAATCTGTGTTTAAAGATGTGCCTGTCTTACAGATGCTGTGTTCACATTTAAAAGGTCAAAAATCTCAGTGGTTTTGGGTGCTGTTTTGGACTTGATTAGCTAATGTGTACATTCATCTAGCATCAAAATCAAACCTGTTTCTACTGAATGAATGGTGGGGAAGAAACATTCGACTCGTAGAAAGGCCAACATCAATTCACTATAAACTCCTTCCTTATTAGTGACATGACAAAAGATCAGAGGGCTACTGCTGTATGTTTTCCTTGTCAGTTTTCACTGCGATAAAGATAGATGGTCATACTGTTGTGCTGAAAAATGTCTGAGTGTTGTATGAAATTGTTAAAACTCACACTTTGTGTAAGTCTCTTTTATTGTGAAAAGAACTGTCTTTGAAAATAATAGAAATCCCTCATTATCCGGAAAAAGGATGAACTTTGCAGCCTGCAGTGTCTTACATTCAATCTCTCTGTTTAAAGCTCCACACCAGTGACTGGTGACATTTATTTTGCTCTGTTTTAACACATGCTTCCTTTCAGCAATGCTATCTGCCCATCAGGAATCAAAGCAAATCCAGATGGCTCAAGAACAGATGGCTTATGGTTTAAGAAGCATGGGTCAGATTCAGCCGTGCAGCGTACCAAGTTCACAGGAGCGTTCTTCTTACTTCTAGAGATTTTGAGTTGCTGAATAATGATTTTTCTTTGCTCTGCTTTTGTCAGGCTGTGAAAGTTAGCATGCATCAGAGTGAAACCAGAACGTGCTGTAAGAGGGAAAGTTCAACGTGCTCTGCTTGAGGGAAAGAATGAATTTCTCATATGTTACAATGGCACAGGAAAGTGATTGCAAAGCCAGAGACAAGAGAATTATTTTAAAAATCTGCTTTGCTTTGAAATTTGAACGAGGCTCATGGAATAAATCTGATAAGCAATGCTGGAGACAACCATGGTGTTGCCAGGGAAGAAGAGAAAGAGGAATCTAGCAACATCACAGCAACCTCCCTGTTACTTGATGAGAAATGTGTCTCTTGAAGCTACAGGAGAGAAATTGGTGTCTGGTTATGTCTGAACACAGACCTGTTTGCAGCTAGATAACTGTGATACAGAACATCAGGAGCCATTGCATGACACCATGGTTACATGTTACAGTAATGACTCAGAGCAAAATTCTGTTTCCCAGGTCTAAAAGACATCTTGCACAGACCACAGCAGACAAACTCACTCTTTTACCCCAGATTTGTAGCATAATATCCTCTTTACTACGAGGGTGCCAGAGCACTGGAATGGGCTCCCAGAGAGGTTGTAGAGTCTCCTTTTCTGGAGATATTCAAAACCTGTGTGGAGGTATTCCTGTCCAACCTGCTTGAGGTGAACCTGCCTTGGTGGCGGATTTGACTAGATGATCTCCAAAGGTGTCTTCCAAACCCTAGCATTCTGTGGTTCTGTGACCTCACCTGGCAGGAAACACAAGGAATAATATTAAGCCTCCAATGGTTTGGTTTAAGAAATCTTGCTCTTATTGTACACACAATCAACACAACTGTGACTACCTGCTATGGTCCTGAGTGCATTTTTTTCTCCCAAATACTTAACCAGAATAAATATTTATCATCTGCTGCAGAAAGGCTTGATGCTGACATGGCATGGATTTACAAGAGCAGAACCAGTGGAACAACATGAGAAATGTATTCTGCTGAACTCTAGCTAATATTCTCAGTCTCCTGGTTATTATAAGGTTTTAAAGATTTCTGAGCGTCATCTCAACCGTGAATTAGACCACTGAGAGAGTTACAGGTCCCTGTATGTTCTCCCTTTCTCTCTGCCAGTCATTTCTAGCAAGCACAATGAAATCCTTCCAGGTAAGAGTTGTAACATATTATATGCACTTTGCATAATTTACTATAAAAGATACAGCACAAAGGAAAATAAGAATTCCAATGGCGGCATCATCTATAAACCCTCCAAAACAGCTACAAGCTGATTTTAGCGTATTCCCTTTGTCTTTGCAGAACTTTAAACCTTTTTTGATGAAATAGATCTAGTCAATAAACACTCTTTTTCAGGCCTTTGGAATTTCCTTAAAAGCAAGAGAAATATTATCTGTGACTAAAATTATCAGTCATATAGTTGGAAGGGCTCTTACATTGAGATAATCTGACCTTTTGGATGCACAAGCTTTGGAGTTTTCCTTATAAACTGAATTGAAACATTCCTTGTGTGGTAAATCTACATTGAAAGAGTATGTGTGGTGCAGGGTTACACAAACCAGTTCTAAACAAATTAGCCACGGTACCAGCTGCTGTGTAACTATGTTAGCTGAGAACTCCATCAAGGCTAATGACTTCTGCTGAGAAGCAGGCAGCATTAACTCACGTAAAGTACCCTGCTACTGTGGTATCCTCTTACTCCTAATTTCATAATTTGGCTACTGTGCTGATTTTCAGCAGCTAAAGATCTATTGCATATATTTTGAATACTGTTTGCATGTATTTAGTCTTTGGAATTAAATCATTCAGAATCAAATTTAATTCTACTCTGTATATAGGGTACAATGGATGTGATATATTTAACAGCTATTTATCTAAGTGAAAGTAATTGTGCTTCATGTGAAGAGAAGTACGGAACCTGAACTTACCTATCAGAATATTATTTAAGACAATATGGAATTCTCTAGAAACTCACAGTTTCCATAAATACACTTCCTAATGTGTTTCCCAATGAGCAACTATAATTATTTTGAGGTAAAGATGAAATAAAGCCTTTCTCATTCTAAGATTTAGCCTGGCAATGAATGGAGAATAATATGTCACAAATTACTTAGGAGCAGATGCATATTGTAACCCTGCTGTACATGCAGCTTGGGGATGTTGTAAAAAGACAAATTTTCCACTGGATGTTCTTGTATAGCCAGTGAGAGTAGAGTAAGTGTGCTGCAGACCTTCCAGGCTCTTCTTTGGGTTTCTTTTCTGGATTGTTGTATCACATCTATCTTAGTTTTTTATCCCAGTTGGATGGCAAAAGCTACATCTGTGTCAAAGATCTAGCAGAAATGTCTTTTCTTTAACTTCTGCTGAAAGTGGTAAAATCCAATGGGTCCTATATCCTGTGCAAAGTTTAGCAGAAACTTTGTGGAGACTCATATATACATAGACGCCATTTTTGAAAGGAAGAGCCTTTAAACTGAAAATGTTCTACAATCATTTTCTTGGCATTTGTTTTCTCTGATGTTAAAGTTTTTGGCAAGTGTTCTGTGGATCAACAGGAAGGAAGCATGTGTATGGAACATGATTTGTCCTCTAGCTTTGCTGTCTAGTCTATAGATTCTTACTGAGTATATACATCTAGTCTACAGATTCCCATAGAAAAGGTCCTTGACCATAGAAATGACCAATATAAATGACATTCTTTTATTATTCTTTATTATTATTATTATTCCCTCCCCGTTACACACACTTCAGAAATAAGAATCCTTCCTGTAACAAATTACATATTATTCTCAGTAACAGGAAAGGAAGACAGGCCGTGAGAAATAGTTATTCCTATTTTTCACTAGCTGCACTGAGATACTACTGTGACAGTGGTCAAACAGGGGCCCCGCTAGATGTAACTGCGCAAGTAGAGACAGACAGACTTCTCTCCCAGATGGCTCAACCCCCACAGTTACTAAACCTTTGGCCTTATGACAAAATCTAAAGCTGTATGGGTGTTATATGCAAAAACATAACACTCCATGTCTCCTCTGCCTCAAAACAAAAAATCTGCTTATATCTAAAGACAAAAACACATTGGCGTGCATTTGGAATTGAGTGCTGAAAATCACTAGTCTTTTCGAAAATGCAATTATGTGCATAGAAAGTGCGTGGGGGTGTAAGAGCTTGAGAGACGGAGCCACATGGCATGGCTGTTTGCAAGTCCTCCAAGCTTTTTTCATTTGAATCCCTTTTACTTCCCAGAAACTGTTCTCCATAATAAGTGTTACCTCCTCTGGGTATTTCCAATTTGTCAAATTGAAAACATCACCAACATTTCAATTTTTTCACTGATATTCAAAGGATGGGAGTCACATTAGCTTCTTACCCAGGAGAATCGGCTTGAGTAACAACTTTCTGTACAATCATCACAATAAACTCCAGTGAAATAATAGAATTCTTTTTCTTGAGGTCAAGCAGTTTATGTGTTATGCATTGAAATGTTGAGAATAGTTTATTAATTTTTGGGAGAGGGACCATAATAACCAGCTGTTCAGCTGTGTGAACTTTCAGATAGCACAAGCTGTAGCACACAGGCCTGCAGTCCTTTGCCAGGTCAGGTAACACCAAGTTAAACTAAAGCATACCTTTTAGAAAGGCATCCTGTAACAGGTTGAAGATTTAGAGTGCAAAAAATGCCATGCAGTCCTTTGTAAATTCTTCCAGTGCCCACTTACGGTCTCTTTCGCCTCCCCATTAAACATTACTGCAGGGGAATTCCTATTATCCACATTGTCCCCTAGGATAAGAATACATTATAGGATAAGGAAAAATGAAACAATTTCCCACTCCTGCATTAGCAGTTCTTTACGTTCTGCACAATTTTATAAGTGCTCCGCTTTTGTAGTGATGGACACATCACAAATATCCAGAGACTGCATCCAAGGCACATCCAGCATATCTGTGCATATGCCTGCAGCATATGCTAGCAGGCTTCACTGGCTGGGTGTAGGTAGCAGAAGCAATAGTAACAGCGCAGATGCAATGGCACAGGCCTTGTCCAGGCTTTACCATTACTGAGAACACACACACCGGGGCTCTGCGGAGTCCCTCCGCTGGATGCCAGCCCAGACAAAACCCTGTACCACTTCATGTCACTGTGATTTGGCTGATGGTGAAGGGATGCAGGGCCAGGCCAAGGCTGCTCTGCAGTTTGGGCAAAAGTCAGCGGTGGCATAGAGGTTCCCAGAGGTTCAGAGCACAGGCAGCGAGCGAGCAGCCTTGTCCTGGGAGCCTTGCTGACTGCCTGTACCAGTGTGGCTGAAATAAGCAGCACTGATGTCTGGGAAGAGACCTCCTCTTCCTCTCTGCCGCTGCTTACTTAGCTTTCTCCTGGTGGAGGGAAGACATGGACTCATAAAAGGATCCTCTGTTACTGGGGTGACTGGGGAGCTGACTGTTTAACTGGTATGTAATGCTGCTCATGCTGCCCTTGGAGCTGAGTTAACTCTCATGGAAACCAGAGTAGCTTTCTCTTGTGTTTAAGACTGATTTTTACCCTAATCTGCTGTCCACTTCTAAGGCATGCCTTGCCTAACCCATAAAATGCTGCATGCCACAATCACACCTTTGCCTTTTTGTGGCAAAATGAAGTAGTGTCATGCTCTGATGCAGAAAGACCTGTGCCTTTTGCACTGCAAGATCCTTATTTCTACATTGCATTGAAGGAAAATTAGATTCGCAGTGTTGGTTAAAACAACTGTTGTGAATGTAAGGAATGTTTGAAGGGAATTTAATAATTAAGCTGATTTCAAGGACCTATCAACGAGACTGCCTGCACTTCAGCTCCGTAGCGGAGCCACTTGAGTAGAGAGTGTTCGCAAATATACGATGAAGTTGACAGATTAGAACGTGGTTAAAATTACTATAGGTTAAAACAAATCAGGCAATAAAAATGCAACCACTCTGAAGCGTTTTAGTAAGAGTACACTAAATCACCCTCAAACAGCATTCAGCAACACATGCCCCAGGGACTTGGGGCTGTTGATCCAAACTGTCCTGTGCAATATTGCCCTTTCCTCACCTTCTATGTAAGAAGGCTTAATCTGTGCTGAAAGATTTGCCACTCTCTAACTCCTCCTGTATGTTCCCTTAGATTACTTGAAGAAGCCATGTATATTTAGGCTTTATTAGGCATGGAGCTTGACCTGAAGCCATCTGAAATCAACTGCAGTCTGTGGAGTGGGGTGAATGTTTGACAGCATGGAAGTCATTAAGATTAAAATGCTGAATAGAGGCTACACACCTAAATCGCTGTGCATTGAGTTAAATGCACACCACCTTCTTGTCAAGGAATTAAATATGTATTGCACAGATAAGCATGGGATTTTAATTTTGGGTGGGCATTTTAACAAATTATTTTGCATTTTGAACAGTTGCCAAACTCTCCTTTGGCTCAGAACTGTGTAAGATTTTTGGCTTTGCTTATAGGCTGTTTGGCAGCAGGGTTGTTTTCTTTTTCATTTATTTTTTTGACTGAAGGCAAAATCTGATCAATTTATTACCTTCAACAACAGTCTTTGAACAGAGCTTGCTCTTCATTTCTCTAGCATCACTGCTACCTGGCAAATCACGTACAAATGGTTCCCTTGATTTCTTAATACCTGCTGCACACAAAAGTGTTCATTGTCTCGTAATGCAGCACAAATATGGGCAGCAGTTTTGTCAGAAACAATTGCACTGCTTATTTATTTAATTAATTTGCTGGGGGCTTTTGTTAGCACCTGGACGTGAGTTGCTTCAACATATTATGCACCAGCAGTCATGCTGAGCACAGTGATGAGTCAGTCAAGCCCTGAAAGGTTCCCGTGGGGTGACCATATCTGCTCACAGCCATCACTGCTGTTAATGGCAGAAAATGAGCTCAAGAATTCACAGGACAGGTTCTCATGCCAGCCCGTGTAGGGCCTTGCCACCTGTCTCAGCCTTTAGGGCAGCGTTTCTCAAACCAATAGCTAAGAGGCGGTCTGCAAAAGGACAGCAACATTTCAGATGCTTCAGCCCCACTCTCACTCCCATGCCTTCCAGGAGGAGGCAAACCTTACTGCAACCTACTTTGATGGAATATTTTTGAAATATGATAAAAGCATCCTAAAAAAAAAATCCACTACCCCTCAATGGATTTCTGATAACACTAATGACATGACTGTATTTCCAGTGAAGCTATAGCTGATTCAGACTGACCTCAGTTGCAGGATGTTACCTGAATGGCTCTTCTTTTGCTGATGAAGCAAGTTAGAGATCATGTTTGTCATAATCAGTGAAGCACAGAATTTTTTTCTCCATTAGTTTTCCCAAGAAGCCCCAATCTCCCTTCTTCCAGTTTGAGTGGTTCTTCAGGTTGCACATAATTCAAGTATTCCTACTTTTAGCACTTAAAATGTTCAGAGCTTTTGATGCAACGTGTATGAGTCATGTATCTCAAAGTCTTTTTTTCTGGGGATTCTAGCCGAACAAGGAGATCTTTCTTCCTTCCCTCTTTTTTTTTTTTTTTTTTTTTTTTTTTTTTTTTTTTTTTTTTGTGTCCTGTAAAAAGATAAGTCAGTATGTGAAAAGAAAATGCCTTAAATTTGAAACTTTGCCCTCAGGGGAAGTTGTTCCACTATTGAAAAGTCTTGTGCTTTTACTTGTTTAAATAATAGATTATCTGAAGGCCTGCATGTTTCTCAGAAATAAAATGAAAAAAAGTTGGGTGTCAGCACCGTTTCCAGAAGTCCTGAAATGACACAAAAATACAGGAGGAGAGGAGCAGGGGCAGGTAAGGAACATGAGAGCACTCCATCGTAACAGAGAAGATCTCTTCACTTGCAAGTCATTGAAGGACACTGGCTGAAAAAAAGACAGAAAATTCCCATTATGTTTTGGAATACTACATCTGAAAAGCAGAAGATCTTGTTTACCTCATATTACAAAGAAATGTAATGGTGATTTCCCTGCAGCCGTGGTAATAAAGAATCTTTAAAGAATATTGATTAGTCAGAAAAGAACAAAGACAGACTGAGGTATTGAAAGGTAGAAGATTAATAAGAATTGCTATGTAAAGAACATTTCACACATAATAATCCTGTTTTGTTCGATACAAGTCCTCGTGGTATGTCCATAATCACGTAGTAACGTGAAGCCAAGTCAAAGGCAAAGTTTCAGGTTTGTGAGTAACTAGTCTTACCCATATTGCACAATAAAAAAGTTTTTTTCCTTTCTTTTCATCATTTCTTTATTTATATTGTGCAGTTATGGTACATTTAAAAAGCAGATGAGTAGCCAAACTTTTAACACTTTACAAACATGTTTACATTTTAATAACATTCAGACCTTATTTCACAGTACATGGAGAAAGATACAGAAAGAAACCATGCTGGACAACTTAACATATTCACATCAGGAAATGAGGAGACCAAAGCTGTGTATATACCTGTTTCTGGTGGGTCCAGACTTTTTGAAGGCAATGGAACCCCTATTTGAACTTCAACACAAGAAAGCTTGAAGTATTAGCTGTACCGAATGTTTTCTGGCATTAACATATAGATGTGATTTTTTTTTCTTCAGTTTTCGTGCTAAATCTAAAATTGGGAAGGGATCTATTTTAGGTTATCCTTGTCAACAAAAATATTATTAAATACTTGAATGTCTGAACAAGTTTTGGAAGCATTACCCAGTATACTTGGTAATTTGCCAAATCAGGAGCCGTGTGTTTTAGTATTTGAATTAAGTTCAGCAAACACATGAAGTGGCAATATATCCTACACTTACAAAAGATAGACTGCCACTAAAAATAAAATTGGTATGACAACATATTTTTATAATTAAGGAAAACTGCTACAGATACTGTTTTACTGGAATATATCACTTGGCTGTAAGGCTTCGCTTCTATCCAGCGTCTTCCGTCTACACATCCCTCCATCCACCCACCCACCCACCCTTTGCCACCTTTCTCTTCACACGGAGCAGTGTCGTTTTGTAGCCCCAAAGGCTGTTACAGTCATCTGGGCTGATGTAAACCGGTCACTTATGAGAGCAGCTGTCAAACCGTAGCTGCAAAGCTTCTCTAGCAGTGATAGACAAATGTCACCTGGGGAAAGGCTGAGATCCAGCAAGTCTCTGCAGCGATGCTGAACACATTTGTAGTGAATGTGAAAGGGCTGCTCATGAAAGCAGCTCTGTGCAGCTAATAATTTTAATCTGGACACGTGTGGCTGGCAGTAAATGGGCATCAGTCACAGCAAACCAATCAGCCAAGTTCAGCTTGAGCACAGGGCACAGTCTAGTGTCATGCCACATGTGAGTGATAAAATGGGCAAGTGGCTAAGAGGTAAAATTCAAACTAGTCCAGTATCTAGAGGGATGAGGCCTAATTGAATGTAGAGGAATGGAGGAAGAAGAGGATCTGCAGAAACAACCGGACTGCTGTTGTGAGCTGCACTCCTTTTCCATGTTTGAAAAGTCTGCCTTAAAAATGTAGCACAGGTGCCAAAAAAACCCCATTACCATCATATTCTGGAACAGCAAAAAAATACATTTTCTCCTAGTCTCATTCTCAGAAATGGCTGAACCTGGTTTCAGCTGAAATTTTAAAACCACATGCCCACAAAACCAACCTGGAGTAGATACGTAGCTTAGGAAGTTTCAGCACAGATGACTGAAGTTAAATTATATTTAAAAATTTAGAATAAGATCAGGTGCTTTGAATACCAGGAAGTGACACTCTTTCCAGCAATAATTAAATAGGATTAATTAAGTTGCGTTTCCTGTGTGGTTGGCCTGTGGTTCATATTTGTTGATACTCCAAGCAATATATACAACAGGGACTTGAATGACTTTTAAAAATATAAGGTTCTTCTCTGGGAAGTACCTAAAAACCCGATACTGTGGGATTTGATGTTTATTGTCTACCTTGAGAGGAAAACTGAACCACAAGTGACAGGTATGAATTTTTTACTTTATTCATACTGTAAGATGCACTGATACGATGTTGATCAGAGCAGGAAAAAAACTTAAACAGAATAGAATATCTTTTTTGTTTGGTTGTTTTTTTCCATAGAAGTTATGTTTATTTTCACTTCTATTTACTTTTAAGTTCTAGTTGCCAGCTCTGGGAATTCAAGCGGGGGATCATACTGGGGCTTAGTACAGCCTCATAAGTACAAGGCTGTGCAATTCAGATTCTCTCCTCATTACACATGGGCAAGTCTTGCTCTCAACGATGAGAAAAGCGTGCCACAGAAAATGTAACATCAAGCTGCTATGAGTAATCAGATTAATCAGTGCTGGAGGCAGTCAGTGGCAACTCAAAGAAAAGGAAGAGTTTTACATGGAGAGGCTTTTCACAAAAGGGCACACATTGCTTTTTATCTGCATGTCTATGGCTGGAGCCATGTATTTATAATGCCACACCAGATATAGAGAAAGAAGATCCATTTCATGAGTTGTATCTAGCCCAGAGCAAGGAGGATAGAAGTGAAAGAATGAACAAGAAAATAACAGTGAATCTATAGCATGTCCTCTGCTTCCCAGCCAAAATTGCCTGTAAACTAGGTAACTGATACACCACACTTACCAAGCTACCTAGTAATGACTTCTTTGTCGGCTTTTGAGTTGATAAAACATAATATTGGATCACTTCTCAAATACATAACTCCTGATTCTACCATTGTTTTCTCATTCTGGACTCTACCTGACCCACAGCCTACACCACACCTAGGGCTAAACCATGACAAGATCTTCAAGAAAATCTGTCTCAAAAAACTTCTCAGAAGACATTACTCATGTCGTAGATAGGGCACATAAATACATAAAATGACTAAATGTAGATTTGGAAAAAAATGGTTCAAAGTAGCGGTCCAAGGTGGCTACAGCTCACCACAGTCTTCAGTCACAACCAGATGCATACATAAGGCTAGATGTTTGCTCTTTCACCGCCGAGAGAATATACTGAACTGTTGCATTATGGACACTTGCATAGTTATTTATAAATATAAATCACTGCAGCGTCTTAGTCTTTTTGTTCTAGTTCTTGCTGAAGTCACTCACTGAATGACTGAGGTCTTCACATGATGGGGGAAGTGATTTTGGTACAACTGATGCTGTGGAGGTCTATGACTTTAAGCTGACCTGCAAGAAAATGTTTACATGAAAATACAGACCTAGGATAGACTTGAGTTTCACAGTAGACTTCCAATTTTGTAACAAAGTTAGAAAGTGCCTTTGTGCTATGATCTACTGAAAAGATAAACCTATGACCTTCTTTTCAGTTAAGTTGTACCAAGCTGTTCAACTCAGTTTGAAATTATAAAGATGTGACATTTGTTTTTATCCTGAGGCCTGAAGTATGGCTTGGGGTGTTGATGGATGCATGACTACCATTCTCTGGAAATCCTCAATCACTTCAAATTTTTAGTGTTCAGATGACATATAATAGCAATATTTAAGAAAATACTAGCACTTTAGGCAAGGATTTCCTAAATTTATGTTATCCTGAATGTACTGCCAGGGAGACTTGATACACAGGGGGAGGATATTGATATACATCTGCTTTACTGACTAACCAGAGAGAGCTCCTCCCAGGTGGAGTAGGCTGAAATTGTCAACACTGGAGGTGAGATGAAGGATCTTGCCTTTCGGCTAAGTAAACTATCTCAGAAAGAGTGAGGTCTTACAAGCCAGCAATTGACTCCCTCTGACAACATGATTCACAATATAAATGCAATTCATGCCAGCATATGCGTTTTGCCTGCATTTATAGATACCTGCTGGCTTGAAACACTGGGTTTTGCTGTGAATTTGTCATCTGATTGCAGAGGTCCATTACTAACCCCTGCAAAACTCCAAATAAAATGTGTTAACGGATCAAAACCCTTCAGAGAATCTTGTCTTTCCTATCTTGTCTTTGTGTTCCCGCAGGGATGTAACACACTTTTATTGTTGTAGAGTGGGAAAAAAAGTGTGCATATATGCATGAGCATATGAAAGCAGGTGAAAATGTATCAGAAGAATAGAGCCCCAAATCTAGTTTGAGCCTAAACTCTGTCCTGCAAAATTGTTGAATGGTTAGTTCTGTGTTTTCTGAAAGACCCCAGGGACGCTGGGTCACCGCTTAAGTGTTGTGCCTCATTTGAATGTTTCTGCTGGGGTCTCATCTATGTTCAGCGTGGGAGATGGGGAAGAGACTGTCCACTGCAGAAAGTAATAGCTGTTTGAAAGATGGGATGTTAATAGCTTTCAGGCTGTGGCTTTTGAGTGCAGAATAATTTGATTTCAAAGGTAAAATATTCTGATGACACAGGTAATTTCCCTGCCCCACATAGAATTTTCAAACCGGGCCTGAAAATCATTATCTATATTTATATAAGCAACAGTGACTTTTAATTAAATAGTGAACTGACAGTTTTCAATCTTACTTTAGGACTTGTATAGAATAATTTTCTATCATGTCTGTCTGATGACTGCGCTAAGCAATGACTCACTCAAGAGTAGCTCACTGATTTACTGACCTATTTTGATAACTGCCTGTTTTAATCTTAAATTAGGGCTCAAAGATAGGATTTAGTTCAGCATAACAGGTTACCCCACGTCATGGGAGCTGTGTTAGGTGTCCATATACACACTTTTGGGCAACAGGAATTCAAAATGCTATGAACTTAATTTCACCATCACATTTGTTTCTACCAGCTTTGCAAATCTGAGCGTAAATCATCAATCCCAGAGCTAGATCCTGTAAAGCATTTAGCCAATGCAGTAACATGTAAACATGCTAGCAGAGACCAGATCTCCGGGTGGTGTCCAGAGCCCAAAGTTCATGTTCTCTCAATAGTACATGAGGAAAGCCAACAAATTACTTTCTGAAAAGCAGACGTTGAGGATAGAGCTGTCTGTGCTAGACTGGGGCTTCTATTTCCCTGTAATATTAATTAGCTGGATTGTCATTCAGCTAATGACTAAATAAAAGCATCTTGGATGCTTTACCTCTTTTTCATTCTCAGGGAAAAGTCATGATACGATGCCAGATTCTTACAAGACAGATTGGATTGCCAGATTGACAGTGCATTAGGAAAAAACCCCCAGAAATGCAATCATATCCATCAGAGACAGATGTAATTTCTAGGTAAGTTAAAAATGTATGTAGGGATTTGGGACAACTTCTAGGGAAATACAACATGTATGTAGGAATCTGAGACTTGACCTTTGATTTTCTCTCTAGAGGAAATAACAGAAAAAAACCCTCTTCCACCTGAATCAGACCTCCATTACCCCCTGAAGACCCCCTTTAATGAAGGATGGGTGCACATGCAAGGTCACAGTTCTATACGGAAATTCTTGATCTATAGGAAGGAGTCAGATGCATAAAATGACTGTGTATAATTTAAATGACATATCAGAGAGCACGTGTGAATAAAAGATGAACAAACTGTAGTATTTTTTTCCCCTTATGGCACTGTGCTGTTAACTGATTACGTCTTGAATTGCTGTAATATAAAGTGAGGAACAAACAAGCACAAATCTTCCCAATGTATGGAAGTAAAAATGATTTTGGTTTACTGAACAGAATATCCATTTAAGGTACAACTAAGTCAAGTCTATGTCTGATACAGCTTGGTCAAATTTTTGTTCACTCTTCTTTGACAATAGGTGCCTAATCTTCTATCGAGCATGCAGAGAGATTTGTGTCTGTAATTTACCATAAAGTTAATGGGAGTTCTTCTGGAAACACCCACGAGTCAGTGGACTTGGATATATGCTGACTGCTCATGACCCTGTGAACATTCTTTAATGCATAAGAAATACAGACAAGCATTTTATGCTTACTTTTCATAGAAATGAGGCAGATTCCTGTTTCTTTTTTTAATCAATGTATAAAAGAATGCAGACATAATGTCACCTCATCACCTCTGATTCTGTAGAGAACAATAAATGGAAAAAGATTTCAAATAAACACACATCAGTTGTTGGTGTGAGTCATCCTTATGAATAATGGTGATAATGAGAATGGTGTATTGTGTATCTAACATGATATTTCTATTTCTGAAGTACATTGCTCTTCTGCTTCTTTTTTTTATTATTATTTTTTTATCTATGTGGAGTTTACAATGGGTCTATCATAAAGTTCCTTTGTGTATCTGTTATAGGAAAGGTGTGTAGAAGCAAAAAAAAAAAATCAGATAAAATTCAGTATTTTAAGTATAATCTTGATGCAAAACCATCCTAAGCCATTGCTAACTTTCCCTGGCTTTTGTGGGCTTTGAACCTATTCTATATAGAGTTCTCTAAAAAGACAAATTAGTGTCCCCCATTTAAAAAAATTGAGTAGAAAAAGCATTGTGCAAACCGTCTTTTTTTGCCAGAGTAGTAGATAACATGACTTCCTGAGTGAAAATTTAGGTTCCCTTTTTTTTTTTCCTGAAAATAATGATATTCTTGCTATGAAAGTTATTTCCTGACATAATTAGTAATAGAAGACAATAACAGGGATGAATTTTGCTACCTATCATGTACTTCAAACTAGTCTAGTCTGTTTTAGTACAGAGAGGCATATAAAGGAGAGCATGTAGACACTCAAAACACGCACTGCGTTCCTTCGTCTGAGTATGCTACATTAATGATCTCTCTCCACACCTGTTCAGCAGCAAGAGGAAGATATAACTGCAGTTAAAAGAGGTAAAATTAATTAAAATGCCACTGGATATCTAGATATATCCTTTGGCTTAAATGGTCCCTGATGAAATAAGATTTTTCCTTCCCCAATGCAACTTACATTCTCCAAAAGAATTAATGGGAGCCATTAAAATCATTCTGGATTGACAGAAAGTCACCTCAGAAGAGATTTTGACTAGTCAGTATAACAATAAAAAAGGAGGGACATACAGAAACATTTTAACTTCACCTGTTATTTACTGGAGAAGAAGAAAGAAGTGAAATCTGTTTAGGGAAGCATTTATTTTTTTGCAAATAAGGATTGTAGAATAGAATGAAATAGAAAAGTTTGGTGGGTTTTAGCTGTCATAATAGTAAATTTATACTCAGGAGAAACAGGAAAATGGAAGAAATAAAGTCGTTAATAACCACGTATCTTTGAAATTCTCCTGACCCAAAGATAGCGAGGTGTAAAATCATTTATTGCTGTAGCAGAATGTCAGCTGGGCACTGGTAAGCATTTAATCAGCATTCTGCTTGATACATTTAGTGTGACTTCAGTGTTTTACTTGAGATACACGGTTAAGTGATTGACGATGAGTTCAGGAGAGCACAAGTGCCAGTCACAAAGAATCAGGTCTGTTTAGCAACCACATTATCTTCTCTGTCTGGCAGAGGATGTTAAGTAACAACTGTTAACTATGTCAGCGGCTATGGGTAACTTCCAGCAGAAACCAATAAACACAGGTAGGGTACTTCAGTATGTTCAGTCTAATGCAAAACTTTCTCATATTTTCTAGGCTTATGTACAAAAGCAAACTAAGTTCTCTGCTTTTTTTCCCCCCTGTTTTCAGGCTGCCTTATTCACCAGGCAGACCCAGACAACTCTCCCCAGATTAAGGGAGCACGCTGGGCACATGCTTGAAGGAGAGCAACACCCTCCAAGGTCAAAATGGCACAGCTGGTTGCCATGAGGTCAACTAGATCCAATCTGTACCGCCTCTGTTTTAGGGGTGGATTTGCCAGGAGACGGGTGACGTGACCCCAGATCACAGCAGAAAGTGGTGGTGGAGGCAGCAGCAGAGTGAAATGTCCTGGCTGTCAGTTCCATGCTGTCCTCTCCCATCACCTATTGCTCAGGGTGTACAGACCTGCTGCAAACTGGTGGTCTCCCTTGTGCTATGTAAATAAGATAAAAGCAAAACTGTAACGGTTGCAAAGCCAAGCTCTCCAAAGTGAGAAAATGCCAGAATTAAGGTATCCTTTACCAGCAGAATTAGATATTTATGTGCACATAAGCATGTTATCCACCCATCTATACACACATATGTATGTTTTTACTTATGCTGTAGTACTGTCTTTAATTAAACCATAACATATAATTTTTGAGAGCTTTCTCTAATTATAGAATGATTATAAAGCAATAGACTGGAGACAGAAAGCATGGCTTGCCCCTGTGGCCTCATGTCTACTTTGCAGGGGCCACTGCAGCACTAGAAAGTTATCTACTGCTACCTTGATTAAAAGACATTTAATTACTCTTAACAAGATGTAAAAGAGCTGGGTGAATTAAGTTATTACCTTTTTTAAAAGACATTTTCAATCTCTAGCTGTGTTGTCGTAGTTACAGCTGGGGAGTTTGGGAAATGTACTAGTGAAATTGATTACTCAGACATGTGTGACTATGATTCATCTGAGGGTTTGGAAAAGAAAAGATGCACAAGTTCTTCCCCAGCCCCATCATTTCTTCCTTTATTACTTTATTTGAAACAAAGCTTGGACAACACAAAAATAATTTGATTTTATGATAGCCATAGGCAGAATAAAAGATGTTCTTTTATATGTAGCCATGACAGAATTGTAGGCTAAAGATTCAATTTGAAACAATGGTTTTCCTCACTTCATTTGCTAACCATTTTGAGGGCATTACATTCTCATTTCTTTCAGGCAATCATAGATTCTGGGGACTGGAAGATTTGTTCTCCTATTAAAACAACAGGCCAGCTACTCTTAACATCTTTCATCTGGCAGTAGCTGGTTGTCAAATACTCTAAAGAAACTTAAAAAGGTGATTGTGCGATGATTGAGAAATAATTCACCCTTGAGGGTTTCAGAAGATTTTTGCCTAACGGGTAAGTCTAGTTTGTGGGATGGCACATCAAGGCAACAGCACTGCCAAAATACTAGTGTTTTGTTTTCTCCTGGATAAGAGTGTTCTGGATGTTTCCACGATGCATAAACACACCAGTTCATCTTCAAAATATTTTAAAACTCTAGAAACACTGACCCTTCTAAATGCCCACTTCACAGGTGTTATCATAGATGACATATGAAAAGTATCCTTGAGCTACCCAACCTTGTAACTGCTTTTCTCCTCCTCTTCCTCCTAGGTCTTAGCCATTTTCTGACTCACGCTCACCGTGCACTTTGCCACATGTGGACATGACGTGGGACATGACTACATGAAGCTCTCATTCCTGGCCTGTCGTTCTTAGCTACTAACTGTGGAGTCTTCTGCATGCTTGATGGCAGCTCCTTTCCTGCAGTACCATTCCCTCCTAGGGAAGGGTAGTGAATAATGCAATGAGTAGGCAGTCTCTTTAAAGTCTTGTTTTTCAGGAGAAAATCACTACTGGTAAAAAATACCTTTTCATAACTAAAATATATCATGCCCATTTTTTAAGGTGCCTGTCTATCCCCTGCACGGGGACCTTGAAAGGATGAACTCCCTCTGGGTTTTCCCACAGAGCCTCCCCCCATCAGCTTGTCTCCTTGCAACAGCTTTTGATCTGCCCTGGGGGATTCCTCAGTGACTCACCACCATTTAATGGGGATTAAGATGTTTTTAATTGTTTATAATCCTTTTGACCTTCTGCCTCAGCGGAGAACCTGGAAGCATGCCATTGCACTTCAAGCAGGAGCTGTGGTGGCTTAGCAGAAAGCAAAGTTAGTAGGCAGAGGTGGTATTTTTTTATTGGACCAATTACTGTGGTTGGAGAAGATAGATAGCTTTCAGGAATGCAAGGCCTTGTGCAGGTCTGAAATGAAAGATGCAAGCTGTAAAGATAAATGTAGGTAGAGAGCAATTACTCTGAAATTAATTTCTTTATGTTAACAAGGTAGGTGATTACCAAAAGAAAAGGCAGCTGGTATCTGTGAAATGGAGGCAGTGTGTTAGCAGAAGGAGGGGTGATAAATTGTTAGCTCAAAAAAAAAAGTTTTCTACTTTATGAGGTTATTCCCTAAGCATAGTAGCCTCTAAGACGATGTGACCATCAGTAACCATTAGACTGATGCACCATTCCAAAGACACTGTAGGAGTTCTGTATGAGAATGCTAGAAAAACCTGGAAAATAATTTCCTTTATCTAACCACTCCAAAATGATGAACTAAAATAAGAGCAGACTATAATTAAGTGCTTCTGAAGTTTCTCCATTTTGCAACACTCCAAAATTCTATAAAAATAACCAAGACAGGCACTGAACACAAGAACCAACTAACACAACAGCTTCCCCAGCCACTACCTGATAAAGAACTGTTCAAACACCTTCAGTCAATGAAAAATCTGCTAACCTAATGTGAACCCTCTGCTCCAAAAGCCACAACATCTCCCTACAGGAACAACCAGCTGACATACTCATATATGGGGAGTTAGAATTACGTTGCTGACTCTTTCCTTCATACTTCTTAACAAGCCAGAAGTTGACTCCAGAACCACTCCTCCTGTGGCATCTTTAGAAAGAAGACAAGGAGACATTGGATTTAAAGTCTCAGGACAACCCCCTTCAACTACTTCAGCAAAAGAAATAACAAACCAGTCATCATTACAATTTTGTCGTGTCTCACGAAGAAAGTCTATGCTAAATCACAAATAATGCAAACATGCAACTGGATGACATTATGAGTAATGAAGTCAAGGAAGACTCTGTGCAGAAAGCAACATGTTTGCACTCCAATGACCACAACTGCCTCTCCACTATACTATCGTCATGTCCACCAAGAATGTCCCCAACCTGTCCACCATGTTCCACTCTCTGATAGCATCCTGGTTTGTCCTCAGTATGTCCCCAAGGTGAATATCAACCTCCTGTGCTCCAGCCCATACAGATCAAAAAGCGACTGTGTTGGGTTTGTGTGGCAGGGGTTTTGGACACAGGGGTGGCTCCTGTGAGAAGCTGCTAAAAGCTTTACCAGCTCCATGTTGGATCTGCCTCTGGCCATGACTGAGCTAATTAGCATCTCTGTCATTAAGATATTTAAGAGGGGAAAACAAAGACAATCTGTAGAAGGAGAGGGTCACGTGAAAGAGAAAAGGCAGGTACCAAAAGTCAGTGTGGAAAGGTGGGGAGGAGGTGGCTGGAGCAGAAGTTCCCCTGCAGCCCACGGTGAGAGGGCAGATTGTGCCCCTGCAGCCACGGAGGGTCATGGAGGAGCAGAGACCCACCTGCAGCCCAGGGCGGACCCTATGCCAGAGCAGGCGGCTGCGCCTGAAGAGATTGTGACTTTGTGGGAAGCCCACACTGGAGCAGGCTGCTCCTGAAGGACCACATGCCTTGGAAGGGACTCACACCAGAGAGTTAGTGAAGAAAATTGCAGCTTGTAGGAAGGACTTATGTTGGAGAAGTTGGTGAAGGACTGTCTCCTGTGGAAGGGCCCCCATGCTGGAGCAGGGGCAAAGTGTGAGGATCCCACCCTCTCAGGAGGAAGGAGCGGCAGAGACAACGTGAGATGAACTGACCACAGCCCCCATTCCTCATCCCTCTGCTTCTCTCATGGGAGAAGGAAAAGAAACTGGGAGCAAGGCTGAGCTTGAAGGGAAGAAGGGAAAGATGGTGGTGAGGGTGTTGTCTAAGATCTGGCTTTGTCTCTCATTGCCCTACTCTGATTTGATGGGTTAATTACATTGATTTTTCTTCTCCCAGCCAAGTCTGTTTTGCCTGTGACCATAACTGGCGAGTGATCCCTCCCTGTCCTTGTCTTGACCAATGAGCCTTCCCTGATATTTTCTCCTCTCCATCCCATCAGGGGAAGGAGTGAACAAGCGGCTGTGTGGGGCTCAGTTGCCTTCTGGGCCTAAACTGTGACAGTCATCTAGTTCATCCTCATACTGTACAGTTTCATTTCAGTCCATTTTCTTCAGACAATAGGCACAGTATAAGCATACTCGGGGCTAGTATGTACCAAAGAGATCGAGACTCTATTTGAGCTGCAAACATTGAATTTGGCAACACATTTTCTCGTAACAGCAATCATCCTTGGAGCCTTTACAAGATACTTCTGCAGCCCATCCACTGTGTTGTATGCCCTCCTGGACACAATAGCGAGGACTAAGCAACCGTGATGCACCAGGATGAGCTCACACAGCCAATGATGGACAGAAACATCTTCCAGTGGGAAGTAATTCCCTCACTACAGCCACCATCTCTGAGATTTTTGATGTTATTCACACAGAGACACAATGGAACACCTCCAAAACAGGAGTACAGGTTCTAGAAAGCATCTCTCTTGCATATACTAAGAGATTAAAGCCTCTTCTGAGGTGTGTTCTCATTTAACATACTCCACCCCAAGTTAACTTCCATAGACTTAAAGAGGGATAAATATGTTTCTCATTCTTTTCCAGAGTATTTAACAAGCTTATTGTCTCCACAGGTACTTATTACTTCTTTTTTGTTTTGGTTTAGTTTAGGTGGTTTTTTTTGTTGTTGTTTTGTTTTGTTTCAGGCAGTCTGATGGGTTAATTCCAGCTTTTGCAGCTGCTGTTTCTATTTCAGATCTGAAGAGGGGCTTGTGTGTCTAATCGCTTCTCTGCTGTTTCCAGCTTTAGCAAACAAGTCTAATGAAACATTTCACTTCTCCCCACAAGTTTTGCTTTACTTCTGCTCTTAGACCATCGTGGCTGTACTACTAATTGTGCAACATTCACAAAAAGTGGCTAGATCTCTGTAGTCATGATAACTAACATTTCATCTCCATGTCTGTCATGCAGACTGAACTCCTGAACATAAATATTTATGGAATTACTGCTGGACTTGTAGGCTCCTGCTGTTGTTGCCTGTGTTATTTGGGTTTTGCGTGCACAGGAGCTTGAATGTTTGAGAGCCAGCTCTTTGCCTGGGGTGGTGGTGCACAGCCCTTGGGCTGCAGTGCAGCTCTGCCAATGATACCTGGCTGCAGGCTGGGAATCTCTGCCCTCAGAGCATCCTGTGTAGCCAAACTCACTTAGTGCCTTCTGGAGCCAGCAGCTGTCAAAAACATGTTCATTGCAGAAGTAATGAGAAATTAATAACTTCCGGCATTTATTTAGTGTTTTCCTAAGTAACAAACACTGTGCTCCTATGAAGCTGGTAAAAACATTATGATCTCTGACATGGCAAATCCAAAGCATAATGCAGTCAGAACCTAAAAAAAAAAAAAAAGAAAAGGAGCATGAAATCTCTACCTTTTTACCCAAATGTCTTGATTTTCACAGATAACAGTTATTCACACCTCCCTTGGAATTTGTTTTTTAATGTGGAAGTCAGAGCAAGTTGCAGGTGCTCAGCACCTCTGAAGATCAGGCCACCTGCCTAACTGACTAATTGGCAGGGGGGAGTTTGGGGGTGGCAGGTTGCATCTTGTTGAAGCTCCTGATTTTGCCCGTGTGGGCCTGGTATATGTGACATTTCAGTAGCAGTTTGTTGAATGAATTACTTCTCATCCCAGTGTTAATTTGTAGGATCACTAGCTCTCAAAGCAAGATTTTATTTTCTTAAGGAGTTATGAACACAAGCTTAGTTAAATCAATTAACGTACCGTTCTCTGCACACACACGAGAGTGGGAAATCCCTTGCATCCCAGAGGTTTTCCTAATTGCATAAACCCAGCATTCAGGAACCGCAGAGCCATGTGGTCCATGTAAAACTCAGTAAGGAAGGATGTGCATCATACATGTGAGGAGGGAAACAGCCTGGCCTAGTGCAGGCTTATGGCTGGTGTGACTTCTTGTGTGTTTTCCTGGGTGCACCGAACCTTACCTCCTTCTTCCTTGAAATGGGTGGTACCAACATCACTTTCACATTCCAGAGAAGGAAAATTCTTTTATTGTTCAAAAGCAAATAGCCAAGAAAACTGGGAGGCAGATCTATACCTGTTACCCCCGCTGACTGGCAGTGAGGGAGTGAGGGACCTCCACCAGCCAGTCTGGTCCTAGGTGCAATCAGGACAGGGGAAAGGCTTTTTCCAGCAGCAGGAGTCTCCAATTTGGCATTCGGATCCAGTCAGCCTCTGAGTTTTGTGGCTTGGAGAGTACAATGCAGATTTGATGTGTTTTGTTTAGCTTTTGATCGATTATTTTTTTCTAGATAATTTGACTGTCAAGGTTTTCAATAGCATCAGTGGCAGTAATTTAACTTCTGTTACCTGTTGTGGGTGGCTTATGTAATGTTAAATTTTTACGTTTGTGTAAAGCATCCAACTGCCAAGATCATAAGCATTATATAAATTACTAAATTAAATAACTAAATGAGGGGCTTTTCAAGTACTCAGAGGAAATTCAGAGCTTTGTTACAGCTCAGGAAAGAGCAGAATGACAGGAATAAAGCTATTAGGATGTGATTTCCTTTCAAAGCAAATCAGATGCAAATACCATCTCCTTCTAGGAGTGTGTAGATGCACCCACCAAAGTCACAGCCCATTGTTGTTGTGCTTCATATATATGAAAAAACAAAGACAACACCTGTTTTAGAAAGCTGTCTTCACTCCAGGAGATATTATAATCTCTCTTGGACATAGAGAAGTGAAATAGTTTGCCCAGTGTCAGGAATCAGTTGCTGAGCCATGAGCTGACCCCCGCCTCATGTCTTGTGGCTCGCTCCTTCTTCTTCTTCTTCATGGTCTTCCTGCTTATGCACATCCTGTTCCTCTTCCTTTACAAGGAAGCATATAAGCTTCAGTCAAACCTGAGGCCTTTTTTATTGCAGGACTGCAAGCTGTTTTGAATTTTTCTAAAGTTTTGAAGCAAAAGCTTATGCCACTTTTCGTCTGATATTGCTGTCACATTAAAAGGCTGCAGGATCAATGTAAGTTGTAGCGATTCCTACTGTGTGGAGAGCCTGTAAACTGACTGTAATTTTTTAAACACTGCTACAGCCTGCTGTCCAGTTCTGCTGGCCACACAAGGGTATCCAACATATTTCAGCTGATGGCACTGCTCCTTAACAGACCTTTATGTGCTAGGGCACGGTAGGATGTGGAATGAGAAATGAAACTGTAAACAAATCCCACTGTTCCCAGATGGCATGGCTTAAGACTGTCATCTCCATCTTGTCAAATCACATTTATTGACTTTAGTTTAATGTTACAGCAAATACATAATTAAGAATTTCACTTTTATGGAAATAAGAAGGAAAATACGGTGTTTGGAAAAATCACATCACCCTGTATTAAACACATGAAAGATCCACTAGTGGCTATAACAATAGAGAGATGGTGAATTAGCTCACTAGAAATAGAGAGATATTTCATGTAAAAGGGCATATATAGTGGAGAAGAAATCTATCAATAAAAGGCAGCCAGATATAAAACGTGATGGAATGTCTTGATTGCAGTCTTTATGGACCTCAGCTGTTAACTGTGCTATACAACAGTGCAAATAACTTTCCTCCGAAATTGTAAATCAGTTCTGTGCCATTAGAGGAAATATTATGTGATATTTTGAGTTAGTCTTTAAAATGACCCCTCTCAGATATGCTCATATCAGGGATAATAGTAGAGCTCTGTGTGAGATGATATGCATTCAAGGAAAATAAGATAATGACCATGATCGCTTCAATAAACCTATGGTTAAACCACACACAGATATATGCCAGACTAAATGTAGCTTGACAATGAAATCAGACGCGGTGCACGGTGTGAAGAGCAGAGCTGTTAGAACAGCAGTCAAAAAATGACTACCTTTAAAAAGTGCTGTCAGATAAGATGAGAAGAAGTATGGGCACAGCATATCTGTCACATTAGGTCACCATTTATTAATATATCTTTGAATGGAGTCTTTGGAAACGCAACTGTAACTTGTAAGGGAACTAAGCACAGAATAGACGTTCTTCATTTCTTGCTCAGCTTGATTTAAGCAGCGGCAGGGACAGTGCTGTTATCAGTGCTGCAAGCTGAAACACCAATATGCTGAAAGCCTCTGAAGTAATTCTTCCACTGCATGAGTTGATGAGGGAGGAAAGACAGCTTCTCCCTACAGTTTGCTTATGGTGTCAGGTATGAGGTTTATGTCACCAGACACTCAAGTGGTGAGGATAAGTTAGTTAACATCTTGTTTCAATCTGTCTTTCCAGAGTGGTACTTCTCAAGCATTTTGGAAGTGTAACCTACTTTTGGCTCGTGCCTGTTCACCCCTTTCTGTTGGCAGCTGCTCCAAGGCTTCATCTCCAAGGCAGGGTGGTGGGAATTGGCTGGAATTACTGGCTGCAAGTACTGACACCCATTTGCTCACTCTGGTTAAGCTGAGCTGCTGCTGGCACTTAGAGGTAGTTAGCAGCTATCTAGCTAGTTGAAACACTTGAGCCCAGAAATAAAAATCTGTTCATGCTAAGAATGGAACTGTATCATCTTAGGAGGAAACTGAATTGCTACAGATAGATCTCATCTAGCACTTCATGAGCTATTTCAGCCTTTAGGTGGTTACTCATCCAGGGCAGTTCTGGAACTGAGGGGTAGCCATGAGGGATACAGACCTGGAAGAGACTTCCTGGATCATTTGCTCTTACAGTGAGCTATTTTGGCCCTTCTGTGCACTGAAGACATTATGTTCAGAAGCAGTAGTTCTTTTACTGTCACTGGAAGGTTGCTCCCATACCTTTGACATTAGAATCCTATTTCTAATGTCCAGCAATTTGTTCTTGTGCCAATACTCCAGAATTATTCTCAAACTTGGGGTGTTTTTTTGCATTCCTGCAGGCTTCCTCTCTCTGCTTTCCCATACTTTGGAATGGGAAGACTATTTGGCTGGTTAACAAAAAAAGTGGATTGGACTCTTTGGCTTAGAAGAAGTATTGTGCCTCTTAACATGATTTTTTCCCCCAGTTAGTCTTGCTCTATGTTTGAGTCTTAAAAACAAATACATTTTCATAAAATGATCATCTTCAAATTTGAGCCACAGTTGGCATAATTTATTTTTGTCTGAATTATTTCCACCTTATCCTGTATTGTATGAAGGTAGCTCAATGTTACGTCTCATTTACATGTGCTAGTGAGTTTTACTCACAAAACTCGTAAGTGAATGCTAAGTAACTTCATTTCTATCTGCAAATTCATAGTCAATAGCACTCAAGTGGAAAAGAACTTATGATTAGGAAACTATCATATCAGATTTGATGAAGGATCACAGAGATGTTGGCACCATCTATCAAATACATCTTTGAAGCGTTCTGGTCAACGGCCATGACTTGTGCTGTGTTAGGCTAAGTGTGGCCAGCAGGTCAAGGGAAGTGATGGTTACCCTCCCCTCAGCACTGGTGCTGTGTCCAGTTCTGGGCTCCCCAGACATACTGGAGAGAATCTCATGAAGGGACACAAAGGTGATGAAGGGACTGGAACATCTCTCCTATAACAGGGTGAAAGCCGAGTTTAGCCTAGAGAAGGCTCAGGGGGAGTCTCGTCAATGTATATAAATACCTGGAGGGAGGGTGCAAAGAGGACAGAGCCAGGTTCTTCTCAGTGGTGTCCAGTGCCAGGACCAGAGGCAATGGGCACAAACTGAAACACAGGAGAGTCCCTCTGAACACCAGGAAACAGTTTTTCACTGTGAGGGTGGCTGAGCTCTGGCACCACTTGCCCAGAGTGGTTGTGGAGTCTCCATCCTTGGAAATATTCAAAAGGTGTCTGGCTATGGTCGTGGGAAAGTGGTTGTAGGTGGCCCTGCTTCAGCAGGGGTGTCGGACCAGATGACCTCCAGAGGTTCCTTCCAACCTCATCCAGTCTGTGATTAAGTGACGACTTTGTGATTCTATAATGCAATTTTTATGCAAAACCACCCTCCTCTCAAAGGAAGGATAGTAAGCAAATTTGGGTTACGTGAAATGCCTCCTGGAAAATATGGTACCTACAAGAGAAGATAAATATTCAAAGGAAGGACATTAGAAGTAGCTGACTTTAAGCTATAGAACTTTTTTGCAGCAATGCTGATAGATATTTTCCATCAAGTATTCCAGTCAAAATATTTTTTTCCAACTTGCTTATGCTAAGAAATACAGTGTGTTCCCTTCCTCAGGGTAATTACTTTCAATTTAAAATCTATGATGTGAGCTGTATATTGAATTTCCCCATTTAGGTAGTTGGATGGGTAGCAAGAAGATGCAGAGGGAATGTTGGGATAGAGAGGCAAAGTACATATTAAATGTTTCTTTGCTTTGTTTTCATATTCTGATAGCTGCCTGAAAACTGCAGTATTAGCTGTATGTGAACAGGTACATTTTGGAAACTCTTACAGATTATGACCATATTACCTCATGCTTTTAAATTAGACTCATGGGGAGAGTATGAGACTGGCAAATTTGTATGTCCGTAGCTCACTGATGGGAAAACCATAATTGTCTACCAAGTACAGCTGTTGATACAGAAGATATATGTAGCACAAGGGATTTGAGAGCCTAAGTAGAGAGAAAGTGTAGATAATAATCTGAAACTCGCTATATTTTAAGTTGGCTAAAATACTCTAGTACAAAACTATAGCTAAAATTACCCTCAAGTAACAAAATAGCAAAGAAACTCTAAAACTCAGAAAACAATAGTCCCAAGTTTATGTGAATCCAAAAGAAGTACTGCAAGCAGGTCATGAATAAGCTGTGGTTTGGGAATTGAATTGGAAAAGCTGAAGCCCAGTAATAAGTGGAAATTTGCTGTTGTGACAACATGTCCAACCAAGCATAAAATCTGCTGGTTCTCGTCTTGCAGTGTTGATGGTAGAAACCCCTTCTCTTCCACTCTTCCACCCCAGATACTGTCAACTGTCAATGTCTTCTTTTAGGAAAAAAATTTCAGCACCTCATGCCCGAATTATTCATGACTTGTTTGTGATAAAACATACTAATGCAAATCCGGATTGTGTTCCAGTGTTCACAGCTTTGATATACTTCCTTCGCTTACACATGAAGTTCAATACTGCCCAAGATAAAAGCAGGGCAGGCCTGTAATTACACATAGCAGATACATGTGGATCTACCTCAGGTGATTTCAGAAGATAGCTAAATGACATTACCACAATGGAGCAGTAGGAGAGAGTGATTTTCTCAGTTTGCCAGTAGTGGAGCTAGTAGGAGAAACCCAAATGCTGTGGATCCCCTCCTACTGCAATCTCTCTGCTAGGTTATTTTGCCACATGAAAAAAAAGAGCAGTACAGCAGACAAGAACACTTGTACCTCTCAACACCATAGTAACTTTTATCTAACATACCTTGTTTAAACAATGTTTAAAAGCTTGTCTTTCTCCAAAACTCTAAAGTTGTGAAACTTTAAACTACCACTCAAGCTACAGCAAAAACTATGAGCAGTAACTCTCACTCATAGTGAGAATATGTCAGACCAGATGTTGGAGAGGAGACCTACTGGCATCTCATAAATAAGTTTGAAAAATGGACAGTTTAGAGACCAGTTATGTAAGTACTTTTCATACAAATATGTGTATCTCATGCTCTGCTTCTAATTCTGAAGGGCACTTGCATATCTTTGCTCCTTTGGTCATCAGCTTTTGCTCTTCATATTTCCACAACAAATCACAGGTTTCACATTTGTTTTCTGTGAAGATGAGGCTTAAACACAAAACCATGAAGGATCAGAATATGGAATATATATATGCATGATGGTTTCCTGGGTGGCAGGTGTCACAAGATGTTGAAGATTAAATTGTTGCTTGACAGAAGGCCTGTGGTCTTCAAGGGGGTATTGTCCCTTGACTTGGTTATCTTGAAGAAAAAGTGTTTTCATGCTGGACCTATTTTCACATTCATTCAGATGCCACTAGTTTCTTCTTATCTTTATTTTCCCCTTTTTTGTAAACCACAAATGTACGATATTTCTGCTTTCCTTTACAAAATGCAGTAAATACTCTTGCAACCCTGGGGCACATGGCCATAGATGGCCATTGAAAATGCTTCTGTTAAAGAGGGACTGAGAAGAAAATTGGCTCAGTTCCACAGCAAATCTGCATAATAGAGCCTAAAAGAGGGAAACACCTTCTCCATATGAAATAGATCAGCAGAAGTATTGAGTTTCATGCAGAGATGAGATAGTATTACTTTGAGGAGTAATTCCTTTTTATGTATTTCGCAGGAACAGAGTATATTGCCTAATATTTTTATTTCAGGCTTCACACTTTGTTTTATGAAGCACGCTGAATCATTACCCCTCGGGGGAAAGTGAGCGTTAGTTCCTCACTGATGGCAATTCAATGAAATCGCTTTGAGCAAAAGGTGAACATTTGTTAGCAACACAGAGGAACTTATGTGACACTTCGGTATGATGGTATTTACACCTACTAAATCCTTCTAGTGACGCCAGTTGTTGGCATGTAAACTGAAGCTCCACCTGCTGCAGCTGGATTCATGTCTTTCTGGAGCAGACAGGATTTCCAGAAATGTGACTGGCAAATGAAGCATAAACTCTGTTCTATTACTCATCCTGCACCATAATGGGTATATTTAAACTTCTTTCTGGGCCTGCATCTGCTTGAGTCACTCAGATGGATAAATGACTCGACATGTCAAGACATACCTGACTGAGAAAGGCAGCAGTAGTGTAAAACTAAGCATGTGTCCACATGAACAGATGCAGGTGGATGCAAAAGCTTGTGAACTCTGTAAGTTGCATGACCAGGGTGATGCATCTAAATAAATGTAAGGTGGCTCTGCTTTTAGCATCGGCAGAGTCCCATTCTAGCACCATAGCAGAGATGATGGTCGATTTTCAACCCACTTGTAGCAGGGCTGAAATTCTCCTGTCTTCCTTCAGCCGTACAATTAGGCAAAGAGGTGCAGACACGAGGGTAAGCAGTTAATGTTTGGCCTGAAGTTCTTCTAGAAAGTTGAGGACAGGCACACCTGAGATGGAAACAGTCAAACCAGTTTTGGAGGAAGCAGTCTGTATGGAACAGGGAGGCGAGTGTCAAGGAAACTGAAGAAGAGGAAATTGCAGTATTCCAAACAGGAGCTGATTGAGAAAGGGCCCTGAGCATTTTTGTTTTGAGATGAAGGAAAACAGCTGGAACTTCACTGGGAAAGAAAAAGAGAGCAGGATTAGGAAATGGCTGTGTATTATGGCAGAATGAGAGTGGTGTTTATTCAGACTGCAGGAGGAGAGGTGATGTTGTCACCACAGCAGAAAGGTTGTCTACAGGAGGGAGTGGCAGGTGGAAAAACGGTGGTTAGTTTCAAGGCCATTAAGCTCAGAGATTTCAGAGGCAGGTGGAAATGTTGATTCAGGCTGAGAAAAGGAGCTCCAGATTGAAAGAGATGATTTATGAGTACTCAGCATAGAGGTATAGAAAATAATATTAAAGGAGCTCAAAAGACAGTTGGAGCTTGTGTGCCTGTCTCCTGTGTTACAAACGCCCTGGGAGAATGCTGTAAGCCCTTACGGTAACAGAGCCCTGGTCTGTCCCCTTGCCAAAAGTTTGCCTAAGGCTGAAGTTTCATTTCAGCTGCACACGGGACAGTTTGGGGTCCTCTTGAAGAACACGGTATACCATCATTTTTTGTCAAAAGCAGTCAAGTGCACATTATATTTCTGGAATGGGTCAAATCCTTTGGCAAGAAGTGAACAAAACCCAAAGTTGTGCAATCCTAGTCTATTTTACAAAAAGTTCTTACAATCTCAAGCGAGGAAGAAAAGAACATCCTATTTTGGGTATCCTTCTAAGCACACTCCTGGTAACAGACTGTGAGCTCAGACACCATATTAATATTGAAAGAGGTGATGATTTTATCTTATTCAATATCAAAGACTAGCTGAAATAAAATATCAGTTTCATTCCTTGTTGGTTTCACTTGTATCCATCTGCCAATCAAAGACACAGATGAAAATGCACAAAATGTTCTCTATGCTCATATGGTTTTATGATAATGCAAGTATATGCCCAGATGTGTAGATGTGCAGCTGAATCCTACCTTATTAAAAATAAAGCAGAGAATTACAAATCGCCACTTATTAATTGTGTCTCTCGAACAGCTATTCCCTAACTCCAGGCATTTGCATAGTCACCTTATACATGCATTTAGACAAAATAGCAATGGATTTTATTTTTTTAAATAGCAGTCCTACAAAGCACTTCCATTTTGATGAATTTACTTTACTTTTTTCTTTTTTTTTAAATATAAAAATGATCCTTCAAAACGCACTAAACCCATTTTGGCCATCTTTGTTTAGTTTCCTGAGTACTTTATGAAAGTATTCAGTTCAGCTGGAGGGTGGTACAGCATTGTGCCCACCAAAGACAAAGACCTTGTCATAAATGTCATCCAAGACAAAGATGATGAACAAGGAACTCACCCACCTACCTGCCACGGAAGGAGTGTTCACACTTGTAGGGTCGAGAATCATCTTTGACCCAAGCAGATGAATGATGTGACCTGCAGTGCTGTGAGATACTCCTTAGTATCCAGAATATTATGAACTGGAGAGATGCACAAAAACGTGCTGCTGCCCTTCTCATGGGACCAGTACTCTGCACAGAGGAAGAGTAATTCCCCCCCATGCAGATACTGCACTCTGTATTTGTTCTAGCTGAATTCTTCCTTGACGTTCACACACCCTGGAAGCACAAATTCTTAAGGGTATAAAGCAATTAAAATGTACTGTCTGCTCCTTATGAAAGGAGAGGAAAGAAACTCATCAGGTTTCAACTAGCCAAAAAACCCAGACACATCTGCTCCTATCATCAGCTCATGGGGTGAGCAGCTGGAGGATTCCCCGTTCATAGTCAGGATTGTTAACATGAGTGGATCATCCCATGGGAATTAATGCAATAGAAAGTTGCAGTGGAAGCATGCATTATATAAGCAACAGAGAACATCTAGTTACATTTACGCTCATTATTTTTTGTAATTGTGCAAATAGCAGATAAAACCAGAAAAAGTCCCACATCGTTTCTTGAGTAAGTGTAAAGATGTCAACTGAGTTAGATCAGGAATCAATTTAGCCTGGATTATTTGAAATAAATGCCATCTGGTGAGTTAAGGGAATATGATCCTAAAATGAGCTTAGAATTATGGCATTTATGGGCCAAAAAAGGACATGCACTGCATGGACTTACAAAAAAGTTGTAAATAGGAAAGAAAATTGTACTTGAGGACCACAGAGATTGTAATGTACTGAAAGAGTGAATTATAATTGTAATGAACGGACATCCAACTTCCATTCTCCAGACTATTTTCAAAATAGAATGTGCTATAAATTAACAACTGTTATGTGTAGGTGTCCCAGCCTTAGAAATGGTTAGGAATGCTCTTTAATTTATTTTATGCAAAATGCGCCAAAAAACTTCTTCAGATATGTATCAGATATGACAAAATTTTTATTGCCTGAGGCTAGAACTTCTACTGCAGAAAGGTGGTATCCTGATAATATCCAGTGGATGTTTCAAGCAAATTTATCAGGAACCTACATTCAGTCCTCCACTCTGCTTGCTTTGAAATCTCACTTGTTTCCACTGCTGTTCATGAAAACTCTACTTTTCATATTTATGAGGAAAAATATTTTTGACACCTCATCGTTTTCACAAAACATCAGAATTTTTTTTTTTCTGTCTATGCAAACTTAAAATACTTGGCAGCAATATTAATTTGTTGCTGGTGATGCATTAACAATGTAAAAAAGAGGTTATTATTAGCTGCATATCTCTTGCTTATTAAAAAAAAGAAAATAAGAAGGTTTTTGGAAAAAAGTAACTGCTTGTCACTTACAACTTGAAAACCATTCTGGCTGGTTCTGGAGTGACTGCTGGTAACAGCAAAGGAAGCTTCACTGATGTATCAGTTAGAAATGATTGCTAGGAAGGACATAGCTTTTTCCACTGTACATTGCAATGTCTTCCAAATAATTTCAGATTAGGATTGTGAAAGTGTTCTTCATTTGTTTAGACATTTCTAACTTTTATCAGTGCATGAAATAAATAATGGAAATAATTTATAGAGAGAAAATAATTTTTAAATAATGTATCCATCACATGATGAATATAAACCATTAAGTGTACATTGTAGGTATGAAGTCGTAAACCAAGTGTCTTCAGATCTTGTATAGGAAATGAGGAAAGGGTTTTAGGTATCCTATTTTAACTATAAAACTGCTGGTTTTCGGACATTTCCATTCAGAACGTACAAATGAACCTGAAGAGTCAATGATACTTCTGTGCTAGGCAACTTGGAGAGAGACAGCTCGTGGTCACACTGCTAAATGGAAGAGAGCCAGGTTTTGACCACTGGTCACATCTACGTGTTTACTGCTAGGTCCTTAGGATGAGCAGATCATCTGATATAGCCCTTGGCTCTGGCTGGTATCCTCAGGGACACCAGTGAGGCTCCAGTGGTGTTCCTGTGCCATTTCTGTTCATGTTCCCAACTTGGGGTGTCTGGGACACTGTGAAAGCTGTCATCAAGCGACCACTTGCCCAAACTGTGCTTGGGTGATGCCTCAGAGAGACTTAGCTGGTGGCCTTCAGGAAAGCCAGGGAGTGAATGGAGGAACAGAGATCCAACACTTGGGACTCCTCTTTGGTCTCCTTTTATTTAGTGGTATGTACTTACAGAGCACAAATAACAAATAGACCAGGTTTTACATCCTCAGCTCTCCATTTTCATAAATCCAATGAACTGTTGGGGATTGCACACTTGTGGTGATGAACTAAGGCCTATTATGATCAGAAACCAAGATCGTAAGTTCATTCACTGTATCATTTGGTCCTGTCACAGTTTGTGAGTTACGTGAGTGTTTTGCCCAAACCGTTTTGAAGGACTAGGTCCATTAAGAGCCAAAATTATATTCCTTATTGTAAGACATCTTTTTGAGATTGTTCATTTTGAATAGTTCAGCTCATTTTCTCTCTCAGAAAAGCATAAAAGTTTGCTATGGAGACATATAGAAATAATAAAAGAGTAGTGAAAAAAACCAGAAAGAGCCCTGAGAAGTCATTTGCTTTAAGGCAACATCAACTGTACTTAACTCATTCCTGCCAAACGTTTGTGTAACCTGCTTTTTAAACTGTTCCATGGTGTAGATGCCACTATCTTCTTCTTTCTAGGAAGCTTTCCTATTTAATCTAGATCTTTGTTGCAATTTTGGCTCACTGCTTCCCCATGTCCCCTATGCGTCAGTGTGAAGAACTATTTGTTCCCCTTCTATTAACATCCACCCGTTACAAAAATAAAAGGGCTTTATATTATACCTCTCTACTTTTCCTAGGTGTTTTCAATCTTACAATTATGGGCTGTGTTTTTCTAGATTTAGGTCCATGAGCAGGGTTTTTTATTCCCTCTTCCTGCACATGAATTCTGTACAGCACCAGACTCCAGACAGGACATTGCCAAGGCCCTCTCCAAATACCCATGGTATGACATGAGCTGCCAACAACTATTTCCACAGTACTGTTTTTCCACCAGTTTTTGTTCCTCATTGTGGTTCCATCATCTCCAAGTTCCCCAGGCTTGGATACAGAAGAGTCAAAAGGGCAGCAAAAACCAAAATGTAAATCTTGTATGTTTTTCGTCTAACCACAAAAGCTGTCATGCTATACCATGGAAGAGAAGTTGGTTTGCAATCTGTTCCTCACAAACCCATGTTGACTGTTGTTTATCTCCTTGCTATTTACTAGTTGTTTACAAGCAATGTGAATTCTGAATTGTATGGCCATATTTCGGGGAACTGGCATTAAGCTAGTTTGTCTGTGAAACTCTTCAGTCCACTTTTTTTTTTTTTCCTTCCGGTTTAGAGCTAAGTCCTAGTTTCTTGTTTTCTATGGTCATGTAGTACCTGATCTGCCCTCCTGAGTATTTCCAAAAGCACAATGAATTATAGTAAGGGTATCATGTCATCAGCCTTCCAGCTTAGCTTTTAAATGTCAAGACAATGTACAAAATAAACTCAATTTATTCAAAAGAAATTCAGTACTTGTGCAGTTTTAATTCCTCAGCCTGAGCGGAACATAATACAGATAAATGTACCAATATTTGAATAACCTTCCCTTTCCCTCTTTTGGTGAACAGCCCTCCTCTCTTGCCCTACAAACTCAAAAACCAAGAGAAAGTAAGAGCCTAAAAAGAGTTTATTCAACATGGCATAATTTTAACCTTAAAAATAGAGGTAGCTGCTGCCATAATGCAGTCTTCATCCTGTAAAAAATCACAAGTAATTGTTTTGGAGTTTTTTTTATTATTGAAAGCAATTTGGCCCTCTGCTGTAGTATTTCTAGGTAAATAACTTCTATGCAGCAAAAAAGAGTCAATTATGTTGAAGTAACACTTTCCCACCAGAGTGCAAAATGGCAGTGCTGTTGACAAATAAAAAAGACACCCACAGGCTAACTGCATACGAAGTTAAAATACAATATTGAACTGCTGGGAAAAATTGTGCCTTTTCAAGTGTGCGCTGCCACTTCAGCAGTGTTTGTTCAAAAGTCATTACTAACCTTTGGCATCTCATCTGGCCTACTGTACACTTGCCACTAGGGCTGCATTAATATCTGAGCAGTGGCAGAACATAAGAAAGTCAAGGAGTTGTGCTTATGAAATGCAAAAGCTAGCCAAAATCTATGGCAGTCATCAGCAAAATCAGTAGCATATTTCAGACATGTATGTAAAATAGTGCGTTTAGTGGTATCCCACCAGGATTAATTTTATGCCGCTATTTTACAGTCAAATTAATCCTTGTACTGAAGTAGTTTCCAACCACGTTTTTACCTTCTACCCTAACCTTTTCTTTGACAAACTGCTTTGTTTGTCAAGAGAGAGATGGGATAGAGGAATCAAATTTGTCATAACAGAAAAATGTCAGCATTTTTCTTGATGGAGGATTTATCTGTGCAAACAGAGACGTCTACATTGTAGGCCACTGATCTGACCTCACTCTGTAGGTCTCCCATTAGCATCCATGGAAAGAGATGGGCACTTCTGCTGCAGAATACTTCCAACATATTTCAGACCCCCTATCTTAGGATGAGAGGGATGAGACCTTCAGCTGCATGTTACTTTTCATGGACCATAAACAAGTCCAGCCAGCTAGCTCAGAGGTAAATGCTTCCAACGTAGATATTTCTGTTAAGAAGGATAAGCGCTTCTATAAGCCTGACAATTATCTTCTGACCATTTACAAATAATGGGGAAATATTTCTAAAAAACCATCTGGAACATATGCCCAGAGCAGGAGGCAATCTCTGGAATACCTGAAGCATATCATACTGGTGAAAAGGTTGTTTGGTTTGGCTTGATCTTCACTTATGATTCTTTCTTTGGTCACCTTCAGTAGCTAACCATTTGTCATTCAAGCTGAATTAGAGAGCACCCCTTTCCCTGTTCAGTTCACGTTACATGGGATGGTCTGCTCGAGGCAGCTCCATCCACCCCGGTTGCATGAGGTGCCTTTTTTATTGCACTGCCACGGCTGCTCCCTGTGTCCTAGCTCATGGAGTTGCGGGGAGAGAAGACCCGCAGCAAAGTGACTGTCACCCCTCCCACACAGGGGGGCATTTGTGGCCAGGAGACGGTATGACCAGAGCCTTCAGCAGCCTGGAAGAGGAGAGCAGTCCCTGCTAGCCCCTAGGTGACATTTGACTCTGGCCATGAAGTCCCCAAGGTGAAGAGCCAGAAATTCAGGTATGCTGCCCCCAGTAGGAAAGTTGTTCTCTCCCTGCTGCCCCATTGAAAAGCAGGTTGTTTTCCTTTCAGTCCAAAATTACTCTATTCCAGGGAGGAATTCTGGGGGCTTCCTTTTGTGAGCATGAATCTCCTTTCACATTTTGAGGCTGCAGCCCAGCAGCTGAAGAGACTAGACTATCTGTACGTCCGTCTGATCTAGATTTTGGTTAAAAGTGAATTTAAATCCAAATGGTAAATTAAGGGTTTAAGTCCTGCATTTGCCACTGATGAAAGTCTGACAAGCTATATCTGCATTTTCCACTGGATCTGAACCAGAAAAGCTGTTTACCTCCCCCTTCCCAGGGTCAAGGCCAGGAAGGTGTGTATTTACAAATTAAAGTTATCCACTCTCCACGGGTTCTGATCCCGTTTGTGACCTATTTTCAATACGGAAAGATTATTACTTTGTTTTCATCTATCTGAAGGCACTCTTAGGAGATGCAAAGCACCACAGCAGCACT
The DNA here is from genome assembly GCA_027574665.1 of Rhynochetos jubatus. NCBI lineage: Eukaryota > Metazoa > Chordata > Aves > Eurypygiformes > Rhynochetidae > Rhynochetos > Rhynochetos jubatus. Next base: position 52,491,597 of record CM050649.1, on the reverse strand, counting down.
TGTAGCTTCAGATAGCCATGGAAACAGGAGGCTGGGAGCAGGCTAGAAATGTGGCAGGGTAACAACTGGGACCTTTGATTTCTCTTTCGGTGTTTGTTTTCTTGCTTAACAGGTTCAGGAACAGATTCTGGCTAGATCTCAATGCTTGAAGAATTGTACATTCTTAAGGAGAGAAAAAAAATATTAAAACATACACATGAAATCTGTGCTCCATGTAGTGAAAAAAATAACAAAACCTCCTCTGCTAATGATAAAATGATCCCAAATACTCCTTTTTATGTCAATTGTTGATGTTCATGGGATTTGATGATGCTCAAATATTATAGTAAGATAAACAGTTCATTGCAAAATACAATTGATACAAAATGTGTCTAGACTATATCTACATGTCTCAGTGCAAACTCTGTCTCCTTTTTGTGTGAACAATGTGCAGCTATGTTTTTATACATGGAACTTCCCACACAACAGCATTCTGATTTCCAGTGATGAATTTTTCTTTCAGTCTCTTTTTTTTCAGTTAATGTTACATTAGAATTTAACATCTTACTGACGTTTCTTCCATTAATTAATGCTTGCCCTACAGTGTCACGTATCTACTTAGAAAGTGAATATCATTGAAGATCTTATAAATTCCTGGCTATGAAAAATAGGATTTTTGAACATGGTCTTGAGAATTTTATAACTATGATAAAACTGTGTTAGACGGTTTGTTACTGTAAGTCCTGGATATTTGACTAATAGAAAAAAAATATATGAAGATGACTTGAATTTCGAGTTTTTGCAAACTCCAGAATAAGTGTACAGTATTTGCTGGCCTCACATGAATATGACTCAAAGGTCATGATTCTAATTCTCTCCTAGTATAGGCAATTAATGACAATCTGCTTAGTAACCCAGCATTGTGATTAATGAATTCCACCATATCCCGTTCACATTTTACATATTCTGTCACATTCCCATCTGAGTTGAGGAATAAAAGAACACTTGGAGGGCCCTAACTGCTGTGCTCGTGTCAGCGTGGCTGGTGACAGGCAGCACCCATCTGGCAGCCTGGCAAGGTGCAAACCAGATCATGGGTGCTGGGGCTGTTGTGCCCCCCTGGCTCCTCTCGGGGTCTGCCATTTCCACAAGGAGAGGTGCCCTGTGCAGGGCACTGCACCTGCAAGCCCTCTCCCTCCTGATCTGTGCCAAGGTATTTGTTACTGCAGGTATATTTTATGGGGTTTTGGTCCTACCAGGGTGGCTTTGGCTCTTTCTGCTTTTTACCCTTTTTTTTTAACCATAGTGCAAGCCTGTTTACACCTGGGACCCAAAATATGTGCACAGAGGGAAAAATGCAGCAAGAACGGGCACCTCAGCAAGCTTGAATCATTTACACGTGAGTACCCAGGTGATGATGAGCATCCCGTGACAGGATCGCTGCACTGGCTTCTGTGATGCACGGTGGGTCTGCACTGGTTTTCTTTCCAGGGGTGCAGCAATGGCATAGAGAAAGGACAGGCTTGTGCACATTTTTCCCTGAGACATGCACTGATAAAAAGCTATGGGGCATCCTTAAATTAGTTGTAGCCCAAAACATAAAGAGGCAGCTAGACTAATGCTGTGTTTAAGGCTCTGGTGATATTTTTGCATGGTGGAGGACATAAAACTTGTTTTCAGTTTAATCAAACTTCTGAGAAGCCGCAAATAGTGGCTGATATTAGCTGATATTCCTCCATTATATATTAGGTATATTTCCACACAGTTTATTCATGAAGGGAATGCAAACCCTCTACAGCTATGGAGAAAGAAATGGTCGTAAGTTTTTTGAACTATTTGTCCGTTGTTTCTGAAGTATTTATCTCCCTCAGTGCCTGGGCCAATTCTTCTGCTGTGGCTGCAAATGTAAATCTTCAGTGTCATTGGAGCTAGACTGGTATATAAAAGCAGAAAGGAGTGAGAGAAAATAAAGCCTGATCACTGGAGCTGAAATTGAGTCTCTTTCTTTCTCCTTATTCTATATTTGTAATCTCAGTTTTTAAATTCAGTGCAACAGAGCACATTACGGAAGGGTCATGAGAAGATATTTTATGATCTTTGAATGATAAGTAATGAAATAGAGAAAATTACACCTAGAAGAAAGACTCTTAAGCTGGAACAGGCAGTTCTTGGTTCCCTTTCCAGTAGTCATCTCATTTCATGACTTGGACATCAATTTATAAAATTCATAGCAGCATTTTAGTATAGATGGCAAGACCATTTGAAAAAAAAAAAAAAATTAAAGCACATAGGGAACTCTAAAGGTAGAAGTATTTTCCTAGTGTAAAAAGGAGAGACCTTGTACCTGGTAAGATTTATATCTGCATGTAGGCAGTTGCTATGCTGTGTTCTTCCCCATGGAGAGGATCCAGGGCAGGTGATGCTGGGAGGCCTTGTGGAAAGCACAACAGAAGAAAAAGGCCATGCACTCCCTGTGACTCATCTTATTGTCCTGCTCTGTGTCCTCTTGCTACGGTCAAATGGTTTAATTTTTCGTTATTCATAGCAAGAGACATCTGAGATTACCAAAAGAAATACAAAGAAGTAGATTTTCAACAACAACAACAAAAATAAATCAGATAAACTTAAAAAGATTAGGAATAACAGCAGTCTATAAATAATGGAGAAAGAGAACAGTTATTTTACAGATGAATTCCAGGTCTCTCTGAGAGAATAAATATTACCCGCTGTACATCTTTATTGCTCAAGCCATAAAATTAGGATAATTTCATAATACTTCAACTAATAGGTATTAGTCTTTCCCTCAGGAAATGTTAAGTAGTACTCTAAAAATAATAAAGGCTGTTAAAAAAAAAAAGTCATGTAACCCAAATGACCTGTGCTTAACTTCGCCATATCATCTCGAGGTTTTGCCACAGCCAGTCTGCTTTCGCTTGTTAGCATTTTCCCTGCTTAGATAACAGCTTTGTGGGTGAGTATCTTCTTGTCATTCCCACCTGATCACACAAGATTGCATAGAGACAAGGTACATCCACTGCTGAGCAGCGTGGACGTCTGCTGAGGTGGTAGCAGAAAGCTGAGACTCCAGCACTGGGGTTGTGCATAGAGTTCATGCACCAGAGCTCACTCAGCAATTACAGGAGAGGGATGTGCTTAGTGCTAGGTGATGATTTTGGTTAGTGAGGTGGTCCTGGAGAGGATAGGAGCTGACATCCTGTGGCAACTGTCATGAGCTGAGCAGTCCAGAAATGCATTACCGAGTTTGTGCAGTGGTTAAGTATGAAAGAGGCCATGTACAAACCTGAGTAAGAAAGATATGTGCAAAAAATACAGCATTCAGTAACAGACGGCCACTTGAAAGATTTATAAAGCCTCCCCCTGCCTTGAAAAGAGATTCTGAAATGGACTTATTCAATTTGGATGATAAGAACTTCATGGTCCCAGCAGGTTATGGCTTCAGTTTCTGGAAGGAGGACTGTTTCCTTCTTGCCCCTACTATGAAAAGTACTGAGGCGTAGCTAACTTCACTAGCCACATACCTGGTGACAGTCTTCTTGAGTTTGTCTGGCTCCTTTGATTCTTTCCTCTCCTGTGCCTATTACTATTTGTCTCTGTTCTCTAAGGGATTGCTTTATGTTTCCTCCAGCTTCTATGTAGGGGGTACCTCTGCACTTTTTGCCTGCATCATACTCTCCAGAAAATTTCCTGCAGATGAGGAATTGCCTTGGTTGTGCGGATGGGCAGAAAGATTTGTATGTTAAAGAGGTTACAGCATATGACCTACAAATGTGATTCTGTGTCCCAGATCTGGCCTGTCTTCCTGGCATCCAGTTTTAGGTTTTCTACTGCCAATCCAAGCTCAATAGTTTTTAAAGAAAACATCTTAACTCTCTTCCTAACTCCTCTCTGTTGCTGCTTTCTCCCTTGCTTTCAGCAACTCCATTATCCTGCTTGTCACTTAACCTTGTTACCTGGTCTTACCTCAATTCTCTCTCAGTTCTCACATCAAGACCATGCAAGACTCTTCCATGCAATGTGTCAAAGATAGAGCTTTTCTTATCCATCCATGCAACTGAAATTCTTGTCCAGGGTCTAAGCTGTCACCTTACATCTCAAGCAAAAGCAGCCTTTCTAATCCTCATCCATCCAGAACAATGCTGTACATCTGATTTTCCCAACCTGCCACATTAACAACAGCACCCTTGTCTTTCACAGTCCATATTAATCCTCTAGTGTACTAGCATCTACTTTCTTTTTGGGGCCTCTTTATCACTTCCTATACTCTAAAAAAGTAAATGCTCTTCTGATTGACCCCAATACCAATCTCTGTCACCAGCCTTTCTCATTTTCAAACAAATATTTCACTTTTTACCCTATTCTAGTGCTTCAAAAAGACTACCCTGCAAAAGTACTTTATTATTCCCCTTTAGATCCTACTTCAACATTCTCCTTGGCTGCAACACCTACAAAAATTGACAAGTACACTGCTCCTGTGCTTGTATCACTGCCAATGAGGATTAGTATTGTCTCCTGAAGTCCTTTTGCACCTCCACCTACCTGCATTCATTTGCTCTCTCATCTTAAATTGTAGATACAATGATGGCTTTATTCTGTGTTTGTCCGGTACTGCAATGTGTGCTCAGAAAGTAATTGACCCTCGTGTCAGTATCTTATCAATGCAATTTGGAAAAGGGCACTTTCAGTCCACCCCTTATCTCCAGGATTTTTGTTGAAATTAATAGCTGAGCAAGACAACTACTAAAGCAAGAACTGAAAATAGAGTTGGAGTTCTACAGTGCTGCCTCTCAGATAGTCCTAAAGAACAAAAGACATGCTATTCAATTAATTTTCCTACTGTGAAGTAAAATAGGTATACCTAGGCCAGCACTAGAACTTAGTTCTCCAATCAGTCTTAAAAGCTTCCTATAATACCACCTACCCCAATGAGGATATTCTACAATACAGTGCTGAACTGTTGTCCCTTCATTGCTATTAATATCAAATTTGACTAACCCTTTCTGCAAATTAAGCCAACAGCAACTTCTCTTGTCTCCTTAACTGGCAAAACAATTACTTTGATTGTGTTTTTTGCAAAGGACATTTTATATATTTAAAAATGGTCTTTGTTCTCACTAAAAACAAAATATTTTTTTCAGTCTGGCTTTTTGTGTTCTGCAGTTCTCTAATCTTTATTGGTTTTTTTCTTCTGGGCTGTTTTCCTCTTTTGCTAAATTTGCTGTCCAGAGCGGGACACGGCAGTCTGTCAGTGACCTAACCAGTATCAAGTAAATGAGAGCAACTACTTCCTGTAATATCTTATATTAATACATCTGGGAATGCCATCAGCCATTTTTAAGGCAGGATCATATTGCTTATTTATATTCAGCTCATGGTATACAATGCCCCCAGGGCCTCTTCTGGCAGAGTTGCTGCTTCACCAGTTATTCCTCATTTTGTATTTGTGCATTTGATTTCTCCTTGCTAAGTGTATCACTTTGCACTTGTCTTTATTGAATTTCATCTTATTGATTTCAGTTCCTTCAATTTATCAAGATCATTTGGGATTCTTAGCCTGTCCTTCGAGGTGCTTACAAGCCCTGCTAGCTTGGTACCATGCTCAGATTTTATAAGCATACGGTTATTTTATCATGCAGGCCGTCATTGAAAACATTTCATAGACTCATATTCAGGACTGACCCCACTGGAAACACCCTCCTGTATTGACAGTGGAACATCCATACTAATTCTTTCTGAAGGACTTTTCAATTAGTCCTGTATTCATTTTAAACCACGATTATCTTGACCATATTTTCCAATATTCTTACGAAAATATTGCATGAGACAGTCAAAAAGCTTTAACACCCTCAATACCACATTTGCACTTTGATTTGACCTGTTACCCCACCAAGGAAGAAAGTTAGACCAGTCTGGAATGGTTTGTCCTCATAAAAACCTCCTAGCTCTTTCCTATCATCTTATTCTCTTCTAAAAGGACTTCACAAACGAACACTTTCAGAGTGTGCTTGCATTCGGACATGTGCGTGCAAATGGCTTGGGTGTGATGGTGTGCGTTGTCAGTCCCGGTCAGGCAGCACCATGCCACGTGGACCACCAGTGAGGCAGGGACAGCACAGGACCAGAAATGTCTGTTATCCCCAACCAGTCCAAGGCAATCACAACTCACCTTTGCTGCACCAGAAAAACTACAAAGAAAACAGTGTGGTGAAGCTTGTGACTGCCACACTCAATACCCTGTTGTACAGAGCTGCATCCCATGAGTGACAGTACTGCAGCACTGCACTTGTGCCGATACCCTTTCCGTTTAGACACAGGTGTACCTGCAGCATCACAGCCCTGACCTTACTGCAGAAGGGGAGATGCTTTCTTGGCCACTGGTTGTGACTCAGTTTACTTGTTCTGCAGGTATCATGCTGCCTGTGTCAGCTAGTAACATGCAGGATGGGATGGAGTCAGGGCTTTCCTTATTTATTACCCCTTTACAAGCTTTCTTCTCCCATATACCTGATGTGGGTGATGTACTCAATATACTTGCCTGACCCTTGAAGACCTTACAGCCCAGTGAAGGAATCCAGCCTGCAACAGCATAGGCAGAATGTGAAGGAAAACATCTCTCAATATTTCTAGGGTTAACATATTTCGACACTGCATATATCCTCAAAGGCTCTCTGGCTCTCTGTAGGGGAGAATTCAATAGGGCTTCTGCTGAAAAGGCACTGGAATAGCTTTAGAGCAAGAGCCTAAAAAACGTGTCTTCCTTCTAGAAAGAAAAATAAAGGAGAGTTGTAACATATAAACAGAAGAAAAAAGTAAATAAATGGCAATGTCCATTTGCATTGGATGCAAAATTTCAGAATAAAAACCCCCTCCTAGTTTAACTGGAATGGAGTTAGTAAAAGAAGGAAGGTCAGGAGTTAGTCAGAAGCTGTGATCTGTTGCAGCCTGTTGGGAAGAGTGAAGGAGTAATTAAGCTATCAGGCAAATAGGCTGACTAGAACATTAAAAATTTAAATAAGTTATAGTGAAATTAATGCATTAGTGAGATTCCATGCAAAATCCAGCTTTGTGGGAGGGATGACAGAAAATACCCAGCTTCTTGATTAGATGTAAAATGAAATAATCCAGATATTAAACTAAATGAACTTTAAATATAAAACAAAGGAATATTATAAATAAATAAACAAATGTTTTGCACTGAAAATGAGCCCTTCTGAAAACATACACAGTGACATTATAATACATGTGCTATTAAAGGCAGGGTAGAGAATTAGGCAAGGATACATAGAAGGAAATTCCTTCTTTACATTTCACACAGCCATAGAAATGGCCACGAGAAAACCCTCAAGTGGATTCACAGAAAGTAGGCTTGTCAGGGCCTGGGAGGTCATCCAGAGCGTCCGCTGCCCCAGGGCAGGATCTCTAGCAAAACCTGTTCTGAGAGATATTCCTCTGACCTCTTCCCCAAACCCTCCTCTTTGGGATCCCTCGGCAGTCAACTGCTTTGCTTCACCAACTCTAATATTGAAGAGTTTTTTCTAAGGAACAGCCAAAACTTTCCCTTCTGTAATTTTAGCCCATTACTTTCAGTCCCAGTCCCAGCAGCCATGAGGAGTAATTTGGGCTGGATACAGCTGCCAGCCCCATGGTAGCTGTCAGTGCTGTGTCTTCCACAGGCACGTTGACAGGAGGATTTTTGAGCATGGAGAAGGGATAAAACGTTCCATCACAGGGGTACAAAGCTCTCTAGATTGCTGAAAAACACTGCAGATGCTCCTTTTCTGGATCACCTCAGTCCCAAAAGCTGAAGCTAATTTGATGACATGGGAACAAAACTGCCTTTATTCTGGTCAAAATAAGAGAGACTGAAGTACAGGGGTAGTCTGAGCTCTTTTTCATGCGGGATATTATGCCCCAGTGAAATCTCATTTTTCAGTGTCTCATCATTGATCCTTCCTCTTGGTATTTCACCATGGCAACATTTTGGCCCCATTACTGAGCATACAATTAAGATTTCAGATTTCTAATTTCAGACTGCAGATGTACTGATGGATATGAAGCACCCACGCCTGAGATGTAGTACGTGTGCTGCACAGGCAGATCCTCTGCAGCAGAAACGTATGCTTGCTTCCTCGGCAATTACACTGCCATGGTAATATTTTCCTCAAACCATGTTATGAGCCAGAAGAGAAGTGGAAAGCAGTGAGGCAAGGAAGAGGGTGGGGGTGGCAGCAGAAGGGCAACCGGAGCAGAGGGGCAGTTATGGGTAAAAGGGTAGGCTTAAGTCAGAAAGGTAAGCAAGGACGGGAGAGCGGCAGAGGGTCCAGAGAGTGCAGAGCCGAGATGGAGCAAGATAAAAAGAGTGGGATGTGAGATGGAGTCTACAAGGAACACAGCAGGATGGAAAGGAGATGATGAAGGCAAGCTAAGAAAACCCTCCATGCGAGTGATGGAGAAAGAGTGGCGCAGGAGAAGGAGCAAAATTAGGAGATTGGGTAGAGAAGAGGAGAAGATGAGGGAGCAAGAAGTTAGGGTGGAGGGAGACTGTCAGGGAACATAGCAGGAAGGTAAAGAGTGACAGTTTTCTCCTCCCAGATGTAAACAGAAATTAAACGCTACCAACATCCGAATAGCCAGTGTCTGATTAGGCATCTGACTTTTCAACCTGAGATAATTGGAGATGATGGTGGCAGGCTTCCTCAAGTATTACTACACTTATGAAATGTAACACTTTGCAATTTTAAAATCAGCCACACATCTTGAGGGACAAGCGTTATCCTGGGAATTTGCAAGATATGAGGTTGGCAATAAGACTGTTGACAGAGAAAGTATTTCCTCCCTGCTTGAATTCTCCTTTTTCTTAAATAAAAAGGTAATGGAAAAATGTAATAAAATGTACCAAAATGTATGAAACCTAATCACATAGCTACTTATTTGTATTCAGCAACCAAATCCTTCTGAGGGAGTGGTTATTAAGTGCACAGAATCCCCTAATGCTCTTTAAATATCATGTGCAGAAGAAGCAGCAAAGCACAGGGGAAGTGAAACTGCTGTCTCATGTCTCGTTCTTGTTTTACCAAGCCGGTGCCCGGTGCAGATTGCTGTTGTGGTGTTTGAATTGTGCCTGTGGATCCTAAGCAGTGGAAGAGTGCCTTCTTGTTATCCTCGATGTCCATGGCAGAAGACAAGCAGTCACCAGTCAGTTCTAGGGGAAGTCTGGCTTGTCAATAGTGTGGCCACTTTCAGGCTACCCTTTGGCAAGCAGTTTATAAACAATTCAGTCTCACCGTAGTAGGATCAGTGAGGGATAGGGAAGGCTGTAGGCAGGAAAAGGACAATGGGGAAATAAATAAATAAATAAATAAATAAATGGCCAGAAATAATCTCACCCTTTTTTTTTTTTCCATATCAAAACTCGGGTTCCTTAAGTCCAGAAAGGAATGACTTATGGGGTCAGTGATGTCCATGAAAGCCTGACTTCTACCTAGGCAGGTTTCATTCTGAGGTTCCCTCTACACACTTTGCCATGGCTGTCTATTTTAGCATGAACCATTTTGATGCCATTGCATTTCCATGAGACAGCCTAGTCCTTGATCTTTCATGAAGCCATACTTCATACAGAGAGGGACATCAAGGCTCTGCCTCTGCTCTGGGGTTGAGGAGCCAGCAGTGCTTCAGCTGTGACCCAAGCATCTGCACTGTGCTTGGGAGGAGAGGTGACCGGGACACTGCTGTGGGTCTGGCACGGTCACTGCTGCCTTGGCCCCTTTTCCCATGAGCTGGAGCCCAAGAACACCAGTCAAAGTGCTTTGCCTGTGGAGACTCCCAGGGTGGGCAGGAGTCTGAGTCCCATCCTGAGGTGGGCCCCTGCATCCCAAAGGTCTCTGCCCAAAGGTCTCTAAGATGCAAAAGCCTCCACGCAGTGGAACCAAGGGTGGTGAGGGACCCATGGGGCTATGATGGGGTCAGTCCCCACCCTGCAAAGGCTGGCTGTGCATTAAGAAGCAGTGGAGGGTCCTTTGCCAGCTGCCCCTCATGTTTCTGCTTTGTGGGAGGGAAGGAGCGAGGGCGCCAGCAACCCTGGGATAATCCCTAGTGCGGTATGAGGGGGCTGGGGCACGGCTCCTCATGTGTGCTGTGGGTAAGAAGCTGACAGCTGTCTGCTTTGATAAAGCTGAATTTCACAAAGGAGCCATCTTTCTGCAGGTTGCTGCTTTGTATATAAAAGTGTCAACAGCAGCTTAGAATCCTTTGCCTTCCAGACATAAGAAATACCAGAGCTCCTACGTTTATATGGTTTTTTAAAAAACTGTATCTCAATGCATAAAAGAAAGCCACAATCCATGAAAATCGCTGCCCTGAATTTTGTGTCCCCATATCCTATTAAACTTAGAGGCATACGAGAGCTTCTTTGGGGGAGGGCACAGAAAACCTAGACAAACAAGCAAACTCATAGTCTGCCTAGATATGAATTGCATTTTCTTTCTTCTTGATTTTGTGAAAACCTGCTAGTAACTGAGAAGAGGAATAGTTTATCTTCAGCTGCCCTATTTACGTTACAAGTGTGTGACCAAGAAATCAATGCACTTAGCAGAATAGAAAGGTACCACATTGTAACTAGGTCATAAACACACTAGCTCTCTTTTGCCTTGAAGCCCTGCTCTTCTCTTTTCTATTTTGTGTTTCAGTCCAAAAATACACTGCTCTTTCAACAGCTCCATTCCCAAACTTCTCCCTGACGTGAGCTTTTCATTTTCATTTCTGAGCACTGGTGCATTGACTATTACAGGATGCGTATACTGTATGTAAAGTCCATCAGAAAACGCAAGAAATGGAAAGTATCAAGGCCACGTCTTGCAATATTCCCTCTCGTAAATAATCCAAATAAAATGTCATACCCATGATTCATGTTGAATGTTTAATCAAGGGTCAGATGGCCCTTACTCATGTCATATTCCTTATTGATACTTCATTGATAAATGTGATGAGTTTTAAAGGGCTAACACGCATGTTTTAGAATGCAGGCTAAGATAATGTGGATGAGGAGGAAGACAACTTTATCTGCAACAGAGAAAGTAATCTACTAGTTCCCCTTATTTTTCTCTCTCCCAATAAGTTTCTCATCCCCAGTGCAAGACAGTTCAGATCACTGTGACACTGTTCCCACCATGCTCCACCGTGACCATGCCCTGTTGTGTAACTGCCATTCCTAGAGGTAATGCGTGGCCCGATGAAACCTTCCATGGTCAGTGAGACAGGCAAACAAAAATATTCAGTTATTCCACATGTTTTGATTATTCCGGTCATCTCAAGCAAGGATAGTGGTAAACAGCATGATAATTAAATTCCCAGAAGGTAGTAAGTCAAACACTGCTGCAGAGGACTGCCATGGTCTCAAAATGCTGCAGCAGTGAGATCAGAGATTAGATGGTACTTCCAGAATGTAACAAAATGAAATTCACTTTCACAACAGGAATGGTAATGTGTCTGAGCGAAAGTAATCACAAACAAGGGTAGCCTGTGCAAGCGGAGACCGATGTTTTGCAGCAGTAATGACAAAGGAGAATTTAAAGTTAATGGGCAGCTAATCAGAGATGAATTTCTACTGTGAGACTTCAGCAACAAGGCTGCATCTGAACTGACAAATCATTGCTCCTTTGCCCACACAAACTCTTAGCAATTCCAACTTTCCTTGGGCAGGTGGCTTGGATGGCAGGCACAGCGCCTTGGGTAGAGTTACAGGAGATGTCGCAGTTCTTAACAGCAACAGCCTGACCACTGCCAAAGGCAGGGTTAATGGGTGGGCAGGGAGGAGGAAGAGAAGAAAAATGTTATTTCCTAGCAAAAGGTTTGACACCGGGTGAGCAGCCCAGAGGTTGGCAAACGGGTATCTGAAGTGTCAGCAAGCCTGCGGAGAGACATGTTGGTGCTGAGGGAGATGGAGGGGATGGGTGAGGGCAGGGCACAAAAAAGAGGAGAAAAAGGGGAAAGACATGGTGGTTCTGACTGTTAGTCATGATGGCACGTTGTGGTGCTGTGGCTTTTTCTGGTTTATTCCAAAGATGAACTCTCAAGAGTTTTCCTTTACCCAAGTTGCAAACTCCAAAGGGAAAAGCCTTCTTTTGCCAATTTTGATGGAGAATATGTTTCTGTATATAAGTTCCTAGGTATGGAAAGAAGCAGACACAAGTACATGCACACTTTTCCTCATCTGTGCAGTTTGTGATTAAATGCACGAAAGTGTTTTTTCTTATTTTCACAGTGGAGGCCACAAATGAGAGTCCTGCAGTTCAGTGAGGGAAACTGTATTTTATAGTTTCTTGTGAGAAAGATCTAAGGTATTTTGATACACATTACCTTTAAAACCTTCTATGTTTTTAAAGGGGAAAATATTTATTATTGCTGAATTCATTATCCCTGACAGGAATTTTTATGAACTTGCAGAAAACTATTTTTAGTTCTAGTTTATGCCTATAATGGAAAAATTACACTGAAAGAGTTGAAGTAAATTTTGTGGCTAAAAGTAACAGAGAAAGTAAATTCACACCTGATCTAATTCCAACAGTATTGCAATTATAAGATGTTTAAATATAGATGGTTTTGGAAGAACTGCATTGTCTACACTACTGTTCATGTTGTCCTTGCACTGCAGCGTTTTTTATGATACAAATGCTGTTCCTACCTCAAGTGGTAAGCAATTGTCTGTCTGATCACGCAGCCTCTCCTCAGCTGGCAGTCCCTCTGCCAGGTCTACACAACCAGTGGCACAAGGGGGGGAGACAGGTGAAATTCCTGCTTTGTCACCTTTGCCCCTCCCCCAGTTTGAATGTCCATTTATTCATCTACAGCTACTCACTTGCATCTGGGCTGACTGGGACTGGGATTTATACCATGGGGACCATAACACTGTACACTTAAAATCAGAATGAAAAGATAAAGAGGTTTACTTATTTTCTGAAGTTACAACATTGAATTGGATTATGTCCCAAATCTAAGAATTAGAAACCTACTTTAAAAAGTGATAGATAGTCCTGTAGACCAGGGGCCTCCAGGAGTTGTGGCTTCAATGAAACACTGACATTGCAAGAACTGTGTTACACCTTACCAAAAGGACTGTCTGGATGCATCTCGCCTAAGTCTGAGCTTGGGTGTGATCATAGAATGGTTTGGGTTGGAAGGGACCTAAAAGACCATCTAGTTCCAACCCCCCTGACATGGACAGGGACACCCTCCACTAGACCAGGTTGTCCAAAGCCCCATCTAACCTCGCCTTGCTATGTTCATGACATTTTGTTGGCCCATATTTTCCTTTGACTGGGCAAAATGAGACTTTTGGTTAATAAATGATGTTGTGTTGTCTGTCTCACAACCCAAGTGATGAATGGCTTCCAAAGGTGAGTGCTTCTGAGACACAGGCTTACACTCATCATCTGAAAAGGCTTTCAGCCTTCCTTTGTAGTTGCAAACCAAGTAGGTGGAGATGGAGCTGCCAAGGGCAGGTAGAAGGGGAAAGATGGATCTTGAACATATGCAGTCTAGAAGCAATATTTTTTAAAATCAAAACAGACACACAACTTTTAAAACTGGTTAAAATGGAGAAAGGACTTTTTCAAATGATATACGATGTTTTGCCAGCTGCTACAGATGGAAGCTGGAAGGGGAAAGAAAAGAACGCTTGTATAATAGAAAAAAACATATATATTCTACACAAAGAAGGTATCTGAGGAGAGGAAGAATAATAATACTGATAAAAACAAAGCAGAGCTAAGAAGAGTTGCCTGTAAGGATGAAAGATCCCAATCCTAAATGGGTATCCTGGTGTGCCCTGCGTGTAACCTTTGCCTCCCACCAATTTTAAATGAGAACACACTGGATAGAACTATCTCTTTGGGATTTCAGATTGAAAAGCAGCCCTGAGCCAGGGTGATATTATTTGATTTTCAGGTATCACTGCTGAAGAATGAGCAGAAGGCTTGTTAACACCACCTATGTCCCTGTGGTTCTGTTCTCACCCCGTCTGTGTAGGGTGAGCATGTGGTGCAAAGCTGCAGCCCAGGATCCCTCTACATAAATTTCTTTGAACTTTCAGGGAAGGTAGAAAGCGGACCTGAGTTTGGCTGACATATTAGTCTGCAGATTCTTAAGGAAAAGCTGTTTATGAGAATGTACTCGGTGGATGTGCACACGTGCACACGCCCATGTGTACCTTCCTCGCCCTCCACTGGTTGGCTTTGTACAAATCTGACACTGCAAAGAGGCCAAACTCCCATAACTTGTCAATGAGTACAGTAACAGAGAGGAGGAAGGAAAGGTTGCAGTCCCTCACATACTCATGTCGCAAGCCCTTATCTACCAAACAATAAGCAGAGGAAGAAAATTGTAGCAGCACTGCGATAGAAGATGGAGCCCATGGAGACTCTGGACCATGTTGGACACTAGAGCAGCCACTCCAGGATACAGTTCCATCAGAAATATTTCTGTGTTCCATCTCATGCAGATCAACCTGTTTTCCTCTACAGAAGAGTAAGGGACCAGAACATGCTTTGACTGTGTTGCATGGCAGCAGCTTGGTAGGGCCAAGTTGTTCCTGGGACACTGTTGTGGCACAACAACCTTCCACTAAAGGACCAGTAAGGGACCACTGTAGCAGCACAGCCATAATTGTGCACTGGCCAAATATGTTGAGTTTTATGTTCTCCACAGGTTTCACTCATGCCATCTATCCTCTTTAAATAATTGATACCAGTTTACTAGAATTACAGCTTGTTCCCACATGATTTTTCCTCGTTTTTGGACATACCCTTTCACCCATGTTTTCAGGTGCCTTCATTTTAATTCTTCCAAATTCAGAAAAAATTAGAGCTAGGGTTTCCATAGCAACTTTGACTCTAATCCTTATTTGCATTACAATAAAATTATTCATTTGATGTTCATGAGGTCCTACTATCTAATGTCAGCATGAAGATCCTATTGGTCTGTTGAAGTCCAAGTCCCTGTCCAGATTGCTGGAGACAGTTAGGGATATGACACATATATATCTCTTGTTATTGTTTTTCCAAGGGACAGAAATTACTGGATGAGTCAGGAATGAGATTGGTTCAGTGTTCAAATAATTATAGCTAAAAGGTATATTTTGTACAGTTAGTGATCCTTTTTAATCACTGAGGAGGAAAAGAAAGTTATTTAGAACCAAAATTGCTGAGGAAGTCTCTGGAATGAAAACAGATACTTCTATCAGATAATTGGTTTTGTTGGTATATTAGGGTCCTTGGAATTTTATTGGAGCTAGTAACTGCCTAATTCAGTCTCATATAACAGTCTCGTATAAGTCTCATACAACAATCATTTATTATAGGTCTCATATAACAGCCATATATATAGGTACTCATAAATTCAGTCTCATATAGCAGTCAGCATGTGCCAGTTTGGGGGTCTGAGATTAAAAACTCTTTTTTTTTTTTTTTTCTCCAAGCATGCAGTCTTCTCATTTAGCTGCACATCCAGACAACATATCCATAATTGTCTCCATTATGAAAGTATAGACTGGCTGAGCTGAAATATGTGTGTATTTGGAGATAAACCTCTAAGCCTATAGTCAGACACTTCAGAAGAGATCTCCTTTCCAAAACACTTGCTGCATTTTAGTAGCCAAGTTGATGCTATTATTTGCTTCATTTGAGCTGATAGGTATTTAGTGCTTTAGAAAATTAAAACATTTATTTGAGTGCCTAGCAGGGAATAAATGACATGATTTTAGACAACCACTTTTAGAATCTTGTATGTTGATTTGAATCTTGTTCTGAATATTGAAGGGGATATTAAAATAAACTTGTATTCTGTGAAGAACATGACTTTTTAATGAGGACTTTAAATTCAGGAACTACCTATGTCTTTCTAAAACCAAAAATATTTACATTTTTATGACAAAAACCCCCTACCTTACTATATATTCTACAGGCACATGAACTCTTATGCCTTGGGGAGCATTTTTGGCTGTTGAGATGAAATGGGATCATAGCAAAGTGCAGTTGCCTAAAAATCATGTAGCCGTTTCTTGCAATGACTTTCTTACTGGTTGGCTGGTGCGTGTGTCTAGAAAGGAGCAGTCACCAAGGGGTCCCACAAGGGCAAACTGTTTTGCTTGACAGTGGGGGGTTGTATTCCTGACACTCACCTACTGTCTCAGTCTGGTGAAATGCTATGGCAGCCTGTGTGTTCATTTTGCCAGAAAGGCAGGCAGGCTAGACTGGCTATCAATCCCACAGCACTAAATCCCTGGCCATAGTATCAATTCCAGTTCCAAGGGTGGATTTTAACCTGTTCAGTGTTCACCTATTTTAGCAGGTTATCATGAAAATGGTGGTTGCTAAATACACCGCAAACAAAGCAGATGGTGCTGGAGGGTGTTTGAAAGGTGGGATGCTCATCTTTACAGTCATTTTAGTGCTCTAAAGTGTTCAGAGACGTTACCACATGACACTTTCTAGAAAATCTAGAAATCTATAGTTTTGTCAGCCTCAGTGGTTGGTAGTGAATCATGGCTGCTGAGGAAGTATGAGGAGTAGATGGTTGGTTTCATTCTTGCCATTTTGGTTGACTGCCACAGATGCTCCCCTCTGAACCCAGCCATGAGGCCTCTCACAAGTTTGTTGGCTTTCTACATTCCTTGGGCTCATCCATTTGATGTAAAAATAACAATAAATCTTCCTCCCCCAGCTAAATTCAGAAAATAGCCTTATGCAGGAATGTTGCCATGCAGTAAGTGACTGTGGAATTGCTAGTGCTACTGCAGAAAGACTGCCAGCAGTGGATCTAATAGCACATCCCAGCAGGCTAAAGAGCCTAAAGAGCCAGCTACAAATTGACAGGACAGTATTCAGGTGGTGAGCAAGCAATATTGTTTTGGGGCTAGTCATGATGGTTGTAATTTATATCATGTCTGTACAACTGCTATCAACTTTCTAGACAGAGCTGAAAATAAAACCCTCACAGGGAAAGGTACTGCTGAGCACAGTAAAAGGGAGAGGAGTGGGCTCTGGGGAAGGAAGAGAAGTCAAATGATACAGCATTTTAATTAAGTTTTCCTACACTGTTATGTAAGTACTAAACAGAATAACAATGTACCTTATTTTTGCAATATTTATCACTTTACTTTCTGGTACCAGATCATGGTGGGTTGATCTTAGCTGGCTGCCAGCCCCCCACCCGACTGCTCACTCACTCCCACTCCCACTCCTTAATAGGACAGGGCAGGGGGAAATATTATGCAAAA
The DNA here is from genome assembly GCA_027574665.1 of Rhynochetos jubatus. Lineage (NCBI taxonomy): Eukaryota > Metazoa > Chordata > Aves > Eurypygiformes > Rhynochetidae > Rhynochetos > Rhynochetos jubatus. Next base: position 52,474,331 of record CM050649.1, on the reverse strand, counting down.
GCTCATGAGTCAAGATAAAGGCAGGGAGATCAGTTACCGGTGTGTTGTGGAGCCTGCGGGAACTGGCAGCCACCGGCACGGGGCACCCCCTAACCTCCTCCCACAGAGGCCACCACTGCACCCCCTTGCTGCCAGAACCTTGTCACCATCACCCAACACACAGGGTCATTAACCTATTCCGTTTTAAGGAATAGTTTTTGGCTTTGTTTGCATAAGACTCTCTTACTTGCCAATACCTCTCCTTTTCACGTGGAATTAAAAATCCCACTCACCCTCCCCACCAATGTGTCACATCTTTAAGTAATTCTGCCAGCTGCATTTTTCTGGAGGTCTGGACTGGTGCACATTTTTCTTTTAATATTTATGCCATGTCATACTCTGGTTTAATAACAAGTGTTTACATGCCAGTGCTAAAACCAAGGAAATTATCAGAAGTGTGGCCAGATAAAAGCTGATTTCTCTGCATCTAACCAGGTTCTAATATTGCATGATGTCTTCAGTCTGGAACTCCGGGACTTTATCTTGGTCAAACCAAGTGTGTTGTACAAGCTGACACAGGACAGATGAAATCGTAATGCATACATGTCTGCAAAGATCATAGAGGGGATCAGGAAAGTGATTCTATAGACTTCTTCATCTTCTCTGCTATAGCAGATGATCTTTCAGGGTCTTCACTGTTTAGGCAAATGGCTTTCATCCCATCAGCCGTATGGCCCCCATTTTCTGCTCCTGCTCATTTGGATCAGTACACTTCTACAGTAGAAGTAAAAGGCAGATTTACACCAGTTACGAAGACCTTGGACAAGTTCTTCACAGATCAGCAACCAAAAGCCTATAAAACTATAAACCCCAAGTGTATCCCAAAGCATGTCTTGGCTACCCAACAGAAGTTTTACTCCACCAACACAGTGTATTGGTCAGAGTAATAAATCTGTGTTAACAGGAAACTTTTTCATAGCAGAGTTGTCAGCACTGTGACTTCAGTTGCCTGTAATGACAGAACTATATGGTGTCTGACCAACCCTATTTTAATTCCATTTGAAAAGTTATTATACTCTGGCCTTTTTTTACTGTTTTTTCTCATAACAATTACAGCTTGACTAGTAGTATAAATTATCACTTGCTCAAAGCTTCCAGTTACAGATTAAGTACTCTCCAAGTCTGCTTTGCCTAGAACACTTCTACCTTAATAGAAGTTTTTCTTTTCTTGTTACATGGTTGTTGTATGTGTCTACGTGTCATACAAATAATCACCTAGAAAACTTTAGAAGCCTGTAAAGTATCTCATTTTTTTCTCCCCAAAATAAACAACTGTTGGAGTCAAAGCTGGTTTCAGACTGCTCCTTTCCCACTTACACGTATTTAATATGGTCCAGCGAGACTCCCATGGGGTGTCTCAGTATTACCTTTCTTTGTATTGTCACTTCAATTAGCAGACATTTAAAGTCAAATACCTTTTTTCCTAATACATGTGAAGTTTCAGAAGCAGTACATAGCATTTTCTGTCACTATTGGTGCTACTTTGGGTGCAGTTCCCATAGGAGTCTGCTAGCCCAAGAAGGATAACTCTTTTTTAAAGCTAGGGTGCACAGCACTTTCACTATCAGGGCTGCAGCCTTCAGGAGGGGGTTGCCACTGAGGTGCCAAGACTTACAACTTTCCAGCTTCTAGCTTATAGCTTTCTTGGACAACTAGGTTTCTGCAACTGCTCCCAAGCCTTTCACACGTTACCCTACGTTTTTAATGAATTTCAGTGTTGCTTCCACAACAGCTCAGAGTTAATCTATCTTGAAATGGGAGCAAGTGCATGATTAATCTTTTCAATGATTTCGCTGCAATATAATGAAAACTGCTCATTAGTCCAATATTTGCAGATGAGAAAACACTTCACACAAGCAAATGCTTTTGGCTTAAACGTTACACAGACAACAGTTTATGTGAGATTATAATGTGCCTTTGCTTCCTTTGCAGAAGATAAACAGGCAAAAAAAACCCTTTAACAAACACTGGAGTGTTCTGACTTCATTAATATATCCTCAAGTGCATTTTTAAAGGGTTTAACCAACAGAAGTTTCTGTAACTTTTCTCCTGTGCTTTCATATTGGACACTGTGCGTTACTCGAACAGTAAGTAATTACATTCTACAGCACCCAAACTAAATACACAAAGTTTGAAGTATGAGATCTGGGAATAGTTAATCCATTCTCCTTCGCTTGTATCCACACTCTTCTTGTGCCTTTAAAAACATACTGCCCAAGGGACTAAGAATAAAATAAGTCACCTACTCACAGACACTGCACTCAGAAAAACCTTTCAGTATCTGGGAATTTCATTTTTTCAGTGCTTTTAATGATTTACCTTATTGCAACAGCATGTACTACCTCATAAATAAGACGTTGAAACAAAGTGCTTCTTTTAAACCTCTTTTTTTTTTCCCCTGTCCCCTCATATTAGTTGACAGTGATTGATAGATAACCTTTCCACAGCAGGGTTGGGGACTACTGATATCCCCGATGCCCGCTGTTAGGATATTTCTTGTGTCACTGGCTGACAGCGGCACAGTCTTGGGCAGGAGACAAACAAACAAGACCACAGTGCTCTAAGCTGCCCTCCAAAAGCCTGATTGTCCTCCTCCACACACTCCATTGCTTCTTCCCCAGGTGACTATCTGTCTTCTTCCATCCTGGCTATCTCAGTGCAACAGGGAGTTTAGTTTTCCATTTATTGGAGCTCTCAAAGCCTCTTGGGAGCTTTAACTAAAATTTTCCAAGGCATCACAGATTTAGACTTCACTAAGTTTCTCCTTTCCAGTCTGAAGTTGGGGGTTGCTTTCTGACCTCCAAAGACATTCAGGTATTGACATGTCTACATCCCACAAGAAAATGACACAGAGACATCAGTGTGAGCGTAATACTTTTCCATACTTTTAGGCATTCTGTTTCAGTGTAAATCCTATTTTAAAACGTTTTAATGGTCACTGGATACTCATATGTACCTTGTGACAGAGGTAGTCTTTTATGCCACATTTCTTTCACACCTCGATGAACTGTTAATTTTTCCTTGCAGTTCAGAGGACAGAGTTCACAAGATCATCTGGCTAAGTGTTTCTGAGACAAGGTACATGTCATGGGGTTATGGACCGTCTCTGCTAATGAACGGCAGAGTGGCTTCTGGGTTTCCCTTCAAGTGTTCAAATTACGTATCTTTGGCTGAAATGGGAATCAGAAGATTTCTTCCACTGAGGGAGAGAGTACAGCGTGTTTTAGTTTTCACATTGTAATGCACATTTATACAGCTTCACAGGCACAGGAGTGACAGGAATAACCAAAGCGAGCAAGGCTGCTTTTTAACATAAAGTGCAAACCCCCTTATTGACTGCTCCTTAAATATATGCCTTTTAGGGCTTTTGAAGGAAATAAGTTTGACCACAGGTGAGACTTTTCCAAGTTCTCTTTAAACAAATTAAAATTCCTTTAAGTCCAGTGCTAAGGCTAGTGGGAAAGCAGTAAATATCACTAGCAGAATAGTCAGGCTTCATTCAATTTTATTGTGACTCAACCCACTTTTTTGCATAATGGAAAGGTATAAGGTAGTTACAGTAGTACATAAATGTTTAATGGTGCTGTGGTCTACAATTTAAAGCTTGACCTATTCTTGGTTTTCATTTGGGAGTTGCAACACACTGGTGAAAATGGCAACATAAAATCTCCTAACAAGCTAATTTTCACAGTGTGTTAAAATGCTTACACAAGTGAAAAGCTTATTGATTCTCATGCCTGCCCCTTCCACAGCAACTGCTGCTGTTTAAGGTTTTGATAAATTGCAAAGCTTTTCCTTTGATTTCCTTAATGGTCTCCAGAAAAGGTGGAGCAATAAAACAATTTATCAGCTGTATCTGTGAGAGAAAAGGAACCATAGACAGTCTGTCATGTTGAAAGTGGTGAGGAAAATAAGTGCTTAAACTTGGATGATAAACTTATTTATACTTAGACCCATCATTTATTCTTGTATTTGCAAGTCATCTGCCACCCTGGAGTTATATTGTGATTTGCCTTTAGGCTGGTATTTTTCAGCCTGTTCTGTTTCAAGAGTTTCCTTTCTAGCAGAAACCCTTGTCATTTGATGGGACAGGAGAAGGGTGCCAATATACTCATTGATAAAACTGGAAATATGCTGGCAAATAACAGCCAACTTTTAGGAATATCTGTATGTTTGTTGGTTTGGGGTTTTCCTTGCTATATGGACTATCACCATCCCCTCGATCAGAGGTGGGAAAACACTGCTCTAGGGACTCCAAGTTGCATATTTTTTATAGAAATTGGAATGGTGACAAACTAAAAGAGGAAATGATGGAAAAAAAAGGGATATAAATAGTTTTACTGCTGCATTTCTGTTCCCTTTCTGGTTGCAGTCAAGTATCGGTTGGGATAGGGTGGTTCATGATCAAAGCTGTACCTGGGCTGGAAGAAATTGGTAACCTAGGAGTTGTGAAATATTGTAAAAGAGTACTATGTTCCAGAGTAAAAGCATGTTGTTACAATTAATGTCCATCTTGAAACTTATATTTTATCGTAAATTCTGATTTTCAGATACAGGGAAAGATCATTGCACTTGGCTTTGTTCATAAGCTCTGCTTTCCTACTACAGGGACTAGGAGCACCATTTATTTTTAATAAAAGATAATCTTTCTGAGAAAACATCAAAACATGGTATACTGCCTATAGGTATTTTGCAGACATCTCAAACTTTCTCGTTCCATTTTAACATACAGAGTAAGTCTAAAAATTTACCAATTTCATATACAAATGGAAGAGTTAAGAGCCTGAATCCAGCACTGTCCAAGTCTGTTAATTCCTTTAATTCCTTTTAGACTTGTGTAGAAATATTTCTGCTAGTATGGATTTTTTTTTTTTCTTTCCTTGTGATCAGTCTTCAAAGTTAGACCAAGCTGTATCAATATATTCCACAAGGCTTATTTTCTCAGGTTACAGAACCTGTTTTTTTCTTAGTAAATAATAAAATTCACAAGGCAGATGTCCCTGCAACAGCACAAAGACCAAATTTTTTTTGCAGTGTGTCTTCATCCAAACCCATTTCAGGAAAAAATCAAATAAGTGGAAGGCTTGTGGCTGATAAAACAGACTCTTAGTTTTGTTTGCAAGTAGCTAAACAGGATGGAAGCGATCTTGTTTATCCTTTCCACCAATCGCTTATTAACAGTGGAAGCCAGTATCTTTATGTACCTGTGTCAGCTGATATGATACAGGGGGCTGGCAGGGCTCTGACAAGAAAATGTTAATTGCTTTGGAGGAACCTAGGACGAGAAGGTTATATCTACACAGAGGCATAGGAGGCAGCAGCCTGGGTAGTACAGCTGCTGCCCGGGGCGGCTGGTACTTCCACAGACACTGAAATGATATTGAAGCTTGGCTGGACAGGGATGTGATGAACCGGGACAACCCCAGTAGGGAAAGGGAAGGAAATGGAGGGGTTAGACAGTTCCTCCTCTTAATTTCTGTTCTTCTGGTCTTGTCCAAGCAAAGTGAGTGCCAAGGAACACTATGCAAAATAAAATTATGAAAATATTCCTTTTCAAAGTATGAGTATTGTATGACTTACTGACTATCATCTGCTTTGGAAATTTTGATGGACTTTTTCCACCAACCTTTACACTTTTTGAAGAACAAGAGAAGAGGGGAAATCACAAAGGTGGAAACATTCTATGTATGTCTCTTAAGAACATACTTCTTACTATAACCAGTTTCTGTCATGAACTACCTAGCAGATCACAAAAGTGTCATGCAAAAACCTTTCACCATCTATTAATTTAATTCAAATTAAATTTGCAAAGGAGGTTTTTAAATTCTGGAGGCCATGGTCTCACCCAGAAAAATTTGCTGTACATATTTCTTTTCAAGAGCAAATATAGTACTGTGACCAAAACTACAGTCTTCCTGCACTGAAGAGTTAGCATTCCCCAGGAATTAAATTGAAAGTGAAAAGGCATTTCAGGCAAAAGGAAGCAAGAGAATAAATATCTTAATAGGTTTTCTCTTGCTTGCCTTTTTATGAACAGAGACAATAACATGACTAAGAAACTCAGAAATTGCCATTTACTATTAAAGACAGAAAGCAAAGAAATATTATATAGATGGTTTATTGAAAAACTCATTGTTGATACCATTTAGTGAATTGATGAAACTAAGGAGTATACAGTGAGTATATCAAAATCAATCCCTTTTTTTTTTTTTTTAAATTCCCAATCCAAATAATTTCCACAAAGTATGAGGTTTATTAAAAGAGGTTTTAAATTACAGGGTAGCTTTTACTTTTCCCTAAGCACCTCTTTAACCCAGATACAAAAAACAAATACCCATCTTCTACATTCCCCATTCTGGACTAGTGGTTACACTTGTTCATCAGGGCCCAGCTCTGCACAGTCTTGTCTCTGTTTCTGCAAGAGGACTGTCATTGGCTGAGAAGAAATTTTCAGTAGGGTGAACCCTCCACTCGTCTGTTGAGACTGCATGAGGCTGTCCTGCTGCAGGAGAAAAAGCTGGTATATCTGCCAAGTAGAAAATGCAAGGCCTTTGTGTGCCAGGTTGAAGTAAGTAGTTGGGATTATTGTACCTCCCTTAATATGCAATATCAGTTTATTTCTATCATCTTCTTCAAGTATTTTTATTTCAACGGAGACATGTGAAATGAAGGATATGATGGAGATCCTAAATGATTCATATGGAACAACACAATTCAGGGCTTTTGGATTGCATTTGCATTTTATGAAATTCTTAAAAAAATAGCTGGTAATAATTAGTCAGATGTAGGAATAATTGCAGGGAGGTATTTGGTACTTGATACTTTCAGGGAGAAGAAAGAAAGGACAGAAGAACAATAGGAAAGGTGCATAAGAGTATTTCTGTTTTCAAAATCAGACGTCTTTTTGGTGATTCAAGGTGGATACACAGAAACTAGTAATTTAAAAACATGTTCATTTTCTGAAAATCAAAGCTACAAAAATTTCACCCTATATACATACATGTGCCTTTTAAGAACACAGAAAAGTCCTGCCCTCTCTGAACTCTGTGGCATTAGTCCATCTTTCATCTCTGAAACCAGGATTTTGCTCATGAAGCTATTCACATTTTACACTGAAGACCATTTTGATAACAACTAGCTGTTTCTGTTTACTGAATGTTTCCTGGAAGGGAGCAGTAATTTACTTTTATTTTGTTTGTGTGCTTGACTTGACAATGGTTTTGTGTGTGTGTGTGTGTGATATAGTTGATTGCACTGCTCTTTTGTTCAGGGGAAGGGGTGACTTTGGTTCAGGGAAGAGAGGACTATTAGGTGGGACTGGTAAGGAAAGGGATTTTGCCTGTTTTGAAGGTTAAAAAGTGAGGAAAAAGAGGAACACAATTCATCACCACTTACTGTGATGATGGAGGGCCCGGGTCTCATGTTTTGCCTTGAGGAATTCAGTGGAGGATACCTCAGTGAATTGCGGTTACTTCTAAAAGTATACGGACCACTTATTTTACGTGGAAAACTGAGCTGTTCTACAACAGGTAGGTGATACTGGGTCTGGATACCTTATGTGCAATTTAAATGATTTGTCAAAAGCCTTGTGACAGACATGATTGTCATGAGTGTCATTTTAACCCTTCTGGTCCTTCTGGTTCAAGGGAAGTCCTTTACTTTTTCTTGCTTCGGTTAACGTGACCTCATTCCTTGTTCTTTATCCCTTTTCCTTGGAAAAAATATAGTTTTATCTGACACTGAACCTTTTGTCTGTAACTTTTTCCCTGAAGGAATCAGTAATGGCTCTACATTGCTCTTCACACAGCTAGGATTTTGCATGCACACGCCATGTGTGACAAACTTATGGGAATGTGATATGACAACAATTAAATTTTAATCTGATCCCTGAACTAATACAGCCTGGACTAATACAATAGCTGTTGCTTTTTTTTTTCACCCCCAAATTATGATAATCTGTAAAAGGCGTTACTAGAAAAGAGAAGCTTTAAAACACTCCATAAAATCCAGGGTTCTACTTCTCTAGCTCCACAAATTCAGCTCCCTGTCTTTGAGAAAACTCATGCACCAATAACTCAGCTTTGCTCTTTTTATGTGTCTCTGGTCACACACAAGCAGTCTGACCTGGTCAGGATGATCAATCTTGGAGTATAATGAAAAAATCTAATATGGTAGTGGCCACAGCTCATGAACAGCCCCGAAGCTCAGAGTAGTTTACAAGCCTTCTTCATCACCTAATTCAGCAGAAGTTACTGAAAGTCAGAGTCTGGGAGCAGGTGATGAAATTTAATAATGAAATTGTCTAAAGATAATTTCTGTTTGTGGACTGCAGATTGTTTCTTCACCTTCACTCATAAGATCTCTCAGTAGATTGGATAAAGGTGAAAAATTAATCTTTGGCACTTTGGATCCATGAAGAAATCCATCCATGAGATACCTACTAGTGCACAGTTTATTTCTCAGTGATTTAGCAAATGTGGAGGTAATATGTACACTTAACCACCTTTAAAAAACCACAATTCATCTGTTTAGTTTCTGGTTTTACAGCAGTTGCACTAGTCAAAGGTATTTTCCATTTTCATGATACTTCCTCTAACAGGATTACATTTGAAAAAATAATAATAATACTCTACTTATCTTTAAAATTGTTAAGCAACATCTCTCCTAACAGGTATTATCTGGTTGCTTTCTTGAAACCCAGCAGTGAAAAAGAAATCTGCCTGGGGGCATGAGTCCCAAGCCTGTGAAGCCTGTGAAGCCCTTGGACTCAAGTAGTGGTCCCTAGGGCAAGTCGTTTTCTTCTGTTAAAACAACACCCCAGCCAAGCTCGTTTGCTCTTCAACAGCTTTGCTATCTTTCAGATGGATTCGGTAGCTGTCTGAACATAGTGGCAAGGTCTTTTTTGGACATATGGGAGTTGGACTTCATGTTTGTTCAGGACTTACTGAAAAAACATTGTTTCTACATAAAAAGCTCACTTGTAGAAGGACTTGAAAACAGTCTTGTACTTACCCTGGGTACAGGGTCCAGTTGTCTGTCTAGAAAAACACACCTAAGGATTATCTGTCAAGGTCTTGTACAAAACACAGGCTGTTAAATTTTTAGTCAAAGGTTTTCCTACTGACTGAGGCTGATATCTGCTATAATGGGGAAAGGTATGAGAATGAGAAATAGAGAGTGAACCAGATTCTTGCAATCAGTGTCTTCAGGATTTCAGTACTAGAGGATGCATTTGAGCCACTGGTCTTAATATTCAGCAGTGTATATTCTCTATTCTGGCCCCTCCATGATCCTGTGAGAATGAGTTCCTGCAGTTTAATTAGGCACTTTAGGGAGTGTGTGCATGGGGAAAATATTTTTATGTGTTTTAAAGCTGTGCCAGACGATTTCTGGTTTTGTTCTGTGAGAAATATTTCATAAACATTTGCTTTTTCATCTTCAAGTCATTCACAGAGATATATACACACAGCTATTACAGCCTCCTCCTCCACATACGGTCCCCTCTTTCAGCTGAAAGAGTCATTTTGGGGTTTTGGAGGGGGGGGGGGGGGGGGGGGGGGGGCGTGGTGTTTGGCCTGTCATCATGTCTGACTGCTTTAGGAAAATCTTTCACTCTAGTGAATCATGCCCGGGTAAGGAGTGTTATCCACCCCTTGTAAAATGGGAACACCACTTCTACTATACCTGGTTATAGCTGTGAGGATGTAAATTACACATGGCTTTGAAGATGCCGGTGGCACTGGAGGCAGACAGAGACATAATTTCTACCTTTTTCCCCTCAATTCCTTTTTCCTTACTGTTCTATTTTGGTTTTGACTCCCACTGACTCCCAAGCTGATGTTTTCATAGAGCTGACCACAGTAATCCCTCTCCCCTCTGCCTCTGGAGTTCTAATTGCTCATTTAGAGTTTATAACTATGCAAATGAAGTTATTTTTCTCAGGTACATCACATTTATCAATATAGTATTTTACTAACCATTTTATTCATCACCAATGAAGTCCTGCTTTGGTTCTTCACAACTAGCTTTAACTTTTTTTGTCCTGCTGTGTTAATATTGACTAAGAGTTAATTTTCTTCACAGTAGCTCATTTGGGGCTGTGCTTTGTATTTGTGCTGAGAATAGTGTTGCTAACACAGGGATGTTTTCGTTACTGCTGAGCAGCGCTCACAGAGTCAAGGCCTTTTCTGTCCCTCACACCACTCTACCAGCGAGAAGGCTGGGAGTGCACAAGAAGTTGGGAGGGGACACAGATGGGACAGCTGAGCCCACCTGACCATATGATGTCACGCACAGCAATAAACTAGGGAGAAAGTTGGTGTGGGGGCTACTGCTTGGGGCCTGGCTGAGCATCAGGTGGCTGGTGGTGACCAGTTGTTTTAATTTGTATCACTTGTTTTTTCTGGGTTTTATTTCTCTCTATTATTTTCATTTTCATTACAATTTGCTGTTGTTTTGTTATTATTTTATTTCCATTATTAAACTATTCTTATCTCAACCCATGAGTTTTCTCACTTTTACCCTTCCAATTCTCTTCACCCCATCCTGGGGAGGAAGTGAGCGTGTGGCTGTGTGGTGCTTAGGTACCAGTTGGGATTAAACCATGCCACCTGCCTAATTTTATAACATCAGCAAACATTTGTCAATTCCCTGGTTGCCCATGCTTTCAGATCTCTCAGGATGATATTGCAAAATGCTGATCTTACCACATATCACTACAGCATCACACCAGTGACCTTGACCACTGTAAGCCTGACCACTAGTCCTATCCTTCTTTCTCTAGCTTCTAATCAGTCATTAATCAATGTCAAATTAGCTTCTTAAGAAACTTTGATGAGAAACCTTGACAAAAGTTCTTTAAAAATACAAGGATGTAACTTGACAAGATTATACCTCTCTCACAGTCACTGATTTCTCTCAAGAAATTTGGCAGATTTGTGCAGCATGACTGTCACACCGGTCCTCAAAAAGGGCAAGAAGGAACACCCGGGAAACTACAGACCAGTCAGCCTCACCTTCATCCCTGGAAACGTGAGGGAACAGCTCATCCTGGATGTCATCCTTAAGCATGTAAAGGAAGAGAAGGTTATCAGGGGTAGTCAACACGAATTCACCAAGTTTAACCAATCATAGCCTTCTATGATAGCATGACTTGCTGAGTGGATGAGGGATGAGCAGTGGGTGTTGTCTACCTCAAACTCAGCAAGGCTTTTGATCTTTTGTTCCCTGTCTTGATCCTGTGCTTCATTGTACTGTGGCTGAAGAGGGACCTTTTTTTCTTTCTTTTTTTTTTTTTTTTTTTTGTGCAGGCATGGATTTCATGTGTGACTTGCTTCTAGTTCCTGTTGTTTCCACTAATTTCAAAAACACAAGCTTAACTGCTTCATACTTTTGTCCTTCCCACTACCAGGATCATTGACGTTTCACTCATTTATCATAATAACTAATATGTGAGTGATAAAGGGGTACATGAAGGTGACATGAAAGTTTTATATGAATAAGTTTAGGGCAGCATGTTACCAAAAGTAGAAAGCTGCAAATAGACCTTGTCAAATGAATGCTTGTAAAACCCCTACTACCATGATATTATATATTCAGGATAGGTCAAAGTTCACAGTAAAGCAGAAAATATTGTGCAAATTTAGGATATTTTACTGATATTTCTCATTTGTTGTCTGGCTTGCTTACGGTGAGTTCAAATGTACAAAGTACAAGAAGGAGAGAACAAACAACTATTAGAATTATCTTCTATAAAACAACAGAAATTTGTTTTCCAAAGTCTTAAGTGATCTGGGACTTGGAAAACCTAGAAGCAAGGTATTGCATATTTCATTAGAAATACAGGAACCTTCCTTTATTGCTCCTACCTCTGTGCTAACCAGAAGAGTAAATGTTATGACAATTTCAGATGGCAACTGAAAGAGGACAGAATACTTTCTGTCCTAAAAGCAAGACTGTGAACATTTAAAAATTGTTGAAGGTCTTTTCCATAAAAGGCATTTCCTGTACTTTGTTTAGCTATGTCTTCTGACTTCATATATTTTAAACTGAAATGGTTGTCAGCTTTTTATTTTCTAGTTTCTTCAGGTTTTTCACAGTTTTTAATCTGTGCTTTTGCTACAAGGAAAGAAGAACAGCTTTCATTGAGTTTTGTTTGTTCTGATTTTCAGAACAACAGAAAGAAAATCAAATATCCATAATATTTTATGAGAAAGAAATAATTAAGGAAAATGATAGCTCTCTACATAAATACATGTCTATATACATACACACAGGTGCACCAGATTCAGTGCAAATTAAAAACTAAAACAAGTAATTTTTGTTTTGTTTCCCCTTCAGGTATGGAATTGGAAAGTTTGTACCAAATCATTCTCAGGTCAGCTCTTTGCAGGGGTGGCTGCTCAAGAGCCCTTGGGGGCAAGGGCTATTGCCCCATTCCCACCCCTCCACCCTCCCCCCACTTCCTCCGGGTCAAGACAGCCTGAGCAGGCAGACAGAGCTGAGACAGAAGCACAGACAACCAAGGGACACATCCAGGAAGAGAAGTCTCTTGAGTGCAAACCTGCCATGCACCTGTGAGATCAGGTTCTTGCCCTCCAGAACTCAGCCTACCCTGGAAAACTGCTATAACAGAGTCCTGACTGTGCTACATTTAAGAAGTTTCTGGCACCCTTTTTTGGCTTGACTAATAAACCAGTTGTTTCGCATGCATAACTTCAGTAATTTAGCACATATCTATTTATGTTGCTAGTTCTGCATGTCCTCACCTCTGCAGCAACTGCTTTTGCTGCCCATAGATGGTCAAAAGCACCGTCACACTTGCTTCTGCTTCAGAAACTAAAGTGGGTTGATTTTTGGTATGGACTTGAGAGATTTGAGTTTCCAACACAGCAGATATTTCATATACTAAAACAAGAAAACACCATAGAGGTGACTGACAGAAAGTCTAGCTGACAAAATATGAGAGAGACGGTAGGGAAAAATCCCAAATGTACCCACAAACAGGAGTAGACAGATCCTACGTTTCATCAGGGAATTTTATTAAAGAACAGATTTAGAACCCCCATGGAGGCAATGGAAAGACTCCTATAGATTTCTGTGGGGTTTTGGCCAGGTTTTAAACCCTTAAATTCCTAGTATCCTGTCAGCACCCCTGTCACTTCAAAATGTACGAAAAAATCTATCTTCATAAGAGTGGAAAATACTTCAAAAGAAGTATGTGCAGAGCCCCATAGGAAAAAGTGCTTTATAAATGTGAATGTTCAATTTGATTTACTCCTCTCTTTGATATTAGAAATATACTGTAGCTGAAAACAGCCATTAGCATACTCAAATATGGAAAAACCACCATTAATTGTCTACTTGTCCTTGGGCTGATAGTATATATCTCATCAAGGATTTCTGCTAGTCATACAGGTAGGGATTCGCTATCCTCTTTGTGCATAAAATGGAGAATAAATAGCCATTGATTGGTTTGCTTTTCTTTCTCCTAAAGAAAGGGAGCTTAATTTAGAAGGTCAAGCATCCACTAGCTGTAATATAGAGATAAATTTCAGAGGTCAGCCTCCTCTATTTCAGAGACTTTATTAGATATGGAAGATCTCCTCATTCATTTGCATTGTTTGGACATGTTCTCATGGCTTTTAATAAAGGCCATGGCATTCCTCTCTAGCTGTGCAGGGGAAGGTGTAAGGCACATAGCAGGTTACACACGAAACAGAATGTTTGGAGATGGAAAGTATGACTGAAGAGATTCCTACCATCACATAAACAAAAACTAAAACTTACCAGAAATCAGTAAAACAAGGAAAATTCTTTTGAATGAAGGTATCACAGAAAGCTCTTGAAGAAGACATCTGTCTTTTTTGAAAGGTTATCCTGGAAGGAGAGATTAAAGGCTTGTGTGGATTTAACACAGTGAAACAAATGATGGGAGGGTATATGTATGCTGTTTATGGATCCATGAGGGAGGGAAAAGAAATGCTTAAAGTCACATTGACAGTGAGGTGGATCAATTCTGTTGGAGATTTAGGAGTTTGGAGCTCTCTTCTCTGCAATGGACTTGCAATGGCAATGCTAAAGCCTGACTAGTTTTCAAGTGCAATTTGGTCCAGTTAGAAGGAAGCTATTTGGTGTGACTGAGGGACACAGAAGATCTCTACCCTGGTGTTCAAAACACAGAAGAATTCATCCAGGCTTGCAAAAACTACCTGGGATTCACAGAATGACTTTGAGTAATATTCCCTCATCCCTCTTCTGAAATGTCATCTCTCAAATCCATGTTGTGCCACAAGCCACAGACTACAGCATGTGAACCTTGCTGATTCAAATTATTTTTTGACTGGTTTCAATATTTTTCATTTTATATGCTCAGAGAGAATAATTATTGCAAAATCTAATAGGCATTGGCAATCAATGATCTGGGATAATACAGCCAGTCTGTATGAAAGCTAATTTTTATCTATAAAGAACTGTGATATGTAGTGCTAAATAATAGTAATTTTGAAAATAATTAAATTTACGAGCATTTCCCAAAGATAACTATACCCTCCAGTAATTCAGAACTATCAATTAACTTTTAGGTGCTGTTACAATACAAAGTAACATTAACAATTCATTGCTGCTTTCCTTAAAAGCATAATATATGAGTCTTATTAAAATTCTATTTTGGAGGGAAAAGTATCAATTCCAACAGTAAGAAAGATATTCCATTTCAAAGTTTCACAACTTGCCAAGAAACTTTCTTCACTTGTCTAAATAAAAAGAATAATTTAAATTTCATGGCAGTTATGTGACACAAAACATGTTGGGAATAGCTGACATTGTTGAGAGGGGCAATATATGGTGAACACTGCTATCAGTTGATCAAAGTGTTTGCAACATTTCTAAGATACCAGAGGTCCTCCGGAAGAGTAGCTGGTTTATGTGCCTAATGCAAGTAAATCATTGAGGTTTTCAATTAAAATCTTTGAGAAACACCATAGAAAAGAGGGAAAAAGTCGCAATAAGGCAAAAGCCAACAGAATAAGTTCCGACAACAAATAGATTCTTGTTCTTGTGAATAGCCATATGCTACTGTGATACAAAGAACTAAGAACAATGACAACATGCAATAAAACAATCTGAGCAACTTAAAATGAGTGTAAATGGGAAAGGCAGCTAAGGCTGGCTGATCAGCAGCCTACCTTCAACTCCACAGGTCTCAGAAGGCTCAGCAAGACCAGAATTTTCAAACAAATGAATCATGATGAGATTCCAGGAACTTTGTAACTAGATCAGTGACTCTGTGCCTTGCTGGCCACAGGCTTCCTGTACATGGAATGCACAGAGGAATGCTTTGTTTCTGAAACTGAAGCAGAGGGCAGTACACAGACACGTGCAAGTATATGTGTACATATATACTTATGTACATAAGTATATATGTACACATATGCATGTATAATATATATGCATACATGTAGCCTGCCACAGCCTGGGCAACCTGACTCTACAGTGAGACAAATCAAAGGTATGTTTTCAGAATTGTTTGTTCCTTGGAAATAGGAACATGTGAAACTGGCTGGTTATCAATTGCAAGGTTTCTGAACCATCCTGCAAAAATTAACCTAAAACATTTTGAGTAATGGCTTATGCACAGCCATTGCCAAGATGAGCATGCCCATTGCTGATGTCTGGTTGCACCCCAAATTGCTCATCTCCACAGAGCGCTTCTGTCATGGTAAGTAACACGTGGAAAAGTTGAGTGCATCATTCCATTACAAAATCTTCTTTTCCCCCTTTCCATGAAGGATATATGAGGCCTTTTGAGTTTCTATCAACAGCTTATTGGTGCCACAGGAGACTAATAATCTCTCTCAAGTAGTTTGAAGCAGAGAAGAATTTCCCTTCCTTTGATAGAGCCTGTAGCCTTAATTTTCAAAGCCGCTAGTGTGACTTTTTTTTTCAAAGTAGGCAAAATAGTTAGAATTATAATTTAGTTTTGTCCTGGTCAAACTGTAAGTAAACAAGAATTCCAAAAATCTTTTAAGAAAGTTTTTTTTTCCAAGTATACCTAACTCAGTTGTTAAGATTTGCAAGGTTTGACTGGGCAAAGCAAGAACCTTCACTCATCCTTAGATTTATCAAATTGAGTGTTTGGGCATGAGAAATGCTCTAACCCGTCCCTGTAATGGCCACAGAGATGTAAAATGGCTTATTGACTCTGTGTCTTCAAAATATTTGTACTTCAGAGAAGTCAAGGAGAGGCTCAACATGAATAATTTATGGGAGGATAATTAAAATTGCACTTTTTCCCTTCTGTGAAAATAATGACAGATATCAATTTTTAAACAAAAGTTATGTGTAAATAGGTGTAGCATTGAATGAAGTGGTGGGTACACTTAGCAAACCAAATGGAATGAGGTTGGTTCTGCAAACCGAGTACCAAGCCCTGAAATCCCTTTCAGGCTTCCTAAATAAGAAGTAGAGCATTCAATGGGGAGTGCAGTCATTTTAAAAGTAGGATTTAATGCATAACTTTCAATTAATCACTTTTTTGAAACTCTATCTTGAATATTCAAAGGCATTTTTCTCTGCAGAACAGCTTTTAAAAGGATTGGTGTGCTAGACACACTTCATGTTGTCCTTATCTTTATTTAAATAAATTCCCAGACTTTGTGCTCTGAAGTATCAAACTAAAATCTTTTGAGCTGAGCTATGCCACAAAAAGAGCTGTTTGTATATACCAATAGCATCAATTCTAGCAAGCACCACAAGCCTGCTGGTAAATATATTCAACTATAAAGTACAAATCCTTGGCTAAGAGGCTCTACATCTAGGAATGTTTTGTTCAGAAGAGTTGAGTTTAATTAACACTAACTAAAGAAATAGATCCTGTCAAGAAAATCAATTTGATAACGTGCTCATATTTGGGGAAAAAAAGAGACAACCATTTTGAATATAATTAGATCCCACTAGGCAATATGGTCACTAATTAATACACTATACATTGATGTGATGAGGAGTCATAGAACAACTTCTGGAGCACTTTGGCAACATGCTGAAACTCCACTGACCCATACACGGAATTATTTAGGTGCTTAGCTCTAAGCTTCTTTGGTTAAAATTTTAAGGAAAAAAAATAGTGAACATATATTGAACAACTTTGTAATTAGGAGATTGGAGAGCCTAAATGGAAGTTGTAGCTAAAACAATCCTCTATAATTTCAATTTAAAGTTACAATAGTTAATTTTCAAATTGCATTTCATGTTTTAAAGGTAATAAAAAGCAGCTTCCTTTCCAAGACTTCTTTTGACCATCTTACCATACACAGGAAGGAAATAACACAACTAACAGCAACAGATACAAGATAACTTGAATTCTAGATTCTGTGTTCCATAGTGTCTAAAACATACAGCCTTTGATCCACAGCCTCATATTAGTGGAAAAACTCCCATTAGTTTCAGTGGATTTTGGAACTACCTCATAGTAAATTTTGTCCCTGTTTTTGTTAAAACTGAATCAGAATGATGCTTGTGATTGTCTATCAGTGGCACTGGTTGGATCACGTATTCCTATACGAGGAGGAACACTGGATCACATGGTTGTGGAGTTCAGGCCCACATCTACTTACTGGAGAGAATGGAAAAGAGAAGAATAAAAGGCAAGGCAAGGCAAGATCAGTTGGCCGAATGTACAACTAAATGTTTGCTTTAAGCCAGTGGTTATAGATATTAAGTCTGCAGATCAGTGATATACTGTCACCATAATAACCATAGTCGACTATAAAATGTGTTTAGCTGGTTCTCTGTATCTGTTAGTCTGCAAGACAGCTTGAGTGTTAAAAGTCATTTGCTACACTGTGGCTTCAGAGATAGTGGACTGAATACATGAAAATGTGTTTAAAGTTTACCAACTTGGACTTAACAACACGTATTTCACCTATGTGTATATTTACTGCTTTTCTGGATAGACATGCTGAGATAGATCTGGAAAATGCACTTTAGTCCATCCACCATGTGAACTCCTCAGGGACCGAGCTTGTCAGATAGTTTTGGGCATTTAAAGAAAGAAAAATGTACAGTGAGAATAAAGCTGCCCAGGGCTACCCAGCTGCTATTGTAAATGATATTATGAATCGTTAAAACATCATGTCATGTGAAATTCTTTGATGATGGCAATGAATCCACCAAAAAAAGTCCTTGAATTGTTGTAGCCTTGCAGTGTCCTTTAGTGTTTTATCACCAAGCCCTGTTTCGTCTTCTTTTTTCTCCAATTGTCAGGATGAGATAAAAAATGAATCTTCCCTTTATGTACCCTGGAATAGCTGCACTTCCTTGTCTGACACATACAATACTTTTTATGGCTCATAGTTGTTGTATAAGGAGCAAATTATTACCATATTTAAGCAGATGTCAGCAGCTATTATGCTGCGTAGAATCTCCTGGAAATGCTGGGTGAGCTGTTTAATGCTTTCTAGGAAGAAGAGAAATATGCAAGAGACACAACGAAAGCACCAAAAATAGTTTTGTTTTAGATTCAAATGTTAATGTTCAGTTGTTTACTAAATTCCAACCAAAACAGGGGCCATGCTGTGCTGTGTTGTACAAATAACTGGCAAGTAACAGCCTCTGAATGAAAGAGTTCAGTAAAAACAGTATGAAAAAGAGGCTTCTTTTTTCACCATCTTATACAGTAAAAATGGAGTCACTATATGGAGTTATCAAACCTGCATAAATATATAACAAAGTTAGAGGTGGAATCTGAGCCTTAGCCCAGGATTTTAACCATGAGGATGTCCTTCTTTGAACTAAGATACTGAATACTGCAGAACTGAGGAAGACTCTATAAAATGGTTGTGTATGTGGGGTGGGGTGGGGTGGGGTGTCATTGTTTGTTTTTAATATTTGGCACATAAATCTATATAATACTAATAACAATGACAACAACAATAATAATAAACAACTTGGGAAAACCTAATATTTTGACATCAATTAATTAAAAGAAAAAATATTTACAAAATTCAACAGCAAAATTAATATCAAGAAGCGTATATGAAAGTCATTCTTTGCACTGTTTCAGGCATACTCATTTGTCGACAGTGTGCGTATTTAAGTGACTACGTTAAAGTAGAAGTCTAGGTGGAAAATGCAGCTTATTTTTCATACAAACCAATAAACCTTCAGGATTATTTGATTCGTGCGTAGTCTCAGGGACAACTTAATGTGGTTAGCATGCTAGAAAAAGAAGATGCAGTCTGGTTTCCACAGAGGCCAGTGTGTGGTTTTCCCATTGGCCTCAAAGACAGCAGCACTGAGCAGTAGATTATTGCTAGAAGATGAAGCAAAGCAAGATGCTGATTTACTAAACCAAAATGTTTGTTTTGTGACAATGCCAATGCTGCTACTATATTGATCCAAACTTAATTATATGCCCTACAGTCTGATTCAAATTTAGCATAAAAATTAAATAGCACATAAGTAAATTCTTCCAACACAGCAGAGTGAATACGTTCATCCCAGGTGATCTTGCTTCTTTTAATATCAACTACTTGAAACTACTTTTGTACTCTCCACTATGACCATATACCCCCCAGCAAAAAAAATTCGAAACAACAATAACAAAATCCAAGAGTCCACCTTTCTTTGCATCACATTCTTCCTGATGATGACTGATTTTCCTTGAGACTCTGTTGTTCTGTACTGCCCAGCATGCAGCATGAGTCAAAAACCTTCAACGTCGGAGCTGACTATAGATTAGTGGATTTATAGAAGCAAAACCTGCAGCAATCTATCAAAAACCCCTTGTTTTCTGAGGTTCTAGTCATTAAAACCACGACATTTTAGTGCAATGCTCTGAGTCAGAGTTGGCTGTCATGCCACAAATAAGAAAAACTAATGACTTGTTGGAGAAAGTCTATGATATAACTGTATGCTCCCCTTTGACCAGATAAGAGGTGCAAAATAAGGCAGACCTTGCCTCATATAGTTTATATTCTAAACTAAACTTCACACAAAGTATTATATTACTACTGGGGATACAAGGTGCGCATGTAGTAAGACTTCTGTACTACTACTGGTGTTGCAGTCAATGATGTTTGACACAATTTGCTATATGTAGCCCCAAGTTTGTTGTCCCCATTCTCTGCTGTTGTAAGCTGGCAAACCCAGACTTCTCAACTCCTGAATAAATAGCACCCAAATAGGATTCAGCTGTACACAAGGATGCTGAATCCTAGGAATTTTCTTATCAATTCAGAAAAATGCCACCTAACCTGTATCCCATTCTTGTGGATTTTCGAAGACTCTTCCCTGTTACTAATGAGTTGTAGCACCACAGGCAGACCAGCGGCCTTTTTGTCTCTCTCAACCCAAAGAGGATATCTCCCCTGTTCGGACAGAGCATGTGGAAGGGAGAATTTCCAGAGAGAGCTTTATAAGCATCTTTCACTGGCTGACAAATGAGGTTTAGTTTGTGACTTGACTTGGGAGACCCTGCATGCTTCTAAATCCACAGGTCACAGTGCATATTGCAGCTGTGTACAGGCAACTGAGAGGGCAAAGACTCAGGAAAGTGCCAGGTCTCCTTCTGCTCCTCTGCACCCCAGCTCTGCCTCTTTGCACCTTCATTTCTGCAGAAATAAGTCCAGGACAGGCCCAGGAGCTGGGAAGTGCTCCTGTTTTATACATCATGTTGGTGATCAAGGGAGAAGAACACATCAGCATGACTCTCATATTAACATAGAAATTACTTCAGTATATTCCGGTACTAAAGATGTTGTGTACCTGGACTTTAGTAAAGACTTTGACACCATTTCCACAACATTCTCCTGGAGAAACTGACTGTTCATGACTTGGATGGATGCACTCATCACTGGGTAAAAAACTGGCTAGATGAGTGGGAACAAAGTGTGGTGGTAAATGGGATTAAATCCAGTTGGCGGCAGGTGACAAGGGATGTTCCTCAGGGCTCAGTACTGGGGCCAGTTCTGTTTAACACCTTTATCAATGACCTGGACGAGGGGATGGAGTGCTCCCTCAGTAAGTTTGCAGATGGCATCAAGTTGGTTGGGAGTGTTGATCTAACTGAGCGTAGGAAGGGTCTTCAGAGGGATCTAAACAGGCTAGATCGATGGGCCGAGGGCAACTGTAAGAAGTCCAACAAGGCCAAATGCCCGATCCTGCACTAGGGTCACAACAACACAAGCAGCACTACAGGCTTGGGGATGAGTGGCTGAAAAGCTGCCCAGTGGAAAAGGACCCGGGGGTGTTGGTCAACAGCTGGGTGAATATGAGCCAGCAGTGTGCCCAGGTGGCCAGGAAGGCCGATGGCATCCTGGCCTGTATCAGGGACAGGGTGGCCAGCAGGAGTAGGGAAGGGATTGTCCCCCTGTACTGGGCACTGGTGAGGCCGCACCTCAAATCCTGTGTTCAGTTTTGGGCCCCTCACTACAAGAAAGACACTGAGGTGCTGGAGTGTGTCCAGAGAAGGGCAACGGAGCTGGGGAAGGGTCTGGAGCACAAGTCCTGTGAGGAGCGGCTGAGGGAACTGGGGTAGTTTAGCCTGGAGAAGAGGAAGCTCAGGGGAGACCTTATTGCTCTCTACAGCTACCTGAAAGCAGGTTGCAGAGAGGTGGGTGTTGGTCTCTTCTCCCAAGTAACAAGCAATAGGACAAGAGGAAATGGCCTCAAGTTGCTCCAGGGGAGGTTTTGATTGGATATTAAGAAAAATTTCTTCACTGAAAGGGTTGTCAGGCATTGGAACAGGCTGCCCAGGCAGGTGGCTGAATCACCTTCCCTGGAGGTATTTGAAAGACTTGTAGATGAGCTGCTTAGGGACATGGTTCAGTGGACTTGGCAATACTGAGTTAACAGTCGGACTTGATGAGCTTAATGATCTTTTCTGACCTTAACAATTCTATGATTCTATGTTTTGGCATTTTTTAGGGCTTCTATCTCCTTTAGAAGATGTCTTACACATGTGCCTGAACCTATGTTCCCTATGCATTTAAGCACCTAGGTCTTAAAAAACATTTTCCTGCAAGTTCATTAAAGTCAGTTTGACTTCTCTTTTACATTGCCATGAAGTTTAACCAACGAGGTTTCCATAATGTTCTCTTATTTTTTTTCCAATTTCCTCAAAACTGATGCTGCATTTGCTGCCAAGAAAAGCAGACTCAGCCAAAGTTTAATACTCTGGATTAAGAGAAGATCCTACTGTTTTCTCTACCTCTTTTGAAATGTCTGCAGTCCCTAAATCCTTTGGACCAACAAAACCCCTGTATCAAGTATTTTATTTCCTTTTTATAGAATCATAAATAATAGTAGTAGAAAATGGTTAGACAAGTAAAATCTATGTTTGAAATCTCCTTTGAAGATACATGCAGCAGCAGACTGCTTCTGTATGTTACAATGAGGTATGGTTCAACAGCAGCATGTTCTGTTTTCTGCACATCTAAAAGCGTTTTCCAGCATACTTACCTTCTGGCTTACCCTGTGCATATCATCAGAGAGAATTAAGGGCATTGTTATATAACAGTCTCAACTCAAGATCACTAACTCAATAACCTACCTCAGTAACGCAATCTTTTGTCTCATTTACAGTGGTTAATTTTCACTTATTTTTTAAGTGAACTTTGTTCTCACTCATTACATTCCCTCATTTTCAGCATGAAAATTTCACTGACTTCCTTTCTAATATATGTAATAATGTACACATAATGTATGTAATGTGTGTTGGCAGCTCAAGACAGTGGCTCAGAAAGTGTCTATACTCATCTAAAGAACATTCCTTCTCCATAAATTCAATATTTCAGTTCACTTTGTCAATAACTAGATGATTTTAAATCTCCCCCCTTGATCAATATGCTGTCCTTTTTATAGACTCCTTCATTCACTCACACCCCCTTCCCCCCCCCACGTGTAAAGCCATAGCTGGCTCTTCTCTCTGCTTTGTTTATTCTAAGTGTCAGTGCGGGTAAGCTACATGTCAGCCAAAGAGATACTTTCAAGGTACTCTAAACAGCCCTCAGGGAAATGCAATTTGCAAAGTCCATTCCATCTTCTTAAGTTTGTACCTACATTAACTGAAAATATAAACTATTTTAAAATCTAGAAATAATCGTTTCCAAAATCTGTATATACACAGTAAGTATGCAAGAGAACTAAATGTCTTAGGTTTCAGATATATTTAGGGTATCTCAATCTGCAACCAGACAATATAACCCCACCAGACTTTAAGGAAATGTGAGGGAACTTGTACTATGTACAAAAATCCCAAAGATGTTGCTAGAGGAGAGTGAATTTCTCTATGAATCTGTAACACAGTTCATGACAAAGTCCAAGATGTCTAGAGAGACTTTTGACTCATATGTTCAACTGTCAGCCAGCCCTTTGCCTCGAGCCAGCCATTTTTGGGGAGATAGGCAAGATTTAATAAGCTGTGCACAATACTTTGCATTGTCTTCCATCAGCCCTGTCATGCGGTGTACTCACCAAGCACTGGCTGCCTCCAGTGACTGCCAGACTCCCAGGGAGGCTCGTATTATTGGCAGAAAACCCTTCAATGGGACAGGAAGCTTTATGTGAGTTAAAGGACAGTTCACAGCGTGGTTTCCTCTTGTTTCTGCAGCCACACTGCATCACACTACCATTTTTTAACACTAATTCGTTTTGGTTGATTGCTGGGAGGGGGAGATACATGACATTAGCTTGGGGATCACTATTTTTCCTGGGAATCCAGTACATGTTGATGACACGGTTCTGTTTGCTGATTTTCTTAGAGAAGAAATAAGGCATATTGCTCTGGATTCTGAGCAAGACAAACTAAGCAGTTTAACTGCCTAACACATTGCAAATAACTTCAGAATATAATCTCCTCCGTGTGAAGTTACACAGATATGATACAGTTGACCAAGGATGAAATATCAAATCCTTATGAAGGGTCATGATGCTGCTGTTTAAATGACATGCACACTTCTATAGGTTCAGGTATTATTAAACGTTAAGACTTAATTAGCCCTTTTTTAACAAGTCACAGAAACAGGATTCGGACATGGTTTATTTTCTCTTTACTTTGTTTACTAATTAGACCTTGCTTACCACACACTAATTTTTGCCCATTGATGCCACAATTCTTATATTTATGTTCAGCACAATACTCGGGCTGTATCAGCTGCCTTTTATTTCTTTGACTAATTTATAATCTCCATCTTCAACTTTGGATGACTAACAAAACAACTTCAGTTGGTTTCTGTTAGTTTGGATAGCTTCAAACACAAACCTTGCAGATGATATGTATGAAACACTGATTTCTTTTTCAAGAAACCTTTTGACATTTCTGAATAAGAAATGAGGTTTTATTGCCCCAGCTGGGATGGATAAGGTCACTCTCCATTACTTGTTGCCACAGTAATCTAAGGCCTCTCTTAAAGAAGACAGAAAAGAAGCTTGGTCCAAACCATTGTGAAGTTGTTGGGACTATTACTCTATTTTACTGATGCACAGAAGAGAGAATCTCCCTGTTACCTAGTTAAGGTTAGATCTCAAGTGAGACCCATTCTTCTAAAAATGTTTCCAAATCTATCCATTTATTCCCAAAGATATCCAAAGATACATTTTATATTTGCTTTTTTTCTTCAGTTAGGTAGTAAAGATTGGGATCTTTAAAGGTGACTATTTATTCATATAAACAAATCCCTTAGGATTTCATATTTCGTAGATTAGAATTTCTGGTAATTTCTGGTATTTTAGCAATTTTTATTTATTGTACCATTTAGACCTTGTCAGGAGGGCAGGTATACGACAGGATTGAATGTACTGAGGTGTATTTCAGTCATGACAGAAATACCATGTCAAGAGGGAATGAGATAATGAACATCTTCGGCCAAGAAGTTGCCCATTCTGGACCTAGTTTCCCCAGACCTTCCACTTGTCATGACTCCCACTTGGTACTGTCAGCTAGAAACAACGTTTACAGCTAGACCCATATCTCATCTTCAGCAGTAGCTCCTCAACATAGTCATTAATGGCATCCTAATTCTCTGCTTCTGATGACAGTCCCCTCTGACATTCAAATGCACACTTCACAGAAAGTTCAGCTGTCTGCTCGCTTGTCTTTTTTTTTTTTATTATTATTATTGTCCCCCACAGTAATGGGGACAATATAGAGATTGCTTTTCAGACTTTTGCTGCCTACCTTGTTCTGAGTGAAACCAGAGATGTTGATTTAGCATGACTGGGGTCCGGACTTCTTTCTCTGTAAAGGACAAAAAATTGAGATTGGCTGAGCTATTTTTGTGAAAAATCCTTTGCCAGGGAGACGGGAGGCCAGAATAGTTCAGAGGAGGCCACCCTCCATTGGAATTTGATCCCTTCATTGTTCTGTCCAAGCCAGAGTCTTTTGACCTTTGGGGCACATTATAAACCTCTGTTATTCATTCAGGCTTTTGCTCAGGAGCATTCACTGTGGAGAGAGTAGTGGATTCTATGTGGTTTTGATGAAGTTATTCAACCTTCTTTAATTTTTCATAAACATGCATAAAGCCCATGGTATGAAAGTGTTCATACCCTGGCAACACTATATCAATACATTCTGATGATGTAAAAGGTGAAAATGGGTTTGATTTTATCCCCATTTGCACAATTCAGAGCAACACAGCTTGGTACACGATTTAAAAGCACTTAATTGGCATATAGGGCTGCATTGCTAATTTTTGCTGTAAGGGATGCTTTCCTCCTTTTCTTTCTGTGTTAAGAGGTTCTCTCTGATGATGGCAGCCAGGAGAAGCATAGTTCCTCATGCCCAGTGCTAAAGATGTGTCTGAAAGTTTTCTGCTTCTTTTGCTTGTGATGCCTTAAAAAAAAAAAATAAGGTTACCTATGAAGCTGTTCGTACTTGGGTGACAGACCAAGGGGCACCTTGCAGCTCTGCATACAGTAAGTAGAGAGCACAGATTTAAGTCCACAAAAGATGGAGCTGTGAGTGCAGTATGTCAGTAAACTGTATTGGTTGCTTTATGGCACTGGGGTCAGGGTGAAAATGGATGTTATGATATGGTGGCAGGTCGACAGTTTGAAGTGAGGTGGTGTCAGAACATCCTGTAACCATAACAGTTAAATAAAAGTGGACACTGGGATTTTTTATGTCTACTCATTTCTGCTACATCACATTCACTAGGTATTTGACCATGTCAGAATGTAGATTTGTATTTCTAACAGGCTTAAGTCTGGATGACACTTAAGTTTTCAGCCTTTAATTTTGAGTCTATGTCTCAGAGTTCCTTCTCCCTGCGCTTCTTTCTTCCTTTGCCTCCCTGTCTCTCATAAGCACACACACGCATGTATGACAAACTAGAAGCTCTGTGCACTTTTTTTGTTTTCAGATTGCTCTGTGTATTGAGTTAAACTAGAAAAGCATCTATATTAAGATTTGTACTGTTTTGGTCCATTTTTGTGTTTGTATAAAGGGGCTAATGGAAACCACACTGAATGCTAAAAGGAAGAATGCATTCTGTTGTATTATCGCAAGTAGTTAAAGGCCACCTGTGGGCTTATCACAGCTGGAATGAGAATAAGACACTATTAAAATTGGTGCTTCATATAATTCGTGAAAGCCCTGTCTCTGGCATCTGACAGATTTACATCGTTATGGGCCAGCTCTGCCATGTTTCTTGTTACTCACCTTAGTCCGTAGTGTCCGACTGAAGGGCACAAAGGCAATTCTTAGATGAAGGTATTGCTGAAGCAGGCAAAAAACAGTCTGTCCCTGTACTGACAAATTAACATTTTTTGGGACATGGTATGCTGAAGCTGTTCATGCGTTTTGCAGGTTCATGAAATAATCTAAGTTTAATAAATGGAGCAGTTAATCAATAGCTACTGCAGTGACTTTGCAGGCAGTGCGTCACTTCAGCAAACACATTTTGTAACAGTAGGGGTTCATAGAAGACATTATCAGGGAAACCAACCATCAAGGAGTTTGAATAGTCTAATCCTGAGGTAACAAAAGCATGAATAACCATTTCAGGCTCTGGATCAGATACAGCTGGCTGCAGAATGGTGATATTCTTTAAGCTCACCCAACTGGATTTGGATTGAACCCAGGAAATAAACCAAAACCCCAGGCAAATTACTATTAAAATACAGACAACACCAAAGGCAATAACAAGGAAACAAAAAGATTGAAAGGAATGTTTTGGTGTAAAGATAATTTATTTTCATTTTATCCACCTTTGCACATAAGTTTTTTTAGTTTCCAGGAGTGCTCGTGTGACAGCCATGGTTATGTTAACATCAAAACGGCAATCCATGTTTTTCTTTTCCATTAATCCTAATTTCCTTCTGTTAGTTGAACAATTAGATGCTTCTCCATTACTGAGTCCATGGTTTGGTTTTTGGGTTGTTTGTTTCTTTTTTCTTCTCAAAAGCCCTCTTGACATTAGGAGAAGGGAGAAACCCTTGTTCTCCCTCTCCTCCCACATAAGTTAGAAGGTAAACAAAATTAGAAAGACAAAATTTATTTTGGCTGTTAACAAGATGATAGAAAACATAAATGACTTCATTAAAAATTTTTGTCTGGAGAGAAATACAGATGGTTAAAAGTAGACTTGCCTATACTAGTAATTTAGTATAACAGTTCCCTCAAAGGACACTTGGTGCAGTGCCCATTGAAGTCGATCATCTTAACTACAAGCAAATACAATCAAAGGCAGATCAGCTCAAAATTTGAAGGCCCAGCTCTTCCATATATCCCCAGAAAATTTCCAACAACACAGACCCCCATGAGGGTACCTAGAGTTTAGATTCACCCAAAGATTATCAGAAATCCCACTATGCTGACATCCGGGTTGGCAAAAAAAGAACAAAGTTTGACAGACCAAACGATTAAAGTACCTACAAATATAAAGTCAGAAATATGAAGATAGGATTATAATAGATGAAAAATCAATTTAAGAAGAGGCACACTCAGAAACCAAAGTTAAAAGCAAAGTGTCTAATCACTGTTAAGCCTACTTTTGTGCTCAAATGAAATAGTCTGTCACCAGATGGATTTTTCATATTTTCTAATTATTATCTGCAACTTTTAAAGGAAACTGACCAAAAGATGATAGGCTAGATGACTAGTGACTGCATGTCTGTAGAAAGGAATTACAGGTTTTAACTGCTTCAACGCAGGTTTGATTAAACTAAACACATGAGCACTCTGCTCCTTTTACTGCCCAGGTGATTGTACATTTCATGTACAAACGCAACACTTGTGTAGCTAGGGCAGCAGAACATCCTTCTCCCACTTCACAAAAACTGCAGAGATGAAATCTGAGGTCCATGGTAATCATTGGCAAAATTCTCACTGTCTTATAAAAGGACCAAACCTCACTCCATTTTGTTGAATTTAAATTGATCAGTGTGGTAATTATTAAATAACTTAAAGCTTTAAAAGCCATGTAACGTTTTGCCAGCTCCCTTATTTATGTCTGTCTCTAAGGATGGACTTGGGCTCAATGACCATTGAGCTGCAGCTGCCTTTGGGTGCCATGCCGGGGGTTTCTCCAGTCACCAGCAGGCAGGTAGCACCATCAGAGGGTTTTGTGCAAAGATTTAATCTTGGCAGACAGAGCTCCAGACCAAGGACCATGTGGTGTATCTCTGGCTCTAGTGCTGAGCAGCTCTTAGGGAGACAGAAGCATGCCATGTTGCAGGGATCCTACTCCTCCCTCTTTCCACACTATCTGTGCCCTACCCTCTGAATTTAGCATAACTGCTCTTCAAGATGTGCACCACCTTCCTTTAAGCCTCTGTCCAGCTCCTGGCACAAGCAATACTCAGATAGTCGTGTAAAACCTTAGTTGCCACTGTAAAATAAATAATGCATAAGATAAACCTGCTTTCAGTTTAAGCAGTCCAGCAAGCCATAACACTCTTTTTCCTAAAGAAAGGCAGTTCAGTGACATATTAAAAGGTTCTCATGTGCCAGGCTCCAGCTTTGTTACACATCCACACAGAAGAACGCAATTAAGGGCTTTATACAAAAGAGATGAATAATTTCTCATTAAGTTAGGGCAAGTGCAGTGTCAGTTATAGCTGAGGAAATGCACATGAAGATATCTCCAGTTGTTACCAATTGTCAAAGATGCCAACATCAAAGTTCTTGTTACAAAAACTCCTATTTTATATTTTCACATAAATATACACTGGAGGTTTTGCTAAATGCTGACTGTCAGAACAAAGGGTCAAAGCTTAGTGCACATGCATAAATATGCTACCCTAATACCTTTTATTTATGTTGGTATGCAGCTACCTTCTTCCATCTGTCTCACATCTGCCGCTCAACAAAACTAATAAATAAGTGTTAAATGAAAAAAGGGAATCCCCTTTCTTCACGCTGCTTCCCGTATGCCCTAATCTAACTTCTAGTGAGGAAATATGAAGACTCTTCTATTGATTTTCTGTTGGAATTTTTTGAGCAGAGGAAATGGGCTGACTTCATTACCATGTGTTTACTGACACCAGAGTTAGGTTCTGGAAACTGTCATCCATATCATCCCTTAAATCCATTTCCTAAGCAAATTTTAGATTTGGATGTTTCTGGAAAAACTGAGATTAAGCCCCTTCCATTTTTCCCATGGTAGGCAATAAGCTGGATGCAGGAGAAGAAAAACTCATCCTGTTAAGTGTCTAACACACACACACACACACCCCCCC
This sequence comes from Rhynochetos jubatus, assembly GCA_027574665.1. Classification (NCBI taxonomy): domain Eukaryota; kingdom Metazoa; phylum Chordata; class Aves; order Eurypygiformes; family Rhynochetidae; genus Rhynochetos; species Rhynochetos jubatus. Next base: position 52,444,613 of record CM050649.1, on the reverse strand, counting down.
GCCAAAGTAAACCAAGGTCTTGGAACGCACTGTCTAACAAGAAGTCCCATTGCTTGCAAATTCGGCAAGCGCTTCATGCTAAAACAGATTAGCTAAATCTCCATGGTGAACTATGCTATGTAACTTGCTGTGACACACCAACAAAAGACATTTCTGTGAATAAACACTGATTTGACAGGAAGTTAGGCAAATTCACTGCAACGTCTACCTTTGGCATTCCAAACAAAAGGAAGCATTTAGAGAAAAATTTAAAAAACCCCACAATTGTACAGAGCTCCAACTAGATGCAAATCTTTACTACAACTGACCTGGTGCAGTGGAGCTTTTGTAATTTACAGAAGCGAAGCCTAGAACAAAGGGTGGAGCTCAGAGGGACAGTCCCCTGAACCCAAGGTCAGTCACTGCCCGTCATGCAAACCTCTCTTTGCTTTGGACAGCCATCCCTTACCTTCTACTGGGCAGTACTTCCAGAACACGCTGCTCCCTCAAAGCTACAGTACAAATATTTTTTTCCAACGTAATTGTTCCTTGGCCTTACTTTGATGATCCAAAGGATATTTTCTTAGGATATATTTCAAAGGACTTATTCTTAGCAGATACTTGGATACCTCTTAAACATGCTTCTGTCCACCTATACTTTCATGCTGTGTTCACAGAATATGCTCTTCCAGCTGGTATAAGGGTGTTAGTCTGTATTTTAGATATTCCCATGGTGTTAGCTCAGGTGTCTCCATATGACACAGCATTCTGCAGTTTAACATTTTCCTTATTTCCTATCTTTAATCACTACAGAGCACTTTCAGGCAACAGGGACTGGGACAAGGGCATGCTGAAGCAGTTTAGAAGAAAAATATACTCCTGGGACCTATCCTTCCTCTGCCTCATCTGTGTCATTGACCTGAAATTCAAAATTATGAATGTGAAGTATATGAGAAAGAAAAGATATCTTGTTGTTTGTAAAATTGCTGATTAAAGGATTTCCTTCTTTTAATTACAAAATAAATAAATATTTGAGGTAAAAAGATGCAAACAAGTACCCTCAAATTGATTCACTTTGGCTAATCAATTCCACACAGAAAATAAATTCATGCAAATCTAAGTCTTCACATGAACACATCTCTTTAGTGACATACTCATGAGGTCATTTGTTTCAGATTAATAAATCAGGCAGCTCTAGCAGCAGCATACTTGCTGACATTAACCTCTTTAATCAACAGTTCATTTGCTTCATGGAGGAAAGCTATCATCTACTACAATTGCTGTTTTCTGATTAAGATTTTGTTGAAGAATTTGAATACCAGATACAGAAGAGTTTCAAGAAGAGGTTTTTATTTTTCTGCCCAATGGAGCATGCTGGAAGGCTTCCCTTACACCCTGAAATGCTGTGCTTTTGTCTAGTAAGTCTGTCCCAACAAAGCACAGGCAATGTAATTTCTAGCACATGAACGCTTGGGAAACAAATGACTAAGGACCAGCACGGAAACTTCAAAATGTGGGCACGTGCTCCTTTGTATCGGAAAGTCATGAACACAAAATTAATGTCTTCGATAAATGAGAGAAATTGAAGTTTCTTAACTTAGTTGTATAATGACATCCATTGATCTAGTACACTGAACCATAGAGATATTTCATGTGTTCACCACATCCTTGAAATTTTAGAGAGTTCATGGGTGGCAACATTCAAAATTATAGTAAGAAAAGAGGATGGAAGTCAGCAGTTCAACTTTTCTTGCTGAAGTCAGTGGTGAGGCTGCTATTAGTTTCAATACAGCAGCCTTAGACTTTTGCTGATGTTCAGAAAGCATAAATAACCCGTAAGATGTTGCTTTTCAGCCAAACCAATCATATGACAGAGTTTCATTATCAGGGACAAAAGCTCATCCTATCATAAAAATTCTCACAGCTTCTTTCTATACTTGTGGGCTTCCACGAGTATGTTGACTGCATCCTGAACACATCCCAAACTGAAATGTGTTTGCTCCATCCCAGCCTGCCCCTCACACACTGGTGTCCCCCTGGAGCGAGGTGGCCCAGGAGGGATGGCATGTTGAGCAGGGCACTGGGACACTGAAGCCCAGCAATTTAAACATGACCTTCCCCTGATTCCTTTGGCTAGTAGAAGAAACCTGTTTGCAAGTCAGAGGGTACTTTCTTCAACCAGTTCCAATGTATGAGAACCAATCATCAACATATGTGGTCCATTTTGGTCTTCTTTAATTGTGTGTGGTCTTTAAATTTAAGCACTGAGAGGGTTATCATGAGCTGAACTCTTCATTTTCAGACCTGCTACAGAATGAGTTGTAAAAGCAGCCCATGGAGAGAGAGTTTACATTGTACTGCATAGTTTTGGGTTTAATTTTTAATTCAGTATGTAAACAAACCTGATTAAAGAGAATATCCAAAGAGGAAAAAGCATAACTTCCTTTTAATATTCACTGCCTTGACACTTGCAGCTCAAACACTTTCGATAGTGTGTCATGAAAAATTATAACCATGTGTATAACCTTCAAAGCAAAATATATTCTTTCATTTAGCCCTAATCCCAATTACCTGGCCTGTATTGCAACGTAAATGGCAGGTATTTGATGCACGTTCAGTCACTCATTCCTTTGGGGTTTTTGAGATGTTGAGAAAGTATCTCTTTAAAAATCTCTTTCATAATCTAACATACTTGTCCTACACTTGTTTCAATATTTGGTTACTGTGAAATTCAAAAAGAAAATTCATAAAGTTGCTGTCATGCAGTGGATTAAAAATTGGAGAACTCCTTTACCAGGAAGAGCAAAATGGAGAGAAAACTAATGGATTATTACTCAAGTGTATGCAAAATTTAAAAATCAGAAGACTGCAATATAAACCTTGTAACTGGACACTTTATTAAACTGACTGAAAAAAAGACCAAAACATAATGTTGTCTCTAAGTGTTAAAATCTGATTTATAGGTGAACCAGGTGATGACAATTCTTGTTAAAAGGGATTAAGGTATTCTTAATAATTATATTGCTGTAATAACTGCAGGCTGCAGTAAGAGTTTAGTCTTCCATTTTTTTTTAATTCTCTACTAGAAAAAAAGCAAGCAAAAAATAGTCTGTGCTCCAGAGTGTGTGTGTGTGCTTTTTAGGGCTATAAACATAGATTGAACAGATGATATGACAGAATGGAGAAAGGGAGAATGAAAAGGGGAAATTGAGGGTTAAATACATAAAAATGAACATATGGCTAAAATTGATTGCCTCAATAGTCTCGGCTCACCTCATGCTGAATTCTTTAGTCTTTCATTTCCTGGTTTATGAAGAAAAAGGAAATAATGAGAATGCAATGAATAATGCATATTCATATGTCAGCCTGAGAGTACAGACTAGCACTTTTGCTAATTTGTAATTTAACAATATTCTGTGGAATGAACAATGAAATTTTCTTAGTCAGGAGTCTGGCTCTGAGTCATTATGAGAGATGCAAGCTCACAAGTCAGCTTTCTCCTCAATTTTTAGGGAAGTCCTTCTGTTCCCAGACGTTAGATGCTCCAGTACTTGGCAATTAAGAACACTGCTGAGCTTTCACAGAATTTACTTTCTGATTATTCTTGGATCTGTTGGCAGACTTGTTCATGAAGAGTCCTTAATGGGAGGCTACAATGATGTGTCCCTTTAAAAGAGATTATAGTGAACAAATGGAAAATGTGCTGGTAAACAGCAACATTAATAAGAAGAAAGCAGAAAGCCTGTTATGCAAATAAGTTTTAATTAAAAAGTTTCTATTTCTTTCAAAATTGATTCAAACTTCAGAACCATTTTTAATATTTATTTTTCTATTTTTTGTCTCAGTGAAATAACTGGACTGTAAGTGGCTTTTTTTTTTTCCTTTTAATTTACTTTAATTCTCTCTTTCTCCAGTGTGAGACAAAGTAAGAAAAATTGAGTGCAAGAGAATTTTGTCACAATCTTAACATAAACCCACAAAATATTTCAAATTCAAATGCTGAAGAGCTTCAATATATAAAAAACTAACCCATATTCTTCCAGCAAAACATGTTGTCAACACCTAATTTTCCAACAAATTCTTCATCTTGGCAAAATTAGTGAGCTCTAATCAATCTCCACAATCCAAATACAAAGTGCCAGGCTCTCCTGGTTTAACAGTTGTGTTGGGAAGGCTTGCACAAGTGGCAGCAGCCTAGGTAAATGCATATAGAAGAATCAGGCAAGGAACTGGGGCAGGGAAGGAGACCTTGGGAAGCTGTAATCTACCCCAGAGCTGGCTTCTGATATGAATTCCTGTGCTCACTTCTTGAGGCCTCTAACAGAAAAATGTGTGGGGATCACAGAAGCGATCAGCTGGAGCCTGGAGTGCTTTGTGCCTGCCCTCAATCCCATACCCAATACAGATTAGCATCTCAATGCCTGGAAACTTAATCTTCAGAGAAGAACATTCAGGATAAAATCTTCAGTTAGCTGAAGTCATCACAGCTCCAATGATTTGTTTTGATTCATGCGTGCAATGGTCCTGGCACTTAAGTTTCAGGAAAGGCAGTGTAAGAAGGTAATACCAATAACTTGTATTGACAGCCTTTTAAATGGCAATACTCAAAGAAAGAGCACATGTGGCTACCACGAAAGAGTCATTAATTTTCAATGTCTTGGTGATAACAGAGGAAACTGTGTTATTGCAAATGCACAGGCCTTTCGTAATGCATCACACAATTCATAGGGGAATGCCATTCCTGACCTACTGCACCTCAACCTGATATAATTTTCTCAGTCCACAGAAGATTGTTCTCTGGGTCCCAAGATTTCCATTTCTAGACAGATGCCCTCTCTTCTTACCTGTGAAAATACTACCTATGATTTGTAAGCTTCAGTTCAGTTTCCAAAAAAATCCATACTGTACTACATCTGCAGTTTCACAGTGGCAGTGGCCTTATGCTGATGATCTTGGGCTCCAAGAAGGGGCTCGTACCTCTTGTGAGATAGACTGATATCTGACTAGCACTGTGCCAAGCTTTCCTACCTCCTGGCCTCATGAAAAGATCCTTGGCCCCAAAACTTCCTTCCACTTTTCCACCAGTATTAGCCGTGTAACATAGCTTCCTACAATCCCCACCACGTCACATATATTTTCATGTCCAAGGTATGCCCTGGAAGGAAAACTTGTGCTTTTCCTTCACGCAAAATTCCCTTTCCTTTCCTTTACTGAAGGCTTCTGACTAGAGCTGTCTGAAAGGGTACCAAACCAGCCATTCAAACACAGGGACTCAGAGAGCAGGTCACCTTACTGCTTAACATCCCCAGGCTCTCAGGTTTCAGCCCTTTGTTCCCTCCACGATGAAAATGCTTCCCTGGAAAGAAGAGGGCATTTAGGGTTAATAGTTGAGGAATGCAGGACCAGGATTAATACTTGTGGCAATTAGTTATTCTGTGGAGCTGCATGTGCACACCAATCTTCCTGAGGCTTGACACAAGCAGTACTTAGGCATACAGGGAATTTTGCTTACCGGAAAGTTCTCTTTTTACCTGAATGGAACTCCAAACTTCAACAAAGGTGGTCATGTATATAAGGACTCGGAACTTCTAACCGTAAAGCAGTGTCAACTGCATTTACAAGACCTTATTTTGAAATATGACCCTGAAAGGTAACAGCAATAAAGCAAGTAGAGAACTCACTTGGAGCTCGAGAGAAGTCAAAACCCCTAATCCCTCACTACGGACCTAATTGCGAGGTAATGGTAGGTCCCTCATGACGTGCGTAATCTGCTACAAATTATGATCTTGCAACACGTACAAAGAGCATTTCTGGAGCGTTAACATGTATAGAACTTACGATATCCATTTTATGCCTCCTGCATGCAAAAGTAAACTGTATTTAAAGGCATTATACATGCTTGCTATGTAATTACATTAATCAGAGAGAGCTGCTTCCCTGCGTTCCCCTGCTGTTGCCATGGCAGCATCCCCATGTTTGCAAAGTGCAGGGCACCCGTTCTTAATTATACTCACAAAGCAGCTACATTTCAAAGGAGTACAATAAATACAAAGTTAAAGTGAAGATGCTGCACAGAAGTGATAAGAACAAACACGTTTTTATCACGTCTCCATCTCATTCACACTTCACACCCATTATCAGAGCATTCTGTCTAATTCCCAGCTTCCTTTTATGCATTTATGGAAAACTCCAGATTTTTGTCCTCTGGAAAATGCGGTCTCTGTTGCAGGCCCTAGAGTTATCACTGCTTCTAACCTGGGAGCTGATCATTATGAAACCAAACAAAGTTAGAGAGATCTTTTAGTTTGCAGTGCTGAAACAACAGCAACTGAGAATGTCTTCTTCTCTAGTAACCAATGTAAATGCCATAGCTGCTCTCCATTCCCACTGATGCCTAAGTCACCCACCCAGCAGACACCTCCCTGCTGCAGTCATCCATCTCAGTGCCATCGTGTTGATTTTGGTGACAGTGAAGGCCTCACCACAGTCAGTCTGAGATGCCAACATGACATTGAGCAAGCAGAACACATTTCCTACAGCACGCTTGAACCACCGGCTAGGTGCAGCACACGCCACCAGCACAGTCCTTGCTTCCTTGTGGATTAATAACATGGAAATTGCAGTCGACATGGACATTTACATTTTTGCTCCTATAAAGGAATAAGGGATTCCCTCATTCTGAAATTAATGTTCTCCCTGAAGTTGAACAGAGCTTATACAGATGCTGGATTGAAGATATGAATTATGTATTTTCTGGGGGTGGAATGTCATGCAATTTTAGTGTTATTCAAGCCACAAAATCCACTGGGGGAGAAGTAATTAGAATATTTCAGAGCCCCACATTTACATTTCTTAAGCTTGTGAGTGAAATGAAATTGGCTGCCTCCCATTTACATGTCTGCAATCACACCATGAAAAACCTGTCAGATCTCAGCTTTTGGATCTGAAACCTCTGGGGGAAAACCAGGTGTTCTGGCAAACGATGGTGTTGCTTTGGTGTCACTTGCATACATTTAATTCTGAAATAAATCTGTGCTGAGGTGTAGGGGGCACTGTGTTACTGCACGTGTACGATCAGGGGTGGTAAAAGCCATTGGAACACATTTACAAGGTAGAAGCCTTATTTTCCAGCTTATTTATTTTTATTCTTAGTTTCTTTTCTCGTGTGTATTTATTTTTCACCTTGTGCATGGGAAATTTTGGTGTTTTCACCTGGGTATATGCACTCAGCCATAGAAAAGGAAAGCAATTCTGCCTTCTTAATGAACTGTGCTCTGACTTAATTGTCAGGGTAAACAACGTGGCCTGGACATGGCTGACATATAAGGACACGTGGGCAGTAGTGTTTCTTTTATTTTAAAAAGGGAAAATAATTCTACAATTTGGCCTGTGAGCCATAGCCAGATGCTGTACCCTTTCTGGCTCACTCTATTTGTTCTGTCCAGGTAGCCGCCATGGCTCCCTTCAGATCAGTGGCTTTCAGGTACGCTTTCAGTCTCACTTGACTGTAGCCAGCAGAAGTTGCCCGGTGTTGCAGTAGCCTTTGGGTTTCCCTGGCTGGAGCTGTGGAGTGGACAGGAGGCCAGGAATTTGTTGCAAGGCAGGGGTTAGTTATTTCTTGCACCACATGCTGATGCACAGCACTGGGCTCTGCAGATGCATTTGCTTTGGTTACTCTGCCACCAGAATAAGAATAATGCCAGAGTGGTTTGGACAACTAACGTGAGGGATTTGCTTGCGCTACCTTGTGCAGGCTCACATTCCCAGAGCTTTTGGTCTGCGATAGTGTCCCCACAGGTTTGAGAAACCTACTGCTGGAAGCAGAAACTATGTTATTAAGACTGATTTATCTTTATAAATATTTGAGAATACACACACACATACATATATGTATTAAGTACAGATGTATATGTACATGTATATGTGAAGCCTGTCCCGCTACCGCGCTTATGTAGAGCACAGATGTTACATAATGCTACCAGCCGGGAACAGAGAACTTGGGATATGACTAAGCAACAGAGCGTGACTTATGAATAACAAATTGTGCATATTCCCCAAGATCTTCCTCTAGCTGATCTCCAAGGAAATAAATTTCAAAATTAATACATTTGAGAAATCTCCCGTCTCCTAGTGGACTACGAGGAGATACTGGAGTACAATGAGGAAAGCGGACAGAATTTATTTCATATATTTACATTGCTCCTCGTAGATTACTCACTTGCCTCTGACAATGACTTCATGTGTTGATTCAGATGATTAATATGTGGGTCAAGAGTTTGCACCCACTGTGCAGCAAGGAGTGTGGTGCGACTGAACTCCAGTTTGCAGCTGAAGGTAAAAAGCAAACCTCTTGCAGGCACCGGGGGGGGCAGTTTGGGGCAGATCAAAACTCAGCAGGGTGAGACCTAGGGAATCTGCTCTCCTTCTCCTAATTGACCAGAAACCTGCATACAGACACCTACAGCTTTGTCACCTGGTAGTGTTAAAACCTCTCTTTCCTTGCCTCTTTGGGTTGTCAGTACCTCCTGTATGAACTAGCATCTGAAGAGGCCTCTGAAGACAGCAATTTGCACAGCAAGGGCCCTGTGAAGTGGCAGCATCAGCAAGGCAGGCACTTTTAAAATCTTCCAGCCAGATCCTTGTCTGGAAGAAATCGGCAGAGCTCCAGTGCCACCAATAAAGCTGTGCCAGCTGACTCCTGCTGGGGCTCTAGGCCTCAGATTTCTCAGAGAAAAAAACTAATTGATGATAAAATGAGAGGGGAGGGAAAGCTTTTAAATGCCTGAAAGATGATTTGGAGGCAGAAAAGGAAGGGCCAGGGGCAAAGAAACAAGGGCGCATTTGAAATTATTCAATAAGCAAATGGGGAAAAAGATGAAAGAATTATCACAGATAATGAGAGGAGGGTGATTATTTTCCATCTCCTCTCTGAACCCACATTTTGTGAAAGCAATCATGGCTTTCCTATAGAGACAATATGACTGCCTGATCCAAGGAGCTGTGATTTAGATAAGACATCTGCTTGCAATAGCATCCTCTCAGCCCTGGGATCCTTGCATGGCTTAGAGCTGGCCGGGTGATTATACAATGCCATTATCTGCTGAATTTCCAAACCCTTGGCGTGGGCATGTCTGCGCAAGCACAGCGGGACTATAGCTGAGTCAGTACAAAGCTCTCTGCAGATTATTGCTGGCCTGGCTCAGCAAGGGGCAGCACCCAGGGAAGGATGCCATGAAAGGCTGGCTCCAGAGCACAGCGTTTCTTTAGACCGAGTCATATTCTTCTCAAAGGCACAATGAAGCCAACCAAACCTTTCTGCTTTTCAGGTGCTCACCAGTAGCGTTGCTCTTTATTTCCACTCAGATCAGCCCCCTCATCTGCACTAGCTCGCTCTGTCATTCCCCTTGCTTGTTCTCCAGGTTGACACTGTGATCTCATTTAGGCTTGCAAACGAGGTCTCATTCATTATCTTTCTCTGTTCCCTTTTGCTGTCTTCTTCCTTCTTCTTTTAATCCCTAATTCTTTAATCTTTTAAATTCTTCTTTAATCTTCAGTCTGCTGATTTCATAGTTTGCCATGATCTTATTTCCGCCCATGCAGGGGAGCACCCCTTGATACAGATGGACTCTTGCTTACAGGGGGCAGGAATTTGGGTCCCTGAGTGACAGAAAGCTCAGCACAGTTCAAGGCTCCATGCAGTCCAATATGATGCTGATCTGGACAGTGAGTACAGGGTAACTGCTGATGATGATTTTGTGTCGGGTTGCAATCTGGGCTGGATGGGTTTTGACCAAACCAATTGGCTGTCTATAGCAGATGTTAATAATTTTATGATGGGGGTAGAACTTTGATGTTCATGTTAAGCCTGAATGTGAAAAAAAGCTAATAAGCTTCCCCAAGGAAATCAAATGAACACCTGTAGCCTACCCAGAAACAGTTCAAAGGTGTACCAAGGCTAAAGTATTTGAGGTCCACCATCGAGGGGGAAGGGATGCATGTTTGGACAGGCTAATGAAATCTTTGGTTGAAAAAGAGCTACTACCTAATTTGGAAGGACTTCAAATATCTAGAAGATGAGCTCTGTGTGTGTTTAGCATCCAATTATCCAAAGAACTAAAATGAGTGCACACCATAAATCTTTCCTCAGTCATATTTGTGTCAGAACTGATGATAAGGCAGCAGCATAGAGATGACAATTTGGACAACTCTCCTTTTTTATGCCTCATTTCATACCTTAGACCAACTCTCTGAGCTTCCCTGTAGCTGTCAGCTCTGGTGCAATTTATTCACCAGCAATAAAGATTCCAGGCATTCCTGGGAACTCTAAATTCCCTAAACATTTACACCGACATGTTCTCCTCTTCCCATTAACCCTCATCTATGCCCATGTCCTGCCTTCTCAGCTCCATTTCTCTGAAACTTGTCCCTTCCCTGGGCAGAGTAGTAACTTGTCTTTCTTCCCATCAAACATTTCTGAATGTGGGAAATGGAATGGGTGAAAATGTACCATAGCAGAGACAGCAGTGTTTTTGCTTTGGGATTGATTTATTTCTCTCAAGCCATAACTGTCCTGTGTAGCAGAAACAGATAACACAGCTAAGACCAAGCATGGCTAATACCAACTCAAAAATCTCAAGAAGTATCAGAGCAGTGTTAGTCTAATACTGCCCATGAGAAATGAACCTTAAGCACAGCACTGCACTAATGTGGCTGTCTTGAAGACACAGCTGGTTCCTCTGTGCCACACTTTATCATACTGGTCTACTTTAGGGGCTCTGCACACACCTCTCCTGCATGGTAGAGGGAACTGCTTCCCTCTTGGGCAGGGATTTCAAGTAGTTCATAGTATTCTGAACTAAGAAATGAGAAGGAACTGCTATGCAGCCATAGATGGGAGCTCTACTGAAGAAACAGGCTGCAGCACTCCAGTTTCTTTGCTATATGGAATTTGTTTCCTTTTGCTTCCTTCTAACATCTAAGTGAACATGAAGATAGCCTCTCACAGTCTAGTGCCTCCTCGGTCATTGTTAATAAAACAAATAAAGAGGTCATCATCAAACACTCCAATTAGCTGTTCATAGAGTAAACAGTCCCATTTATTGAAATCTATGTCAACTGTCCTGAGCAAGGACAGTTGGCCTTTTGGCAACTAACAAGAGTTGCAGCTTTTCTTCTATTGATTTTTTGCCTTTTTGGTGACAAATTTAAAAAAAATGTTTTCCAGATCTTATTCTACTGGATGCACTAATATTTTATGACATTTCTCTGCACAAGCATTCTTGTTTAGCCTATGTCTTATACTTCAAAGAGTCATTTTAATGAAGAACTACATGTGTGAATATTTTTCTTTCATTTTATAACAGCAAGCATCGTAACACATCGCCAGTTTTAAGGCAGGTTGTACAACTTAAGATGTTTACCTTCTTTGAGTAAACAGACACTTCTGGTTTTGCTGTTTAGTTTGGTCCCAAAGTATTACCAGCCATCCCCAGCATGATATTTACACAGAAAGAATGCAAACTCTTATCCAGCTCAAGTGATTTTTATGGTTCAGTGAGTAACAAGATATTAGTCACCAGAAGGTCTTTTGACCTCATTCAGTTTTAGCTCCTTTTCTGCTAATAAATATATACTTTTGGTTATGAACTGCCAACTTTTTATGCAGGCAAAGTCACATTCCTGGAAAAATCTGCCACATGCAAGTCTCCTTCAGATTGTTACCTTGGAAATTAAGACAAATTAATGGTGTATTAACTCAAACAGAAAGTTTTTGAAACAACAGGCAACAACCCCCCCTAAAGCCATTCTATTAACCTTTCAGCAGGTACAGGAATATGGAAGCAAGGGTTTTGTTCACACTGTCCACAGGAAATACTTGCACTCCTGCATCCTTAATACCTGGATTTGGAATTTCTAGGCTGTTTATAGGAATTACCTCAGATCTTAGCAACTCAGCAACAAAGAGGGCCATCTGGCCCAGACAACCCTGGCTGCTGAAGGAATAGGGCAGTGGTTTTGCAGTATGAGCAGAGCATAGGGAGAGACAGGTTGCAAATTCCTTGGAGCTGGCACGGGGAAGACCTTTTCACTTGTGAGACAGCATTCAACAGGCTACGTGTGTAACCCTAACTTCTCCCAGGACCTCTGCTGAAGAAAGGGTCCAAGCTGGAAGCAGCTTCCTGCCACGTTAGCAGATGGGCACAAGTAAGGCAGCCAAAAGACCAGAGAAAAAGGGATGCTTATGGGGAAGTCACAGAAAGGGCGTTCATCACAACCAAAGGATGTAGACAGCTGTTAACAAGTTTGTGGACTGCAGCGGAGAGACATAATTATAACATGACTGCACACAGACAGGGAACTAGGATTAAGACTTCAGCAACAGTAAAGCAGGTTTTTATAGTGTGAATCACCAACAGACATCTACTATTGTTTGTGAAAGCAGCTTCATTACCCTCTGTGGACAACACAGTGTCTGGTCACAAGAAGAGGCTGTGATGGTACCTTACTGCCCAAACTGGCATATTAGACTTGCTGAGACCATATGCAGCTCTGCACTGCTGCTCAGCATGAGCATAGCCATCAAAATCTTCCTCAAAACCAGCAGAAAAAAGGCCTGAAACTTCTCAGCTTCAAAAGCTTAGCTCTGCAGCCTCTGCAGTACAACAGGATATTGTTGAGGGTTTCTAGCTATGTGTTGTATGAAAAATGATGAAAATGAATTAGTCTGTTTGCCAACGGGTAGTGCCCAACCGGCCAATTTCACAGCCAGCTGCTATCTATGGATGATATAAGCTGCTCTCCTGCTGCAGTAACAGTACATTCTAATAAAATTGTAATCTCTGTGTATTTTTATGTTTACTAGGAACTGTGAGATTTAATTAGATATAGTGCATGCATTTTATTTGTCAGCTTTTTTGACAGACATCTGAGATGTGTAATTTCACTAGGTGCGGATACATTTCCTAGAGAACCTGTGTTCTGCTCTGGCTGTCAATCCTGCCACTTCTCCTCTGGTTTTTGATATAGGTATGTTTAGTTGCATATGAGGATTCTGCAATAGTGACTGCTAGGATAGATTTTAGTGTAGGTCATATCAACACCCAGCATATTCTGAAGCCTTCTTTTATATGTATGGCAGGAGAGCCCCTGCCAAAAGCAGCTAGTGAAGGAGACAAGAACTTTTATTTAAGTGTAAGTTTAACAGTGTTTCAGGGACCAACACAGATAAGTTACATGGAATAGCTATCTATCTGCACCACTCTTCAAGGAGGGGATACGAAAGTTTTCAGAATCATCTGAAGATTAAAGATGCTCCATTTGAATGCCTGGAAAGAGCCCGGTTTCTTAAGGGTTGTTAACTTTCAATTTCTGAGAATCCGGATTTACCAAGATGTTCAAAATGGGTCCCAACGAGCAGAAGAATCCAAACACTAACATCTCTTTTGTCAGTTCAACCTATATATGTTATCTTGCTATTATATCTTACCCACTCTTTGAGCTTTTTCTGGCCCCCACTGCTAAATAGACTGCAGCAAGCATTTTCTACTCTGCTTTTATTTAATAGAATCCATCATTTTCAGAAAGAAAGAGATTTAATCTAGCAAAGTGTTTAAGCTTGCGCATACCTGCAAACATGTAAGTAATTCTGTTGAAGTCAAGGAGGAATAGCACCTACTTAAAGTCAATACAGAGTGAAATCTTTTGCTAGATCAGGCCTCACAAGGACTGCTGAGGAGATAGACTAGGAGATGACTGGCTTTGCTCAAAAACGTTTTACCACTGCAGTAGGAAGGTGCAGATGGAGCTCCTGTTGCTGGGGCAGTTCTCTCTAAACCGAGATTAAGCATGTAAAGTTAAGGCAACAAAGGGTTTGTGTCAATGTATAGACTGACTTGGAGGATGAAATTACCTTAAATATGCCTAGCTTTAATATGTAGACACTCATCCTTATTTACGATTTAGAGTGGCTCCATGGAAGGGATAAGACACGTCAGGACAGATGCTGCAATATTGTCCTTAGCCTGAAAGCAGGAATCCCTCTGTGTCACCTTTGTTCCCTCCATGGTGCAGGGCAGGTAAGTGTGTCCAGAGGGCTCACTGCTAAGGTGCTGAGGGTCTTGGCACCTAAAACAGAGGACACTGCAGACACCAGAGTTTCCAAAATTACATACTTCAGTCCCTAGTTCTTTTATGGATGGATCCACACCTAATGTAATTGGCTGTTGGCTTTTTGCTACAAATCCGCATGTGTGTGTCATTCCTCACCTCAAATGACCACTGCCAAAACAAAGGCAATAATTCAATCATCTCTGTGTCAAGTCTGTCACTGCTGAGCCCACCGAGAGAGAGTGACAGCTGTGATTTTTGTAGTTCGTGCTGTGTTAAAAAGTGAGCTGCGCTTGCTGGTTCACAGGTAAAAACTGATTTTGTTTATGGTTAACCTGAGTTAATTTAAAGAGGTGACTAATTCATGCAAGATTTTATTGTCCACCACCCCATTCTCATAGGGACTCAGTCACCTTATAACTATGTATGTAGTTAGTTACTTTTCCCTTCCCAAAACAGCTCAGATATAGATACACACTTCTAAGCAATATTATCACTACTTATATGATGCAAAACCCCTACTCTTAATGGGCAATAGCCTAGAAAAAAAAAATAACCTTACTGATAACAGTACACTGAGACCTTTCTTTAGTTTTTGCTGTGAAAGATACTGTCTGGGGAGTCCAGCATTCCACTCCAAAGACCCAGAGGAGTTGGAGCTTCCTCGCCAGGGCTGGGACTGCAGAGGAGCCCTGGGAATATGCTGATGATTCATGGGTGTAGCAGTCCCCAGACTGCTGGTAAAATATTGTGATTTTAGTCACTGTCAAAGGGGAGGGCAAACAAACCAGAAAAAATTCAAAGGGAAACATCAAACCACTGTAAGCAACCTGAATTATGCAGGAGTCATGGAGGGAAGACCAAGAGACTTGGATAGGAAAATTACTGAAAAATGTATAGCAACATCTGTTTTGTGTCTGTATCAGACCTGAAACCTGTTCTGGTGACATGCCAGGTGAAACAAAACCATTCCCTATCCCTCAAAGAAAATAAATACAGAAAAATGCCACTCACTCTTTGTTCTGTTCTCCCGTGGTAACCCTTTCAGACTTCCCTATACATTTTTGCAGGTCTCATAAACTCAGAGGCGGCAGCACCAGCTCCACCAGCAGTGCTGATTCAGCTGGACTGGGAGCTGAGGGAGCCGGCACGTAGTTGCCAAGGAGCAGGCAGCCTGGTGCCGAAAACGGGGGAAGCCACTCTCCTGACACTGTGAAATATTTCTGACCCAGGGTGAACACCACAGCCCCACACTGAAACAGTGGCCGGACACCATGGGAATGGATGGGACATACTGTGAGTGCCAGGGATGCTGCGAGGCCAGCTGCGGGGCCGGCAGAGCTCAGATGGAAAATGTCCCTGCTCAGTCCAGTTGTTGCAGCTCTGGGCACAGAAATTGCTCTGTGAGAGCAGAGACGTGGTGCCTGCTCTGCCTATCCTATTTTTTTCCCCTGTAAAATTCGTGAAGGAAAGGCTATAGCAGTGCCACCTCCTCCTCAACTGGTTCTGCTTTTCTCTTTTGCAACAAATCTCCCATAAGCTGAAGGGTGAGATTTAGCCCCCTGAAGAAAGCTATGTGGGGCTCTCAAAGGACACGTGTGGGGCACACGGGCATCCCACAGACACCACTGCGCTGTGCTCCGTACCATCTATAAAGATGCCAGGAAGCAAAACAGTCTGGATGACATTACTGGAGACAGAGATACAGAGAAAAACATACAAGCGACAGTCTAGCTGTCCAGGACATTGTCATTACCACCAACCAATTATGATTCTTAAAAGATACTTTATAAAAGGCTGAATTGAACATCTTTTGAGCATTTTGACAAAAATGTGAGATTCAGTATCCTTCCTTATTTTTTTAACCTTTTGCTTTATTTAATAAATTCTATAAATCTCATTCTTTTTTTTTTCCTCTGCCCGAAGTACATTAGTTTCTATGGAAACATTGTAGTCATTTATGTCCATGGTGTTTTCTGACATCCATATGTGGAGTATAAAGACAAGTTATGTCACTGTTGTGAAATGTAGGCATTTATGTGATGTGTATCATGGCTCTATGTGCAAGAGAGAGGATACCTTTAGACTGTTATATCACAGATGCAAAAGTCCAGGTACAGGGAGGCAGCAACGATCTGAGCTTTGGAATTTAACCTACTCCATACACAGATAGCCACACTGAAGAAAAATATGGTATTCACTTAATATCTTGATTTTGCATATTTGGTGCAACTAGGCCTGTCTTTATTGTGTAGAGCAACACTGAAAGCTCAGTGAATTAATTACCACAGAGAGTCTAATGATGTAACTCATCCTTCCTGTGACAACATCCAATACTGCTGAAGGAAAGATAAAGAAAACAATCATGCTGTTTCTGCCTTCATGAAAAAGAGAAAATTATATTGTGACACAATGTGTAAATAACGGAACCAAAGCCATTGGCTCGCTAAGTATCTTGTTCAGTAACATAAACCAAGCTTCCAGCGAGTGATACTTGTTTCTCATGTTTTAATCAGGTTTTTATGAATCTACATCTCATATCTTCTGAAGGGTTAGTGAAATCCTCCCTATCTGAAGTACATTTTAAAAAGCAGTGCTATGGCAGTCTAGGATACTCAGAGAAAAAAATTAATGCATCTTAGGCACGCTGTAGAGGTACAGTGCACACACATATCCTTTGGCTGCTATGTGTGAAAACTGCAGTTTTAGGAGGTAGCACTCTGCTCATTGACATTAACATAATGTTGTTTCTCATACATCTTTTACTTTTGATTCTTAATATTCAGAACTGTAATTTGACAATTTTGTTATCATTTCTACCATTAATTTCCTCCATCAAGACATGGAAATCTGCTTCCTTGAATATCCCTCTGCAATGCAAATTAAACTGCAACGGGAATATTAAGCTCTGATGTACAAATCAGGTGGTGCTACATGTATTACCACAATACCAACAACCAGCAAAAAGCTGTAGCAATGTGACAGGTAGAATGAATTAAACCTAGCAAGCAACTGAAACCAGGCAGAGTTATTTGCTAAAAAGATGTAAAATATCAGCAACATTATCACTTATTATGGACAACACAAAGAAAAAAATACTTTCTCAGACTCTTCCAGCTGATGCACAGGGATTCGGCATACTCTGACTTTTTGAAAAATATGTAGATTTCAAATGTGTTTGGTGAATCCTGCCTCACAAGAAGTCATATTTTCTCTAACACCATTAGGAGTGACATAAGTTTCTCTGTTATCCACACTTCCCTGTCAGACCACCTTCAAGTGCCCTTCTAGTGGATTTTGTAAGGGCTGCCAACTCTGGCAGGAGCTTGAGATGAGGAGACACAATTGTCCTGACGGTGCACCGCAGGACGGCTCAGCAGCTCCTGGAGCATTCACCCCCTCCCCGGCAGAGCAGAGTGGAGCTGAAGTCCTGTTTAGCCACATCAGAAAATATGGGTAGGGTTGGGCTCCCAGGTGGTTTGGTACCATCAGAACTACTTGAATTGAAAGAACATTTTGCCGTATAGTAACACCTTTTTGTAATCTGGACCTCCAGCTGACTTTTTGCCATGTCTGAACTGAGCATGCTTTAATCCCCAAATTCTCAGCATAAGACCAAGAAAGCCCACAGTACAGGGAGGTCCTTGTTATTTCAGATCAAAGTTAATGGAAACCAAAAATCTATCAGCATGGTGGCAAATGAATCCAAGTGGTTGAAAATGCAGCATCATGGCACTAACAAGAACAAGACTGTTGTTACTATTTCCCAGCGCTTGACTTCATTAGGAGACCAGTGACCCCCAAGATGAGGTAGGCCATGCTGGTTCTGGAAGGTGGGTATTGAGCTGAAGAAGCATTTTTACCTGATGTGATCTGGCATTACCAGCTAGCCTTGGTTCTCATGCATGAGAGCACCAGCACCTGAGCTGTGACCACCTTGCTGGCAGACCAGCGGGCCCTGTTCCCTCCCTGGTCAGAGTCTGAGAACAGCCCAGTGTGGCTCACAGTGCTGCAAATCCCTGCAAAAGCATTGGTGAGTTAAGTTTCCCTGACTTTACACTGAGTCTGTCCATTAGGCCAGTCCTCAGTGACATGTCAGATCTAACATCATGCTTCTATAAGCTGTTTCTGGTTCCTCGGGGTTTACTATCAAGTGAAGGTCACTGGGGCTCGGACATGCCACAGCTGCTGGGAAGAACATGGTGAAGAAGCCTTTATATTGTATCTATATTGCCTGACAACGCACCTACAGTGGGGGGATCCCACTCTAAATTAATTTTAGGTTGGGAAGCTATTTCTGAAGGGAAATACTAAAGTACCTGTCCTGATGAAGGGAAATCCAGCCTTGAAGTATGGGACTGGCAGTACTATGGGATAAAACTATTGCTGAGTGTAGGATTCATTTTGGCAATGCTTGGTACACTACGCCAGTATCACAGCTTCAACCTCACTTTCTTCTTTGTTCTTTCTTCTTTCTCTTGTCCTTCCAAGCAGAGCTGTCTGTCACTGGCATGAATGTCAGATGGTTAAACTGGGAAGCAAACAGCCTCGTAAAAGAGGAACAAGAAAAGTGGAGTGAAGGGAAACGCTGAATATTTATCTCCGTGTTGACCCTGGAGTGGTTCCAGACCTCAGCTATACGGTGCTGTGTCAGTGATGGAGACAGCAGACCCACTGACCGTCACTCTGAGCTGCTCCTTGCAGAATTACCTTCCATTTCTAGCCCAGCAAATCGATAGCTTAGAAATTTCCTGGGAAAGGATGTGGGTTTCTCAACACATTTTCTGAATGAATTTCAAAAAATGCTGCAGGCACCATTATCAGGTGTTCCCTAATATTCCTATGGGAGAAGGGTGGAGTGGATCTCTGTGTGTAACGCAGCAGATTATCCCTCAGGATGCTGCTGGCTGGTTAGTATTCAATGCTTATGACTACTGAAAATGAACCATGTCTGTCAGACTTGAGGAAAGTTGATCCTATTTAGCTTATGTTTATCCAACTACCTGTAAATCAGTCCTTTTCACTTTGTTGTCCTTTAAAGATAACTATGAGTTTCTTCTCTTTTAGAGCTTTTTTCTGTCACTTACTGCTATAACATATGAAAGTGCTTCATGCAAAAATCAATAGAAGCTGCAAATTCCATGATGGAATTCAGGGAGTCTCATGCGCATTATAAAGCCAGATCTATGCCTAAGAAAGCTACTTTGACTAGTGATGTTCCTCTGTTTCATCTTGGGAGAAGTGAACATTGCTGAGGAATAAATGGGGCATTTTATTTATTGCACCACAACCGGAGCAGAGGCTTTCCTTGGATGACAGCTTCCTAACATCAGGCTCAGATCACAGCGCTGAAGTGTTGTTCCAGCAGCAAACGCTCTTCCAGAAGACCGGGGATTTTCCCACATTACCTCTCTGGCCCACTCACTCCCACCATCCCCCATGGTCAGAGCTGTCATCACAAATTTTGGCACAGCTGAGGATTGATACATTCATTATTTGAATGTATTATGATTCAGTTTTCATGATTTAAAAACTGAAGCCAAGGCATCTTCCTGGTGCTGGATGCTGACCAAGACAGGAGCCAGGTTGGGGCAGCTTACAGCAGCCACAGCACAAGCAGACAGGCCAGCCAGGCTCTCAGCTGGAGGCAGCCTGTAGGGAAGCTTTGGCTTCAGCAAGTTACTCAGTGCCAGCCTGGAGGAGACAAAGGCCATGGCCAAGTTCTTGTTGAGATTACCAGCAAAGACGAGAGTCAAGAAGGTATTTTTGCAAATGTGTCCAACCTCACCACCCACTGTCTGTGGGGAACCACGCAGAAACCCAGGGCCTTGCAACAAACTGACCAAGTGAGGACCCAATGCCCTTAACAGAAGCTAGGAATAAAGCTTTGGTCTTTAAGACATCTCTTTCTGATCAGCGTCACCTGAATCTTGTCTGGACACAGCTTCAGCCAATTGTTCTTTTGCTATTTTAATAGGTTTAGTGGTGTCAGATGATGCCTCTATATCTCTGTATTTCTGTATCTCATATCTCATGTCTATATATATTTATATAATCACCAGATTTTCCAAAATATATATAAACACACACATATATATCATCACAAAGAGCTACAGTATGTCATTTCCTAAGGGGTTCCTGTAGCTTTTGATGAGAAGACGGGATACCATTAATATTTTTAGGGCTTTAACCCTGAGTATAGCTGTTTTTCACTGGCTTTTTTCCCCCAAAGGATCTGTTCCAGAAGGCATAGCTCAAATGTTTATCTCAGAGTTTTGCAGGTGTGCTAGAAACAATCTCAGACAGAATCCGTGTGGCACGGGACAAAATTGAAACAAGGAGCTTCCTTTCTTACTCCTTTTATATTATGTTAATATTTAACAATAATTTATCAACAAACCTGCGCAGACTGACACTTTCTTGGAAATGTGATGGTTTTACAATATCCTTTCAGAGTAGGGAATGATCATCACCAGCCACATGCTATGGGAACATGATGGCTGCTTTCTAGCAAGTGTATGCCTTCAGTTGACTTTATTTTCAACTACTTTTGTTTTCTATCTGGTGTGAAGGACAAAATATATGAGACTAAAGGTTTCAGTCTATGTGACGAGAATTTCTTGTAATAGATGTAAAATCCCAGCATCTCTAATAGAGAGTCAATAAGCAATACTCAAAGATGTCCAACATCCACAACCCATCTGAAGACAAAATAGCATCTAAATCAGTATTTTCATCAAAATAGACTTTTCTCCAGTTCTATCTGACTACACTTCAAGCCAAAAATGCTACCACTTACAATTAGTGTATACGCTACAGTCTCTGTGTAGTAGCTGGATCCCCTTGCAGTCTCCAGCATGAGCCTCTTCCAAGCAAGAGGATGACGTTCCCATGGTGTTTTGCACTTGCACGTGCTGTCCACTTACTCTCGCATATCAATGCCTGTTGTGATACTGAATTATCCAAATGTCTGCTTCCAGACAATGTCTGGTTAGAAATCAATTTACTACAGTGAGCACACTTTTCCAGTCTTGCCTATGCTTGTTATCCTCCTGCAGCCCCTCAGTAGCTGCAACTTCTCCCTTCCCTGCCTCAAAGAAACAAGTCAGAGCATGAGGGCTATGCAATCTGGCTTTCCACCATCCCATGGCTGCCTGCAGCTGCTGGTAACATCCTCCCTGCCCTGCTTTCTGCAGGGCAAATCTTTTGGCTCACTGTTGTCTTTTGATCTCCAGCTTGGAAAAGCAACTCCTTGTGGAACTGAGCGCCAGGTGTGGATTCTGCACAGCTCTCAGCTAAGCTACTAGGTCTGAGCTCTTTTAGGGAAGGTCCTTACCAAGGTGTTATGCTCCTTGCTTGCATGGTTATGTCCATCCTACTTTAAATTTATGCTGAGTAACACCAATGTAAACATCCATACATCCACACTGTACTCATTAATATACTATAGATTTATTTCAGATTATGAATTATGTCTGCTATGTTAGAAGACAAATTCTAAATATGGAGCATGTACACAGGCCCTAGCCCTCTAAACTGATTTTACCATGGCCTAGGAAGCACCCTAATAAGACAATAAAGAAGGATAAAAAAAAGGGCAACATCATGAAAAGGGCACATTTATAAATGAAAACAAATACAGTGCATCCCACTGTATATGAAATATTGATGAAAATTGGAATAATTCAATTTAATATAGTGCTGTTCAGACAAACGAAGCGGTCCAGGTACTCACGGTATTTAAAACACAGAAATGCTCTCAAGACCCTGTTCTAATGCCTGTACATGTCAAACTTCAGCAAGACAGTTCAGGCAGGCAGCTGAGATCCAGGACTGAGGGGGTACAGCGTATTGTTGTGGAAGTATATGCGCACGTACCTAAAACTTAGCATCTTACTCCATGCAACACTTCTTCTAAAGACTCTATCCTTTTCCAGTGCAGCTGGGCCAGTAGGACAGACAGTGGAATTAAGTGGGCATATTCCAACAAATGAGCAGAGCCTTATAAAAATGCATTACTGCAAAGAGACTATAACTAGGGGAAATCCTTCCCTGAACTATACCAGATCCTTGCACCCCATCCTCGCTCTGATGCAGACTCCCTCTGTATTGGCAGGTGTAGGATCAGGCCCTCCCAATACTTTAGCAGCCATCTGCTCTCTTCACAACATCACCTCAGGGGAGACCTTATCGAACTCTACAACCACCTGAACAGAGGCTGCAGAGAGGTGGGAGTTGGTCTCTTCTCCGAAGTAACATGATAGGGCAAGACAAAGTGGCCTCAAGCTGTGCCAGGGGAGGTTTAGATTGGATATTCGGAAGAATTTCTTTCCTGAAAGGGTTATCAGGCATTGGAACAGGCTGCCCAGGGAGGTGGTTGTGTCACCATCCCTGGAGGTATTTAATAGATGTGTAGGCATGGTGCTCAGGGACATGGTTTAGTGGTGGACTTGGCAGTGCTGGGTTAACAGTTGGACGTAGTGATCTTAAAGACCTTTTTCAACCTAAAAGATTCTATGACCACGTGGAAGTCAGATGAAGGGCGTGGTGTAGTGGTGTCCAGCAGGGAAAGACACCCGTGCAGAGTCTTTCTGCATGTGGAGGGCAGCTCCAGACGCTGGACTATCCTCTGGACTGGCTGGCTGCAGCAAGGCTGTTGGAAACCAGCAGAGCTGGCCTGCAAGCTCCTCTGGGAGCCAGACTGGAGGAAGAGGCACAGGACACCTCCAGGCAGCGCACACAGGCCGGGGAGCAATTTAATGCCTCTGCTGCGATAACGTGAGATAGGGAGCGGAAAGGACTGTCTCCTGCTATGGAAAGGCTGTTAGGTAGAAGTAATTACTTACCCTGAAATTAGGCCAAAAATCTTTTAGCCTAATTGCACTGGCCGTGAATTGCATGTGAAGTGTGTGGTATTTCATATCCCTGACTATTTAAAATGTCTTGAGGTTTGTGCTGACCAGAGCTAGCTAGAAACTCAATTTTACATTTTTACTGATTTCTGCATTTTTGTTGTTGCCTTTAATTACCTGTAGTTAAAAAGCACTTGGAGATCAGCATTTCATTATACAGACTTGCATGGCCTGTTGTTCCAAGAACCCCTAGTCACCAAACAGCTGGTGTTCCTTTGTCCCTGGTGGCAGAGGACTGGGTGTCCGGGCAGTCACAAGGCTGTGAGGAGGATTTACCTGCTGATGTCTCGGCACCTTCTGTCCGCAGAGCACCTCATGTTTACTTGTGGGGTGAGATCACCTCGTCCAATGCTGGCTGGCTGTGTCAGCTGGACACCAAGCCCAAGCCTGTCTCCTTGTGGTCAATGAAGAAAGAGGGACATTTGGAGGGCAATTTGCCTCATCTACCTTAAATGCCATTTCCAGGTGACAAGTGATTCTCCAAAGGACCATTTCTTTCCCTGCTGACCACAGGAGGAGTCTAAGGGGCTACCCACCCCCTCATTTGTTCTGTTAGAACGGCTAAAAATGCAGGCCACCAGAGAAAGGTCTGTTGGTAAAGAAAATAACTAGATCTCTTACTTTGAATCAAGCTGAGATCTTGCAAACTCAATTCATACGTGAAGCCAGAGCCTATATTCAGCCAATAGCTTTTGGAAACTTGATCAAAATACAGTAAAAAAGCAGGAGAAGGGAACTGAAAGATAGCATTTTGTAATGTTAAAGGACCATATTAGACACTGTAGAAATATTAGCACAGTCTGGTAATGTCATTTTCTATATGCTAAGTAATTACATAAATGGATCTTTTTTTAACTTATACCTGCTGAGAGATATAAAGGTACCTGTGTGGAATTCGGGTTGCCTGTAATTTCGTTCATGTCCTTTGGTTTCCAGGTAGCTTGCAGACATTACACTGATAATATGCCCCATTAGACCCATACCATATTTTGCACTGAACAGAATCATATTCCTTGTATTGACATAAAATAATCAGAATATAATATTTTTGTCTGAATAGATAACAAATGCATGCACAGCACACAGTTTTGATGAATGGGACCCTAAAGAGCTATATTACTGACTGAAACACTTCAATTATAGTTTGGGGTTTTTTTCCATAGTTGGAACTGTACATGCTAAAGTGTTTGAGAAAGTACACCCTAATAAGAGGATACGTCTCCTCCAGAGATTCCCTGTAGCAGAGTGTAGCACTCACATTTGAACAGTACTGCACATATACATCTGGAGAATCAGAGATACTCCCTGTGTCCAGACTAGCAAACAAACTGCTGAAAAATGTGTCCTGTTAATCTTTTACAAATCACCACTAAACTTCTTCCCACTGTTTTTGAATACTCTTTCCTTCCGCTTCCTCTGCAGCATGCTGTACCTTGTTAACTACTAGATCAAGGAGATGTAATTCTGTCTGGTCATCACAGCTACCTCTTCATCCTTTAAAGAACTGCCTGCATATTCTTCAGAAAAGTTATTTTCCACTATTTGATACAGTGCTTTATTTTTCTTCAATGAGTGGGTGAATAGAACATTCTGTACCAGCATGTAAAAGCCACAGACTGCAGAGGTTTGCTTGTTTTATCAAAGAAGAAAAATATTTATTAAAGGATTTGTTTCCCACATTTTCCTGAGATAAGGATACAGATTGTCAGACTTCAGTTTCAGGAGAGATAGCTAGAAAGCAAGTCTTTATCTTTTCTTCTTTGTGTAAGAGAGTACAAAAAAAGTACATCTAAAATTCTAGTGCCTGAAACTTCCTTTAAAGTGCTAGTTCTTGTTCCTTTAAAAAAATCTGGTATTGTTTTCACTTATGAAACAGTACTCCTATGGGTGTTTAAGAAATGTAAACTAGCCTGAGTGTGATGTTTGTGAGAATGCCTTCCTTCTGCTTAGCACTCAGTGACAGGGAAACAAATTGCAAACACGCCTATAGCTCCTGAGCTACCTCTTGGGTTACACACAGAAAAAATACTGCAAGATGAAGTATCAGTGTCTTACACTATGAACAAATATCAGAGCATGAAGCACGTGGACTATTCTTAAAACCAGTGGCAGCAACCAAGCAGTACAGCTACGCATGTGCTCAAAGTTACATATGTGAATATTTCTTGTGATTTACAACAAGTGTGCGTTAAAGTGTTTTTCCAGATCGGGGCCAGAACCTCTGCTCATTCCTATTGCAAGAGAGTTACTGGCACTCCCTGTCCTGTCCTTCCATGCAAGAATTTCTGCCAGGTGTTGCACCTTCATGTCTTTCAAGTTCTGAAGAGGAGAGGTTAACCAAAATTAAATTGTGCAAATTAAGTCAGATAGGAAGGAGAGAAAATTGTATTTTGAAGCTGACAGACAATGTGCCTGCACTTTGGGAATTAAATGCAAGTTTAAATAGGGAGCAGCGAGGGGAGATAAGAGAACACAGGTGTGTTGTATGTTACCTAGCAATGAAAGCCCTGTGTGGTATAAGGACTAGAGAATTCATTTAGAAAGGGTGAAAATATCGAGACAGGCATGTACCGAACAGTAGCAAAAAATTCATAACTTTTCATCACAAATAATCCTGAAGTTCGTTGTACATTTAACTGATGAAAATTGGACATCTAAGGATTGGAATCGGCCTATGACAGAATAGTTTAATATAACAGTCTATGCAGAATAACATGGCAACTCTGGAAAGATAAAAACCTGGGGTAAAATCTAGCTTCTTCTGAAAACAGGTCTGTCAGCACCGACTGTCTCTGGGCCAAAGCTTTCTCCTCAGATTTTACGTTACAGGTGAAGGACCACATCTGTAGCCATCTGGCAGCCCCCAAGCCTTGAGGAGCACCCTGAGCAGCAGAGGATGCAGGGCAGGTCCCCACGGCTGGGGCTGCACTGTCACCCATCACACCCACACCTTTGGTGCAGGAAAGCCTTTCCTGGGTGTACTACCGTAAATGGGCTTCTTCTGTCCCCTCGGTAGGCACATCGGTGGATGTACCCACAGGTGTGCTGTGCTCGCAACAGGAGGTGTTGGGTTTGGTTTGCAGGTTTCTGTTTCCTCTGGTAGTCTTCTCCCAGGGAGGATATGAAAGTGAGACTATGGAGACTCCGGGGAAGGGACCACATCAGGCTAACAAAATGGAAACGCTGTATTGCCTTATTCCCAAATTTACCAACAGTAAATTCCCTTCGGCTTCTTCGGGGCATGTGGGGAGGGACAGCTACAGACTCTCTTTGGAGATTTCATTATCATGAGTGGAATGGTTCATTTATCAGACTGTGGAGTCTTTTTTAGCAAATCTAAGACATGTAAAGCAGTACTGAAAAGGTCATGCTGTTTAATGTAGGATAAATAAATGTGATCTTATTTTAGTAAGAGTCAATCATATTTTGGTGTTGTTAAGGAAAAGATTGTGTGAAATGCCAGCAGCTTTAGTAAGCAGGTTTGTTTATTGTTTTATGTATCTCCCAGGGAGTAGAGAATGACTCTGCTTGGAAGAAAAGTACCGATAATATGTCAAAATAATATTAACATCTTTCTTAGATTTACCAGGTTTTCCTATTCCAAGTGACTGGGTTTATAAAAAACAAAGCAAAGAAATCAATAACAGGGAGCTTGATGTTACAAAGCCTAAGAATGAAGCAAAATACTTGAAGTGCAGAAGCAACTATACAGTTTGGCAATAAGGTAAATATGTATTTATTTACAGAGGTCCATTATGATAGATACGATGATATGATACAATGAGTTGAAATGTGCATAATAGGTAACCAAAACCAGAGAATTTCTTAATAAATTTATAAAGTCATTCCTTATTCTCTTTCAAAATTCTAACTGTGTGACTGAATCTTTAACATGTAATTTTCAAGGTGCATGTGGTACAGACTTTTTAGGAAGGTATTAAAATACTTTATTCAGAATGCCCAGCCTAATTAGCAGACCGGTCAGTTCAATATACCAGCTACAAATTGCTTTTGATAGTAAGTTGCCAAACTAAACAACTCCAGAAAACTAGAACAGATGCTCTCTGGGGTAAACAATCTGGGTAATTTTTGTAATTATGCATTTGCATGAGAACCAAACCACTCTGTAGAATAAAATATTTTTCAGACTGTATTCTTTGTTAGTCATTAAGCCAAGTGACCCAAGTGGCTCTGATGATAGGCTTTTTGGCCTTCCTGTTCCACAATATTCGCTTCAGTGAACTCCTTAATTATTCAGTTAACCTGTAAAAGATAAAAAGGGCAAACAAAGCCTATGATGTGGTTAGCCTGTATGTAACATGAATAATGGGAATTATTTTTAAGAAGTCAGGAAGCTTAATGCTCACCTCAACAGGTTAGAAAATACTCTTCTAAAAATTTTATGAGAGCTGGTTTCTCTCAAAATCCACCAAAGCATAGTAAATAATGTATGTGAAAAATTAAACCACCCAACAAGCAAAAGCACATTAAAAAAGACTCTAGTACTTCAAATACTTTTTCTTCCACAAGCATATGAATAACATGGGTAACCACAAATCTCCCAAACCTTAAATCAGTCTGTATTTTTGACCGTACAAGTAAATCCCACTATAAGATAGCAGTGTGCCTTGTACCAACCAGCAGTAAATTTACTTTCCCATAAATTATCTCTGCTACTCTGCTATCTAATGGGTGGGGGAGGGAAGATGGTGAAGTGTGAAGAAAAAGGAAACAGGCAAAGAGAAAAAAACATAGCAGAGGAAATATGACAAACATCTAAACCTAGCGAGGCCTGATATTCACATGAATTTCTCTTCGTTGATTGTAATATAAGAAAATGTTACTTACATTTCGGGCTTTTCCTACAGTAATGTATTATTCAATTGCTAAAAGGTTATAATGTTCTGCTGCTTTCTATCAAAAACCTGCTATGTGCTTTCTCCCTATGAGACACACTCTCAGACATTCATTCTCTTATTGAAATGTTTGCTTTCACGTTTAGTCAATATGAAAATCAAACATCAAAGAATATATTCCAATGTTGTGGGTGTTTATTTTGACATAGTTTTCAAAAAGGTCAGTATTCAGAAAGTGGCAACAATATGTACTATTCCTTCTGGAAATACTGGGAAATGTGGATACTCTAAAATTTGGCCACCTCTAGAAAAGTAAGTTTCTTGACCTAAATACTGAAATGTTAAACTGTTTTGTAGCAGCTATAACAACTTGAGAGTTTGAAGAAACAATGAATTTTAAATTCTATGTATTAGACCTAAGCAAAATTTCAAAATTAACAGACATTTACAGTCATAGCTTCATTTTACAAAATCCCTCTCTCATTTTTTTCTTTGACTCACACTCCTTGCCCTCCCTGTCACTGGAGTAAGTGAAAAAATCACAGTTAAAAGAGGCGAAATAGGAGGAAGACTTTTCCTTACTTTGCACTGGAAAAATGTTAACTTCCATTTTAGGTTTGTAGCATATTCTTGTTAGTGGTAAAAAATTAATATATTTGAAGATTTAAAAAGTTGCTTTTATTTATTCAGAGTTCTATTTTTCATTCACATTTCCAGCTGGGGAGAGGAGCTGGGGAGAATGAGGGAACATAAGTATTTGCCATTATTTCAATGTAGAAGTGTCAAACGTTATAAAAATATTTTTCTGATTTTTCTAGAAATGCTATTTCCCCACAGAACAGTGATATCACAATCTTTTTGAAATATTCTCATTTAAGATTCCAGACCTTTCAGCTAACAGTTTTAATGAGTTTAAAGGTGTTAGCTTACATGCATAACATTCACTGAATTACCACACTTCAGGATTACATCCACCGAAGACTTCAGGGACTTGGAACGAGATGATGGTGCAAATTAAAAACATTTAAGAGCAGTAGTGTGATCCTGAAGCTCCTGGACAGCTGCTGCCCAGCCCGGAGGGCAGCCCCCACTGGACCCTTTCCCCGGCAGCCTTTCGGCGAAGGGGGTATCACTGGGTCTGTGCCTGCAGAGCAGCTCTGCCAGTGGGTGCTGCACCTCGGGGACCTCCCCAGGTTCAAGCCACTTCAGCTTGGTTTAGTTTGTGGCTCCTGCCTGCAGGGATGTCCACCCCATCCCGTATTTCTGGTCAAAAATATGGTCTGAAATCAGATGTACCCTGGGGACCTGAGTTTGAAGTGATTAACGGTAGAGATTTAACCTGGGCTCGAGCTGAAGGGGAAGTTGGGTCTTGCCCTCAGGTGAGCACTGGAAGCAGTCATGCCAGAAAGCCCTTCCTTTTCTCCCTCCTGAGCTTCAGAGGAAGGAAAAAAACCCAACACAAACCATGTCAGCAATTAATAGTGTCCACCCCCTCAACCTAATTACCTCTGCGTACTCAAGGTCAGCATCCTCAGACACAAAAGAAATGGGCTCCGCGCCCTCATGACCTGAAATGCAGGTTGTCCCCGCGGGAGCCTGTGAGCTCTTGTTGGGCTCTCCCCAGCTAATAGGGCATCCCCTGCGTCCCCCTGAGCTGACAGCATGGCCAGGCTGTGAGCCCCATGCAGATAGAGATGTGGGGGTCTCCTGCAGACTGGCTCTTCAGTGAGCAGCACTTACAGCAGGACAGCCCTGCTGCTAATTTGATCTGTTTTATAAAGTGGCTCCAGTCATCTTTCCTCTTTCTGTTTATTATTTAAGTAATTTGTCAGACTCAGTGGCAGAAGCAAGGGCTGCTAGGAAAGGAGTCTCTGTCAGATTGCTTCTGTTAGTTTAGTCCTAAACCAAATTTAAATAAGATTTTTAATGATGCAAAAGGCCTCTGTTAGACATACATTAAAAAATCTGAAGAACTGCCTCCACCACACACACAAATATTAGTGTGAAGTATTTTATGAGCTCAGTCAGTTTTAGGTCTGTGGGAAAATATAGCTTTATTCTTGGTGAACTAAGCAGCATAAATAACCAAACATTCTTCAGGGAGAAGTCTGAAGGTGCAAGCAAACGAAGCCTGAGAAAAGAGAAGCCACACAATATGGGGTAGGCCTTTTTAACATCATCTGTATGTACAGTATCAAGAATACAGAAAGCTGTATAGCTGCGGTGCACCAGGTAAAAGAATGCCAAAGAAGCTTTCCATATGAAGAAAAAAAAAAAAAAAAGATTAGTGAACATTTATTAGAGGGGATATCTCAGTCTTCATTCCTATTCTTAAAGAAATTAAAACCTTCCAACAGCTATCCTCAACACCTTTCCATAAATTTAGTATAAACACCCCACTCCATCTAGATCCACATGGCTTATTTTGCTTATGGCTATATGGTACCACCACAGTTTTGTGGCTGCACAGTAGCGATGCAGTAGAAATACCACTCCGGTGAGGCAGCAGAGGCTCTGGGACGTGCAGATGTGGGGTGCGGTGTAGGGGAGTCCCAGCACCAGGTGACAGGAGACGGGACACAGGTTTGGCACTGGAGAACCCCCAGCTATAAACGACTCGCCAGTGTCAGCCAAAGAAATGCAGACGTGGAGCTGGACAAAACTGGTTTTAAGAGGAACAAAAAGAAGAAAGATACATTACCTAGTATATGTCAAAGTCTCTATGATTAGCAAATTCAGATCTGATGTGGAGCTCAGACCAATTAAGAAAGAGCAAAGATGTAAAAGCATGTTAGCTATATGTAAAAATGAAACCCAAATAGATTCTACAGTGAGGAAGAAGAAACTGCCAATGTGGACATCACATTCCCCCTGGTGAAGGACTACAGATGCCAACAACTACCCATATCCCCCCCCCAGCTCCAACACCTGAGCAACAGCAGCAGCCTTCAGACCCAGAGGAGGTGGGGAAGCGGGAGCATTACACCAGGAGAAGTGGGGGAAACTAAGGGGGGTTGTGTCACAGTTTTAGCTGTATTGTTATTACTACTAAGATTAAAACTTTTTCTGCATATACATATTCTTTCTTTTTCTGTTATAACTTTATCTGGAGTAATAACAGCTCTTGGATTAGACTGCTAAGATTCAGTTAAACTAACAATAAATTCCTGTCTTTGTACTGAAGTTGTTTCCTCTTTGCCAGTAAAACAAGGTACTGAGTATAACAACTAGCTTCACTAGCTTGAAGTTAATTGGTAAAAATCTGACTTGTTAGCAATAACGATACAGTGTCTCTTCAATGTTGGTTTAACAAGAGAGACTAAACGCTCTTACGACTTTTAGCCTAAAACTGGTATCAGCTGATGTTTCATCTGCATTTCACAAAACCGAAGGGAAATCAAGGGATCAGATTTCCTGGTGCTGTAAGCAGGCTTTGCTTTTTTGTTGTGTGGAAGAAGGGGAGCCCTGATTTCCGGCCCTGCTTCTGGGACACACGGCTTCCTTGAAAACCTGAAATCTGTCAGGAAAGTAACACTTACTTTAAGGGTAAAATCTTGCTCTCACCGAAGTTAGTGGGAATTTTGCCACTCACCAAAGGAAATTTTACCCAAAACAAACCCTTCATCAAAGAAGATCAGGATGAGATCAGAATGGATCACATCTGTCTGCTCAAGCTTGAGCCCAGTATTGGGACTGAGCGTCACTACCGTACCCTGTGCACCGCTGCAAGGGAAGCTGGAGCTGCTGTCTGTGGGATTTTCCAGCTGCGGTATGGAGACACATATGGGTGCTTTAGATCAGCTGATGCTAGAAAGCACATTATAAATAGAAAAGCAAAAAACCACAAATAAACAAAAACCCCAGCCAACTAACCAGAAAACCGAAAAAGCCCCGAACCAAGAGGAACATATCATATGCAGCTGTGATTAAGGCAAATGGGTTCTGATGCTCTGAAATAATATTACTGGAGTTATGACTAACTGGAATGATTGGAAGATAAAATGTAGATAGCTGTACCACACCAGAAAAAAATCCACTAGGTATATATGTATAGCTATAGATGTCATTAATTTCCTTTAGATTGTGTGATATGCAGCAGTAACTTTGATTTAATTAAGCTACAGCTTAAAACATGTATACACGAGCACATATACATGAGGACACTTCATGACTGTTGACCATGAACATAATGTTTTTGTTCCCATACAAAATACACAGGGATGGGTTTTGGCTTATTTCAGTCAAGTTACATCATGTAAAGATGAAAGTCTATATGCCAAGAATGAAGGGAATATGGATGACCTGCTCAAACTAGGCACAATTCATACACCCAGCCAAGTTTTCATGTTGTTCTGGTGATGCTGTTTGTCCAAAGTGTGTGGCTCCGTACAACACTCTCCTGACTTCTGCTCAAGCACACATGTGCCCAATGTTACTATGGTTGCTTTGTCACATTAGCATCTGGGTTTGTGTGCTTATGCACAGAGAGTATGGAATCCATCTACTCAACCCTAGATTTTCTGAGAAATTAAATGTCTGGGTCTGAATTATTCATTATTGGATCATTTTACAGTCTGTTGAAAGACACAGTTATTTCCAGAGGTCAATTCCTCTTCCTCTAGGACAGATCTTTAGACAAATCATCCTCTGCAAATACTTGCTTCTCTTGACCAGGCTTTGAAGGTGACCAGCTCCAACTGAGATGTCTCAGAGTTTGCTTACTTAAGCCTCAGCAAGATGAATCATTCTCGGAGCCTGTACATGGAGGCACACAATGTCTGTTTCTCAGTTCTTGCCTCTATCTTACCAGGAGGTCATAAAAGAGTGTCATGTGCTGTGTACAATTCTAAAGAATGCTCTGAATTAGACTGGTTGGCATTCTGTACCCATTACATTTTGAATTTTATAGACTGATTGTTGAAGTCAGATAATGGTTTTGGAAACTAAAACTTCTTTTTTCTTTTTTTTTTTTTTCCCCATGGAATATTAATGTGCTCAATGATTTTTCATGACAAAATTTCCAATTTTCAGTGCAAATTTTCAAATTTATTAAAAATCACTTGTGTGATAATGACAAGTAAATCAGTCCTAAAGAAGGTATGTGATATGTTATATCTAGAGTAATATTAATATTAAAATGTATTAATATTAAGAACCTCTCCAACAGTTGAACATTTCAGTGGAAAATAGATCCCTGTGATCAATAGGGAAAATAGATCCCTACGATCAATCAGAAATTGTAATGATGATTTTAGTTTCCACTGATGTTTTTAATTGCCTTTTGGTTTTTAAATTAACATATGAATGCTTTCATAATTCAAAAAATATCTAAATAGCTATAATATGAAAAGCATAGAAGAGACTCAAACCTTTGCAAACAGACATTCTAATAACATTTTATTAACATGTCTTTAGCATTCATTTTTGACAAATGTACTATGAAGTCTGTGTTATACCATTGCATCAGTCGTGGCGTGATTGCCATCACTAAGCTAAATGCTATAAACCCATCTTTAAATGCAACAGTAAGCTTAACATACTGGGAAAACATCACAATCTCTGATTGGGAAGCTCATTTTCTGGGGTAATAGAGGACAGGGGAACTGAGCTCAGGAATAACCTCAGGACTGCTGTTTCCCTGCCAGATGGAAAACCTCAGGGGCAACGCATTTGGTCTCCAGGGGGAAGGATGCCAGCCCCTTTGACAGTCCATCCACTCCACACCAACTGCATCAGCCTTGAAGGAGATTACAGCTCCAGCCCTCCCGCCAGAGGAAAGTTTGTTGCAGCAACACATGGAGGCAGATATCAGGGCTGTGTTTGTGCACAACATGAAGGCAATGAGCAACGTTATAGGAGAGACTGTGGGCAGCAGAATGACAGAGTTGAGGCTGCTGCTGCTCCCCAGGTCTGGCCAGAGGTCAGGTGGAGCCGGTGATCCCAGCAGGAACACGCACACACATATATGTAGCACACATAAACATATAAACATGGGCAGACGTACAGGTCGCTATGGACTGGAACACTCCGCACTTGCACAAAGACAAAGAGCACCAAGGGCCTCATCCTGTTCCCCTCTGTGGTGATAGGGGTGAAAACACATCAGGGGAAAATTCATACCCATAGGGAACTCTCCAGTACTTAGAGCTACACAAATAGGCACATGAAGACATACACATGCACTATGGATCGCTCCAGTAATGCAGCTTAGATACCCAGTGCACCCAGCAGCTGGTCCCTGGCTGCCCTGGTTGCCCCATTGCCTCATGCCCAGACACACATATGCATGCAAACGGGTCCTTCTGGTAGCTAGTCCATATTTAACACTTAGCAGTAGTCAACTCCCAGACGCCACTGTCTCTTCAGTAACCAGCTTGGAACCCTGGTCCCTCCAGTAGCCAATGCACAGTCTCTGGTCTCTCCATCTCAGACCTGTGGCTGCTCCTATTCTTGGCTCCCAAGTCTTTATCTGGCTCACTGCCTAGTCCATCTTGATGTTCACTAGCCAACACAGAGTGAGACACACAACCTCATGTGCTCTACTTCTGGCAGCACAGACACATGATCCTTCTGACCCACGGTTCTGCCCCAGCTGCTGGGACTCAGACCCCCCATACATGCACTAGCACACAGTATACAGAGCCTCTCACACAGGAAAACAGTCAGAAATGGAGTTTAGTAAGAAAAAAGGACTGCACTGACCAGCCCCTGCTGACCTTCAAATGGGCCTATTTATTCCTTCTCTCTATTTTCCCATGTTTGTTCTTCCCCAAGCCATGACCCTTCTTCCACCGTTGTTTCTTCCCCTGAACATCCCATAATAAATGTTCACAATCCCCACATGTTCTTCCCCTGAATCCCATGAGTGCCATCCCACCACAGGCCTTGCCATCCTCGGTCTGTAAGAGGCTCTGGAGAGCCTCTCCCTTGTCCCATGGTGATGGGTGTTCCCCAGCATGGGGCTGGTCATCTCCTGTCACAACCTGGGAAGGGGTGGGGGCCAGGGCAGCTTTCTCTGGTGAGATTACTGCCCTCACTCCCTGCCTGTGTGCCTCTGTGCTCCTTTGTTTGTGGGGAGATGAGCCTTTAATCACACAAGCCAACAAACATATATCTCGTGGGAAGCACTGACACTGTGGCAAGGTACCTCCTGCACTAAGCAGGGAGACATTGGATTAATGTGGACACACACTAGAGTAAGGATGGTGGAGAAGTTCCTTCCGCTCTCTTCTTCATATATTTCCTATTATCATTTTCTCATTTTTAATTCTACTTTCGCATTTCTCAAACCTGCATTTTTCAATTTCCTTGCTGTTGCCCTTCAAAGCCAATGTAATCGAGGCTAGCACTTGGACTTCGATGTGACCAAGCACAGACACTAACAATCCAAGCGCATTGTGCACCTTGGGGCCACACAGTTTCTCTTCGTATCCAGTCTACAAACTGCCTTCACAGTAGTGGGAAGCTAAGGATTTTAAAAGGTGCAATACCTGGTACCAAACCCAAAGTTTAAATCTGGAAGCGGCCACAGGCATTTGTGCATTTCATTAGCTCAAAGCATGTCTGTTCTGGCCCTGGGCTGCAAACTCACCTGCAACTGGAGGACATTAGTTGTGCCACTGAAGCCTGTCTTCTGGTGTAATTTTACCAAAAGGAATCCAGTTTTTGTGCTTAATGACCTGTCTCAAATAAGAGACAAAGCACAGTAAGTCAGGACAACTGAGAAATTCACTTCAACAGTGACAGAAACGTGACTGTAGATGCACCTTCGATCAGAAGAAATGAAACCCGAAGTTGGTCTTTAATTTTAAATATAAAATTAAAAAAAAAAAACCACAAAGTGACCAAGCAAGCATGGCATTTGGCACACAGGAGCACATTTAATGCATTCTTAATGTTAGAGTTCGTCCAAAGAAAATCTGTGTATAGTGTGTGGGACCTACCTCGGGCTCCAAAGGGCTCCATCTTTGGTGGACACACCAACGCAGGCAGCTCACTGCCCATGGACAGACATATCCTGTGCCAGGCAGAGGCAGCCAAACCTGGTCCAGTCTGGCCCACGCTGCCCTCCCGGAAGGGGCCCTGGAGCAAAGCATCCTCACAAGTATGTTCACTTTTTGTTTGGGGAGATCTAGTAGTAGGTTCACACCAAATGAGTCTGAGACTGGACTAACGTGGATGATTAGAGAACAGAACCTGGAAACGAACTGGGGAGTTATTTGACAGTGTAGATGTATCTGATGGAGTCAGTATTCTCTGGGAAAAAAATAAATTTACTTATCCACCTACAAACAAAAGCTCATTTCTGTTGGAGAGCTAGTCCTAGTACAGTATGTCTCTTTCTGTTTTTACTTTAAAAGTAGAAGTGTTTAATCTTGTGTGTTTATTAAGCAACTATTACAGCAATTTTAGTGCAATTACAGTTAGTGATGGATTCCATATTAGTTCATAAACAAGGAATGGCATTTGTAAAAGTAGCATACTTTAGGCTCCCTGAACTAACTGAGAAATCGTAGCCCATGCCTATTTTTCAGGCATGCAGGAAAGTTAATCAGATAAAGGTGGAATGTAAGTATGCCTAAACTGCAGGTTGATAAACACCATATGGATGCTCTTATGCAGGAATAAAATGGCTTTCATTTTCTGTAGCTTAATTCTGTTTAAATTGCTGCAAACTCCAGCTTCTTTATTCTGAGTGAAAACACATGTCCAAGGAGTTTAACATGCTTGAACTTACTCCTGTTAACTTCACCACTGGATTATCCATAACTTTCCCGAGTCTCCCCACCCAAACTTGACATTAAACCAAGTTGTTGCTGCTACTTATACGCAAAACGTCTAAGCAAGCATAGCAGAATGCTCCATGCCAGGTGCACGTCAGACATGGAGCTCTTCTAATGGGCGTTTTCCTCCATGTGTGTTAAAAAATTAAGCTCCAAAAGACAGAGAGGGAACTAATTTTCTGAAAGGCTTCAAAAAAATCTGGCCCCTTTCTATGCACCTTGTCTGAATGTGTCCCAAGGGCACTGGACCCACTTCTTTCTCTTTCATGATAAAGATGCAAGAATGATAGTGTACAGCAAAAAAAAGACTGTGGCAGACTAAAACTGATGTCAAGCTTCAGTAAGAGTGTTGCTTTCCAGCCCTCACCTCTACCAAATTCCTCAAGAAGACAAGTTACAAGTAGCACCTTACGTACAAAATGCCCTTCAACATTAAAAGAAGAAATACTTCTCGATACACAGCTTCTGATTTAATTTTAATGTTTAGCATTGTATCGTATTTCTTGCGATTTAAAAATATGGGAAGTAATTAAAAAAAAAAAAAAAAAAAAAAGAGAACAGCATTAAAAGCAAACTGATTCATAGCTGAGGTACCAGCCTATTGCCCAAACTGTCTGGCATGTGTTTGATGTACGGGATGATGAGAAAAAAATGTCTTAGCAGCTATTTCATTTGTGCACTCCTAAATAGGGCAAGAATATTCAGGGTATGTGCATCACCACTAAATAATTGACTCAATGCAGGTCTCGTTCTATGGAGCAGGAAGGCAATACCGCCTTGCCCTATATTTGGGGCAGACTGACATCAGCCGTGTTTCCCCACCTGTGGCAGGAGTGCTGCTGACAAAACACTCCCGAGGCAGCCTCCAGCATCCTGTATGGATTTGGGTTTCCCAGGAACTGACTGCTCAAAGGCAATGGCTGGTTGTGCAGGCACCCTCCCCATGCCTCAGCTCAGGCCATCACTGCCGACCCTGTTTCACAGACCCTTGGCAGACCAGGGTGGTGGGAGGGTGGGCTGCAGGGCTGATGTCCCCATGCGAGCGTACGTGGTAGGAGGAGATGTGGACAGCATGGGTAGAGCCAATACCTGGTGTCACCACCTGCCTAATCTGAATGCCAGAAGCCTTACCGTACGGCAGCGATTTTAGAGTGCCTTTCAGTGACTGCTTAGGAAATAATTTAGAGGTGAATGATAAAATCTATTCCTCTGTATGCCTCTGCTTGTTACACAGTTCCACATTTTCATTGTCTTTAAAAAAGTTTCACATTACTGTGTAACCTAGAGGGGAAAAATTCCAAACCTGTCTCCTTCTGTTGGAAAAGTCTAAGCTCCATGGATACTGTTGCTATAATACAACTTCATAACTGTAGCTGGATTCTAAGTTCCCTATGAAAACAGACATTTGATGAGAAAATATGACTTTTTTTGGAAGCTCTGCAGTTATATCAAGAAAATTACAGAATATTAAAATTCTATCAAGGATTATAGAATATTAGAATTATACCAAGAAAAGCACTGTGTGGCTTCATTTTTGCTAAATCAAACTAGGTTTCATTACTAAATCTTGCATCTCATAGTAAATTTGGATTATTTAATATGAACACATGAAACATCATAAACCGTGCCAAGGTGTTGTGGGTGACCTCAAACTCAACCTCTAAGGAAACACAGAAATGGAGAGAACTCATGCAAGAAAGCAAGGACCCACTTTCTGAACATTTTATAATGAAGTGGCTGGGAGAGAAGGTGAAAATGCAAAAAGAAGTGGGGAGCTGATACAGAACATGGAAAGTTAAAAAGTATTCATAGTGATACCAAATATTTGGTAAAAGTAAAGACTTGTGAGAGTCCAGAAGTGTTGTATATCTTACTTCTTTATTTTTAGATTTCTTTACACTTCTGAGGATCTGGAAAACTTATGAAAGCTAAGACTACTTGAAAATATACTTACTAGCTATTCAGTGTGTACTTGCTGCATACTCTGTCTGATATACTGGTCGAACAAATACATGTAACTTGTGAGCGAACCAAAATTTTAGGGGGGCCCTAAGTGACTACATCTGTGTTTCACCCTGAGTAGAGGCAACCATCTGCACCTCTGTCCCCACTTCTGGTGCCCCTTGCAGCACAGAGACAGTGATGGGGAGCAGGCCCGCGGAAGCATGGGGCAGTCAGACTGCAGCGACAACCCAACAGCTGCAGAGACCAGACAGTCAGTGATATGGCCAAATCACTGACTGTGCCCTCCCCCCAACCCCACGCGCAGGAGGGGTGGGTTGCAGAGACCTCCTTCATGAGGCCAGTGAAGAGCTGGGTGCTCTGGTACAGCACTCCCTGCTGATGCGAGCCAGCCACCCTGATCCCACATGGGGTTCAGCTTCAAAGAGAGGGGTGGCAGAGAGGGGCTGCCCAGCGGACACTTCTTCCTTCATCCTGCATCTGCCCTGAGCGTGCCGGCAGACAGCAGTCTCTCCCCTTCGCTCACCCTCTCTGTCCAGCAGTAAGTTAGGGCATCCTCCCGGGGATACCAGCGTTTTCTTGGGTTTCCCACTGTACTAGGAGTGTCATGGGACAGTACTTTAGGAACGTCTCTGGGAGTTAGGGGCTTTCTTTCTGAAATGTCCAAAAGGGAAAAAGAGCCTTGTGGTTACAAGGCTGGGAGCCAGGACTTTGGGGCTGTCAGCTGTGTGTGCCCCACGGGTTGCTTAGCCTTTGTGTGCTCTATTTCCCATCTCCGTGAGAAGAGGCTTATAAATATTTCAGAGGAACATCATACATTTTCTTGTATCAATATTCGCACTGCCTGACACCCCTGAATGAGAGATGCTGTATAAATATGAGGGCAGTGACAGGTGGTTATGTCAAGCACCAGGACAAATAGAGTGGAAAAGCTTTTAAAGGCTAATCCCAAATATGCACACGTGCATGCACACAGGAAAAGAAAATCTCAGCTTGCTGAAGACATCAATGTACTTCTCAAGAGTTGGTGGGGATTAGTGGAGTTATCCATATGAAAACCATGGAGCAACAAAGACTGGAAACAGTTAAATGGGTCTGCCTGCACGGTTCTGTGGCAGAAATATAAACTACATGCCGTCTGCATTCAAATGTCACGTTAGAAGATTTGGTGCATAAATTTGGACATGTAGCTATGGAAAAATACTTCTGGAGTACAGGAATGTTAATTCAGTGGTCAATCCTTCCCCAACATAGCATTTAGAAAAATTAACCTTTCCCCAGTACCAAATTCCTATTGAATAAGTGATTGACAAATGCTAATGTTATGAATTTTTAAACTCTTGTAAACTAGTATGAGTGCCTTGAATTGGTTGCAAATGTACACAATACTTTTTTACAGTCTGACATAATAGGCTCTGATGCTTTGAGCTCCTCTAGGTTAGCCACTTCATTACAAATTATAACACACTTGACTTTTCATATGTAGAGTATGAATAGCTTGAGATATTTTGAAGCTTTATTCAAAGTGGGAGCAGTGCACACACTGGATTAATACCAGTGCAAAACTAACCTTTGAAAAACACCAGTGTTTTCTCACCATAAATGTTCTTTTTCCTCTTTTTACTCTCTGGAAACAAGAGAATAATACGTGACCTCATGGTTATACTACTGTATTTGTATGGTGTTTAGATATGTGTTTTTCTGTTGCAGTTGTTACTTTAGAAAGAGCTGAGGTGACTGAGAGAGACTTCTGATGCATTATGATGAAATGAACTAATTGACTTTTAGGAGAAAAAGAGCAGAACAATTTATCCTAGTACTATATATCTTTTTCTGGGCAGAAAGGTCATGATGACAAAGTAACAAAATTGAAAAATGGTAAAACTTTCAAAAACAGGACAAAACCCCATTGCTCTTCTCTTTGACAAGTTTGTGACAAAGACGAGACTAAAAGAAACCTCCAGATACCTGATCTTAATAGGCAGTGATGAACGATGAGGCTCCTGCTCTCTCCTCATATGCAACGGTGTTCGGGGAGAAAGCAATGCTACCAAAGCTGATACACTAAATTCCATCTTCCGTACACTTAATGATCACTTGCTCAGTGCTTTGAAGTTAATGGAGTTATTCTGGAGTTAATTGGGTTTAACTCAGAGGAAAATTGGACCCACTAGGACGAGCGCTAACACAAAAGGATTTGGAAGCAGGTCTGCATTGCTGGTCAGAGATTAACAACGCAGAGGAAAAGGACCTCTTAGAAAGAAAGAAGGGCAGGAGGGTGACGCAGAGGAAAGTTTCCCACTCTTTTAAAATGGCAGCTGTATCACATGCTATAATGGGGAGGCACTCAGCACCACTCTCCACTGGTTCCCATCAAGTATCTCCTCGGTTCCTCATCACAAAAGTGATGTGTATGAGATAGGATGAACAAAAGAGAACTAAGTGGTTGGCACAGATCTGAGCCGATGTGGGATGATGGTTACAGAGATCAGAACTAGTTAATTTTGACTGATGCCTTGGATTTATACATGCAACTGTGCCATAAAAATATACATCCAGAAAATACATTTTATTGCATGTTGTTTAGAAATCTCTCTCCAAGTTAAAAGCTGACATCAGTTCTAGCTTCTTACAGTAACACTGGATCTGTTGGTCAAAATAATTTTTATGATCTCAAACCAAGAATGATGCCACCAGCTACACCCTAAATTCCTTCCAGGGTTACTGTGTGCATTTGCATAGTAATTACATTTACAGTACAGTATTCAAGCCCATATGAAGTGCCCCAAATAAAATTAATCCCTAAGAGGTTTATATCCTTTGAATACATGCATATTAGCCAACAAGGTTTTATCACTCACATAGTGACTCATTTCCTTCTTCAGTAAATGATCACTGTGTAACCCATTGAGTTTCTCCATGATTATTGGCAACTGTAAGAAAGATTTCTTGCACTAACAATATGACAGATGCCATGGAAATTGGGATACATGTAGCTTTATACATTTGTGAAGAATTTAGCTTGTGATTACTGGAGATGGTGATGGTCATTTCCTGTAGAGTGCAGAAGGCCATGTCAATGTAAAACCGTCTCAACATTTTCCCCTGTTGAGCTGTTCCTTTTTCTCTCCTGAAGTGAAAAGAAAAAGCGTGTGATTGGTAATTTTTCAAATACATCACACTGGGTTTGTCTTCGATTCATTGCTAGCATTACCAGCAAGGAGTACATTTCCACTTGATGCAAACTATGGAAAAAGGCCATACTTTTGGTTGTCTAAGGCATATTGCATGCTCTTGCTTAGCAGATACTGCTGCTGGCTGCCAAAACTCTTTCACCAAAACAAAGATGCAAAGATGATCATTTAGGCCATAATGACCATTCAAGTCATCCTAAAATTACCTCTGAAGACTGGAGAAGAACTTGCACCTCCTTCTCTACAGACTTTTGCAGTGAAATTACACAGGCAGCTCTCCTCTTTCTTTTGACACTTGAGTATAACTGCTAGTGTACCTCAGACTCAGACTGGGCCTAACTACCTACAGTGGGAAGGTGACACACAGTGGGTGGATATAAAACAAGGGGGGTTAAGCGGGCAAGCGAGGGCTAAAAAGGCTTTTGTCCCTTCCAGCATCACTGTCCGGCACAGCATGTCACTCATGTCAAATGAACAGATCTGGTCAGGGGGCTCTAGATCTTCTGTAGGTAGATTGCCCTTGGTCCTGAAGTGTTACCTTCAGGTAAGGGGTTCAGTGAGGGGTTTTGCTGCAGAATAATCATGGACTTTTCATTGCTATTGGGTTTTCCAGTAGCCAAGATTGCTAGAAAGATATTTTTCATCAGCGGATGGTAGGAGACTAAGTCCATGCCTGACTTGGTTCTGAGCATTGTTGACTTCCAGAGTGGACAAATGCAATCCAGTCAACTTAGAAATATCCACATATCTGTAGAAGAAAATGGAAAATTCTGTCTGGTTCAAGAGATAGCAGCTGACCTGCAAAGAAAGGCAAAGTGTAGAAATAAATCACAGTGGTGCCTCCAGACTCTGACCTGACCTTCAGCAGTCCCAATAGACTCATTCCATACTACTTGCAAGATGAGTTATTTCTAAAAAGCCATATGACCACATTTTCACAACAGGAATTCACATCAATATAATGCATTATGCAGGCTCTGATATGAACCTGCTCACAGATGTGGTTCAGTTTTGGATATGCAACCATATACACTGCAGCAGTGCAAACATTTATATGCACCTATGCTACATACCTGCAGCTGAAAAGCTGTTTGAACAAATCTGGATAAGCTAG
Source organism: Rhynochetos jubatus (assembly GCA_027574665.1). Lineage (NCBI taxonomy): Eukaryota > Metazoa > Chordata > Aves > Eurypygiformes > Rhynochetidae > Rhynochetos > Rhynochetos jubatus. The sequence goes on along the minus strand of CM050649.1, from coordinate 52,401,707 downwards.
TGAGAGGTCCTCCAGTGTTGTTCAACATCATGAGAGGAATGGTCTCTCTGGGACTCCCTCCTTCGAGAGACTGGAAGAGCTACAGATATTGATGTCCTCTGGCTAAAATGCAGGACTCCCCTCTCTTATTGCTTTCCTAGTGCAATAACTTTCATAATAATAATTAAACCAGATGAATTATGTGCCTTCTCCTCCTGCCCGTGTTGAGCAAGAAGAGAACCAAAGATCAATATTAATTAGATTACGTAGTAGACTCATTTAATTTTCTAAAATGCTCAGAATACTACAGAGAAGAACACAGTGCAAATGCCTCAGAAGATTAGATTAGATAGGTGTGATACCTGGCTGTCACTGGGATTAATAGTGTTTTTAAAATTGGGATGGTTAGAGGGATCTGAAATGGGTCCATGGCTTGCATTTTTGCTGAGCAATTACTCAAACAGTAATTTTTTTAACCAAAGTTTCAGATCTGTGAGTCCTATTTCCTGACCTGGCAGTGCTCATCTTTGCCAACTACAGAAACAAAAGCATCAGGACATCGCAGGACTGAGGCAGTACTCGTGATTAACAGCAAACTATTTGGGTAGGAGCATGGCCAACTTTTGGGTGGCAATTTGAGCCTGTGAAGCCAGAGAGAGATAAAAAATGAGAGAAAATGATTTTATATGTAGTGTGGTATTGACTGCTTGTGCTCGTCACTTCCAGGGCACCCGAGGGATTCGCCTTTGGGACTTATGACACCTGCAGAACACATCCTTGGTTGCTGGTTGTCAAAGTATAGGGATTGGGAGACCAGCTGAAGGCTGGCCGAACCCCTGTCCAGCCCTCTTTTCATTGCTGCTGGGTATGGATGCTGCCTACCATTGTCTGACATTAACACTCAAGTCAGAGTAAAGCAGAGTGTGAACATGGGGAGCAACGCCAGGGCCTGTGGCATGAATATAGGCTCCACCATTAAGTCCACACTAGTAAATCTTTCAGGGTGTTGGAATGCGAGAAAGTTTATGCTACTAAACTGCCCAAGTGTGCCCCAGGAGTTTTGGGCTATGCCAGCTAACACCTCCCAGACAAGTCCCAAGCACAGTTTGGGTTTTAGCATGGTCAGGAACCATTCAAAATACACAGGCTTCCCTCAGCCACTCGGTTGTGGAGGTAAAGGCTATTCAACGCCATGGACGCGAGCCATTTTGTAGTAGCTGAGACCAGTGCTAGCAAATGAGCCAGATATGCTTAATTCATCAGAGTTCAGTACATTCACCCTATTCCACCAAGGAACAAGAAAAATAACAGCAAAGAAGCTTTTGTTTAGCACTTGAACTGGGTATGTTTTGTGAGCAGCTTTCTTGCTTCTCTGATTAATTGAAGTTATTTTGACTTCTTCTCTGTGGCTTATTTCCTGCTGAGTCACTTTAGGTATTTCAAATCCACCTTGTCCAATCTATCTGCCTTCTTAAATCCTTTTCTTCTAAAACCTGTTTAGGATCTCTTGGCTTTGATGATAATATACTTATATTGCCTCCTTATTTCCTTCCAATTCCAATACTCTTCCATATCTTCCCACTTCCCTAGTTTCTCACAACCCATCCTTATTTCCAAGTGTACCTACATACTGATCTATATGTACATCTGCTTTCACCTCCTCTTATCCTCCTTGCTTTTCCCCATTTCTTACATTTTCTTCTAATTATTGTATTGCTTCTGGTAGCATATTCTCTGTCATTCTGCTTCACTTACTTACCTTATAATGCCATCTTTTCACCTTGGTCCATTATTTCTCTCTATACTGTTACTTTCCTTCATTATTACAATTCTTTGACACTAGAAAAGTTCCTTCCCTTGCAAAAATATCCTTCATACATCCCTTTAATAAAGCAATATCCCTTTGCTTTATCCTTGTTTCTTATGCTTTAACAGCCGTACACAGCAGTACTAAAGGAACATTAATGACGTAGTGATATATGAAAGTCCAAATTATGGCATTGACCTGGCATCTGAACACTTTACATATTTCAGTACATCTAACATGTCCTCTGGTTAATTCTGACCTGCAGGTGTCCTTTTGATTTGACCATCAGCCTCCATAAATTCACTTTTATTTCAGTGTGACCCCATATGGATGGACCTCTGGGTCTATGCATGGTCCCAGTATAGCTCCGGGGAGAATCTGAGGACCAGAAGGGAGAGCTCAGGGGAGTAGGACCTTAAGTCACAAATTTCTCAAGCTGTAAACATGAAGCTTCATCTAAATGTATGAAAACTCAAATAACTTCTAATCACAGCAATATCAGGGCACATCAGGACATATTTGATTGTAACACAGATACACTGCTTTATACCAGGGATATTTGAAAACGTGCCTTTTTTCCTTTTCCTGCGAAATACATTGGAAAGTAGTAAATGCTTATGAAAGCTGGGAAATTCGGGGCTATTTCCATAACAATAGCTTTTAGGGAAAGTTGTCAGGTCTGAGAAATAAAGCAAACATGTCAAGTTTCCCTGGTCAGTAGGAACCAAATGGCTCCTGCCCACTTCATCCACAAAAGCTGGCTGATACTAAGTCTTGTGGCACTGGAAGATTTATACTCTCTTTAATTTATTCAGAATAAATACTGTCTGCGCAGGATAGAGACCGTACAGCGTGAACAAAGAACACACTACATTTAAGAGGCCATGTCTGAGTTGGAAGACATATGGCAATGCTTCCTGAAGTCAGAAATAAAATGTAATACTTGTAATATGGCATGTAATACTTTCTGTACTCCACCAAATTACCGGGGAGACAGATTGTGCTTTTCTGAGTATACTGACAAATGTCCCTTTTCATTATGGTTTTGCCCTTTTTATATTACCATGTCATTATTCTTTTTCTTTTGTACTCCAGCGTGCAATTTACATGACTACATTGTTCAGCAATTCTAGAATGTTGTTTTATTTTCAGGATTGCTTAAAAAATGATCAGATATTTATTCTTCTTTCACTAATATGAATTCATCAGTAAAAATATACACCTCAAGGGGAGCCACCCATTGCATTTAGCCAAGCCACCCATCCATTCCAAAGGTAATAAAATGACATTCATAACCAGGAATAAACTGTGACATTTCTTTCTAGTGAGATTTCAGGGCTGACTCTTGTTGGCAGCCATTTTACATTTGTGAAGCTAATAATGAGTGGGAGCCTGATGTTAATAATTAGTAGCTGTTTTCTTTTATAGTATTTTTCTAATAATTTTAGTACAGAAGCACACTTCCCTCGGGTTTCTTATTGTTTTGAATGGGGCATTTGTGTTGCGGCAGCATAAATGCAGCCTTAGCCTAGCACAGGAGCTGAACACACAAACAGCCTCCTCGAGCTCATGCCTAAAAAAAGAAAATGAGAAGGCCCACATAATACCACCTATGTGTATTTATTTTCATGAAGTAACAGAAAACCCTTCTTTTGTGACGGCAGCTCCGCGCACACCTCCAATCGGGTGGTTAATGTTCCTGAAAAGCCGTCTGCATCTGCAGAGACACATCCACCATCCCTCTGCCACCAGCTCACACCTTCCCCACGGCAGCATCGCTCCTTCCCCACGGCAGCATCACATTGTCGTGAAGCTTCACCGAGAGCCTCGGCTGGGAGCTACCGTGGGATGCAGAAAGACAGGTCCGCCACGTTGACAGGGATTCCTGTTCTTTTCAATGACAAGATGAACCAGCCACTTGACTCTGTATGGGATGAGATGATAAATGGATACATTGGGGTTTGGAGAAGAAATATGATCAGAAGAAAGATAATTCCCCTCATTGCAGGAAAGGCTGGGAGAAATTCTTTGGCAGGCCTCAATACAGGAGGACACGTCAGATGGTCAGGGTGGTCCCTCCTGATCTTAAAAATCTATTAAGCTTCTGCACATCCCTACAAACCTGGGGAAGGAGAAGGTCTCAGCAGGCAATTACTTGAGTCCACTGTGTAAGAGAGGTTTCTTTTTTTTTAAATGAAGAAACCTAATTAAAATGATAGGAATTTCCAGGGGAAATTCTCAGCCTGTTCATTTTTTAAGAGCCTTTGTATTACAAAAGGTGTTTGAAGTCCTTGAATTTTTACCCTTTAGCCACCTTTAATCTAATTTCTAATCTCTTAATAACCTTAATTGAGTTCTGAATACTTCAAATTATTAAACATCTTTAGGGGATTATGATTTGTATTTCTGATTATACAAAAACAGTATCAGTTGCACCAACCCCTCCCCCTGTATTTATGTCAAATTAAACCATCAGTGATGTAAGGCTTATACTTTAAGGGCAAGATATCCGCCTCTGAAATACTACTTTAAAAGACCTGTGCTTTCAGGCAGGTTGAAGGAGATGAGCGGTGAGAAAAGAGGAAACAGCAAGATCTAAACATAGGTCCCAAATTAATTGTCTTGTTGGCATCTTTGTTGTCTGTGTAGTGGCTACCCATGGACATGGAGTGAGTGGCAGCCGGCTGCCGGTGGGGCAGTGGGTCACGCAGCCTGACGTAGCACAGGCAGGAGAGCCGCCTGCTCTTCTCAGCTGGGACGGACTTCCTTCCCACCCCAGGACCTCCACACATCCATCTGCCCCAGTGCCATGGACAACCGGTCAGTATGGTGTATCCCTCTGAATTGTTTGGGTCTCCAACTCCATCTAAGCCTCTTCGCTGCTCTAAACTTTCCTACCTGCCCTGCCTCTAGCCTCCTTAGAGGCTTACTAGCTCACTGCACCTCTGCTCTGCCATGGACACTCCTCCTCCTCCTGCTCTTTGCCACCAAGCTATTCGTTATTTCCTTCCATGTCATTCCTGCGTCTCCTTGGAAGACGCCTGCTGTGGCAAGGACAGCAATACTTGCATTGACAAGGCATCAGCTCAGAAACTGCTCTGAAGGCAAAAAGACTCTGGGGAACAGAGGACAGATGGCAGCCCTACCAGGCAAAGAACAAACCCAGCGTCTTTATTCAAGGACAGTAGCAACTTCCTTTACTTGTTGTCCCAAGCCATGGAATAAAATATCCTCCAGTAACACAGCTACAGCACCCAAAGCAGATATTTGTAGCACAAGCTGGAAGAGTTCACTTCTTATCAAATAAAGCCTCCCCTGTGAAAAAAGGCAATCTATTTGTTACCAGAACACAAACAAGCTTTCTTAACTTGAAGAAAGTACCAGCTTTTTCACGTTGTTTTTTATGTTTGCTTGGTTTTTTTTTTAATTGAACTGCATATATTAGACCTCAGTTTTAGTTACTGTTAGCTTAGCTCCACTTGTCTTCATCTTCCTTCCTCTCGAAGAATCTGCTTGAATATCCAGCACCAGAAACAACTTCTTTTGAGAGCTAAATTCCTTTCCCTAACTTCAGGACAAGATTTCAACTTGTTATTGCTGAGCATCTTGTATGTGTTCTAGAGCCCCTAGCAGGAAGTCCATGAAGTTTCTGGGGAAGCCAGAGTTATGCTCGTATCCATCATTGGTAGCCACTGTAGCACCTGGCGTCATATATATAAATGCTCACTCAATGTACCAGTGCTAGAGCTTGGATCTAGTTCTGCAACCCTTATTCAGGCTTCACAGTGCTCCACTTCAGGAGCTGCCCTATGGATTAAATAGACACGAAAGCATATAATTAGACATACTTGAACTATGTACTGGTATTATTTACAATTGGTATTGCTGTAGCAGCTATGATTGCCAGCTGAACTCTAGGGAGTTTTGGGTTTTTTTCAGTGTACCATGACAGAAAGGCAACATCTTGTCCTGCAGGCTGAGGGTCCTGATCCAGGAGGTGTGTGTGCCCAAAGCTATCCTCTGAGGCTCTCCATCCATGTCCACGGATGTTCAGAAAATGGATATTTAAGCAGATATATATTCTATACTGCTGGGTCCAGGCTTGTACTTCAGTTGTTAAGTCATTCCTGTTCTTCTTATTTCCCTTTCAATATTGAATTATACTGTGCACTTACTTTCACATAAACTACCTTATACATTGAGGCTTACCTAACAAGGATATGTATATTTGGATACACATTTTTTAAACACAGTAATTTTTAATACATGCTATGGACCAGAGTAATTATAAAAGATGAGTTAGGACATAATCCTGCAGTTCAGCATGTGTGCAGAAGCCTGTCCCATACAGTTGACATAAAAGGCCTGACTCATGCAGGTGTGACGGCAAGACGAGGGACACTAAGCTGAAAGATGAAAACAGCCAAAAGACTTTGGTTAAGGCATTTTGGCTGAGACACTTTAGTTTAAGAAGGTCAGCATGAAAAGTCATTCAGCTCTCCTTTTGACTTCTTACCCTAGAAAGAGAGAACCATAATAAAATGAGGCAGCAATAAATTTAGAGCAAATTAAAAAAAATACTTTTATGTAGCACATGCCCTGACTATAGAATTCATTGCTGTAATAGGTCATCGAGTTAAATACCATGACTGGATAATTTTATCATCACTCATAACAAGTCAAATCCTCCCTACCATAGCCAAGCCAACGTTCTTAAGTGAGACTGAAACAAGAACATTTGCCCGAGTAAAAGAGTGGGATTTACCCCAGTATTGGAGAGATGGCTAAACTTTATGAGAAGAACAACAAAGGTAATTAGATCCCAGGCTCAACACATCTTCTGTTTATTGAAGCGGGGAAGTAAGCTCCCCCTTTTACCATTCCATGTTTTACTAGAACCACTAAAAAGGGGCTTTAAAAATAATAGATGTAGACCACTGGGAGAGTACTGGGTCACAGATGCTTTACTAAAAAACTCGCTCTAGCTACAAATTACCCCGGTAAGCTATAGGGATCCCAGTGCATCCTGTAATTATGGACTATAGGACTGCATACATATATACTGAGAACTCACTTCCCCTCTCCTCATCCATGAAGAACTTTTCAGCACAATGAGAATTACACAATGGTGTTATAAATTATATGCCAGGTTTCAGCCTGATCTTGGGTATTTACTTCTAAACCTTTCAAACTACTGGTTTCTAATTAAAATTATGACATGCTCTTTCAACAACAATAACCCAGCACGCAAGGATCCTGCATACCTTTCAAACCTTTCATAAGGAAGAAAAAGTCAGCCTTAATTTGCGAGTGAGCTTTATTGTTTTGGTGGCTTTAGGTAACGCAACCTCTTTAGAAGCAGACTGCCTCGTCAGTGTGCTGTCAGGAATGTGACACGGGAGACACATGTCTACACACAAATTCCAGGAAAGTTATAGTGTCAAAGCCCCAGTTTTCAGTAAAAAGATGTTTCTTCTCATGGATAAGTACAACCTTTAAAGTGAGGGTCAAGTCTAACTCATGCTGCTAGGGAGGTTCTTCCTGGGGCTCCAGGGAGAGGTGGTACCAACCCTGTGAGTGCCGTCCTGGCCCTCATCACTCGCACCGAAACGGGACCGGTGCTGTCGCTGACCATGCTGAGCAAGGGGATGCCTTCACAGTTGCCACTTCGGGGCTGAGGGAATCCTCTTTTTCCCTCACGTACAGATATTAAATGTCAGCGTCAGCAGCTGGCGTTCGGCAGCCGACACCATTGGAAGGCGCATCTCCATGGCCGTCGCCCCAGTCTTGGCAGGAGAAGCGTAGCGAATGCAAAAGCCGGCAAAGCTGTCCACTGGCCAACCCATCGGCAGGAAAACACCCTTCAGCGGTATTTATCCTCTGCCTGGAGCTCCGGGAGGGCAGCCACCTCCTCAAGAGGACAGGCTCCTAGGAGGGGTGCCTGGAAAACACCCACGGCCATCCTCGGAGGGATCGCTCTGCGCTTGGGAGGGACCGCTACAGACAGACACTGTGGCTCAGGGGATGCGGGAACTGCCCCCGAAGCTACCTGGGAGGACACAAGGAGAGGATGAGCAGCTCCGGCAGTGACAGTCCACTGCAGGGACGGTGGGTTTTCCCACCTGCAGCCACTGCACCTTGGGGACGGGACAAGCAGGGCAGCCCCCCCGCGGTGCCCTCTCCCCGCTGAGGTTGCCCAATTGCTACCCCCATTCTGCTGGTTGAGCCGATTCCGCTTTGCCCCGTTACTGCACCCTCGAGGTGATACAGGCAAAACACGAAGGCGCAGGTCCCCTCCTCTCCCCCTCCCCGCCCGCAGGCCTCGGCCAAAGGCCGCCACCCCATCTGCGCTGCCCCAGCCCCCCCTGCACGGCCCCCTCGGGGCGCTGGGCGACACCGTCCATCACAGCCGCGTTGCAGCCGGACTTTGCTCATAAAAACCGAAAAAAAAAAAAAATATTACCTTTCCCGCCCACGCGGCGATGCTTTTTTCAAGGGGGAAAAATAAAAAATCAAACCCATCCCCAGAGCCCAAACGCCAGCTCGGCACCACCGGCCGCGCTCCCCCGCCCCGGCGGGAGCAGGTGCTCGGCGCTCCCGCCGCCCCAGGCCCGCTTCATCCCCCCACTCCACTCCCCCGCGGCACCTTGCGAGTCATCCCGGCCCCCCCCCACCCCCCGCCCCCCACGGGCCGCCGTCGGGTGTCGCTTCCCATTTCACTTGGAGATATTTTCGGGTGGCGGGAGCCGCCTCGTCATTTCCGCCAGGACAAAAAAAAAAAAAAAAAAAAAAAAAAAAAAAAAGGACACCGGCGCGGGAGCCGCGGCCGCGGAGAGCCGGCGGGGCAGAGCCGGGCACAGCCCAGCCGAGCCGGCCTCCCGCTCGCCGCCGCCCGGGGACCCACGTCTCGGCGGGGCCGAGAGCCGCCGCTGCTGCTGCCCGCGGGGGCGGGAGGCGTCGGAGCGTGCTGCTGCCGCCTCCTCCCCTTTCCTCCTCCTCCTCCTCCTCCCCGCCGAGCCGGCAGCATGAGCTGAAATCCCCAGAGAGGCACAGAGGCGGTAGCGAGCGGAGCGGAGGCAAGCGGGGATTTAGCGGCTCTCTCCTCCTCCTCCTCCTCCTCCCGCTCGGGCTCCGGGTAGCGCGGTCCCGCCGCTCCGCACAGCCTCGCCCCTCGCCCGGAGAGCAGCGGCCGCCCGAGCCCCGCGCCCCCGAGCCCCCCATGGCCCTCATCATGGAGCCCGTCAGCAAGTGGTCGCCGAGCCAAGTCGTGGACTGGATGAAAGGTGAGGAGAGGCGCCGGGGCTGCGCGGTGCCCCTTCCCCCATCACACATCCATCCCCCCACCGTCATCCCCGCAGGTGCGGAGAGCTCCGCGGCTTCGGGGTCCCGCCGCCCGGCACCGCCGGCTCCCCCCCACGTTCCTCTGATGGGGTGGGAAGGACGGGGGGAGGCCATCGGGGCCGCGCCGCCGGGGCGAGGGAGCAGCGCGGGTGCCGAGGTCTCCGGGATGCCCTGGGGCCGCGCACCCCTCCTCCGCTCCTGGGAGCGGCTGGCGACCCCCGGCGGCCCGTAAAGCCGGGTGAGGGTGCACGAGGGGAAGGCTGTGCCCAGGGCAGCCCGAGATGCTCCCGAGCGGCGGCCGCGGTGGGGCTGCCCTCCCCCGCCCCAGCAGCGAGGGGATGCGGGGAGCGTGGCCGGGCGCTCCCGGGAGATGCGCTGCGAAATGACTCGGGAAATAAGTTTAACCTGACGCGGTGCGCTCGCCCGTACGGGGGTCACGGTGTAACCGCGGCTGGCGGGAGCGCGAGGGGGAATCCACCCGCGGGGTCGGTGGGTCGGTCCGCGCTCTCGGGAGCGCCGGGGATGCCGCGCCGCTCGCCCCCGCCGCCGTGAAACCGCCTCGCCGGGCGGAGGGCGCCTGCCCGCTCCCCTGGTCGGGCCGAGGGCACCCACTCGTGGGGGAGTCGCCATCTCCGTCCCCAGGGTCAGCATTTAAAGACCCGCGGGTGACGGTAACCGGGAAGAGTCCGGTGGGCTGGCGTGTTGGTCCTGCTGCTCTGCTCCTCCTGCTCCCTCACCTGTTCTCCCACAAAATAAAGTGTAATGAGAATAAAATTCGGACTTTCTGGAAATGCTTTTCTGGTATTCTGCCTGCACCGACATGGCTTTCACACTGTAAATTAAAAAGGCCTTTTCGTGCTGTGGGTTTGATTTTTTTTTTTTGTTTTTGTTGTTATTACCTTTAACTTAGGCTGCAGCTGTGTTTTGAATAAATCATCATCTAGTATTATATATCTTTATAAAAAGATAGAATGACCGGATGGTTACAACTTTTGAACAACTGCTACATTGTGGGAGTTCTTTATAACATGCTGCGTGCCACTAATGTGACAGTTTCATCATCCTTAAAATTTCAGGCATATAGCATATGTTTTCAGTTATTCAGCCCTGGCATTTATAGCTGTCGAGTTATAATTATATTCAGTAACATAGATAGTTTTGCTGTTTCTTAAGCATTCTCAATCCAGATAACAAGTATCACATAATCATTTTTTATTATTCACATCCTAAGAAATTACTAAATATTAATTAAAAACTTGAAGGAGCTATGGATGATCAGTATTAAAAGCAATACAAAATATTTTATTACAGCTATTTAGCTTCCAACATTTTTAATTCTGTTAAGAAAAAAATAATTGTTTTTTCAAATCAGTGTCTGAGATACTTCCCTCATATTTTGAGAATGCAGAATAAATAATGAATTTCCAGATACTGCCTTTTTAAAACACTTCAAAAGTGCAATCCATCAAATACTTTTCATAAATGACAAGTACATCGCATACTCTGCTTTTGTATTGCATCAATATGAAATCAGTTATTTTAAAACAACAGGCTGACTAAATGATAACATAAAAAATTGTGAGGCTAGACAAAGGTTTTTGGTTAGAAAGCTGTGACTAACACAAGGAGCTCTAGATCTGTTTTTAAAAATAATTATGTGAACTTTACAAGAAAAAAAAAAAGAGCAGTTCTTGTAGTCGTGCCTACTTTCTGGATTACCAAGTTTACATTTTTGTGGTTAACCTGTTTATTTTGGTGCAAATGCTTGATTGTTTCTCTGGAGTATGTGCATTTTTACTGAACACACATGTATATGTTGCTTCAAGCTTTGATTTCTTCATTTTATATTATGATTTGCAGCTGAAACTTCATTTAGTGTGAGGTGCAAAGAAATAAAGCACCTCCCTTTGGCTACCTATGTTTGAGGGAAACCACCTAGATAGCCTCTATAGTTTCCGAAATTGAGCCTGGAAATTAGTAAGACCAGCAGCTGTGGGCAGTTCTGGTCTTGTCTGATGTGTCACACCTTGCTGAGTTTGGAGGAAGGATAGTGGGTAAGGGCAAGGGGTCTGGGCTGCAACAAATTTCTTTTCCTCATGTATCATTTGTAGTGTTGCAAATATTTTTATTGAAATCCAGCTGAAAAGATGTTCTCCTGCTTTTTTAGACACATTGTCTCCAACAAATTATGTTTCTGAAAGTCTCTAAATTGGCTTATTTGTGTTTTAAGAGGTACCCAAGACAGTTCAATGAGGAAAACAAGAATGTGTCTTTGTCATGAAAACTTTGGGGTGAGTGCATTAGTGGTCTTTGCATTAGCGACTGTAAAGTCTGGTTTGCATAAATTACATTAAACTTCAAGATGTGAGAATATTTTGCTGACTTACAGGGGTTATTTTACAGAATCATAAATGCTGAACTGGGTTTTAACCTCTCCCTTTAAGTAAGTGCCCCACTATGTAATATGCCTGCTCAGAGCAGCTTTGTAAAAAGCATTCTTCAAAATAGATTTCAATGTTCAAAGCAAAATCTTTCCTGAAAAAGGAAAATCCTACTGTTTAACATTGTTTACAGTTATCTGAAAGTAGGGGGAAATGAAACACTTCAGATTTTATTGCTCTCAGTGTTTTTGTGATGGTCTTGCTAGTATGACCTGAAGGTTTGCAATAAAAGGCCCCGTCTGGAATTCTTTGTTTAGGCAAAAGAGCCATTACCTCAGTGGCATTTTGTTCAGGGCAGTGATAAAGCACTGTGCCTCATATTAAAAGATGTGAGAAGTGAAGACAGGGAAAGTATTCCCACTCAAAAGTGTTAGATGAAAGTGCGGAGCTCTGGCCTGGATGGCCGGATAGGGAGCAGGCTCCAGACTGTGCGTGTTCATGGGATAAATACAGACTGTCCAATGTCTTCTCATTTTCTAATTCCTTGATGTACACGGTTGGTCTATGGATCCTTTAGTGGCCTATGGACTCGAACACTCCTGAGATAGAATCGTATCTGGAATTGGTTATGCAAATAAGTGACTACCTAAATTTTGAGTTATGAAAAAGTGTACATTGAGAAGTTGTGGACCAAAGCACCGGTTGAAACTTTGCAAAATGAAAAGGGCAGAAGGAGCGGAGCCTGTGCCAGAGCATGACTTTTTGTATGCTTTAAAGTGAACCCACCACAGAAGACTAACTGTCATAGAGCTGGAAAAAGAGCAGATGGATTAGCTCATCTCTCCCACAGGATGGCATATTGTATGTGGAGGATAAAATGAATATTTAAATTGATTCAAACTGTGTCTTATTTTACTTTTCATATATTTAGTACTAATCTTAAAGGCCCTGCATGGATCAGTGAGCTGCAACTGTGTCAATCACCTCCTCTGCCTCCCCTTTGGAGGACATGTGTGGATTCCACTGCCACGTTACAAAACGTTGACACTGTGCATATGCGAGCGCCGTGGAACATCATGGCATTCACTGACTCGGGAAGGGAACATGTTGGATGAGAAAACTCAAAGATCTTTCCAAATATCAGGGTGCTTTTGACTGAGTCTTGTAATTTAACTTCTTTTGTCTGAGGTTATTTATAATGGCTGTAGTTTGTTAAAAAATAGCAAGTCCTTATCAGTCTAGTTTAATTCAGTACCAACCTCTCAATGGCAGAATCTGTTCAAAAAGGCAATCCACTTGGAAAAATCGATACTATGTTATCTAACAAAGCTTAAATATTTATGTTTTCTTTGCTGAATGACTGCTCATAGAGTTTATACTAAGCTCATACAGCTTGAACTGTTGTAGTGGTAGTCATACACAAGAAACTGACAACTGAGGCATGTGATTGCTCCAAAGGCTTGTAATGCTAAGGAATGGGGGCTTTTTTACCTCTATAGAGTCTACTCTACTGGTGTTTAGAAGGATATAAATATTTAGAAGGACTGAGGGAAGAGAAAGGAAAACGTGAATTTGCTAGCATAGCAAAAGCAGAGTCCAGAATTTCCCCATTTGGATGACTGAATATTACATAGATTTAAGAACTGTGTTTCTGTCTGCTCTTCACGTACAGAAATACAGGTCCATTTTCAGTAGCATGTCTGTTTGCACGGAGTTGTCATGGGAGTCTGACAACTGTGCTCTGCTTGGTGTAACGGGAGTTGTGCTATTCATCAGGAAGATGCAAGAGTTTGTGGGAATGCTCTGAAACCGAAGACCCTAATATTTAATAATGATTTTTAAAAAGTGTTGCCATGGGGATCCTTTTGCTCCTGTTCCTGCATGTGCAGAGCCTTAGGGCTTCTGTGGCAACACCCAGGTCCTGCTGCAGTTCCTGAACCATTAGGTAGCAACAGGAAAGCTCATCAGCGAAGGCATAAACCCTCTTGCAGTGCTGGGATCTAACCAATGGATTTCGATGTTGCAAACAGTAAGGATGACTCTTGTATTCAGGATCACTATCAGACCTACCTCATTTTTTGAGTTGGCTTTCTCTGAAGAAGACTGTTACGGACAGAGTTTAGGATAGAGCTCTTTTTGGAGTGCAGGTTGGACTAAAGTGCCACAGGAGCATCTGCCTTACGGTAGAGAGGGGGTGTGCTTCCACATATGTATGTGCCTCATTTCAGCTTTCCATTTTGTCTGTCTTTTTGATTTTCAATGATTTTTTTTTTTTTAAATTAAAGGTGTTTTCTTATGCTATTTCCATTCATATTGCTTTTGGTAGCACCCTTAACAAATGTGAGTATTAGAAATAATATGGAGAAGGCTAAATCATCTTGGGGAAACAAAAGCTGGATATTTAAGAGGATGGAAAATACTTGGATTCTGAAACTTTAGTTCTTTATGGAGGTTATGTAGATGACTCATGAGCTGCAGAGTTGTCAACTTGTATGGTCATTGTGAAGTGCTGTATTGGAACAGATCAGGTGTTTCATCACGTTAGCACTAAAACTTTTTTTTTTCCCTCCCAAGAAAAGCAAACTGAAATGTTGCAGTATCAGAGGGTACCTATAGCACTCCATTAGCTTTGAAGTGATGCTGTTAAATGGAGTTATGACTTTTACTGTAATGCCCATTAAGAAAAACTGTAGAAAAATATGAAATAGTGCCAAGTGGGTCCTTAATTTTTATGAACTCCCAAACTTTTTAATTTATAGATAGTTACTCCATTTGTAAGAAAGTAATAAGAGTTTCAGTAAGACAAGTTGGGAGACAGTAAGACAAGAGTTTCAGTAAGACAATCCTTTTTAGAGAGAGGATTTTGTACAAAGACTGATAGTCAAGAGTCAAAGTGCGTTATTCCAAACTTTAGTTTTAAAGGACTCCGGCTTCAAGCGTGTGTTGAAAGCAGCACTGGAAGATCTCTCTCTCTTCAGCTTGTTTATTTTTCCTGTGGAATCTCTCGCTTTTTGCTTGCCCTTCTGACATTAGGAGTTTTATCAGTATCAATGGCCACATCAGTCATGGTGATGTGTTTTAGACATCATGGTTTGTGATTAGAAAACCTCTCCTGCCATTGTTTATCAGCAGAAAATGAAACTGCAGTTGCAATTGGGATGTGACAAAGCCTAACAGCTCGGGTGTTGCCATAGCAAAGGCAATGTTACATAAGCAGCCACTCTGCAAATAATTCATGCAGCCAAATTTTAAGCATAACATGAGAATTCATTTCTACATTAATGATCTTTTCGGGAGGGAGCTTTCCTAGATGAGATGATCTCACTCGCTACTGAAATTAATGCGCTAGTTCTGAAGCTCTTTTAACACTGCCCATTTACACCTTTATTTTGTTTGAACATATTGTTCTGTTTCTGAAACATCTGTTAGTTTAAATATGGTCTCACAATATGTTTTCTCAAGTGTTTTTTTGCAACAGTTCAGCAAAGCTCTATATTCTGATCTTATTCGGATTTATTTGCACTCTGCAGTATTAAACCATGCAATTTACAAATGCCTTTTCTGGTTAATGGGTGTCAAGAATTTTGCAAAGCAGCGATATAAACCAGATCACTTTTCAGATGAGAGTTTTGAAAAATATATACAGATGTATTTTTAGAATCTTGGCAAGTAGTTGTCTTTTAGTGCTTCAACCATGATAAACCAGGCAGTTTTATCTTCTAAAACCCAAATTGGCAAATGGTCTAGCCTTTCTGTCTGATCCTCAGAAGTGTAGGTAACCATTTAATCCCAGTAAAGTTACTGTAGCATCTGGTTGTACTGTATTTCTCAGTCAGGTAGTAATATTTGTTACCAATTTCCAGAGGAAGAGGCAAAAGCTTTTTCCTGAGCAAATTCTTCGTGTATAGGCTTGCATTCAAAGGTATGCAACCAGGAGAAAGAAAAAGCTCATTCCTCGGGCTTCCCTTCTATGTAGCTGCCATTTGTTGTGGTGTTTCCTTTTTTTTTTTCCTCCAAGAAGTTACCATTTCCTCATTATATTGTAGGATAACTGAATCGATGAACACCTGTAGCAAGCACTTACCTTCAGCAGGATAACTTAGATTTAGATTTCTAGATCCAAATAAAACTGTGCTATCATACTTGTTGCTCAAGTAATTCACTTAATGAAACCTTTAAACCTTCAGTTTAGAAGCTGTATAGTTAAGAAGTCAAATGCTGTAGCACAAGGTTTCCCAAATATCTTACTCAAAAAATTCCGGTTCTGGAAGGGAACTTGTGAAATATCATACTTCTTTTCATTCGTCTCTTCCAGCTTTTCAAACGCATCTGCTTTTGCTAAAAAGGTGAAGTAGGGAGATGAAGATGAATTGTATTTTTCAAGAAGAATAATTTTGGGAGCCCAGTATTAGGTCCATATTGCAGTCAAAATGCAGAGGAAAGCAGCTGCCCCATGAACCTACTTGCAGCACTGTCAAGGGAGTTTAATTTCTTGTTGTGGGACGGTTGGACCTAGCAGGACACTTGTTCTTAAATTTAAAATAGTTGACTGTCCATGAGCAAGCATCTGCTGGTCTGCATAATGCTCCTTCCCTGCAGCTGAAGGATGAAGGCCTGGAACATATAGGTCCATTGGTCCGATGAACCCAAGATCTGGAACGCTACACAAGCATCCACTAGTACACATGTTTCGCCCTCACCGTATATGGGAGTTAGCAGATGTCTGGTAGATGAAACACATTTTTTCCTTGAGCTTTCCAGTGCAAGCATTTCTCTTATGCAAAGGGAATTCACCACTGTCTATATCAAGTCATTTTAAAGCACTGGAGGCTTGAAAATCTAGCCCTTTTTGTTCTGCTTATCTGCTAAATAATATATTTGAGAAAACAGCTTTGGATGTGATCTTGTAGGGTGCTTGGCATTTCCAGTTTATCCTTTAAGTAGAAATTTAGGGCACTTGGTACCTCAGATGAAGTGCCTAGAACAGTAATTTCTAAGTGTTTGGCCTTACATGATTAACATCTGCTACAGTACCATATGGTGGGAATTTCCCAGTAAACTGTTAATTAATATATGAGTGTACCAGAGTAAGCCGTAATTAAACTATATTCAGCTGAAGTGTATTATCTTAATATAGTGGGATGCAAAGTGCTGTACTTTTGTGTTATACCTTTTCTGTTGTGTGAAGAAGAGGGCAAAAAGTTGATGAGAATTAACTGAGCCTTTAAATTAAAGGTTCAAGTAGCTTTTTTTAAAATAAATGGTTTAAGACTCGCATCAGCATCAAGCGTCTGCTGATTTAAGTGGAACGGGGTCATTGTTTGGTAATGCTGAGGTTTTGATTGTGAATGCTGTGGAGACTCCTCTGCTAGGATTTTCCTGTTGTCTGCCTTGGGTGGTCAGTGGATGCCCAGCTGGGCTGCACAAGTATGTGAGCCATTTTTTGCGTAACTACAGATATTGCTGATGGGGCTATGCCTGTGCCCCTGAATCTAGTACCACTGGTGAAATGGTGTCTTCCTGTGCGAGCTGGAAGTTTTGGAGTGGGAGCTAAGGGAGTGTATGAGCTGGGGAAATGCTGAGAGCACCTCCTGGCCCTCTTGTGTTTGAAAATCAGAAGTATCCATGGATACTTCTGAGCAGCTGGCTAGGTCACCTCTAAAGGGCTCTTGCCTCCCTCAGAGGATGGTTGATGGCCATGTAGAAGTTTATGATATTATTGGTTTTGTTAAAGTGTAGAATTTATTTTTAGTTTGGCCACATGCAGCAGTTGCCAATAGCTACAGCTATAAATGACCTATTTTGAAATAGATCCTTCTTCCCTGGCCTCCCTTCCTTTTGTCTTTTCATTCTCTCCTGATAATCTTCCTGTCAGTAAGAAGGTGAAGAAAACCTTCCTCTGCATAATGAGGGCAGGTAAATATAGGTGGGACATGCCAGTGTTGTCTGAGTAATTCACTAGATGGCATTCTTCCCTCTGAGTCAACACTGAAACCATTCATGGGAATGACAAGAGTCCTTAGTGTTTTGTGAGGCACAAACCTGAAATCTTGGCCAGGTGTGGTTGCAGAAGGCTCACTGACATTCTTCACAATAGTGGGAAAGTTAACTCTAGTGCCCCGATTAAATTCCATGTTAATAATTAAAATCTTTGTAACTGGATTCCCCTCATTGATATCCATGGCTGAGATGTGCCTTCCTTTCTTTCTTGAATTGCTTTCTAGTTTTGTTGGTTGCTTTCACACAGTTGATATTTTGATTTGCAAGGTGCAGTGCTGTTCTTGTCTGTGTTTTGTTTCAGAATTTTAAAAAAATAGCGGTGGAGGTACCTGTTGAATGCAGAGAAGTTGCTCTCTGAAAAAATAAAATATGTTGTTGTGGTGGACTGACCCTGGATGGAGGCCAGGTGCCCTCCAAAGCTGCTCTGTTGCTGCCCTTCTCAGCTGGGCAGGGTAGAGAAAACACCAGGAAAGGTTTCTGGAGCGAGACAACGGCAGGGAGGGAACACTCACCAGTTGTGGTCACAGGTGAAACAGACTCAAGGAAGAAAAAACAATTTAATTAGTTACCAATCAAATCAGAATAGGATAATGAGAACTAAAGCCAGATCTTAAAAACACCTTCCTCCCAACTCTCCCTTCTTCCTGGGCTTTGCTGCCAAGTTTCTCTACCTCCTTCTCCTAGCAGCACACGGGGACGGGGAATGGGGCTTGTGGTCAGTCCATCACATGCTGTCTCTGACGCTATCTTCCTCCTTAGGGGGAGGGATCCTCACACCCTGCTCCTGCTCCGGTGTGGGGTCCCTCCCATGTTAGACAGTCCTCCACCAACTTCTCCAACATGAGTCCTTCCCATGGGCTACAGTTTTTCATGAACTGCTCCAGCGTGGGTCCCCTGTGGGGTCACAAATCCTGACAGCAAACCTGCTCCAGCCTGTGCTCCTCTCTTCGTGGATCCACAGGCCCTGCCAGAAGCCTGCTCCACCACAGGCTTCCTATGGGGTCACAGCCTCCTTCAGGCATTCCCCTGCTCCAGCGTGGGGTCATCCCTGGACTGCAGAAGGGTTTCTGCTCCCCCATGACCCTCCATGGCTGCAGGGCACAGCCTGCCCTCTCACTGTAGTCTGCACCACGGGCTGCCAGGGAATCTCTGCTCTAGCACCTGGGACACCTCCTCCTTCTCCACTGACCTCGGTGTCTGCAGAGCTGTTCCTGTCACATCCCACTCCCCTCTCTGGCTGCAATTGCACAGCAGTTTTTCCCCCCCTTTCTCAATCACGTTACCCCAGAGGTGCTACCACCGTTGCTGATGGGCTCGGCCTTGGCCAGCTGCAGGTCTGTCTTAGAGCCGGCTGGTGTTGGCGGTGTCAGACACAGGGGAAGCTTCTGGCAGCTTTTCACAGAAGCCACCCCTGTAGCCTCCCCCCGCTACCAAAACCCTGCCATGCAAACCCAGTATAGTTGTGTACCATCAACTGTTGGGAATCTTCACTTGTCCCGCTTTGTGTACACCTTTTGAACACCAAACCCCCCATTTTTCTTCTTGTCTTATTCTGATTAAAGTGTGACTGAAATATGAGTGAGATATCAAAAAAGTACCTTGTTGAGTGTCCAGCACCAGTTGGCTTTTGGCTGGCTTAAGCCAGAAGCTTTCTGTTTCTTTATGGTCATGGACAGAGCCATGTACCCTTTGTCTCCATTTCTGTTCAGAGGTCAAGCATGGCTTTTTTTGGCAGACTGGATTTTGTTAGAGCTAATATGAAAAAAATACAGATCTGTTAGTATGTGTTTATTTTGTAGTCTGCTTCTACTTTTTTTCTAAAACTTTCTGTAAGGGCACGATGGTGAAGTAGTCATTATTGTTTTTCAGAGAGGTGTTTATTGCCCTTTTCAAATATTGTGGTCTTGAAATATTTTCAAATAAAACTAACTATATGTTAGTTTAACCCTGAATGTGGAGGCTTCTTGTTTGTTAAATTTCTCTTTATGTTTTTTAGTAGAGTCTTGAGTGTTGTGCCCCAGAAGTCCTCTTGAAAATACCTGTGATCAGTAGTTTTGCTGTTGGGTACTGGACTTCAAAATCAGATGTAGTTTTCATTACTTGAGCTGTTATTTCATTGCATGTTTTAAACCATATGGATCTTAGCTGTTTAATGTAGTCTGTGGTCAAAAGCCTATTTCTGGAGCCCTGATAATTGAGTCCAAGAGCACAGTATAGTGTGGATAATTTGTCATGCTCTGTGTGTGGATTTGAGAGAGGTTCAGCCTGGAAGCTTAGTCATTGCACATAAGAATTTTCCATATAAGTGTCAGTTTGGATGCTTAAAGGAAGGAGGAGAGCTTATAATTAGAAAAATAAGAAAGTTAGGTATACAGCCGGATGCCCTGAGAGCAAATAACCTAATTTTTAAAAGGACTGGATATTTTGTAGCCTTCAAAGGATTGTTTTAAATGTCTGCTTTAGCAAATTACATTACTGGCATAGCATTTGAATGCCTGCGTGAGTTATGATGAAGCTACCCTTAGCAACTACGGAAAGTAAAACGGTGCACATGCAGTCATGAAACTTCTGTGTTCCTAAGATTAGCATATTTCCTTTTTTTTCTTTTAAATAAAGGATTTGGTGTTCTTGGTAACTACCTTGTCTTGAATAAGACAGCTGAAGTGTCGTGGCACAGCTAATAAAGGGAGTGCTAGTCATCTCCGTGATGGAAATGTCAGTATTTGAAAATGGACTTGCCAACCCAAGGTCTTGGGAAAAACAAAACCCTCAGTACAAGACAAAAAATCACTTTTCTATGAAAATATACTCCCATGTACTATGTAGTATTCTCTGGATGATTACAAGATGAAATTGGTTGTGGAAGGATAAAGATAATTTCATTTACTAAAAGTTTACAAATTTGGGTTATAAGGATTTGACTGCTTTGTTGCGTGTTCTGTCTTGGGCAATAAACCCCCTTTCTGTTACGTATTTGGACATCATCCAGCTTCTCTGTTTCATCCTAACCATTGTCCTTCAGCTCACTGTATGCCACACTGAAATATTCAGTTATGAATCGGAGGTAACTAGTGCTAATGAGATATGAACAAGTAAACCTGAACAGACTGGACAATTAGTGGCTGCCTCTGGTGGTGTTATCAGATCATAGGGCTTTATCTGTCTTCCTGAGATGATGCTTTCTGAAGCAGGGTGCCATGGTGCACTGTAGGTGGCTGCCTGGGCATCCAAATGCCAGGGGTTGCAGAACCGGGGGCTTGAGTTTGCAGGATACCATGTCCTGGATGTTTTTCACCTCTGCAAGTCTGTGCAAACTCCTGTTTAGGGGAATGAGTCCTGTCTGTGTAATAGAATAACTGAAAAGATAACTTTGACATGTGATGCATTCCTTCAAAAACCCTAAAAATTAATCAAAAATTTGTTTTCTAGTTGAAAAGCAGGTAGAAGAGAATAAAAACTTTGATTCCCAGTCCCTTAGTAAAAAAAAAAATGAAAAGATCTTTGCTTTAGAAAACTGATTTGGTGTTTTTTTTTTTTTTTCCCCTTTGGATAATATATTACGGGCTGTGGTGAGAATAGTGACATTTTAGATCCAAAGGAATAATGAATGTGCTCATAACTCTGCAGTTACATATACATGAAATTAATTCAACTAACAGGCAGAATTAAATAACATTTAGGAATTGTAACGTTGTCTTGTCATTTCATTAGGTTTCCTCACTTTGTATGTGTTCAGTAATGTGGTCTATCCCTCACAAGGTAATTGACTTGTATTTATCTGAAGAATTAAAACTGTAAATCTTAAGCCTTTCCTCTCTTGTTTAGTGCTCTCAAATACTGGAAGGAGTTTCCTGCAGAATACTATGCTGATAAATCTTACTAAATCAAAATTCACCTCAAGAAAGAATTAAAATGAGACCTCTGAAGGAAAAGATTGATGTGTATTGTGATTTAGTTTCAATCGATGATAAAACTGTTTCTAAAATTACAGATCTAGCTAATATATGTTTCTTTTGATAGAAACTTTGAAAGTATTAAGGCAGTTCATAAAATTGTAGCTCAAAGTTTCTGAGTTCAAAGCATCTCAGAAATGTCAAATGTTATGACTGTACTTTCTAGAAAGAAAATGGCTTCCAGATTACAGTAATTTAAACATGAGCAAATAGATAGAAATAGTTTTTAGTGGTTTGATTAGGTATTCAAATCTTAAGAGCTCATTTGTTTTTGCTTACTGCTAACTATTTTAGGATTTTTTTGTCACTCTGGAACACCACTAAATGGTAAATTGTAAAGGGTTTAATGGTAAAAATCATCCATCAGCACTGGGAAAGATAAATCTGTGTAGCTTCTTTAGAAGAACACACCCTTCTTTTACGTAAACAAGCACCGTAAGAACAATTGACTTGAATGAACTTTTGATTAGTTCTTAAATGTATTCCCTTTAACATTATTATCATATGACAGATGGGAAGTAAACTAGCTTGGAGTTCAGAGAGGTCAGATAAGGCCAGCTATAAAGAGTTGTCTGTCTGTTTGTTGGTTTTTTTTTTTTTTCCTTTTTTCCCCCCCTTCCCTTAATGACTTTTTGCTGTGGCATATGTGACTTTATTTAAGTTTGCTCTGTGTGCTCTAATCCAATTGCTTTGTTTACACAAATGAATGTTTTTTGTTTTGTTTTGAATTTTGGCTTTTGTCTTTAGCATTAAACGTGCATATTTAATTAGGATAAGTTATTAAAGGTTAGATTCTCACAATGGGATGTGTGCCAGCCTTTGAAATGAAGTCATGCTTGTCAGGAGATAGTAAATAATAAGCTTAGTAAGGTTTAAAAGATGTGTCTTGCTAAACATTAGCCCCTGTAATGAGTGCAAAGTGGCAACAGCACATAAATATCAATTGTTTTTCTCCAGTGGATCCGTTTGAATATGAGTTTTCTTAATGTGAATTAGATTTTCTTTTGCCAGTTTAATGAAACAAGCAAGAAGGGATGTTTGTCTTTTGAGAAACCACAGTTTCCCGTCCCAGAACAATGACTTGTTTTGAACCGAAGGGGAACAATTCGGCATTCATACAATATCTTGTAATCTCTGTTCCCAAAACCACGGTAAAAATAAGAAACTGCTGTCCAGTGAATCCCCATTTAGCTGCAAGGGGGAGTCTTGGATTCCCAGCTTTGCTTTCAGGACTGCCTATATTTTGTTCTTCGTTTTATCCCGAATCTTTTAATACTCCTGGGAACAAGGGCTTGGAGCATAAGGTTCCCTGTGGTCTTAAATACCTTGAGCATCCTGGCTGATGCGTATGTGGCTGGTGTGCCCAGGGTGACATTGGCAAGAACAGCATTGGAGACAAGGATGGGTCTGTCTCCATCCCAGTTTGATCAGACAAAACTGTTTGCAATCATGCCCAGAAAGATTAAGAGAGACTTTTGATGACTCTGATCTTAGATTCAGGCATCTAATTTCTGTCTTGAAGTGCGTGATCTTTCCATGAGCTTGGGCAGAGTAACTCCTCTGCTAGTAATCTGTGCAGTGGGTTTTTCATTGATGTTTCTCATGTGTCGCCTGCCTCCTGTGGGAGAAGGAGGAGCTGGTGTTGCCCTTCTTTGGGGTTCACCACTAGCCTGAAGCAAGGGGGGAAGGAAGTGGGAACGGTATGTTGGGATACAAATGCATGTGGAAAGCAGAGTAATTAAGGTGGAGAGGGGAAAAGAGGCGTACTGTTGCATACACACTTGTTCTCGGTCACTTTTATTTTACATTAAATTATTTTCTCATTTTTTAAGTTATATTCATAACATTTTTGAAATTGCATGTATAAAGTAAGTTCTTGACTCAGGAGCCATGTGGTATGAGATGTAACCCTGGGAAAGAGAAATTGCCTTTGCTAATGAGCAAACATTTCACTGAATTAATAAAAGAAAACAAGTAACCAAAACCTGTAGTATTTGGTGCTGACACTAAGTAGCCATTATGCAAAGTAGCAGCCTGTCGCTCTGGGTGCTAGAGGCACCGTTTTTGGCTAACACGCAAAACTTGTGTATTTAATGCTGGAAGACTGTGAAAATCCTACATTTCATTTTGTGAGAAACTCTTATCTGAGGTGTCTGAACAAAATTACAGAAAATGGTTCTTTAAACCACCAGGGTTATTTTTCCCCTGTGCTGTATTGTTCTCATTACTGGGGTGTTACTAGTATTTCAGCAACAGGTGAAGGAGCTGCTCATCCCTCCACCCACCCTGAGTCCTCCAGCTCCTCCTCATTACAGGAGAAGGAGAAGGTTAAATGCCTTGTGTCATCTTTACTTTAAGTCAACTGAAGCCTTTCTAACTGACTGGCTGCTTTTTTTAATGAAAGAAATTTGTCTTGTAACAGCTTTATGTGCCCAGCTAATTAAAACTACTCCATTATATTACTCTCCATGTATCCTGTTTGGTAGGCAGAAATTGTTTGCTCTTTGACAGATTCATTTCTTATTGATGTTGGTTTTGTAGGATGCTGCTGTCTTGGACTTGTATAACTTAGAAATAATAAAGCTTTAAAGCACTTTATATATTGGAAAATGCAAAGATTTGTTAATCATCAACACGAAAAACCATTTTCAGTCTTGTTTAGCATCATAAGATTTGGTTTGTTCTGCTTGTGTAAATGCTGCAGCTTTATGGCAAGACCAAGTTGAGCAACAATTAGCGTGATACGTGAAGCTTGGGAGTGTGTTTTAAATTAAAAAATCGTTACAACACGGTATGTCTTTCTTTGCTAGCAACCTTTTTAAAAGCTGTCAGGCAGGAAAAATGCCTTATTTTTATTGAAGAGGCAGGATTATCTGTACTTTCTTAGGCACTCTGTGTTGGTTGATGCCCTTCAGATTATGTGAAGCCTTGTATGTTTTTCCAGTGGTCTCCTTGTGGCAGATCTTTGATTCCTTCCATAAGGATCTGAGTGTGCCCAGGTGGGACGTGAAGACTGCCATGCTGCCTGTCACTCCTCATTGGAGACCTGGAGGTCTGAGGAACTTCACCCAGTTGGGAAGCCAGATCTGCTGTTGAGTCCTCCTATCTTTTTCTCATGTCAAAAGCTGTGGGGTGGGCTAAGAATTAACATCCCATTAACTTTTCTCCCAGCTGTCAAGCAGTCCCTTGACAAATTCTTCTATGGTAATTTGGGGTCAGATTCCATAGCACATTGAAAAGGAAAAAGGCATTATTAGTGGCTTGAAATTTCACAAATAAGGTTTCTATTCAGTATATTGTTGCTGAGCCTGTTGACCAAACAAATTTGGTTCTTTTTGCAAATATGTCTTAAAAACGAAGACCAACCACCCCCACCCGTCAAAAAGAAGGGATGGAGAGGGGCTTGAGTAGTCACCTCTCTTCATCCCTAAGTAGAGAGTCATTCACCAAGGATGTTACAGCCTGAATGGCATGACAGAAAAGGTGAAGTGAGTTATTGCGTAGGTTATTTGAAGGGAGAGATCTGGTAACCAAATGGTAATTGCGCACACTTCTGGCTGAGCAGTAGAAACTGTCATAATTCGCCATCTGGTTCACTGTTATCCTGACTGAACGTAGGAGGGGAGAGAGTGTAATTCATAACACGGTATTTTTGGGAGAGGCTTGATGCTGGAATTCAACTGGGTAGGTGCCTGTTGTCTTAGGATCTGTAAAATGTAGGCTCTGTGCAACCTAGTTTGTCATACGTGAAAGGAGAGAGGTAATGTATGAACAGAAGGAGAAAGAGTACTGCAAGCTTTTTGTTTCATATAGATTATTTGATTATATTATTTTGAGTAATAGGAAATCTTTTGCTGTAAAATTCCGGCCTGCTATAAGCTATAGGTCTGCTTTGATATCGCTCAGTGCTTGCTCACTGTTACAATGATAAGCAAGACACTACAAAACAAATTTGTGCTGATGAAAAATAAGCAAAGATCTCATCAAAGTCTATTTGAGAAGCTCCTTGAAGCTGTATGAGAAATATCAATGCTTTGGCAAAGTACTGATACATGGTGTGGCTGTGAAATATCATCTGGATCTGCATCCCGTTTTTTACAAGGGCAGGAGGGGCTTCAGTACATACTGCTCAGTGAATTACCAGTTATGAGTTGGGTCATAACAGATCTTCAAAGATTTTTAAAAAGTGCTTTGAAGATAAGATTAATAGATCATTTGTTGAGCCTGTATAGTACGTTTGTATGTTAAAACAAGCTCAAAATATCAATTGGGGTCTTGAAGAGCACTCATTACTAATGTCACAGTAAATGTTTACATTCTTGTAAGCTTTAGTTTTTATTTGTACCAGTATTCGTGATGGCGCATAAAGGAATGTTTTCAAGGGTTTTTATGGAATTTCTCAAGAAAAATTTAAAATTATATCATTTTATAGTTTGAGACTAAGCCTTTTCTGGTTTTTGAGTTTGCATAAATGAATTGGTGATACTAAAATACCAAGACTGGTAGGAGAAGAAGCCAACCTATTTTAAAAATAAAAAAATATAGAAAAACAAATAAACTTGCACCTGAATAAAATATACACCTTTTTTGTTTTTCATTTCACAACAGTGAATTACAAAATCTATTCTAAAAAATGCTTATGGCATTTACCGTATGGCAAGGCAGATGATTGCAGAAAAGAGCAGGTGGATGCACCCTCATGCTTTTGGTAGAGAGGCTAAAGAAGGTCTTCCCTGGCTCTCACTTCGGCCCACAGTTGTGCAGTCGCTGGCATGGGCACTGAGCTCTTGATGTATGAGCACGGTTGGCATCTGTGCAGTGGGGTCACCGCTGGCAGCTCTGCGGCTGTGCCGGCGCGGGTGCGGAGCCGGCGGCGGGCAGGGGTTGTCTCTTGACGTAGCCTTGTGCCTCCCTGCAGCAGCCCTGGGTTATTAATGTGCTCACTGGGGGTGAAATTACCTGGCATGTGAGGAAGGCTTGCATCTGAAGGAAGTATTCAGTAAGCGCTCATCGTTCACAAAGAAACCTCTTTCAGGCCGGCTAAGCTGTAGAAGGTGAGGGGAAGGTTAATACTGTGATTTTTTAATTAGAGTTAGGTTTCTGAAATTGGTGGTCCCTCTTGTACAGAATCATGGATTGTGTGGGGTGGAGGAAAATCAGGAAGTCTCCTCGGTCAGTAGGCATGAGCAGAGACACCATGGAAGTCCTCCAAGAAAGTCCTATAAGGAGTAATTCTGGGAAACCAGCACTTAAGCTACCAGGTCTGTGATGTTCTGATTCTGACTCAGGCAAAACAAAAAAAGTCAAGTTTATTAATCGCTTCACAGTTCAGCAAGAAGCTCTGTAACAATTGACATTTTTGTCATGTTTTGAACACTCATTAGCAGTTCAGATTAGCTATTAAAGGACAAGAAACGTTTAATCACCACGTCTTTTCTTGTTAGCAGTAGTCACTTGTGCAATGCTTTTTTTAAAAAAAAAATTGTAATTAAGTGAAAACATTGTACTTTAACAATTTTACTTGGGATGCAGCAGTTTCAAGCATTGAGATTACTGGCCTAAGCAAATTACATTTTCTTCGTGGAATAATGTTTTTAAACTCTTGAAATATTAAAATAGTAATAAAATAATTCTGAATGTCATGTGGAAGCCTAGAATATCCTCTTCTACTGTCTCTGAATGTTTGGGCATTTTTAGTGTTTGGTGCAAAGGTGAATACTTGTACTCACGACTGAAACTGATGATTTCTCATCTTGTAAAGGTCTGCTATTAATGAAATATTATAAGTGTGATACAACGTTGATTCTGTAACTGACACATTCGCTGAATTGCTTTTTTCTTCTCTAGTACTAGTGAGTTATTTAAAAAGCTGTTTGGAATAGACTTCTGACTAACCTTAAAAAGGAGCTCTGTCAGTTATAAATTAAAGGAAAATTTATGAGCGTCAGAAATCCCCAAAATACTGAAGCACAGTCTCTTATTATGTTGTCAGCCTGATATTCAAAAGGTTCCAAGTAACAGGAAGAAAACCAGCTAATTCTTCACGGGTCCGTAATTGTAGGACCTTTTTCTTAAATCGAGATCTATTCCTCTGCGCAAAATTGGTATTTAATCAAAATAATTTTCATGTAACTATTTGTATTCTAAAAATACAGAATGTGTGAAAGATTAAAAGCAAACACTTATTTTTAATAGTATATTCCAGGGAAGTCTGAAGGGAATGACATGGAAAATATCAGTGGAAGTTTGCTAATCAACCCCTGTCCTTCCCTTTGCTGTTCCAAATGGACAAGGCCTGCCCTGAGCTGTGGTGGGAGAAGCCTTCACGGTGGGTTCGTGCCGTGAGGATTTCTGCCCACTCTGCTCATGATGATGGCACAGACGATGCCTGGGCGGTGTGTGGCAAGGCACTGCGTGGTGTCCTGTCCCGCAGGATGGAAGGAGGCAGGCTGAAAGCTGAGCGAAAGCCACAATACGGGGGCTGTGGCTTCTTGCAGCTTGTCCCCCAGACTCGAGGGGAGTGGGTGGTTGGCTGCCCGACTGCCTGCGTGGGAAGCTCTGAGCAGAGGTCAGAGTTTTGGTGAGATAGGGGGTGGTCATACCGAAGTCTTCCCCAGCTGGAACAGACACGATGAGGGACCCAGAGTATCCGCACAGCAAGGCGTGGGCTGGGAAGGAATAGCGTTGGGTTTGTGCACGGGAATTAGGGATGAGAGAAAAGTGACTTCTGTGGTGGCTGTTTCTACTTGCACTGATGAGTTGGGCCTGGGCTGTCACCTGTGGAGAAGGACAGTGGACCACAGGTGATGACTGCTGCAGTTAAAGGTCTTGGGAAGAACTGAGAGGCAGGAAAATAGACCTTTGTTTCTTATAAATGCTGAATGGCAAAGTGCTCTTTCACAAGTAAATGCGAAAATCTGACCAAGAAAAACAATACCTTGTCATGTTTATCCTGCATGCCAGTAGGGTAAATTTTCCTACTGGCATTTAGAGGATGCTGAGTGATGAGGGTTGGGTTAGCAGAGGAAAATCTCCTTCTTTCTGGAGCTTAGCTTCTTTCACACAGCAAGGAGCTAAAAAAACCTCTCTGAAGGCCTGGCTTTGTGTAACCTTGGTGGTAGGCTGTGGGGAAGGTGAAGTTGAAGAGTAAGATGTAAACAAAAAAGGGTCAGTTACTCCTAGAACGAAATATATTTTTGTGGGCTAGACAATACAGGAAATACTTCTTTTAAAAAGGGAAGAAGGTTTGTATATACTTCACAGCTTGTAGAATCCTAAACCTGTTGATCCTTGCCAAAGTGTCTCAAGGTCTCAGAAACCATAAGAAGTTACAAACACCTCACGAGGAGGCATCTGGGACCCTGCCTCTTGAGGAGTCAGTGCAGGGTTTGAGTTGGGGAGCTTCTTCCTCTGGGCACTATGTTAGGTTTTGAGGTTCTACGCAGAAATTAACTCCTTGAAATTTAATAACTGGCTATTGCACGTTCAAAACACTTGTTGATTTGGTGGTTTTGTTTTATGATACATAACATGGAAAGGTCTTGAAGGCAAAATTCAGAAAAAATGAGAATTGAGTTATTTTGTCAGTATTAAAGCATTTATGAGTAAAAAAAAACCGAAGAAAGAAGTCAATAGTCCTTATAGTTGTATAAAGCTATTACAATTAATTTTGGAACATATTCTATGTATTAACATTGGCTAATAATGTGTATTTAATGGGAAAGCTTTATAAATATATCTCCAAATGCTGATGCTTTTGAGAAGTTCACAATATTCTAGGGTAAAGACAGAGACTTTAAAGGGCATTGTCAGGTCTGAGGTTTATACCTTCCATAATATCAATTAAATTATTTGGTCTCTGCCTGCTAACAGCTGAAAGGACATGGATAACCCCTCAACTGTCTACTAGGACTAAAGCTTTGTCATCTAACAAGATGCGCAAGCTTACGCTTACATAAAGCAGTAGTGTGATCTGCTCTAATTTCGCTACGAGCATTCACATGCTTGAACTGAAAATTGTGGATGGCCTCAGAAATGAGGTCCATATTTGAGAACTACAGTGTAGCTGAGGTACCTACACCTTAATCTGGGGATTTTCTGGTTTTGACTTTTTCATTTCTGCAGCATGTAGTTAGTCCTTAGTTACTGTATTGGGGGTGGTATGTTTTTGGGTTGCCAATAGCTGTGAAAATAATATAATAATTAATAGCCCTGCAAAAGTACTTGTGTACTGACACTATTCCTCGGATTTATCTGGGATGAAAGGTTCACTTTCTGGGAAGCTAGAAAAAAAAAAAGCGGTTGTGGGCTTTTATGTCTGTATCCTCAGAAACTTAGTCTAATTGTTCTCATCCAAGGCATCTTTAAAATGTTACTTTCTCGTTGCTTTAGTTTTATTGCTTTTAATTGTTTAAAATGTTTGGGCATTCCCGAGGCATTTTTTCCCTCAAGATGGCAATAGGCTTTCTTGGGATGATTTAGGAAGTACTGTTGCTACCAACTGACTTAGACATAAATTTATACTTGCTAATTTACTTAGTAAAATTCTTTCAAAACTGAAAAAAAAGTTAGGATTTCCTGATTTAGGTGGGCTGTGAAAGCCTCTGATCCTCTGTGTCCAAATTAGCCTTCCTCATCCTATGTGCAGAAAGGAGGGGAGAGACATTTTGGGATGGAGTTCAATATCATCAGGCCAAATGTTGAAAGATTGTTTGCACAGCTGTGTCTAAGCAGTGACCAAACTGTTAAACAACCTAGTGGGGGGAAAATGAATAGAAACTCCTGTTGGCCAGGAGACTGAGTTTCCTGGACAGTGCTCAGGACGTTATGAAGTCATTGCACATGCTGGGTCAAGGCTTTTACCCGTATTTTCCTCTTGCACTTGGGAATAATTCATGCTTTGCTTTTTCATAATAATATAATTGGCTTAAGGCATCTGAACGAAATTCTGTACTGACGAATGATGCGCTGTGGTGTACTTACCTATAACTTCAATTAGGGAACCTTTTTCCCTGCCAGTGAACTGCTTCACTGATGTGAGAGGAGACAGTGCCTGTATATCTGTCTTGCTTCCTTGCAAATTGTAGATTATGAAACTGGACTACTGAGCAATAATTTAATCAGTGGCATCAGAAGAGCATTAAGCTCCATTAAACGTTGGGTCACCATCAATGTCAGATGAGTATTAAATTATGGCTTGCAACTTAGCAATACTCATCCAAAAGGCAGTGCTTATTGGCAAGCATGTAACAGTTTATTATGGAACAGATGCTTCGAAGCTTAACATATGACTGAAGTGTCAAGTTGTGTCAGAGAAGATGGGCCCAACACTAACGCAGTGCTCAGACTTCGAGAGACACGTGTTAGTGAATCGCTCCCTACCTGAAAAAAAGTGTTTCATTAATAGGATCTCCTGTTGAATGCTTGGAAGTCAAAACACTGCACTGTCTGCCAAAGACTGGCTTATAATGGGACTAGGTTATAATAAAATGCTCTCTGCAAATGGTGGAGATGCAGTTCTCCTGATAAGGGGGAGGATCCCTACAGGCTGCTCAGAGTTTGAATTGTCATGTAGAAGAAACATAATTTTTTTTTTGGTTCTGGCACACCACAGTATTGCCGGCCTGATACTTACAGAATGGCTTTGATACCTCTGTTGCTAGTCACAGATTTTCCAAGTAAAGTGAAACTCAACGCTCTTTCTGAGTGGGTTCACTGATGTTAGCGGCAGCTCTCAGGCAGCAGCTAAATCATTGAGGCTCTTGTCAGTCTGCTGTACGGCTCCGGCCAGTTAGGAAAGCTGTGCGCTGCAGGAGGTGATGACCTCGGAGCTATGCAGGGAGACAGAGGAGGTTGAAAAATGGATGCTAGAATAAAATAGTTTTCCCATTCCTGTTTAGGTTCAAAGTGAATAAGGAGGAGATAAAGAAGAGAGAAAGTACACAGGGCTACATATGGTACCAGATGTGCTGAGGAAAATTTTTGCTGGTGCCTGGTGCTGGGAAAGGAATGAGAGAGACACTGGTATATGTAAAACTTACCTGGTCCTTATGCACTCTCTAGCTGGCTGGTAAGATGGGTTCTCCAAATGGGTATCCTAAGAAGATTTCCCTGCTCATCCGCTGAAGATGGCAGTTAGGATTCTTGCCAAAACCTTGCCCATGGTTAAGAATTTCTTATGTGATTGTAACCACAAGTTGGCCACATAGTCTTAAGGGCATGATATCACGGCAGGATATTTTAAACCCTGTTTCAGGTTTTCATTTATTAAGGTTTGCATCACTGGTGGTCCAATGCTGGCAACTAAATTCTTGCTGCTGAGCAGAAACCGTAGTACTTCTGCTTTGTGGCAGTGGGCTGCACATTGGAATGCTGCAGTTTCAGCTGAAGGAGCCTAGAATAGCTGGGCAGAAGGCAGAGATCTTCAGGGAAGGGTCCTGTCATCTGGCTGCAGGATAGGCTGACTGAGGTGATGGAGCAGTGTGTTGCAAAAACCATTCTAGTCAAAAGGCTCCAGAATCTCCTTCTGCCCATAATTTTCACCCTGAAATTTGGTGTTCATGTGCCTGTTAAAAAGTACTCTTCCAGAAATCTGCATGTTCTATATTGTTATACTGTTATTTTTCTTTTAGAAAAATATACCAACAACTTTCTGAAATTTTAATACTAAGCTATTAATATTAAAGCTTCAGATTTTTTTTCTTTTTCATTTTCCACTTTCTCCCTATTACAGTTGTGAAACTGGCCATTATGCAGAGCACCGGCTCTGAAGGGGACTCTGGCAGAGCAGAACCTGTCATGAGAAGGGGAATTGCACCTTATCTTTAAAGGCATTAGAATTGCCATTTCCTGTCTACCAGTACTTAGCTTCATGCATGCTCTGATATTTAAAGCCTTGTTATTTCTGGAATAGTTCAAGTTAGTAAAGAGATTTCAGATGAACTGAAGAATGTTAAGGTATTACTGTTTCTTAACAGGAGACTGAAATTATACATAAGCACTAGGATGCATGTGATGCAGTGCAAGATCAGAATATAGCCGATAAATACATGTTTAAGAGCCTGCTTGGCATTTGGAAATGATGCATTTGATACCTCAGAGGATGTACTTGGAAATAAAGATGTCCTGTGTCTTTCAAAAAATCCCACTCTTTAGGTCTTACTCAGGTTCAGAAAGTTAAGTGAGACCGAAGGAGTTTATGACAGGTAGTAAGGACAGTCACTTCTGTCAGTCTTCAGTGACAAGGAGGAAGGCATGCAAAGTCAGCCAGAATTACTATGATCAAAATAGTAATTATTAATTCATTCAGGTTTTACAACTACTTGGAATGATATCTCGCCTTATGTTTCAGGTACACTTTTAAGTATGGAATAAGGAATCTTTCATGCAGTAAGAAAACTAAGATATATACCAAGTCCTGTTAAACTTTGCACACTGAAACTTCAGAGGTTTTCTTGGGGTTTTGGTGTGTGTGGTTTCTTTTCGTTTGGTTGTTTTTTTTTCCCCCTGGAGTTTGATTAGGTTTGGATGAGTTGCTAACCAAAATACTTGTTGTTTTTATACTGATACAGCCTTTCCATCACTTTTCAATATAAAGTAAACAATGCTTAAATGGGCAGGAGAAGAAGTATCTGGCAGACCAAGAAGTATACTACAGTTAGCAACATACAGTTCGCACAGAAAGTGTTAAACAGCAGTTACCTCCTGGTGATGTCTTGTGTAAATGAGCAGGAATATCCATAATCGAGACATTTTATCCAATGCTTACTGATACAAGTATTTTGTTCTACCAGCCAGGGTTATTGCAGAATATAGGATGAAGTTCACACAAAGGAAAGCCAAGCTCAAATTTAATTCAGTGGTAAAACTTTGTATGTATTTTTATTTTTTTCCTTTTATCTGATCTGGCAGTGATATACTAGAACTTGCGGAACTGCAGCCTCAGTTAAATCTCAGCTCTGGTTTAGTTTGCCATGTGGCTTGGGGCAAGGCCTTTTGTAGGTACGGATAAGCGTCACTTCACCTTGTGCTGCCTTCTGGAGGGCTCCCAATGAATGAAGCTCTCATGGTGTGTTTTCCGTGGTGTTTCTGGCCTCTTTCTCCATGAATTGCTTGGGAGGCTGAGCACAGTGCGCATCATCCACCTCCCCGCAGATGGTTCTCAATGTTGTGGGGATTTTGGGTTTTTCTTTGGGTTTCCCAGCATTAGGCCTCTGGGTTGGTTAAGTAAACGTGTGTATACGTGTGCCTTATAAAATGTTAGTAGCGCTAAACTGCAGCATTTTGCACAAAAATATAGTATATAGTGTGTAATGCTAATATTTAATGTAGTTCCTCATCCTGTCTTTGGGAAAGAGCTTCAGGGACAGGTTTCATACCATTAATTTAGTGCTCTGCAGCTACTACTTAAAAACAAATTGTTATTAATTTTGTGTGACGCGTGCACACATTACTTTCCATGTGCACGTTCATTTCTCTTTCCTGGGGACACAACATTGACGAGAGTTGAAAGAGACTAATATGTCACTGTAGTTTAATTCAGTCTTTGAAGGGTCTAGTTCCTAGTTACTGCTTTTTGCTCATATGGATAAACAGCGCGAGCAAGTGATTATGCAAAATGAGAAACTAGCTAAAGTGTAAGTAGGTTGTCACTTCAACAGATTTTTTTTTTTAAATTTTAATGTATTTACAAGTTATGCAAAGCTAACAACATTATTTTAAAAGGTGTATTGTCAAAGAAAATAAAAAAATGACAAATGTATTTTGCCATGATCCAGTTGCGTGGGTTGTGGTTTGCACTCCCACTTCACAGGCTTACAGTTCATATAGTACATTTTACATTATGGAATGTGTTCTCTTTAAATGAGTGAGAGGGAGAGTAGGGAAGAGCAGGCATGTAAAGTTGCCCTTGCATGTACTTCTGTGTACAGCTCTCTGCTTTTAATATAGTTTGAAGCAGATTGTCTTAGCCAAGAAGCTTAAAAAACACAAACCCAAGAAACTTAAAATGGCACTAAACTGAAATGTTTTTGACTTCTTAACATACACTGGATCTGTGCATATCAGAATCTAATAAAGATGTACTTGCAGGACTTCCTAAAATTATTTGAACATACTCTGTCCAATTATGTCTGATGTCATTAGGGTTCTCTCTTAATTCTGTAATCCTTCCTGAGAGAAGGCAGAGACAGTGAACTCTAGATCATTTTGCTGGTATTAGAAGAAAGATCAAATGTAGTGGAAGGAAGAATAATTTGGAGCATGGGTGGAAGTCCTCATATAAGCACTCCCAATCAAGCCTAGCATCTTGTCCAGTGTTGCTCCAGTGTTGCTCCAGAGAGAGATCCAATGTAACTGTGGTAAAACTGAGGAATTGCTCGTGTTGCAAAATTAATCGCGTTGCTTTTAACCACACTGCTGGGCTTTATGGAAATCTGCATATCCTGTGTGATGGCATCACCAAATAAATCTTGAAGCCTTATCTGAACCATTAACAGATTTCTCCAGTGGTGGGAGACAGTGTAAAGTACTGAGGTAAAGGAAAGCTTTAACAACTGTTGAATTGTGTCTTTGGGGGACACGATGTTCCAGCTTGCTCCGAAAGGATGTCTTCTGACATTATAAATTCTGGGCAGCAAAGCTGGTTTTCATGGTGAAGAACTATAACAAAGGCTGTGGCAGAGCTTATTTGACTATTTTGCGTAATAGCATATTAGACCATCTGAGGAAGTGCCCTTCTTGTGACAACAACAGCGTGTTTAATGTGGCTGCTCCAAAGCATGGTGTAAAATGCAAACATGGGAAGGCATTTGAAAGAACAACCAGTACTTATTTACTTGGTTAATGTCAGGGGTGTGTTTGGCTTACATAAACATCTTCTGACTGTCTTATATTATACTTGTTTTTTCCCTTTAATACATGATTCATTTATATTTTGCAGAGGGCTGGGATGGATACTGAAACATCGTATGTGAAGTGATGGAAGGGATGAATATCTTAAGTACAGCTTTCCCTTTCTTCTTCAAGACACTCCTACACATACCGAAAGTATTTGACCAGTGATTTTAAGTTACAGATGTTTCTTTGTCATATGGAGGGGGACATCCAGCTTTTTCTGCCCACAACTCTAAAACTATCGCAAATCTCACACTGTGCTGAATTGTGCGAACTTCTGCTAAAGAGAGCTTCAAGCCTGGGAATTGCATGGGCGTTGTGAGAAGGAAGAATGAACGGGAGGGAGTTCACTCAGAGTTTGAAGAAACTTTCCCTCCTGCCTGCCTGTTGTAGGCTTGGACATCTGATGGCTTTACACTTCCTAGAGTTGTATGTGTGAAGCACAGCTGCAAATAATTTTCCATAGCTTTTCACTGTCTCCCATGATTAAGACTTTCATATCTTAAATCCTGAGGGGGTGCTTCAACCTTATAGCCCCTTCTAAACTGTTGAAGAAGCCAATACCACGCCTATTTAGACAAAGCCTCCCATCTTTAGGGGATATGATGGTTGCATTTCAATGCTAACAGACATATCTGGGAATTTGGTAGTTTGTCATTGCTGTGCGGTGCAGAATTGTTCGGGGGGCAGGTGCTGAGCATTAGTGCAGTTGTAGTTGGAGATGTGCAGCCTTAGCCCTGGGGCTGGGACAGATGGAGGGCTGGTTTCCTTCGGGAGGGCTGCACCCTTGGTAGCCCTTTCCAGGGCTGGTGGTGTGCTGGAACCTGGCGGTACTCGCTTCAGCCTGTTTTAATATCATGAGTGCTTGCTTGAGAGATGTGCTGGAGAAGTGATAAAGCCACACGCTGTTGTTAGATGGAGAGTTATTTTCCCTGTGTGAACCAGTGGTGTAGCCTCTTTGTTTGCAGGCAGCAGAATGTTATGTTTGGCGATAAGCTGTGTTTTAGTCTTGTAAAGTTGCTTTGAGCCAGTACAAAGGTGAACCTCTAGAAACTAAAGGCAGAAGGACACTGCTGAGAAAAGCTTTTTGTTGTGCTCATTCATAAATTGCTTTATATTTTAGAGGGATCCAGTTAGTAATAAAGTTACTCCTTATAGGCCAATGTATGGTAGCAAGTTCATAGGAAACATCAAATCCCTACAGTAGTAATAATGCAGGCAGATGTAGGACAAGGAATCATTTTAGAAGAGAAAAATTGAGGTGTTTGAAATTGTAAAAAAAAAACCAAACAAAAAACCACTGATGAAACACAGATCAAACAGATGTTAGCTGATGGTATCCAGAACCTTAATTTTATAATGTTGATTGAAAAATGCCTATATACTAAGAAAATTGCAATGTATTCAAGTTAACATGTGATAATTGGAGCAGAAATATAGTACTCTGAGGAAGAAGTTAAACATTGACTGGACCCAAGAAAACTTCTCTTTCCTGAGGTACTCTGCAAGTGGGAGTACATGTGAAAAGTGAGAAGAATGATTATAAGAGTGTGAAAACTGCAAAGTTAAACAGCATAGAAATAAAGGTAGCTGTTGGGGAATCTGCCTTTATTAGCTAGCTAGCTTGAATTTCATGTAAAAAGAGAAGTTTATCAAATGTCTTGAGTCAGGGTCATTTCTCCTTGTATATTACTTTGTACAAACATCATGGGCCCTGAATAAGACTGGACTAGCTGGATACTTGTGCATCCTAAAAACATATTATTACATGTAAAGTGAAAATGCCACTTTCTCCTTGGGCTTTTTACAAACCTTTGATGGTACGTTCCATGTCCTCAAAGCTACTTCAAAAATCATGAGGGTGTACATTTATTGTAGGAAAAAAATTGAGACAATAATGGTATTTTGTAATTGAAATTTTAGGGGAGTATTTAATTTAGTGTTTATAATATTACAATCTTGATAATGCTTGGACAAATTTTGGTTTTGGTAG
Source organism: Rhynochetos jubatus (assembly GCA_027574665.1). Taxonomy (NCBI): domain Eukaryota; kingdom Metazoa; phylum Chordata; class Aves; order Eurypygiformes; family Rhynochetidae; genus Rhynochetos; species Rhynochetos jubatus. The sequence goes on along the minus strand of CM050649.1, from coordinate 52,364,360 downwards.
ATTACAATATTTAAACAAACATCCCCTGTGCCCCCCCATTACCCTATCTGGTTTTTGTTCAGAATACAAGTAGGATTCCTTGGTGGGGGAGGGAGGAAAGAAAAGGGGGTGAAAAAAAAAGAAAAAATCATTACTGTCTAGATATTTCCAGTTTACATCTATATGCCTTGCAAATTGTGCTGAACTTCTAACCCTGAGCTTAAAATCTGTCATTAATACATTGAATTATGAGAATGAATGTACACTTTCTCATTCCATTCCCATTGTGGCTGCCCTAGGCCCCTGGAGTTGGGCTTAGTAGTGTTTATCAGGACTAAATGGATGCATTCCTTTGATTAGCTTCATTTGAGGGATTCCTGATATTTAATGATTCTGTGGGTTGTTTGGCTCTTCTCCCTTCCACTAGCAAAGAGATTTATGCTGCCATTATCAGCCACACTAACTTTTCAGCACACTTAAGCATTTCTTGTGTGCAAAGGTCACAGCTGTAGTTGAACAATGTGGCCGTTGTAATCCAATAATAAGAGTCCTAAATATAACAATAATTATGGCCTCTTACATTGAGAACAATATTGATAATCAGGGATACTAATCCTTGAATTTCATAGAAATAGAGCTCAACACTGGTGGTTGCAGTGTTATCCACATTTTCAGATTTCAGATACTTTGCAAAACTTGTATGTGCTTGTGTAAAGATTTGGCTGTGCTATACAGATGGGCGTATTGGAAACTAAAACCACCTAGAGAAATAGGAATGATTATATTTATCAACAGCTAAACAGAACACTTTGAGTTTTACTCTTGCAATTAACAAGTCTAAATTGCCATAATAAGCCCTGTTTATAAATAGTCTGACAGCAAGGACAGACTGATTTCATTGAATGTTAAGACACTGCACCAAGTTCAGTCTTGTGTATCTTTGAATCATGCTTGTAGTTAGTCTACGTGTACACTTTCTGTCTCTCTGTCTCCTTTTTTAAATTTCATTTTATGAAAATGCCCTTTTAATATTTGGTCAGTGTGAAATTCTTTGTAAAATAGAGCTGTTGAAAAACGTGTATGATTGGTTCAGTCTTGATGCTTCTGCAATTGTGTGATTAACAAAATTGCCACTCATTGACAACATGGTCATAAGATTAATATATCCATGTCTCGTAAGACTTCATGATCATGAAAAGAGAGTGTAGCTAAAGGCACAGAAACAGCAGACACTTCAGAGTTAGATTCCTCAAACAGGATTTGATTTTTAATTACAGAATTTGTAGTGACTTGAGACAGTACATCATTCACCTCAATTTGCTGTCGCAAATACACAGACTCCCAAGTTCTCACCTGGCATTCACTGGTGGCTTCTAGTTTGACCGACCACATGCCCTTCTCCTGGCAAGGACCTTAAAAAGAACAGATCAACATGCAAGGTGGTGTAAAATATACTTCAATTTCAGTTCCTCATTTTGTGTATCACTTCAGGAGCCCAGTGATACCTTCCTTATTTACCTCATTGCTGTAGACTACCTCTGGTGTAGTGGCCAGGGTCTTGGCATTTATAATACCTTCAGGGGAGGCTGAATGTGTTACATTGCTGCTTCTCATGTTCGCATCTTCAGAGTTCTTCATTCTACAAATTTAATACGCTTTTCTGAATGTAACAGTATATCTTTCTTTGTCTAAACCCCTTAGTTTTTAGTTAGCAGTACCTCTCAGCTAATGTTTTGACTAGGAACAGTTGAAGATTCCTAGAAACAAAAAAAATCCACCCTAAACTGCACATGAAAAAGATGTTATCTTATAGTGTATTCCATTAATATGCATGTTATGTTTGAAGAACTAATTTTTTTGATCTTCTCAGTAATTTTTTAATCTGGTTTTTTTTTTTTTTTTTAATTCTTTTGGAATTTTCATAGACTCAGATGCATAGAGAAAGTGGGAGAAGGAGTGAGAGAGGGAATTCTATAGAGTGAAGGCCAAATGTGTTTCACAGTTAGAGAGCTTTTGCCTGATACTGCAGATAACCAGTGCAAAAAAGTGATTGTCCTGCTTTTTTGCAGATACTGCTGTAATCCAGGTATTTGACAATTCTTTTTTTTTTTTTCAGTAATCCTGTACCCATTCATAAATCCAGGGTCTGCAATTAATTCTCTCAACCCCCCAAGTTTTAAACATATTCTAAGTTTTTCCCAATCTGTAATGAAAGCTGCTTCTGGTGTGCCTGCAGTGCTCCTCTGCAATGGGGCTTTACTTTTTTTTGTGGCTGTCCTTTCCATAGTAGGCATTTGCCATCTACTTCAGTTAAAACATTCTGTTCTTTGCTCTGTCTTTTGGCACCGAGAACTGTGACATCTGTTTGTCACATATGAAGCTCAGTAGGTGCTGAAGACCCCGAAGCAGTGAGCATCCCTTACGTGAGCATCCCTTATGTGGGCAGAGGAGAATTATCTTTGCCTCGCAGGTGGGGAAGTGGCTGGCTTGGCTTGCTCCCAGCTTCTGTGGTCACATTCAGACTTAGGGACATGGAGAATTTCCAAATGCCCATCTCCCACGTACAGACTGTGGGGAAACCTGGCCTTTCCTAGACTCCCCTCTCATGCTCTGGTTCTCCTAGGGGGGAAACCACAGTGCATACCCCACATAGATGCTGAGTTGGTGGGGAGAATTGCCTGCTCTGGGCCAGGAGCAGCTGTCTGGTTGAGGTGGAAGAGAGGGAAAAGTTTTCTGGTTGTCTTTCTCTCTGGCCTAAACAAAGCTCTTATTTTTGTATAATTAAAGTGAACAGGCTAGTATCTTATCAGCTCTGGATTAATAAAGCCCAGGTGCAAATGCATAAGTCCCAGCACAACATTTTAACTTACCAGGAACTCAGTTGAACATGTAAGTTTGAGACATATGTAGACTCATGTGCCGTTTCAAAGGTGGTCAGTCCTTAAAAACAGTTGGCATGTTAATGCATGTTTAATGGTGAGCAGGGAGAAAACATCTGTGTTTTTTTTCTGAACATTTAATGTTTTAGTGGTTCCTCCCATCGTGCTAGTTTAGGTAAAAATGTTGCAAATAATAGTTTACAATTGAAAAGGTATTGGATAGTGCTACATAAATGCCCAGATTATATTAAACTCGTTTAATTTTGTTTTTTATGACTTGTTAAATTCTGTGCTACACCGCATTGCTTGAATTTCTATTTGTTAAGGTGTAAAACTGATGGTGTTCAGGTAGGGCAGACTCTTTCTGTTCAGATTGAAAGATGAGTTAGTTTGCTTTATATTTAAAGAAAAAGAAAAGCCCCAAACATGTCATGTGTTTTGTTTTTGGTTTTGTGGTTTGGTTTTTGGTTTTTTTTTTAGGAAAGCTTGTGTCTTTCCCTCCTGTGCAAAATTATTCCATATATTATCTGTATGTTACTGCTTTTCAGGAAATGCTGGATTTACAGAACAAGGACTTGCTGAGGGAAGTTCTCAGTTTGCATCCTCATTCTGATTTACCAGGGGAGCATAAAAATGTAATTGCTTGTCAAAGTTTGAGGTATGATAGTTAAACCTGCAATATTCATCATCTTTCCCTTAACACCAAGCTGAAAAGAAGGCCAATAAGGACGCAAGCTCTGTTATTTTCACTGTAGTTTTCCAATCTTAAGGAAAAACTACTTTGCCACAAATTTGGGGAAAAATACAGTTGCTACTATTTTTAGAACTCTATCTTCTTATGTATATCTGAGCAGCTGATTATGAATGTAGTTCAGTTCTAGCCATAGAAAAAGTACTTTAATGCTTTTTAGTCTCTTAGAGGTGGGAAGAACTACTGAAGTGCTTGCAGAAGAGGAGCAGACTGTGGGATCAGAACCCCAGGATCTATTTCATGGAGAGGGTCATATGAGTGTGAATTACCACAGGTGTGTATAACCTGTTCTGACACTGAATTACAGGGCAGTTTGTTGGTTTGCTTGTTTCAAAATATAACCTATTACACAAATCGAAAAAAAATACCTCAAAGTGATCACGAAGTGCACAGTTGTGTTATTGGTTAGAGACTGCAAGCATGGAAGATTTCCCTGGGGTGGGGTGGGGTGGGGGTGTGCTGCGTCTTGCAATCTTATTCCAGAAACTCATGTGAGTAAAAAGATGAGATTAAACATTTCTTGACCAGTTTCTACTGTGCTGTTTTATAAAAGGAATTCATTGAATAGAAATCTGCTTGATTTCACATCTGTGAGCCATTAAAAATTGTTAATGATTTGAAAAATTCTGACTTAGCCCACACAAGGTAGAACTCAGTGATGGAGTAGGGGAAGAAAACAGCTCCAATATGTTGCACTTGCAAGAGAAACTTTTCTTGGGAAGTTGGGGGTTTTTTAACGTTAAAAGAACTGACTCTTCTGAGCAGTTTCTTTTGGAGGAGCTTTCTTTACTTCTGCTATTGTTTTTTATTTGTTTAGTCCTACAGACAAGGTATAGCTTGCTTTAAACTTGATGAAAAGAGTTTCCCCTTTTCTGTTAAGGCACAGGCTAGACCATCTGTGTGCATAACAGCTCAGGGGTATGCCAGCTGACAGCGACATGCAATGTGTTACCATCTTACATGCTCTTCTAGGCCCCAGTCAAACTGGCCAGGCACTGAGTGTATAGTGGCGTCTGGACCGCACTGCCAGACTCCATGGTTGATAAGCTCAGGTGGATAGCATGTGGGACAGGGGAGTGCTGCTTTTGAGTACTTATTGTCCTTGGAGGTCTGTGTTATTTCTGGAGCACAAGACAAGGAATCTCTCAAGAAAAAAGAAAAGTTACATCATACAGTGTTTCCTTTGAAGAGCTGGTCTAAAAGGAAGAGGAGTACCATCATACGGTTTTATTTTAAACTCTCTTATTGTTGGAACATCTGTGCCTTTACATATACTCAAAAAATCTTGGGGTTATTTTGGGTGAGGAGCAGAGTTGTTGAATATGAGACTGTTACTTGTGTATTGACATCACAGAACCTGTTTGATATACTATGGGGCATCCAGAATGTAATAATGAACCTGGTTTTTGGACAGAGATTGCTGTTCCTGAAATATCCAGGATTGCTAGATGCTTGGCAACCTTAAACCCACCTATGGCCAGAAACAGGGTACGTCAAACTGAGTTATTTGCTGGGGTTCCTGTGTTACATGGGTTGTGTGACATCCTCTGATATGAGGGCATCTTGCGGGTAGAAGCAGAGCAGACCTTGACAGCGAAAAAAATTTCTTACTACATTGAGGTTGAGTGGATGCTGGACTTGCAGGCAGATCTTAAAAGACAGAGTGCTCTTAAGAAAGCTGTGCTTTTGCCGTTAGCTTCCAGGGTGTTTCTATGGACCCCAGGCACCTGGTGTTTTTTTGGTACATCTTGTCCTGTCCCAAGTTAAATGGCATTATTAGCCAGGAACGCCCGTTCGCTGCAGCTCCCTCCCTGTTGATCTGAACGCAGCAGCGGCTGGCCGGCTGCTGGCAAACAGGGTTGTCTGCTGAGGCTCTGGGGACAAAAGGTGTGGGTGAGGAATGCTGGCAGCCTTTTTGTATTATTACTATTATTATTTCCTATCTGAGCACAGCTTTGTTTATAAAAATAATTGCGGCTCTTTAATTAAGAAATAAAATGACAGAAATAAATTACTTTAAAAGGATGTTCTATTTAAGGAATGACGGGAAGTAATTGTGGAAAGCTATTCTGAAAATGTCATGCAATCTACAGTTAAATTATTTTGTTCTTTCCTGTCTGTAGTTTTTACGAAATTGGTGAGTCAAGCAATTGTCAGTAATATTTTGGTTGTGTTAAATTTTTTTTCTTACCCTATATGAACTACATGCATCCGTCTTGATTACATCTGAATGACAAAAATACATAGATAGCAGGAGGAGGGAGAGTAATGGCTTTATTTAGAATTAACTGTCAGTAAGTGTTTATTAAGTGCATCTGTCATGTCTTATTCTAGATTTGTGTTGCTACTCTCTTAGCTGGGAATTAATTTCTTTGATACCTGATGGCTTTGAATATTTAAATGTTATTCTCATTCAGCAGTCTATGTAAGCAGTGTGGGACTCAAGTTCAGGAATATAAGAAGTACTTACTGACGTCTTTAGTCATGTAGCAAAAGCACATCTATGGCCTATTTTTAATACATTTTTAGATGAAATGTTTTTTGTATTGTCAAAAATACTCAATTTCTTTCAAAATATAAATGCCATTATACATGGGACTGTGCTTGTAAAACCATTCATGCAATTAATATATCAGATGGAAAACATGGGCTTTGAGAGAAATACGTACAAATATGGATCAATCAATGAGGCTCACAACAGCAGCACCACAAACCAGCACAGCTTGTTGTTTTGACCTTAGTAAGTTTTCCTGTCTTCTTTTTCTGGCATGTGTGGCAACCAAGTCAATTTACGGATCAGTCTCGGTGGTTTTGACAACTCAGTTTTTGCTACTGTAGGAGAATGAGACTTAGGAGAACAAAAACTTTAGCAGACCTTTGCTCTTACTAGAAGTTTAACCATTTGTATTTTCTTTGTTGGAGAACTAGGGAACAACTTTTAGCTCCTATCAAGCCAGTCAAGCACATCTGAGAACCAGGCTGTGTGGCAAGATGCGGTACATGATCAGTTCTGGATTACCATTTTTGTTCTCTGTTAATATGTTGTCATCGAGTATATGACTCATCTGAGCAATGATTTGATTAGAAAAAAAATGAGTGGAAGGCATAGCTCCAAATGCTTGATTAACCTAGATCTTTAAGTGGCTTTGTTTTGGAGGCAGGAAGCCAGGTAGCAAGCTCTGGGAGGGTTTGGTCGGAGGCTGCTGGAATTGGGGACCTGCCGCTGTATCTTGGGCCTGGAGTATTTGATTTACAGCATGTTTTCATGTGGTTTACTTTTGGTGTGTGAATTCTAGAAGTTAAAGCCATGTGAAGATTGTGCTGGCCTGTTGTAGAAGGGACAGAGTGTGGGTGATGCTTGCCAAGGGTGGCCTGGCACTGGAGCATCCCTGCCTACAGTACCAGCATGTTCCTCATGTGAGTCTCTTTGAAGGTATGGTTACACCCTAAAAGGGGTGAATGAGAACCAAAATTGCAACAAAACCAGTTGCAAAGAGCTTTATAAAGCTGGGGCTCAGCAGTCAGAGTGATCTTTTCTCCTCCATGTATCTTCAGATTTTTCAGCCATTTTGATTAGTAAGTAAAAATGGCCTAATTTCCTTGCAACCTAACGAGCAGATGTCTCTTCAGCATTAGGGATTGTTTGAAGGCAACCATCAGTAAGGTGGTATCTCTCAAGAAGCAGCTAAATTAATGCGTTCGGTTTTTCCTCAAATCCCGCTACTTGGTAGCAGTCATGTTGATATCCATATTCAGATACAAAGTTTAGATGGACCACCAAATACCCAAGAGTCTTCCTTATTCACGTGGCGCAGGGGTGCACACGCTGCAGAGCTCCCCCGTCTGGCCCTCTTAAGGACAGATTGATGGGGAAGAGATGCTTGATGGACTGTCTCACGTTCTGCACTGCTCTTTGCTCCAGGCAAAAATGTGTAGTCAGTGACACATCATTAGACTGATAAGCAAACTGAATAGCTAGAATGGGGGTGATCCCCAAAGCAGGACCTGGTCCTGTACAACCCTGCACTCATCCATGTTCTGAGAAAATGTGTTGCGTGCACTTCTTGGATCTTATTTGGAACAATGAGCCTGTTTCTGCTCCCCAATTCCTCAGTTCTGGGGTGCGCACTCAGGTCTTGATTTTAGTGGCTTTTCATGCTCAGTAAGCATTTGTGTGCTGTGAGTAATGAAGGTATAAGTAACGAAGGTGAAATGAGGTACATTGAGCTGGATCTGCTGCTGCAGCTGGGGTTCGGTTTACACGTCAGCAGTGCTACCAGCTTTCTTGTTCTCTAGAGCTCTTTGCAGCTTGTTTTAGGGGCTGGCATGATCTGTGAACATTCAGGTGGCTCAGCAGAGTATGAACAGTCTTGGAGCAGGAGAGCCACTATAATGTAGCACTGCCGTTTTGTGTGTCACTGTATGGGCCACTGTAGTCGAGCGTCCCATGAAGAGATGGCTTCCTAGCTGAGGGCATCTCCAGCAGCCCCTCCTTGTGATGCAAACTGCCATGGCAGAGGTACACTGGGAGTGAGGTTAAGAGGCACTGACAGCTAACGACTCCTGGGTGTATGGCACTAAGCGTATTCACATGCTCATTATTCCCTTAGAATTTGTCTCTGGCACAAATGCTTTCCCATGTTTCCAGTCTCTTAGAGTGCTGCAATAATTAACAGCATCTGTTGATAATGTTGCATCCAGAGAATGATGCAAGTCTTCCTCCCTTCCATCGTTCCCTCTTCTCCTCTCCCCTCCCAGATCTCATGGAGGCATTGCTAAAAGATGTGGTTTTAGGTGCTGCCAGGTAGGCATTCCTAGTGCAGTATACTACAAGAATTCAGGACTCTGGTGTTCAGGAGTGGCTGGTGTCATCCACAGGTGGAAAACCCATGGGTGCCGTAGCACTCCAAATCTTAAGATTTCTAGGTAGCATTAGATTTTTGTAATGTTGAAATGCTTCTCTTAAAGATAGGGCAAGTATCCTCCGTTGGCTTGATTTTTTTTGTTCCAGCCCATTTTCATTTCCTATGGCAGAACGAAATGTTGCTAACTTTTGTCTTCCCTTCTTCTGTCCTTTTTCTGCAGGTCTTGATGATTGCCTGCAGCAATATATAAAGAACTTTGAGAGAGAGAAGATTAGTGGTGACCAGCTACTACGCATTACTCATCAAGAACTGGAAGATCTTGGTGTCACACGAATTGGCCATCAGGAGCTTATCTTGGAAGCAGTAGACTTGCTCTGCGCACTGGTAAACTTCTTGAGGCAAAATGGGGAGGGGAGTGAACAGTGTTTGCATATTCACAGTTTGCGTATTTAAGTTTGTAGTCCTAAAGACTATGTAAGAAGCTCAAGAAACTTGTGACATGTAATGTATGAACAATTTAGCATTTTAAACCAGAGACAAGATAAAGAGCAATATCTACTGATAGGATGGTGCTTGGGAAATAGATTTTTATCAGAGATTTAAGGCTTGCATATCTGCCTTTATAGAAGAAAAGTTTATCTAAAATCACAAAAGAACGAGACAGGGTTTGGTTTGTAATGTAAAACAGTTATGTATGTGAATGCAGTAATTGAGTGCCGGTTGCCCTTTACAAATACAATGTCCTGATATTAACCATGTCATTTTTCACTGATCCTTTCATGCAAATTATGTTTTGGATGATTATTCGAGCTTGCTGAAACATAGCTGCTTGTATGTCACAATAGAAAGGATTAAATACTGAAAGAATTATGTGTAAATAATACATACATCTTTGGTGGAGCATACAGACGGACTTTGGTAATGGTCTTTTCAGTTAGGTCACATCATGCATAGCTGGGATTGTCCCTTCAGTGAGGGTTGTGGTGCTGACTTCACCCTTCTAATGAACTTTTTGTGTGTGCCTGTAAAGATTAGCGATAGATTAGTGATAGATTGGGCATGCTGTCTGCATTCTCCACACTATAGGAAGGACTGTGAACAGCTCTGCTAATATGTACTTGACTGCCTGAAGCGGTGTTTCGTGGATTTTTGATGCATACTACTTTTCCAAGCCTCAGAAGAAGCTTTAAGAAAGCTGAATCCCAGTGGAGGCGATCAAAGATGGTAGGCTGAAAGGCTCTTTAGAAGGGCTTGTGGATTCTCGGTATGCTGCAGCAGCAGCTTTTCTGAATATCTTGCTGTTGCATCTTCAGGAGATAGATGTGAGGGGCAATGAAGAGAACAGAGCAGGAAAAAAAAAGTAAAAAATGGGAGAAAAGCTTTTTCATACAGGAAGACATTTAGTTTTAAACACATCTTAGATTCTCTTCTTTAGAGTAGTATTTCTAATAATGTTGCAAAGTGGCTCAGTGCATGTTAACTCATCTATTTGTTTTTTTAAAAAATGGAAAGGATGTAATCCTAAAAAAAATATGCTACTGATATAGAAGGGACCACAGAGTTATTTACAAAGTACTTAGTGCAATAGGAAACAAGAAAGTAAATACTTCAATTAACTGAGACATAATCTAAGTTAGGGTGAACACTGATGACTGTTCTTCCCAGGCACACAGGGAGACAGATTGTGGCTCTCTCAGAAATAGCCTACTTTCACAGAAAATCCTTGGGTTTTAGCTGAAATTTCTTCTTTTCCCTGGTATGTAATTACAGATGTTATCTTTAGACAAACAAGCACAACTTGTCTTTGTAGCTCCCTTATCTTAGGCAGAAGTGTATGGAACTAAGTTGCATATAAAATAAGGAATTTGTAGCGAAGGCTAACACTGCATCCTTAATTCATGCAGCAAGTGTCTACCTTCCTGATCCTTGTTGCACACACAGTGTTGTCTGCTTTTCTGAGTTTGTCTTAAAACTTCATCACTGAAACACGATAGCATGCATTCAGGTCACAGCTTCTGATTTAAACGGAGGTTTTTGCTGTCTCATGGTTGGCTCCTGATGGCTCCTCAGGGATACAGAATGTGGTTGTTACATTGATTTTAGTGGACTTAATTTGAATTTATTGTTCACCAATCAGATAAACCTCTTAGGAAATCCAATTCGAAGACAATCCTTTTGGCTATAGTGGTCCTATACTTACAGGCTTTCCTTTTTTTATTGCGTCATTAAGTATCTGTCCTGGTTAGTGCTTGCCTGTTCTTCTGATTAGCCTCTAATGTTGACTGTATTGTTTAGAACTTTAAGCCTGTGACTGTCCAATGTAGTGATAACTGCTAGTGCAGGTAGTCACTGTGCAAGGGTTTTTTTAAATGAAAATTATCTGATTATTTTTCTGTTTCACTGGAGTTTGGCAGAGGTTTCATGATAGAATTTCATATGAGTTACAAATGTATGATCCAACTGAGTTCACGTCTCTTTGGATGCTGGAGATATGTGGCATGATGGGGTAAGAATAGTAATGTTGTTTTTGCCTTGCAAGCATAATCTCTGATTTTAATCTTAATGATTAAAAATCAAAAGGTTTGTCACTTCTGATTCTCCTCCCCATTCTCTCTGACTTAGTGAGTGGCCACCTGAACAGTTTTCGGCACTGAGGACAATTGAGAGGGACAGAACCACCTCCCACTGTTCATTCCTGCTCCCCGGCAGAGTTGCCATCAATGAGGAAAGCTTCTGCAGTGTTGATAGCTAATGTGTGTTAAGAGCTGCTGTTTTCCTGCCCCTCTTCCCAGCATTTTTGGGGGATAAACTTCAGGCAGTTTCTGCCCTCTCAGCTGTGGATATGGCAAATGGCAAACCAGCGGCTTGTCTTGCATGCCTGTAGTTCTCAGGGCAATATCTTCCTCCTGGAATAAAGAGGAGAGCCTGAACAAGCATGTTTGGCTGGTAGAGAGAGAGCATGGGACCTCTGTAACCCAGGCAGAGGCTATTGAACAGCACTAAATAGACAAGCTGCTTGCTGCAATGATAGTTGGGAACCAGTTACGATTGAGAGCACTATTTAAAGGATGTTCTTTATTGATTTTTGACAGAAGGTGGGTGGGTGGCTATGGTCTCTCACAGTATTCCCCTCCTGTCATAAGCACTTGCAACAAATGGATCCTCCAGTGTTCGTTAGCTGATCAGAGAACAAACGGTGGCCTGTGCTATCCATCTGAGAGTCTCTCTTGGCTGCTAGCCTTCCATACTGTGCTCTTGACAGGAGAGCAAGCATTCTTGAGGTGCGATTCACAGCTTTTCTTTTCCGGTGGTGCATCAGAGAAAGAGGAATAAAGATTTTTGCCCAGCTGTTACTGCTGTTACAGGTCACTCTCGCCGATACTGGTGGGGGCGTGCATACAGCATACCGTTGCTGAACCACGACGTGCTCCAGGAGAGAGCAGGCAAAATAACCACTGAGGTTTGTCTCTTCCCTCTCTCCCTCAGTCTGTGAAGGTGGGAGTGCATTCAATAGATTATCTTGCCTCAGTGCAGTTTTGTGGTTTATAAAATCCATATGTCAGAAAGGGCAGGATAAATGAAATGTTCTCTGTGCTTAACAGAAAGAAGCAGTGAGGTCTGTGATGGTGTTTTCTTGCTGCTCAGAGTTTGTTGCACAGTTTTTGATCGGTCCTTGAGAAACCACCATGACACAGATGCACCCGTAGAGTTGTTCTGTTTCCAGCAAAGCACATCTCCTGTCCTTCCCTTTCTGTTCAAACTGGGACATGAAACAGATCACACTGCTGGCACCAACAGGTAGATTCCTGCTTGAGGTGGATATAAGTGTTTATTCATACTGACAAAATCTCAATAATTAACATTTAAAACTGGTTGAAAAATAGTAAACTAGGAAACTGCATGTCCAGCTCTAGAGATACAGGAGAACCTGTACAGAGTATAGGTACCATGGTATTTTTTGGTCCAGGCTAATCCCAGGTAATAAACCATACACTTGATCATCACTTATAAAAATTACCACCCAGATCATGTTTGTGGCAGTGAAGCTAGTCTAAGACTGCTATACATTTCAATAGTAAATGAAAAACAGTGTAGCAGACCTGCAGCCACACATGAAATGTGATGAGCTTTGTTTCTTTGATGGTTGCTTTAAGAACTGGATGTGAATGAACAATGTCAACAGAACGTAAATTGAGGAGAGATGGAGACGATGCTTATGAAAAGAGAAATGCATACTGAAAAACAGATTACTCAGTGCCATTAGATCACTGTTTCAGTCTTCAGGTTTGGAGTGCATCTGGAGGTCTTGTACCTCCTGAAATACCTGACTATGCTGCAGAAAGCAAAGAAATGCATGTAATTCTTTTTCCATCATCTGCTTGTCAGGAGATGGAGTTTCATTTATCAAAATGGGTATGGCCATATTTGCTGAGTGTCCATGGACTCTAAATTTTATGTCTCCATGGTATTGTATTTTCTCCAGAAAATACTAACCTTGGCCTCGCTGCCTGGAGAATACAAAGGCTGAAGAGTGCACAGCCAGAGATTTCTTCTTCCACCTTTAAGAAAATGATCTCGTTTTCCTGGCATATCACCACAATACCTTGATGCATTAGGATTTTTTTTTTTTTTGCTTCTCAGAAATATAATAAGCTTTTTTTTTTTTGCATTAAGATGAAATGAGTTTAGTTTGATTTTGAACATTTTCAAGTATTTTTTTAGAAACAGACACTGAAGTGGGAAATATTTTGTTCTGGGAAGATAAGAATGTTTAGAAAACTTCACAAGTAACTTCTGGATGCTTTACAGTTTTCTTTAAACAACTTAATAATGTCCCCATGAATTTGCAAAACACTTCTTCAGGGAATCAGCATTTGTGTAGAATAGAGTTTGGTTTAAAAAAAAACCAAACCAAAACAAAACAACAGTTTTTGCTTTGTACAGCATACTGATTTCAGTACTGGTTTCATGCTAGTTATTTAAATCTGTTATGGCTGCACAGGAATTTATTATACTCTGTATATTTGAATCTGTAATGCTAGAAGATTGCAGCAGATGAAATAGCATTATTAGTTGGCAGAGAAAACATTGGTGTGCACTAACAGCATGAAATTACTTATCATTTACCACTAACACAAAACATTTATATGCAAATCAATGTAAAAAATAGACCTACTTTACCCGTGAATGATTTGATTCCTCTTAAGAATTATGCCTTTTATCTTAATTTCATCATCTTGCCATTTCTCACACAGAAATCCTTTCCTTTGCCCTTATCACTAGTGAGATCTTAAAACTACTTTTGTCAGTTATAGTGAATATTAGACTTAATCACCATAGTGCTAAATGAGGAAGACTTCATTTTGGAATGAGATTTGTATGTGATGCAGTTGGGATTTATTGTTAATATTCTGTGTGCTCATAGCAGAAAAAATACTTGCCCTTTATACTGTTGCCCTTTGCAAGTTAAAGTTCTGCTTATATATCATCTGCCTGCCTGTTTTCAGCCTGAGCTAACTTAACTGCAGAGAAGGAAGTCCTGCAGTCCATCACCGGATCAATAAAGCTAAGGAGTTAAAAAGATTTCTGATAGCTCATATAGATCACGTTGAAAATGTTTGTTGCTGTTGTTAGTAGCTCTTTTACACAGAACTGCGGTACACCCTGTGGTATGCCAAAGGCATTAAATAAGTCTGTGTGCAAAGGGTGAATGTCCTTCCTCCCACTCACCTCAAGAACCCATTGTGGATCCTAGATAATGTCTTAGTTGCTTTTTTCTTTGGGCTGTTTGGAGTTCTGGGCAGGTATGGAATACATGACCTGTTTCACAGAGTCACAGCATGATTTGGGTTGGAAGGGACCCTTAAAGATCCAACTCCTTAATTAAAAGCAGACTGGATGAAAAGGGCTGTTACAATATGAAATGTTTAAAAGGGGTAATGGGTTCATTACAATCCACAACAATCTACTATTTTCCTTTTTTTTTTTTTTTTTTTTGAAACTGCTCATTAGCAGTTTAAGACTTTGTAAAATGCATGTAACTGAATATGTAACTGGTAGTTTGAATTCTGGAGAAATAAGAGCAGTTGGCTGGCCTGGGACGAAATTACATGAGAAAGTAGAAAAACAAAAAAGATAATGAGCACTTGGTCTTGCAGAGTCTGCTGATTGAATAGGAGTAAGAAGAATAGTTTATATAATTGCTCTATTAGTGCTACAAAGCATGACCAGGGCTTGGCTTTTTGATGTGTTGCTTGATTGTGCTGTAGAAAAAGAAGGGCATTTTTCAGGAAAAGGGATGACAATGATTATGAAACTTTTCTGAGTTCTGAAGGGCTTTAAGTATTATGCACCTGATTTTTTTATGACTGTGAACATTTAGGACAAATATTTATACTCTTTGAAACCATTTGCCTTTTAATCAGTGTATGTTTAATAATTGCAGTAAATGGTAAGTGTCATTTGAGCTATCAACCTTTTTGTCCTTATCTACTTACACTGTGTTTTTGAAAGAAATGTGTTAGGATCATGTGTTGTGCACTTCTAAACTACCCCATATGTCAGTGCTATTTGAAGAAGACATAACCTCAGTGTTGGCATTTCGTGACGCTGGGAAAAGGGCCGTTAGAAATATATGTTGTAGGCAGATCCGATGAGGTATAAAGTTACATAAGGCACCTTCCTTATGACAAGCTGTGTTCTCAGTTGCTCACAACTTTGGGCTGGTAAGCTATCTGCCTCATACTTTGTGGGATGTGTTCAGCCAAATGCTTTGGAGAATGAGGTTCAGATGCATTTTTTTCATTTTTGAAAACAACTTTGAGGCAAAGGTTGGAGTTTTTCTTGGCAAATTTTTGGTACCCATCAAATATTGAGGTATGGTTTTGAAATGGCTGCCACGTGCCATGGTATTCATGTGATGTGGTTTTGATTATTCATTTAAAACTTCCCCAGGCTTCCCGAGAACTGAGGACTAAAATTTACTATTTCCAGGTTGCTCGTTTAAAAGCAATAAATAATATATACAGAAATGATGCTCAAGAATTAAATATGGAAGATGAAAGCACTGGAAAATAGTGAAGAGCAGAATGAAGTTTGCCTGAGGTTATCTTAAGTCCATTCTTAAGTCATATGCTATTATTACCTAAAACTCAGGCATTCAGTCTGTGAATAAGTGGAAAAAGACTTTTTAAAAGAAAGTTGCATTAAGGAGAAAACGTATGATTTCATCCTAGTGATTGTTATCCATATTGCTGAGAGATATCAGGCATAACTGAAAAGTTACATTTCTTTACACATAATTTATCTTGCACTGCACATAGTTTATTAAACAATACAGCTATCTAGACTATAATATTTGTCTTTCAAAAGGTTGGCATTTTTTTCCTTTTTTAAAAAATAATGTGTGTGCGTGTGGCGACAAACATTTGGCAAAGAAAAACAAACCTTTACCTTCTGCAGTTTATACAGTCATGGCTGCCTTCTCCAGAGGGGCAGCAGAAATTGATCGATATAAGCACTGTGGTCTGCTCTGCCTGCCTGAAGAAACTGTTCTTAAGTTTCTTTTGATTCCAAACACCAGTGTTATAGTAGTCTCTACAGTTCCCACCTTGTGCCTCTTCAGTAAGAGTTAGCCCTGGTTGCTGCATACCTTTTGCTCCACCTGGTTTCCAGCATCTTTCTGGGATGAAGAGAAGAAGCAGTTATTTAGGGAGATAGGCAGAGGGACCATATGCTTGTTTCTTTATGTTTGATTGTTTGTAGGAGTCAAGACAATGTCATTGAACTTGATGTGGCCTTTATGCTTGGAGAGGTAGAGGCATTCATGGTTGGATAAAAGTTGTGATCAGGACATCTGTTTTAAAGAGATTTCTGGATTTGTTAATGGGACTGTGGCTATTTATGTATTGCATATAGTGGAGTGTTTAGATCTGGACTGCTTTTGGTATCTGTGTTTGGCTTTTTTAGTTAGCTGAAATGTCTTTGCATATGCAAGTGCAGCATAAAAATACCCTAGACTAAAGGTCTCAGCAGCTTCTAGACACCCTGTCAGAGCCAGCAGAGATAGTTACCACTATATGAGTTAGGAACACTTTACTTTTTAACCTGTGCTAGCAGTGTGAGGTGCACTTCCCTCCCAGCAAGGCTTAAGTGAATTTAATACAGGAAAGAGATTAAATGAGCTCTGATTTTGTTTGTTTTAATTGGAAGAAGGAGGCAGACAACTAATGAACATTGATCAAGCTAATCCAAGAAAATTTCACTTTATTTCCAAAGTATGGATAGTGAATTCTCTTCCTACCCTGTGGTGCTGGTGCAAGGATGGGCTGGCAGAGGGACTAGGCTGGCTCTCCTCATGCACAAAAAAAAAAAAGCAAACCTCATCAGTGGTGATTAGAGCTGCTGCTTGTCAGCATGTGAAGAAAAGAGCTACAATTCATCACTCACACTGTCATGTAAAGCCACAGAAAAGTAATTAGCAGGTAAAATATCTATTAATAGCTCCCACCACCTTTAGTTCGAACACCTGCTGACAAGTTATTACTCTCTGTAGCTTAGCTTCATCAAGTTCTTGTTTTGTGATTGCCAGAAGAGACTTCATTAGAGCCATTTCTGTTGAGGCGGGGTGTCTCTGAAGAGATTCTTGCTCATGGACTCTGGTTGAGAAAGCGGATGCATAGACTTGCTTCCCTTCTCGTAATCTCTACAAGTGTGTAGAGATTTCTTTGTGGTTCTTTCAGTGACTGTGAATTTATTTTTGGCTAATGAAGGCATAACTAGTGTTAGTGCTGGTTAAATGAAGAGTAGGGGAAAACAAGGAATTGACTCCTTTGACTGCAATTATCTTCTTACGGTGCTTGAAAATAAATGCATTGCATTTCTAAGAAAACCATATTGTTAATGGTATATTATCACATATAAAGTATGATTAAATTTGGTAGTTATTATTTGAGCAAACTTTTTTCTAATGTTAGAACATGCAACTCTTTGTTCATTTTTAATGTGGGCCAGAAATATTAGTGATAAACAAAGTGGGGGTTTTGTTAGCTTGGCTGCTTTTTCAGGATCTTTCTACTTGAAGGCTTCAGTAAATACAGCTGCCCAAAAATATATTCTGCCTGAAATTTATCTCTGTGTTTTCCACCCCTGGCTTTATCTGTTTCATATCACAGGTGGAGGATTTACAGAAATCATTACCATTCCTTATGTAAGACTGAATTTTATATGTAGCTTAGGCATCACATTTGTCCCTCAGTTTTTTATGTTAAAGAACACACACACATTTGATGAGTATGAGTGAAAATAGACTTTGTATCTGTTCACATTGTCTCTTCCTTGTCACATATCTGACAGTGAAAAAGGACACCTGAAAAAGAGTGCATCTGTAGGTGGCTGTCACTTGAAATGTTAATAAGAGGCCACTAAGCTTTTATAGGAGCTGATTTTCTAAAGAAGCATATACATAAATGCAGCCTATTTTCCTGTCAGAATAAATTTTTGAATACCGTTTTGCTCACCCTGCAGTGTTCAATATTGCGGGTTTCGTTTTTGCTGGGGCTTAACTTTCTGGCAGGACTGGAGGTCTGTGTGCTGCTGGTAAGGGTTCCCGCTGTGGTGGGCAGGGCACACCAGCCCAGGCTGGCACCCACCACTTGCCTCTCCGGGCGGATGAAGTACAGAGAAGATGATAAAGCTGGGGATGGAGAGAGGGGGATGAAGCCAGTTGGGATCCAGCCTGGACCTCAGCATGGTGTCTGTCAACTGTGGGCCCTGTGCGAGGCCTGGATGAGGAAGCAAGTGGGAGCCCTGGCCTGGCTGGCTCCTTCCCCATCCCTGCCTTAATTTACCTCATGTAGTTTGAAGGTGAGCCTGGTATTTGGATAATCATACTCAGCTTCTTAGGAACAGCCCCCTGAATTAAGAAGTTCGACATTTCGGTGTGTCAGAAAGAAGTCAATCCCGTGAGGAGCCCCGTGGCCAGCCTGCGGTTTGTGGTTGTTCCCCCTCTTTGGGGGAGTTGAGCACCAGGCTGCACAGGTGTTGTGGGGCTCACTTGTGATGGGGGTTTGGCTTGGCTGGTCTGTAAGACATCTTGTGTGATGTATCTTTCATCCAGAATATCTTTCATTTGTTTCTTCCCCTGCTGATTTTGCCAAAATGAGCTAGACGCACAAGAAGTAACATGAAAAAGAACAAACCTGGAACCTAGTATTTTGTTCCAACTTACTCCTACCCAGTCCTCAATCTCCATTGTGCTCTCTCAGCCGCAGCAACCACAGAAAACTGCAGCAAAAACAAATTTGTTTTTGACTGATGTTTATCTCTTTAATTTAGACTGATTTAATAAGTTATTAGTTATGAGCAGTTTAGCTGCATAATAAAGTACGTTTTACTTTTCCATCCCAATTTATTGTTTTCATCTTGTAATTTTTTATTTATAACTTAAATCTATCTGCTGCATAATTGCTATTGAATATTTACATGGTGGAAAAGTCACTGCCCAAACATACAATTTATCTAATTGGGAACTGAATGATGGTGGCAGAAGATAGTGCCTGTGCAGAAACTGTGCAGTTGAGAAATATGCCCGCAAAGCGTTTTTTGCCCAAAATAGAGATGTTCATAGATGTTGGAGAGTTTTTAAAGTGCAACATTAGCATATGGTCCCTTCCCCCTTAAACTGAGTTCAAAAGAGCATTCTCTGCTGCACAAAGATGGTTGTCATTTTAGCGGCTCCCTCATGAAGTGTGTTCAGTTCACAAGCACAGGAGGGGCTGGCTGGGAGATGGTTAAAGTCCATCCTTTCCATGATGATCTCCCATTGGCTTGGGAATGGATGTTGTGTGAGGGCTGGAAGCTCACAGGGGCTGACTTTAGTGTAATGTTCCTGTAGTCTTTGTGTAATTAAAGAGGAGATTAAGTTCATTTAGTGGATGGTTTGGATTAGGAGCAGGACAACTACTGTAAATAATCACACACTTATTTCCTGTATAAAAAAAGACTACAGTAAATAAACCTCAGAGTCTTTAGCACTGGCAAATATATCCCTTCTCCCATCTCTTCTTCTTGTGGACAGATTAGCATGGGGACCAAACTGGTGTCCTGGGAGGAGAGCTAGTGAGGACAGGGCTATCATTAGGAAGTAGATTCTCCTGTGCGCAGCTGAAGGGCTTTATGCATCCTACTTCATCATCATTTATGGTAGGAAATGGTCCACCTTCAATTTTAAGTAGCCCTTTCCATGGTCAACTGAAGAAGGTGTGAGCACCCCATATCATAACTCTGATGTGGTTAGGGTGAGGAGCACCTTCAGAAGTCCCATATTTCTCTCTGAGGAATAATAAGCTCAAGTCTATGCAATTGCTTAGTCCTTTGCAAAGGCAAAAGAAGATTGCTTTTGAAATAACTCTGTTGTTTTCATTTGCATTATTTGTTTGCAAACAAATCTATCATAGAAATAACAAATCACTGATGGTACTGTATTATATTGCAATTGAACATTAAATTAGGGTATTCTGTAGTGCTGTTTCAGCAACATGCGTATATTTGAAGGATTTTCAAGTACTATTTGTTAATATTTCTGCATAATTATTTCTGTCTCTGCTGCACAGCTGAGGAATGTAATTTAAGTTTAAGGAATTGACTCTTAAATGGAAGCAAAGTTTACAGCTTGACTTTAAAAAGGCAACATAGACATTGAACACAGTAGCACTGTATTCTCTGGTGTGTGATTCTGGTGGTACTTTACTACTAACAAGAATAAAAATAAGGCAATGAACATGCTTCCTTCACTGAAATCAACAAAACATTTTGGTGTCACACTGTGTCCATGCTGCGTACTTCTGCTAGTTGAAAGCCCTCTTGCCTAACGTGATTTAAGGAATCGGTGTGAGTATGAACATGTACTGATTCTAACCATCAGATCTACTGAAAGAACAGTCTGATCTATAGAGAGTGATGCATGGCTTTGAAAATCAATCTTCTAGACTAGTATTTTTCTTCATTATGTTTTTGTCAGTGCACTTAAAACCAGTTAAAGGATCACTCATAATTTTGCTCTTCTTTTGTTCTATTTTTATGCACTTTAGAAACAGAACATGCCATACATTTAAAAACTAATGAGTGGGTGTATTTCTACCTTAATTATTAGGAATGGTTAAGTTTTGAAGCAGAAGTGCAGTCTTGCTGTTCTTGTTACTTCATTTTTCAGCTGCAAAAATAACTTTCTTTTCTTTGTCTCTTTAAATGCAGAACTATGGTTTGGAAACAGAAAATCTAAAAACCCTTTCTCACAAATTGAATGCGTCTGCCAAAAATCTGCAGAACTTCATCACTGGCAGGAGGAGGAGTGGTCACTATGATGGAAGAACCAGCCGCAAATTACCGAATGATTTTCTTACATCAGTAGTGGATCTGATTGGAGCAGCTAAAAGTCTGCTGGCTTGGTTGGACAGGTAAAATCTCCCCAATGTGTGACAAGTAACCAGATTACGCATATACACAAACCCCAAATTCTTTACAAAATGTAATGTAGGCTTTTAAATGGAAGCAGAATTCATTTACAAATCCTGAGAGGATGTTTGTAGCAATTTTTTGTTGTTAAGTCACCATGCAATTCAGATAGCATTTCATTACAATACTTGTAAATGCACTGCAATCCTACTCATACATGGAAATACAATATCACAACAGGATGACATCATTAGGCTTTATATGTCTCTTATTAATACAGAACAACATTTTGACCTGCATAAATTAGACTCATTGCTCTGACAGTATCAAATTCACAAAACTGTGATCATACTTTTCATTATACAGGCGTCAATGTATACATCCAGAGAAAGAGTGTGTGTGTGTAAACATGCAGTTTTTTAAAGGGCAGTGAAATACCTCTGAAACTGTAGGTGCAATTTGAACTGTCTTATACTTTACCTCTATTACCTAGGAAGTGTTTGAGACCAGGACTTAAGTGCTCTCCTTTACGATATCTGTAGTGGCAGTTTTCTAATAATAACAAGATTAATATAGAGGTATTTAAGATGCTCCTTGAAACTCCTGAAGTGGTTAATGTTAGTCTGTCTGTATGTCTTTATAACACGCATCACAGTGCATTTTTAGCAGAGAAATAAAATGCTTATCTTGATTTAAAGGTGTGTCGTATTTTGTATCTAGCATCTGAAGTCTCGTTCAGAGTATGATCTTTGTGTGATTAAAATCCAACAGCATTATTTGGATTTACTGCTGAGGCTTTTGTTGTGTTTCTCTTTCCTGAGGAAAACTGGCTTGTGTCCCATAAATGATTTCCATATGAAAGGTTTAGGTGAGGCATGAATATTTTCTGTTTCTTAAGCTGAACTGCAAACTCTTCTGTTCAATAGAACGCTGCTACCACTGCTTATTCTTTCCTTCTCCCTTTCTAGTTTTCCCCCAAGTTTCAAAACCAGAGTACCTAAAGTTGGGCTCCTAAATTTCTATTTAGATGTTTAACTTTAGATGTGCAGAGAAGCAATACAATCTCATGGAAGGAGTTTAGTACTGAGACTTGAAAAATGGGACATGTATTTTTAGCTGTGCCTCTAACCTGGTGGTGTTACTTGGAAGACCTGTAGGCTACAGTTTTTCTCCCTGCAAATCATTTTTGGCAAAAAACAGCATATCATTCTGGGCTTTAAAACAGAAGGAACAGTAGTAAACCATGTTCTTTTGCATAGGCAGATCACTGTTTGCCATTTCTTTCTGTTTAGAAATAACCTTGATTGTTTGCTCATTGGAATTGTGGCTAATGGATAAAGACTGCTAGTTGCAAAGTTTTTGCTGGGTTTTTTTTTTTTTTTTTTTTTTTTACATAAAATAACCTGGTATTAAAAAATGTATAACACATTGAAAAACAATGTATTTTTGGCATCTCAATGTGAATTTAATACTCAGACTTCAGGAAAAAAGTAGTTGATGGTAGGAAACATCTGCCTCTGAGAACTAATTTGTCACTGTAGTACTGTGCACTGTGTTCAAATTACACACTTTTAGCATTAAAAGACAAATCTAGTCAGTACAACTTGTTTTTGTTTGTAGCTCATAACTCAGAAGTGTGTTGAGAATTACCTTTTAGCATATTTATGTTTATTAAGGCAGCTATGTTGTATTTGTCAGAGAGAATTCTGTTAGCCAGTTTTAGTGTTGGTGGGGGAAGATCTCTAAAATAATTTCTAAAAATGTGTATCAATGCTACTCTCAGTAAAATGCAAAATGACTTTTGCATTTATCTGAAATGCAGCTGATCGGACCCAGGAGTTCCAAGGAGTTAAAAATGAGGGCAGCCATGGTGGTAGCCCACTTTTAGCAATGCTGTCTTTTGTGTCCAACTAAGGCTTCCTAGAAATGATATTTTGATTTCATTCTGATTCCTGGGAAAGTGCTTTTGAGCCCTGTGTAGCTTAAACACCTGGTTCTGGCAAATGTTTCCTGTAACATTTTAAGACTTTTCTGATTTGTGAGCATTTTGGTTAGGTTTGTCCTTCCTCTTTGTGAAGTCCCCAATTTAGGATGAAGGCAGGCCAATGACTGCATTTTTCTCAGGAAGTGGAACATCTGAAGATCAATAGGATTCTGCTCACAATATTCCTTCTTAAAAGCTATTGGAACCACTAGGGGGAGATAGAAAGATTTTAAAAATAAAATATTTAAAGTCAGGAACATAGATTTAATTTTATTCTGCATATCTGTTACTATTACAACTGGGCCCCAAATCTTAGATTTTTGGTTGGTTTCTAACACCAGTTCCATCTCTGAGGTATGAGAGAGGGGAGAGCAAACCATTGGGAGTAATAAAGTGGCTATTAGGGTTATCCACCCCATTGTAAGATCCATAATAGGCTGCCGCTATGCAGTGCGTTTTTCAGGTCACGTCTGGACAAAGTAGCCAGCAACAGCTACAACTTGCATAGAAATTCGATGATGTGGTTTTTATGTGTAGGGAATGGTGATGACTCGCTACAACTTGTGCTTCACGTGCTGCTCTAGCGAGCTCTCTTTTTATGTTTCTGGGGACACTTAGGCCAGGCATGTTTACCAGAAGGAACGCGAGGACTGTGATTTGCTGAGTTACTTTCGCTGGGCTCTTGCAGTGTCACGGTGCAGGGCCGATCCAAGGACGCTTTTTGTTCCAGGTCTCTGCCTGGGAGCAGTCCTACTTCTAGGTGTATGTCAGAGACTGAGTTCTGCTGAAAACTATGGTAGCTGTTATTGCCAGGCTTTAAAAGTCTTCTGGTTTAGTTTCATTTAGGAACTGGAAAACTTAGTGGAGAATTCTAGCTGTTTTCAAAGAGGTTGACTGATGATTTTGAGGAGCATGAAATAGATCTCCAATAACATCCTGTAAAGAGACCATCATTGCATTAATAAATTATGTCCTTAAACTTTAAGACTGATTTTAACCTTGTGTTACTTTCTCAGCCCACAAAATCTATCCTCTCTTCCAGAAGACTTCAAAAAAATGTTTTAACTTAATAATGTTTTATTTCATACTCTTTACCTAATCTTCAAATTCTTCCAAGCCAAGATTGGGGGTTTCTTGAAAAATGATAAGTCTTTTGTGAAAGCATGGTGCATTTCCAATTTACACTTCATGTAGCTCTAAGGCTGATGGAAAACCACGCGTTAGCAACTAACTACTTACCTGATGTTCAAAGCAACTTGGCATTGAAATGTCTCCACTGATACTGCTTAGGAATTAGAGAATAATGTATACAGTCATCCAAGTGTTCTAGACTTCCAGTTACATCCTTGGTGTTCTTTTCAGTCTTTATTCCTGTAATTCATGGAAGTTGTATTATTTGGAATAGTAACATATGCCACCTTTCTGAATTCTCCTTCTCTGATGTGTCAGGTTCCTGGAAATTCTTCTGCATTTTATAGGGCTGACACACTCCATCCTGGGGAGGAACTTTTTAAAATGTATAATTAAAGCAGCATTACAGTTTTTAGTTCGCTGTTGTGGATCCACAAGATGAATGCATTGCAATTTTGTGGCATGAAGTTATCTCTAACCTCATAAAAGTGCTTTTCTGTACAGCAGTATGTCCAGTAGTATCTACACATCTAATTGAAATTGAAATGAGACATATTTATTTCTGTTAATCTCAGGTAAGGTTTTGTTCTTGCAGGAAACATTTACAGTCCACCTGAAAACCACTTTGTGTTGCTTTGTGCATGGATGTGTCCATGTTCACAGCCTCACTGAGATTTCTGAATTAAATACACATCATCCATCCATGGCTTTCTTCATCTGAAAGCACCATGAACACCTGGAAGAGTTCGAGAATCAAACTACTTTTTTTCATCTTTAACAAAATTATGTTAGGATTTTACCATGTCACTTGTGTGTTAAGTGACACCAGTGAAAACATCCCAGTTTTTGTCCAGAGGCAAATGTGAACTGATAAGCAATGATATCTTGTGTATCCCAGAAATTTTTTCCGTGCTCCAAGTTTAGAACATTTAACAATGCTTATTACTAATTTTCTCTCTCGTTAAGACACAGCCAGCTCTTGTACTGTAGTCACATCTCATTCCTTTTCCACTAATTTGCTACTACCTATTGGTTGTACTACTGAAATTGTGATGAGTCCTGAGTGAAGCGTGCTCAGATACTTTTTCTCCCAGAACTTAACAAACCATCTGACAGACAGAAAAAAGGTTGTATTTTTATCAGAAGCTGGCACAACGTTGACTGTTGAGTTTGTCTCCTAATGAGTCAGAGGCTGCTGCAAAGTGAAGGCAGCCTTGGGAGCAAAAGCATCTTTTACAAACCATTTAAGCATCTCATTTTCCCCCTTCCGAGTCCCACTGTACATCATATGCTTTTCTCTCATGGGACAGTTAGACTTAACAGGTAGAGCTCATTACTGTAGTCTTAACTGGGAAGAACTGTAATGCTTTGTGGAAGAGGAAGGTTCCTGAGGGATCCTGGCCTGGGATGGCATTTGGTGGCAGCTTCATGAGCTCTGTTCTTCCCATCTTGTCTCCTTGCTCTGCTAGCATGTAGCTTGTTTGCATCCCTTGCTTCTGCTGGTGCCATATTCCGAGTTGCTCCGGGTTTGATGTTACCTTCATTCACCTCCACCACACCTGTGTTGTCTTTGCCAACCAAACACCCTGGAAACCTGTATTTCCTGCTGCCTGCACTAAGTAAGAAAAATCTTAGCTGTGCTTCTGGGCTTCCTGCTCCTGCCTACTCTATAGTGCTTGAGCTGTGTTATCTGAAGCAAGGACTCTTCATACCATGTATCTTGTGCAGCATTAAGGAGAATGTTTTGGATCTTAGGAAATGGTAACAATGTATGTATGAACGTGGATTTAGAGACTAGGAGTGAGTAAAGGATGATTGTTCTCAAGGCTTTAATTGAGGCTTCATTAAAGACGCAACTAAGATAATGTGGTAGTTTATTTTTCAATTAGGAATTTAAGAAAATATATTCAACTTCCCATGAGACAACTACTACAGTATTTTGCGTCTGTTGCTGTGTCACAGATTATAATGGTCATGAATTAGGATTTGTCAGGGAACACTGGAATTTTTTTTAGTGTACTGTTTGACTCAGCCATCTGTGTGGGCAGTCATTCAATATGTCTTTCACAGCAACTCTCCTGTATCCCTTGTTTTTCACCCTAGCATTATCCCTCTTTTGGAAATAAGAAAACTTGAACTGCTGCTGTAGATTACACTGACGTCTGAGTAGTAAGAACAAAGAGATCTTGTGGAGATAGATTTTTGTATTCAAGACTTTCAGTGCCGTGGCCAGAGAAAAGCTAGCAGGCTGACAAATGCACATCGCTGCTGTCTGAATACATGATACATGAACAAAATGGAACAAGGAGCTGAACAAAAAGCCCAACTGTAAATAGAAATTGTTGGTCATATATAAGATATGGGTCAAATTGCTGACAGTAGTTAACAAAATGTAAGTTTTCTGAGTAAAAGATCTTTCTGGCAAGTCTGGGTCTGCTTTTAGGGCCGTTGACAGAATGGTGAGGTGTAATCCTTTGACTTCTAACCCCAGGTGGGCTTCGCCCTTTCAGCATGGGCTTATATGGGCTTATATTCTGCAAAGCACTTACATGTATACATAAACCCTATTAAGTAAGGCTAAAATCTGTGCCTAAAATTAAGGACATTTGAATGCTTCAGTAGTTAAGTCTGGGCAGCAAAACAGGACCTCCAAGCCTCACTGTGGACTGTGTAAACTTTTTTTAGTGATGCTCTGTTGTCTACAGAGAAGTGCACCCTGCAACGATGTAAACACTCTTTGTCTATGGATGAACGATTGTAGGTGTTCGGCTTCAGCGCACCCTTTAAGCCTGCTTTGTATGAAAGCACTGTGGTAGCAGAATGCATTCCCTGCTCAAAAATGGATCTCTCTCTTTTCACCATGGTGACATACACAATACATACATTTTCCTCCACTGTAGGTAAAATGTGTTCTGCTGGATTTCTTTGTCTCTTTGTTTTCAGTGAATGAGCCTTGGTGATGTTTATGGTGTGACTATTTTGTAGTTTTAAGTAAAGAGGCGCATTCATTGGGAAAATTATGCTTGAATGTTTGCAAGCCCATAACCTCTTACTTGCGAAGAAAGTATAACTGGTTTAGAATCTCCTTTATAAGAGGCTTCATACAGCCCTGTTAGCCGAGCTTGGTTATTGCTTGCCCTGCCAGGGTGAATCTGGTTTGCACCAAGATGTTGAGGGTCAACAAACGAAAATCCAAACAACAAGAAAACAACAAGTTTAGTGATTCTTTGCTCACCACACAAATAATGCACTTTCTCTCAATTGGTTTTCAGTCTTAAACCTGTGATCTTAGGTTTCCTTCATGCATATCCCTTTATGCTATGTGAATGGTAAGCCAAACCTGTCAGTAAGTGCTGCCTAAGAATGCTATGGTACTTAACAGTATTGTACTAGTGGAACAGCTGTAAATGTTTAATAGAGCACTCATTTAAAGAATTCCTTTATCCAGTGTGAATTTTACTGCATTCCTCCCTCATTCTACACAAACACATTCCATTAGAGAAACAAAATTTTGTTTCATGAAAGTCTAAAACTGTGAGTCTTACATGGATTTGGCACAAATATATATGCAACTGTATTGTACATTTAGATTTTTATTTAAGTTTGATGTATTACCTTTGGAGACTGAATTACATTACTGATTGGGTTATGTCTGTCTTTAAAAGATTTTGGACTATTATACTTAAAAAAACTGCTCCGAAGTTTTTTTCCCTTGTTAGGATGCTAAAATTTGCATGATATTGGTTTTGAACCCCTCACAATGTTTATTATTATAAAATAGCTCGGTAGTACAACCAGTGGTGAAATATGACTAACTTTTATTTTGGGGCAATACTTTTACTAACAGCAGTCTGTATTTGTCCAAATCGTAATTTTAAAGTGAAATATTTATTTATATGTATCATTTTCCCCCCAACCAAATGTTATATAAAGAAGACTGATGAGGAGGCTAAAGCATATGAGGCCAAAAATCTTGATGATGTAGAAATACCAAGTGTATGCATCTCCTTCACAATAGATTTTTTTTTTTTCAATTGTTCGGGAATGATTTTCTTTCATGTGCAATCAGTAGTTGTGAGTATTAATAGCTGTTGAATCATATTATTTCTTAATTCCGTGAAGGAATTAGCTGTGCTGTATTGATGTAGCTGTTTTTTCTACCAATCCTTCAGGGTGGCTTAATTAATTAATGTGAGATAATTTAATTTTTTTTTCATTCTGAAAGATGCTGGTACTGTGAAAGATTTTAATTAGGTCTCAATTCATGAAAGTGTATACATACATGCATGCACAGCCTGCAGTCCACATGAATAAACATATTCGTGTTTCAGAGGTGTTTTATTATTTATCTCAAACACCACTTTAAAAAATGTGAAAAGAACCAGTCGCTCTGTCATGTCTGGTGTTAGGGAAACCTTATTTCCTATAGATTAGGATCTTGAAGTTAATGGACTTTAATGTTAAAAAAAACCAAATGCAAGCAAGAACTGTAAGTTTTGTTTTTTCTCCCCCCACCACCACTGGGAATGAGGTACTCAGAAGCTCCTTATCTCATTGGAATCTGTGCTGTCTAATAAGGGCCTGGAGCACCTTCCATATGAGGAAAGGCTGAGGGAGCTGGGTCTGTTTAGCTTGGAGAAGAGGGGGCTGAGGGGGGATCTTATCAATGCTTATCAATATCTAAAGGGTGGGTGTCAGGAGGATGGGGCCAGGCTCTTCTCAGTGGTGTCCAGTGACAGGACTTGGGCCAATGGCCATAAACTGGGAAACAGAAGGTTCAACCTGAACGTGAGGAAACCCTTCTTCCCTGTGAGGCTGCCAGAGCACTGGGACAGGCTGCCCAGAGAGCTGGGGGAGTCTCCTTCTCTGGAGACCTTCAAAAGCCGCCTGGACTTATTCCTGTGTGATCTGTTCCAGGTGACCCTGCTCTGGCAGGGGGGTTGGACTAGATGATCTCCAGAGGTCCCTTCCAACCCCTACCACTCTGTGAATAAGGTGCAGACTCACGGTGTTGGTTTGCACAGTGGAAAAATTAAGAGGGTCCCACTTTTCCAGCTGCATGCATGATCCCAAAACATGTACAACTTTAATTATCCCTGAAACTTGTTATTCACCCCTTTGTGAAAGTGGTTTGAAAATGGCTAATGGCTGCAAATGTTGGAAAGGAGAAGGCAGGAGAAGAGGTGAGAACAAGGGCAAAACCACCCTGCACGTGTGTGCAGAACCATTGATATGATACCTTGAGGAAAGGAGATTTATGCTATCATCAGATGTAGGAGGGAAAGAATAGAAAGGGGAAGCCAGCAGAAGTCTGGAAGAGGAAATGAATGGAAAGGGTGTGTGGTCAGGTAGGTGTGCTGAGGACCTACAAAGGTGTTTTCATGTGGGTGTTTCAAAGTTCTGAAGGAAGGAAGAGCAAATAAATTAAGAGAAGCTGGGTAAAAAAGGTTCCATGAATATGAGAATATATGTTGTAAAAGATCTTGGAAATGACTGAGATGTGAGACAATGGCACAGTAAAGTCAATGTCACAGCAGGAAGTGGGGCAAAATATGGCCCCAGACTGAGGCAGTTCTTTAGCTCTTATTTAACTTAAAGAGCACTGGGTTGGACTGCACGTGGTGTTCTCAGGGACTTTTCTTCACTGGAGCCGTAGGAGGTACCTGAGACTTGAAGGTCCAAGAGACTGCGAAAGATGTGGCTTTGAAAGAGATGAGTAAAAATTGGAAGCTGTTTAGAAATGGCTCAGCCAAGCCAAGGAAATAATTTTTAAAAACTAGAGAGAAGTGGTCCAATTAAACAAGGAATTATTTTTACTTGGTATAATTCTGATGCCTTGAGAAGGAAAGTGTTTTAGCAGCCAATTGAAAAGTTATAGTGTTTGTAGACTTTATTTGCATCTATACATATTGTTTCATCTGTTCAGTCAATAATACTGTGCTGTATTAAGATTACAATCAGTGGATATGTTATCAATGACGAGGTGTTTGTCAGACTGGTGTTTCACACTGTATCTTTTATGAGATCCAGTTGTTGATCCTACAGTAAAATTTCTGTTGGTATTTCGGTTGAAACTGCTGGCATGTTGTTATACTAAGTGTTCCTGGACTTTCACTGTTGAAATTGAGGATTTGGATGTAATACCAAAATATATTTCCTTTGGTAGTAAATATTTACAGAGGGCCTTACCATTTCCTCAGCTGCTTGTGACTGTATAGTTGTGCATGAAGATTGCCTCCTGGGAAGTGGTCTGTATGGAGGAGAGGGAGGAAAAAGAGTTGCAATTTTACTGGTCCAATTTGCAGCAATACACCAGAGAGGTATTAGCAGAAACTGATGTGAGGGGATCGATGTATAAGCTATAGCTACATGCAGAGGAGGCAGCTCAAGGACCCCTTACATTTTCTGCAGGAGCAAAGTCCATATAACATGGACCCCTCTCCTTATCTTTCCAAGTTGTGAAGGACTTTTCAAAATATTAAATATTAGCTATCAATTTTTTGTAGCCTTCTCCCTCCTGCTGGCACCCTTGCTGCCTGCTTCACATGCTGTTTTCAGTAAATCTTCACTGAGTAAACTTCAATGTAACAAAAATGAGTAGTGCCTCAGTCCCTTTGCCTATTCTTTAATGTCAACGAAGTTTATTTGGGGCATTTCTAACGATCTTCACTAAGAGCAATGACGGTAAAAATGTCATTATTTTCTTCATGAACCGTGAAACCAAACTAAATTGTAAAAGTATGAAGGAAGATGATGTGGTATTAAAAGGCAAAGCCTACCATGCGATTTTGTTTAGAGAAATGCTGGAGGCTTTGAAATGTCAAATAGATTCCAGTTGTGTAATTTGAGGATCAAATTGTATTAACATCCATACTTAAAGTAAAATAATACAGTTTGCTGGCTTGATTCCATTCATCTTCAATAGAAGTCAGTTCATAAATGAACATGACCTTTTAAAATCAAGGTTTCAGGTAGATTTCAGAACCTCAAGAGTTACAATTTTAAAAGGAAAAGTACCAGTGTTTTTGTGCATCTTGTCTAATGTGCTTTTTAAACTGCAATTATGGTTCATAACCAAGCAGTTCAGTTACCTTTTATCCCTTAATATGCTCACATGTCTCCTGATCTTCAGTAATAACCTATGCATGTGTCTGTGGGTAGTCCTGCTGTAGTGTGTACCTACAGCACAGTTGCCATCTACAGCATAAAACTTGGTCTTTGAATTGTGATTATACATCTGTCTCAAACAGCTTTTGTAAGGCACCTTTTGGAGCTTATCCACATGCTGTCTACTAAGTCCTCACTCTCTTGCTGCTTTTATGTTTCTTAAACTCTGCCTAGTTTTCATTTTCTGTGCTTTTATTTTAAAAGTAATGTGCTGCTTTTCTCCCTGGAAAATATGGGCAGAAAGCATATGTGGTTGTATGGGGTATAACATCACATTTAAGCTGCTAAACTTGAGTATGCACCTCAAAGTTCATTCTCTTATAAACCATCAGGGCTGGATTAGGAGCCCTAGAGAAGAAAGAGGGTGTTGGAAGAAGAAGGCAGAGACAGAGGAGTTCACATGGGTTTATTAATGGACAGTTCCGAATCTGCCTGCACTAAAATTTCAGTAATTCTGCATATGGAAAAGAAATTTAGAAACCTATTAAGAACCAGGAGAACTATATTTTGTAGTTATCGTTTGGGATATGCTTATGACAGGGTTCTTTGTACAGGAAACTTGTCTCTAGACTTAAATGAGGAAGGCATAATACCAACCAGCCCTGTAAAACTCTTTAGACATGAATATGTATGCTCTAAGAAATGATGAAAGAAGCCAGTTGAGGAAGATACTAGTCACCCAGCTTAATTAAGGGCAGCCGCACTTAAAGTATGGTTTAGAGACCTCTGTACAGTGCATGATGTATTGTTAGTTTATTCAGGCATTACAATCCTTGGGGTTCATTGCCACCTTTTTTTTGTTTTAAATGTTTGAAACACGTAAGCTAAGGAGAAATTCCATCTGTGTGATGCTAATAATGCCCATAAAAACCTCATTCGCAGCCCTGATGAAGAAAAAATCCTGACTCCTCCTGGAGAAAATACCAGTCCTGCCTAGTGTTTGGCTACTTCTTGAATATAGAAAATAGGCCAAGTTGAGTTTACAGTTTAACACAGACTTGTAGTACAGAAGTCAGATGACTGCCAGCCTCACTAACCTAATATATTTTAGCAGTGCGTCTAGAAAGCAAGCAGGCTTCTAGGTAGGCAACGATTCTAAACATTCTAACACAAAGTTGTAAGGTATAGGATACATGCAGGTGGCATCTCTAAATGCTGGATTACACCTTTTATTTCACTAAGCACTTCTGATTGTAGCACAGTGTGAGGGGAGGTTAAGTTGTGCCTCCAGTCTAGCCTTTGCAGCTGCTTCTGAGCGTTAATGCATCTCTGGCTCTAAATGCTCTTCTTCCATTTGGATAAAGATTTTACTACTTCTGAGTCCCTCCAGTGCTTTTACCAGAAATTAGATCAGGTCCCAAGAATCCCAGTGAATCAGCCAAATGCTTTTCTGGTCTGATTCACATCTGGACACTCTTCATATCACAGGTGGAAGCGGTGCCTCTGGTTGCCTTTATGGGGGTATTCCCCAAGAAATGCAGATGGCAAGGTGTTTTCTTGTCTGGGGGAGAAAAGGCAGTCCGGAAGTAAACTGGAAAGCTCTGAGAAGTAATGCTTTTATAAATAATATTTCTTAAAGAACTTAAAAACTGCAAAACCAAGGAGAGATGTACATTTCCCATGGATATGTATGCTGTATTTCACAATTTTAGTAGTATATTTTGGGTATTCTCTGATTTTAGAAACAACTTGTATTAAGTGCATTGTACGCCAGAGAAACAAGTGGATCAATGCTAGTGCTATTCAACCTTTATTTTCTTTTTTTTTTTTTTTTTAGATCACCTTTTGCTGCTGTCACAGATTACTCAGTAACAAGAAACAATGTCATACAGCTCTGTCTGGAACTAACAACAATAGTACAACAGGTATGAGACCATCTGCTTCGCAATTTATTTTTTTCTAAACTGTAACTGGCCATTACCTCTTTGCACAGTCTTGTGTTACTCTGTATCATTGTCTAACAAAAATTAAGGAATGCTAATACTTAGTAAATGCTTCATAAAAAATTCTGCTTCCTGTTTTTTTTATACTAATTTGGGTGGTACTGTGTATACGCCTCTGCATATCTCAGTAGTAAGATTCATCTTGGGTTCTTAGGTCTGATATTATCACTATAGATTTGCAAAATCTGCTTGATAATTTACATATTTAATTTCTTACATTTTGTCTTTTTTTTAGTTAACTGTCTGGTTCAAAAGGTCTGTTATGTATTGGACTTAAGTCATCTGTTCTTTCATACGTTCCATGTCATGTAGGCACTGTTAAGGTGACACATGTCCCCATGAGGCAGAATATTTCAAATATGTTTTTGTACACCATACCTTCAAGAAATCCAGAAATAGCTACCAAGAAGCACTTGCTTAATGAGCTTCATTTGGGAGTGCATTTCAGAGGACTTTCCCCACCCTTCTCTTGCTTCTCTGTGTGTGGTATAGGTCTATCTCTATCTTTGTGTGTTGTCCTGCTGAAACTGGAAAGTCTCTTTTGCCAGAAGTTCAAACTAATGTTGATGCCAAATCCGTAGAAATTACTTAGGAAGTTGGAAGTAGGTCTGTTCAGTTGAGCATCATCATTTACCCTGGTGCATCCATTTCTGACACCCGCACGCTGCTGATGGCTGTGAAGGGCCTTGGTACCATCTTATACCATCAACCTGCCGTGCGGTGCAGCCGTGCCTGTCATACGGAGAGAAAAGGCTCCAGAAAGGGTAGGTTGCCTTTCCTGAGCATTCAGCAACAGCAGAGGGAAGGGACCACTGCTGCCAATCTGAAGTTCAAGGGAATGTTGTACCTGAGAAGGTGGAGCAGAGAAAAAAGGGGGAGAGTGGGCTGGGTAGGAGCACTGAGGGGACTTTGTCTGGTTTTCAGAGGCATCACTCCAAACTGAGAAAAGCTAAACTTCTCATATGGCCTCTTGGCATGACTTTGTATGATAATACTCTCCCTTTTATAAAAAAATGCAGTTTTCTCTGACCCTTTCATACATGTGCAACACTGACAATTACTTAAGTTTGCCTTCTACCTGGGTTGGAGAAGAGCAGTATTGCTAGTCTTGTGTGTTCAAGCTTGGGAAATGAGTGCTTCTCACTTTTCTGTATTATTCTATAGAAAATATAACTATAATTCTACAACACAGTAGTAATAATATAATTCTATAATATAATAACTTTATATCATTCTGTATATTACCCTATGTAGAATATTTTTTATGTGTCATGGAATGGTTTGGGTTGGAAGGGAACTTGCAGATCATCTAGTTCCAACCCCCCTGCCATGGGCAGGGACACCCTGCACTAGACCAGGTTGCTCAAAGCCTCATCCAGCCTGGCCTTGTACACTTCCAGGGATGGGGCATCCACAGCTTCTCTGGGCAACCTGTTCCAGTGCCTCACCACCCTCTCCGTGAAGAACTTATTTCTGATATCCAATCTAAATCTACCCACTTCCAATTTAAACCCATTAGCCCTTGTTCTGCCCTTTTAAGAAGTCCCTCTCCAATATCTGTATCTATCTCTATCTGTATCTATATTATACCCTCCATTATGTGGGCAGGGTTTGATGTGGAAATGGAGCATTGGCTGTTCATTCTCCACAGGCGACACAGCCAAGGTGCCTGTTTGCTTCCCAGGCCCAAGCACCAAGGGGTACCCTGTCAGTCCTGACTTTTAGCCACCCTGTGCTCCCCACCAGGCTTCTTGCTATCACCCTTCCCCAAACTGGTGTGGAGGTGCCAGCAATGGTGTCTGTGGAAGAAGAGCACAGGCATTCGTTTTCTTGGCTACCTTTTTCACGACATGTGTTTCTGTTTGTTGTCCTGTGGCTTACTGTGCCCTTGTTGAACTGGGGGAACAGGTCTGTACTCTGGGATAAGGAGGCACAGAGGGCATGCTTTCCCCTTGGCCAAACTGTTCATTTTCCACAGAAGTTGCTGTGCATCACTGTCTAGTTTTTTAATTGAGGGGAAGAGCCACCTGATCCATTTCCATGTGTCCACTATTAGTGAGCATGTGGGTAGAATATCCACCGCTGCAGTATTTCCCAGGTCTTAGCTCAAAATCAGTTCATTTTCTTACAAATTCATCCTTATACATGATACCTCTAATTCACTGTGGTGTAGGTAAATATTTCTCTATATATTTTTTGTCAGAGAGAATGAGAGTAAATGTTACTATGTAGTACCTTTGGAGAACAGTAGTTTTATCTTTGCCAGAACTAACACGATTCCTCAATCAGGAAGCAGCTTAATACGGGAATCCATACTTTGAAGTCAAAAGGAGCATTTATGTGCCTAAATTTAAGCATGCTCTGAAATTGAATTGGGCTGCAGTCAGAAGAATAATAATGAAAAATTCCATTACTAGTCTCAAACACATGTGGTTTGATCTCTGCTTAAAACAAATGCATTCCAAAATAGCATTTCAAAATGTCTTCCCCGAGCTTTTCTTCTCTATGATCACTGAACACACTGAAAATCTTCACTGTGCTTTCTTAAGGTTGTAAATTGAATGTTTCAGTATCACTTTATCAGGTGTTTCTTGTGTCTCAGAATCCATTTTCTTTGCAAAGTACTTCTTTTCTATGCAAAGTACTTCACTAACTTGCAATAACTTTGCATTTAATTAAAAATATTTTTTGTTGTTTGTGAAAGACATACAGAAGGCAATGCTAAAATTCTTCTTGTAACAGTAGCTAACAACATATTTTTTTATAAAGCTTAATGGTTTATTAAAAAAACATACAGTCTACATTTTCTTAGACCTTTGACTTCTTTTTAAGACACGCATACAATTTAAAAATAGAACTGTAGTATTCACCTCAGTAACTGAGCACCAGCTGGACTGAGAACTGGGGTTTTTTTGTGTTGTTTAAGTTATGGCCAATGTTTAGATTTATTAACCAAAAGTAATTCTTTGGTCAAGATGGAGGAAAAAAAGCTAAAATTAAGGTGAGTTGCTTGACTTATTTTGCACGTTTTGAGGCTAATTATAATGTCAGTGTTTCTTCATAGAATTAAGTGGTGTTGGGTTCTACCTGCCCCGTTATCAGTGCTACATGGATAATGAAGAAAATGACAGAATTACGTCTCTCTTATAAGTATGCAGTCTAAGAAAATCTGTGTCTGTGCTTTAACCTTTTAATAATTAGAAAAGTTGGAGTTATAATACATACTTAGAGACAGACTTTGGAATAAAATGCAGAATGGTGCATACTTTTTTTTAACTATTTCATTTTCTGCATGTGTTGCACATTGCCCAGGACCCAACTAACAGGCCAGCGTGTCGTAGATGTTTGCCAGTGGAAGCAGGTCCCTCAGAGCACTGCAAGTTATTATTATAACCTGCATTCGCACTAATCATCTGCTTCAATGCAGCTGTTTTATTTTGGCTTGGGGATTTTTTTTTCTCTCCCCCTTAAGACTTTAGTATATTGTTTCATAGGCATTTCCTGCAGGTTTTCACTCTTAATACCATCCTCCTTGCTGATGGCTTATTTAGTTCTGGGCTTGCATTCTTGTTTCATTTTTATAATCAACTCTTCGCTTGCAGCAAAACACTGGAGGGGAAAAAAAGGCATTTAAATAACAAACAAATCCATGAGACTACCATGATTTTTGCTACCATTCCCTGGTACTCTCTGTCTTTCTCTCCTACACCTCTCTGGCTCCCCACGGGAATCAGAGGCTGAGCATTATCTGTACTCTCTGTTTACACAGTAATAAGTAAAAAAGGCCTGTTCTTTCCTTACGGTACAAGATAGTTGTTAAAGGGATATGGGTGTACTGGTTGAGGGGGGTGTGTGAGATTGGTTTGGGTTGTGCTTTTTTCCCTTTTGGTTCATTCGTGAATTGAGATTTGTGTTGGCAGAATTGTTCCAGTCACAAATGCATACAAGGAAGCACATGATCCTTGGAAGCATGCTTGTTTTGTTTTAGAAAGGTAGCAGTAGCTACAATGATAACTGTAAGGAATAGAAGGTTTAGTCCTTTCTTAGGCAATCTGTATAGTAGCTTTTATTATCATTCTTAATGCTGTGATTCCATAGGAATCCATTAAGGTTTCACTAAAGAAGCTTTCTTCTTTAGAATTAAAACCCTGAAAATCTTGGGAACACCTGAAAAGTCTAATTTTATGTTGACTTTGTAAGTTATCAGACATTTAAAGAAAACTTTACTGCTGAACACCATAGTTCTTATCACTGCTGTTCAGTAGTGATCATTAGTAGCACGCATCACATGCCTTTTCACTTTCCTTAATCAGCTGTCACAATGACTTGCTGTGTTTATTTAGTTTTAAAACTACTGATGTTATAATGCCTTGTGGGATTTACTTAGCCAGGTACTCCAGCAGCAGCATAGCTGTAGATCTGTAAATACTGCTGTAGAAAAGCTTCGCTGCAATTACTTGCCTGCCAAAACACCTTTTTGAAGAGGGACTACGCAGTGGAAGCAATTCTGCGTACCTGATGGAGATGAAGAACAGTCGCTTGGCTGACATGGATCTGGCTTGCGCTGTTGTCACAGAATATGCTTCTGACATCATCTGTCTCACAGCAACATTTGGCGGTAAACTTGAATTTTGGATGACGTGGGGTGAGGACCTGAGTGATGCAGTCTGGGAGGTGGTGCCTGGGAGGGAAGATAGCTAGGAAAGACCGAGACAACCATCCACAAATGCACTCTCTGGACATACCTGGGATGGCTGGGATTTTGAGCTAAAAGTCCTATTATAGTGCATATACATAGAAGTACCCTGTGCGCTGCCTCAGCTGAGTGATTTGGAGCTTACTCCCCTCTTAAAGGTGTTTGAGATTCAAATGTGTTTGTATACTCCACGGTCTAATGGACTCACTTCCCATGCTAGAGGGGTAATCTTGGCTGGACTTGTAGCCATTGCCGTCTTTCAGATAAAAGATGTTGAAAAGGATCACAAGTTATTTCTTGAGTAATGCACTGTTTTTGTATGACGTCACGTTTTTTATAAGCAAATGGCTGTAACTTATGTGACAAATGTTTCAAATGTAAGTCTTATTGAGTAAATAAGTGCAGGCTTGTTTTCCATTTTAAAGTATAAAATGGGAATTTACTTTTAGCCCCCTACCCTGACTCAGAACCTAAATGCAATAATATAAAATGGTTCTGTTAATTTTGTTAGGGCAATATCAAAAAGATACGGAGAAGAATAATTAATAATCTTAGTATTATTCTTACTAAGTATCTCTCATGTAATATTTTCTATCACAATTCCTCACTTTTGTTTTTAAGTCCTAGTTATTAAGGACTTTAAGGACTTGCTAAATACAGCTTAACAATTTTGAATTTTAGGTCATATCAAGTAGCTAATTACCTCAGGTATCTTTAGCTAATAAGCTGGCTTTAATAGTTAAGTGGTGTGAATATTTGATTGGTTCTTCGTTAAAGCTGCCTTGTGCTTCCAGATAGGTGGGATTTTCAAAGCAACATGTGTTTGATGGAAACAGTTATGTATTAAAATTTAAAGTTTTTAATTTAAATTTTCAGCATTATTCTGTCCACCCCAATTCTGTAATCAAATGCTTGCAGGAAAATCTTTGTTAGCCTACTATAGTAGTAATCCCCTCCCTCCCTATTTTTTTAAAATAAAAATACCTCATGTTGAGGACACTACATTCTTGGAATTTGAAGTATAGATACGCATAGTACACTGTTTATACAAAATGTCCCATTTCTGGGAAGTGTACAAGTAGGTGGCTGAGTGTGCAAATAGGCAGCTAAATAGATGCCATGAAAAGTTAAAAACAGAACAAAAGAACCCCCCTTGAAAACAACACCTAGGCAATATCTGCCTGTAGTACATGGAATACAAACTGTATTCATACGAGTGTTAGAACTCATTGCAAGTAACACTGACAGAAATTCAGACTCACCTTGTACCCTTCAAGTGCTGCCCTTACGCGAGATCTTCTGTTGCATAAGGTTCAAAGCAGTGCTCAGAAGTAGTGGAGTTTGAGGGTACGTATTATCCTCTGCAGTTTTCTTCACATTTAGAAGTCAATGTATAATGTATAAGGTAAAATAGAATTTAAAGGATTGTTGAAAATATGAAACTGCTTTTTGTTTACAAGAAGCTATATCAAAGCAGTTTCAATTTATGCTCTTTAGCAACGATTTTCACTTTTTCATACTAGAGTAGCTTATTCCTCTATAGCACCCTTTTATGAAAAATTTCAGATGTAATTTAATGTAATGTAAAAAGTGCCTAAGGTGCTTAACGTTGATGTCATTTTCTGATTCTGGTAGTTTATTTCTCCTATTTTATTATCTCTTTTTTCCCCTTGAAATGGCTTACTTGTAGATAAATCATTGTCATTTTAAGTTTTGAAGTCCTTTTTAAAATGGGATTAGGCACGGAATAGCTCAAAGGTTAAAACATCAATAATAGTCTATAGGGATATAAATGACTACTGGAAATAATTTGATTCCTCATTAGTTGTCATTGAGATATATGCTATAAAGAGGTTTTTTTTTCTTTCCTAAACTTGTGTAGTCTGTGATGTGACATTTTCAAAGTAGCTTATGAAGCCGCTTCCATGCTTTAATAAAAACCCAGTCTGTAAAGCCCTGTGAATTTTAGCTGTTATTTCTTTTCCATTCTTAGAGAAAGTAGTTTCTTTTCTGTGTGGATTGAAGAAGAAAAGACGCATCCCCCCCCCACACCCCCCCAAAAAAAGGTTGCAGAGTACCTAAGAAGCTCAGTGACCAGAAACCAAAAATGAGTTGGTGTTGGCTTGTT
The DNA here is from genome assembly GCA_027574665.1 of Rhynochetos jubatus. Taxonomy (NCBI): domain Eukaryota; kingdom Metazoa; phylum Chordata; class Aves; order Eurypygiformes; family Rhynochetidae; genus Rhynochetos; species Rhynochetos jubatus. The sequence goes on along the minus strand of CM050649.1, from coordinate 52,324,384 downwards.
TGCATTTTTATTTGTTTGTTTGTCTTCCAGGTTAATGATTGGCAGCCTCTGAACATGGGGGAAAAATGAAACACAAAGCAGAGTAATTTGTGGAAAAAAGAGTAGCCTCTTTGATGGGACATATGCTGATAAAACAATGCATCTGTTAAATTTTTCCTAGAAAAGGAGTGTGAGTGGGTCAAGGTGATGGTGAAAGAGTCAGGGACTGTTAATTGATGCACTCATAGAAGCACTTGCAGAAAGTAGCAGATAGTCAGTGGAAACTGAGATAAAGTGTAGACAGAAGGGGAAAAATATGTTTTAGTATCTCATATGTTTCCTTTAAATAAAACCTTTTTCCTTAGACTGATTGTTGAGGGCACCGCATCAGTGTGTGTTGAGTGGCATCACAGTTTCCATTTAAATAGAGGTAGACAGAGGATATGCCATGTGTAATTCTTTCTAAGTGCTAAATTTAGATATTAATGATGTTGGTCGTGTCAGTAGAAGTAGAGACCAAGATACTGCCTTTCTTTCACTTTGGAGACTGATTTCTCCTTCCAGAGACAGTACAGTCTCTGTAAGTAAATGCAGCAAGGCAAGATTTCACTTCAGTGTAGTGAATTACATAAAGTATGTGTTGCTAGATAGCTAGTAGAAGCCTTGAGCATGAAAAAGTGTAGGGTCAATCTTTATTTCAGGAATATAACGTGAGGTACGGTGTGTGTTTGTTTGCCTAAATCCATTAAAAACACACAAGAATTTCAGATGATCCAATATGAAACATTCAAGTAATAGCTGAGCCCAAAATGCCACCTACCTAAATATCATTACTGTTTCCCAAGTTCAATGAATTTTATTTCTTCTGTTGGCAGAATAACCATCTAGGCACCGTATGAAACATGACATATTTTTCTGTGACTGTGCTTTATAAACCAGAATTCTTTTTCATGGCAGGACTAGAGGAAAAGAAGAAGTGAAAATATAAGAAGTTATTTACCTCTAAATGGTAATGGAAATGACATTGAAAACTTAAGAATTGTACAACACACCGTGCTACAAACTCTGTTTTGCATGTCAGTAATAAAAGATTATTTTTGAATGCATGATGCTTATTTTTCTGAAGTAGAGGTATGGAAAAAAGGGTGTTTAGACTTTTCCTCCTTCGGATGGAAAATTTTACCTCATTTCCAACCTCTCATCTGTTGATAGTTTCAGTGAATTTTATTTTTACCTGCTGAGAACGTCACTTTGTGGAGAAATCAGCCTGAGAGCTGAATTTCAATTTAGACCATGTAAGTACTTAGATTCTAGCAGGATGTATGAGCAAGTATCATTGTGATTTTAGTCAGTGATGAAATACTTGCTATGATTTCTAACGTAATGGTATACCAGCTCATCTTAGAAATGGCATAGCAGGAAGAAGTTTTGCTCTCTATATGCAAATTAAGAACTAATATGTGACCAGATCCCAAAGAAAAGCAAGATGATGTCTTTTACCAAAAGGAGGGTAGAAATAATTGGAAGTAGAAAATGGCTTCAGAAAGACAGAGTAAAAGAGCTTAGTGTACACGTTGCATCCCTCTTAATCCGGTGAGCAGTTTTGCCCAGTAGTTGCTTGATCTGTGGGCGATTTATATAAGTTGTGTTAAATTTTTACATGAACTATTCTGTTACTATGGTGATAGGTGCCACTCCACACAGATTGTTTAAATAAAATTAAGGTAATTCTTTGTACACAGTAAACTGGGTAATTCCTATTAGTTTGTACACAAGGATTGTGAACTTAGAGAACTGCAGGTTCATTAAATATTCAGGGAAGGGCTCCAGACTTTTAGTAACAATTGTATAGGTTGTATAGGAAATGTCCTTTTATGTAACATTTCTTTAATAGCTTGCATTCTATCTTTCACAGTCGAGTCCCGTCCCCCCCACCCCTTCCCCCCTTCCCTTAATATCTTAAGTGGCGTGTGCTCACCATTCTGTTTTCTCCCATCTCGTCAGTTCTTACGCATGTTTCCATTGGGGGAGGACAGAGTGGGTTGCTGCAGATACAGATGAGCTCTGGCTTCAGTGCAGAGGGGCAGGGAATAATAATAGAGCGAGGATGCCGTAGACCCAGTGGCAAGAAACTGCAGGGATTGAATAACTGTAGCATAAGTGAGAAAGAAAGCAAATATTTCTGAACGGTGGTGGGAAGAAAATCGACAGGATTTGTGTGGGAAGCGAAGAGGAGTTGAAAATGGCACCCAGGTTGTGAGCTTGTGGGACATAAGGTGGTGGAGTTGTTGACAGAGACAGGGAAGGAAGCGGGGAGCAGGGAGGGTTTGGGAAGAAACGTGATTTCAGCTTTTCAGCATACTGCGTTAGGGCTGGTGGCAAATATCCAGAAGGAGATTCTGAACTGCGAATATGAACAGAAGGGACGAGAGATCTGTGAGTCATCTGCACAGAGATGATAATTAAAGCAGCATGATTTTAGGAGGCTGCTGAGCAATCAGGAAGAGGTTGCAGAAAAGGGGAGAATTGAGGATAGAGCTCCTTGGTACTGTGGCAGTTGGAAGGAGAAGGAACAGCCATGACAGAAGACTCTTTTGGAGCAGCTCAGTGGGAAGAAAGTCAGGGAAAGCACATAGTTTGGGACAACACCTTAGAAATACAGTATAGGCTTTTAACAATGACTGTAATTTTAAAAATTTTGTGTGGCAGCAGCCAAGGATTGCCTATGCAAGCGCTGGGTTGTTGCATAGTTTAAGAGGAGCTTGCTGTTGCATTTTAGGTAGTGAGGCAGAGAAAAGGTATTTCATCTTCCTGTCTTTCTGTTTCAAACATTTGTAACTGGCAGTGTCCCCAAGGCCCGAACCTTTTGTATCCAAAGACCTGCTAAACCTCTTAAAATCTAAGATGTGGTAAAGCACCTCAGGAAACCTCTGCCTGTGTCATGCTCTTAATTCTTTGCCTGTTGCCAGAGGAGAACATTATCTGCTGCCAGCTTCTATAGCTTTGGGTTATTTTAGAGTTTTTGTTTCTTGTTTTTGTGAAGGGGGGTTGGAGGGGAAGGGATATTATCTGCTGTATTATCTGCCAATATGTATGTTATTATTCCAGTAATTACCCAAGCATACCTGTAAATCACTGTCTGACCAGAGTTCCCAAATATCCTTCAGTTTTCTAATCATCATGCTCTATAGAACACAGCATTTTGCCGTAGCCTGTATTACATTTATCAAGCTGTCATTGTTTAGTCCTGCCATCAACAGTATTAGATATGTTTTTCCATGCATTTTCTAAGTAGTGAAAGGCTAAATTAACTCAACCTATCTTACCCTTATACCCATTTGGAAACAATGTTCCACAGTCTTGGTCTGAGAAAAGTGATGAAGGGTAATAATAAATGAAGGTACTATGAAAGCTATAAAATTTTTGCATTCTTCATGTGTTGGCAAAGCTGTAGACTTTGTTGTCATTGTTGTTGAGAACTTTTGTGCGAAACTTTGGTGATGACTCCAGCAAATCTCAGTCTTGTGGCTCTCTTGCCATAGCTGAATTGGGCAGAATTCAAACCAAATGAGCCTTTCTAGAGCCAATGGCATAAATTTCCTGGAGCTAGTGACACTTGAACAGTCTTGGAGTGGGCTCCTTCAAGCCAGAGCAACTTATTTTTGATGGTGCGGTGCTGAGGCTGATGGGACTGGGAGTTATGATCTGAGCATTCTCAAGTTAATTATTTTTTTATTGTTGCTAAGTAGCAAGACCGACAGACCATCCATTTGACATATACTGGTATTAAAGGATTCAGTTACAGTTTTAATCAATTTTAGAAGCAAAGGGATTTAAAGGATGGCTTGGCTTAATTCCAACCAATGGCTACATTGTTCAAGAGATTTTATGCCAAAGGTTTGGCAATGCCTGAGAGTCTGAACCCTCTTTCAGCAATCATGTAATTCATTATTTTTGTTACAAATACAGAGCTGGAGTTACATAGTTTAGAACATTTTGCGTGACTTCAAAATAATGGTGACAGCAATTCTATCAGACATCTGTTTTTAAGCAGTGCATAAAATCTAACTGTTGCTGTCTTAAAACTAGACATAGAAGATGTGTGTAGGATTGCTCATGAAAGATGCACTTCCCAGGCAATTTCACTACAGCTTTTAAAACTGCGTTCCTAACCTTGCCTACATTTTATCAGCAAAATTCTGGTAAAAAAGAGCACAATATACACAAACACACATATGTAAATTCCTTTCATGTAAATTAAGTTGGACTGCAGAGGAAAACAAATGAAAAAAACCCAAACAAACCAACAGTGAAGAAGTCCCTCCTGAAGCAGCTCGAAAGCTGCCTGGAGAATGAACACTCTCATGGCAAGCTCTTCTTCGCAAGTTGCTCCAGTTGACTCCACCTCTGTAGCCCCACACAGCCTGCTCTTGAGCAACGCTACTATCGTATGAATTCACGAAGAACATTTTTGGGCTAGTACATTACCTGAGAATCAGGAGATCCTGGTTTTGTTCTTCACAATCGTGTAACCTGCTTCTATATCAGTTCTGCCTAGGAAAATTCCTTGCCTTTGAGGAAAAAATAAATTAGGATGACTAAATATACATGAGCAACTAAGGCATTGTGCTGAACAAGAAAATAGTCCATGTCCTTTCTTGAGCACTCTGATCTAAGGATTACTAGAAATGCTGAAATGTTGCTGATTCGTTGCTGAAAGAACTAATAAACATATTTCTGCAATTTTTCCCTTTTTGTATTCCTTAACTATTTGTATGCATACATTTTATTTTCTGAGCTAGCATAACTTTATTCTGAAGTCAAGCCGTGGAGTTGACAGCAACTTAAGACTGCCAAGAGTGCAGTGCAGCAGCTGCCTGGGCTATGTGGCAAAACCACAAATAGTTAATAGTGATAGTAGTAATAATGATGGTAAGTTTCAAGATTATAGCCTGCAATTACGCTGAGAGAAGTGTTTAACAGGTAATTGCAATAGATAATTTGGCAGGTTGCCAACTTGGACTTGTAAATCAGATCGTCTATGTGCAAAAATAGAAGTGTTTTCTGCTATGTTATCCTGTAGTTATAGTACTGGTGAACTGCATGAACATTTTTTCCCTGTGGGATGTATGAGCAGTAGGATGAGTTGGCAGGTCTTCTAGATCTCAGTACTTCACATTTTGAGTTGAGATTTAATCACCTCAGGTGCAAAGAAAAGGACTAAAGAGTAAGAAAAATGCTGATGTAATTAGCTGACCCCATTCCCCACTCTTGAGACATACTAAAACAAATGTTTTAAAAGGAGGCAATAATAGTGAGGGGAGAAGAAAATAAAATGGAAAAATAAAACATCATACATGTTACTTTTGAAAAATAAAACCCACGAGTATTTGTATATTATATGTGTTGCCGCAGAAGTGAATTGTTCTAGCAGTGTTTGGGGCAGGGTGGGGTGAGATGTGTGTATTTTGTAACATTGTCACCAGTTGGTGCTGTCAATTCACTGAGTTTAATTAAATGTCTTTAGTAATTATCACTCATGACATTACAATAGGGTAATTGCAGATAAAACTTGTAACTTTTTTAAGAAATAATGCAGAGTTCTGGTTATGAAGGTTGGAAGTTCTGGAAGAAATACAAATGATGCCTCTCAGTTGCAGTGTAGCACAGGTTTTTGCCTCAAAAATAGGTTTTTAAATTATACCTGAATTGAAAGTGCAGAAGAACCCTCTCCCTGATTGTTGTGGTTTGTTCTTGCTCTTCTTACTTTCCTCCTCTACTGCATTTTTTTCCTTCCAGTTTTGGACCTCGCAGTTCCCTTTTTTTAGGATCTTAGCTAGTTGCAGCTGCCTCCACAAAGGTCACTTTTGCCATTTTTGATGCATGAGACAGAACTGGAGTGATCATGAAAGTCTGATATTAGTAATTAAGTTGTTCTATCATATTCCCCCTTTTATTTCTCTTTCTTTTTGGATGATGCTGTCCCATTTTTCTCACTGAAACTGCTTATGGCCAATATTAGACTACATCTTCAGGAAATGTAAATTAACACAGAACTGCTTTTGTTGCTTTGTTAGCAATCTGCGTTATTAATATTTTAGAAGATAACCTTACGCTGCTTCCGCTAAAGGTTTTATTTGGTTGGTTAGATGAAGGTCATATAGGCTAGCTTTAGTTATAGTTTGTTAGTGAATATGTATGTGAAGTTCAGAGAATAGAAAGTTACAAGTCAAATATCTCCTCCTTGCTGTATCTACGTATTTCAGTTCAGAGGTAGTCACAGTATTGTTTCATGAAGTGAATAGCAAATTGTTAGCTTGTGTAGGAGTAAAGCTTGGTTGCAGATTTTTTGGTGTGTTCCTTCTTTTCTAAAGTAGAAAAAAGTTGATGTTAAACTTGCATATGATCTGTTTCTTAACTTAAATGCAATGTTTTGATACTGTGGTTAAACAGATATTTAAGAATGTTTTTTCAGGAGTACGATACGGGCTTGCAAGTCTAGATATGGAAGAAAGAGATGTTCTCCAGCTGTGGGTGGTATGCTATTAAGAATACAAATTTATAACTAATTGCATAGTTAGCAACTCTTTTTATAGTTCTCAAGTGCTTTAAGCTCTTTTGGTTGAAATGAAATGGGTATGAAAAAGCAGTAATTTTAAGTGGTAGAGGCCCCCAGTAATAAGCATTCAGCTTATCATTCTACCTAAGGGATGTTTGGAGAGGGTGGGCACAGTTATCCTCAACACTTGCTTAAAGATAAAGCACAAGGCAGTGGAGTGACTTAAAAAATCTGAGGGGAAATAAACTGTTCACTATGAAAGAAAGTGACATGCAGGTTTTGCTCTCGGGATGATTCAGAAGCAGGCTCAGCCCTCATCTCTAGGGATGGCTGCAGGAAGTTAAAATGAGCTTGCTACAACGCAGGGATCAGTTTGATGACCTTTTCTAGGTTTCTTTGAATCCTAGACTTCAGGGCTGCTCTGGGCTATGCCAGCATTGATCTTTGCATTCCTGCACATTTCCCTGAGCTCATGCTTGATTTATGTTTAGTTGGATGCCATTCACGTATGGAAAAATTCCATATGTTGGAATTGTTTTTTTTACTGAAGCATTGCGTTTGCTCTCCTCCATTTTTTTCTCTTGCCTCGTATCTTGAATATGAAGATGTAGCATCAACAATCAGCTGTCTGCAATGTGATGAACTCATTTATTAATTCCTCTTCCCAGACCCTGGATTTGTAGGGAACTGTGTGTTGAGGAGAGAATTTAAGGATGAGGCCACCTGCCTCTATACATAGACTGGATGCCTGAGAAGTTTTCCACTTGCCTTACTGTCTTCTGTAGATTCAGAAGTATTTTATTTTTTCATATATGCTCTTGGTTTGTCAGAAATAAGTGGTTTTCTTTTTAGCTTCTTTCATGATTTTGTGGAAGAGTTTCCTTTCAAGGTTGTAGCAGTGTTTCTCTGTTACTCACTGGTTTCCTGGTTGTAATAAACCTCTGCATCATTTAAGAACCCAGAATCCTTCTTCCCGTAGTAGTAAGGCTTCTTAAGCAGTATCCTGTTGAAACTGAATGCTGAAACTTATAGTAAACTCTTCCTATTACCAATGAGATAATTAAGTCTGCTTAAAAGCACTTCTATTTTTTTCCCTTCAATATAAATGTTGCAATCTCTTCCTGCTATTTTTGCAAAATGATTCATAAGAAACCATGCAGAACATAGATGTATCCAGATTGAAAATGTTACATGCCCTCCCACATCTAACAATGAAATGAAATGTGTGTTTTGCTACTAAGATTGCAAATACTTCATTGATGTCTGCATATAATTAAACGTGTTAGATTTTCTTTCCGGCTGTACTTACTGGCAAATGTTTCCTGAATGCCAACAGCTGTTGGAAAACACTCCCTGAGCAACCTGCTGCTTCTGCATAGGTTGCTTTATATAAAGCTTAAGAGCACACTGGCTTTTCTTGCCTGAGTAACACTAGAAGTGTTACATGGATTAAAAGTTCACTTAAAAAAAAAAAAACAACAAAAAAAAAACCAACCAACCAGTTGCATATAACAAAGTTGTTTTTCTAACAGAAAAAACTGATTTTTAAAATGATACTTAAAACATGAAAACTTAGTCATATTTTTCGTGTGGGTTATTAGGTAGGATATAAAGCATTCATTCTAAACAGAGCTTGCACTAATTACCATAAAGCTACTGTGTCTGATGAACTTAGAAGAGAGTGGTTCTTTACCAATGTTGGTTGTATTTCGTGTGCTCTCTGCCTTACTAATTCGATTTCTCTATATCAACTCAGATTTTGGCCTGTCAGAGAAGTCTTCACAGCCTCCAGCCTCCCATCTGTTAGTCTTGCTTATAGAAACGGCCTCACATGCTACGTGAGGTGACAGCAATGTGCATGCAGTCCCCAGCAGGCTGTATGCAATAAGGTGGTCCGACTCAGGTTTCCTGTGCATTTTGTATTCTGCCTTTCACTTCCCTTCCATTGCATGGGGTGTTATAAACAACCAGCCCTTCCTTTTTCTTTTTTTCCTCCTCCCAGGGTTTTCCTTCTCTCCTTTGGCAGGGTGTGCAAACATGTCAGTTCAGCTCAGCACGAATTGTTCAGCTTAGTTTTCTTTCTTAATTACATAAGACTGTTGCTGGTACCTCTGTTTTTCAGTGTTGCCACTAGAAACGGATCATTTTTGTCCATGGTCAGTTGAAGCCACTTGTCTGGCCTACATGTGACTAGGTGGTATGTGCCTAAAGGATGTAAAGTGGGGGAAGATGGTTAACACTCTCAGGGAAGGAAGCAACAAGAATGAGTGAATAGATGTAAATATTTTCCAGTATTTCCTTTCTGTCGTGGCTTCACACTTTGCTTACATGAATCTTTCCATTCTGTTTGTGACTTTGAAACCTTCTGTTTCATCCTAAAGACTTTTCAGTACAGTTTAATTCATCTTAAGAATAAATCTAGGAATGATGAATGATTGGATCAATTTAACCTGCCTTTTCTGCTTTACTTTTTCAGGATTGCACAGTATATGAAACAGAGAATAAAATTCTTCATGTGGTGAGTAGTGTTTGGATTTCTATTAATAAATATATCTCTATGGACTACATAGAATTATAGAGCTATCCGTTTTGCGCTATTTCTATGCAGTCCCAGTGTAATTATGAACTACTTGTGGTATGACTGAGCAAATGTATGGAACTACTTCTGAATAGGTAATGATCTTATGGAAGCCAATCTTGGCATATGAGAATGCAGGAACTTCGCAAGGGCTTGTGTTTGTCTGGCTCAGGCCTGTCTGTTAATTGTAATCCTTGGTCAGAAGAATGATTTTAAGAAATTTTTTTTTTTTTTTTACCAAGAGAGAGCTGTTTGCTAGGCTTCTATGAAATCATATATATTTGTGTTGGTGATATAGCTTCATTTATACAACTTTATTCCTCGTAGAAGCATGGAGCTAACCTAAGCTTAGGAAAATTAATGCAATTCTTTGCTTTTGAATTCTCAGCACAACGGTCAGTTCCCAGAACCTGTAGTGCTATTGATAATAAATAAACCAGATGAAATTCATCAGGGCACCAGAACACAGGATGAGTTTGAGAGGCTGGTACTTTGGTGGATTGAGAGTCAAAAGCTTGAGTAAACTTTGTCTGAAAGCTGCACCTAAGTTTTGTATATTAAATTGTGTTTCATGTTGTGGTTGTAGTTTAGTGAGTATTAAGTTAACACGGAGCTTGTTTCTAAAAGTTAGATACGAAGATATTCTTCTTTCTATGAATAATCAATTGGTTTATTTTATTCACTGTATTTCACATTTAGATAGGTTTTGATATCTTACTTTCCTTATGACTGGAGCTTAAGCAAGAAAATACTGCTTTTCTTTATTTTTAAAGGGGAGCTTCCCAGTAAATTTTGCTATACTCCCCTCCCCCCTCCCCCTCCCTTGCCAGTGCTCCCACATCAAATGCTTGGCAAGCTGAATTCTGTAAGCTTTTGATGCTTTAATTTCTTAGTGATGTGGAGTAAAACATCTTGTATTTTTAAGTTTCACTGACATTTTTCCCCTGTGGGACACAAAGAATTAGCAATTTTAGTGAGCCTGACATAGTCAGCCTTGCTAGGCTGATCTCTGAAAGTATTTAAGTAATAAAGTTTTTAATTGCACTATCTTGGCAAAAGTTAAAGTGCTTTAAGTCTGAAGTCATTATATGTAGCCCGGTTTTCCATACATGCCTGTTTTCTGCTGTAAGAGCCAAAAGTTCTGATGTTGGCTGTATATAGTATATATCTTAGCAAATTAGCAAAAAGCATTTTAAAGGGAGATGGCACTGTTTAGAGCCAATGAAGCATCAGTTTATATAGTCTTCAACAGTAGATTTTAAGGAAAGTGAGAGGAATTAAAGGTATGTATGTGCACAAATGTGAGACAGGTTTCAAAAGTTGTATTATCTTGCATAATTCAGACTCACATAGGCTTACTTATTTAATGCACAGCAATTTCATTGCAGTGACAGGTGGACATATGTATTATTGTGGAGAGCTTAATTAGCTTCTATGATTAGTGCTCATGCTTGCAAGGAAACATGAACAAAGTGTTGAATATTTTACTGAAGCCTAGGATTAAAAATGACTGTGTATTATATGTAACTTGGATCATTTCTGACCATGTTGCATATCAGCTGGTGGATGGGATTGCATGGGGAAAAAACTGATCAAAAGCAATTGAGGAAAGAGATGAATCTGTGATTGAACAATTAAAAGATGGGATTTGAAGTAATATTTTGAATTTCAAAGGGAGTATTTTACACATGTAGCTGAAAAGTTTGATGATAGAATTGGAATTGAAAGCAGTCACAGTTGTCTCTCACCCCTCTCCTTATAAGACAGAAAAAGATGTTGTGGCTTTAGCCCATTAGACAAAGTGGGAAAGAGCAATCTAACAGGTAAATTGCAAAAACAGGGGAAAAGCCTGCTGATGTCAAGGTCTTGAGAGAGTGCATGGTATTTTTACACCAGTCTCAAAGAGAGGGTGTTAGATACCTTATGAGATAACAATATTTGAATGCACAAGTACAAACTTGATTAAAGATGTTTTAGAAGGCGATTAAGAATTTAAATCTCCTGTTATAGACTGTGCATCAAGTCAATTTAGAGATGAATGTTAAAAAGAATGTTCTCTGATATAAAAGGAATAGTAGTAAATTTTGGTAAAGGCATATAAAGAATCTTTAATGAGAAATGCTAGGAGAACTAAGAAGGATTGTGAAAAGGGGATGTGTACACAGATATTACATACAGAGAAAGTAAATTCTCCCTTCTTGAATTCAAGGACGTAACTATTGCAAGTCCATTTTCTGAGTACTTTTCCCATCTGCAAATTGTGCAAACTCCTGGAGATAACAAAAGTGCTGTCTGGACAGCATCACATCCAGCTGCCTTTGAATGATCAAATACCAACATACAGCAGTGTTCTCTGCGATGAGTTGGAGAGGGAATAGAATTCAAAACCATGGGCTCACCCATATGACTTCACGTACCACGTTCTCTTCATGACACAAAGCAACAAGATTCCTCACAAAAGTGAAAGGCAATGACCTACAATTAGCAATTCATGAAATTAGCCTAAGGAAGTCCTGGTTTAAAAGTATGCTTTCCACTAAGGATCGAGGTAAAATTTTAAGAGACCCTTCTTACATACGTAAAAAAAAAAAAAGAACTACAGCTACAGAAATGAAAATAATTAATTGACAGTTATGTACTCATTCTTTAGGACTCCAAGAAATTTACCACCTTAGGAGCAGATCATTGGATCAAAGTAGTTGATTTTTTGTCTGCTTTACCTGTTGGTGGTCCAGAGGTTTACTTCAGGTTGAACCTGTGTTCAGGGTTGAACATCTGCATTGCTCATATGGCTCACAGTGTTATTTTGGACTCGTACCATGGTTCAGGGGCTGGAGCTCCATAAGCACATATACTGTTGCATGCTGTCCCATTCCGCCTGAAGCAAGCCTACTTTGTGCCAAATAGTGGGGACAAGAGGGTATGTGGGCACAGGCGGGGGATGTGAGACCACTCTGCTGCTATGGAGGTGCATACGTGGATTCCTCTGAAGTGAACCAATCACTGAGTCTTCAGTCTTTCCTCTAAAGCATGGTGAGTAGGCGTCCCTCACCAAAGCCAAGATCCTAAATTAAATGACTGATTGGTTTGCTTTAATTAGATAGACCCAAAAAATAGTTAATGATGTGCCCATATTCTAATGGCAGTAATGTCTCTTGAAAAGCAAATGAATGCCCTCTTTCTCTCAGACATGGCATCGTGGGTGTTCATGTGGAGGGACTGCTGAATCACCTTGTCCATAGATAGTGTGTTTTAATGTCAACAAACTTAGTCAGATGTTAGCTTTTTAGATATCACGGATATGTTTAAGAAATGGTATTCTGTGGAGAGTAACTATACAGCGTCAGCTTATATTCACGAAGGAAATATTTTTGTTTACTCCAAGCAATTTGAGTTTCAAATGCTTTATAGAAGTATTTTGATTGTCACTCAAAATATTAGGTTAAGTTGCAAACTCATCTGTGTTATTCAACTAAACACATAAAATGTTTCTAAAGGAAAAAAGTCTTACGGGAAACTGATGAAGTTTTAAGAAGAAACTACCTACCTTAACTTGTTTATTTATCCTAAATGGAGGTGCAAAGTGTGTCTGGGGGAAAAAAAGTATCTTCTATAATTTTCTGCCCTAGAACTGCAGGTGTGTTGAGACAATTATTTTAAAGACAACTGTGTTTCTTAAAGTTTGTGGTTTGGTGTTTTTTTTTTTTTGGTTTTTTTTTTTTTTTTTCCCCTGTGAATTCATTTACAGAAACACTTGGTTTCTGTGGAATTAGAAGCATAAAACCACACAGGAATAATATGTTGGTTTCTGCTCATTAAAATGTTGGTGCTTCTGAAATATTCATGAATACAGAGAAATGCTTCGTATTTCTGCCACTTCATTTCTCAGAATGTTTTTTCCAGGTTATCTTTTGCTCAGTAAGCGATGTAATAAATAATTAAATAATAACAATAGTAATAATTTATTAATACAAACAGAAAGTAAATATCCCTAGAAAATAATACCAACAGAAGTAGATGGCGATAGAAAATCTTAAGTTAAAAGAAGAACAGTTTTTAAAACACAGTGGGCCTAAATATGAAAGGATAAGCTATAGGTGTGGTGTTTGCATCAAATTTGGAAATTAGTATGCTCTTGCTAGTTTATATTCAGATTCTTTATACTGATTTAACTTGAGAGGATAAAATGTATGGAGAACTGCTCAGCTAAACCAGTATCAGTGCTGCTTATTTGGGGAGCTATAAGTTAATCGTTACAAAAGTCTGAATGGAGCTTTTAAAATATTTGAAGAATAATTCATTGATACCATCGAGCTGTTTAATGCTGTATATGATGGAAATATCTAGTTCAGGTTAATCCATGTGAAGCAGCAGAGTATTACAGTGAGAGCAAAGCAAGAAGGACTAATTATAGAAAGTAGAGGCTGGGCTGTAGTCAGATTAATAAATTTTAACTGAATTTTTCTTTTTAGTTTAATTATATTAAAAAAGAGAATGTTTTCATAAGGAATCTCACTTTCTTAAAATTACACTGCTTTTCCTGAAAAAAAAACCAACCCGTTTTATTGAGATGGAAAGCCATGGAAAGTAGAACCAGGAGTAAAGTTAATATTCAGACTAAATTGAAAAAGAAAAGACCAAGTAATGGATCAGAATGTTCTCTTCTTGCTAAGACCCTTGCAGAAACCACAGTGACAACAATTCAGTCCTGCATACTATATTTGAATATTTCTTATGGAACTATAATTGACTAAAAATGCATTGCCAAAGGTATAATTTTTATACTATTATACCCTCTTCCTTTCAAGAGTCCATACCTTTCAAATTGTGCCCAGCAAACTTCGGTCTAACAGAAGTCTCTTTTTTTGCATCCAAAATAAGATTTAGTTCACTGTTTAAACTTCATGTATATACAAATCCAAGTCCCGGCTCAGTTGGTTCTAAGATTGTTGGAGTTACTGATGTATTTCCCACAGTACAACAAATGTTTTGGACTAAAATTTATTGATTAATAACTATTTGGTTTTGCTTAAGGCAGCTAGCTAGACTTCAGCCTGAATGATCCTCTTACAAGTGGTTTCAACTCTGTCAGTTGTAACTAACTGAGCTTTTTTTTTCTTTATTCCCCTCCACCCCACCAGATTTAACATTGCAAGATACTATTTTCTTACTTTTAGCCCTGAATGTCCATGTGTCTTATTGGCATCTTATCCCATATTCAAATGAAATAGGTGAGAGAACTGATGGGGAAAGCTGGTACTTTTCTTCTCCTCAGCCCTGGGAATGTGTTTAAGCCAGGATGCTTCAGTATTGCAAATTTCTACCAAACAGCTGGATGCTGTGTAGTGGTATTTTTCATCCTCCTTTGAATCATTTAGCTTTGCACATAAAGACTGTGGTGTAGCTTCAATCTGCAATTATAAGTTTGTCACTGAATAGAGAGGAGAATTTATTACTAAAGTGCAGTGATGAGTTACTGCAAGAGACCTGAGGTCATTGCTGTAAGGCTTATACTGGGACTATGTGACAAAAGGAGAAAATAAAATCATCTGTTGATTTCCTTCAGTTGTCTTTTGTAACTTGCTTTTTTTTTTTTTTTTTTTTTTGGCCTGGCCAAATGCTTTTCCTTTGTTGAACTACCTTGCAGCTTAAGAAAGGCTGGTCATTTTTAATGTTGACTCTTGTAGGAGCAATTGGATGCTCATCTTCCTCTGTAGCTTACTGTAGTTAATACTGCATTGCAGCGGGGCATCAACAGTTACAAAAGATAAAGGATCCTGATGTCATTAACAGTGTTTTCATGAAACTAAATGTAGTTTTACAGAGTAACAAAAGGTAACTACAATTTTAGAAAAAAGAGGATACATTGGGCCTGACTGAGATGGAGTTAATTTTCCCCACAGTAGCCCTCATAGTGCTGTGCTTGGTAGCTAGTGAAGATTTTGGAGATTGTGTTATGAATGTGACAATGATAATTTTTACATATGTGATTTACAGAGGCAAGGGATGGAAAGTACTGGGTTTGTGTGGCCAGGTTTTGGTAGCCAAGGGGAGGGCTACAGAGCTGACTTCTGTGAGAACCTGCCAGAAGTCCCTCCTGTGTCTGACAGAGCCAATGCCAGCCGTCTTAGAGATGGACCCGCTGTTGGACAAGGCCAAGCCTATCACTGATGTTGATAGTGGCACTGGGATAAGGTGTTTGAGAAGGGGGGAAAAAGTTGCAGAACTTCAACTGGAGAGAGGAGTGAGTATATGTGAGGGCAACAGTCCTGCAGACACCAAGGTCAGCGGGGAAGGAGGGGGAGGAGGTGCTCCAGGTGCTGAAGCAGAGGTTCCCCGTCAGCCCGTGGTGAGAGGGCAGGCTGTGCGGCTGCAGCCATGGAGGGTCACGGGGAAGCAGGCGACTCCCCTGCAGCCCGTGGAGGACTCCACAATAGAGAAGGTGGATACCTGAAGGAGGCTGTGATCCCGTGGGGACCCCGCACTATAGCAGGGTCCTGGAAGGTCCTGTGGATCTGTTGAGAGAGGAGCCCAGACTGGAGCAGGCTGCATCTGAAGGACTGCACCATGTGGGGGGGACCCACGCTGGAGCCGGGGAAGGAACGGCACAGACAATGTGACGAACTGACCACAAATCCCATTCCCCATCCCTCCGTACTGCTGTGGGGGAGGAGATAAACAAACTGGGAGTAAAGGTGGACCCAGAAAGAAAGAGGGGTGGGGGAAGGTTTTATTTCTCATTATTCTACTCTGATTTGAGTGGTAATAAATTAAATTGATATTTTCCCCAAGACAAGTCTGTTTTGCCTGTGACCATAACTGGTGAGTGATCCCTCCTTGTCCTTGTTTTGACCCACGAGTCTTCCCTTGAATTTCTGTCCCCTGCCCAGCTGAGGAGGGGAGCGACAGAGTGGCTTTAGCAGGTACCTGGCATCCAGCCAGGGTCAGCCCACCACGGTCCTTTTTTGGCACCCAGTGTGGTGCTCGAGACAAGGGTTTTATATTCAGTGTGCTAAAGCCAAAGTTGTTATAAAGTGGCAATCTCCTGTGAGGGTCACGGAGTTTGTTGGCTGCACTGCTTATCTTTATTTTGCTGAGCTTTGGTATATGTTAATAGAAATGATGGCTGTGTGCTGTGCCCTGGCATGGGTGGCCTTGCTGTGCTGGGAGAGCTATTTTGTGGAGAGGATGAGGAGAGGATCCTTCTTCCTACCCAGGTTCGATGCAGATGGTTTTATTAAGCAGGTTCCCAAGGTCCTTGCTCAACCTTTCTTGAGCAGATTAATACTACTAATTAACACTGTTAGCATATTATGGGATTTGTGGAATCTGGTGTCATCCTGGTGTAAGGGAAGACAACTTTTGGGTCAGGTGATACTGCAATGTGTCTTGAAGTGGCCGGTCTCTGGGTACCAGAGTGTGTGGAAGGATATGAGCAGGTTCCTAGGGCAGTTATCACCTCCCATAACCTGTCAATTTACACCTGAACAGACAAGTAACCCTGGCAAACTGATGTGCCACCTGATGGAAGGGTGCCTTGCCTACCCCAATGAAAGCCAGCAGCTTCTAGCACTGTATTGTGGTCTGGCCTGTGCCTATCGAGCCACAATTCAATATGTTCAGAAGACTGTGGTTGAGGCAGGGACCCAGGAACAACAATTACAGTAATTGCCTCAGTACTGAGAAAAAAGCAGTGGAAAAGGAAAACAATGGGTCCATAACATTGATTAGTAAGGGAGGAGGAAGAAGAGGAAAGGTTTGATCAAGAAGCTGATCCTTTGACAAAGAAATTGGAGGAAGGAGAGAGAGAATTCAACAGGAAGCGAAAACTGCCCAGTCACTGACCTCATCAGAACTTTAAAACATGCGGAAAGATGATGACCACTGCCAGCCAGGTTAGCAGATTGCTGCCTGGCTGCTCCAATGCAGGGATAATGGGGCCGACAGTCAGCAATTGGAAGGTAAGGAAGCCCAACAGCTGGGATCCCTTGCTAGAACCTGGGAAATTGAGAGGGGAATTGGAAAAGAGGCAGCCATTTGCTGTCTCTGGAGATGGCTTCTCTGAAGTGTGAACGATAGGTATCCAGTCAAGGAAGACCTTGTGAACTCCCCAGGAAAGAGGAATAGCACAGATGAAGGCATCCTGTACCTGAGAGAATTAGTGGTGCTGGAAGTCATCTACAGTGATCTAGACAGTGATGAGGTCTCCAAAGATCCAGAGGATGTCCTGTGCACATGTGCCATGTGGAGAAAGGTGATTCAAATTGCCCCACACACCAGCTGTGGCGAGAGTGTCTTCTTGGCATCAAAACTTTGAAGAAAACCTCTGTACCTCCTCATCCCTGTGGACCAGTGCCTTGGCTGTCAGGGGCAGCTCAAGAAATCAGTCCTCTCCTGCCCTGGTCAGAGGGAAAGGGAGCCCCAGGTGCATGCTACATGGTGCACTCTGGTTCTTCCTACATGACTGAAGGGAGGACATGAGAAAGTGGGCTGGTGAGCCTGCCTTTTAATAGTCCCCTATGGCCAGTGCAGAAGTCTGATGGAGGGTGGAGGTTACCAGTAGACTACCATGGCCTGAAAGAAGTGATGCCACCACCAAGTGCTGCTGTAGCAGACATGTTAGTGTTCCAATATGAACTGAGTCAAAGGCAGCCAAGTGGAATACCACAATTGACACTGGTAATGCAAAGTGCAGGCCACAGTTTGCTTTCATGTGGAGGGGCTTCTAGTACACCTGGAACTGACTGCCCCAGGGGTGGAAGCACAGCCCTACCATCTGCCATGGACTGATCCAAACTGCGCTGGAAAAGGATGATGAGCCTGAACATCTGCAGTACGTTGATGACATCATCATGTGGGGCAACAAGGCAAAAGTAATGTTTGAGAAGGGAAGAATAGTGATTCAGATTATTCTGAAAGCTGGTTTTGACATAAAAAGTGCAAGGTCAAGGCACTTGCACAGGTTCTACTGTCATCTGACTTTAGTGAAACTAAAATACATGTCTACGATACAGCTTGTGCTGAATAGTTATGCTGAAAAATAATGTGTTCACAAATTGTTAGGAACAAAATGAACAGCAAAACTGCACTGTTAGTGTGCTTTTCTTCCACTCTGAGTAGCCTACATGCAAAATATGCCCATTACTTAGCATCAAATACAATAATATTTTAAGAGCTTTTAATTAATAAATAATAATAGTAATGTAATAATTAACTCCCTTGTATTTCTTGCACCTATATAATTTGTCAAACTGGCTTTGCATCTGCCAAGGTAAAAGCTTCAGTGGAGTCTGGGGAGCTTAGGAAAAATTTAGTCAAGATAAAGTAGTATCAAACATAACTTTAGATTTAGGCAGTGTTGTTACTTGAATGAATATGGCATGAACCTGATGAGGCACCATGTGAACTGTTTAGGAGGAGAGGCATATAAAAGCCAAAGGTGGTTGAGATTTGGGAACTTTCTAAATGCAGCTGCATGTTGACTCTCAGCATCTTTGACACGGAAGGTCCTGATCCACTGACTATGTCCAAGGTATTTTTCCAGTAAGAGACCTCATGGGGATTAAACATGCTCCTGGTTAAAGCTGTTTTGTCTGTATGCTGATTTGTGCTGATTGGTGTATTCAAAAGCCTTGGCCAATGAAGTCAACAGGGGTGTAGTCTGGGCAGGAACCGGATTATATAATAATGCAGGAGAATTTTGCCCCTAAATATAATTTTTCTAGGAAGACAGTTATGTATGCATCCCCACATTTGATGAGCGCTTACATTTTGGAAAGATCATAGAATTTGAAGCCTTAATCTGACAGCATCCTCTAATCCTAGGGCCTTCTCTAGGGATTTTGCTGTGCCTCGTATACTGTGCTTTGAATGGGCACGATGCTGTGCTGTTGGACACCACTATGAATATCTAAGATGGAAAGAAAGCCGCAAGGCCCTAAAGGCAATAATTTTTGGAAATATATGAAGCATGTGGCAGATTTTTTTTTTTTTTTTTTTTTTTGTAACTTTGTGATTGTGGCCATCCAGTATTCTGGAATTTCCTCCTCGGGAATATTCACACCACCTTGTTTTAGGATTATAACCAATATAACCATATTGAAATGCTGATCTCCATAGGCTAACTGTATAGACTATCTGTACCCCTCTTCCGGAGAGACAGAGGGAGAGCGGCTGCTCCAGGAAGCTATTTAATGCATCTCAGTTTAGGATTCTGTTCCATGCCACATCCTGGGCTTGCCTCACTCCTTTCCTTCCCCCATCATCTGTCAAGGCAGCCTAGGACTCTTTTTTTTTTCTAATGCGAAGCCACATCTGTGGATTTAAATAGCATGCCTTATGTTAGGTAGTAGGGACGCTCCTTTTCTGTGTGTTGTGGCATCTCTCTGCAATGCAACAGGTGGGAATAGGAGAGAAAAATCATACATTAATTCACTGTAAATAGAAGTTTCTCTGAAACTGCTAAGGACTCCATAAATGTAGTAGTTTTAGAAAAGATAAATAGGAAAAATAGGTGGGTGAATACAAGTCTGAAGATGTATAAAAAATTAAGTTTTCATCACCAAAGGATTATTTGTAATGTAGGTCTCTTCACTTTGCATGTGGAGAGCTGTGTTCTGTGGTTTTCTAAAAGTAGTCTTTCTGTCAGTGCAGTTACAATAGTGATTAAAATATAAATAACATGCCAGTATTGTATTAAACAAACAAAGAAACAACCACAAAAAGTACATATAAGCTTTAATTTTTATTATGGGACTCTACATTATGTTTACCTTTCTAAAATGTCAGATCAAAGCAATTGTCGTGTATCCAAAAAGTCACAAAAACACCCAGTATTGCAGTAAAGTTCACTTTTTCATTTCTTCCTAATTCAGGTAAAGCACAAGGCACCCTTAACCCCATTTTATATATTTCTTGACTTCCTTTTTTTAGTAATAATTCTGCATCATGAAATACAGATAAGGCAGAAGGGGTAGGGGACAGGTATGTGTCTCTGCTTGAAGGTAATATCACTGGAAGAGTGTTATGTTTTTAATATAAATTTAGTTATATTTCCATTTGATTCTGATTTGTTTATTCATTCTGAAACAATATTATTCAATAAAATAAGCCATCTATATAAAAAACTAAACTTCCAAATGTTTATAGGTAATTTAAAGAGGAGAAGATCCCAGTGTAATGGTCTGTAACAGTTCTCTTTTTGGCTTTATCACTTAAGATTTTTATTTTCCTTTTTACATAAGATATTTACAGTTTGACATTTGGAATTATAATGGTAATTTGGCAAGAAGCTTATATCCACTTTTATGTTATTTTTCCATATCATTGTTTTAGATATTTTCTACTTTAAGAATCATGCTTTGCAGTCTTGAGGGTTGGTTGTTGAGGCAGTTGTGTGTGGTTGTGTTTCAGTCATTTGAGGAGACTGGTTAGCTCTCATCTTTTGAATTTGAGAGCAGTTAAGCTGGTTCTTAATTGGTTTTGGACGTAACCACAGTTTTGGGACCAGAAGAATGTCCTAATCCCTGAATTTGCTGACAAAACACGCATTTGGAAACCTGATCTGAGAAATCAGTCTTAGTTGCTGAAAGGGGACTTCATGGAAAACACTGAAACTCTTAAAAATCACTTGCTTACAGAAATATGAGCCAATGATGGGAAAAAATCACAGCTTCCCTGTTTCTGAGAAGAGGGTGTTCAGGAAGTGAGAGATGCAGAGACACACAGTACTTGTTTGACAGTCCCAGCCTTTTTAGAAACCTTTATTTCTGTCTTGCTGTCAAGAGGCTGCCAAGGATAACAGGTTTAAGAATTACCCCATCGTAAAGTGGTTATTTATTGTAATCATCATGCCTGCAATAGTAAATCATGCTTGGCAGCAGTAGAACATGAGAAACTCAGTCCAAAGTCAATTAGCAAGTTTTATTAGTATAGAATAAAATTCAGTTTAGGGGAGTTAGTCGTCATCATTTAGAGCCTGATTTTCATCGGTGCTGAATATCTGCACGTTCAACAGCAATAGATGGGATTTGGGGGCACTTAATGTCTCTGCAAAAGATGTGGGCAGCAACAGGAGTTGTGGCTCTCCGCACTCTGCCTGCGTGCCTTAGCACAGCTCAGAGACAAGGCACCTACCCCTGGAGGTGCATGGGAGTAGCTTGTGCCATCCCTTTTTCTCTCCACTCCAAGACAAAAGCATTTGCCTTTTGTTCTTTCCTGGCCTGACACTGTGTCAGTTTGGGATCATCACAGAAAACAGATTTTGTATTGTGCTGCTGCCTGAGGCTTTTCCCTCTCCTTCATTCCCTCTGCCTTGTAGATTCAGCAATGTGATTTAATATGTATTTTTAAAATGCAGTGGTTTAAATTGTAGTTTGATATACCTATACTTATCATTGGGATGCTTATTGTGATGTTTTATTTTCTTTTCTTTCCTAGTGTAAAACTCTCTCTGGCGTCTGTGATCACATTATCTCCCTCTCTTCTGATCCGCTGGTTTCCCAGTCTGCCCACCTTGAAGTGATCCAACTTACAAACATCAAGCCAAGTGAAGGGCTGGTAAGAAGTACGCAGTTAATCAAACCCATCATCCAGGATGAGGAAGTGATTTTTTTAAAATAAGTTATATATATGAAAAGGAATAAGACATTTTAGCCTTTTCTATTTTAAAGTCTGAAAATAGTTTGATTTCTCATGCTAGTTTGGTTTCTCATGCAGCTGGGCTGACAGGGAAGTATTTTGTAATGCTGACCGACGTATGCAAAGAGTTTAGTGAACAGGGAGAAAGGAGCAAGAAGTTCTTGCCATTTATACCAGCTTCTGAAAAATGGTTCAGATTGTTCTAGGAGCTTGAAGTCTGAAGGGATTTAAATTACTAAGATCAACTCAACCAAGAAGTTTGTGTGGGCTTATGCACAAAACCTGTCAAATTGTGGAATATGCTTCATAGTATCTCTGGGATATAAAGCTATTTTATAAGTTATTCAAGGGCTCTACAGCACTGCTGAGAAGTATCTTACTGAATTTTATTGCAGGAACTCTGCCTGCTTAATCAGGTGCTTGTAAAGGCTCAGCGCAGCCATCCTGTGTTTGTTGTTCAAGACTTGACCACTGATCTTTTGTTTACTCAAGTATCCAACTCTCACTGCTTGGAAAAAAACAACACTGATAACAATTTGAGCTGTATGAATTTACATCACTAATACTATCTCTTCCCACAATCCTTGGAAGTAGCAGAAGGTGATCAGAGTAAACTATTTTTTGCCTGATGAAATAGCTTTTGCAATTTCTGCCCAAGTTAATTCTCATTCAATTTTCTTGAATAAGATGGACTACTGCTGTACTCTTTGCAGCAGGTTTTTGAAGTTGTTTGGATGGTTTCGGAGAGTATTTTCGTTAGTGGGTTGGTTGTTGGGGTTTGGTTTGGGTTGGGTTTTGTTTGACAAATTTGGTATGCCAAGGTATTTAGAGCAATTAGACACTAAATTAATTTTACCTTCTTTTGGAAAATCACAATTACAATATGAGAAAAACCCAAACATTTGGATGAGTAAATATTGCACCATCCATTGTTTCAGCCTGCTATTTGTTTTCCCTTCCTCCACTGCCTGTCTTTTTTTTATCTTTGAATCCATTTTAAACTAGTCCTCCAGGATTTCAGCTTTTCACGGGTTTTCTGCTCCCTCTCTTTCTCTTGTAATTTTAACTCTTCCACTAGCTCACTGCAGTCAACCTTTTGAAATCCTGTCTTTTACTGTAATAAAGAAGTCTTCTTCCCCTTTCCCTCGATCACCTTTTTGGAGTTCTGTCCATTTTTATCTGAACTTTTATTTATTTTCCTTTCTGTCTTGTGACTGTTTTCTTTTTTCCTTATTTAAGTCATTGTGTAGGGTGGTGTTAAGCCCCAGTGACCGGAAAATGTTGAGTGATCCTTTTGTAAATAAGAATGTGTTTCATGGGTCTGTTCCTGCTGGGTAGCTGATGAGAGAGAATCTCTTCCTTCTCTGTGCCTCTGTTTTACGCATTCTGTCTTGTCTGTTTAAACTTGTTCCTGAGGCAGGGATTTTTCTTTTAACATATGTTTGTGAACCAACTGAACAGGGTCTTGATGCTGACTGAGGACTACCATATTACTGTCATAAAAATAACTATATATATTTTTTAAAAATGGAAAATACCAACTATGCAGTGTACAAGCCTTAGAAGGTTACAATACTATTTTGATATGGTCATATTTTTTCCCTTTAATCCTTGCCTGTATTCCACTGTTATGTTGCTTCTGTATTATGCTGTCGCCTCTAGATTGTGAGCTCCCCAGAGCAGGCACCAAGGATGATATATTTGTCCCAGAAGGGTGAATATCATACCTTTCAGTTTGTTCCCGTGCCAATCTTACTAAGAGATCATCTCTGTCAGGTTACTCTTGGTGCTTTTATGAAAGCTTTGCTTTTGGGTTGTTGATCTTTTATTGTTTTTAAACTAATATCTTCCAATTAAGATGCAGTGAATGCCTATCTGTACCACCCTGCTGAGTGCTAAGTGTGTCAGGTTAAGAATTGGTGGTGGAGCTTCGAATTGTGACTGTCCTCTGCACATCAGGAGCACCTGGATGAATGTGAAGCTCGATAACTTCTGGACCGTCCTCCAGGATTTGTGCAACAATGGAGATGGAAAAATGGATTATTGACCATTTTCTTCTACATTTTTGAACCATTTGACAGTTCTGTGCTGACTCTGCCGAACACTAAATAAAATCTTATATAAAGATGGAGAGACTTCAAGCAGAAGGAAACGGACAAGGATGGTTGCTAACTGGGAAGATTTTTTTGGTAACCTAGCATAATCAGACTATCTTAACATGTCTCAGATTTAATATCTAAGAAGCTGAAGTAGATCAGGGAGAGAAAATGGAAAGGAGAAGAGAAGGAAATAAAAAGTTTGGCAAACAATGCTGTTTCCTTAAACAGTTATGGTAAATATATGATGGAATTGATAAAATGGTTGGAGTTTTTACAACTTAAAACAGATTGGAGCACTATCAGGATGATTTAGTCAGCACAAATAGTTCCTTCACTATGTTTAGTCTTTTGTCGTGGAGACGTAAATATCAGTCAGAGGTAAATGTAAATTGTCAGACTAATACCTCAGTGCAGAAGGAACAGGTAAATGTGTTGCAGGGTTTACAAAGTCTTACAGATATTAAAACTAGCTAACACCTATCAGAAAAAATGGACTAAACCTGGCAAGCAGAAAATGTTGTTAGGGTGTGATGTGGGGAAGCTCTTGTGTACTGGGTAAAGCAGTGCTATGGGTGGGTTTTAGTATGGTGCTTTTTTCTTTTTTTTCTCTTCTTTTTCCCTCTCTATCCCTGTTGTGTTACCCAGGTTATGTGGCTGGTTGCATGCACATGTTCTCCAGATACTGTTGCTGTGGGAATTGATACGGCCTGCAGTGGCTATGAAGTAAGGGTGAAAAGGGAGTTGTCAAGGTAGAAAATTATTTTGAAAGCCCTAAAATGGATGAGTGTGGTCAGCTTGACTATCAACACCATAGCATGATCCCATGTGTGATCACTTATTTTTTTTCTTTTGAGGACTTGGAAGTTGTTTCATCTGTATCAGTAAGCAGAATTTAATTTTCTGTGTTTTCACATTGCTGATGTTCTAGAAGGAGACAAAACTGACTAGCTTAGGTAGTATCTTTTTCCAGGAAACTGAGTAAAAAATATTACTGCTTGACTGAAAACAGTGAGTATATTTAACAAAGAAGCAGAATACTGTGCACCTTTTTTTAAGACCAAAAATAGGTAAACAAGTTTTCTTTGGGATTTTTTCCTTCATCCTTTCTATTTTATAATTTTTTCTTTTTTAATATCGTACAGAATATCAGAGCACTGTTGTGGCAAGGGTTAATCTTGAATTTCAACTTTTCCTGTTTCTATTATCATTTTAATCCTAGTCAGATCAGGTACTATGGTATGATTTCAAGTTGTAGCTCTTCATCCAGCTTGCTACATTCAAAAATGCTAAGGTGAATTCACAATGAGACTGATATTGTTCTGGGTTCCTCTTTGCCTGCTACAGCATACACAAAATGAGCCTGTCATGAGAAAAATCACTCATAAAAGTTGTAGATACTGCAGAGTGTGTCAGCTGATTAAAGGTGCCCTGCTGACTCCCCAGCTAGAAAGTATTTTCCACGAATGCAATGTACTACTGTTCCTGACATTCTTCCTGAGTTATTTGTGTTGAAATATTGGAGGAAATGGAAAAAAATTATAAACAGGGTTGTGAGAACTGGTTAGGATTGAAGAGGCACATGCAACTTTGGGGGACTCCATTAAGATGACTTCACAGTCAAAGAGTAAAAATTCAGTTATGTGTGTGATAAAATGGAACTAGTGTCTTCTTTTTCACCCGACATTGTGTAAAATACGATAAAAGTATATAAGATTCTGGTTTTGTTCTTAAAAAAAAAATAGGAAAAAAGGCACAAGGACTCTTAACTGAATAATAGTAGATGTCAATATAAAATGTAATGATTGGTGTGAAATTAAGACTTCTACCCATAACCAATCAGTACAATCTCTGATGTAATTGATCTTTAATCCAGGCATACATTTGTTCTTGATTACTAGGGTAGTTACCTTATGGTTACTTTAGTCATATTAACTGAATTATCTTTCCTTTTATTTGACCTTTGACCTAACTGATTCTTGTAAATTTACAGGGAACATGGCATTATCTTTGGATACCCGAGATATGTATCTGCCCATTTGTTTCAGTTCAAATGAACAGCACACACACTAACCTCCCTTGTATTCTTGATCACTAAAATTGCTGTTGATATTGTGAAGCCACAAGGAGGCAGAGAGGAGAAAACTTGTAAATGTCTGTGGTCTTATTTCCATTCGACATCACACTACATAAGCCAGAAACATTCTCTTCTCTGTACCACTTCCCTTATATTGCTCGCTTAAAATGAGGCATGGAGGAACATGGGTGAAAAGGTTGCTCTTCCTTTTCTGTTGCAAAATGTTACCTCTCCCCATTTAAAAGCTGCTTTGTAAACGGAATTATGTTGACTCTTGAAAAATTTATTTGGCATGGTACTAGTATAACTTTTATTAATTATGCAGATGTGGAATAAATATAATCTGGGCAGGGTTTTTGCAGCTTCCATCTTCCCTTTCTTTCCTAATGTGTTCAAAATCTTGATCTGAGCCTTTAAAGAAAATTTTGCAAAAATTCTTTCTCCTCTTTTGCTTTTTCAAAGTCTTTCAAATTTGTAGAAAAGACTAGATTGGATGTGAATTGCATTTCGCCACGATAGCATTTGGATGACCTTACTATACTTCAGAATAGTGCTTAGCACAAAATCACACTGTAATCATTAAGTGTGAGACTTTATCCTTGGCTTTCACCCTGATGTTTTAAGTTGAAAGCAGTAACTCACTGTCAATGAAAACAAAGAGTTGGGTTGGGTTTTTTTAAACAAATAGTTCCTGTCCCCATGAAGTCACTGCGATTTCAGCTTTTGCCATGTCACAGTGTGTATGGTGAGGTCATACAGATTCAGATCCTGAGAGGGATCTAGGCCCTGATTTTTTTTTTTGTTTGTTTGAGAGTAGGTGTGAGTAACCAGATAACAGATACCAACATATCTCGGCCTCTTGTGTGGCTTCTTACCCTGTCTGTAAAATCATGGAACCATAAAATAGTTTGGGTTGGAAGGGACCTTAAGGATCATGTAGTTCCAACCCCCCTGCCATGGGCAGGGACACCTTCCACTAGAGCAGGTTGCTCAAAGCCACAGCCAGGGATGGGGCACCCACAGCTTCTCTGGGCAACCTGTTCCAGTGCCTCACCACCCTCACTGGTGAGGAATTTCTTCCTTAGGTCTAATCTAAATCTACCCTCTTTCTATTTAAAGCCATTAGCCTTGCCCTATCATTACCTGCCCTTGTAAAAAGTCCCCCTCCATCTTTCTTGTAGCCCCCTTCAGGTACTGGAAGGTGCTATAAGGTCTCCCTGGAGCCTTCTCTTCTCCAGGCTGAACGAGCCCAACTCTCTCATCCTGTCCCCATAGCAGAGGTGCTCCAGCCCTCTGAGCGTCTTTGTAGCCTCCTCTGGACTGACTCCAACTGGTCAATTATCCTTCTTATACTGGGCCTCCAGAGCTGGATGCAGTAATCCAGGTGGGGTGTCATGAGACCAGAGTAGAGGGGGAGAATCCCCTCCCTCGCCCTGCTGGCCGCACTTCTGATACAGCCCAGGATACGGTTGGCTTTCTGGGCTGCCAGCGCACACTGCTGGCTCATGTCCAGCTTTTCACTCACCAGAACCCCCAGGTCATTCTCCTCAGGGCTGTTCTCAGTCCATTCTCTGCCCAGACTGTACTTGTGGTAGGGATTGCCCTGACCCATGTGCAAGACCTTGCGCTTGGCCTTGTTGAACTTCCTGAGGTTGGCAGTGGCCCACCTCTCCGGCCTGTTCAGGTCCCTCTGAATGGCATCCCTTCCCTCCAGCGTGTTGACTGCACCACACAGCTTGGTGTCGTCAGCAAACTTGCTGAGGGTTCACAGTCCATGTCACTAACAAATATGTTAAAAATATGTTAACATGTGTGTATATTAGTGTTTCCCTACCTCACAGGGGTGTTGTGAGGATAAATGTATGAGAAATTGCCATTCTATATTTGAGATAACTGAGTTAAGCAGGAAATTATGTGCACAGAGCCAACCAATGGAAAAATTGCTGAAGCTGAAGGATGGTGCTAGGGGCTTCTGTATGTTTAGTAACAAGCAGATTCTTGCTTTGTTCTCTTCTAGTTGTGGCAGCCCAACATGACAACTGGATTTGATGCCATTACTGCTGTGTATTATGCAGAGCAAAATAGTTTAGTTTTGAGCCCCTTCTCCTGAGAAAGTCAGCATCTCCCCCCCCTTTTTTTTTTTACTGGGGATATCATCCACTTTGTTAAGCAGGGGGTACTTCCTTGTTTCCACTATTAGATTTCTGCAACCTGATATGTTGTCTTTGCCTCTTTACCATACTTAACCACCAGTAACTGCACCCTGTTCCTCAGCTAGGAATGGATTTCTTTGTGGAACTGTGATTAAAAGGAGAAAACAGAGGTTATGGAGAGAATGCTTACTCAAATGCTCAGTATCTACCTGCTTTCTGTAAACTGGTTGGGGGAGATTCCTTAGAAGATACTGGATGCTCAGTGCATGCCAATTGTCTTTCTTTTTTCCTTCACTCATTGTCTTAGTGGATGCTGTTAAACTGTTTGAATTATGACTTGATGAAAAACAGTTTTGAGACACTGTCTCCGACTACCCATGCGGGAACTCCTGACTGTTCATAAGCTATCCCTCCTTTTCCGTATTTTTTTGAAAGAAGTGGGATAGCTAACAAAGTTGACATTTAAATTTTCATCGAGTTTTATAACTGAACTGTTCAATGAGATGAGTGAGGCTACCAGAAAGTCTTAGACCCGATTTGCAGGCACATTTCAGAGCATTGGGTATTGGTTTGAAAGGCACGTTTGCAGCATTGCCTACCAGAGACTTGAGTTCTTTTAAAGCCTTCTGTAGGTTCCAAAACAAAATGGAAGGATTGAACATACTAAGACAATTTGTAATTCTGAGGTTTTTTTATAATCAGGTGGTGATATATTTGTAGTTGAATGAGTGTATGAAAAAAACAGGTGTATTTATGGAGGTGACTGTGGTGAAAGTTTTAGTTTGCTATTGCTAATTAGGGACAGAATCATTTGGGCTGTTGTTCTCCAAATGTATCAGAAAGCACTTTCCTATCCAGAGCCAAATTCCTCATGGCGTTTATTGAAAGTCCACAATTAAAAAAAAAAAAAGTTTTCTTTTAGAGATATGCAAATTATATTTGGATGGTGATGGTTTGTGAAACACTTTAAAAATTCTTTCCCATGATGTCTTTTTCTTAGGGTATGTACATTAAATCAACATATGATGGTCTCCATGTAATTACTGGGACAACAGAAAATGTAAGTATTGTTAACACTGTATGTTGGGGCCTGGAAGCCTTTTTGACCTTACCTGTGGTTTATGCTTTCCCCTTTGCTATAGACTACATTTTGCTTGCAAAAGTGTGCTAGTTGGCTGTTGAGGACCAGTAGCATGTTGGACAGCAGAAACGCTTGTGCTTGTTTACCTCAGAACTGAAAGAGTTGTTCCCGGTTGAGGATGAGGAGAATCAGTTTTATTTTGTTCTTGCAAGACACCTCAAATGCTGCAGTTGATCAAGTTAAGAAGCAGCTGTCTTGGAGTTCCCTTGCTCTGTGAATCAAAGATAAATGTCTTTATTATGTGCAGGCTGATATGCTGGAGTTTGCTGCAGTATTAGACAAACAGCTTCTATATTTTCCATCTATCAAGCTTTATTTTGTAATAAATAAATGCATGGAAATGAGGACATCCCTTCACATTGATAAATAACCATATATTTCTGCATGAACTTCTGAGTAATGCCAATAGAAAGGAACACTTATTATTGGTGTACTAATTCTCACTGAAGATATTAAACAGCGAGTAAAACATAATCGACTCCTTTTCAAATGTCTTTGAAATATAGCATCCTTTCCTTGCACACCATATTTAGAGATGTCTGTTAGGAAGTGAGCAGAGTGATCTTTTTTGGGGTAAAGGCTTCTACCCATGATTGTCAGTGGAAATGTAACATGAACTAAACAACACTGAACAGTTCCATAACACTTTAGGCAATTACTTTCAAAGATTTTGATGGCATTTTCTTAAAATGAAGCTGTCAGAAATGTTTGTTTTATCCTGCTACTGTGTCGTATTGTGGAGAGTGCAAACTACCTACATGGTGTTTGCAGCTGCTGCATCTGATCTGCAGTGATGTTCTGTC
Organism: Rhynochetos jubatus; assembly: GCA_027574665.1. Taxonomy (NCBI): domain Eukaryota; kingdom Metazoa; phylum Chordata; class Aves; order Eurypygiformes; family Rhynochetidae; genus Rhynochetos; species Rhynochetos jubatus. Next base: position 52,294,359 of record CM050649.1, on the reverse strand, counting down.
AACGTCCCAGTGAAATACGAAGGTTGTTTTCATCCCTTTATAAGAGGTGCAATCTGATAGCCTTTCTTCTTTCTTCTGTTCTTCTGCTGCAGGCAGGATATCGATGGGTTATACATGGTAGATAATGTCTGTTGTAGAACTTGTTTGAATGCCACCTGTCTCAGAATAATGAAGACATAAGGAATTTAACCTTGAAATCAAAATTCTAGGGAGTCAGACCTACATCTACAGATATCATCAGTGAAATTAGCAAAACTAAACAAAAACAACAGAACCATAGTTGAGCTTAATCTAGAAAATATATGAAAGAAAGAAGATGGTTTTTACAGTGGAATTTCTCTCAGATCAAAAAAGGAACCATTTCTCTCCATGCCTTACTAATATTGGATTTAATTTCCCAGGGGCAAAGATAAAAATAAAATCTTAATGCATTCCCTCAAAACTCTTATCTTTTGTGATTCATGAATATAATTTAAAGCCACGTCAAGAAGCTTGAGTCGTGATGACTTTTCTGCTGTCATTACTGACTCTTTCACTCACTGTAACACCCTGGAGTGCTCACAGCAGACCAAGAAACTGCAGTCTGCTATCTGGGGAAAAAGCTGTTGAGTGTTGAAACGTTTGTGAAAGTGAGTAACACTTTAGAGGAAGTAAGGTGTCTCCTGCTTTTAAGCACGCAGTTGCTAGCTACTTCCTGTAACAACAACCAAAACAGAAGGCATAATTCTGATAGATGGGAGGAGAAACTTCTAAGCAACATGGCCAGAGCAATATCATAATGGTGCAGATGTGATCTGACCTGTTGATGTTGACGTTTGCTATTTGTGATACTATTTAACTTCTAGGAAGCAGTAAGAAGCCAAATTCTCTTCCCTTTGAACAACATTTTTTGGCCTTTTTCTTTCGAGTTCTGCTCCTCCAAGTGAGACATTGGCAGACTTTTTGTCTGACACTTCCCTGAAAGATCACAGAGAAGCACTTGTCTTTTTAATAAACACAGTAGCCTGTCAGTGCAAGCCACATTAATGTAACAGGGAAGTTTTTGTAACCACGGTTCTGCTTTTTGTGTTTACCATTTGAAGTGTTTGATGGGCATTGTAGCTGGGCATCAGAGTTTGGATCTTGCTGTTCAGCATTAGGTGTCATCTATCCTAACACATCAGTCCTGCAGTTCAAAGCAGCTGAGCTCTGAAACTTGAATTGTGACAGAGCAGGGTTCCTCACAGGTCACTGCCCCACAGGAGCTTCTCTCTGGTGGTCCTGTAGCATTAGAGCAAGCTGAGCTTTCTGGTTCACATCTTCTCTTTTTTGTTTGGAAGTAACAAATCTAAAGGGTGTGTTTGTCCAGCAAGAGATTACAGCTTTCTTATTGAGTAGCCCCTGTAGACCATCTTGGAGAAATGCTTTTAATTCACAAGACAAATGTATTCTTCAAATAAGGAAATTTTGTAATTTGGTTTTCCAATAAAAAGGAGTATTTTATAAAGTCATAGCATGCAGTGCATCTCCAGAAGGCATATAAGTTTGAAGGGGATGCTCCCAGTGTCCCTGTTTACTGTGCACTGGTTGAGTTTGTGGGTTTTCCTTAGATCTTGGGAAAGAAAGGCCTTTCAAAAGAAATAATACCCAAGTCTCCACTCTGGGCATGCAACAGATTTGCTGCAGGGCTCTAAACTGGTCTTTCATACAGTGTGGATATACTGGGGGAATGGGAGAAAGACAACATCTAGCCTAAAGGACAAAACTAAATCTATTCTGAAGAATAAATCCTAAGCATGTTCTGAATAGCTTGTATGGTAATGATGTGTGAGCCTCAGCGACACCTACTTCCATCTGTGATTCTGAATGACAGTTAATGAAGATATAGCTGCAAAGTGACACACTTTGCTTCTCCTAGTAGGACTTAATGAATGGAGCTTTTGCTAAATGTTCAGCATACACATCTAAAAATAGAAAGAGCTTATCAATTCTCTGTTTGCCTTAAATGATGATGATAGAAGATACCATCTCTTTACAGCGAGGTCTGTATTCTTTACTTGAGAGTAAAAAGCAGTAAAGAACAAGAGTTGCAACCTCTTCATAAGACCACAGCCTTTATAAATTATTTTTACCTCACCTTGCAGTGTGTTCGTGGCATAATTGCAATGAGTTTTTTTAAAGTAGACTTTTTCAGTTTGAAGATTCTTAGACCATATTTTACTGGTTTGGCAAACTGTCACAAAAAAACCTGTTAAGTCAAGATTTAAGCTGTAGGTCTGAAGTCAATACAAGAGAACGTTTGTATTATAATACAAGTCCTGTAGAGTTCAAGAGTAATGACACGAGATTCACTTGCACTTACGTATTGAAAGTCTTAAGGGTAACTACATCTGAGCAGAAATAACAGTATTACGTAGGAAGACTATAAAGATGGTTAGAGGTATGAATGAGTAAGTGTGAGTAGCAAAATGGCAGGCAGAAGACAGATCATTAGAATATAATCACTAGTGTTAAGATTTTCCCCCAAGTCACTCAGCCAACACCTTTAATGCTGAAGTAGTGCCAAAAAGTCAAGGTTGCTGTTTTTTATGTAAGTAAAATTACAGTTTTACCAGCCCAGCTTGATTTAGGGTGTTCTGTGCAATGTCTCCTAGGACTGTCATGAGTAACCCTTCTTTCAGCCTCTTGTTTCTCTTGGATATCTTCCATTTAAACACTGTCCTTAACTTAGGCCATGAATTATGTGCAATTGTACTAGAAAGTCATGGCATTACTATGGGACATATATTTTGAATGGGGATATAGTGCATAGGTTATTGCAAAAAGTTCACGTCCTGCAGCCTATTCTCTAGACCACCTGTTATTTCACCTGAAAATGAATTTAATTTCATTCCTTTACATAGAATTCAAAACAGATTTTCAGAAACATGCTCCTGAGTAACTTGGGGTTTTTTCAAACTGTCAGTCTCGCCTTCTACCTTTAAGTTGATTGAGTGCTTTCATAGGCTGGCAGTCACAGTATTGAGAGAAAAATCATAAACATTGTCACTCTATGAAAAGCTGAAGGAACTTATTTTCTTCTAAACGTAAGGGTATTTCCCTCAGAAAACAGTTCATCTATTGTAAATACAGAAAACAGAAGAAGGGAATGTTGGGGGGGTGGTGGTGGTGGTGTCACTTTATGGGGAAGGGTTTGGGCTTTTCTTTAGATTTTTATCTTGTGATTGTTGAAGTGTGGGTTTGGGGGTTTTTTTTTTGAGACAAAAGCAAAGAACAAAACTACTTTTCTTTTTTTTTTGAAGATGCTTCTGTAGGACTTTGATGCTGCTTGCATTTCTTTCACCCTAATAATGGCCCAGAAACTAAGTTATGTGATCTTCCTAGCTGGTACATAACCTAATCCTCCTCCTTGTGTACTCTTTGAGGAACAGTAATTTACTAAAGTTCTCTGCAGCATATTGAAACATTGTAGAATACAAAGGTAATGTTGTGAAATTTATTTATGAAGAATTGCCAATTAGTCTTGATAGGTTCAAAATTCAGCCAAACATTGGCTTTCAGGGCTTAAGAGATATCAGGCAGATTAAAGCACTCTTGTGGCAAGATGAAGTTAAAAATAAATTCTTAGGACTTGGTTACCCTTTAATAAAAAATATTCATATCTTTCTTAACATTTGATTATATTGTGTACAATGGTACCGTTTCTTTTTCTTCAACAACAATGAATTGATTTATTAAATATTTCTTTAATACTTTATTTCACAGTAGAATGTAATTATCAGTCTAACCTGATTTACATAGTTTAGCAATCATACTGCTGAAAGAGAGATGATGACCAGTAAGAACTGTATTCTTTATCATCTCTTTTATTTTAAATTCAGTCACCTGCAGATCGGTGCAAGAAAATCCATGCTGGGGATGAAGTGATTCAAGTTAACCACCAAACTGTGGTATGTATAAATATGTTCTGTGTCAATTGGAGATATAGGTGTCATGGCACTTCAGCATGTGTAGAAAAATGTGGTTTTATAAGTTATTATTTATTCTATCATCTAAATTTTCCTCTTCTCTTCTGAAATCACATAGTTGTTAAGCCCTCATCCTCTCAATATTATTGGATGTATCAAGTTAGGCTAAATAGCTGTATCTTGGGAGTTATATTAGGGTGTTTTCTGCTTACCCATGCTTTATTAATAAACTTGGGTTTAGTGTATTAGAAGGTTTGGGTCAAAGGGATGCAGGGAGTTGGAAATGTTGTGCCCTTGTGGGTTTAAGATCAAGATTAATTCCTGGAAGTTGGAAAGCTTACTACTTTCCAAACCTACTGGAATGTGTAGAACATGGTTTTCAAGAACAAAAGCACATAAAATTCCCATAGTGTGCCTAGAGTGTTTAGCTTAATTTAAATACAGATTTTTAAACCTGGAAAGTTAAGATGAAGCAAATCTTTCAGACATGATAAACAAGAAAACTAATACCATGCAAATTGTTCTTTGTATGAACAGATGCATGTTAGTTCCTGGTGATTTTATTTAGTATTGGTGAACTATTAAAATAAAATTACCTTATCTAAGATAAGGCTTGGTAACAGGAAAGAGCAGACTGTCAGTATGGAAAATAACTGGTTTTGTTCTGAAGTATAAGGTTTCTTAATAGTAATGAAAGTCAATATGTGGCCTTAATTGCATGTGTCCTTGCAAGCAATTTAACTGACAAAAAAAATATCCTAAATCACCATTATTAATACAGCAGTCATTTGTTAAATATGTTTCGTCATTACCCATGGAGTTCCACTTCTAGCTGTAGGCCATTGTACATCATGTCAGCTCCACTGCACAAATTAGTGTAATATTTCAGTATACCCTCCAGCTTAGTCTGATATCAAATATATTGTACATGCGTGGAAGTCAACTGATGAGAAGCTATCTTTTGAGCTAGGCAATGTAATTTGATAAATCTAAGCAGATCAGAGTGAATTTTAATACTTTTTTGGGCCATATAGGTTCATATAGGTAAGCATTGTATCCCATAATTACATGTACAGCTGATGGCTAATTTCTTATTTTTCTGCACTAAGAAAGCTTATTACATCAATTTAATATGAAAACATTTTAGAACTTTATAATTTTGGCTATCCAAATATATACTCATCTGAAGAAGCATATTAACAGCATTCAGCCCTTTTGCTAGCTAGTTTTTCCAACAAATTCTGAGGGTGTTATATAGCAAAGATGCCTTTTCGAAGTGAAAATTTCCAATCAACTGGGTATTTATACTAGTTTTCTTGGCACATTTACACTGCATTTTTTGATGGAAAGATCAGATTCTTACCCCTAACACTACTAATAAAAACATTTTGACAAGCCTTAAGATGAGCTTTTTTACCTAGTTGGATGGAATTTTGAATGTAGGGTTTGGATGTTTTGGTTTTGCACCAGTGAAGGTAGGTATTTTGAGATGTACAGAAAAGAGTTGATGGTAGTTCTAGGAAAAAGGACAATAGAGAGCTAAGACAAAATTTAATTTTCAGCAGTAACATTTGGTGTAGAGGATATGTATAGAAATAGACTAAATCACACATTTACATATGGTTTTATTTTTTGCTTTGTGGTAGCAACAATATAATTAAAATAACTGGCTTCTTTGATACTGTATACAAGTAACTTCCTTCTATTTTAATGGTGCCTTTCCACAGTGAGAGTCAGCTAGCATTCTCTTAGAAATTATTTCTTTCTCCATGTTACCTTTACAAAGGTGAACTTCATTCACTTTCCATCTTTTCTAGAGTTACTGCAGCATTTTGTTAATCTTTCTATTTCTTTTGGCAATAGTCTAAGTCAGTTCTTTTGTAGTGTGGCCCCTGTCATAAGGAAATTAGTGTCCAGTTCTAGGAACCTGTTTTTCTGGGGAGAAGAGGTATTCTTACTTACAGTGTTTCTGACTTCAAAGAGAAATGATTCTGAAGATATTACATTTTGTCTTTTCATTTTATTGATTTTTTTTCCACACTTCATATACTGGTCAGTAGTTGAAAACACAGGATTTTCAACTTGTTTTTTCAACTTGCTCCTTGTAACTTATCATACATTATCACTCATATTGGCTATAGAAATAACTATGACTAAATTTTTTTAAGATCAGACTCTGAGACTGTAGGGAAGTATTGTTCACATGTAACTGTTATTTGAGTGATGTTTTGTAACTGGAGAATCAAAATCTAAAAAAAAAATCTAACTTTAAATTTGGTTTAGTGTTAAAACCTTTTTCTGTGTTTTCTTCAGTTATTTTAGTGTACCTTGTCTAAAGGAAGCTAATACCTGGCTTTCAATACTATATATTTCAATGAATGACTATAAATACAAGGAAGAGAAGTTCCACACAATTGTTTTAAAAATCCAACTTGTGTGCTAACACTTTTAGAAAAGTCACACTTTAATAATTCTGAAAAGGCTGTTCTCTCTGAAAGCCCACTGGCTTTCAAGTAAGCAGAATGACAAAGTAGGAAAATAGCTACGTGATTTGTATTATTTTTTCATTATGCAAGCCCTAATACTGGGTGTCAAATAGTTTTAAATTCTTTATTGCCATCCTCTGTTTGCTTGTAGTGATACTTAGTCTTGATAGTATTTCTTTTGGCAGTGAAATCAAAGGATTTTAAGTGATTGCCCTGATTTTTTGCTCTCTTGATAGAAAATGTGCAACAGGATGTATGCCACTTGTTGCTGGCAGAATGTCTGGAATGTAAATATCTTCTGAATTTTTAAAATTAAAAAAATTAGTAAGATTAAACCTAAAGACAGCAGAAAGTTTATGTTCATAAAATTGTGATTTAAGTTGTGGTTTATTGAAGTTGGATAGCTATGTGAATCTTCTGTGTCAGTTTTGCCTTACAGAATAGAATTTTTTTAAACAGCTCTGTAACTCAAAGGCATGACTCATCCATTAAAATTCAAAGGATTTAGCCACTGTTTTCCCTTAAACTTCCCTGTAAATTCCATCCTTAATCTCCTCTAAAAGCCTGTCTGTCTAAAATATTTCCAATGTAAACAAAAAAAAAAGTCATTCAGGCAGCTCAGAATTTGAACTGCTCTGCAGTGCTTATGTTTCTGCCCATATATAATTCAAGAGTGTATTTTGCCTCAAGACAGTCCTCCTTTTAACCAACTGAAAGTGCAGGAAACAGTATTATTTCTTACATGAATTATTATTGTTCACAGTACTCTTTCTGGCTGCATCAGTGATAAAACTGTAGAGAGAATACTTGAAGCAGAAAACAGGGAAGTATAGACACAGGATGATGTAGGACTCTTGAATAGCAGGCTATTCTTCTACAATCTGCTGTGCATAGTTTCTTTATTTTGGAGGCATTTTTGGCACACTGTATGTACTCTTAATACAAGTATTATATGACTTAAGGATTTAACACAAGTATGATAAGACATATGACACGTGGATTCCCAAAATTTGTGTTGGTGAGCTAAAACTCATCAGAACATCTGTAAAAGTAATGATGGAAAAATATGTTTAATTTGGAAAAATAGGTGAATACAATCAGTTATTGATCTGTTTCATGGAGAATCTTATATGTTTAATGACCTTAACACCTATTAGTTACAGTTGAAATACGATTTTTTTGGAATCATACTGTATGTAGATAACACCAAGCTTTTATATGACATGTTCCATACTGTGACAGCTCCTGTGGGCTCTTGTGGATCAAACCAAGTCTACAGAAATTAGGTGCTGGAATTCTTTTTGTGCAAAAACTTAGAGGAGATTCTGCCAAAATTCCTCCGAAACACAGTGGACAAATTTACAAGACCATACCGTGCTGTTCTGCAAGGATAAACACTAAAGAAGGGTATGATACCTTTCTAGATCTTTACCCTAGCTTAATCTTTGCTTAGAAAAAGTAAGGAATGGGGTTTTATGATTCACTGTACAATTAGTGAGAAGAGTTCAACTGCCATAAGAACCTCTCAGCCTTTGTGGGGAGCTGGCAAATTCCAGTTGATAGGCATGCTGAACTTTGTGCACATGAATCTCCGGAGTGTATGCATCCAAAATGGAGTTTGCAGTAGATGTCTTCTTATTCTGGGAACCAAAACAAAACACCTATAAGTAGGAAATTGAAGTTGCAAATATTTCTGTGTATTCACACAGAATAGTATTCACACAGTTTAGCAGGATGTGTTTCAGATCCAAGCAAGGTTTTAGTTTAAAATAATATTTTTATTCTCTTATGTTGCTTGACTTGAGCAATGGAACAGTGAAGCAAGATCATAAAAGTTCAAAGGAAATATGCCTCGTGCTCAGCTTCCTACTGTTGCTATCATGCATGTGCTTTTATGGAAGAGGAGATAGAGCAGTAGATCCCAAACCTTGCCAAATCCTTGGGCTTCCTCTGTTTATAATGGTTTGATAAATGGTAACACAAATATTTAATTTTCAAGGTAGGTGGGATTTACATCTAACAGCCTTTTGGGTCTGTTCAAAAATGTGGAAGTCTTAGGAAAGTAACCTAGTTCTCTGCAGTGCTCTGTCCTGAATTCTCTGTAGTTGGTCGGGCTATGAGAACTGTACTTTGATTTTGGCAAATGTAGTCTGTCCTCCAATTCCCTCTCAAAATTTCGGTTTAATTCTTTATTCTCTCTTTACAGTCTCCATAAGTATTGTGTAATACAAATAGAGGAACTGATTTCTTCCTTCATTTGTGTTTGTACCCCCTCAAAAGGAAAAATCTTTGTGTGAATTTGCAATTCCCTTTGACGTGGAGTTTGTGTTGAGATTATATGGTGTTATTTATGATCTCTTTTCTAGATAGATGTGCAAATACACACAGAAATACATTATTTTATATTCCATATGTCAGAGAAGTGTGATATTGCAGAAATGGCATGTGTGAGGGAAGACGATCTTTTGTTTCCCCATAGTGAGTGCAAATGTTTTTACAGGAGTATAAATGAAAAATAGAAACAACTTGACAAATTTGACAAATGCAGATGAATTATGTTGTGCTTTCCAAGAAATATTCTCCAGGGAGGAAGGATTCTCAGGTACTCTGAAGAGGAAGTAGGAGTTAGTCTTTTAAGGAGTTAAGAAATGTGTGTGTATGTAGATAGAATTAATTGTAGTTTTCCACAATGATGTAAATATTTGGGAAAATAAAATTGATGGAGGTCACTGGCAGCAGCACTGAGGATAAAGTATCTGCTTTGTGAACTGCCCCATGCTTGGTTTTGGATCAGTGGAGTTTGAATAGATGAGGACTCTTCTGTCAGGTCTGCAGCACAAATGCTGGATGCTCTTGTCCAAAACTAATGTGTTTTCCACTGATCCCTGGGGCTTGCTTGGAGTTGCTGTGTGAGATGCACACTGCTTTGATGTGCACAGGCTCATTTTTATGTAAATTGTGTGCTGTGTCAGTGTGGACATCCATTTGCACTTCTAACTCTGGCACAAGAACTCAGCTAATAAACAAGCCATTGTCATATCTGTGTCAGAACAGCATCAGCTTGGCCAGCCCAGGGCTGCTTTGTATTTCTGTCGAACTTTAAATAATTTCCCTTTATTCATTCCACATGAAATTTTCACGCTTAATTACACACCTGTGTCCCCAGCCAGTGGAATTTGTTCAGTTGCAGCAGAAGCCAGGCTGTGCTTGCTGCCTTCCAGCAGCTACCTGTCTCCCAGATGATAACAGAGCTTAACTATGTGAGTGCTTCTACCTTATTTTAAAGTCAACCTGTTTGGCTTAGCTGAAAACATTAAATCTGGTTGACTGTGCCAGTCAATGGAAAGGAAACACTGGCAGGGTTATAAGTCACATGTGGTAGTGGAAATTGTTCCTTACTCCCTCGGATGTTGTGAGTAGCAGGTTTGGTCCTGTGACCTGGGTACCAACATCCCACTTCTAGGGTGCTCTTTGGTCTGTGCTCCAGAGATCCTGACCCTTAGCTGCAGTTATGGTGCACTGTGATACTTGATGCATTTATACTGGTCTCGTTAAGCCTCATCTGTGTGATTGGTATGCTATCGATGGAGTTGTGGAACAGTCAAGCTCCAAGAGGTTCAGATTACTATAGGAGACCTTTGAGGAAGTAATAGAATTCGTGCAACAGGAGATGCCCATCCTCTCCTGTGACTGGGACGTTTGTTCAGTGGCCATATGCTGTATTTATAGAAGCGTCCTCTGCCAGCCATTTGCAGTCTTGTTCACCTGTTGACATTTGCTGTGTCACACAGCTCACTCAGAAACATAGGTTTCATTCTCTACTGGCTGTACCCCAGAATGGGCAACTCTATTATCATTGGGTCCTGGTAGTTTATTCATGTGATTAGATGAACATATATGAATAATCATTCAGCAGACTATTCAGTTCTTCCATTATTTTTCTTTGGGAAAAAAATGTCGTCTGTTTTAAGTGCTGACATAGACTGCTCTGTACAGCACTGACTACCGTTTGGGAGTATACACCTGGCCTGACTTCGAAGGCATCAATGTCTCTGTTAGAAGCAGTATAATTGCAGTAAAAATTCTGCTGAAGTACCAGCTGACTTTTGCTTTAGATGTTATTGGTAGGCCTTCTTAGTTTCACTACTGATGGTAGCCAAGTTACTGAGTCTGTAGCCAACAACTCAAGTATTTTTATACAATATTTACAAACCTAGTCCTGAGGATGTGTCTGCTAAAAATGGCTGCACTATTGTGTATAGTATTCTTGTGATTCACCTTTCTGCACAGAACCTACTGGGCGACTATGCATTTTAATTAATTAATTTTGTACAGTTTTTCTACGTTTCGCTTTTCTTCATATGTGATCATGTTTCTGTTAAAAAAAGAAGCCCTCTGAGAGGTCCTGTAAATGATATTAATATTTCTAACAAATACTGAAAGACAGTGTGCTGCCAAACACTTGTGCAAAACACTTTGTGATAAAATTATTTTTATACTCTCATAGTAGTTGCTACTGACTACTATTATTCTTGGTACAGTTTGTATTTGTGTATTTGCAGGCAATTTAAATTACAATCTTAGTAATATGTTCTCAGTAGTGAGTATAATTTAAATTCTGCAGTTAAAATGATTCCTTCAAAATTTCCTGGTCTCTGATGTGTGACGTATATGATTAGAGCATATGTTTTGTGCCCAGGTAGCAGATAATAAATAGAATTAGAACTGGTGAGGCCGCACCTCAAATCCTGTGTTCAGTTTTGGGCCCTCACTACAAGAAAGACACTGAGGTGCTGGAGCGTGTCCAGAGAAGGGTAACGGAGCTGGGGAAGGGTCTGGAGCACAAGTGCTGTGAGGAGCGGCTGAGGGAACTGGGGTTGTTTAGCCTGGAGAAGAGGAGGCTCAGGGGAGACCTTATCGCTCTCCTCTGAAAAGAGGCTGCAGAGAGGTGGGTGTTGGTCTCTTCTCCCAAGTGACAGGAAATGGCCTCAGGTTGTGCCAGGGGAGGCTTCAATTGGATATTAGGAAAAATTTCCCTGAAAGGGTTTCAGGCACTGGGCTGCCCAGGGAAGTGGTTGAGTCACCATTCCTGCAGGTATTTATAAGACTGTGTAGATGTGCTTAGGGACATGGTTTAGTGGAGTTGGCAGTGTTAGGTTAATGGTTGGACTCAATGATCTTAAAGGTCCTTTCCAACCCAAATGATTCTATGAATTGGAGTTTTCTCTTGTTAACTATGTTGATGCTAATAGAACAGAATACAGGTTGTCTAACTCCTTTTGTCTCACAAGTACAAATTAAAAGGTTTACTGTTAGTGTAAATTCAGGTATATGCATTTGGAAAGGAAGGCAGGAATTATTCTGCTGCTAATAATCTTCCTTTTAACTGAGATTGATGAAAATTGAAGTACACTGTAGAAAAGGAGATGAAAGGGAAGGAGAGATGTCTTCAAAATTGTGGAATTTAATTGGCTGATACTACAATTGTGCACAGCCTGCATTACATATGAGTTAGGGTTTAGTAGTTTTCAATACCTCTGTGCTTTGTCCAGGTAGCAGCTGTGTAAATGACACAGCTGCTCTTTGGGTTCCAGCCTGATACTCTGTTGCATAATTCATTATCTTATTCTGATGAAGTTAGGAGGTAATTGTGAGGAAGTGTAAGATGGTAATAGTCATTGTAAAAGTAGATCAAACCGGTAAGAAAATCAAGTTAAAGCTGTGTCACGAGGGAGGAAAAATTAAAGCAGGGAAATTTTATGTCTGATTTGAGTAGATGTACTCTGAATATGTAAATTTTTATTAAACAAACCCTTAGTACTGGCTTAGAACACTTCAGTGGCTTGAACACTGTATATAGTCTGTGGCTGCTTATTTTAATAGCAGTAAAATAGAACAAAAAAAGAACTCTCATGGGTAAATAACTACTGCTTTATTATGACAATTTCTTTTACCTCCCCATCCCTGTCCTTCCTTTAGCTAAGTGATGCTACTTAAGTTTTCATCTCAATTAAAGGCTTTTTTTTCCCCCAGTTTGCTTGGTTATTAGTCACCTTTAAGGATTTCTTTTTTTCCAATTTCTTTGTGTACATGCTAATTCTTTTTCACTATATGAATTCAGTGTCAAAAAACATCTGTTTCAAGGATAGCAGCATTTAGCTATAGGACAGTTGGGGATCTCAGGAACTTTATTTATACATTGAAAAAAGAAGTAGGTCAAAGATTGTTGCAATTCTCACTGAAATTGTTCTCAAATATTAAGTTGTGATAATGTAAATTTAATCTGAAACAATTATTTATATAGGGGTGCATGCATGTATGTTTATATGTATATTTCTTACTTTAATTCCAGGACATCCATTGTGAGAATTTAAATATGAGAATATGAAATGCGCACACACACGTGCCTGAAATTCCCATTGTGAGATGTAAGCATACAGCAGCACAAATGTGTTACTGTAAGGCAAACGTGGCTGTGGTGGGTTGATACTTCAGGGTCATTCCTGAGGAGCATGTTCCTTATGCCATGTGAGATATGGAGAACTTGGCCGTTCCCTTCCCCCAAAGAAGGCTGACGCCACCCACATCCATACTGCATCTTAATCTGTGAGAAACTGGGGTGGGATCCAGTTAGCCTAAATCCTGCCTGAGCCTTCAGCTCTAACCAGCAACTCTCTGTGCCTACTTAGACATTTGTCAGCACCTAAGTTTCTGTAGCACTGCTCTGTGGCCACCCAGAGAGACTGAATTGTTCCTCCTTAGGCAGTGGAGGTCTGTCCCTTGCCTGGAGCCCCACTGAAGTGGAGATAGGCAGCTGGGCTCTCCATACGTTCCCGAGAAGCTCCTGAAAATGAGGTCAAGCGAGGGCTCTGGTGGCAGCACCTTTATTCATAATAGTTTAATGTCTGTGTCCTTGCTGAAGAAGGGGTAGGGCCCGCTTATCACAACATGGCTTTCAGATCCTGTTCCCTGCAGTGTGTGTGTAGCTTGTATTGCATATACATTACACAAAGAAGCAGTCACTGAGAACTGGGACCAGAACCCTCATTTCCCTGCTCCCAGTTCAGGCACCTGATGACTGGGCTTCGTGCTCTGTGTATTCCCATCAACACAGTGCTTCCTTCAGGGAAGGCCTTTAACCTGAATTTATGCACTTTTTGGTGCTTGAGACACTGAGTTTAGTCTCTCTGTGGTTAAAGAATGCTGAGATCCACATTCCACAAGTGGAGGGAAGGCCAGATGAAAACCCTCCAAGTTGCTAGTACTTGTCTCTTGTGGTTATCTGTACTCCTGGTTGAAGAAAGGGTTGTCTTAGAGTCATCATGCTGGAGGCAGCGAGTCACTATGGGGTAGAGCAGGTACCCAAGTGAAGGAGGGTGCTTCAAAATTCAGAGGTACACCAAAACTGAGCAAACTGAAATCAACCCCATTTTTCAGAGCCATACCCTGAAACAGGGAAGTGAGACCCTTTTTTCTCAAAAATTGTACATCTTCACTGACCTTACATCTGTAAAATCAGATATAACCAAACCCATAAAGTTGGAATCTTTGCTGTTCCCAACAAACATGCTCATTTATTTGTTCTAGGATGTTGCTAGCAATGACTCAAAAGCAAAATAGTGAGGTAGTTCTGAACTGAAGGTTGGTTGTATCAGAGAAAAGTGAAAGGTACACATTTTTATTAAACAGTGTCCAAGCTTCACCTAATTCTGTGTCGCTGGATAATTCTGGTTTCAGTTGCCCCATGGATAAAACAGATGCTTGTCTCCATTACCGAGGTGCTCTCTAGTCATGTTACTAACATTTGTGAAGTGCTGAATTGTGGTGGAACTCCACTGTGCAAATAGCTAAAAGGCAAAAGGTGACAAAATCAGTCATAAGTTATGCTCTGGATCAGGTACGTTTTCTGATGGGGAAATGTGGGTACAGCAGCTTAATCAGAGGCAGTAACTTCTGTATTCAGCTCTCAATTTGGTCCTAACTTAGTTTATTCCCAGGAAAGTCTCTTAATTGTGAGCTTTAGTTTACATAGCCAAAAATGAATATTAAAATTACTTATTTTATAATTTTGTGGTAGTAAGCAAAAGTTTTAATGAAACATCAGGATTTTCTCAAGTAAAGAATGTGATTTTCTTCCATGTACTTTACATACAAACAGTGTGGTGTGATCAGCGACATTCTAAGTATGCACAGAACTGAGTTTAACATTGGATTAAAACTGCACTTATTTAAATACTATAGCCAGGATACTCTTTAATTAGAATTGCAGCATATGCAATCACAATATTATTAACCTCTCCTCTTTGGGAGAAAACTGTTATGCAAGCATGGATATTCATTATTGTACTAGCTTAAGAAGCTGGATAAATCCCTGAAAGGCATCTGCTGCTCTCCTGACACTGCTTCTCCTACTGCATACAGACACAGCTTTCATCTCTGTGGTGGTCCGTGTTGTAAACATCCTTCAGTGATTTCCTCACCCAGTAGTGTTTTCTGGAGGCGGGAGACCTATGGCCTTCCATTATTTTTTAGCCTTTTCAGGCATCTGCAGCTGAGGGAAGGAGGTGCTTGCTACTAACATACTTGTTTCGTAGGGCTGCCAGCTGACCATCCACGTTTCTGGCCAGCGTTCATGGAAATCAATCTGTTAATTTAACAGCATGATGCCAGATAGTTTCTTGTCAGATTCTGACTTGCTTAACAGTGTGCTAGGTTTGACGGACAGTGATTTGAAGTGCGGTATTGGTTTTGTTTTTTTTTTTTCTTGTGCGCTAATTTTTTTGTATAAAATGCAAGATGGGTGACACATCTTAAAAAAAGATATGGAAGTTCTTAAAAAAAAAAAAAAATCCAGTTTCTTTTGGTGAATACACTTCCTCCTAGAAATTCTAGGTCTTCAGCTGAAAAATGAGTAAATGCTTCAAGCTTGAAATGGTTGATGATAAGTCAAAGAGCTCTGGCTGCATGCCACTTATAACAGGCAACATTGAAAGAATAAGAAATTTGATTATCTCCCCATTGCAGTAACTTTTTTAAATTAAACACTAGAGTGGATTTTGCATATTTTCTTAGCTAGAAAATATTACTTCCTTCAAAAGCATAAAGCTATTACTACTTTTCCCTTTTACAGATCTGCGAGTCAGGAAAGAATTACTGTAACTAGGAGAAAAAAAACCCCAAAACAACCATTTTCATGGAAGCAGAAAGCTCTCGTTAACTTTTGTGGGACACTGGTGACCCTTTGAACAGGAATACGCCTGTAAAAATATGGACTCTGTTCTGTTTATCATTTGACTATAATCCCACCCTCTAGATGATACAGTTTCAGTGTGTATTAGATTTGCGTACTGCTTTAAAATGATGCAGCTGTTCCATGGTTTCTTGGGGATACATGCGCTGGATTTTTCAGACTGTAGGTTATTTAGTACTGAATGTTGTAGCATCCTAAACATACTTGGTTTAGGTCCATCCAATTTTATTTGAGGTGCCTGCATGTTAATACTTTACAGAGCTCCCCTCTCATACAGCAGTACTCAGAGACATCATGAATGAGCACAGAAGTTTAGGAATACTGTCATGGGTGTGTATAAAAAAAAAAAGTTTCAATGAATGGTCATGCTTACTATCAGAAAAAAGGAAGATTACTACCCATTTTCCAAGCTTGTCAAAAAGGGAGCAATAGATTCATCTTGGGAAAAAAGATCATAACTTTAAGATCAACTTTTTAAGTTTTAAATGTTAAAGTTCTTGGCAGTTTAGAATAGGAATTCAAAATAAAAGTTCTGTTTCAGGCCACTGTAATATTGTCATCCAGATGTGCTTGCTGCAAGCCAAAGAAACATTGGGGTCCTTTACAATATGTCTCATCTTTCCTGGGGACTATTCTTTTCCCAGGTGGTAGCTGGGGGAGCAGACGTCTAACAGCACCCTCTGCTAAAGCTTTCTGCTATGTGGGGTAGTGGGTGCTGGGATATTCCAGGTGGTGGATAAGCCAGTGAGAGGCAAGAGGGAGAGGCAGGGAGATGAGGATGTGTCAGAGCTGTGTGCAGCTGCACAGGTCTCCCACATGCCTGTCTTGCCCTGCTGAAGCAACCTGGGTGGGCTCGGGTGTCTCTGGAGCATGCTGGTGAGGCTTCTAAGCCTGGCCACAAACTCTGGGTGTGAAGTGGCAGGATGAGATAGGAAATTTGGAGATGGCTTGATGCTGATGTTGCAGGCACCCTGACCAGGCTCGCTTCTCCTGGTGCAGAGCGTTGTCCTCCCTACCCTTTGGGATTGTGATGACCTTTCTCACGCTGTCCCCCAGCAGCCTTGGGGTATCAGTCCTTAGGTGAAATGGATGTGGGCTACCCTGTCTACCCCTCCTTTACCTTGGCAGTAGACTCATCAGCAAAGGTGCTTTAATCTCCTTGGCAGAAACAACTTGGCACTACCCCTCAGGGCACCCCTGTGGTGCTCCCTCGCTCTCCTATCCTTCTTCCCTAGTTCTCCCATCTTTGCTCACCTTCCGTTGCCGCTTCCATGCAGCGGGCACCCTGGCCTCAGGGTTCCCAATATTACCCAGGGAGTGGCTGCGTTGTGCTTGTGCATGGCGTCCAGCCCACGGGCTGTCCTCAGCCCTCCCTGTGCTGGACCGTGAGCTGCACCGCTCGTCAGGAGCGATTCAGGCTGATGCTAAAGAGGCCTCTCCTGACTACTGCTTGCTGTTGGCACTTGGTTTAACAATGTAAATTTATTTTAGAGCAAACAACAGTAACTTGTTTGGCCATAAAAAATGGGTATCTGGTCAGTATAGTGCTGTGTATATTTATATAATCAGTATAAATTTAAAAATCAATTGCTCCAGTTCTTTTAATACAAGTAAAGTTGTCTGCTAATATGGTCCTTTTACTTATCTATTGTATTTTCAGACCAGTAATGAAACTTTCTTCTCACTGCTCCTACATGGACAGGAGAAAGGATATGGTAGGGGCTTTGACAGCTCTACCCAAAAACTTGATGATTAGAAGTTGAGAATTCTTAGCTGTGGTGGTAATGCAGAAGAAGAGCCTGAGGAGAAATTACAGGGAATAAGTTCAAATCTCATTTAAAAGAAAGTGTAGATTACATGTCACTAAAGTGGGTTTCTGGAAAACAGTTTTCAGTTCCAAGTATACTTATTGCTTTTTCCTATTTCCAACCTGATCTCCTCAAATAAGATTGCTCCTGTTTAGTCTGTGTCAAATATGAATTTTGATGGGATCTAAACTATGCAGGAACTGAAAAGCATGCCTCCTACATGGACATCAATTTTCTTCAATTTATTGTTGACAGTCTCTTACATGTCTTGTTCCTCTTAGGCCGATTTATTCGTTTCTGTTCAAAAGATGAGAAGTAACCAAGGACTGCCTGAACCAGCCAGAAAACGCCTGTCAGGGAACTAAGTAAAAGCAAAGGATAAACTCCATTTGAAATCTATACTAAACTCAGTATTTTCCAGTGAAAAATTAAGTTAAATTGTTTATATTCATGAGCTTCTAAATTAAATACATCAGATTTAGTGCTTTGAAGTGATTTTTTTTCTTTAATCCCCCTAACTCTCCTAAAGAGACTAGATAATCTCCCATTTATTGCAATGTGAAGCAAGGTTGAAATACATGATACAGTTTATCTCTGCAAAGTATGGAAGTGCATTTAAAATAGTTTTAAATCTGTTAGCATAACCAAAAAAACACCAATTTTATTTAAATTCCTCTGGCTATTTCAGTGAGAAACAGATGGCTTTAAAGCACAGCTTTCATAAGCAGAGTCCTACCAACTTAAATGGCAAGAATTTTACATCCTGATTCCATATCTGTGGCCACAACGTGTTCTCCTCAAGGCTCTGCTTTATTCAGCAGAAGGATCCCTCTCCAGAAATCTCTCTTCAGTTGTTACATTAGGCAACTAAAGTGTACAGTAGCTTATGTACAGAGATACCTTACATGAACTATAGACCTTTAATTCCTTGTTTTGAGTAGCAAATGAAACCTTACGTGTGCACAAGATGACACTGGGGAATATACTGTGTCTAGACGGTGTAAGTCTCACTGAGTAGGAACAGTATTGTGAATAGCAATGTTGGGGTTTTTTTATAAATTTGTAATATTAAGACACAAAGCTTGGACTTACAGAGGCTTGGTTTAAATAGCATTGAAGCAAAATAGAGACTTCACCAGGATGTGGAAATTGAGCTGAAGTTGATTATGTTTGTGTTTCATTTTATTCAAAGTATAATGTCTGTATACCTAGTACATTGGACTGAAAATAAGAATTCCAGCATGCTTCTATGGAAGCTGGAAAATATTCCATAAATATGCATGTTGTCACCACCCTATTTCTTTGCTTACAATAATACTACTGCAGAAGTGCATCCTGGATAGCACTGAACTTTGCTGCAGTGAAACCAGGACAGGTAGGTTCACAGAAGCCGAGGAAGCGTGGTGAAGTTTGAACCATGTCTGTGATTCAGGGCTGTTGGTAAGCATTAGTATTGACTTAGGTGGCATGCTGGAATGGGAGTATCAGCTTCTAAAATAAGTGATATTAAGCAAACAAAGTAAGTTTTGGTGTAATAGGGAATAAGGTAAAAAATAAGCAGCAACAACCTATGTGTGGTTACCTTGCTTAAACAGATTTAACAAATATATATTTGTGTCATATTGCACTATACCAATGATAAGGAACACCTGAATTCTCTTTGTTTACATTACCCATTTGATTTTTTTCCCAATATACTGACATGTTATAACTGTTTTATGCTAATGGTACATTGTCACTTCAGAGATCTAGATGTGTTTTCAGTAAGAATTTCACTTCTCAGTTGGATAACATTCTTCTTAACAGTTTTCTTGTACTATTTGTGAAAGCAGGAAAATATTAAACATTAGGAAAATTTACTTCTTTGTTTGGGGGCGGGGGGTCGGGGGGGAGAGAGAAGTAGGTAGAAAAGCCAAGATTTGCACTGGATGTATGATTCTGTGTATTGCCCCTGAAGGTGGCAGGTTTGAAAATGCAGGGAGTGAATACCTTAAAGCATTTGAAGATCGATACCTAAATGGTGGATTATTTAGACTGAAAATCATATTCATGAATTATACTGGTTTAATATTTGAAGTACTTTTTTCCAAAATGCAAAGTAAATTATTCAGAAAGTTTTATCCTGTGTTTATAAATAAAGACTCATTGCTTTCCATGTTAGTCAAGTTCTTAATTTTAGAATATTTCAAAATGCTGTATTTCAGTTAGGAAAATTTTACTTTGGGCTAATACTCTAGTGGCTAGACTACATTTCTGTCACTAATTTACTGTATTTGTTTCTGAAATCACCATGTAAGATGTACTATTTAAAAAAGGCCTTGTGATTCTGACTTTATTTTTGTAGCAGTGTGAAGAGTAGAAGATTTTCCTGAACTGGTTTGTTCTTGTGTAAGCTGCTAGGAGTAGAAGTAATATGACTACATGTGGTTAGTGGACTTTAAATAGTAACCATGAAGTATAAAATGATCAATTTTGAATAGAACTGTGGGGGCAGAATCTAGGACTTTTTAACCTTCTAGTCTCTAAAGTCTATGTACCAAAGCTAATTTTCAAAACACTTTGAGAATTAATTGTACATTTACAGTGGAGTAACAGTATTAATTCTAAAACCTGAAATGATGCATATCTATCTTAATGCATTATAATAATTATTTTAGTTGATGTGATTTTTGTGCAGTAATTTATTTTTGACATTTGTAGAGTTAATCTCCTTTAGTATATATATACACACTCCTATTATGTTATTTTACTAATCTTATTTAAAAAGGGAACATTACATATTGAATACTGTACCTCAATTTTATTGTAATGATTTTACTGGTTACCAGGTGGGGTGGCAGTTGAAAAATTTGGTGAATGCACTACGAGAGGATCCGAGTGGTGTTATCTTAACTTTGAAAAAGCGACCTCAGAGCATGCTTACCTCAGCACCAGCTTTACTGAAAAATATGAGATGGAAGCCCCTTGCTCTGCAGGTAATGAAGCTTAATCATAAGTCATACACCATCATTTTAACTATAGATTATCTGAATGATGCTTTATTGTGCTTCATCTCAGCAGCATATGGATTTACTCTTGTATACTTTGAAAAAATTGTTTCTGAAATGATTTTTCTGCAGTTTGTTCTCATAGGCTCAATTGAAATTAAACCTGTTATTAGAACTTTTCAAAGTTAAGAAGTAATCATCCCAGTGTTTTACAATGCAGAAAAGTAGCCCTGGATAACTTCTTCAGCTAAGGGGAAACAAGCATACTTCAGAAACTGATAAATTTTAGTTTGACTTCTCGTTAAGCTCTCAGTGCAGTATAGCCTCAAAGAAAGAGGTGAGGAAAAGATCTTAAGTCCTCAGTTTGCTCAATCGTGGAGTTATAGGAAAATTTATAAGGTGATTTTATTCAATAAACCACATGACCATCAAAATTTCCTCATGTAAATAAAGTTGTATTTGTGTCAAAGTTGTCCTTGAGACTGAACCCTTGCACATAAGGGCATGTAGCACAGGATGTCCAGCTGGGCCTTTAATTTTAGTGAGCCTGCAGTGTGCTGAAAACCATGGAATGGTTTCATTAAAGCTTTCATATTTCACTCCAGGATAAAATGTCACTGTGATGGATTACTCTAGGAAATAAAAAGTTATATCCAGACTGATGAAAGCATGTAACCAACAGATGGAACTGACAAATAATCCCCTTTTTTAATTCAGTTCAGATAGAACAATGTTTAGAAACTTACTTTCTTTGCATAAAGAATACATTCTTCGGGACATTTTTATTATCACAATAAAAAGTCTAATTTACAATTAAGTACATTTGAGAGAGAAAAGACTTCTGCAAAGTTCAGGCAAAAGGAAAATGAGATATGGAAATGGCTCTGTCATTAGCTGTGGTCTTCGCCATTTAAAATATTTAGAGACTCATAAAAAGAACTAATGCCATGAACAAGTTCTTTTAAATATGAATATAAGTATAGATAAAATTATTTTATGCTGGTTAAATGCATCATTGTCTTTGAAACTGAGTAAATTTTGTATGATTGGGATGTCTTAGTCCTTCAGATATGAAGTACTGACTAGACATGTGACAAAAAACTTTCAACCTAAAATATTGTATTAGCATCTGAACAAAAAATTGCAAACCTGTATGCATGATATGAGGGTATGAATGTCCATACTTGAAGCCTGTACTTTTATCATAGCTTTATTGAGAATATAAATCCAAATGAAAAATGCCATCATTGCTTTGAATGGAGTCAGTCTAAATCTTCTTTGGGTGAGTTTGGTATTTCTTTGGGTGAGTTGGGTCATTCTCCTAAATACTTCTTTTTGCTTCATGTTATCATTTGCCACGGGAGTAATTGCACTGAAGACCCCAAAACAGAAGTTCCTGACACGGGCCATTGATGCAGATAATAGCAAATAAGCAGTTCATTCAAGACAGACTACTCCAACAGGGTAGGAAGAAAGTGGCTAGAAACCAATTTCCATTATCTAAACTAAGTCCTGTAGGAAACTGAGGATTCATGTGGTGAATGCAGTCAAGAGCTGAAGTTGTGGGCCTGTTTAAAACTCCACACTCACTTCCAGAAGCAAAACTCCAGTCATCTTTTAGTGTGTTTTATTTGGCTCTGATATACATCTCAGCATCCTTACTTCAGTACAGATACTAGAGGGTTATTCAGCTGATGTAACTTCAGATATCTGCAATGTACATACTTACATAACTACGTATCATTCAGGTTTCTCATTTTTACTCCCTTTTGCCAGCGCACATGGATAACAGTTTCTGGTTCATTCATCTTGGCCTATTTTAGACTGATCTGCCTTAGGATGAGCTGAAATGGACCCTTCACATGCCTCTTGCTCTCCATTTGATGATAAAGGGAGTCTGGGCAGCTAGTTCAAATATAGATTATCTGTATTAGATAAAATGAGACTGACCCTAGCTAGAGGTTTTCTGTAATCTTACATGTTTGGAGGGGGGGGCTAATGGGAGTATTGGTTTTGGTGTGGGGTTTTCTTTTCCTGATAGCATAAAAAATATGAATATTTTTAAGGCTAATTTCTATCAAATAGAAATTCTGTTAACCATTAGAGATACAATTCTGGTATCATGATGCTATTGTTCTGATTTTATTAAGTGTGACACCTGGAAAAGACAAGAACCTCATGCAACACTTAGGTGTGAAGTGTGCATATGTGTGTCTGTTGTAATTTGTGATTTTAGTGTGAGAAGCAACAGTTTTCTTAAGTAGACTGAGTGTTGAAAAAGCTCTAGGGCGAAGTGAAGACGAACTTCAGAAGCAGCATAATTTGGAGATTTCTGTTGTTAGTTTATGCAGATCAGAGGTGAACAGATGTTAAAGTCAGCTGATGTTAAAGTTTAAATGTAGCCTATGTGTGAAATTGGTACTGTATGTTTGATTAATGACAAGCAGCAAAAGCCGTCAGTGCAGTGTAACTCTATAGATATTAAAACTGTGAAGACATTATGTTTAATTAACAGAATTTACTTCAAAAATTTCTGAAAAAAATCTTCAGAAAAGCTGTATATTTTGTAATTGCAATTTGCCCTATGGCTGTTGTGAAATTTCTTATGTTCCTGATTCATGTAAGAGTGCTATTTAACAGAAGCTTGGGAAGTAGTGTGAGAGAAGAGGGATAAAGTGATAGCAAATAGGAAAAAAAAAAAAAAAAAAAAGGAAAATCAGTACTTCCAATAGCTTTGGAAGCAAGGGAAATTATGATAACTTGTTTTCCTATATCAGGATGTCATGAAATAATTGAGAATGTTATAACTGTGCTGCCATCCCAGAACTAAGTTAATTGAACCATATGTATTATTCAACAGACACAAGCTATAAGGAAATTTTGACTCAGTAATAATTCTGATAAAGTATAAAATATGAGGAAAATATTCAAAAGACTCTAGAAGAAGATATGGGGATGAAATTCTGATAAAATGGGGATTAGGATCTGTGAACTGGCTGCTGAGGATTGTTTGGTTCTGCAAATGGAGTGACCAGAGGAAAAATGTGGTGTCACAACCTAATCAAATTGCAATGAGTGATGTGGGAAGGGGGAAGTTTGTCCTAATGTAAGGAGGCTGACCCAAAAGCAGAGACTGAGTTTTTGTATACACCCTACCAGAGAATTTGGTTAACAGCTGTTGCAGCGAATGTGGAAGGTAAATATGTCAGTGGATTAAATTGAGACACTTTTACGTTGAGATTTACACTGGGTTTTTTTAATTGAGAACCTTCAAAAATTTTAGGTGGAAGTGAATAATGTTGAGGCATTATTGGTAAATTGCATTCTGCTTCTTTAATCAGCAATGGTATGTAAGAACATGAAGCTTGCCATTTGCAGCTACATGAAAACCTACATGCAGCTACATGGACTATGCCTGTAAGTTGGGAAAGTGCTGGTCAATCCTTCCAGTTCAGGGAGTATACAGGTACTACCGATGTGTCAAGCAATTTGGTGTGTGAATGACAGGGCATCCTGGTAATTAAAGTATGCATTCTGATAACGACATTTTTAAGAGCTTGCTGTCCACTGTTAGTGATCTAGATTAGCTGTATGCCGGCCAAACATTGATGGTCTCCAGGTGGGGAAAGCACCTTTGGATCACTCAGATATTAACTGGTTACTAGTTGGCATAAATACTACTTAGGCTGTTCAGTGGTTTACTTTGAACAGCTGTGCCTTCATGCTTCAGTCTTGTCATGAATTATGGGTTAAATGCAATCTACATAGTTATTGATTAATTCTTTAGGGTTTTTTCCTTTTAGCAGAAATGTGGTATATTCATTCTTTTCATGAATATTCTTATCATTAGAATAAATATGAACAGTTAGGGGAAAGAAAGAAAGAAAGAAGAAGATTTATGCATCCTCTGTAGCAGTCCTGAAACTGATATTAAATGGCTTGATGTACAGTAAAATAATACAATTATCCTATGGCTATACTATCCACCGTTACATAACGAAGGTTTTTTTTTTCAAGTGCATTAATTCCAGCTCTAAAGTCAACCAGTGCAGAAAGAGAAACATCCTTTTTTTCCCCTTATGTTCTGATTAAAGGAAGTGCTGGTTGGTTTAGTGGTGGTTTGGGTTTTTTTGTTGTTGTTGTTTTTAACTATTATTTATTTATTTTCAATCACTTGATGATTGTCTGTTTTAATATCCATCAGTATCCAACTTCTTGCAGATAATCAGGGTTCTTCCTTGGTGTGTTCTGGAATCATGTCAAAATTTGTGAAGTCAAAGGATTTTTCAGCCTGTATGTTTCATTATTGCTTTTATAATGTTTGCATTAGGCAGCTGTGGCCTTGGGGAATTTTGTGGTTGCCTTTGCAGTCGAAGGTATTCATTAATATGGTATTGTACCATAAATATTAAGATGTTATGCCTGCAAGACAAATCCTACTAAATTTGCCTTTCAGTTACTTTTTCTGATACTCTGATCCATTGTGTGAAAGCCTATAATGATGTATCAGATTGCAACGTTTGTATTTCTGACTGCTGCTGAATGAGGTGAACAAACCAAGTAAGTTTAACCTTTAATTTTTTTATTTTTCTTACTTGACGTAGAGGTGACTTAAATATCTTTGAACTCTTCAAATTTTTGTCTGGTTCAAAACTGAACTTAAATAAACATTCTCTACTCTTTGATTGTCTGTTTTATTTCTTCTTTCAACTGTGTGTTATTCTGGGGAGGTTTCCAAGGGAGGTTCCCCAAAGTGCTTTTTGAACAAGGGTGGAAGTTTCAGTAGAGAAGATTCTCGGAGCATATGGAATCCTATGTAAGTCGCTATCATCACACTAGCGAGAAGCTAGCTGTAAATTCCTCCTTTGCCTTCTGGAAAATGCTTTGTTAATTAGTCTGAAGAAACTGGACTTTGTCTACGGTGTGGAAGACTCTTCATCCAGTTTCTTTATAATACAGTTAAGGAGTGGTAGAGCCGTGTCTTGCCATGCTTTGTCTAATTTTGACTATGCCCTGCCGATCAGTGGAAAGGCTTTTACTGATGTCAGTGAGGTTGGGGGCAGGTCTAGCTGCCAGCCACATTTTTATGTGTTGACTTGGACAAAAACCTTCTGACACCTCTTAAATGCTCTGTCACGCTCTTCACTAAGCTTATTTAAGTGTCACATTTTGTATATTTAAAATAGTTCACTGTACTGTTTTGTATGTGATTAAATTGTACCGTTATAAAATGACCAACAGCTCGGTACCTGGTTTTTAAACATTCTTTATTTTGGATTAGATATGCAGCATATCTCCAATACTGTATGTTCTGCTTTTCAGCCTTCCTAAAAAGCAACAGTAACAACAGAGTCCTCAGTTTGAGAGAAAATGCTACTTCTATTGTCTTTATTTAGTATTTTTCCTTGCTTGATTGTATTGCCGCCTTCTTTCATCTAGAGACAATGCTATATTCTGTTTTCATCAATTATGATTAGAATTAATGACCTTACACTTTTTGATCATTAAATTTGAATGAAATACTAACTTTTGGTCTTCAGTTGCTTAGTTGTCTTCTAACTACATGAAGACTGGGCATTCTTTGCCGCACTGTTAAAATGGTTTCTGACTGTGTTTTCCTACCGAGTGTGAATTATAGTATCTCATTACTTCATGTCATGGTTGGTCTTATGAAAAGTTTATTTTATTGGAAACATTCTGTTCAATAAATTGTCATAACCTGCATCCAATATGAAAAATATATTAGCAGTAAAATTTGTTTACTGATAGTGTATAAAGATATTACCACTTGAAATTCTGTATTGGTTTTGCTTATATTTTTAAAAATTGTATGTCTTTTTGTGGAGCAGTGTTTCTCAAACTATATATTGCAGCTTTCAAGGGAGTTAATGAAAAGTCCAAACAGTTTTAAAAACATTAAAAAGAATTTTAGATAGTATATATTAAATATTAATTACATTCATTGTTTAGACAACAAAAGCAAAAATAATGTGCTGACTTACTGGGGGCACCCTCTCAGTGCTTTCAGGATTGGGATGGGAAAAGCTGCAATAGGTCCTGGTAGCAAGAGGGAGGGAGGGACCGCAAGGCAGAGCTAACAGGGGACAGAGCAGCTTCTCAAGGAGAGGGGAGTTAAGTGTAGTGTCTCTGTGCTATCAGTCAGTACTTACAGGGGCTTCTTACTTTCCTGTGTTAGAGAAACTGAGCTACTCTAAGTAAAGACAGTTGGTTATCTGTGCCTGGCCAACTGACACTTTTAGAAAGGGTTCATAAAAACTGATGATCCTGAAGGAGGATGGTGCATACAAAATGTTTGAGAAATAGTACTCCAAAATGTATTGTAATATGGATTTTGTGTCCGTCATTGTAGGTTAAAACTGATTCTAAAGATTTTTTTTGTGGGACATTTTTGAGGCTATTCCAGTTTTAATATGTAACTTCTAAACTTTCTCTGCCAGGCTATTCCCATGGGTTAAGTATTTAACTCTTTGGAACTGAAAACTTTTTAGGTTTATTGCTGTTTCAGCAATCCCAATTCCTCTGTCTAGCCTACCAATAGGGACTGTAGCAGGAAAAGCTATGGTCCTTGGAAGATAATTAAATTAGTGATAACACTGATCTCCAATGCACATCCAATTCCAAAATACTTGAATGGAGTTCCATGTGGTTTTCTGTTCAATCCATCTGCCATTGAACTGGAGAGCTACATGAGCTGATTTAATTGCAGTTGCACAGATATTGGCTCAAACTGAATGGCTGAGGTCTCTAAATTGTAATGCAAAATGCGGTCTAGATGTACCATATCTGCATGCCATGTTCTGAAGGCTCCCTTTTCTACCAGGAGAGCCTGAAGACTTTTAATTCTTTATGAATGAAAGCTGAACTCCTACAGCACAAGGTGTTAGGTACAGCAATGCTCTCACTTTGGTGAGTTCTTACCAGGAGAAGCCATTTGAGTGTTTTTACCATGTAGCAGTTCTTACTGAGCTACTGGTTTACTGTTGAAGTGGTGATAAATACATATTTTTTTAAAAGTGGTAACTTATTTTTAAATTTAAATTCATCCTTTTTTTCTAGTTACACAGCTTTTCTGTTTGTGTGGAAATGAGCTGGAGAGTTGACTTTGGCAATATGACCCAAATATGGATAAGATAACGCCACATGCTAGTATGTTTTGAGACAATCCTACAGAATTGTGCTTCCTCTAGTACTAGGTTATATTACAGTTTCTATCCCCTTGGGAGCTCTGGGTGCCCTGGAAGGTATACCCATATTACTACCTTGTGAGATACCACACTTATTCAGACTCTCACCAATTACATTGTAATTTCACTTCTGAAAGTCTCTGACATGGGAACAGTTTGAGGGAAACCTTTTACCTTCGGATAGCTGGATAACTTGTGGTTTTATGTGATAGACCGAATATCATTTCTTCCTATTGCTATCACTGTTTTAAACACCTTGCCAAGCCAAAAACTGAACCAAAATAGGTATTTGCCAAAGATGCACAAACCCCAACTGATATCCAACGTTTTCCAGCCAGCTGTTCTGGAGGACAAACCAACCTGTATGTCTGGACTGTTTATTAGCAGGGACTGGACAAGTGTGAAGTTACCCAACACAATCCTCAGAGTTCAGCAAGATAATTTTTTTTTCAGAAATTAATCCCATGTGATTAGTATTTAAATAGTTAAACCCAGGTATTCCAGGCTGTAACACATGGGAAATTCTTTACCTATGTCCTCTAGCCCTCCAGTAGTCGGTCAGGACCACCAGAGGCTCACCAACCCTTTGTAAGTCCACATCACTGTTAAGCTTGAGCATGATTTTCCTTAGGTGACATAAACCATAAATTCCTATTGGTTGCCACCAGCCTAGTCTCTAGGTCCCCCTTTCGTCTTACCTACCTACTCATGCAGATAAAGGGCTGTTGTCTTCTACAAAGTGGAGAAGAGCAAATCTATTTTCTCTTAGATGGGTCTTAGTCACAAAATTCTTTTGGTTTTCAATAAAAATTAATACTGCAAGCTACACAGTGAGCCCCAAAGCGAACTTTTTAGTTCAAGGTATCAAAAAGGAAATAACCAGTGTTGTGTGAGTAACTGGTTCAAGAACATCTATGATTACAGTGTCACAGATGAAAATTTAGAGGATAAGACTTTTGTTTCTCTGACAGAGTTTTTTTTTGTTTGTTTCTTTTTTTTTTACCCAGTTTTCCACCAACTTTATTCTTATTTTTGCAGACTTCTGTCGTCTTGTTTTTGGTGGTTGTAAAGTCTTTTATCTGTTTGGTTTTGTGTGTGCGTCTTCTCCCTCTCTTCCTGTTAATACTGGCAATCTTTCATTGGCCTGGCTACAGAATACTCATGTTAACTCTAATGAAAAAGGAGAGAATTTAGTAGTATCACTGTTTACAGATGGTCTTCAAACATTCAAAAAGATAAAACTTGTGTCAGTTTATAGCTATTGTTCTGAAGATCGACTTGCAAAGTTTTAACAAGAAAATTTTAATCGTACCTTTTATTATGTTTGAGATAAATAACATCTAACACAGCTCTGTCCTAAAACAAGGCATTATCTGGCTAAGGGATGAGGTTTCCTAGGTGGCATGCATTGTTCTTACATACAGATTGAAAAAAATGCAGCGCAGTGGTGAGAGCTTTGCTTGATACGTGTAAATTTGAATGACTCATTGCTAGCTTATGACAGACCAAAATTTTGAAAAACTCTTGGAGTTTTCTGCGGTATAGGCATAATGCTACAGTGTCAAGATTAATATTTAGAAAATGAGAACTGATTATTCTGCACAGGAATGCCCTGTTGGTCTCCTATAAAGTGTTCTTAATAGTGCTGGCAGAAGGACTATTCACTTTCTACACATGCATTCAGTCAGTATTTAGGGTTTCTCTGCCATCAATACAGTGTGAAATGTTTGCGTCCTCGAGTAGTTATTTACGTCAGAAATTATAGGTATGGTGAACCCTCTTTAATACTAACACTTCTTTCTTCAAGGAATTAACTTCCAAAAAACTCAGCATTTGTTTTATATTTGAATAATTTGAGAGTATATGAAGATACCGTTGTACTTGCCATTTTACCATTTTTCTTTTGCTTCTGCTTGAGTTTAGCTGTCACACAAGCAAAGCAACATAAAGGGTTTTGTTATTAGGCAGGCACGTTATCAAGTAGACTAAAGCAATCAAACTTTTAATTTCATTTTTCTGCATCTGTATAGAGACTTAGAAAATCTTGCTATAATTTCCAGCCCTCCAGTGACTTAGTAAATTCTTCAAATGGTTGGTTGTTAATTAGCTAGTCAAGATAGTTAAATTGAAGAAGAAAAGGGGTGTCAAATTTGAGAGAGAGAGGTGTGCTTAAGAGGAATGATCCTATTTGGACTGGAGTGATAGCTAGAATGCATGATTATTCTGCAAGGAGTGTACAATTGACTTACCTGTAAGTAAATGTTACTTTGTGAGGAGTGTGCCCAGGGGACTGAAGAATAATAATAATCTCCAGTTTATTCTGTCTCAGAGCACGTGTACTCTGAGGATGCAGTACCTGATTTTATAGCATCTGCAGACATAAACTGAAGCATTTACAGTTAATTCTTAAGCTGTAGAGCAGATGGGGGGAGATGACATTCAATTTAATGCCTACTTATGTACCTTTTACTGTAAACACTAGACCTTTTCTTTACAATGTTAGTTTAATTAAGGAATTCACTGGATTCTGTATGTTATTTACTCATTAAGATTTCACCTGTGGCTATACTGATTGCTATTTTTGTGGGCATTGGCAATAATGTTGCTATGCAAAAGGGAAAAAGATGTAATCAGAGGAGATAATTTTATAAGCACAATGCATGTCCATTGGCAGGTCTGTCTCCTTAGCATGAATGTTTTTTCAGTCAATTTAAAAACACACAAAACATTAGAACTGTTAACTGGTTCTTTGAATTTCTGGACTATTGAATGTTTATAGCTTTTTCAAATACAAATATATAATATATAAGGATAATCTTGATTATTTCTCTCTCTCTTTTGAACCAGCCTCTTATTCCTAGAAGTCCTACAAGCAGTGTCGCTACGCCATCCAGCACTATCAGCACACCTACAAAAAGAGACAGCTCTGCCCTTCAGGATCTCTACATACCTCCTCCTCCAACAGAACCATATGTTCCAAGGTAAAAAAGATCATTTCAGGTACAATTCAATGTAAAAAATATTTGTAAAGCAACTGATTATTCCATTCCTACCCATTTATCAGCCTGCCCTGCGGGATTAGGCTGATGATGCTTCCTTTTGCAGGTGAACTGCTTATTAAGGGTTGATACACTGAATCAGGCCCGCAGTGATCTTAATCAAGGTCTTTTCTGCAAAACAGGCAGTAGTCTATTTTCTAAAATACGGGATAATCTATTGTATGTAACGGTCTCATCCTATTTCAGAAGAGTAAAAATTATCTGAAACCTTGAATCTGTAAGTAGGAAGAGAGTTTTTATCTTGCCTAATAACCATCATGCAACAAGGGAGGCTGAGCAAAACACTCACATTCAACAAGAGCACTGTTTTGATCTCCCACAGTGTTTTCTTTTTTAGATATGTTTGATTCGATAGTGTTAGAACAAATTTCAGGATTGCGTTTTAGTGTGGTCACTCTGCTAGATTCTGCAGGGACCAACCTGTTCTCTATAAATATATCTGCTACTCTGTCCTGCCACCTGGAACAGGCATTTTCATATCTCTCAGGTCTCTGGGTTTGCTGAGCCAGAAAAGCAGCTGATCCTCCTTGCAGATTCATCGCCCTACCCTCACATGACCTCAAATGCTTCAGTATAATTCCGTAATGTACACAGATGTTTCTTTCCCAAAATTCTGAGAGAATTTTGTCCTATAAATAATGTGGAAATAATAATATTTAAGAGGAAACAGTATTTTTAAAGCTTCCATATTCTTAGACACAGGCTATCATATGTCCAGCCAGTATATTTTTAAATTACTTATTGCTTTTCTTTTAGTTAACTTTCTTGGAAAGGTTGTAAGGAGAGCAAGTCCTTTCTTCTACCTGACTTTCTTGTAGCTGAGTTTTTCTTAGAATTTATCGGTACCTCTTCTAGCCAATTAATAAGATATATGACTTGATACTGACAAGACTTTCCTAGGGGTTATCCAAGAGTGAGGTATATGACAAATTAAATTGCCTAGTGGGGAGGAGAAGTTGTGATTCTATGATAAATACTTAGTCTTCGGAGATACGAAAAACCTTCCCGGGCAAAAGAGTGACTTTCCACTTCATGATTTAAATTGTGTCATGAGCCCTTTGTGAAGCCATAAGCCGAGTTCCTTTCTCATCTGTTACCTGGCTTGGTTTTTATTTTGGGGGGTGGGGGTGGGGGGAAGACGTTTTGTTTTAAATGCAACACATATAATGCAATTGAACTTGCTAAAACATTTACTCAAACAGAATACATAGTCTAGTTCTAATTTTTTTTTCCTTTAATAAGAAAAACCATTGTCAGTCATAACATTTGAAATGTTCATAGGCATTGAATGTGTCTTTTATCACAGAATCACAGCATGGGTTGGGTTGGAAGGGACCTTAAAGACCATCTAGTTCCAACCCCCCTGCCATGGGCAGGGACACCCTCCACTAGACCAGGTTGCTCAAAGCCTCATCCAGCCTGGCCTTGAACACTGCCAGGGATGGGGCATCCACAGCTTCTCTGGGCAACCTGTGCCAGTGCCTCACCACCCTCTCCAGGAAGAATTTCTTCCTGATATCCAATCTAAATCTCCCCGCTTTCAATTTAAACCCATTACCCCTTGTCCTGTCACTACAGGCCCTTGTAAAAAGTCCCTCCCCAGCTTTCTTGCAGGCCCCCTCTGATATCTCTCTGACAACAGTATTTTGTTATGCATATGTAAATATTTTAAGAACATGGTTTTCAGAAAATCTACAGAATAAATCAAGTATTTAATTCTAACCCATTAATGTAAAGAAGCTGTTAAAAAAAAAAAAATTCCAACCAAAACACAGTCTGAAGTTTCTCTCTGAATGCAGTAGTTGTGTGGTAAAGCCTGTTGCTCTTGAAACTGAAACTTTACTATCTTAAGAGCAGTAGTGTGTTTGTACCACTACTGATCATGTTTACCACGACAAAAATACTTGTATTTGATAAGAACTGCATCCTCTTTTTTGAAGCATTTTTAGTGAATATTTGCTATGCAGCAGTTTTTGAGTTTTGCTCTAGAAATCAAGGTCTTCAAAATGCATTTTGATTATTTATTAATAGCATTTCTTAAATCATTATGATAATGCAGTAGTTTGGACCAATTCTGATTAAATCTTATAATACATATTAGTACAAGCTGTAATCTTACAGAGAGATTAAGCTATGTACATTTGAATTTTTTTTTATCAGCTTAATCCTAATGGATCACAAATCTGTCACATAGTGTACAGTGTTTCTGAATGATCTGTTTTGACGTTTCATCAAGCTTTTCAGTCCATGATTAACTATATTTAAGCATGTCTTTTTTTGGGTATTATCAAACTGTTCAGCATTTGTTTCTCAGTTTATTGTTGTCATTCCATGTGAAAAAAAAAAAAAAACCCACCAACCAACCAAACCCTTCATTTGTTACTGGAATAGAGTAAAAGCCTTGATATTTTGATGTAAATTGTGTAGCCCTGATGGCTTGGTGACAATACCCACAGATCGTACAGCTGCCAACATAACTGGATGGCATGAGAAAGCACGACCAACACTGTCCACTTAGAAGTGCTGGTTGTAAGTTAGTGCCTGCTCAAATTTGTAGAATCCCCTTAGGGGTGAGAACTGAAGTCCTCATCTCCAGACAGCTGTGGCAAAGGGTGTTTGCCTGGTGGCCCTGCACTTCTGTCTGTGCTTGCAGTAATGATCTCTCCAGGCCAGGCTGTCCTCCTTATCACACAGGCTTCTTTGCTGCAGCCTCTGATGGGAGCTGCAGGACCAGGACCGATTAGCATCTGGCTGTTTTGTGTCAGTCTGCATCCTGTTACCTGCTGGTGTCCCCCAGTACTGTCACCACAGAAAGTCTTTCCATGACTGGAGATGAGCTCGCAGCCCTGGTGGCACAGCACCACCCCCCCTTGCTAAGCCAACACCATCCCTGCTCTGGGAAAGCAGTCTGGAAAAGCAAGCATAGTGGTCACTGGGCGTTTATGGTGCTGTGCTGTCACAGCCAAGGCGGGATGGCCCTTTCTCATCCTCTGTGGCTGCCTGGATCCCATGAGGAGGCTTTGCTTCATCCTCAGATGGAGTCTTAGGGTCCCAAGGCAGGCATGGGTCAGCACGCTGGCTAGCTTGGAACTCACATGTCAGTCCAGAAAGGCAGAAGTGCTCCAACAGGGGCATGAGGCCCCAGCTTCACCCTTGGCTGCCTCCCATACATTTTGCTGAACAGACATTACTGTCTGATTAGGTCTTTGACAGCCATCTCCCCGCACAGTGCTACCAGTAGGTTTACTGAGCCCTGCTTCACTTAGGGCTCCTACCCCAGGCACAGCTTGCTCTTTCATTTGATACCTTTGGGTAGTTTGCATTTTCGGAGCATGGGGCAAGGTTGAGGAGAGGGGAAAAACTGGGGGATCTGTATACAAACTGCAAAGTGTGTACCTTGCAATGCATCGCTGTCCTGGCATAGCAGCTCACGATCAGGTGCTACACACCCTATTTGGCACTGCATGGATGTACCCGTACAACTTTTAGGCCTGAATTGATTAGGCAAGACTATGTCAAATATCTGTACATCATCGGTCCCTGGTTCTTCTGTCTCTGGGGTTAGTATACCAGGAACCAGATTGAATTTGTCCATGCTTGTCATGTAGCAGTGTCTTAAAACTATCATCTGATGTATTTAAAAATGCAAGTATGAAAAAATAAGGTCAGTAGTATTCCTCTGCCCTAAATCATAAAATGCTAGGTAGATTAAAAAAAAAAAAAAGAAAAAAAGAGAGTAGCTGCACATCAGCTTTATTTCTCTGATTCTTTTCAAGAGAAACCAATAAGATGGATAAAGTCTGCAAAATATTTGAATAAGCAGAGATGTGTGACATAACTGGCACAAACATGCATACATACGCATCTATGATGTGTGATACGGATGTTGGTCGATGGCATCTGTTTCCTGCTTATATGAAATATTGACATATTCCAATGTTTATTGAAATATTCACAGTGGGGGAAAAAAAACCAAACCAAAACAATGTCTTATCCCAATATATTAAAAACCTCTTTTCTTTATTAAAGGGATGAAAAGGGAAATCTCCCATGTGATGATGT
Source organism: Rhynochetos jubatus (assembly GCA_027574665.1). Taxonomy (NCBI): domain Eukaryota; kingdom Metazoa; phylum Chordata; class Aves; order Eurypygiformes; family Rhynochetidae; genus Rhynochetos; species Rhynochetos jubatus. The sequence continues at coordinate 52,259,555 of CM050649.1, read as the reverse complement.
TGGCAGACATATAGTGGGCAAGCCGGTTCATACAGGATCCGAATCTCCAAACTCATTTCTTGACCAGGAATATCGGAAACGCTTTAATGTGGTTGAAGAAGATGCAGTTTTATACTGCTATGAATATGAGAAAGGAAGAACAAGTGGTCCTGGAAGGAGAGAGAGCACACCAACATATGGTATGGCATTGATTTAATCAGGATAATCACCATTTGTTGATTTTAGGATTTTTGTGCATCTGCTTTTATTTCTAAGCGTGAAAATATTTTCAGTGGCCGTTGATTTTTTTTTTAAAAGAATTCTCTACTACTTTAGTTCAATTTCAACTTAAGAGCTTTTTCTGTTCAAGAAGAAAATGAATTACTATGATAGGGAGACCAAGTCCAGTTTTATACTGATGATTTTTCTGAATGTAGGTTCTATAATTTTGTTATCAACTCAATTTTCCAGATTATGCTTCTGTCTCATTTTATTTAAAAAAAAGAAAAAGAAAAAAACCCAAAAAAACCCCACCAAAACCAGCAGAAGCCCATGTATTTTTACTAGATATAGAGGATGGAATTGTTCTCCCAGTGTAAGGGCAAGACTTGCATAGGTCAGGGAGTTCAGCATTAGAAAAATTTACCCAGGTATAGCAGTTTTAAAGATCAAAATGACTTTGGTTTTGCCAAGAGATGACATGCTGCTTTCATGCTGCACTGCTCTCTTTAAACTCTTTAATTTTTCATACTTCAGAAATGAAGTATGACTGATGATAGTATGCTTTTTTTACAATACTGTATTAACCTCCTGTAACTTCCTATATGGGAAGTGATGACTTCCTATATATAGCAGTTCCTCTTTAGTTGAAGTTATATGTTGTCTAAGAAAGAATTTTGCATGTAAACATACATTTGTATGCTTCTTCCACTTACTGGATTTTGACTTATTTAGGGTGAGAACTCAGAAGTAATTTCTGGTGAGAGTTTTGCTCGTCAAACCTTTACACTCCAGGTTATTTCTTTATATGTGTGGGAATTCATCCTTTAGCTAGTATTGTAACTTGTTTCAGCTTTGGACTGGGAGAATTGTATAAAATCGTGCTGTCATAGAGTTGTTAGTGTATAGAAGAAAATGAAGTGGAAATCTCATGTTTAAAAAAGATACTTTGACTACTATGGTATTAGCTGAGTACACACTTGACTTTTTTTTCACCCTACTTGCTATGTTGTATCCATTTTTAAACTGAGCACAAGCTATATGTTGGAGTTGTTACAGTAATCCCGACATCATATCCCTTTGGGAAGGAGATAGGCTTAATTTATGAGGAAGCATAGATTTAGTACATCATGCAGCCAAGCTCCAAAATCAGCTGGGAACTTAGCTATAAATTGGGCTTGAGCTGTGTAAAATATCCTCAGGACCTGGATCAATATGCTTGCACAACATCAAAGGATCCGTTTTCATAAAATGCACCCTTTTTACACAACTACACAATCCTGCTGCAAAATCCTCAGTATCCTTTTGATTTCAAAGCATTTTCAGGTGTTTTCTAACCATGCCCATAATGTACAAAATAACTGCTAAGTTCTCAAAGTGGATATAATCTTATTACTCCAGTATTTAAGCGATTATAATGGATGCAGACAGCTCCGTTACCAGAGGTATACTTCTGTTCCAGATTTAAATTTTAATAATGGTGGTCTAGAGTGAAGAAGAACACATTTCTTGTTCAAGGACTGCTGGATCCATTATTTCGTTACAGAATAGCTTTTTTAGCCTCTTTGTCTAGTAACACAAAGGGTTATAAATACATGGATCAAAGACTGCACTGAAAATCAGTCCTTATTTAACACATTTTTTATACAGCCTTTCATTTTTGATCTCACTTCTTTTTTAATGAAGCATATTTTCTAAAAATATTACCATTTCAGCATTAAATTCCAAAGTTTCCCACATGGCACTTGTTAGCATAAGATTTGTGGCTAGGCACAGCCTTAGGATTTCACAGAAATCTGGACAATTACAATAACACTATTCTTGCTTATGGTGACCCATTAAAAAAAGGTCAGAGTTCCAAGGCCTAGAGAAATAATTTTTTTCAACATGTACTCATCATTAATTATGTGGTGGTGCTAATGTGTGGGTTTTTTTAATATTTCTCAGTCCTCCCTCAAGAGAGGTTCATAGGGCCCTCCATAACTTCTTTATTGGAATCTTTTGACATTTTTTGACAATGTTAACAGAGATTTCTCTTTCATGCTCTTACTGGCTTCCAGCTGCTGTAAAATTGTTGCTAACTGGCCTCAGAAAACTTCTGTTCACATCCCAAGTAAGGAATCTTCCTGAGTGTAGTCTCTGGTGAAAACAGATTTAGAGAATCCACGGGGTTAACAAGAAAGAGATTAGCAGAAGTAGCAGGCAAATGAAACTTGAATTTAAGGAAAGAAACAAATTTGGTCATTGGAGTTTTACTGCCAGATACAAAACCCATTTACTTTAAACACCTAGAGATTTTGTAGAATACTTGTTAAGGCTGTAGCTTTCAATAACAATCAGACTTGATGTGATTTTTTAGCTTTTGCATCTTTTTAAGAGTGCAGGCCTTTTCAGTAAGACACTGTGAATTCAGTCTCACAAAGGAGAGAAAGTTGTATCTCTAGAAAAAGTAACCATTAAAAGTTACTCCTGATCAAGTAAACATGAGCCAAATACATCCTCACTCAGGAAATGACTTCTTGGCTGTGTGCTCTAAATCTCACTAGCTTCAATCACGCTTAAATATGTGTCCATAAATAGTAAAATAAATTATAAACTAAAAATTAAATATATATGTTGTATTTCCTGAGCAATATGATGTATTTGTGACCTGATCCTGGGGTCTGTAGAGAACATACACCCTTTTTTGTCAGTTTTTTAAAAAGACAATACAACCATTATGCAGCCTGCATGATAGTGGTGTATTTCCCATGGATGCCATACTTTGGTAGGTATAATGACATGTTTGAATCTTTGTTTTCATTATAAACATGTCTCTTTTTCTGTGTACCATTGATTTAACCTCAAAAATGTGGAATAAGACCGATCACCTTTATGTCAGGTTTTTCTACTAAAATAATTAACAAGACTTCTGAAGTTTTTACTTTAAGCTCTGCTACATTTAAAACCAAATTATTTTCCCACTTTTCGGTTTTGTGACCAGTACATAGATTGAAAAAAGATCAGAGGCTGACCTTGTGAAAACATTCTGTTGTCTGTCTGCCAGATATTGTGCCATATGCTGTGCTACTCAGTTTTGTTTCAATATACTATTTAACTTGCTGAGAACTTCAGACCACTTTAAGTAACCCCACTAAGTTGCATATCACACTTTCACTGAATTTCCAACTATATCTATGGAATCCTTAAGCAAAAATAATAGTTTACAGCATTTAAAAAAACCAATTCAGCAGCTTCCAAATAAAAATTTATACCATAGAGTAGTTTTCAGCTTTTCTGTCTCTTGCTGTCTGAAATCAAAGTGAATTTACCAATAATAATGTACTTTGCATTCTGTGGATGAAATGCTACAAAAGAACTTGCATATAGAGGTTTTCTCTTCCTTTCTTACTCAGTCACTGATGGATCTTTTAAGCCCACCAGCAAAGATGCTATTTATGAAGATACTTTATTGATGTGGACACGTTTCTGTTACCAACAATTCACATATGCTTTAAAACATTTCTCTCCATGTGTGTGCCAGGGGCTTCTAGGATAATAAATAGATATTGTTCAGTGAAAAGTAAAGTAATTTGAATGCGTTTGTCAGTCTGAAAAGTCAGTCCACTGATAATTTTTTAGGGCCCTGGATTTATCTTCTAAATTTAAAAAAAATCCATTAGATACTTAGCCGCTTCTTGTCTGTTAAAGAAAACACAGCTCCTGGCTTAACCTCTTGTTCAGAGGCAATGCTGGATCCTCTTTCGTAAGCAACCCTGTAGAATAGCAGCTTAGCACATAATTTGTTCTTGCTTCTAAAGAATGTTAGTTTATTGCTGCCTTATGGTGCATGATCTCAATTTTTTCCTCTGTTTCCAGGGAAACTAAGGCCTATTTCTATGCCAGTAGAATATAACTGGGTGGGGGATTATGAAGACCCCAATAAAATAAAAAGAGATAGTAGGAGAGGTAAGTGATCTGAAGAGATGTCTTGTACAAGGCATTATGGGTTTTATCATTCTTTCAGCTATATATTTCGACATCATTTTGCTGCTTGCTTAGATAGATATTTTTGTGAACCTATTTTGGGTTCTTTCATTCATTACATATACTTAATTTTTTTGCAGAGCTACTATTAGGATTGAGGAAGTTGCCAGGCAAAAGAAAATCATGACTGCAAAGCCCTGCACTTTGGCATAACTTTATATTGGCATTTCATTGATTCAGCTATGTTATCCAGTCCATTTTGAAACTGACCTTAATCTTATAATACTAGAGAACAAATGTATGGTTATTACTGATAAATATTGCTATTACTGAATGAGAATTACATATCACATTTCTCTGTCTTCATGGGTTCTTTTTGGATGGAAAACTTTGTAGAGCCACATGGGATTCACCTCAAAATCATAGATGATAAGTTCTTAAAATCCTGGTTTGTGAGGCTCAGATATATAATTTCACATACAAAATGATAACTTCTGAAATTGCTTTGTTGCCTAGGAACAAGATGGTAGTAATGATAGATATTTTCATAAGGATATTAACTAGATGTTCAGTAGGGATCAAAAAAGGAAACACTGTTAGGAGTTATTAGGAAAAGAATAGAAGACAAATACAGAAGTATTCTTATGCTGCTCTGTAAGTTCTTGCTCATGCTGCATGTGTGTGTGCAGTTCTGGTCTCTTCATCTCTTAAGAAAAATGCAGTGGAATGGAAGAAGGTTCAGGAAACAACAAAAATGATCAAATGTATGGAGTGGCTTTCAAACCAGGGTCAATTCAGCAGGCTGGCCATCATCAGTTTTGGAGACTTTAGGCAGGACATAATAAAGGTTTATAAAATTGTGTGTGGAATGAAGTAAGGAAATAGGTTTGTCACTGTTTTTTTCTGAAACAAGATCTGGGAGACATCAAATGCCTCCATCAAGTACTGGTTAAAAAGAGAAAGGCTCCTTGTGCAGTTTGGGTTCAAGCTAAGGAACCTCTTGCTGTAGGAGGTTGTGGATACTAAAAGTTCACATTAATACAAGGGAAGACCAGACAAGTTCGTGAAAGACAGATCTGCTGAGTTTTCCTAAATTCACAAACACTGCTTCTGGCCCAGAATGTCCCTCAGCTACAAGCTGGTAGATGCTGGAATAGTATTCAAGGAAAGTACGGATGATATGATGAACAATCTCAAATGAATTTTCAAAACAAATTACTTTTAAATGTATGGCACCACAGTCATTTATATTCATTAACGTGTTTTAAAAAAGAAAAAATATTACAGATATGATCTTAAGTGTATCATTGCTTAATTTTTGAAAACTCCATGACAGAATTTATTGATGTGAGTTTTTTTATATTATGTTTCTTTTATTGACGATACCAGAAAACTGCCGTAATCATGAATTTTCCCTACCAAAAGATTGCTTTCTTATCATATCCAGACCAAAGATGCAAATGGGTTTTGTTAATGAAATAGTCTTGAAGCGTTAAAATTTACACTAGATCTTTGTAAGGATACTACGTGTTTGGAGGATACGTAATAATACGCAGGATTAACATACATACAAATATTCACAATGATGTCTTGCATTACTTTTCTTTCAACAGAAAATTCATTGCTTCGCTATATGAGCAATGAGAAAATAGGTCAAGAAGACTACATGTTTCAAAGGAATAGCAAAAAGGATACTGGGAAAAAATCCAAAAAGAAAGGAGACAAGAGTAGTAGCCCCAGTCATTACTCACTGTTGCCTAGTTTACAAATGGAGTCATTGAGACAAGAAGTCATGGGCACACCTGGACCAGAAACTGCTTTGTACCACGTGAGTAAAAATAACATTAACAGGAGTTGCTTCTCTGTACTTGTGATGAGAGACTGTCTTGTTTTTATAGTGATGTTGAAACCGTTTTTGGACTGCTGCTGTTGCACTGATTCCTATTCTTCAGGCAATAACCAGATCTCAAAGAAATATTTTTAGAATTCTTTATTTTGCCATTATGAATGTGGAATGGACACAAGTGTGTTATGTACTTTAACTAGAAGATGTCATGTTTGAAATGGAGTGTGGTATCTCTGCCCTGACTTCCTTGCTACTGATGGAAAGGGAAGAAGCAGCAGTTTCCAAAATGGCTAGAAACATTCTTTCCAGCATCTATGTCACTGCAATATGTTGTCTTATCAGACAACCCCTTTACTGACAGGTACTTGAAAGGCCTGATAATGGCAGGAAAACCTGTGGGAAGCATTTGTCTTTCCTTTGAGCCAAGTGGAGCCCTCATGTGTGTAACCGTTTTTAACATGTAGCCCTCAATAATTCAAGTAAATGTCAGAGAAGGGATTCTGCTGAATAGGATGTAAAAGGAAAATTGCAGAAACTTGCTAGTTTTTAGGTGTTTCAAGAAAATGGAGTTAGAAGATCACAACATATTTTAGATACGATATCATGTTCAACCCGTGAAAGTATTTACATTTTTGATCTCAGTAAAAGATGTCATTGTGGAGGAGTATACAAACAGTAACTGTACAGCAAAACAACAGAAATTCTGTTCATATACTAACAAAGAGTATGTAATTTAGATTGCTGGTGTCTAAGGGAGACGGCAATGTGGGCTCGTCAGGAAGTCTGTAGTGAAAAACTGTCGGGTGGAGCTTCCTTGAAGCTTTAAAAGACAAGTAACGGTTTCCTGTTGTAAAACATCACCACAGGTTATCGCATTATAATTGTTGTAAATTAATGGAAACTAATGGAGCCCTTACATCCTTTTACACAATCTGAGTGCTTAGTCCACTGGTTTCTAAAACCCTTTAGTGTACTGCAGTGTATAGGTGAATCTGATAAATTTCAGAGATGTCATGTAGTATTGAAAGTAAGTGCTTGTGGTGCCCTTTATTTAAATCAGGTTCCCAGACTGAAGAACAGCTATTCCCTTTCCTTTTCATTTGTAGTAATTTAGGTATGATGTTAAACATTTTTTCTTACATTATTATTTCCAACTTTTCTTTTATGCTCTTTTTATAAGTTGAAAATCTGATAGTGGGGAGATTTCCATTTGCAAAGGCAGACTGATATATAGTGTTTCTCTAATACATGAAGCCAAGGAGACTGCAAGTGTCCTCTTTGTAATGTCTGCAGACTTTCCTAGAAGGAATCTAATCAATGCAAGAGCCTTTGAAATCAAATATTTAGAGAACAAAATAGAAAAGTTATTTGTGTAAGGGAAGACCTTCCTCTCTGTAAAGAACAGTGGTGAATTTGCAATAGTTTCCGTGTATTTAGAGAATATTAATCTCTCAATAACATTTCTTTCTTAGTATGCGGTAAATTCCTGACACTGTGCACTGAGGAAAAGCTTTTCTTTGTATTTTAAAAGATGCCAACTCTGTTTTTCATTGGTTTCCTCTATAATCCATTATGTCTAGTTTCCAAATTGTGTACAAAAATAAATTTATACTCAGGAACTAGAAGATTCCTCAAAAATCTGGTGTGGAGGTTAATGAACAACAGTGAACCCTAGAATTGATAACCAGCATTTTTCATTTACTTTGGATATCCATCCACAGAACACCTGAACTGTTAATACCACAAATTGCACCAGTGTCTGCTAATCCTTTTTTGTGCATCATTACCATTAAAGGATGTCTCTCTCTATAATGCCATTAAATCTCCCAATATTGGAATTTGTAGGTTATAATCAAATTTTTGTAGCCTGTTCTTGTTGAAAAGAAATGGAATGAGCACCCTGGGTTTGCCATGACAGTGTGGTTTCATATCCTTTCATCCTTCTCATAATTCTTTCAACTCCTTATTTTTAATCCTAAATTATACTAAGTATCCTAAACATCCTTCCTAAAGTATGTATGCCACAGCAGAGCATGATTCCAGGAGCTGGATAGAAAGGTAATGCAACCTTTCTATTCCTGTTCACTACCTCTCTATTTAAAGGACTGTTTATCCATTTTAGCCATAGACTTGAAGGTGGAGCATGTTTATTACTTGGATTTGGTTTTATTTTTTCTGTAATGTCACTTTTCCAAATCACTGGTTTGAAGATTGGTATTCCCAATCTAATAATTTGTAGCTTGCATTCTTTGTTTTTAAAAATGTAACGTGTGTATGGTTGACCATGTTGTAACACACAACTTCTTGGGTATGCTTGCTGAATAATCTGTCTCTGAAGCAATCCCCAGTATGAAATACCAGAGGGTAAGGGCTCTGGGCTCTCAAATTGTCCCCTGTGATTCCCAAGTCCATAACATGGCCTATTGAAGCTCCAGGAATCCAGGGCTGGCTGTGGAATGGAACTACCAAAACTCTTGATTTGAAATTATCTTTTAAATATGCATATTGGGGGGTGGGTGTGGGGGGGTGGGTGTGTAACACCACACAATTTATTTTTTTTTCCCCTCTGTTTTCTTTTCCCTTTTTTCTGAATTCCCTGGAATAGAAACCATGCTGTTCACTCAGCATGCAGGTTTCATATCATTCACTGGTCTATGACCCTCTTACCTTTGTTCGGTGATGTTTTCATTCTTTTTTGAGTCCATTGTTATAAATGTTAAATAATTTTGGACTAAGAATGCATCCCACTAACTAATGATTAATTCCCCTTACAATTCCATGCCTTTTCCCTATTGAATTTTGCAGCCATTGATGTGTGTGAGTTGATTACCTTTTTACTGTGAAAATTTTCTGCAGAGAAGCAGCTTTTACAATTATACTGACTTTATCTCCTTCCTTCTGCTGCTTTTTAAATGTCTCTATAGAAAAGAAAAATCTTTGATCAAAAAACTACACTGATGAATTAAATTACAACAACAGAAATGGTACGGGTTTTGACCTGTAAACAAAGTGGATGGTGTTGAAAAATTACTATGGTAATTCAGAAGTGCGTGGTTGTTGTTTATTTGCTGAAAGTTATTTTGAAAAATGCCAGCAGATTCAAATTGTTATGCTCTGAAAGGATCACAAGAATGTGTCAGTCTAGCATTTTTACTAACTGTCAGCGTAATAAATTTGCATAAAACCACTGGTTTTAACAATTTTGTTTATATCATTGGCCTGCCAATACAATCAAAAACTGTGTGGTCAAGGAAGCATTTCACATATGGCCTTGAAAAGTGAATAGAATTTGCTTCTATCCACTGAATATAACTGATGTCATTGCTGATATAATAGCAAAAGAAAAACTGTTCTGTGTTATGTCTGTGAAGTAATCATGTCTTGTATCCACTCAGGGTATTTTTTTAATCCTCACATACAAAGTCTCTTCACCACTTTGCTTTTTTTTGTTGTTGTTGTTGTTGTTGTTTCCCATTCCAGAATGTGTTTCCAGGGTACATTGTTTTCTAGCCAAGTTGTTGGTTTTGCATTCTATTTTTCTTCTTCAGTATTGCGAAAGAAATACCAACACAGAGTGTCAATGTTTTTATTAAACCAAGGCAAACTGTTCGGGCTGTTGCTAATCTGGTGAGCAAGCAGGTGTTCAATGGGATCTATTATTGTAGATATAAAATGGTGCAGTTAAAATTGTCTTGGACCTTTGGGGAACAAGAGATGAAAGCTCTGACACACGATTATGGGTTTTTTAAGTTCATTATATTACTCTGTATAGGAATTTCCTTGGTATGTTGTGCTTTGTTTTCATTGCAAGAAAATAATGTGGTCATTTAGGAGGGAGATAGTGTCATGAGTCAAAAGAAGTTCCGCATCAAGTTAATAATAATCTGTTTCTGTCTGGATCCATACAACTTTCCCTTAGTCTAGAAGCAGCATTGCTTTGCTAAGAAGTTTGCAGCCTACTGTATATAGTAGGGTGTTACACAAGAAAAAGTGACCTTGCTTACAAACTGTTTTCAAATCTACATCAATAAACTTATGGTATTGACCTTGTTCCATCTCCCTTCCTGCCTCCTATCCCTTTGCCTTTTCCAGTGTATATTCACTTGTGCATAGCTATTTAGCAATACTTGCTGACTTGCCTGTTATAGGAAAAGTGGCAAAAAAGTCACAACTTCTCCCTTTGCTGATAACCACCTATTTAAAATGGTTTAATTAATCGCAGTAGTTTTCTTGGTCATTTTAATTGTATTTGAAAATAAGGTAAGTTTAGTAGCAAGCTGTGCCATTTAAAGTTCATACATCTGGATCAGGTAGCTCAGGAATGGATGCAGGAAAGAAACCAGGGATTTGTTCCATAGGGATTTTGCTGAATCTACATGTGTAGAAATATACACATGCACTATCTTTAATGTTCCAGTTTTACTTTACATAAGGGAGGAATAAGATAAAAGCCATCAGTTAGAGGTTTTTGCTGCAAATTCAATGAAGTTGGTGCACCTTTGGCAAATTTATTTTTTTCCTCTTTAGCAATGTGTAACTGCACTTGTGCTCAGTGACTATGAACTCACATGATTAATTTCAGTACTTGCACCTACAGAGAGCCAAGCACTCTCCTTTCTACTCTGCCAGCGAGGTCACTGAAGCAACAACAATGAAGGCTTTGGCCGAGGGTGAAGTTTCAGTTGTCTCTCTCTGCTGGTCCTCGTCAGGTTGCCGGTTCAGCTCAGTGGTTTGCTCAGCACAGCTAGCGGGTCTGCATGAGTCTGAGCATGCAAAGTCTATTTGGCTGCAACAGTGGTCTTGTTCAACATACTGTAAGTGAAGAAGATTTGCTTATGGGCCTATTGCAAAAATTCAGGTTCTAGCTGATAAGATAAATTGTAAAGGAGACGGTAATTTTTAAGAAAAATAACTTTTCTACTTAAATGATGCATATTTCCATCTATTTCTTGCCTCCCATCCACCCCTCAAGAGAAAAATACAGGAAAATGCTTTTTAAAAGTTCAGTTCAAAATGTATGTATTTATGTGTTCCCCATCCAGAGAATTTACCGAAAGCTCATGATTTTGAAAACTTTGAAGTCTAACTCTACTTAAATGATTGATTTTTTTCTTACTCCTCTTATTCCTCTCTCCTGAAAGGAAGAAGGTACTTGAACATAAAGTACCTACATCTTTAAGGAAAATTCTTGAATTTAATAAGCATTTATTCATGAAACCTTTTAATTGCTGTACTCAGTAACTAGCATTTAAGAAAGTGCAGAACATATGCATATTAGTTTCCTAATAAACTTGTGCCCAAGCTGCCCATCGATTTGTTGCAAAAATCTTGTGAATAGAAATGGCATCTAATGAACACTATATACTGGAAAACAATTAAAAAAAAAAGAGTTTATTATAATCGTAAGCATCAGTATTTACGAAATTTCTGTTTGGTGAATTTTTGTTATGGATATTTGTAATTAAACAAAGATAAGTTCATAGAGACAAAAAATGAAAACCAGTTGCACAGATTTTAAGTAGGCGTCTGAAATCTAGAATGTCATTGTACCGTTACAACAGATGGAGTTGGTACATTTTCTTCAAAATGTTTGAAGTCCAACCATGGCAGTATTTAAATATCAAGGCTCCCTTCTCCCTTTTCCTATTTCTCCTCCCTGTTTGCACAATTGTCTATAGTTAGACTTGTAATTACTATAGAATAAAAGTCTAGCAGTTGATATCAAAGTCCAGTTTAAACTGTGTGCATAGATAAAAATGTTTTTCATCAATATTTCCTTAATTTTTGTTAACATTTGAATTATTACTGCTTCTTCTCTATGGTCTTTCATCTCCATTTTCTTATTGGTGTTAAAATAATACTGAAGCCTGCAGAATGATTACAGACTTTGAGGCATCAATCATCAGCAAAGAAAATTTTAAACTTGAAAATGCTCTTGTAAGAAATGATTGAAAAAATTATAAATACTAAACACTGGGATATCCCTCTCTGGAGGTTTCTGGACCATTTATGACATTTGCATCCCTTTCTTCTGTAGGTTACACTGGTCACATTTCACCTCAGGTTTTGTAGCCTTTTGAGGATGTAGGAGAGCACTCTGGCCTGTTCTACAACTTCAACTCCTTGTTCATTTTCCCATCAGTGAGCATGTAACAAGGAAATAAGGTTGAGACAATATCTAGGTCCACGTGTGTGGTTAACAGAAGGAGCTCACTGTTCAGCAGCAGAAACTGAGCTGAATAGGCTTATTAAGTTATAGAATAATCTGATTAGAGTGCTTTTGAAAGGCTCCAATACTATTCAGAGGCAAAAGTGCTGGTAAAATGTTTTATATAATGCAATGCAGAGTAGAATACCCAGTTCTGCTGCAGAGGCATGAAAAGCACCTGGCTTGTGTGCATTTCTCTTGTCAGCTTCCTCTAGTGTAGTTCAGGTATAGGAGGCCTTTTCTCTGACGGACAGTTAGAAAGAACAACAATTAAAAGATATAGTAAGAGGAAGATGCGTAAGAGGAAGAAACATAATGAAAAATTCTTATCTAGCGCCTTCATGACTCGAAACACCATCATGTCCCACAGCCACAATTGTCTCATTGGCCATAGTCAACTTTGAATGCCTACACATTGGCACATGTTGGGTTTCGTTCAGTTGGAGGCTCGTGATTCCATGTACCTCATTCAGATAGAAGCAGAACATCTCTGGCTTTCTTAAGCTGGAATAGTGGCCCTGTTTGCCAGCCCTTGGCCAGCTTCTTCACTCCAAAAAGAAACCATCTAAATGATACTGTATGTATTCCTTCCTTCATATGTGGCACTTTACAAAGGTAACAAGCACAAAACAAGTAATAAAAATAGTAGTTATGTTGTTAAAATCAGTGTAGGAGCTTCATCTAGGCTATAAGCGAACTGTGGGGCACATAAAACAAACAAAATGGTGAAACAATTAACCAATATGCAAAATATGCGTTACTCCATAAGGTACTTGTGACAATTGTAAGTACTCGGGACAGCTATAAGGCTGTTGTGCTAAAAGGTGAACCTAGATATTCCATCTGGGTTTGGTAAAAATCTGATCTGAAATGTATCTTCTGCTTTTCTGAAAGAAAAGGCAAGAGAGAAACAGCATATAAATTCCTTGCTAATGAAAGATGGCATTGTATTATTTTTAGACTAGTGCAATCAACATAGAGGAATAGAGGGGCCTCCTGCATCTAGTCCTCTGCTATTGCAGTTAATCACCTTCATTTTAATCCTATTCAGATATGTATTAAACTCCATGTTCAAACATGGTATGAATTGTTGTTGCTAATGGTGGTACCAGTGAAAGGTGGTAAACTGGGTGAATGGATGTCCAGTTGTCATAATTTCAAGAAAAATGTTGGACAGAGGGGAGGAAAGAGAAAATTATAATTAGCCTGCCAGCAAAAGAAAGGCATCACACCTTATGAATTTGCTACAGAAAAAAAACCACAAATGCCTCAGAAACCAGCATAAAGTACATAGGATAATAGGATAATTCATGCTGGGAAGGGCCTCAGGAGGTCTCTACTCCAGTCTTTGGCTCAAAGCAGGGCCAGCTTGGAGGTCAGACAAGGCTTCTCAGGGCTTTGCCTAGTGACGTTTTGAAAACCTGATGGAAACCGCGTTAACTTGCGGCCAACCTGCTGCGCTGCTTGGCTGTCCTTGTAGCAAAAAAGTTGGCGGTGAGCAATAAAACAGAGATTTCAGCAGTAGCTGAGAGGATAGCAACTTGCTTGAAGCTGAGGCATAGTTTCTGTTGGTTTACTGCTGTTTAGCTAAAATCAACTTGTGAAAGTGCCTCAGTAATCTCACATTTGTTTTGCCAGTTGTACACTCTCAGTCCTTTGAACTCAAGACTAAAGAGGGTGGATGTGCATATGTGGCTTTTATACTTGAGTTCTAGTAAAGCATATGTTTTGTGAAACTAGTATTTCAGCTCCTCGGGAAGGAGTGCTAAGTTCTTTTAATTATATGGAATAATGTCTGCATTGTTCATGAGGAATATTATTCCTGTCACAGATGAGAGGATATTTTCACATCTGCATTGCTTCTCTTTGAAAAAAGCAGTTAATAGCATGAATTTTCTCTTATTGGTGAAGCAGTTGGCCAAATGCAATTTGAAGGCATTGAATGTGGGGTATTTTACATCTATTTCTATATAGTCTTTCATTGTTATTAAAATCCAGAGTTAACTGTTGCAGCAAAGCAAAATGCTCTAGAGATGAGGTAAGATTGGTGAATGGGTCATCATGAAGCACAATGAAAGATCTTTGTGGAAAATTTTTAATTTTAAACTTTGTCTATTACCTTCTTTTGCACCTGACCATGAGGGAAGAAACGGCCTGTTATAATTTCTTTCTGTGATGAAGCTGCGGAACTCTTTAAAAATGAGAGAGTTCCTGTAAAGGTCATCTAGTCTAGCTTTGCCAGTCTAGATTTATTCCTTATTGCATATGATATAATGCTCTGAAAGTGTAATTTTACATTGTCAAGAGATGTAGATCTATAGACTAATAAATCTCCCAGCTCAGAACATTTCCTAATTTCCTTTCACATCCTTATTCTGTATTTTTTCTGTTATCTATTTCAATTAATCATTCCTGGTTGTATCCTGCTTTTATTACCTGATAGAGGACTTTTGCCTTTGTAGGTATTATCATTGTTTGCACACCAGTAAGCTACATTACCTTTAGCTGCTACAACCACAATAGCACTGTTGAGATTTTATATTTTTTTAAACATATAATAAGTGATTTAGTCCCTCGCTTATTCCCACTTGATAAAGAAGATATTAAGCACAGCAAATTGTAGCAGTGTGTGTCAGGCATTGCAGAGAGGGGACCCAGCAATAAGTTATCACTGCAATATAGTGGGGAGTGTCACATCTTTGAGAACTTAGATCTAGGTCTTGACTTCTCAGCTGGCTCCTCTCTGTACTCCTTTCTGCACAAGGAAAAGGGAGGTGTCAGGACCATGAGAGCAGTGAACCAAGGGCACTGGCTGGCATGTGTCATGAAATTTGGCATTCTAAAATACTTGTACTGAGTGGTGAGAATGTTGTTTGAATTAAGAGAGGGCAGATACCTATTCAGAGTACCGTTTCATCAAAATGCTTTGACAAGCAGCACAATTGTGTCTGAATAAGTGATTTTTTTGTTTTCAGTGTAGTGGTTTTGGCCCCACAGAGTCTCTGCCCCATTCCCCTGCTCCACTTACACAGCGGTGGCCCCTGGAGCCTATTGCTGACGCATAATGGGGGAGATTGTATGGCTGCACCTGGGAGGAAAATTGCTCTTTGCAGCAGTGCGGCTCCTGAACAGAAGCTGTTTTATTAGGTGTTCCTATTTAACTGGAAAGAAGTGCTTGTTGCTTAGCGCCTGATCTGAGTCAGCCAATACATCTCTGCTACTGTGCTGTGATGGAAAAATAACCTCATATGTTTCATATAGAGATAACTGCTTTTTTGTCCATTTCTCAAGTATATCCCTTTGCTTTCAGATTAACCCAAGTAGATCATATTTCTAACACTTCAGAATTCTGACTTTTGAATGAAATGTAAAACTAATTTTGTAAGCTGGTTTATACCCATAAGGTCACCATAGCCAGCACAGAATTAAAAAGACCTAATGTTATCTTTCCCCACCTTCTGAGAAGTGCTGTTTCATCTTATACTTAGAACTTTTACTGAATTCCAGCAAGTAATGTCACTTTTATCCTGGAATGAACTGTTCTTTTTCTACCTTAATTCATATGTGCAAAGGAAGCGTTTGGAAGGAATTTTAACAGAATGTATAATGGTTGAGGTACAAATGCTCTTTCCCTCATTTCCCCATGGAAACTTCCCCTCTGTTCAAGATCCTATTACTTCCTATAGTCAAGAGCTACCTGAATTCAGTCCTGATACATAACTATTACTGCAGCTATTGCTGCAAGCAGTTGCTGATAGCGTGGTGCAATGATAAAGAGGCACAAAGCACTGCGTTCTGGAAATCCCATTTTAGTCCTGAAGGGTACAAATGCCGAGAAATCTCCAAGCATTGGACGTTATTATAAGGATATGTCTTTAACAGTAATGTAACCAGTAGATAGGGTTTTCTCCTGATTAATAGTGCTGCCTGAAAGGAGAAAAGTTAGGATGGTATGTTTTATCTTCTAGAGATGAGCAAGGAAAGCATTTTGGTGGCTGTAGTTTATCTTGTGCATCTCCTTTGCAAAGACTTGTTTCACACACAACTGTGCACTGATTTCCTGTTTCACCAAAGCCTTTGTAAACTCTAGAAAAGTAAAATCTTCTGTTTTCCTGATTTTTCACTGAAAATTTGATATTTTTGAAAGTCAGAAAGCGTTTTTTTTCTGTGAAAAAAATATTATGCCCAAGTGCTAACAGAGAATGGCTTGCAAGAATGATCTCAAAGCAAAAATCTGTTTTCTCAGTTCTGCCTTCATTCATTACAGGGCACCTACATCCCCAGCACTTTCCTCTATCTCACAGTCAGGCAAAGCAATATGAAAGCGATCATGGCAAGGGACATGGAAGTGTTGCTAACTGCTCCTGCAGAAAGAGCAGAATGTACTCAGCAGCAGCAGCAAACCCCTAGGTCTTGCAGGGGGACATGGGCCCCTTTATTTTAAGCTAATGATTTTTCATCTAGAAAGGCCATGGCCCTGATGCAAGATTTTGTTAATGCCTGGGAGCTGACTTCTGTGCTGTTTTACAGTAGTTTAAGTTTTCTTCCCAGAAGGTTCAGGATCAGTTCCATGCTGTGCCACAGACCATCTCCCTGATCTAATGTAGATCCACTGCAGAATAAGTTTCTCAAATGTCCTTGGATAGTCTTATTTTTTTAATGTTTAGATAAACATACAGAGGAAAACCTACCTTTCCTGTGAATGAGAGAAATTTTCCAAGCAAAACCAGATTTTTTTTGTGGAGGAAACTGCATCATTTGAAAGAGATTTGTTTGATTGGCTGGTATCTGTTGGATGGGCAACACAGCAGGGCACAAGCAACCCACTAGTCTTCTGGAATGCATATGGAGTGACTCAGTGATGCTTTCGGAAAGGACGAGAGGCAATAGACATAAATTGAAATACAGGAAATTCCATGTAAACATAAGGAAAAACTACCTTTACTATGATGATGCGTTAACTGGAGCAGGTTACTCATGGCGTTTGTGGAGTCTCCAACTTTGGAGATAACTAAAATCCCAACTGGACAGGACCCTAAGCAACCTGCTGTAGTTGACCCTGCTTTGAGCAACAGGGTTGGATAAGATGATCTCCAGAGTTGCCTTCCTGCCTCAGCCATTTCATAGTTCTCTGCCCCATTCTCTTCAGTAAGAGATAAAACTGGAAATTGCTCTGGGGTAGAAATCAAAATAAAGGTTTAAATGCTATTCTGTAATGGATAATAATTCAATTTCTTTTTCCTTCTTAAATGGATACAGGTGAAACATACACAGTGATGGAACAACTGATGCATGTTGGATTTTTGCCATTAAAGAATACATAGAGTTTTCAAACCCTCCATTTCTCTCTCACATTACTTACTGTCAATAAAAGCAGTGTGGGAGGTACCAAAATTACATGTTTCAGAGTAGATGTAGAGCAGAAGAATGATCTCAGAATAAATTATTCTAATGAACAGCACTTGTCTAGTTTAACTTTTTATCATCATTTGCTTCAGGCAGCTATGACAGTGCTACAGTCCTTGTTCTGTCAGTTGAAAAGACAGTGGGAGAATATGAGAACCCTCATTTAAATTGGATATTGTCCGGAAGTTTTATGCTTCAGTATTTCAATTAAGGAGTCTTGTGGCTTAATGGCTCGGAAGGAAAATCTTTCCCTGCTGGCGGAAGGCAGGACCACTGTATATTATTTTCTCAATATGGCCTGAAAATTTTAAAAATGTTTAAATTTTTCTAAGTTTTGCATGCATTATGCTAACAACTTTGCACAAACAATTTGCACTAGCTTGTGCAACTGCAAGTTTGCATCCAGCTAGTGCAACATTCACCACAGACACCACCACCCACCCCCCCACCCCCCCCCCCCCCCAGATTACAAGAAAAGGTTTAGGGATGGGAGAACGAATAAAAATCCCCGAACAGAAAAGCTGTGCTTGTTATCACAGTTCAGAAAACCACAGTTCTGTCCTTAGCTATCATATTCTTCTTGGATAAGCAGCTATAGGAACAGTTGTGTGAAAATATTGGACATATTTGATCAGCTCTTGTAGGCTATGTAATAAGGAGAGCATCCTGCATGGGTTATGTAGCCATTGTCTACAACAAAGGTAGCTAGAAAGTTGGCAGCTTCAAGGTCTCAGGCTACTTTTTTACAGTAAAAAGGTCTTAGCCTATTCCTCTTAAGACACATACTGTTTCTTTATCCTTTGGTCACTAATAAAATGCATGTTTGGGAATTCGTGTTCAGAGCTTAAAAATTAGAGAAACCCAGTTAGAACTGTGACAGTACATGATGGATGGCATAGTCTAACACAGATCTACAAGTTCTGTAGACCTAGTACTTCCTAGAATTGTTTTGCAAAGCTACTGCAGGGAAAAGAGAGCAGTAGAAACAGGAACAGGAGCTATTGGTTGTCAGGTAAATGTAGAAAATTATCTCATCTGAAATGGACTCTTTGGCTATTGCCAAGAAAACTATTGCTTTGGACACTTTTGCAAATACACATTTGTTTGGCTTTAGTATTGAAACACCTTTTTACAGTTCTGAAAAAAGCAAAACTAAGGGAGGAGGAGGAATATAGTGTATAGGATAACATACCAAGCTGTGAATTCTTGGATCCATTCTTCCAGTGACTGTTAATGTGTCTGTGCCTCTCACAACCCATTTGACAGAACCAGTGATTCATGCTTCTCTCTGAGGTACTTGTCCTTTAAAAGTGAAATATCTACAGGATATTTAGTATAATGATTTTGCCTTACTTGTTGACATTATTTTGTTTGTACTACAAAAGCTTACTTTTAGCAGCCTGTTCATATGTTACATTCATATTGTGATATAGTAGTGAGCATCTTAGCTAGAACATTAGTGGATGCTGTCCTTTTAAACACAGGTATGGTATTTTTATTCTAGAGTATGCTCAAGATCAGACAGAGCTGTGTACAGAGAGCGGAAGTATCTGTTAGCGAAGCACCAAAAGATCAAGATTTGATTCAATAAATTTTGCTTTTGGGAAGCAAGACTGAAGGTTTCAGGGCATTGTTAATCAACTCTGGCATCCTTTGTCTGTAAATCACTTTTCATTCCAACTCACCATAGATTTATGAATTACGCACATATGATGAATGTTTTGTCACCGGCCTGGGACTTTAGCATAGGAAATATCTCTGGACCTGCTTTCATAAGCTCACTGCTGTGCTTTTGCATTAGATATTTATCTCATAGACCATCACATTTACTATATTTGTATTTTACCTATACAGACTGAAACCCCACTTTTAAAAGGGTTGTGTACACTACAGCTCTTGCAGCATATTAAAAATAGTTTATTTACAACTTGATGCCACTCGGTCCCAATTTTGGGCAACTAAATAGTTGTAGCCACATATAAATCAGAGAATGTTGAATGTAGGAAAAGTTCAAAATCCAGAAGTGAATAAAAAATGAATTCAGCAAATTGTAAGAAGAAAAGAGTAGGATTTTTAATAATGTTAAATTTCTTGATTACAGGAACAAGAGTATTTCCTAATAAAACCCTGAGGTCTTCTCTCATCATACCTTTGAAATATAGTACTTGAAAACTCTATTTTCCATGAATATCCATAAAAATAATGAATGCTATCTGTCATTAACTCTTAATGGAGACAGAACATGATTATAAACAAAAAAGATTTTGGCAAAATCCTCTGCTGGGAGCACCGTTAAGCATGCGTTGTTAATAGTGACGTATAGTGTGACACTGTAATATAAATAACTTTGAATTTTTCCCCCTTTTCACTCTTCTTTTAGCTCCAGAATTTTGGATCTCAACACACCAAACGCAGAGAAACATGTATATGTGGTGTATCAAAACTGTGAAAAGAGAACATTGCCAATGTTCTCCAAGTATTGAGTGTGAGAGATCAATCAAATAATTGGCAGCACCAGCTTTTTTTTTTTCCAGATCCTGGCTTTTCCATCTGCAGCAGAAAGTTCCAGTAATCAGAAATGTCACAAGCTACTCTGCTGAAAGTAGAGAAAGTTATCTTACAGTTACAGAGGGGAACTGTCTGACTGTAAATAGTTCCTTAGTGTCTAAACTTGCAGCTTGAGAAAAATTGGATTTAACTTGAGCTCCCACAAAACCTCTAGATACCTGCCATTTTCTTTTCTAATCAGACTGAACTGAAATTCGGGTAAAGGAACTGAAAATGGTTATTTCCATAACCTGGTTCTCTCTTCCAGCTTTCCAAAAATGAGCGAGTGGAAAATCTCTAAAGAAAAGAAGAAGAAACGAATGCTTGAAAGAGGATTTTAGGAGCTGTTAAATTTAGTACTAATTGCTATGGCCAATCCAGATCTTCAAAGAAGCTTCAGTTTTGGTCTTTTTTGGTAGACCTACAAATTCTGTAACCATGAATGGGTGATTTATATATACATATATATATATATATATATAATCTGTATTTATTATTTTATTTTGTGGACATGGATGTCATGTTCTGTTGTACACACATGGAATTATATTAGATCTCAGAGGAGCTCTTATAGGAATTGTTTGACCCCAAATCATTAGGCTTCCTCCTCAGACTCTTGAAGTTTAGTAAAATAACCAATCCTCCTACATTAATAGTTTTTATAACCAGTCTACTTGTCTTCTATTCAAGATATCAACTGGAATAGACATTTTCTAACTTTCATCATTTAATGAGTTTTATCAATTATTCATCTCTCCTGCTACAAGTTGCATTCCAATTTAATACTGATATTGGAAGATCAATTTATTAAGTTTCCTATTTGTCATGAAACAAATAAATTAATTGAAACTTAAATTATTTAACATTTTTATTTAAATATGTTTTTCCAATAGAGAACTATCAAATTACTACTAAGTAGCATATAATAAATACTCAGATTTTCAGGCTTCTGAATGTTAATGACTAACTTTTAATCTTGCTTTCCTTCTGAGCAAATATACAGAAGATGTGGTACTAATCAAGAATGAATCCCAAGAGCTGAAAGCAGACAGAAACCTGGATAACTGGGGATGAGAGAACCACCTGTTAGTCTCATTTCTTGAAAATTGTGTGTTGTGGATTCGAAGATCATAGATTCACAGAATGGTTTGGGTTGGAAGGGACCTTAAAGACCATCTAGTTCCAACCCCCTGCCATGGGCAGGGACACCCTCCACTAGACCAGGTTGCTCAAAGCCTCATCCAGCCTGGCCTTGAACTCTGCCAGGGATGAGGCATCCACAGCTTCTCTGGGCAACCTGTTCCAACGCCTCACCACCCTCTCCATGAAGAATTTCTTCCTGACATCTAATCTAAATCCCTCTGCTTTCAGTTTAAACCCGTTACCCCTTGTCCTGTCACTACGGGCGCTTGTAAAAAGCCCCTCCCCTCCCCCCCCCCCCCAGCTTCCTTGTAGCCCCCTTCAGGTACTGGAAGGCTGTGATAAGATCTCCCCAAAGCCTCCTCTTCTCCAAGATACTGATATGTGATTGTGTGTGTGCAGATATTGTTGATCATACCATCTATATGTGATTATTTTATTGCTAAAGGAACAAATACAGTATTATAGGTCATTGGTGATCTCTTGTGTTAGTGTGAACCTGTACCTGGAAGTTTTTTATTACGTAGCTGTACTGCTGCGCTATAATCCTAAAAGTATAGAAAGTCATACCCTAGGCAGCTTGCGATTTACAGCTATGCAGTTGTCTGATGGTCTTTCAGAACTCTGTCAATCATTTTGGAGAGTGTTGAAGTAAATATAACCCATATAGCAAGTTTGTAAGTCACAGGAGAGAGGAACTGTTATGACTCTTCCATGCAGAATGCAGTCTCCATTGGCTGCTGGGATGTGCAGCTATGCCCTTAGAAAGGTAGGGCTAGAGGTGGGTCGGCATCTTTGTTAAAAGGAAGAAAAACAAAAAAAAACCCAAAACAGAAACATAGCAAAAACCCCTTAAATAAATTATGTTTTGTTCCTCTTTAAATTCGAGTGCTTGGTAGGCTGCTGATGGCAAAGGCAGACATATACATACCTAAAATGTTTCTCTCACGTTCTACTTAGGCGTGCATTTGCCAGAGGGCTTAGTTTAGGAATACTATTAAATACGACAAGCTCAGATGTCACATATCACAGGACCAAATCATTGCATTCAAAAAACAGAGGCTCTGGATATTCAAGGGTGTTTTGATATATGTTAAACATCAAGTGACATTGTGCTTTTGGATAATGGAAAGTTCTGCTAATTGTATTTTGGACAACTGGAAAGCATATAGTTCCGAATATGATTAAACAGTTTCAAATTTGCTTCAGGAGGGAAAATTTCCATTTGGGTTAAGTTATTCATCTATTTCATCTTTTCAGTGGCAGTCTTGTTTTCATTTTATTTATTAGTTTGACTTACTAACAACTGTCTAATATAGAATGCTATTTTCTATTTAATTTCATGCTTGCTCTCAGCATTAGTAGGAGAGTTGCGTTCCTGGAAACTGGGATAAGATGTGTGTGAATGCAGTTGCTCAAAGCTCAAGACGTATCAGAATCAAAATGCAGTGAACATATGTTGAAACCTGACCTCATGGACAGGTGATTAAACATTATCTTGCAGCAAACTTACTTTAGTACAACTAAATTTCTGGCTTTGATGTGAATCCATACTTTTAGGGTTTGTGGCATTAAAAAGAAATATTTGTATTATTTCTATATTGGCCACATCACAAAATTGAGCTGTAAAAGGGGAGATGTTATGGTGGCCAACATTGGGACAGGTCACTTAAAGAGATTGTGTATCTTTGAGTGTAGTTGGATCTAGGCCCACAATGAACCTGAAGAACATGATCCAGTATTTGCTTCAAAGCAAGCCTTACTCTGAGCAGGAAGAAGGACATGACCTTCATCATTCAGTGATTCTAAACAGTGATGAGAAAATGGCATTAAGCATTATCTAATAAGTGGGAAGAGGCTGCAGATTGCATTTGATGATTTCCTAAAAAAAAAAAAAAACAAAAAACAAACAAACAAACAAAAAAAACTCCTAAAAAACTCCAACAGAAGCAGCATATTTAGTTTTCATCCCCCCTTGTTTTTGTGTGGATTGCATATAATGTGAGTTAGAAACTCAATGGCACTGATTAATGCATACTGCTTATACATTTTCTGGGTTAAAAAAAAAATAGCTTGTTATTTTTGCAAAGGACAAACAAACTTGAAGTCTGAAGTCTATGTAAAATAAAGTGTTAGCTAAAGTCACTGAATTAATTTGAATGGTTCCCAGGAACTTCACTCAGTTGTAGATTTTGTGCTTAATTATAATCTAATTTAATGAGCTAATTTAGAATAATAACTGAATTTAATAAAACCTTTCTATTTTGCAATATGACATAATGTATGGAAAAATGGCTAGACATCTAAATTACATGCTGTCTTCCTATTAAAAACTGATACCCCTTCATTAGCCTTTCTTCCCAAAAACTGACTCAGAAGTTGAGAGGTGCAAGCTCACGTTTGCGGGTTCAATTTACAGACAAAACATTTAAAGAGAAGGCTTTTCATATTGTTTTCATCTGCTTTTGGAACCACTTATAAGAAAACCAAGTGGAGAGTTTCCTTTCCTGTTTTGGCACTGTGAAAATATTGGTGCAGAAAAGTCAAACAGCAGAACAAAATTGTCAGTGTTGTGAACTGAGAAGTGATGAAATTTTAGGGTTGTGCGTGTGTGTGTTTTCAATCACTTTGAATTAGGTAAGGTTTCTAAAGCAACCAAGAGGGAGTTATTTACCCACTTGTGCCCAATCACTCTGTTATTCCTGGGCCATAAAGATCTCTCTTTGGTCAAAATACCTCATGTGATATAAGTTGGGATGGTGTTACATCTCGGCTTACTGAGAGCTGGTGCTGATTGAATTCATATCTGCAGCAGAAGAAGGACAAGAACCAGGGAATGAAGACAAACGGGCTCCTTTTTTTGTCCCAGTGGAGGCCTATTTTGACCATCTGAGGTGGCAGTACAGTTGAGTAGCTTTCTTGAGATGCAGTCTACAAAGGATCAGTACATCTATTGAGTCAATATTTTATATTGCACTTAATTATCATTGTAGTGCTGGTAATTTATCCCCATGGACATGTTAGTATTTGCTGCTTGAGAATGTCTGAGCCGTGAAGCAAGACATCCCTTGGAAGCTGAGCCTCAGCTTCCTGCATGTGAGCTCAGGTGTGCAGGAAGTGGGGAAAAGCAGGTCTTGGAATTGAAAAGGGAGCCTTGTAAGCTGGGGTGGTGGTTTGTTGTATTTGCTAGGAACAGGATTTGGGCTCATAGGGCTGTCAGTGCTTTTGCTTAGATTTGTTTTTATCAACTGGCACAAAAGTTTTGACTTTTATATTGATTCATGGTAAGCTAAAATGAGAGGGTTTAATATTCACTCTAATGTGGCCTTTCCTTATTTTCAGCACCACTTATTTTCTGTCTCTACAGAAAACTCAAATTCAAAACAACTAAAATGATTGCTTTAAATTTTGGAGTGATTAATTACAGAATTTTTTTAATTTCTAGAGTGATTATCTGAGTCAAAGTTTTTTAACAGAAATTACTATAAAATGTGTTAATATGTATTGCCATTTTTAAGAAGCTAGGATCTTAAGTAAAGGAATCATTTCCATCCTGTCTCATTGTCAAGGCAATGTGTTTGTTCATGGGAGTGGATCAAGTGGAGGGAAATACTTCCAGTTCAAAACCTGGTAAAAAATAAAGTGTTTTCAATTTCAGAATATTTATTTGGGAGACTTTTTCCCAGTTGTGATTTATAAGAATTTTATTAGTGTCTTTAAAAACATTAGATCCGTTTCTGAGCAAATTGTCTGATGTTCTAAAGACTACTGTATAAATGCCTTCACACCTGTATTAGGCAGTGCATGAATTTTCATATTTATATCAGGAAGACCTTAATTAGATGGTGTATTAGAAATGTATAGGTTGTGTATCTTCACAGTAACCAAAGGGAGACATTCCTTCCTTATTAACAGTATGAGAGAAAAGCAACCAATTTAGGGAGAAACTTCAGTTGTTTTGGCAAACCAGTTTGTGGTCTATTTTAAGATGTTCCATTTTAAGATGCTTTTGCTTTACGGTCTTATGAACAGTTCAACTAAACTTACCTTTTTCCTTAGGCCTACAAGTCTGTTGGCTGGTGTTACCTCATGATGACTTAAGTGTTTGCGATGTTATACTTCTTTTATGATAAGGATGTGCTTGAATATAAACATTATCTTCACTTCTTCCATTTTGATTTTCTTGTAGACATTTCAGCAGTCTTCTCTACAACAGAAAAGTAAAAAAAAGAACAAAGGTAAAAATTAAACTTGTCTTCATGTATTGGTCAGAAGGGAATTGCCAACATTGTTGATGGTATTGCAGTATTTGAGGAACTAGAACTTATTAACTCCAATCCAACTTTTGGTTCAGTTTTGTTGAGAAGGTATTGGTCCATTACTGATGTCTCATAGTTCCCTAATGCTCCTCTACCTGTGTATATCTGCTGGGTTTAGGGTTTTTTTTTTTTGTATAAATAAGACTCTAACCTCTTTGGGGCCAGAGCTAGTTTTTCCAGCTGTGTGTATGTAATGCCTTAGTGCATTCCTTGCTCATTGCCTAAGCTCTCCAGTAATTTATAACATAGTAAATTGTGTCCCTTTGATTTAGAAGTACAAAGACCTGAGAAAGTGTTTAGTTGCAAAAGGACCTGCAAAGAGAGGTTTTTGAATACCCATTAAGTACTTGCGTAATGTGAAAGTACATGAATTTATATGCTGTATGCTTTAATCCCATGTGAAATAGTAATTTGTCAAAAATTACAGTTAACCATTTTTCTTATTTTTAAATAAGAATAATTCTTATCTTGCCTTTATTTTCTTTATAATGTCTCTTCTGTGTTGCTTTTTTTTTTTTTTTTGTTTGTCTTAGCCATAGGATATGAGCTCTGTGAGGTGCTGAACATGGTTTGTTTTGGTTTTTAATTTACAGTGCCTTGCATAGCCTTTGTGGTTGAAATAGAGTGTTTGTAATAATTTATTCATGGCAAACTGAGTTTGAAATTTGTAATTAATTTTCTTAAGCAAATATATAGTACTTTCTGGCTAGCTGTCTTGTTGATTTAGTGGACAAGTGAAATGCTTTCACATCAACTTGTCATTGTCAGCTCCTATTCCTGGTAAAAGTAAAAGACGGATCTCATGTAAAGATCTTGGTCGAGGGGACTGTGAAGGCTGGCTTTGGAAAAAGAAAGATGCCAAGAGTTATTTCTCCCAGAAGTGGAAAAAATACTGGTTTGTCCTGAAGGATACATCTCTATATTGGTATATCAATGAAGAGGTAAGCATCTGTGCTCATTGTCTCAACAAATATCCTGTGTAGTGCTGTTGTCATGACTTAATGGGAAGCCAGTTCTTTTGAGGGCATGTATATGTGAATAAATTTATTCACCCAAATAATCATACTGAAATTAATATTAACTGCCTGACTAAATTACCATTAAGGTCTGGAGGTATTTGGTCCTTCAAATTCACCTTTTACTACAAGGAGAAATAAAACACTTTCCTGTGTCCTGCTCTCACCTGTTTAGAATAAATCCGTCCTCAAACCCTTGAAAGCGAAAAGGTAGTTATTTGATCTTGTTATTCAAGCTTAGTCATGGGAGTGTAAACTTTAATGATGCACTGCCTGGTGTTCCTTGTTTTTCTGTGCTAATGAAATCACCAAAACCTCTGGCAACTATGGAAGATGCTTTTGTTTTCTTAGTTGTGTTCTCCTGTCATTCCCTCTTTGTAGCTTTTGGTATGATTTCAGTGCTCATATATGCTGAACTTAGGAGTGCCAGAGCAGCCAAACAGAACTGCGTACAGCTTTGATTTTGCAACATGTTCTGCATTAGCACACGTTTATTTATATCAGCTTTACCAAAAGAGCTTTTTTGCCAGTGCATTAGGAAACCTTAATTTTAAACCCTGTTAGTCTCATTAGTAAATATCTTGAGATAAAATCATTGCCAATATGTGGATGCACTCAGTCCTGGTCTTATTTAAATCACTGCACTCAGTTGTACATAACCTTTTCAAAACATGGCGTTCCCCAACTATTCCCTGACTAGACAGAAAGCAGGTTGTTCCATGAACAGTTACCGAAGCCTGTTTTCGCATAGACTCATCCCATTTGTGCCTTGATCCCAGCTTCAGATCAGTAACCCTAACCTCTCCATCCTCGAGGTCTACTACAAGGTCTTCATCAGGATGGTAACTCATATCTACAAGTGCAATGACTGGTCACCAGACGTGGACACAGAGCATGTGGAACTGCTGAGTTCTGCGTTACTTTCCCATGGAGAGGGCAGTGGTCTGAGCACCTTTCTCTCCCCTCCGTCCCAAGTTTCCCTGAGACTGTTATTTTTGAGACCTCAGCTCTCTCACCAAAGTGTCTGCAATCCCCAAGAGATGCAAAAGCTGGCAGGAGGAGCCTCAGTGGCAGATGGACAGACAAACAAACAGCTCTCTTGCCAAAATTATGTTTCCTTAGGCAACCACACAAAAAAGGAATAGCAAGATTATTCTTAACAACACCCTCTCAATTTTAAAATACCTGCTAATGCAGAACCTATTGCAACCTTGTACCTTCCACAGAGCAACTCTAGTTCCAGTTATATATGCTGATTTGTGAGTTTATTTATTTAAGAAAGCAAATAGTCATATGGACTGCATATATAGCATAAGCAACCATGGATATTCTGAGAAAAAAGTTGTAATTCTGGGGAATTCCTTAACATACATTTGTGTTTTCTGCAGCTTCACTTTCATGATCCTGTATTAATTTCTCAGGCAAAGTTATGAGCAGTTAAATAAGAAAGTCAGTGTTGTTGATGTATTAATAGCTTAAAGTAAATAGTTTTCAAATTGTGAAAAATCAAGGGAGATTAAACATCTGATAAAATAAACTATGTGCAAATCTTTAGAGGAGAGAGGAGGAAGGTCATGTCTTCTCTCTTAGGTGTTGGAGAAAGATGAAAGTTGCTGAAGAGATATCATGCCTTTTAGCTGTATTATCCTATAAATATGGTAAACAGCAGACACTGAAATTGCTTTTTTCCGTATTTCTTACAGTAGGCCGCATTTTTCCTCTCCTTACTAATTAGTCCATCTTCCCCCAAAATTAACTAATTACAATAACTAATTGCCTGAATATATTTGGTCATTTTGTATATTTTCAGATGCTGGTTCAGCTGTGTAATTGTTTGAGAAAACTGGGTATTTAAAATTGTATTTTACACCAAGGGATCTGTCTTACTACTCTGGCAGAAGTCCCAGTGACTTCTGTGGGAGGTTTGCCAGAGCAGTGCATACATTAGTATTCCTTATGTAAGAAGCA
Source organism: Rhynochetos jubatus (assembly GCA_027574665.1). Lineage (NCBI taxonomy): Eukaryota > Metazoa > Chordata > Aves > Eurypygiformes > Rhynochetidae > Rhynochetos > Rhynochetos jubatus. The sequence continues at coordinate 52,230,941 of CM050649.1, read as the reverse complement.
GGAAAGTGAATATATTAAGTTTTTGGTGCAGTGGGTTGGTTTTTTTTTTTTTAGCACCTTAACAACAGTAATACCTAGAACTGTCTTTGCAGGATGAGAAAGCAGAAGGATTCATCAGTCTACCTGAATTTAAAATTGACAGAGCCAGTGAATGCCGCAAGAAATAGTAAGTATGCTCAAAAATAATGCAATGATACAATAGAAAACGTGGAACAAAGGACAAGTTTTTTCCTTAAAACAGTGACATATTGGACTTCATTAGTGACACATTGGATCATTTTTTTATGTCACAGAATAAGCTCATACATAACAGGCAAATTGAGTGTGTGGTTTCTGCGTGCCATCTTTCCTGAAGAAAATTTTTTTTACTTTATTGTGAATCGCAGCACTTGACTAGAGCAAAATGAATTAAGAGCAAGAAAGCTGCTTGGCTGCTTCTGTCCCTTTATTTTTCTAGATTCCCTTTCTTCTTTTGTTGTCTTTCTGTTTGTTGGTTTGTTGAGGTTTTTTTTTGAAGGGGGGCATTGCTTGTTTGTTTGTTGCAGGTTGGAGTGTGTGTGTGATAGCTTTAAGCTCAATAAAGAGCTTTAAGCATTATAAAGAGACTGCCCAAATACAGAAGTCCCCAGGTTCATGGCCAGGCATCAATTTTTAATGTAACGCCAAATTAGTTGTCATCATCTCAAAGTTTGCTGGCAGAGTGAAAAAAACAGAATGACGGTGATTTGCTGTGGTTCTGAGATATGACCTAAAGGTCTCGAATAACTTTTCTTCTCACACTAGCTCTGTGTACTGCTGTCCAGATTTGTGCCACTGCATAAATCCATTTCTGATTTAGATGCAAATTCAACCATAGGTAGCAATGTGACAGGCGCATACTCCCACTGAGGTATTTTTAGAATCATGATTGTTGAAAACTTTTTGCCTTGCCTTCTAATGTATTTTACTGTTGTTTTATCAAGACTGTGGAGTCACTGAAATTTGTATAGAAAAGCAATTGCAAAAGTAAAATGGTATGGTGGGTAGTACATAGTGTTGTAAAAAAGACACTGATCTTGTCTCAGTTGGTCTACGTACCTCTTCAGGATGAACTCTACTCTTCATAATGATCTGAAAGGGCAGAAAATGAAAACTGCATTGAAAAAAAGAAAAGCCAGCTTGGGTGTATTGTCGTATGTCCTTCGGCTACATTGCTGAAGTGCTTAATTTTTAATTTTTTGTTGGGGCTGCAGCATAGTCAACCATTTCTCAGAACTGCACGCTGCTTAAGTTGTTGGTTTGTGTTTTTTTTACTTGATGTGGTATCTTCTGGATAGTAGAACATGAAGTGTGGCTATAAAAATTCCTTGCTTGGGTGGCAGATAAAGAAAAAAACTCTAAGAATCCAGATGACAGATGCTGTAACAGTTTTAAGAAGTTTTGTGTCTCAGTAACTTGATGATGTCTTTCTAAACTGAGCAGATTTCACTGTACATCTGCTTTCACTTGCATAACGTTGTGTCATGCTCTAATGCGTTATAGGAATTCTTTTTGTAACTTTCCTGGATATCAATTTCATATCCCTCGTTTCTTAAAACTTGTTTTCATATATTTGCATATATGTACACATGCAGGCAGATATTGAAAATTGTAAGTGTGATATACATGAAGAACGTCATTACCATTTTTCTGAGACACAATGGATTAGTGAGAATCACTTTATTATATATCTTTATATATATATAAAATCCACTGTGTCTCAGGAAAATGGTGATGATGTTCATGTACTGTCTTTGCAGTTTACCTTATTTTCTTTGGGCCTGTTACGCATTTTTTGTTCTTATTTTAAGAGAGACCTTCAGGCTATTCTCCAAAATTATTCTGTACTGTAAAGCATTAATAACTTTCAGATGCATTTGCTGGATCTTCAAGTACTTCACCATAAATCTTTATCCAACATAGTTAAAAAATTCTTTCTAGTAATTTATTTCATATTATGTATGAAATGCAGTAATCCGCTCGGCCCAGTCATGTTGATTACTTTGGTGGAAAGAAAAGATGAGATGTAATTGCCCGTTGCTTAGAATGACCTCAAGAACGCAGTGTTGATTTATAACAGCTTTTCAGAAGTCAATCAGCACATCATATTTTTCTGTTTGAAAAGCAGTCATTAGAGCTAAAGGTAATGTCAAAGTCATTGGGATGTGAGAAATCACCAGGACTGAGGATTTTTCTATTGTATTGAATAAACTGTTTGGTCAATTTTCTTTTCTGAAAAAAATTGATACCAATAGGTATATCAGTAAAATTACCTGATACATTGAATTATATCCTTAACTGGTTAACTTTATCCAAATATAGTACGCTGCAGGTCATAGGTGAACAATATTTATGCCCATATGAATCAAGCATTATTTAGAATGGGGTAGTTGAAGAGCAATTTACTTGGTGAAATCTGTGAAGTTGTATGTTAATATACTGTTTGAGGGCATCCGACAACTCGGGAAATCTGAACTCATTTCTTGGTGACCACACTATCTTTCTTTTTTCTTTTAAATGTGTTCTTCCATTACATTTTTATAATTATGGTTTTCCTCTACAGTGCATTCAAAGCCTGCCATCCTAAGATCAAAAGTTTTTATTTTGCTGCTGAACATCTAGATGATATGAACAGGTAAGGAAATCTAGCAGAGTTCAAGGAACCATTCCTTAAATGTGACATTTCTTGATGCTAGTAATAACACAGTGATAATAATTTTGTGTTAATCCAAAAAGTTCAGTTTAAAAGCTGAGAAAATAAGTGCACAGTGGCATTGTTTCTGAGTGGCTGTATGTGCTAAATATTCAATTCAGGCAAAAGTTACGGTTTGGGGGTTTTTTTGAAATAAAGGTTTTAAGATTTTTAGAAACAAGATTCCCTCTTTCTGAGAAGAAATAAATACAGTATGTGAAGCAACATCCAAACACAATTTCAGAATTCCATGGTTTTGGTTTTGGCTGTGTGGCACCTGCAAAGGTGCAGTATCTCCAACTCTGCTTCCTAACATATTCCCAAAGACATGTGAGGCTTGCTCTGGAGGTGCTTCTATTTCTGGACCTGGAGAGAATTTGAAGTTGGAAAAAGATTTAAAGCAGTCACTCATTTTTCTTCTGCCTGTCTTCAAAAAAAGGTAGAGATTATTACAAGGAGTGAATTTTGCAGATTCTCTCTACTGCCAAGAATTTAACCTGCATGTTGAAATGAAATCTTGTTTGCATTGAATTCAGTGGGGAAAATTTCAGCAACTCAAAGAGAATGAGGACTTAAGTCTTAGTTCTTTGGGTATTGAGTTTTACTGTATCTCTTTTAGGGCACTTCTGTGATTTTTATTTTTTTTTCCCCAGAAAAATGATTGAGACCAGCACAAAATAAACACAGTTCCTCCTAATTCGTTTGAATGATATATTAAAAACAGGATCTCATGTCTATTCAAATATTTGGGGGTTTATTTCATTTATTTTCACAACATAAACTGAAATTGATTCTCTTCAAAATAATACATTATTCTCATCCTATGACAGAGAATGCAAACAAAAATCTGTTATTGCAACCTGAGAATTGTTCTGTCTTAGATAATATCTGTGGATATCCTCGCTGAGCAAAATTGCTTTTAAAACAGAGGAAAAAGGAGATAAAAGTCAATCCATAAAACTCTTAGTAAGTGCTATAACCATGGTTTAATCTCTCCTGTGTGTACTAGATTCATCTACCTTGCAGAACATTTTCAGGGTACTGCCAGTTCTTTACTGATAATATTTGACTGGCAAAGTATGCCAATACTATACTATGCTTTCTTTCATTTAGAAATAGCTGTCTGTTAACATTTTTTTCAAAAGTTCATCCATGACTAAGGCTCACTTCAAAAGTCTCTCCTCAGTTAGAAAACTTCAAACCTTTTTATTTGTTTATAAAATTTTAGGCTTGCCTTTCCTAGATAATTCTGTCAAGCCAGTCACTCAAAATGCAATTTGCTGCACAGCAAACAGAATAATGGCATGGTCTATTCGGCATATCCTGAACTACAGCAGCAGATAAATCATTTCTGTCAGCAGGTCCTCAGTGTGACTAGGCACCTTGTTTCTAAGGATAAAAATTTATATAACTGTTTAGCAATCAGAAAGCAGCAGCAAATATGCATCAGGTCTTCAAAAATATATTGGACAATCTAAATCCAAGAACTAAAATATTTTTAACTTGACAGCACAAATAGTCTTTTTATCATATTTTGACATAAGTGTCAATTAATTCATTTAGAATGAGCTTGACCAAATTTTGATCTGAGTTATACACGTGTAAATTTAAAGGAAATCTCTCAAGGTCTATGGAATGACTTGAAATTTTTACATCTGAGTTGTATCAGAGTATCACCAAATAATTTTATTTTTCTCTTGATTTGATGAATTAGAAAAAGTTGTTCACTTTCACAGTCATTGAATTATCCCTGTGTATTGGGCAGAAAAAAAGTGGGTTGCTAAAAAGTGATCTTTGAAATGCAGACATACTAAAATACTTCCTGTCTATAAGCAGAAACATCTTGCTTGGAAAGTCATTGTTTTTCCCATTCCAAGAAAATCTTCTGATTTTTTGTAATTGATGATACTATATGTAACGCGAATATTGATTTTTCTATGGTAACTGTTACTTTATGGACTATCTATTTCTTCTTTACTCCAAAGTCCTGATCATCAGCACAGAGGCAAATGAATCCTTTTCAGGGTTGGCCAGCTTAAATTCTTAAAATACTTTTATTCTTCCTTTTTATTCCAAACTGCCCATTTTTTAAGTGATGATGTATATGCTGCCAAACTTACATCTTTGAGGCAGAGAAATACATTCAGTAACTTCATGTGGAATATTCATCTGATAGCTTCCTTGACCTGCTGCAACTGAGTTGTCCTCTTTCTCTCTTTGTGACACCGAGTGTTGACATTTATGAGAGTTTTCTTCCTTAGTGTAGCTCTGTGTGGAAAGAAGAAAGATGACAAGTCAGCTTGTAGTATTAGTGCATGAGAATGCCTGTGGAAGATTTCAGTGAAGAAGGCCTCTCAAAATCCTCCTGCATTGTCTATAGGCCTCTTCATTCCGGTTAAACTGCAGTTGGATACTTACAGACACTGTAAGGTATCCATATTCCCACATAGGATGTTTGTCCTATATCCTTGAGCTTTACGTTTAAGGACAATTTGACACCCTAAGAGCATCACATCTACCTGGTGTGGGGGATAAGATAGAAAAATGTTTCCTACTGTTCTGTGAGAGTGACAGTACTGTGCATTCTTCTTTCCAGATGTTACAGGTCTACAGAAGGACTGAGGATTTTTTATCCTGTTCTGTGTGTTATAACATTGTTTTAATTAAATACTGGTAAGAAATGTATGTGCCATTCTTAAAAAAAAAACTAGATGACTGCTGCAACTGCCAGTGCTACTGTATTTATTGTCATACCTAACAAGTAGATTTTTTTTAATTCTCACAAGAAAATTAAAGCTTCATTGGCAGTAAGGAAGGAATATTTTCTTGGCCTCTTGCCCTCTAAAACTTATAGTGGCTGCCGGGACACAGTACACCACAGGGAAGAAAGATTTAAATCTTCCCAGGTCCTAGGGCTTTGTCTCTTTTAATATTCGTTGTAAGGAATACTTGTATAACTGTATGCTTGGAACTTTTGTCCCCAGTGCATTGTAAAGTGGGCATGTTTTACTCCTCTTCTGTTCTGCAGGATACATTTATGTTTCCCTGTGATACAGCCCAGTGCATTGGATTTCTCACGATTCCAGCTTCAGTGAACCATAACTCTAGCCATACTTTATTAAAATAATACCAGTTCTCTAACCATGCCCATTCTAATCATATCTGAAGAAGCTTTAGCAGCCACATATCAGAAAATATATGGAAGTAGTCAATACCATTCCTTTAGTTTCTAAACCAGCAAACCACTCAAAAGTCATGGTTAATAATGGTTTACAACAACCACATCAGTACCTTCTCATTTACCACACAGGCATTGCAGATGATACTCCAGACTGGAAGACAGATCATGACCTGCAGAATATCATTAGATTTGAATTCAGTCTGCTGTGTCTCTCTGACTGGTGTATGTTTCCTGGGTTTTCACTAGATTATACTTTTCAGCAAATAATATCTTTCTGGAAACAATCATCTGCCATAGCTGTGAGCAGCATCAATTGAATGTCAATTAAGTGTTTGTTAATTTAATTGGTTGCCTCACTCTCATGCACACCTTACACGAAATGCTATCTCATATTTAGGACAGAATAAAGTTTTCCAGCAGAACTTTTGTAGGTGTATCACCTAATATTTTGTGGTCAGCAGCCCTATCCAAAGGGCTTCAGTAGGTGGCTGTTCCCTGCTGGCTGTGCTGGGGGTGAATTGAGCTGAATTGGCAATGTGAAATCCAAAACAGGAGAGACAAGCAAGGGGCCAGCTCCACTGTCTGCCATGCCATTTGACAGAGCAGACGCTTGTCTTCTTGTGCAGCTTTACCCTTTGAACATGGACAAGTCTGTGGCCTTTGCCAGTCCCTCAGCACCAAGGAGCTGGAGTCCTTTGGGTGAAGTTCCTGCTTCAGTGCCCCTGATTTGGGCTGGCAGAGCTGTCAAGACAACTGAGCTTTATTCGCCAAAGAAAGCCTTCACATACCAGGAATGTGAACCTAAAAGATAGCTCTGTAGTGGGTCACCTTTCTGCTGTGAAGATGTCAAATCATTGTGTGAGACATGATTTGTTGGATTTCTGTTCCTATGTGCCTGTTGTTTTTATAAGTGTATGGTACTTCCTAACAATTACAGTTGAAGTCTCTTCTTCAGCTTTCCTAGTCTTCTAGGAGAAATTTTGACTGTATGCTAACATGTAGTATTCTGTAAACACTTCAGGAGCAAATCTCTAGCTTTCTTCCCAATGTGCAATGATTTATGGATGATTAACATGATTTACAGATCATGCCACATGGAAGGACAGTGACAAAAGTTGATTTTGAGAAGAGCAACTGCATTTTATGACTTGATGCCTGCTTAACCTGCACTGAAATGTGCAGTGCAAAAAATACCCCATGCAGCCTTCAAGAGAAGGCAGGAGTATTTACAAAGTTGTATCCCTTGCTGAGACAATACTACATCCTGTTTCTGTGCATACAGTATGCAAATGAATCCCCATCAGGCACAGGGAAAACAGGGGTTTCACAGTCCTGAAGAAAACGCAAACCTGACTTCAGTTGTCCTTCTGTACACCCTAGCGGTAAAATTGCAAGGCAGTAGGTTGGCAAAGCAGGCCTCTCAAATCCTGAGTATGGTATGACTGGAGCAAGTAATTCTAAGTTTACCATGGAATGGATAACCACGAGAGATTATCCTGGTGGTTTAAAGCCTCGTTGAGGGAGGACATGATTTTGTGTAAGCATTTGGATAATGAATACACTGAGAGCCCCATGGGGGGAGAGAGCAGGTTGAAGCAGTGCACTGCTACAGGCAGTTGAGTGTATGCTTGACAATGACAGCCCTGCTAGAAGAGAATACCAATAATTTTCTTGGGGTTTGGGTTTTTCTTTTAATTTGTGCAGCTTATGGAAGCAGTTTTTCAAGTCTAAGCTGAGGTTAAAGCCTTAGATGTGAATTGCATTGAGGCAACTGTCTTTTCTTCCCGTTTCTCTGACATGAACACAAAAGTGAATTCTGATATGCCTCCTTCTCTTTGTACTTGGCACTGTAGGTAAGCTCTGAAACACATAATGGCATAATTAAACCTCACTGTCTGTTTGGGAGTGAACCTGTTCTTTTCATTACTGGTTTCTGCTCTGTTCGTCTGCTAAGTTGCCAATTCAGGCCTTAAAATATTGCTTCAGTCTCTGAAAAATGGTGTTTATTCTTAAGAAATCAGAACAGCAGGAATATTGGTGTGATGGCATATCTGTGAGCAGTCGACTTAATAGCTCTTTGATTATCTACAAATCCTTTATTTTACAGGTGTTTGACATCATACGTGTTTTTCCATTTGAAATAAAATCTTTGCTGTGAAAACAATTTGTTCAAGAGCAAAATCATAGATCTTTGGAGACTTCCTGAGTAAGAATATCAAAGAAAACTGTCTAATATGGAAAATAGCGTTGTCCTGAATCATCTTCTGATGCTCCTAACTTTGGTTTTTGTAGAAATGTACCCAAATATTAAGAGGCTGGATCAGTATCACTGCTTTTTTTAATATTATTTCAGATGGCTAAACAGAATTAACATGCTTGCTGCTGGCTATGCAGAAAGAGAGAGGATCAAACAAGAGCAAGGTAATGTGTTGTTATTTTGGTTTCGTCTGTCAGCTCTTATCACAAGTTCATCTGTTCTTTTTCCCTGCTGTGTATCAGGCCTCACTCTTGTCATCTGAAAGCAATTCACATATGGGTATCACTGTTGTTACTTTTGAGAATTCCTTCTCTCTCAGGGTTTTGATTAGCCTCCTCAGATTCTGGTCACAGACAGTGGATTATTTCTGAGAAGGCCACAGAAGGTAGCTAGCTAAAAGTAGCAAACATACTGCCAGTAAGTTCCAGTATGTGGTACCAAGGAGTCTGTGTCCCCTATCAGTAGAAACTTAAGAATCTGCAAACTAGAAAAGAAAATTAAACATTGCATGTGGTGTTTGAATTCACCTCATGACATAATTGGATTTCCCCTAAAGACCTTTAAGGCCATTAAATTTTTTGTGATTTCTACTGGTTTTGCTATATTGAGATGTGTGCTAAAGACTTGTTGGCATTTCATTTGAAGTTGCAAGTTTACAGCATCTTACTTCTATTTGTCTAATATTTCATGGGTTTAAAAAAGTGACTTATTATTTTATACATGCTGCTTTGCTTTAGTTTGCTGCGGTAGAAGTCCTGTTTCCAGACAGTAACTAGAAAGGGCCAGTCCTCAGTTGTGTTATGGAGGTGGTTGTTTCCTGGAATTGCCAGTGATGTGGATCCACAGAAGTGTTCCTATCTAACTAGCTGTTTCAGCGAGCAGCTGGCTTTTGAATCCATGCTCATTTTTACGGATGTACCTGGCAGTAGGCAGCACGAAACTGTAGTGGTCATGACGATCTAGAGTTTATCCACATGCCTGTCTGCCTACTGCCCACTGAGTCAAAACTTCACTTTTTAGTTCTGTGGATCTGCAGCCTTCATCATTAAGGTTCTGTGTTTTGGCCCAAAGAGCTTCTAGCTCAGAGCTGCAACAGCAATGTATTTAATATATTCTTTTCTTTACAAAAACTGTATTTCTAACCATTTTTCGGGGAGAGTTGGGTTCAAAAGGCTATCACTTGGCTTCAGAATTTGCCACATGGTGTCTTCCTTGCCCCCCAAAGCCATGATTCTGTACCAGCCTATGTGACAGCAGCCTTAGCTGCTGTCAGATACCTTCTGGTCTGATACAGTGAGGAGGAAGATGCACTCAGTGTTTCTTTCTCCAATATGTTGCTGCAGTGCTGTTTTTCTGGGAAACACTGTGCAAAAATCTCCTTTCCACAGTGAGACGCAAGGGTGACTTTGGCAGCCAGGTATAAGCATCAAGAGAGTAGGATATTCTGTAATGGTAGAAGATTAAAAAACAGCATCAGGACATTATGTCTGCCTTGATTCATACACTGATTGCCTCACCATGGAGCACCCTAGAGGGATCAGCCTGCAGTCTCTTACAGCATACTGCTGTTATCCGGTGGTAGCAGCGTGCATGGAAAGGTTTTTGGGCATTCTGTCATTCCTGCATATAACTAGATTGTACCTGCTCTTGCGTCATTTCTGATCATGTCTTCCAGTAAGTGCAGCTGCTTATCTTGGAAGTTTTGCCCACACCCTGGTTTAGTATGGTATGGTCCTTGGCACATCATGTCATTCATAACACTAGGCCCTCCACGTTCACGCAGCCCAGGATAGCAGCACCATGTTCACTGTTCTTCCAGTCATATTCTCAGTGCTGCACCAGACTTGAAAATCTGTTTGGGAATCTGCATTCCCCAGGCAGTACTACAGTTTGGAGGGACCTGTATACCATCTGTCACTGCTTGAAGAGGCTGAACAAACTCTGAATCTTGGAGTCTTCTAGGAAATCCTCCATGTGAGCATTCAAAGCCAAATTCAAACATTTTTTGACAGCAGGTTGGCACTAGAATTACAATAACATGTGGGTCAGTGAAGGAAAAGGTGTATGAACAGTTATGCTAACGCTGTCCAAGTGAACAACAGCAGGCATAGAATCATCGAATGGTTTGGGTTGGAAGGGACCTTAAAGACCATCTAGTTCCAACCCCCCTGCCATGGGCAGGGACACCTTCCACTAGACCAGGTTGCTCAAAGCCACAGCCAGGGATGGGGCATCCACAGTTTCTCTGGGCAACCTGTTCCAGCTCCTCACCACCCTCTCCATGAAGAATTTCTTCCTGATATCCAATCTAAATCTCCCCGCTTTCAGTTTAAACCCATTACCCCTTGTCCTGTCACTACAGGGCCTTGTAAAAGGTCCCCCCTCAGCTTTCTTGTAGGCCCCTTCAGGTACTGGAAGGTGCTATAGTTGGGGTTTTGCCTTTTTTTTTTGGGGGGGATGGTAGTTTTTTGTTGTTGTTGTTGGGTTGGTTTGGTTTTTGTTTGTTGTTTAAATTTTTTTCAACTGAATTTATTACCTATGCCAAACTCAGTTAACAAAACAAACAACACATAAGAAAAATTTCAGACAATTCAAATAGCATTAATCTTATAAAATATATTTATCTTATGCTTTCTAGGTGTTATTTTATTGGTCGTAGGTATGCATGTCCACTCAAACTTTCAAATAATTTTATAAAAAGCTAGAAAAATATACGCGATATTTGTTGCATAACCTTCCTATATTCACCCTATCATACATACATCTTACAAAATGCTTTAGAACATTTATTAGCTGCAAAAATACCAACCACTGTGCAGCACCTGGAGAAAGGCCTTGATGTGAACATACAATCCAGTCTTATGTGATTTTGGAGAGGGGTTTTCAGGTTTACAGCTAGGTATTTTCACAAGTAACCAAATAAATACTCAATACCATGTTCATATGAGCATCCATGGACACACAGACCTTTCTTGATTTCGTTCTGAAGCCTGAAGAAGAGCTGGTGATGTGAACAGTAAATGACAGTCAGATCAAATAAGTACCATAGAAGAAACTCTCTATTTTTCTGTCACCAAGATATTTTGCAACAAGCTGATTAAGAAAATAAATAAAAAACTGTAGTTTTTTAAATTTTCCTTCAAGGGCAACAGACATTTCCGATGATAGAATTTTTTTTTTTGTCTTTTTAAAATGCTATTTGTGATTCAGTCATGGGTATAACTGTTGCATCTTTGGCATATAGTCAGAGGAGGCAGAGGCTTTCTGTAAAAATCTCTTCATCTGGGTTTTCTTTCTTGTCGCCTTCTTCCTCTATGCCAGCATGATGTTTATCACCAGGAGGCTCAAGTTCTCAAAGTCTATTAGGTTTGGGAGTTCCCCAGACAACCAAAGGAAAATGATGACAGTCAAAACACACCACAGCTGCACTTCATTCTGATGGAAAGTACAGAAGCCAGTTCTTTGGTAGAAAAGCTGGTGGTGGTGTAAGGTTTTCGGGAACAGTGTCCCCTGCATTAGCAGGTTCTACTCTGTGGCCCCTTCTTAATCATAGGTTTTGGGGTTTTTTCTTTCTCTTTCCTGAGCCAAGGCATTCTGAGACTTTCTGTTCATTCTCTTCTTCATGCAGCAAAAGCTGTGTAGTTGCAGAATTGCATATTTCTAGTCTACTATCATGTGTGTTTTGGCTGTTACTACTTGATAAGTGCTGGGCATCCATTTGTTCCTCCTCTGTTTGTGAATTCAAGGCAATTGTAGCTTTTTCAGTGTCCAAACTCTGCTATTTCTTTTCCTTTTCAATTTGTTCTTCATTCTCAGTGATTGCAGCAGCTATATGTTGGAAAGGGTTTTCATTTTTCTTAGGCTCAGGGTCTTCCTCGTCAAGTGCACTTCTTCCTTCTTCTCTTTCCCTTTCTTCTCATATCCTTCTCACTCGCTCAGCTCATTCTATTTTCTGTTGTTCTTCATATGCTTTTTGTTCTGCTGTGTCTCTTTGGATGCACTCATTTAAGGCATCAAAATCTTCCTCTGTGGTATGTAGAAACCAATATAAACCTTTTGTAATTGATTTATCAATTTTTTTCCCGCAGCCCATGATAACTAAGCAAGGTTCAATTTCACATGGACACTTGTATTCACTGGCAATCTTTTCCAGAGATAAGCAGTTGATGATATCTACTTCTGACAGAGCTCCTTCTTTGTCCTGCTTATTTGCCAGCACTAACATGGGTTTTCCAGATGTCTTAGGGCTCTTTAAAACTTCTAGCATGGCTTGCTTTGTTTCTTTCATTCTTTCAATGTCACTGGAATCCACAACAAATATCATACCATAGGCCTCACCATAGTATTTCCTCCAGATATTGGCACACGGGCACCTGAAGGGGGCGGCACTGGCACGCCCCAGAGGCACCAGGCTCCTCTCTTTTTATGAGGTCAACATTCTATGAATTCTGACAAAATGTCTCAGCCACTCTAACTGATTGAGATTTTTCAAATGGTTCCATTATTCTTAATGCACTAGGCAATTTATTGTGAGGTGTGAACTGAGATTCGGAGCCTCCTCATTCTGGAAGCAGTGTAAGTGCATGGATTTCTGACCTTAGGGAAGTCACTAGCCATACTGGGCAGCCAAAAAAGGTTAAAGAAAGGACTGTCATCTCCATCTTGCAGATGAACATCAGTGTGGGGAGACTGTCTTGCTCTGTGTTCACACAGGGGAACTGCACCAAAGATGGTACATCCCCCCGCTGCTTCAGTACTGAAATCAAATGGCCCTTCCTCTCTAGTTCCAACTCAGAAGACATCAGTCAGGACCTAAGGTTTGCTAACTGCATGAAATGGGCTTGCCAGTTCTAGGAGAGAGACCAGAGTGCATGAAGATGATGTGTTCCTCTTACCCCCAAATTCCCTGAAAACAGAATATGCATTTACCAACTTGGAAATCACAAGGATTCATTCCTCCCTTGACCCTAGCGTTTGATTTCTTTTCCCCTTCTCTGATACCTTTTAAGGTCACATGCAAGGCACACCAACCAAATGTCAAGGCTGGGAAGGCAGTGATCTTGCCTTGGAAATGACAGCTGGGGGTTGTGCACCCAACAGAGAAAGAAGCCTTCAAACTCCATCCACTGCCTATCATAAATAGGGCATAAACTCTAAAAATAGAGCTTGTTGCCTTCTAGGTGCAAAGGGACTATATTGCCATAGGAATGACAGGACAGAGGAGCTCCTTGTCCCTTAGCACACAGCTAGGTCCCGGTGGTGGTGATTCTGGGAAGGTCCTTATCAACCTCTCAAAACCCAGATAGATATGAAGAAATACTTTGCTGCCAAGCAATCCCTGAGCAATAAAGTAGGTCATGTGGATTCAGGCCTCATGTTACCTACTATTAGAATGTCTCCCTATAGAAGATAATCAGTGAGACCCCACTTACTATTGAAATTATATCCCAGTCACTGATGGAGCTCTGTATTACTGCTCTAACGCCATTCACTCAAATTGATTTATCATATACAGGTAGGTAAAACCATATTTTCTTTGTATTGCTTTGTTGTGGTTAGTGTGGGAATCGGTATCACGTCCCCCTCTCGCTGTCGTACAGTGGTTTTATGTGTCTGCTGATTATCCTTGGCTCCCAGCACAAGGACTATTAAACAGCCCAGTAGTGTCCCTAATTAGCAGAGACATCAAGTTAGCAGAGTAAAACCTCTCTATCACTTCAAGCATTTTTGCAATTATAAAAACTGTGAAGCAGGAATTTTCTGTATTCAGTGACTGTACCAATTGTCATCTACATATCTGATTTTACAAAAGGTTTTTTCTTTCTGTTCAGTTCAGCCCTTTGCAGCAAAGCTTTATAATACCTCTGAAACAATTCAATAGTAGTTGTCAAACCTGTTTCAATTAAGAGTTGAATGGTTCTGAATCTAAAGTGCATAAATATATTTCAGGTGCTTGAGAGATGCACGAATCACCGAATTGTGGGTGTACTGCTGAATAAAATGTCACATTCTGTACAGAACAGTTTTATAAAAATACCATCAGCTTTCCATATTAAACACAGTATTAGCAATATAGCAAGAGACTTTCTTGATAGAGAAGTTATACACTTTCCAGTCATATAAAATCAGAGAAAAAAAAACTTGTTTATATAAATAGAAAATATTTAGTCATCAAATGGCAGGTCAGTGTTAGTTTATATATAATATATGCAGCCTATTGCTCATTCGGAAAGCTTTCAAGATATGCTCGATGCCCTGAGCCTGTCAATCACTGCATTGGACAAAATCTGCAGAGAGAAATACAGCAACTGTTCGATAGCATTATACACATTTCAGATAGACTCTAATGAGTAGCAGAACAGTTTTAAAATTTGGTGGGAGGCTATTTGCACACATTTCATCTGGAAGTTGAACCCTGTGACTGCAGAACTTTTTTAGACAAGCCGTAGGTTGCCAACAGAATTCCCTGTCTGAGGTAAGGCACACAAAAGCATGATCATACAGTGTTTTATTGTGTGTGGATTTGACAGCAAGGGCGTCTTTGTATTTTTAGCCAAAATTGAAACCTGCACTGAGGCTGCTATATTTTACTTTCCGAATAAACAGTTGACTCCAGGTCTGCAGAAATCTCACTGAGTGATGCAATTCTGACAGGCTTCTCACCACATGTCACGCCATTAGGCTTTGCTATAATAGGAACAAACGTGCTTATGTGCCAGTATTTTCAGGTGTTTTGAGTTGCTGGAAACAAGTTTTCTTAAAACTAGGAGTGACTTAAAAAAGAGTTTTCTCTGATTTAGTCTTTCATTCACCAAAAATTAATTATTTGCGGATTTCTAGAGACAAAATCTTTTTGTTTTTTTTTTTTAATTTCATAGTCATGAAAACTTTATTTATGCTATTATACCATTTGAAGAGAACCTCTCATCTATAAGCTTTCAGGAAGCAAATCAAGAGACCTAGAGTTAAAACAGAGTTGTTACTGCTTGGGAAAATTAAATAAATAAATAAGGCTGTCCCCACCATTACTACAATCTAAGAATATACAGAATTTTAAGGACAGCAGTTTCAACATGGTGTCATTTTAAGGTAACATTTTTGGTTTAAATCTTGAATAAGATTAGGTATGATCATTAATCATACAATACAGTCATCATAATGGTAACAAAAAAATCATTAAAGTCAAAATTACGTATTGTGCCAACTTGGATTTTTGGTTTAGGTAATTTTTGAAGCAACAATCAATCTTTTTCTCCTCATCTGTCAAAGAGAAAGTATTAAATCATGTAGTTCTTTAAACACTTACTAGGCAGGTGAAAATTTCCTGTGAATAGTCTGAGCTAAAGTGTCCTGTTGTACAAAGATTTACCTAAATGCTAGAAGGTAATACAAAGTGAGAAACAAAGTGACAACAGAAATGTTTGTGTAAGTAAGTCTTACAACGTGTAGAAACATTAAAGTTATCCATCTTGAGCTGAGTCAGCAGTTAAGTAGTTTTCTTTTGTAAGGAATATTAAGGTCCGATGTACATTTAGTTAGATGCTGTTCTGCTTCAAAAAGACTTGCAACTGAATAAATTCCTATGTGGTACATTCTTCCATGTGTTTTCCCCTTTGACCAAGCTACAAACTATGTGAAACATGCTTGGACAAGACTTGATTTCCTGAGAAAATTAAACCTCATAACCCATTAAATGTAGCCCACAAGCTCTGTATCCTTTTTTTCTCATCCATCTTTTGGAAGTCTGTGCTTAAATATCATTGTCATATTTTTCCTTACCATATCGCCTTTATGTTCTTGCATGGATAGCGGGGCAGCAGCTGTTTTATGAAGTGGGTATATGATACAAAGTTTTTCTGTCTTATTTAAATGCAGCTGTTTTTGTTATTAGAAATTGAATTCAGAAGCTTGGGTAACTGGTTGTATACAATGGGGAAAATGGGTAGAGAAATACCAGTGTTTAGTCTTGTTTGATTTGCCTGTTGTTAATTATGTTTGTTATTGGCAATCAACGAGACTTTTGCAAGTTACATTTTTCATCTTTTCTGTTAAAAAAGTACTTTCAGTATTTTCCAGTCATATGTCCAATCATAATTATTTTGATGGCTGTAAAAATATTTGAAAATCTGATACTTGTATTAGGAGCATTCAGTATGCATGATTATAAACTGTGTACAAGAGTTACATTTGTGCCTCTTTTGCAGGTTCTTGTTTAATATCTCTGTGATTGGGCTTAGTATACCCCATAATGTTTTGAATTTTCCCTCTTTAGATTAAAGCAATTCAAACTACAGCAGCTAACATTCACAGAGTCAGCACTGACTGGTGTTTAACTCTCAGTAATACTAAGGATGGAGTTTCCAGTCACTTTTGTGAAGGTGGACCACTGAGTATCCAAATGTGTTGGTAGTTTTTCATCTGCTCTGTATGTAACTTGTAGATTACTGGAGTGAGAGTGATAAGGAGGAAGCTGACACTCCATCGACACCAAAACAAGACAGCCCACCACCCCCGTATGACACATACCCACGTCCTCCTTCGGTAAGTCACCTGCAACTGTCTACAGGAATGACTACCTGAAGCGTCACTTTTACCTACTCCTGCGTAAAAGCACGTGCATATGCACATTGGGACACTCTACAGTATATTTTTTGAGTCAGTACTTGACTTAAGTCATTTGTTAAGTAACATGCATCACTAACTTCAACAGCCATCATTGCTGTTTCCACTGGTGTGTCGAAAACACAGATTTATAATCCCACTTGCTGTACAAAGTAGTTTAAGTAACAGAATTCTTTCTTCCTGTTCTTCATTTGTAATGATGTTCTTCATCCATGCAATCCCTCACCGCCCCCCTATCATCTTTGACAAAATGTTGTTACCTCAGTAACAACACAGACCCTTCTCTAAGGCTCCAACACTTGTGCTGTGAAGCTTTACAGTTACAAATTACACTTGAATTTCCACAGAAATGCCAGTGTAAAGATGTTCTGCCTTATATCACTAACAGTGATACCATTTGTTCTGTTGTTGTGAAAAAGTAGGTTTCTCTAAAATAGAACAAAAGGGGATTTGTTTATTTTCTCCTTGAGGCAGTTGTTGGTATAAAACCAGAATATGGATTTTTAACCTATTCTGCACTGGCAATTTTTCATGTCTTTATACTCAGTGTTAACTAATGCATTTTACTTGAATATAGTTTTTAAAATGCAAACATTTGGACTGAAAAATTGGGAAGGTCTAGAGAAAGAAAGTATTCATGGTGTTTAATTCAAATGCAATATCTTCCAAAATCATAGATCTTTGAACTGCACTAAAGCACTGCAAACACAATGTCAAAGAAATTTTTGGCAAGGTAGGATGATAACAGGCATTTTTAAGATTTTTTTTTTTTTTAATGGACCAGGCAAATCTCTTCTATGTCTTCCATGGTGCCATATTCTGCAAAGTTTTCTGTAAATAATCGTGTTGGCTTATTTTATAGACTAGGGGACAGACTAAGGCTACTTATTATAAATAAGTATCAGTGTTTGACCTACAGGTGTGACATGTGCAGATGCGTGCGTGCCTTAAAGTTACGATCAGGGCAGGTTAATCAGGTAAGTTTGTGCCTTCGTAGCTGAACTGGGTGCCATCAAGGACAATGAAAAGGTTATTGCTCGTGGTAGATCTCGTCTACTTTGGTCTAAAGATTGCTCCATTGCTGATGTTGTAGATGAGCTGCGCAAGCCCTTACGTGGAGCCAAAACACAGCCGACTCTCGTCCACGGAGACCTCCCAGTCACAGTCGTCACACGAGGAGTTTCGCCCGGAGGCGGCGGGGAGCACCACCGACTCGCCGGTGCGCAAGACGGCGAGCCAGCGGCGCTCCTGGCAGGACCTCATAGAGACACCGCTGACAAGCTCAGGACTCCACTACCTGCAGACGCTGCCATTGGAGGACTCTGTGTTCTCCGAGGCGGCCGTGGTCTCCCCCGAGCACCGGAGGCAGTCAACCTTGCCCACCCAGAAGTGCCACCTGCAAGACCACTACGGCCCCTTCCCACTCGTGGAGGGTGAGCGGATGCAAGTGCTGAATGGGAATGGGGGAAAGCCCCGAAGTTTCACTCTGCCTCGGGATAGCGGCTTCAACCACTGCTGCCAGAGCCTTTCAGTCGGTGCCGCCGATCACCACGAAGAAGCACAGCAGAAGGAGGTGGAGGAGGAGGAAGAAGAGGAAGGCAAAGCAGCAGAAGAAAACCAGGAAGATAAAAGTAAGTATGGGATATTTCTGTGGCTTTTCAAGAGTCCTGTTCGTGTAACATAGAGGTTGTTTTTCCTGTCAAAAAAAACCCAACAGTCTTTCAACATCCCCCATGTTTTACCAGGTCCCCCTTATCATACACCTCATTGGTCTGCCTTATGTGTAAGGCTTAATAATCAGCCAGAGTGCTGCATGACCTCTCATAATCACCAGACACTTCCCCGCAGGCTGGTCACCAATCGCCTCCTACTAGTAATTCTTGGTTATAAAAGGCTCCTGCTTCCATGCTTTCTTCACGCTTCCACTTGCACAGTATCTTCCCCTACTGACACATGTATGTCTCAGGACATAGTAAGATTTCCAGCTAACCCAGTCTGGGTTGTAAAAGACACTTGGTAAATCCTGGAGTAAAGGGGCAGGTTGTGATTGTTTAGCATCCAGGTGGGCAGGCCCCAAGACAGCCCAGAAGCTGTAACAGTTGAAAAAGTTTATTTTCCCCAGTTCCTCACCTTGTGATTTATAGAGAAGTTCAAAAAACATTTTCAACAACAACAAAAAAAAATTAATAGAGACTAACTGTGACCAGCGGGGCTTAAAAAAAATCATAACACTGAGTAACTGTCTCTTACATGGCACATTAACTCCATAGATATTAGTGCTACTTGTCAAAAATAATCCAAATAAACAGGGGATGGAGAAGGTCCCTGCTCCTCCTGAATGTGTAAACACATTTCTGTGTCTGTTTCATGCTCTGTCCTTCACTGTCATTTTTGGAGCTTCTCAGCATGTGTTGCTAGCGAAGTTGAGTTCACAGGCAGGTTATAGGGTCAATCAATGAAACCTGCATCCATGATTTGTGGGGCTATGCTGTGATCAAGTTACCTGTAGTGGCAAGGAAGGCAGGATGACCCCTGACACTCTGAAAGGGTCTGTGATATCTGGTTCCTTTAAATTCAGGGAATTTTCACTGCAGTAGAGGAGTATAAAAATACTACAGAGATGCGAAAGACCGATGAAATCTTTGGATAATTAACTGCCTTCCTAAGTTAATTCGTTAAGGTTAGCACCTTTGCTGAGCATTAAAATTCATGTGGATGTTATTTAGTCTACTTGGGAGAGATCAACAGTTTTCCATTGCCCTTATGCTTTAGTCAATAGGTTCTAAATGTCTCAAATTCTTGCTGTTGAGAAAACAGTAATTTCTTTTCAATATATTGAATTTGTTGCATTAAAAGTTTAAAAAGGCACCATGTCAGTTGTACTGATGCTCATGCATGACGCTTTCTAAAAAAACCATACATTTATTAGGGTAATATTAGATTCTTAGACTGTGAAATGAAGCTGTCTAATTAACAGAGTTAAATTTCATCAGCCATGCAGAATGTTTTATCCTATTTTTAGCCTTTAATTTTGGTTTCCAAATGGGTTTTTACTGATAGCAATAAAAAAATATTTAAAAAAAATAATCCCTCACAGTCAACAAAGAGGGTCAAGGAGACTTCCCACGGGAGTTCCTGTGCTGTTTGCACATCACCCAGATGTACTGTTGCAGGACCTAAATTGTTAGGTATTTTAAAATCTCAGTTTTAAGGCTTTTGGTTTCCTGGTTGTAACATTTTATTAGCGTACGATACAAATAAAGGGCTAGTGCTTGATTTAAAGGGCCAGAACTTAGGCTCTTCTCCATCTTTCTATATGAATTTCCAAAAAGGGAGGAAAAAAATTAATTTTTGAAGTGGTCTCCCTGTATACACATACTTTTATTTTATTTTGGGTGAGGATGTTCTCTTGGTTGAAGCTTTAACAGGAGATTGGTTTTTGAGACATTAACGACCAGCTAAAGAGGTAAAGTGCTCGTGGTGAATTATTGACCATGAAATTATAAAACCAGAAAGAAAATACTGTTTAGTCTGCTCAAGAGTTTAAGTGTTGAATTGCTTGTTGCTATGGCTGCAATGTTCTGTTTGCAATGCTGGCTTTTTCCAGTGTTCTTACCAGTAAAAGGCAGGAGGGTTTTCATGCAAGTGGTATTCTTAAATGCAAAATCCTGGTTTCTGAGCTGAGAGATTTGCTTATGACTGCTAAGTCTGCTAACAGGATGGGTGCCCTTGTGCGTGCTACATCATTGGCCCCCTCACCTCCATTGCTCTGGGAAATGGAAATATTGCAACTGGCTGGAGAAGGGGAATCCTCTGCCATTTAGAAATGTTTTAACCTCACCTTGAACCTTCCCTGATGTGGTATCAGATGAACCTTTTAAATGTATTTATTTGCCTTGCACATGTGTGATCCTGACATCGTTCCGAGCTCTTGGATGATGATGTGTGTTCTTGTTGTGTACATGTATGTGTTTTAAAGCTTAATCATTCCTATTGCTTTTTGTGCGGGACAAGGAATGCAGCTCTTTTGCAGTTGTTGCTGTATAAGTCAAATGTCATTGCCAAAAGTTTGTTTTCTCGGCTTTTTGTTTTTACATTCCCACTTTTAAAACTTCCTGACTTTAAATGAGATAGTAAAATGCAGTCTTGTTTCTTCCAACTTCTTTTGCAGAACTGTTTTCAAATAACCACACCACAAGTTAGGAGCTCCATGCTTTTTTCAGATGCTGTCCTTAGCTGCTGCAATTTCACATAGTTCTGTTGACTTTCTACTAAAGCTAGACTGATTTGCAACAACTAAGAACCTGCTCTCTGTTAATCACTACTTTATGCCTTAAATAGATATTGCAAGTTTTTACTGACACTGCAAATAGTTCTGTGTATCAGCTCTGCTGTAATGCCTAGATACATCCTGGTAAACTGAAAACATGGGTTGCCCTCTCCTGTGTTTATCCATCAGGATCTAATTTTGTTGTGTGTTCAGTTGCTTCTTTTTGTCATGTTATATCACGTTAACGTTGCTAATCTTTAATGGATTGTTTTGTTTCCCTAATTAAAATGACTTTTGTGTAAATCATTTGGATGTTCCATACTGACCCCATCCTGTAATGGTCTCTTGCTTTGTAATTGGAGAGGACTCTCCTGTGGGATAACTGTTTGTCCGTGTGTTTGCTCCTGAGGCTACGAAAACGGCAAACAGCATTCCGACCCGTGGCAACAAACACGCCTCCGGCTGTGTTGTTCAGAGCAGCCTGCACACGGCGGGCAGGCCAAGGGCTATGGCACGGCGCGTGGTGTTTCTGGGATTCAGTTGTGAAGGACGAGCTGGGCCTTCTCAGGTTTGTCTTCTGCTAGTGGGAGGTAATAGAAGGAGGCAGCTGTGCCGCACGGCACTGTCGCCCCCTTACCTCCAGCCCCACTGCTGTCTGCGCTCTCTGCGTTTTGGCAGATTTCACTACTGAGTGCCAAAGAACACTTCTATGATCTTCTTGGGAGGCTTTCCGTGTTTTGTCCCAGGAGGGCTTCCTTCATTTTATGCTTTATCTTTCGAAAGTATTTTTGATGGTGGTTCTTTCATTTTCAAAGACTTCTTTGGATTCTGGGGAAGTAACTGGAGTGACGAAGGGTTCACCATCTAAGGGAAGCAGATGCTAGCTCTCTGTGGATTGTAACTGGCTGTAGCTCCCGCCGACTTAGCCACAGAAAAACCTGCACCTTTTTTCCATACTCCTTGAAAAAGTCTTTGAGAGCAAGAGCTCTTGTGGGAGTCTCTAGTGGTGTCATTTGCCCAGATAGTGCTGGGCAGCAGCTCTGCTGATGGCTCTGTGTGCTGCAGGGCTGCCCGGAGCAGCATGGGCACACCTTCCAGGGAACTCATACTTGAGACCTGCAACAGAGTGCAAGGGAGCTTTCCACTGTGCAGGCTCCATCACATTCTTCAGGAATGTGGATAGAAAAGCATTAATGTCTGAGTCTGAGTTTGAAAAGGTATTTGGAGCAGGAAGAAATCACTTAGACTATCTTCTCCTGTTCAATCCCATTTCCTTCAGCATTGTTCCTCACTTCTCTCTTCCCTTACTTCTGCAAGTTTTCTGTCCTTTTCTTGCACTCCAAGTACCGTAATTCCTGATGACGTGTGGTTTAGGATTTTTTTTGTTGCTATCCCATCATGATAATTTTGGAGTATCTTCTATATAGGGTGGACAACTATCACAAAGTCTTAAATAGATTGCAGTAAATCAATGGCTGTCCTTTTGGGGCAATTGAGGAGTGGGGGACATTTGTTTGCTGCATTGATTCCCACACCCCACTCCCTCGGAGTGTTTATGAGATCCAACAATCTTCCATGTGTGACTTGTGTCACCTTGAAAAGATTTTGCAATGTTTCTTCTAAGTCTGGGCGCATTTACACATGTTCTCTGGCATTTTGGTTCATTTCCCTCAACCCTTGTTCAGTTTTGCCACATCTCCCAGCATCCCATGCTGAGTCCCACACAGTCTTGTGAGTGCTGTCCCAGAGGCGCACAATAGCCTCACGCTCCAGGCTCTGAAACCTGGCGTTTTACCGTAAACCACTGAAGGCACTTGTCAAAGGCCGGAGCTGGAACTGGCATTTTGCAGCTCAGAGAGACATCCCAGCCCTGCAAAGGATTTCAGGAACGCTCCCCTTGATGTCAGTGAGAGCTAGTCACTGAAAGAGATGTCAAATACCTGCTTGTGCCAAGGTACCAAGCCTGAAATATTTTTCCTTTTTTTCACATTAAATAAAAAATAAAATTAGGGGGAAAAAATAGGAGCCAGCAAGCAAATAATAAGAGAAATGGAGAACAGTTTCTCCTACCCTGCCTACCAGTCATGGAAATGAAACTCAAGGTGGCAGTGCTTTTACAAAATAGGACAGATGGGTTTAAGGAGTACCATGATGAGCAACAGGTAGAGTTGCATGCACTGTGCCTTAGAAGGTGCATCTGTGGGACACCCACAAATCCCACGCAAGAAGAGAATATGCACTAGTACAAAATATACTCTGAATAAGATCAGGCTTTTAAAATTCTGAAATACAGGTACAGGGAGGCTTGCCTCTTTAATGAGAGGGCTGTGCTGTGCAGTGCAAATGGTATCTCAGAAAGATCAGTGGTTGCTAATTAAACGCTACATGATGAAGTATTGTAAACTTTACACTACAGTTCTAAAGTAAACACTACAATTTAGTTTAGTAAATGTAAACTGAACACTGCAATTATGAAGCTGTGTACCGCTTCTAGGATTCGCTTCTCTGCCTTTTGGATAGGGTATCTTTTCACTTTGTCAGGGTTTAGGCAACAATGAAGTGTGGGAGTCAGGAGGAGTAAAGGTGTAAAGCCTGGGTTGCGCACACTGGAGTTGTCTGGGATGTGTGTCTGAAATTAATCGGGTGGTTAGCTTTTCTGACAACCTCTTTCCATTTTCGAGAGGATACCATTAGTGGTGTCCTGTCATTTGACCACCTTGTTAGTTTTATCATCTCCAAGAGGCAAAGGAGAGACCATTAGGATATCATATCTTCCCCTCTGGAAGTATTCAGGTTAGTAAAGGTGTGCATGCATCGTAGTGTCTTAAATAAGGAAAGCTATGAGAAATGACAGGTAATGTTTCACATTAGAAATATTCCTTATGAAGCTGGAAAACAGCATGACTGCAGCAGTCTCTGGGATGCTGCGGAGGATGTTATTCTAACTTACTACATCTGCTATCAGTCCTGTACAGACCAGAGCATTTGCCAGGGTTGAGGGTTTCCTCGGTCAACTTTCTTCTGTGCAGCACAGCCCGTGCATGCTCAGACACTGAAGTAGACTAATGAAATGGCGCCTTTTCCTGAGCTTCGCTTTTGTGATCTGATTTTCATTTTTAAATCCCATTTGAGCCTTCCCGTGGCACCTGACTGGGCGTTTGCACTCCTGTGGGCTGAGGACCACCAGAGATTCATGCCTTGTCTGCAGGGACGAGGCCTTCATTCCACTGCCTCCCAGGGCTAGCTTTGCTGTTAACTCAGGATGAGCTTGCCTAAAAATACTGCCTCGTTATGTTCAAAAATATGATCTTAATCCTGTTGGTTTATAGTGTAAATGGCTACCTCGCACTGCTTTGGTATGGATAGTTTATATGTTTACAAAGACACTTGCATCAGTTGCTCACCATTTCAGGGAGGAAGAACCGTGGAAAAACAAGGCAAGACAATCTGCTTTTCAGAGCAAATGCTCTACATACAAAATGTCTGGTGGAATAGCACCTCTTCACATACTCCTGGGATTTTTTAAACTAAACCGTTTGGTACTTCATTTGTCATAAGATCCAGTGAGATCCTATGAGAGCTGTTATATATGAAAATGAATGAGTGGGGGGACAGCATCGTTGATAATCTAGGTTATATGTCAGACTAAACCGTTTTATCCTTGTTAAATTTTAAGACACATGTTTGTCTGAATAGGAATTTCATTAAGCTTCCAGAAGCAACTGCATATTTGGGAAAATTGGCATCCCTAATAAGAGTTGCTTAATTATCTTCTAGCTGCCATATATATGTGCATGCTCAGCTGTATATATAAAAATGTGGTTTAGACTATTACGTTAAAACTGATATGAAGACTAACTTGAATAAACAAGTATTGGGAGCAAGAAGCTTTCTTTCTGAGCATGTTCACATTTTAAACTTTATAAAATAAAACTTTTCCAATTCTGATATGCAACAGAACCTCCATTATAGAAGCGGGTTTGTATTCTAAATAAAAATGATGGGATACAAAACCTCTGTATTCTCATTTTAAATTTCAGTTCAAGGGGAAAAAATTGCCTGCAGTGTTTGAAAGCCAAATATTGAATCATTTACTGAGTAGCAATTCAGAAAGTAATATAAGTTGTCAACAAAAATAAAAGTAATTTAATTTTATGCCTGTTAGTTTTTTTACGTATGAATGCATTTTACCCACAAATATGATGTTGCCATATTTTAAATTTTAATTGATTTCCATTGGCCATGCTACTAGAAATGCAATGGAGAGGTGAATTCCTGCTCTTATCTTGGTTTTAATAGCTTTAGGTGTCATTACCAGCAAAGGTCACCAGCTTTTGCCTGAAATGTATGGATTAAATGGCCTTTTTACAAGCAAAAGAAAGGCACAAGAGATTTCGTACATGGCCATTCTTATAAATTACTTTTCTTGCAAAATATCCTCAGTTACTAGGATGGTGGCTGTCCATGGAGCCGTGCTACCACACACCTCGGGTTAGATGTTGGAGTGAGGAATCTAGGGGTGCAAGAATATATTTCTGTTTTCTTCTAAGTTCTGCATTAACTCTCTTGCTGAGTGTTTTGTAACCAAGGTTTGCCTTTAATTTTTCCGTTTCTTGTTGTATGCAAGCTCTGTCCCTGCCGCTGCCCTGTCTGAGTCTGTCTGCTGAGGTGCTGTCCTTGGGAAAAGACAGCTCCTACGTGGCAGACCACTCACAAGACATACAGGGAAGACAGCCCAAGCCCTCCAGGGCTCTCTGTTTACCATACTGTAGGATATGCGATTGCTTCCCAGACTGTTGGCCTGATATATCTCAAAAGCAATATAAAAAAGCCTTTTTTGTGCTTGCAGATTACGCCCCCTCAATTCTAAATGTGCTTTCATTCTGAAGAGTATTATAGTCACATTTCTTAAACAAGGATATGTAGCTTTTGTGAAATTTTGTGTACAAAAAGGAAAATCAGACTGCTTTTATTTTTTAACTCACATACAGTTTCCCATTAAAAAGAGGATTTTCCTGTCCCAAAACTTATACTCGCATTCATCTTGATTTCAAACATGAAAAACGTACATTGTTTTTAATCATTTACATAAATCTTCTCACTGAACATCATTCATTGTAAGACACTTTCAGACTTGACCACTGCACGGTACATGAGGAAGCCATTTTTCACTGGGTTTTTTGCAGAACTGCAATAATTCTTCTTTGAGATGCAGCAGCAATGTAGCCTCATCTGAAATTCTCTAAATGCAAAGGAAACAGACACCTACAGTGTAAAAAGTTACCCGGCTATTGTGTGCATGAGAGTGTTCTTTTGAAATGCGTATTTTTAATATTTTTAGCTTTTTTCAAAGCTAAAGAGAAAAAAAAGGAAAAAAAAAAAAAAAACACAACAAAACCCAACCCACCCTTTCTATAATCAGTTATAAAGACATCAGAAGAATATGATGCAGCATCAGTAGGACTGGGATAATAGAGGAGGAGGAAAATCTTTTCAGATTATGTTTAATGCATCTCCAGGTGGTACCATCTGTTGTCTGTGGCTCTCAGGTTCTTTCAAGGCAACAGTTAAAACATATGCAGGGATGAACCTGAGTCAGTAGTGCTTGGAAGGACATGAGAGGGATGTAGTTTTATTAAACTACTACCATGCTGAACTTCTGTAGCACCACCATGTAAACATGCATTCTTGTTTAATTGCAGTTTGTCATGGGAAGCAGGATGAGATATTGAAGCCATCAGTGTGCACAGTCAGCATCCTGATAGAACTTTTTTGTTGGACAGGAGACTCTGGAAAAGCCAGATTTGTTACAAAGCAGTTTTGCTTGGGTTAATCTAGTTTTAAAAAAGAAGTCCTTGGAGGTTGTGGATTTAAGATGAAGATTGTCATGGAGGCGTATGAAATAAATGTTGCAGGACAGCTTTTTGTGAATTTTGCTAGCACCCCATCCTGGCCTTTGGCTGACTTGCCTTTCCTTTTAGCCACTAGCTGCTTCTCCTGAGAGGCACAGATCTCGTATAGAATTGTAGACTCTTTTAGGTTGGCAAAGACCTCTAAGTCCAGCCGTTAACCTAACACTGCTAATAGCACCACTAAACCGTGTGTAGGTCCTGTGTCCAACCTGCCAGCCCTGTGCATCGCCCTTGGATACCCTTTGACAGCTAAAATGGCTCTAGGTGCTTATATGTTGGTATCTTATTTCCTAAACCTCTCCACTGCAGGAAGGCAGGATATGCAGGCTAAAATCTTGGCCCCTCCAAAGGCTCTGGTGAAGCTGTAAGTGTGGTGCGTCTGTCTTGGAGCCAGTGAGATGGGAGTGAATTCAGAGGTTATCCAATACAGCTCTGCCTGCTAAATCTGGATACCCACGGAATGTGTCCTTTCACACCCCCAGTGGTGGGCATTCCTCGTTCCCTCCAGACAATGCTTTTCCTCTTTGCTATATTGGAAAGGAATTTATTATTTTTTTTTCCTCCTAATGGATATTGAATCGTTCCCTCTGCAATTTAAGCCTAGAGTTTCCATTATGGCACAGGAAACAAAACTGCTCCATTACAGCAGCTCGTTTTTTCAAGCTGAAAAGTTGTTACGAAGGTTGATTTAGTTTTTCTCACAGATAGTGTTTTCTAGGCTTCCAACTCTTCTTGCTGAGTTTCCTTGGGTTTCCCAGCTGCCTCCCGCCTCTTCCGGGCTGGCAGCATCCAAGCTGGGTGCAGCGCACCTGGCTGAGACCAGGAAGATGGCTTCGCCCAGGGCGTTTTATGCACTGTAATATGATAAGTATCTGGTTTGCACTCTAGCTGTACTTCACCTTTCAGTTGTGCTGTACAGTATCCCAGATGCTTTTCTGCTTAATGGTTATTTTTCTAATCACAGTTGAGCTTATTATTCCTGCACCTCTCACATATCCACGTTAAGTAGCTTGTGTTAATTAAAACCTCAGGTGATTTAAAATGTCTAATTAATTGGGCTAAAACCAACCACCCAACAAACAAATAAGACATTTTGTAAAACTAATGCCTGACTAGACAAAAAAAACCCCACCCAAAACCTTACAGACTAAGCTGGTGTTTGCCAAGCTCTGTGCCTGCTAGCATAGCAATCTACCATATTGTTACATGAAACGTGGCAAGGGACTTCATCCCTCCAAATCATTCCAACGTCTGAGACTGTCTTCCAGCAGTCTAGGAGACTTTTCCACTTTCATGCTCGTGGATTTTAATAGACTTAATAGGTCATTAGTGCAGTCTGGGACTGTTTCTGGACACCGGGCAGACTCAGGAGACCCCCACATAGTGCAGCCTTCCCTGATAACAGTGACCCTCTGGTGTCCCCTACGTCTGTGCTTGACTTTTGCTATCAGAGGGCACCTTGGATATCAGTGGTGACTCATGGCTCTCTCTTCTGGGAGCTGAACGTCTAGAAGGAAAAGGTTGTGCTGTGTCTCACATCCATTCTGAATCTAAACAGACAAGGAATATGTTACCTGGAGGTTGGTGTGGAACTGAAAGCTCATCCTTTTGTCACTTGAGTTTTCATCAGTCCCTCTAAAGAGCTTAATGCTCAGTTTATAGTAACCATGTGGGTTTTATTTGTTAAGTCCTTCAGTTGTTTCTCAGTGTCAAGCATTGTCAGTTCTTAGAAAACAAATGTGATAACACAGTACTTTATTTAAACAAAAATAAATTTTGCAAGGTTCTCAGTTCTTGTTAATAATAAAAAAAATAGGTTTCTAACTTTGTTTTTTGTTATTCAAAAGCTAGACGGTAAATACTGTTTGTCTCCTTTTGTGGCCCCAATTTATGAGTTTGGGATCTCCTTGATGATGGTTAACACTCCCACATCGCTGTACCTAGTGTGGTGCTCTTAAATAGTGTGATTTCACAGACAAAGCATGAAACAAGTTCTCTGTGGGGTCTTAGTGTATTTACATGAAGAAAATGGCTGCATTTTAGGTATGATGGTTGCTTTCTGGCTCCACATTTTGAGTATTGCTGGCACACAATAATAGCAGCTAATTCTTTCTTCCCTTCTGGATTCCAGAGGGATGAACTGTGGCTTTCTGGAATATAAAACATCATCGCTGATTTGTTTAAAAGCATTTGAGTTGTTGTCACCGCTAGAGAGTGAGGAGAGAGGCTGCCAAAAAACTTCGATTTAAAACCACTTTTCAGACAGTTTTTGAAAGGTTTATTTAGTCATGTGAAGATTTACAGGCATCAAGGAGGAGGTGAAATTAAGGAAACCCCACTTGGGAGATTCTGCTGGCTGTAAATTCAGGGTTGAACAGAGATTGGGCAGCCCGGTGGCTACAAACGTGGAGGAAGCTTATCCTGATCATTCTACCCAGCAAGACTAGTGAGAATAAGGAATAAAACATAGGTGGGGATGATTGTGCATTTAGTTCCGGGTTAAATGAAACTCAGATTGTGTGTGAAACGGGTGGCTTGAGGGAGGCTCCTAGCACAACACCCAGCTGGGCTTGGGGGTGCCAGAGACCCCTGCAATGGGCTCCTTGTAGCCATCGCGGTGTTTCCTATACGTGCAAAGCTGTCCTTATGGAATGCTTGAGAAGTGGTGAATATGAGACCTAGAGAATCAGAGAGTATCTTCCTGTAGTAAAAATAGAAAAGTCTGTTTTAGAATTCATATAGCAGTATTTTAATAGCCTCTACATATGGCATTAAAGGGATATTTTTACTCTACTAGTGTGAACACTTGAAATCCAACATGAAAATCATACTTAACCTATAAAAACTTGAAGCTGATTATTCTGAGAATTCTGGTTTCTTTCTTCCCTGCTAGAATATACCCTGCCTTTTGTTTTCAACTTTTAATTAAAAAAATAAATTTTATTTTCAAGGCATTCTCTTTTTTTTTTAATCAAGCTAAGTACATGCACACACTTTTACCATACAACATTTATATTTTTAACTTTAATGTAATGGCTTTAGGAACAACTAGAATAGCTGGTTTGTGTCTTTTCAGAAGATAAAAGAATTTTTATTTATTTATTTCTGGCTGTGTAAAGAGCCTAGGAAAAAACCCATTTAAATTTTATACTCCCACTAAAGCTCTCCAAGACTAAATTTATTTTTTTACTTTTTTTTTTTTTGCCATTGAGAACTATGCTTACCTTCTTTAATTTTACTGTTTGATCATTACATTTAATGTCGTATTTTCTAATGTGGCCTCAAAAGTTTCATGTGATTCTTACAGAGGATAGGAATAGTTATTAATTAATATTAACCAGGCTAATTTACTGTACCATACTTCTTTTTCTACATTGAAAACTTACTTAAATCTCAGAATTTTGACAAGAGTTTATGAAATGGTGAGACTGAGGTGAGACTAATTTATTTAACTGATAGAATAGAAACCAGAAAATGCCCTGTAGACATTAGCACATTATTCATTAACAAATCAACAGTTTCTAAGTTCTCTGCTCACTTTGCGTTTAAAGCTTCTGCAGTTTCATTCACAAGTTCTGCCTGCAGACATGGGCACCTTATAGTGGCCATCATGAATCTTATAGCATAAACAGGCTACCCTTGCATCTGTGCAAACTCTAAGAAGTTGATAAATTTGATTCTGTGAACATCTTTCACAGTCTATAAAGCATGTGTAAAATGCCTCCATAGTAAAAGAGGAGGAAAAGAGGATATGTGTTAGTTTCTCTGGGAATACTTGTTTAAAGCATGGCTGAAATGTCTGGATCAATTAGTTCTGAACTATTGCTAGAAATTGGGAGGAAGTTTCAGGGTTTTCATAAAGTGAAAAAATGATTGCCTTGGAGACTCACAATTTGGAAATGGCTTTTAGAGTTAATGAAACTCAAAAATGTCAGCCACCTTCTTCTTGCTTGCTCTCCTCCATCCCAAAAGGCCAATTTCCTAAGCTTGTACATGTTGTGGCTAAAGAAGATTATGGGATTTCTAGCAGAAGTACAAAAGTCACTTGAAGTGAAAATTAGGCTCTTAAGTCAGTTTTGAAATGGCACTTGTGTCCATGATTAAGTTCATTATTTCTGAACTTTAGGGGATGTCAGATGACCCCGAGCAGCCAACACGGTCCCTTGGAGGTCTGTGACACCCATAGTCTTTGGGCTTCTACTGAGAGAAAGACAGGAGTTGGAGGGGTGAGATTTTATATTCCACCTAGATTTGGCCACAGCTGCCAGAATCACAGAATGCTTGGGTTGGAAGGGACCTTAAAGATCATCTAGGTCCAAGAACTCGAACACAGAGAAGACTCTGCGTTTCAGAGCATCGCTGCTCACCAGGATGATGGAGAGTAGGAGGTTGCTGAGAGTAACCCAATGAACGAAGAGAGGAAAGCAGATCCCACCAAGGTGGTCGAGGCTTAATTTAACTGTGTAAAGAAACACTTTCTACAGGCCATGATCTGTAGTGCTTGTTGGGAACAGGAAACATCAGGGTAGCTGGGAAAGAGATGGCAAAATCTAGTGGGTTGAAACAGAAACAAAAGGCAGAAGGCTAGAAATAGGTCATAAATCTGTAGTGGTGAGGATAAGCTATGGAACAAGTTTCCTTGAGTTGTGATTGGTTTTTCAAATTAAAATCCCATCAACTGTGACACTCTGTGCCACAAATGAGGATGACAGAGTTCTAAATCTTTCCTCCAGTTAGAAAAACTGTTTTAAAAGCATTTTGTTTTGATAGTGACACGTTTCTCTTACAGGATAACCAACTGTAAATGCACCCATGCTGCCTTTGCCTTTGTTTCACAGGATTAGGCAATTTAGCATGCTGCACAGGTGAGCCAAGTGGTTATATTTTATGCTGGGGCCACATTCTGGCAGACCATGCCAGTGCACAGAAACATTTCCTCAGCCCAAGTTGTCTTGCAAGGAGGAGAATCTGGCATAACCTCATGATTATGTTAGAAACCCTGTAAATATCTGTCCATAATTAGCTGAGGTGACAGTTATTTTTGAGAAATAAAACCTTCTCATAGTGTCCCCTTAGCTCATGTCTTCCAGAAGTATAGCTAGCACCATTACTAATGATCAAGAGTATATAGCCAGATCTTTTCTCTGTTCCTCCGGGGGTTTTTTTAACATCTGTTTCCTCTTTCCAAGGCAAACATAATCATTGCAGTAGTTCCAGGCTGAGGGGAGCGAACCTCCAGGGAAGGTTGTTGGCTGCATTTAGGCATGTAACTGGATTTCCAGTTCAGAAATCGCCCCAACGTTTCTGCACACACCTGCTAAGGGGTTGTTTTAAAAAATTCAGCTTAAGGTGACCATACGCTTGCTGTATTTCATCATTCACAGAGAAGTGTGCAAATCGTGGTCACCGACATTGTTTTCATCACCAGCTGTTACGCTGACACGGTGCCTACCGCACCAAAATGTAACCAGAAGAGATAAACTCTTGCCCCTTCCTACCTCCCTGTGTACTTTCTCATAGAAAACTCAAATTGAGAAAGTTCTTATTTTTCCACAGGGTTGTCAAATATAGATGTATCATATAATATACACTGAACCTTGTGGTTTACCCACAGTAAAATCTTTAATATAACAGATAAAAACAAGGGCACTATAAAAGATAGTATGATCTCTGTGTTATTTAGAAATTATTTTCCTTGGATCTCTTTTCCAGAAGCAATGTTGTTTTCTGTGCTGCTTTTACCCTAGTTATGAAAGATACGGCATAAATCAAAGATAAATTTATAGCCTAATACCATGTCGTTGCACCCGGATAATTTCTTCAGAACCTCTCCACCTATATTTCTGGAATAAAAAACACTGAGGGAGATGAACATAAATTCAAATCACTGCAAATTACGAAAGCATCAGTGACAAAACTAATGTTGTAAAGCCCCTTTGGAATATCCGATTGTGCTGGTAGCAAGTCCTGGTGTTTTACTGGAAAATTAGCGCGCTTATTGCCATCAGGTACGCAGCTTCTTTAAGAGGGATGTTTATTTTCTTCTGAATAAAATTCCTTACAAAATTAAAAACTCACAAAGCTGCTTGTTTTTACTATTTCATCTTGCAGTCTAAAGTTTCCATTCTGCACAGCAAATGTGGGCTTAGTAAAAATTGTCCAAAACATTGATTTCTGTAGCTCTATATCAGATCTCAGTCTCTGCGCTATTTGCATTAAAGAAACCAAACCTGCAGGCGCAAGTGATTGCACTGAAGAACATTGAGCCCCACGCTCCAGCTAATCCAGTTAGCTTGCCTTCTAGGGAAGAGTTAAAGGTATCTTGCTTGTAGCCTTTGATGGATCATTCTTCCACAAAATAGTTTTATCAATTTTGAACTCAGGTATACTTTTAGCTGTATCATGTGGCAACAAGGAGTTGAACATTTTAATTCCAGGCTGGAGAGAAAAGCATCTCTTTTCGTTAGTTTTGAACATGCCACCCAAACTTTCAGAGGTTCCTGTTACTGGAAGAGGCAATGATCAACCTTTTCTCTCTTAACTTAGTGTATGTGCTCATAACCATATAGATCTCTGTTACATCCTCCTTGTTTATAGGGAGGACCAAGTCTTGAACAGTCCTAGACCTTGCAGGAAAAGCCTTTCACACCACCAGTGACCGACCCTAGCTGCCTGTATCTCTACCTTTCTTAGGTAGAGGCTTTCTGAGGTGAGAAGGCCAGAGTAATATACAACCTGTGACACACCGGGCATTTACACTGTTTTATTCTTTTTTTTTTTTTTTTTTCTGGTTTATCTCCACTAGTTTCTGTATTTATTCAAAAGTAGAAGACGAACTTGCAAAGTCCTCTGTTTCTGTGGAAGCTGATTTGATATTTTTAACAAATACTCTGCAATCAGGGTTTTGCAATCCAAGCGAAATAAAGGCAACTGTTTGGCATAAGATGGTTCTCCCTGATAGGAAAAAAATAAAGGCTTAGTTTTGATGTTGGTGATGCACGAAGAGTGTAATGCCTGTTCACATGCAAGGCTGCAAAGAAGGAAACTAAAAAAGGCAATGTAGATATTAAAGAAATTAGCAGAGGACGTAACACACTGAGCAGCTTGAGGAATCACTCAGTAGAAGGGAGGTTGCTATTGTGGGATGAGATCAGAGTCCAGTTGCATGATATTCTGTGTTTTTCAGGCTGTAGAGATGCTAATATTTTTTGTTTAGTGATGATATTTTGATGAAAAACACTTAAGCAAACCCAAGTGGGAGTGAGTAGTGAATTGCTGGGAATATATCCACTGCAGAGCATCTCTGTGTCATGCTAGAGCTTGCCCTGGGGAGGAGTGACCATGCACATGACTGGCCCGGACAGTAGAAAGCCCTCAGGACAAGCCTCCTTTGGCTTACCATCCTCTGAGGGAAGGGTACTCTTACCTGGCAGTTTCCAAGGGTGGCTGTTTTTAAAGGTAACCCTTCCCCCAGTGCTGGGGGGTGTTTTGTTCCATTCCTTCCTTTGCAGAGCAGGATTCCCTTGCACACAAGAGCCACCGGTTGTGGTGACAATAAGGGATTTCCTCTCCGAGCCTCTCAATACCCTTCCTGCTCCCCTTGGCAGGACCGAGGGCCCAGTGGCTCAGGGCACTGGCAGCGCTTGCTCGCCTGGATGGGGTTTTTTCATACTAATTATGTCTGAAATGCATCCCCCACTTCCCAGCAGATTGCTGCAGCAATGCCAGGGTCAGGTGTCAGTGGTGGAGTTTCTGTGGGTGCTCCCTCCCACCCAGTGCCAGCCTTCCTCCCACTCCTCTTCCTCGTCTAAGAGTTGGGCTCAGCCTGCTTAGCTGCCAGCAGTACACCTGCTACCCAGCTGCCTTCAGAGCTTGGGCAGTCCTTTGGGGAAGGGCTTCTCTCACTTTCATCAGTCTTCTCTTTTCCTGGATATGGTTAACTTGGAGGAAGCTAAAGCTGTTTTTCCCCACTTGTGATCTAAACCCCTGGATGAGGTAGCAAGAGCTAGCAAGTAGTTATGCATGTCCTAAGATGGCTCTCTCATTTCCATTTGAAAGCCGCAGACATCCTGTTTCATTCTCCTGAAAAAAAAAGAACACTTTTGACAACATCTCAAAAGGTTTTGAGAAGTTGCCATCTCCAATACAACTCTGGTGGGTTTTGCTGGTGGAGGAGCTTGAGCTGCTATAGGAAAAGGGACATGAGTACCTGGGTGCCAATGTGACCATACTGGTGAGCCCTGTATGCCACTCCATCACCCCATGAGGACAGCAGGTCTCCCCCAGGCTCAGGAGTGTTGCCCTCAGCCCCTCAGGACAGGGCGAAGAGGCAGGAGCAGGGCCCTGCCCTTCCTTGCTGGGATGGGGTCAGACGTGCAGAAGAGAACCAGTGCCCAAATCTGGTACTGGTGCTGTAATGTGTTCAACGCAGGATTATTTCTTCTCTGAAACAATGCTGTCATATGGAACTATGGATGCTATACCTCGTGTGACAGAAGCATTTGTGTGGTTTGGAGATGCTTGAAGATTAATTAGGAAAGAGGAGGCTAACGAGAAGCAATGAATTTTCACACCAATGTGTTTGTACCTTTGTACAAAAATAATTGAGGGCAAAAACCTGAGGCATTAGTGGAAGAGTAGAAATTGATGGAAGTGTATGAGTAATCCGTTCCTGGTTATCCCCAAGAACTTCATCAGGATCTTCCCTTAAAAACCGCTGGGCGCACTGTGTCCTCTCTCGCCCAGAGGGCCTTTGTTGGGTGCCTGGATTTCAGAGGAAGGCTGGGCAGCAGTGCTAAGGGTTCCTCCATGGCTGGGAATTGTGTGGCTGTGAAACCCAGGCATGTCATCCTTAAGCTTTGTCTGGGCTTCCTAACCAGTCTGACAAATGCCTTTTACCATCCCTTTCCAAGAACTTGTGGTTTTCTGAATGAGTATTTAACCAGGAGCTTGAACACATAAGGTGATATGACAAAAGATTCTGCTTAGTTTGCTGTTTATTTCCCCTTCTAAACTGTGTATAGAATTACTTTCTTAGCAGGCTAAGGGATTCAGGGATTTGAAATAATTTAAAATTTGTTGTTTATTGCTATCTTTAAAGTTGAAATACACTGGGGAGCTTCTGACATTTTCAGCATTTGACTCCTGTAAGAGGAGCCTTTAGCCTAATGAAATCCCTGTGTAACTCTGATTTTCTCTTACTATACTGGTGAGGGCATTTTTAGGCATATGTTAGCCTTAGGGTATACTTTTTACCAAAAAAATTGTAGCACCTCTGAAAACAGCTCTTGCATGTTAAAAATATACAAGCAATTATAAGCGAAGAAGGTAGCAATGTTTGGATTGCCAGAAGGGTGCCTTACATAAAACCTTTCAGTGCAAGCTTTTTATGTAGAGCTGATTATTCTCATAAAAAATAAAAGTTAAATTCACCAGATGAAAATACATGCTTTCAGTATCCACCAGGTGTGAAACATTTTATCATGAATTCTTCATTTCATATTCCCAAGTAGGTAATGAATTCACCGCAGCACAACAAAGAGCTCACTGCTGTGTTGGTCTGACGGGCTTTCAGGACACCACAGACACCTGAGAAAGCAGTTGAATCACTGGTATATTCAGTGTATCTCAGTTTGATGTTCTGAAGTCAGGGTTTCAGGTCTGATAGCATTTCTGTAACTAAATATGGTCCTCCTCAAGACGGGAAGAACCCTGACTAAATCAAAAATAGAGTGGGAACAGAACAATACAACTTGCACAGGAACAAATCAAGGCAAGTTGTATTGGCAGGTCAAACACATGCTAGTACCTGAGGAGAGAGAAGGGGATACCTTTGTTCTGTGTGGCACAGCCAGCCAGGGGCTGATGTCAACATTTCGCTTAATGGCCTCGCCAAATGAGTAATGACGTAGCCCAAGTTTTGTGCATGTGCTTCCCCAGTGAGCTCCCAATTCAATTACAATATCTCAACATGAGCATAATTAACAGTAATAATCTGCCCTCCCAGTTTTCCCTGACTGGGTGGGTTTTCACACCACCCATGTTGGATGTTGCAGCAAATGCAGCTCAAGAGCCTCAGCAGAACAGGGCACAGAGATGACACTTTTTGCTCATCCTGTTCATTTTACCTTAACTGCCTTGTCTAATGGCAATAACTTAAAATGTTTATGTGATCTGTCTCTTTTATTGACCCACTTAGAGAAGAGATCCTAGGCCAGGGTGGCAGGTTGCTGCAGCTGTCAGCAGCTGTGGCAAGGGCAGCATCTCGGTTCTCTGCCCTTGGATATAAGCACGCAGGGGGAGATGACAGTTCGGCCGTGCATTATTTGGTCACACGAGTGATTTTGTCAGGATATTGGTATTGTTGTCAGTAAGGAAGGCACCATCAGCAAGACAATTATGTTACTTGATGATGGGCTAGTAAAGGGTTTTTTATTGAAAGTGGCTTCTACTGGTTGAAGTTAAAAATTGGTTTGTGTAAATTTAAATTTGACATGTGATAATGAATTCCATACATTTCTGTTTGCTTTTAAAGCCCCGAGAGAGTTAGCGTATAAAAACTCCCAGAAATATGCTGCTGATAGAAGTGATATAGAGAATAGTCTGTTACGATAATGGTACCAATTGTCCTTAGATATTCCTTATTAAAAGATTTGCTGATACAAATGCAATTAATTAGAACATTATTTGTTTTTAGGGTTGAAGTCCAGAGCATTAGACAGGAAACACAACTCCCATTTTTGTGCTGTATAGTAACTTTCATGGGGCAACAACCTGGAACTACAGTTCCTGCTTCATGGTCAGGAAATAAAGACATGACTTTCCGAGCAGTTCTCAGTATAAACCATGCAGGAGGTTTGGTAGATTAAACTGAGCTTTATATGCCATTACAGTCATGGCCCAGCTAATTTTAGCTTATGACAGTACCAAGTGTTGGATTGAAAGGCACCTCATCAGATGTATGCTTCATATGCTTGTCTTGTGAATGTAACACAGACTTCTTGTGGGTGAGGCTTGTCCCACAGGCCTATGTAATTTAGTTTCTGTGTAAGCTAGCGATTAGAGTGCCAGTATGCAAAAATTCTCA
This sequence comes from Rhynochetos jubatus, assembly GCA_027574665.1. Lineage (NCBI taxonomy): Eukaryota > Metazoa > Chordata > Aves > Eurypygiformes > Rhynochetidae > Rhynochetos > Rhynochetos jubatus. Next base: position 52,192,903 of record CM050649.1, on the reverse strand, counting down.
GAATTCATAAATTGCTCGATGGGATGCTAAAGTCCCGATTACATCTTGCACCCTCTGAACATATATAAAGCTGTAAGAAAATCAGATAGCTGCTTCTTTTTTTTATCTGACCGTGGTTATTCAGCTATGCCTCACTGTTCTTTCTGCGCTGCTAAAGTAATACCATCCCACAGGGATGTCAAGGAAAAAGTTTACATAAAGAATATGCATTTGCTTTACCAACACAGTTCCTCTAAATTACAAGCAGCTTTTTGACAATGCCACTGGAGCTCCTACATTATTTGCTGTTTGTTTATGGAGGTTTTTTAAGTGACGAACTTCCAGCTTGCTCGACAAATAAGGATGAGACCAGTTTCAGTGGCTAAGCATCTAATGAAAGAGTGCCACCCACGCATAAGGAGCCCATTTTTGGTTCCTCTCTAGTATGTGGATATTTTTCCTAAATGTAGCACATTAAATTGCCAAATTACTAATTCTTGCTATATTGCTATATTACATTCTTCCTAATTCTTCCTAATTCTGCCCGCAGTATGTCCCTCCAGGTTAGAAAACTCTCATGGCTATTGTTATGCTGTAGCGGTGTCTATTACTTTAGCAGCGCAGAAAGAAGAGGTAGAAATGCTTGAGAGGTCTGTTTCCACAAACTTCCAAGTCCGCAGCTGCTTTTATCAGAGGTGGCTTTCACGGAGCATTAAGAGTGCTTTGAATGAAGGCTGTTGCAGCCCACTACCAGTGTGATATCTGCATTTGTGCCTGGGGACAGAGTGGTGTTAGGCACTGCAGCTGCAAGGCTAAGCAAGCGTCTGAGGAAAAGCATGAGTTTTTATGGCTTACAGGTCTCCCTTGCACATGAGGTGAGCTAGATACAATTCAGCCTACATGGGCACAGGTTCAATACAGCCTACATGTGCACAGGTTAAGACAGGATGATACAGAGAATAATGTTTTCTGTGTACTAATAAGTACATTAGTGATGTGGTGCTAGAGTCTGTAAGACAACGTTCATTATGAATTTTAAGTTTTCAGGTTCTGTAGTATATGAAGTGCAGACTGGGAGAGCCAGGATACATTTGCACATTCAAAATTACTCTGGTAAGTGGGAGGAAAATTGCCTGCTGATCAGAGCCCTGTAATTTCCCCATGCCTCCTGGGGCCAAGTGCAGCACTTGCAGAAGAGCAGATACTGGAGGTTATACATGGTCTGACACCACCTTCTGTCCTCCCGGTCCCCCTTCCACATTGTGGTGCTTTCTCATATAACCTTTGTGTTCTTGGTGTTCCTTTGTTTAGCTCAGTGAGGCCATGAGGGACACCGGAGCATGTACTGTGATGTTGGAAATGCTGGAACTTGTTATTTGTAGACAGCATATTTCTGTATTATCATTGTTTGATTTAGTGCCCTTTACAGCAGTAACTCAGTCTCCAGAGGAGTACTGAGTGTCTCCTGCTACTGCCTCCACATCAAACTGCCTTCTTACAGAGTAATTTGCAGAGATGCTGCTTTGGAGTATAGTGTCAGGGGTCTGCACTGGATGTGTCACTGAAACCCTCTTTCCTCAGGCAGTCTCATTGCCAGACTGTATATCAGCTCCTTTTAGTCTTTGTGTGGCATCTGTCTGAGACCTGAGCAGCCCTGAAGAGGGTAGAAGCTTCCCACCGTTGAACAATGGGCAGTTTGTCTATCTATCTGCCAGCATTCCTCCCGAGGAGTCTGTGTCAAATAGCCTTGAGCCATTCCCCCAGTAAGGAGGAAGATGTATCTACCACTGGACTTGTAACAGAAGCAGCCAGGTAGAAGTTCGTGGTACATGGGGAGGAATTTCTTTCCCCAGTGTTTGCCTTCATTCTTGTTCAGAGCCTGGTTGCTCATGTGTAGTATTTACATAACTGTGTGTGCATAGCTAGGCATGCTTCATTATTGGACTAGATAATAGGTAAGAACTTCTAGTCAAAGTTTTTCTGTATCTCTCATAGGCATATAGACATGTAGAAATTTGTACACAATAGAATGCAAATAAGGAAAGGATAGATATTCAAAAGGCAGTTACAGTTTTACTGATTGTCACTATGGATTGGAAGCCTGAAATTTCCTTTCCTAAAACTTCAATACTTATTTCAAAAGTTTTTAAATCTGTTATTATTCAACCCAATCTTTCTCTGAGAAGCAAATTTACCATCAACATACCATTCAGTAATCAGGCGCCTTGTAGTCTGTTTAGACAGAATATATACTGTGAACATTCGTAAGGAAGTGTACGCTCAAGTGGCAGCAGTAACATGTTATTCATTTTATTAAAAAACACATGAAAGTGAATTACCTCTCATTAGTGACTGCTGGTGTGCCTTCATTATTAATAAATAGGTCTCAAAGAGAAAAAGAAATAGTAGATTTACCTTCCGTGCCCCTTTCCTTATATAGGACTTCCTGTGCGAGAACCATTTTGAGACCTTATTGATAGTGACTCTAACATTTTCCTCAGGTGAGAACTTTCTCCTCCCCTTTGTTTATATTTTTATTGGGTTTTGAGACATGGTGGTGTGCCCAGAAAGGCCTGCAGAGCATCCCTCTGCTCTTGCTTGGTGGGTTGGTCCCACGCCCGATGCATTCTGCCTCTGCCACTTTTGATGGGTAAAGTACCTCCCACTGCTAGAGGTTTCCTCGGACATAAGATTTCTCACATCTCACGTGACCGCATTAGCTGAAAAAATAAGCAGAGATTTACAGCCAGGCAGTTTTGTTTCTGTAACCTTTCTGGGGAAGTCATTTGTCGTAAAGCTCTTCTCATAATACAAACATAATTTGGTTGATAGATGCAGTAAGTTCACTCCATTGTTTTCATAGGGTCGCATTCATTTTTGTATGTGAATGGCAGTTGGTTTATTTTTGAAAATGTGTGCAATTCTCATGAGTTGTATAAGTTGTAGTGTCAATAAGTATCCATCCAAAAGCACGTTTACTTGTTCTTCGTTATTTGTATTTGTTCTCCTTTAAAACAAATAATTTTACTACCAAAAAGCAGAACTTCTAAACTCCTAATGTGCATCTACACTAATAGGAAATACTGTACAGTTAGTTACTATCAGTGAGAGCAAAATAGTAAAATAATGAGAAAATCTATTTAGAAAAGCCCCCCAAGTGCCTGTTAATTATATTCACCTTTAGATAAATAGGACAGCATGTTCTACCACTTAACTTAAGAGGTCCTATTGAAAGGCTGTTCATGCACATGGTGACTAATCCAACTGGGACAGCAAAGAATTACCAGCATTTGAAGATAGGCCTGTAATGGTCTTTGCATTTCTGAACAGCCTTTTCGAAACAGTGTCTTATTAGCAGGGTTTTTTTCAGAAATAATCATCTTCTAATGCAAAATTTAGTTGGATTTTAGGTACATAAAAAAAGTCCTGTCCCACCATTTGATGAAGGTAGCACAGTTCTTCCATAATCATGGAGGACACATCCCAGCCAACCTCAGCAAGCGTGCAGGAGAGCTGGGTATAGACACCCCCGAGACAACGCCCTTGCCTTCACTTCAGTAACCCTCTTTTATTTCATAGCCACCTTGTTTCACAAACAGGGAAGATTCTTTCTCCATAGCCTGACCTTTGAAACCAAACTTCCTGAATTTTTAGAGATAAAAGATATATGAACAACATCCGTGAGGCAACAGGATCTCCTGGAGCTGCAGAAGTGATGCATGAGGCAGCAGTATCCTCTTTCACTTATTGCCTTCTTCCAAAAAATCCAAGACTCTTCTTTTAAATGTTGCGACTTTTTGTAGTATAAAACAGGATGAAATGTAAAAAACATTCTGTTTTGCATTCTACAGAAGTCTCCCTTCCCTCAACCCCAGGAGTCCTGAAACATGTTGGTTTGGCCTTTTGTTTGTCAGGGGGTTGGGGGTTGTTTGGTTGTTGGGTTTTTTTTTCATTTTGGTTGTAGGATCCAATGTTCCTTATTATAAACAACAAGTTATGTAAAAGTTTCTCTCGACTGCTATACTTAGGATTTAGTTATATAAACTGTTTTCCTCTCCCTTCTTCTTCCTCCTCTCCCTGTTGACGCACAGAGTCCCCGGGAAATCTCAGCAGTGAAGGAGAGGCTGAACTCGGTTTGAGTTCCATATAGCATTGCTCACCCTCTGCCTCTCTGGAAACTCATTTTCCAATTGTTGCTGTGGGTGGAGTAAATGGCACTGATGTTTCCATCTGGGATTCTTTCCACATTGTGCCTTCTGTCACTGACAACAGTTCTTTTCTGCTTTCCAGACCTTTTGTGATATGTTCAAGAGTGAAAATGGCAATGCTTGCTATTTTCCTTCCATTTTCATCCTGTCTTTTGAAAAAAATAACTCCCTTAACAAGGGTTAAACAAGTCTCTACAGTCACATTGAATTGAGTTTGTACATCTTTATATTCTGCACAGTTGAACTCTTTCCCAAAGTGTTTGGGTTTTCTAACAACGAAACATCCCCCAGCTTTTCATATCTCGGATCTAAAACCACAATGGATTTCAAGATCCATGGGAAGTTTCATTTTTTGTTACAAATAAGCTTAGTAGACAATAGAATAGAGTATGTACCGAGAGCAGCTGGGGCTTTTGAAACTGCCCTGTGTGCAGAGACTGTATATCCACACAAAAACTCTAAGTAAACAACTTAGCTGCACGCTGTTTACTCCACCTCTCTCTTTCTCTTTTCTTTGCTAACACAGGTCCACAAAGATTCTCGAGTTCTCAAGCCCTAGCTTTTGGATGTATGTAATGTCAGTGTGGTTTCAAAATCACACCATTTCCTAGCTCTTATCCTTCACCCAACGTTGCACAATGCTGGATTGTCAGCTAGGATAACGAAAGGAGCCAGATTGTGTTGTGCCACCTCTTTTTCTAGTTCATGCATAAGTTGCCGACAGGATATTTTTCTGTGTTTGTAGCACGTTTGGTGGATTTGGGGCACATTCTTTACTTCCTTTCTCCTCATTTGCGTGACCTTTTTCCAGTGCTTCCAAATGAGCTAATGTCCTTTCAACATGGAGGGAACCAGCCCAAGTTGGTTAGGATGTGTATTGTTTTCTCAGTTTATTTGTGGTTTGGTTTTTTGCGTTTTTTTTTAAATTGGTCTTTGTTCTGTTCTTTTTTCTTTTTTTAAAGCGTATCCACAAAGAGAGAATATATAAGTTTCTGCCCTAAATGCCTCTTTTGCATCAGGGATGGATAATTTAATGGAGCAAGGTGTAATAGCAGAACAGTGCCATGTCTCTGTCCTCACGAGCATAGCTGCATGCAGATTAGAAAAGCTCTGTAGTGCTGCTACTGTATGCCAGATTTGCTATTTGCTCTTGTTTGCATGACGGTATTTCTAATATACTAATATGATATGGAAATAATGGCACATCACAGTTCTTTCAACGTATTGTATCACTGCTTTATCATATTAGGCTAATACACTGCGAGAGTTGATAGCACCTCTCCATGTCAAATGGGATCCACTTCTCTTGGCACTGAACCGATTGGACTCAAAGGTTGATAAACTTATCATTAGAGAATTGGCACGACGGAGACTCAACTTCAGCCTCTTGCAAGCAACCTAATGGCCTCCGTTCAGAAAGTCAGTTCTTCTTGAATAACTTTGATGTTTATAACAGAGAACAGACCTGTTAAAGCATAGACAACCACATGCCTGGACATGAGGCCTCCAGGAAGGTGTCAAAGGGCATGGCCAGTCTTTTGAAGAATGCACCCTTTCCACAATGGGACTAGGCACAAAGTCAGATCCAGTCTACACGGAGCACATTGGCAGAAAATACTGCCCCCCGCATGGGAAAACGGAAGGGGAAGAGGGTCTTGGCAGGGGAAGGGCTTTGATGTCACTCGGTTTTGCTCAGCAGACCTCGAGGAATTAAAGAGGGATTCAGCCATGGTACCTGTAAAATCTCATTGCTTGTACTGAACTCCAGTGAACCTGTTCAGGCCAACCAGGCAGAGTCGTGTCATTTAAGCGTACTTCACAGTAGTGAAGGAAGTCACCTTACTGTGTCATGCTAAACTAAGTGTATTGTGTCACGTGGAGGTACGTACAGACCTTTCGGAGACTTCCATTTATCTAATGATTTGTAATGCATTACCAGAGGGTACACTGACACTGGTTTGGATGATGACGGAGAAGATACCTCACGCTGAGATTTATTAGACTCTGCAGATAAATTCTTCAGTTCCTCTTTATCTTCTAGGACTTAAACATGTGAGTGATGCTGCCTGGCCAAGTAGGCACAAAGTATTCTCTGTACAACACCCAGACTCCAGAGGGCTGTTTTGGGGCCAGTATTTGTCTGGATGTCACTCAAAGTAGATTCAGATATTGTATTTATCACTATGTTCTGGGTCCCCTATGGGTTGATGTTTGCCTCTCTCTCTGTGGTTAGAATGTGGATTTTCCTTAATATATTTGGCTAAGGGTGTATTGTAATAATGTTAATGCTAATTAACTTGATATTTCATACTATCTTATGGGGAGATACTTTTAAAAAATGTATTTTGAAATGTTTTCTTTCTGTTTGCTCAATGTATGGTATTGCATTATGTTAATACCAATAAAATTATATATATAGTTATATATATTTCCCTTTTATAAAGAAGTAAATTATGCTTTTTTGCCTCACAAACAGGAAATGTGCAGTGAATAAAATTACATCATTCTGCCTTACAGCAGGTGACAAAGCTTATAATAGTTTTAATATTCTTTTTTGAAAAATAAAAAAAGTATAGTATGACATAAACTAGTTGGAAATTCATCAAAATGCATGTTTTGTGTTTCTGCTCAATGGGACTGTCACAAATCAGCCTAAATATTTAGCAATGTTGTTTTGGCATCTTTAATTTTTTCCAATCAAAAACATGCAATGTATTGCTATTATTGATTACAAAACTGTACTGTCATAAATTTTTGCCTCTTGGCCAAATAGACAAACCCACTGAGTTTTTATGACTCTCTTGTCTGTAGGAATTGATTTTTAAATTTAATTTAGTGCTCTTTCCAACGCTTGGCTAAGGCAGAATTTATTTTTTTATATAAGGTTGCCTTTGAAGTACCTGCCTCTGCCAGGGCTGATAAATCACTGCTAAGTACATAAAGATTCTGCAACCTGAAGGATATGTCATTAAAGCCTTGTTGGAATGGCCTGCAACCCCAGCCAGTCCTTTACATTCTGTCATTAAATTCCATAATTAGTTAGAGGTGAAATGTTTTGGAAATGAATTAGAGAAGCAGAAGCAAGGATGTGACTCTGAAATGTCCTTTGGCTGCCATCTGGGGTTACACTGGTGGCTGTTTTGCTGCTCGTAGCCAAAGGCCAGCATATATCTGCGCTAATATGAATTAGAGCGTCTTCAGCTTCCTCTCTTTCTTTTCCCCACCCTTTCTAACATATTGTATTGAGTATCTTTGTTTTGCAGAGGCATTCAGAAGGGCTGTAATTAGCAGTCCCCGGCATTTAATTGCATACACATTTGTTAAATATTTTTCTGTATGCCTTAAAATAAAGTATAGAAAATGGCAGTAAATGTTTCTTTAATGAAGGCATTTGATTTATTCATGAAGTCAGGATTTTTGGAAGGTGTTATTTTGGGCTTAATAAAGGAAATAAGCCAGCAAATTTTCAGTTTTGCCTTTGCATAACCATTGTCTGTCAGGGCTGACGTTCATTTCTTCTGTGTGCGAACACACTCTGCCCAACGGATGGGGAACGGACCTTTCTTCTGTGATGACTCCCGTGCCGCTTTTGCGCGAGAGCTTTACGTTAAGGTGTATACGAGTTCACAAGTTCATGACGACATCTGGTGACATGAGCAATGCCTAGAAAAGCCGCATGCTAATAGCTTCTATTCTCAAAGGTACTTTTGAACGCTGTGTGGGGCTTACAGACCGTGGTGGTGTGATGGGCATTCAGCAGCTGACAGGGGGCACTTAATATCTGGCAGTGTTGCGCCCTACATAAATAACATGTAAATCAGGGTGCAGACGAATTAGTCTGGAATCTAATCAGTGCAGCTATCATAACATGTTGCAACTATAAACCCAATAATAAATCTGAATATCTGAATAAATAATGACATCTTCTGGGATAATATTTTCAGAAGTATTTCAGGCCCCTTTCTTAAATGCCTCGGGAGGTGCTTGCCCAGCAGACCGCAGCGCATTGCACAGGTAACGGAGCTGGCTATTAAATTAACCTGGCCCCTGGCTACACTAATGCACCATGTTTGTTTCATGTTGAAAAGTAGGATTGCAATTCCTAAGTGATGCAAGTGCTTTCAAAAATTTCACTCTTGGCGTCACATTTTCATATAAATAAGCAGGCTTGATATGCAGCCTGAAGTGGAGTTCATTTTCCCGGTGGGTGTTGCTCACCAGGAATACACACCCCTTCCGTTCAGGCTTCCTTTCAGGTATCAAGCCCTTAAACCTTGACAGGCATTGCTGTTGTGCAAGCGTGACTGTGGCTTGATTGGTGAGTAATGTCGCTGGTCCCAAATCATTTGTCACTTAACCCTTCACAGCTTTGTGGGCTGTAACAGCTTAGGTTTGGGGGGGAAAAAAAACCCAACGTTTTCCTGAAGAAGTAATTGCTTCCATATATTGCTTGCGGGATGTATCCATAGGGACCTCCTCGTCCTATTTAAAAGTCACAGCATCCCCAGACATAGAGCAGTTTACCCAGTTCGCTTCAGCTCCTGGCTCACCTCAAAAATATGAGAAGTTTTTCATTGTTTCTGGATGGTGGGGACTGAGGGGAAGCGTACCATCAAAATGTAATTGCTCTGTTTATTTCACTTCAACATTGGTAGCTTGTGGTAAAACTAAACAGCACTTGCTTCAACGTGTGGCACAGAAAAATGTCAGGATATCCTATTTCATTGTGTTAAAGTTTTCCCAAAGAGTCACTAAAATCTGTTCAGCAGATGAAGGTTAAAGTGATCCCTTCATAGGCAACTTAATGAGTAAAGTACCGTGTCCAAATACCAAAGGATGCAATTATAACACTGCTGCCAAAATGTTCTGCTACTGATCACAGTTCCCTGGTACTTTGGGAAGCTTTGGAGTTGTTTCATCTTCCTTCTTATGCCTTCTCTGAAATCACAGCCCACCAATATCACCTCATGAAACAGCAGGGCTGGGGGCAAATGAGGAGCTCCTCCTGATGCTCATTCGAGGTGTGTGAGAGCTGTCAAGAGGCAGCACAAACAGAGTGAGTTAATTATTCCTTCATGTGTGTGTTTTCCCTTCTCACTAACATATTAACCCGTTTACTGGCACCCATACTTCATTGCTAAGTAGATGTGGAAAATGCCTAAATGTTACTGTCAGCATAACAGTGCAGGTCTGCAGGGAGAAACCTTGGGGGCAGAGGGATTTTTTAATGCCAAGGTTAGTGTCAGCTGGTTTTAATAAGCAATTCCAGTTGCGTGGAAAGCTGAAGAGAGGTGACTGACGTGGGCGTGAGATTGCTAGTAAGACCAGCTCGAGCGTCCCATGAAACCTGGAGGTTGAACACGCTTTGGCGTGCCAGCTCACAAGCTGCAGCCGTGGCTCACTGACGACGTGTAGGCAGCTTGCTCATCCAATTATCGCCAGAAAGGTGACCTGAGAGGAAAAGGGATTCACAGGGATCTACTGATCCATAAAGAAAACCACTAGTGCCATAAATAGTTCCCAAAATGAATTAGATCTTTGGTGCCATGGCAAAGGTTTAGCATCTCTCAGGCCTTACAAAGGCTTGGGTCAGAGCTTTAAAAAGCGGTTATGGCACCTCAGTTATAGCTGCTACTGACTGAACTTGCTGGTAGTGGAAAATGCCTGAAATGCCTTCAGAAATCTGTCCTATGGGAGATGAGTTTTCCACTTGCCTGCACAGCTCACTTTATTTCAAGAAACCAATTTATGCTCATGCATGTGAGAGGAGAGGCAGCCTCCTACCATCAGGTGGAAAGCTCCAGCATATTGCAGAGCTCTGTTGCGTTGGTGCTTTCAGTGAACGCCCTCTCCAGGGAATATGTTTTTTGCCTGCAGGCTTGCATAACAGGAGAGAACAGAAACCGTGTACAACTATCCTGGTAACCCCAAAATACCTCCTCTTTAGAGGAAAGAATGGTATAAAATGCAAATTTAATACTTGTTCTCTGATGCTCCAGCCACTAAGTTTCTATAAACATGTGTATCAAAGCTTGTTTTTAAACACTTCTCCTCCCTTCCTTGACTCAAGGCTTTGGGGGAAATCCTGCTCTTTCAGGTACACAGGGCCAGGAAGGATGATTACAAGGATCAGAAAAGCGCAGGCAAGGGAGGAATAGCAGAGAGAAGGGCTGCGAAGGGCAGGCGCTGCGCAAGCCCCCAGCTTTTCTTCAGCTTGCTTAAACTTCTCCTCGCTCATGGAAAGTATTAATATATACGTGCACATATTCATACACATACAACTGTATATATGCACAGGCATACTCACATGCCCAGTCGGGCCTTGATTTTGCCATAACGTGGCGCAGGAAATGACATGGGTTTCTGTTTGCGCTTTAACAGGGGGAATCTGCTGTATAGTACCTAGAGCAGATGATTAGCAGCTGGCTTCCATGTAGACCTGTACTGCATCTTATTGCACCTCCCACCCGCTGCACCTAAAACGCTGTGTTGTTTCTTCCTTTTCTCAGTAATCAGGAATGTGACTTGTAGCTTTTTCCTACAAGGAGCTGACTTTCCACATCGCTGTGGCTCCCCCCATACCTGTGCAGGGGTGACCTCATACGCAGCACACCGCTGTGCAGGCACCATCTCCTTGTAAATCTTCCACTGATTTCACCATTTTGTTCCTTTTAGCTTGTAGTCTGTGGGGAGAGGGAACACCCAGCTTGGTCTGCCTGCCATCCATCCACAGAGAGTGAAAAATGACTGTAATTCCTGTTTCTTTGCATCACAAGCATTTGGATATGTCTCCCTCTTGTGCAGTTTGGACTCTAACGATTATTCTGAACAGCAGCAAAGATGGATTTAAGCCTTGCACTGAGAAACCAACAACTACTTCTTTGGAGGATTTCTTCTTTCTCCTCCCCTCCAACACAGCTAAAACCCACATCCACTCTCCTTCCATCCTTTTGCTTTCTCACCTGAAATACAGGGAGATCCCTTCTGTCTTTCTCCTAACCATTCCCTGGTGTTTACAAGCCCAGCCAGGCTGTTGGATCCTGTGGCTGTGTTAAGGCCCATGCCCCAACCTGCCCATTAGCATGCTGGGGGGCTGGGGCTCAAGAGCTTGCCATGGGGGGCCTTCCATCCCCGAGGGATCCATGGGATCTGCCCCCTGCACTGCCTACCGGTGAAACTATTGCAGGACCAGGCGGGTTTGGATAGACCTGTTAGACATGGCTCAGGCAGCATGCTGTGGCATAGGGAGACAACAAAACGCTTTGCTGGTCCTGGGATTATATCACTTACTAGTTAGTTTGTGGCAGACAAGCTTCTCCGTTCCCAACATGGACATAGCAGGGTCAAGAAGCAATCAAAAAAAATCCAACCCAAACCCACAACAACCCAGAGTTTTGTGCATCAGGGCCTGTTTTATCTTAAAATATGGCTTAAATCCATTATTTGTGACCATTTCCCAGAGGCCAGGGATGCTCTGTTTTGGTGGAGCATTTACTGGCACTTCCAGAAAGTCTCTGAGAGGCTCAGGTAGGTGCCTCCCCTGTGCAAAAGGCAAAGCAGAAAGGTGTAACTCAAATTAGAAGCAAATCTTTGGGGTTTGTAGAGGGGCAATAACACATAGCAGCTGTTTAATAACATAATAAGTGATGTATTCTAACAAAATTGCATCCTTAAGATTCCGAGAAAGGTGAGCTTGAAAGGTTCTTCTGCCAGAGAAAGTGAACTCGCCAAAAGGAAGGAAAATGGGAGTTCAAATGTCAGCGGAACCAGGGGTTTTCAGTCTGACTGTGTCTTGTTTGCTCTCTGCCACGGACCTTGCCACAGCTCGGCTTTCCCAGGATTTGCAGAGGGTGGTGATTTTGTTCAAATGCAGGGCTAACTGCAAGTAGAGGAGTGGTCATGCATGACAGGAGTTGTGCGGGGAAGGAAAGCACGTCACTAAGCTGTAAAGGTAGCAAAGAGGGTAACAGAAAAACAGATCATCAGGGCGGCAGCAGTGCCCAGCAATGCGGACAATGAGTCTGAAGACAAGGGGATGGGTCTGGGTGGGGTTAGGGGGCACTGGGAAAGTACAGAAGGGTGCTCAAAGGAAAGCTTCAACCCTTGAAAAGGGTGTCAGCACAGTGGGGGACAATGTTTATGAAGGACTGTGTTGTACGATGCTTGCTTGGTCAGTCATGTGCCCTCATAGCCCTGGGTGCAGTCACTGGTTGCTCTGGTACCTCACAGAAAGGGGAAAACCATGCAAGCTTCTGGTGGCTTGAGATTTTACAAGGAATATGAGTCACAGAAGTGCAGGAACTTCCACTGAAAATTTCTAGGGGCTGTTCCACATATGTAGAGTGAAAATATTAGAATTGGGGGGGCCAGACTTTCTCTGTGTGCAGAGAGTGATGTGTTAGCCAGCTGGGTTGCAATGGTGACCTTCTACATGGCCCTAATTCAGTACTGTCATCCTGAATCATCACTTTACATGGACCGATCATCCCTCAATCCATGTAAATACCAGTGGTAACTGTTTCTCTCTGGTCACCTTTCACTCAAGTGCCTGATGTTCTTATTTATTGCACTTAGGATCTTGGTTTGTAAAGGGGCAATAGTGGAGAGATGAATAGCCCAATGGAGCCAGGAGGTGGCTGCACTTAGTACACCGTGGAGCTCAGGGCATGCTCTTCTCAACAACAAAGAAGAGGGCAGTGTAAGAAGTCCAACCACTTTTTCCTGAGTTCCAACAGCCCAAACCTCCTAGAGTTTCACCCACCCAGGCACAGTTTCCAGCTCCGTCTCCTGAGAAGCTGTAAAAGTAGATACACATATTCATGGCACTTCAAGAAGCGAGGGCATAGTAGAAAAAGTTCAGAAACTTTTCCTTGTGGAAAACAGAATAATGAAAAATAATAATACGCCATTTACTAGGCTGATGTATTCTTTATCTCCTGAATTTAGCGCACGTGGCTTTGCATTCACTTGGAGGCACAGGAGAAGCTTTGTTGTTAACAAAATTTAGTACCTGTGTATTCTTTGCAGTGGGAAGACAGGGTTCTGGGTTTAGATCCTGTGCACTGCAGGGTTTGTGCAGCGTTATTTCTGCTTCGGTACAGGCTTCTTCAGGCTTCGGTGGGGCAGGGGGCAAAATTGTTGCTTCAGCGGAGAGGCCTTCCTCTTCAGCAGTACATGGGAACAGCTACCTGACAGCGCATTCAGAGGCCGAGGGCATCCGAGGACATACAGCCTGTGACTCAGCGGCCAAGTGAAGGTGAAGAACAACCAGCTCAATGGCTGTTGTTCCGAGGTCATCTGCAAAACCCATTAGGCCATGTTTTCTACCTAAGTAAGGCATTACCTGAGGCTTTATTCCTCCTTAAGGAGACAGCCCTGCTCTAGCAGCATGACTCGCATGCAAATCCACCAATTTAAATAAAAAGAAAGTATGTTTTAAGCTCAGCTGTATATCTCATCAAATACCTCAGATGCTTTATGGTGCCAAGGGTTTCACCAACACCTACAGGAAATCAATCAAAGCCTTTAGCAAAAGGGTGAGAAGGGGGAGATTCGTGTATAATCTCATTCCCGCCTACTGAGAGCCATTGAGAGCAGCAGTACCACCACCCTCAGTGTTCCTCTGGAAAACATGAAGGGCCGGGGATGTGTTAGCATGACGCCTGCCGCCCTCTCCCCCGCCGGGGGTGGAACAAGGTGGCATCTTGCCCTGTCTGAGATCCGCCCGCCTCAGCACCTCAGCAGCAGCGAGACATTTAAGGGATGGGACCTGCTGTTTTTTCTTCCCTGCTCTTTCTTTTATACCAAATCTCTTCCCCTTTTCTACGTTCCACTCATAGCTGCAGCACCGAGGCGGTGACAGGGACTGGGGGAGGCAGCCCCAGCCAGGTGGAGGTGATGTGCTGATGGGTTTCAAAGACCTGCCATCAGTGCTCTACTGCCTAACCCTACCTGCATCCTGCCCCTGTAGTCCTGGGCCTCTGCCCATGTATCCTCAGAACTGTTCCCATTTGGGCAGGGTAGAAATCCCCTGCCCGCAGCCCCTCTGAGGCCCATGCTGAGCAGCAGCTGCAGGCCTGAGGACGCAAGCCCTGAGGAGCACCAGCCTTGCAGACCACCAGGCCGGTGGCATGGAGAGGGAGGGCAGCACAAGCCCCCAGCCTGGCATTTGAACACACATGGGCCATGCTGCCTTCCAGGCTCATTAAAGGCACTTGTCATTTAAGATTGCACCTCAAGGTTGAACCCAAATGTTGTCCTTCCCCTTGGTGGGGACCTTCTGTGTTCCAGGAAGCCATGGGTTTTCAATGGCAAGTGTGGGCATGGTGGACAGTGTCTGATCCAGGCTCTAGATCACCTTAGGCAGGTAAATTCTGATGCCATGGAGTCAAGGCACTGGCTTGCTTCTTCAGCAGACTGTCCCTGTACTCGTCCCCTGGGGTACAATGTGGCGATGCTGCAGGGAAAAAGAGACCCAAGGAAAGACCTTTTTTGCCTTGCATAAGAAGGGATAAGAGGAAGAGAGAAACAGCTGTAACATACTCCCCTGCCAGATCGAGGTGGGTTTTTTCTCCCTTTGCCCTTTAGCAAATCACTCCCATTCCCTGACCGTCAGACTGGTGGGCTCCAGTGTTCAGCGCTGTGAACTGAGAGATCCCAAACATCTGATCTCATTGCTGCATGGACTTTTTAAGAAAGCATGAAAATCAAGACTACAGGAGATTTTAACCAATCTTTAAGTATTCACCTACTGAATGTTTTGCCCTTTAACACATTAATTATATTTCCTTAAATAAGAAAGAAATCTACAAGAAAGAGAAATGCATCTCATTTCTGTTTAAGTCCTGGCTGCCCCTTCCAGTGATGAACCCAGCTCTCCAAGCAGGGTAGCACATGACGGGAGGATTTAGGGAGCTCTATGTGGACCCACAACGGTTCCATCAATAAAATAGCCTCCAATAAAGAGCCTCTAACCCTTCTTCACTTCCGTATCTCCTTAAAAAAACCAGAGTGCTTTAAAAGCAGCCACCCCCTGACAATGGCAAAGGAACAAACCTATGAGAGATATAGCTAGATTAGTTTCTGACTGCAAAATTCTTTGATTGTGTAAAGATCTGTACAAATGCAAACACTTTTTGTGATGGGGTGTGGACAGCTGGGACTCTGGAGCTCTTGCTGATGTCTGAGGTGAGCGGTTGCCGCACTGCATGGCATGGGCTTGGATTAGGAGGTTGCCTCACAGTGGCTAGAAATGCCACCTCTGTCACCAGCTGTCACCCCCGTTGGTGCTCAGTAAAACACCCTCTAAACACCCAAGGAGACTGAGTTCTCTACATACAGGTGCTTTAGCATGTGCTGTACTTTCAGCCAGCGGAGATGGCTGTGTCTTGGTGCAGGGTCAGTCACAGGACAGCAGTAATGCTTGAAGCCAAACAGCCGTAGGCTTCTAACAGGAGCTTTCATGGAAGCATCCTGTGGCCACAGACACAGCAGACCCGGAAAACATACACCACGATGGGTGGGAGGGTCCTGAGGGCTCTGGAGCCAACTGGGAGGCTGTGCACAGGCATTGGCTGTTGTGTGTGTCGATGTGCGAGGGGCAGCAGGGACAGTCATCTGCCCCACCAGCTGGCTCCCCCCACAGGGCTGCCCTGGCTTCTCCCAGTCAGCACTCAGCTAATCCTGGCACTTCACTGACACTTCCCAAGTTCCTACAGAGTCATCAAACAGTTACTTCTGTGGTAAATGGTGTGTAAGAAGTTGAAATATTCTGATGAATGAAGCTTTTCAAATGCTCGTATCAGCGTAACATTTTGTCCCCAGCTTTTGCTCGATTTTGGTTTTAGAGAAGCAAAATACGTTTTTTATTTTTCGCTTTAAAATGCTCCCAGTACTGGTTAGAACAATTATTTTAAAACTTATAACAAGTTAATAAATAAACCTATAATGCAAGAGCTCTGGTTTGGTTTGCAGCACTGCTGGGTAGGCTGTCTTGAATGTTCTCTTGCATCCACTCTGTCGTCTGCTGCCGAACCTTCAGGTAACAGTCGAGTGAAAAAACACGACAAGTGACAGTACGGCTGACTAGTGAACAACACTCCTGACTATCAGAAATAAGAGACTAAAAGGAGTGGACTTTTCAAGGAAGGAAAATGACATGTCATTCCAAGATCACCATCATAAACATCATATTGCACGCTCTATCGGCACTCTCGGGACAAGATCTGATCCCTGATCACCTTCCTCAGCAGGATGCTTCCAGGGCTTCCTTTTCTTGTAATAGCAAAGTCACCAGCACATTTAACTGCAATACTAGAGATGTGATTTCTGATGGTATGTCACTGTAATATTACTACACAATGCACTATGTATCCTTCTTTTCTTCCTTCTCTGCGGTCTGAGACTTCACATTCTCGAAAGTTTTTCTCCCTTTCTGCTGAGGGCAACAGTTAGCGAGAAGGAACAGTTACAGTCGCCGCCCTTCTTTTTCTGGAACTTAGCAGGTGTGACATGTTCCCCTTACGGTCTAGTTAAACCTGTTAAACGTTTTGCGAAGGTTTTTGATAGATCTTCATATAATCACGATAATGACACATTGTTCCTTTCTCTATTTTTTCCTCTTTTTTCTTTTTCTTTTTCTTTTTCTTTTTCTTTTTCTTTTTCTTTTTCTCATTACAGTTGAAACTATAGAGGAAAAAACAGCAGAATCCTTGCAAGATTTGTACAGAGCCTTGGAGCAGGCCAGCCTGTCTCCTTTAGGAGAACACCGGATTTCCACTAAGCTGGAGTATAAGAAATCTTTTATAAAGAGATGTAGTGATCCAGTAGTCAATGAAAAACTGCACCAGCTGCGAATTCTGAAAAGCACTTTAAAGGTGAGATAAAAGAGGGAGGAAAAGCCCTGCCCCAGGGTTGGATTGGACTGGATTGTATTCGGAGATTAAGTGTGTGCAGCTGGGGTCCAGGCTGAGCCTGGTGTGCGGAACAAGCGAGGGAGACATGGGGAAACGCTGTTCGTGAAACAGAGACAAACATGCCTGGGAGAGCAGTCGAAGTGAGGGGATCAGTTTTTATTTCTGCACAGATAAAATCTCAGTCAGCTGCTCCTCCTCCATCTAGTTTCACAGAATTTGACACCGGATTATCAGAGGAGACCTTAATCCCGTTTTTGTCCCTGAACATTTTCATTTACGGAAACGCATTCACTCTGTAATTGCCGAAGTCTGAAGTTAAGCAAAGCCAGCCTTTCGGAAAGGACCAGTACCTATTGCAACATTTGATTATTTTCTGATTGCTGGGCTTGTCCTAGAGGAAACTGTGTGCTTGCTTTCTGCATGAACTGATAGGATCATTGTACTTAATCGGTAGGATTGATTAAATAAATAGATAGTGATAATGACAGATTTGAAGACTTTTATGGTTATTCTAAAGGTGCCACAGCTCATTTAGCCTCCCTGTCAGCTTCTTTGTTTGTTACAGCAGTTTCAATTCTGTCCCAACAGAGATTTCGGCAAGCAATATGCTGGATTTCCCCAGGGACCCTGTTAACTATATTAAATTACCACATCTTAAGTCACTAGATAATTGTACAGTGGATTTTGTAACAGCTTTCATCAAAGAGGGCTTTATCAACAGTAATTAATTTCGTTTTCCATCACTTAGAGAAGCATTTAAACAATATTATTTCCATGCTGTGGAGCTCCCATCCTGAAAAATCTTACGCATGCTTAGTTTTCTGCACTGAAAGCAAATACTACTCGTTGTATTGTCTGGGTATGTGGGTCTTTACAGGATTGGAGGCTGGCAAAAAGGGTCAAGATACACGGGCTTTCCACATGACCTCTACACCCTGAGAAACTGAAACAAAGTCACAGTACCCTCAGACAAGCCGGAGTGGCAGGAGGTTCAGGATATATCCTTGCTTTTGAACCATGGTGGGATCACTCCGGCCAAACGGTGGTTCAGTATCAGCTGCTTGCTGCCATGCTTAATTGTCTTCCCTGTTAGCACTTACTGATACCTGAGCTCCATTACACCTATGGCTTCCTACAAATGGAATTGCTTTCCTCTAGAACATTCCAAAACCAGTGCAACCTCTTGACTTCTTAAAGTACATGAAACCAATAATTGAAAATGCAATGGCAGCCCGTACCAAAGACAGATAATTGCTCTTTCTTGTCTTGTACAATGACACGTGCCTATTTTGCAATGGCATCATGGTAAATCAAAACGAATGCCTAGCTCCACTGTAGCCCAGTGCTCCACCTCTGCCATACTACTGGTAGTTGTAACTACCGGTAGATACTGCTGTTACCTGATCAGTTACTCTTCCTTTTTATCAATGCTTTTGTTCTGTCATTCCTGAATGCAGCCAGTTCCACTGGCCTCTTGGAGTTGGCGTTCTGAACTCTCCTTGAGTTTATACAAATTAATAGTAGCCTGAGACAGCCCTCCAAATTGCTTCTTGCTCTTGTTGTCCATAGGCTCTCTATTCCATCATCAAAGTCCATAATGACAGACCCCTCTGCTCGCTTTCCTGTGACACAGCACAAACCCGCTCCTTTGACAGCGAGTATGAGCTACCTGGATGGCCGTGCAGAGGTGTGCGTAGCAGCCACAATCTGCGAGAAGCAGGTTATAGTAGTTCAAGCAGACACAAAGCAGTCGGGAGTTCCCGTGGTTGAATTTGCACTGGTTAGTCTCAGCTTGCTCTTCTGTTTCTGAAAATGAGTATTCTAGCAGATAGTGTTAATTAGCTGTTGTTGCAAAGCATATAAAATACCTTGCAACCTACTGCTCACGGGTGACATGTCTTTCTGATCCTGTCCCATCAACGTGGGCTGATACAGCTTAATATTTCCCTTTAACGTGCTACCCAGAAAGATTTAACATACTCGTAGTACGGACATGGGAAATGTGAGTTAGTGATGAGGAGTGTGAAACCGTCTGGTAGGGAGGACGGAGGGGAAGTTGCTGGTGACCGTACCATTCCTGCACAGGGGAGAGTGCTGGAAGCCTGCATGTCAGCTGTGTTTCCAAGGCTTAAGTGTCACATCCAGCTTCCATCACTTGCAACAAATCTGAGTGGCTGCAGGTATACCTGAGGCTTACTCTGATCCGTATCGGCTGCCTCTCGATACAGTAATCGCTGGCCAGTGATTATGACACAGCCACATCCCCTGTCTCGATGGTGGGCGGGGAGGTACCAGCAGCTATGTTAGATGTTACCTGTTTCTGCCTTCTCTTTGCCACTGCAGGGGCAGGAGGAGGTTGCAGCCAGCCGGCCCACCGCATACACTGGATCTTTAATGAAGATGAGCTATCATTAACACAGGGTCCTTGCACAAGCCTTGGCAATGTAGTGCTCAGATGTCCCTGTGAGAAGCCGGGTACAAAAGGCCTAGCTCTGCTGGGGGGCGAGAGGCCATCTGTCTGCATCCCACGCACCCACGCAGCATTGCTTGTGCTGATCAAGAGGAGCAAACAGATGGCACTTCGTCACGTGAAACCCATCTTGAGAAATGCAAGCAGCTGATAGTAAACAGTACTGGGCTTGCTTTCTCTTGGACTGAACAAGGGGCGAGGAGGGGGAACAGGGACTTCTTTTGGAGGATGCTGGACAAGGCGAGGGAAGCCCTAGCCCCGCAGGGTGATGTGGGATGCCCTGTAGGAAGGGCTTCTGCTTGCACGCAGTGGTATAGCAGTCAGGTAGTCCCCCTGCTTTTAGGGGCTTTGTGGCTTGAGTTTCCTCCCCCATTCTCTCCTTCCACCCACGTGACTGATTTTGCCAGGGACTCATTGCTTGCATTGACTCTCTGCTTGTTCCTTTTCTCTCACAGGCCAGGGAAGGAGAAGTAGCCATTATAGATAAAGTTCTGGATAATCCGGCTTTGACATCTAGAGACTTTAAAGAATGGAAACAAATGTACCTCGATCTCTTCATGGACATCTATCAAAGCAGCACCCCGAGGGACTCTGTTAATGGCTCGTCTGAGGTCGATGCACTTATAGCCTCCTTAGCGCACACTCACTCTTACATTGAAACGCACGTATAAAGGTCTCTCTTTTTGTCCATTTGCTACACTCCCGCCCTTTACTTAAGTGCATAAAGTAGTTTTTATATCAATATGTGGGAGCTCTAGTAAATTATATTTTAACGTTACTCAACTGTGTGAAGTAAACCTTCAATGGTCA
Source organism: Rhynochetos jubatus (assembly GCA_027574665.1). Lineage (NCBI taxonomy): Eukaryota > Metazoa > Chordata > Aves > Eurypygiformes > Rhynochetidae > Rhynochetos > Rhynochetos jubatus. The sequence goes on along the minus strand of CM050649.1, from coordinate 52,172,522 downwards.
ACGAAACTACGTCTTTCATGAGGATTTGTATATTTTATATGCTGCCAACGCTCCGCTTGTGTTTACCTTCTGTGAAATAACAAACGTGATCTTCAGTGATTAAGACAAGTATTTACAAGCATTTTTGGAAGACTGTGGCCTTCACGCAGGAAGTTCCACAAGCTAAAGGTTTTGCCAGCGAGGGTCGTAGCTTTTACAATGGTATTTTATATTATATAATTGCAGTATTGCATTGCATTTTTGGAGTGCAGGTACTATTTTGGTGGTGGGAGAAAATCAATTTTTATATTTAATGAAAAACTCTAGGAGTTTTCTTAAATAACAGGGAAAAAGTAACACGGTGGTTGTGTTTTGGTTTTGTCAAACACACAAAAGGGTGAAAATCAGCAGATGGAAATGACTGATGTGAATTTAAGTATCAAATGTTAGGTCTTATTTCCTCGTGCTTTTTTAAAGCCTGCTGCTAAGGCTTACCATCAGTGCAACAGGATGCTGGTTTGTATTCTAATTAAGACCAAATTATGTATTATTTGTCTCTTAATCATGTTTGGTTGATTTTAAAAAAAAAATTAGTCAAGGTACTGTCATTTATGCTGCTTTTGTACTGAAGGTATCAGTATAATGTGCAGATTTTGCAAAAGAGAAAATGTAGACTTTGAACATCCTAGATAGCGGCGTTTCTCTTTCCTGGAAAAGCAGCAGTGGAAAAGGTTCCCAGTGAAATGCTCCAAATCTGAGAGGCTTTGAAAATTCCTACAATAGAAAATGAATGAATAGGATTTTTCAAGCAGTCTCCTACGTGTTTTCTGAGCTGTGAAATCTGGCTGTATTGTATGCAGGGGAAATACATGATGGGAGCAGAGCTGAGCACAGAACTTGAAAAATAACTGAAGAGTAAAAAAGCCTCTGGTCTGCTTTTGAAGGGGAAGGGTTTTGAAGGTCTCTGGGTTCTGTTGAGTTCACAAGCCAGTTAAAATGTCTTAAACTTCCATGAGATTTGAGATGTGCTGGAGACAACCCAGTGAATAGGAGAAGAAATAGCTCCTTAGAGTTAGGCACACACCTGGAACAGGGAAGTGGGAGGGAATTAAATCGCGTATTTACTTTTTATGGGCTTGGTTTGGACAAGTGATCAGAGCATGACAAAACATTTCTGCTGCTTTTCAGTATTTTGCTGCATAACTTAGGAATCAACAACACGATTTAATAATGCTCGTGTGAAAGGGAAAAGCCTCCTTTATACTTTTTACAGTGAGTTGTACTCTTAACCAACTTCAGATTATTGCCTGTACAGCTCAGTGAATGTACTTTAAACTTTATGAGCTCTGATATTTCCTGGCAGTAATATCCATGAAGGGATGAAGGAAAGAACGGACAGATTTATTTTCCCTCTCCTTCTATCTTTCTTTCTTTCTTTTTATTCCTCTTTCTCTCTTTCTTCTTCCCCTTCTCCCCCTCTTTCTTTCTCTCTTTCTTTCTTGTTATTTTATTGCGTTTGGATTGCAACTGTTTTGCAGATTTTGCACAATTGTACAGAAGAGTGGCCTTTCTGTAGCCCATTTTCAGTAATCCTATATTCAAGTTGATATGGATGACAAATCATGTATTAACGTTTGTATAGAATTCTGGATCCAGTGTAATATTTGTACCATTAGAAGAATATTGTTTGTATAAACTGGACATTTATTTACTGCATGGTACTGACTTGTATATTAAATTTGTGAGGTTTTTGTAAATTTCTCTTAAAAAATGCTTGACTTGAAATGGATTGTGCTATTGTTCCAAGCATTTAGATTCTCTTGCTATTGTTTTACTGGACCAAAAGTAAATATATTCATATAAAAAACTCTTTATATCTGATGGATGTATATGCACATTGTGTAGTTGATTCCTTGTCAAAACCAAGGCAGTTCAGAAGACTTAGATCTGTTGCTATGCAACAGCTATTCTGCCTGCACTTTACATTAGTAAAGTCAGCTTGATTGCTTTAAAGGTGAAAATTAAACATTACAGGTTTTTTAAGCTAGTCTAGTGACAAAGAACATGTGTCCTATCCGTTGTGCTGCCTTCTTTTAAGACTATTAAATGTTCTTCTATATATATTTTTATTGTATTACCTCTCAGCCTAGAAAGGGAACACTGTAAAATGAAGTACAATAAATTTAGCTTTTAAATGAACGTTTGTGACCCGAGATTCAATTTTCTCCATACCAAAGTGATTCTGCAGCATCTGACCATTTTTGCCTGCATTTCACACATCCAAGTACCTTAAAGTGCCCCCATAATCTGTGCCTTCGAACTCTGCCAACACGGCTGAAGAGAAGTGAGACTGTTTCGGGTGTAGGCAGATGCTGAACAAAGACTTCTGAAGAACTTCAGTTACTTCCCTCCCCCTCGTAGTCTTTGATAAAAGTAAACCTATTGTGACTGCAGGATCCTCTCATGTTCTAGTTCAACAGAGAGGAACAATTTTGCTGTTATGACCAGGTATGATAAAGCAGCGTGTGCTGCCAAGGTTAAGTATCAAGGCATTAGTTAGAGCAACTCCTGTAACAAGTTTCTTGGAGTCCAGTAATAATTATACCTGCTCAGCTCTGGCCATGTAAACTAGCACAAGGTTTGGATGCAAAAGAAATGTACTGTACCAGTAGTGTGCATCTTTAAAATAATGCAAAATAAGCATCTGAAGGCATGCTAAAACAAAGGCTGCCCGGAGAGACGTGGCCTCTATGAAACAGTCAGTGCTTTAACTTATGGCCATACCTTTGTCTACATATCAAAAAATCCATGCTTTCTGTCCCGTAATTTCATGCTGGTTAGCTAAGACATGCTTGCCTAGCATGTAACGTATCAAATAATACCTTTTCCTTGGCAGTACTTATTATGAGTTCTCATAGGCATCAATTTTGTAGTCTTTATACATCTTACTTCCGTTTTGCTTAGCCATTGCATAAGAATTCAATAGCACTTACCAGCTGGGAAAATCACCTCTGATTTAAGAAAACAGAAAAGATGGATTATATTTTTTAATCTTTGAAAAATCTGACTTGCAACACCTATTAATTGCCAGCTAGGCATTTTTCTTCAAAAGGCAAGGATTACGGTTCTCGCTCATCCCCTCTAAATGTGCTACTTGCTACATCCTTCCTCCGTGAGGTTGGCTTCCCGCTCTATAAACCCCAGCCCCTTTTCCCGTGCTGGAGCCCGACTTTTCTTGCCTGTTTCCACCAAGCCTCTGTCTTAGCAAAGCAAAACCTCTGCTCTGTCACATTCACTGCCATTGCAGTTTACTCCTTCTCTCCCCCGGACCACCCCCCACTGGCTCGTCTCCCAGGATGACAGTCCTGCAGCACATGAGCTCAGCAGTTCGGCAGCCTTTTCTGCTGGCTGTCACTGTCCTGCTCCTCAGCCACCTCCGGGAGCTGGAGCACCGCACACTGCAGCCCACACCAAGGCAAGGGGGCCTTGCAGATCTCTTCCCAGCCATCGTTGTCAATGTCATAGCCAACCACGTCTTGCGTGGGGACCTCCTGTGAGTTTTGCCACTTCTTTCCCCCGATAAGAAGAGCCGTTTCCTCTACCACGGCCAGGCCATAGCAAAAGCGATCGTAGATCAGTGGTTTTAACCGAGTCCATTGGTTTTTATCAGGGTCATATCTTTCTATTTCAGAAAAGGGTTCGTATAAACCTAAAAAGGTGAATATGGCTTCTCTGATTGTTGCCATCTGATGCCCAAACCGAGCAATGCTCATGGGGGCTTGTTTCACCCACTGCCCTTCTAGTGAGCTCAGAGAATATACGTCCTTGCTTGTGTCGGCTGGGTCCAAGTACTTGCCACCCGAGATGTATATGGCATTCTTGCAAACGGCACTGGCATGGCCATGTATCCTGCATGGCAATTCCCGGGCCTTCGTCCATCTGTCCCTGCTAATGTTGTAGACTTCGACAGATGAATGCAGCGACCCATCCTCGCCCCTTCCACCAATAGCAAAGATATCCTTTCCTAGGACACAACAAGAAAACTGGCATCTCTTTTCCAGCATGCCCGTGATTTGGGTCCACACATTAAATCTCGGATCATAACGATGGACCTTGTTTGTAACCGATAGGAACTTTTCGGTTTTGGCGTCACTCAAGGCACCGCTTTCTATTTCCCCACCCAAGACGTAGAGGAAGTTCCCCACCACACACACGCTGTGGTTCTGCACCTTGTCCCTCACCTGTGTGAGCGCTCGCCACTTGTGATTGTAAACATCGAAGGCCACCACATCGGTGACGAGCCCCTCACTTGCTGTCCCACCTCCTAGCAGAATGATGCGAGTTTTCTGGTTCCTCAGTGTGGTGGTCTTGTCCTGCAGGACAGGCTGTTTGAAAATGGACGTATGGTAATTTATAGCTTTAATGAGCAAGCACTTAATACCTGCAGAGAGGGGCACTTCAGGCTGCGTGTAGGTTTTCCTCAGCTCTTCCACTGGGATGAGGCCGTATCTTATATGCTCTAACAGGCTGCTTGCGTGAGCCAGCCTGGATTTATCCTGCTTCAGCCACAGCAGCACAAGATTCAACAGGCAGGTTTCTTTCACCGTGGGGAGATCTGGTGATTGAACCACGGCTAGCAAAGACCTGAAGTTCAGCTCAAGCAGTCCTGACAAATCCAAGTCCAGCAGCTTCCAGAGGTTATTGACAATGTATTTTTCTGTTGCTGCTAAAGCATCCGGCAGGTAGAACTTCCTGGCCACGTTGGCGGAGAAGCAGCAGTTTTCCAAGGCAAGATTGTTAACTAAGTACTGATTGCACAAGCCAATAGCATCAGTCACTTGCAAGTAGCTTGCAGCTTCCAAGGTATCCTCCAGACTTTCGAAGGAAAGGGGCAACAAAGAAGTGTAAATGAAATCCAGGACGTGCTGGAGACCGGTGGGTGAGACAACTTGCAGGTGAATTACACTGGCTTTGGACTCCTGGGTGTAACTTTTGAACATGGCTCGGAAATAGTTGCTGGAGCATGCCAACAGGGACTTGTGTGCAGGAAACTCATTTTCCTTCACTTTCAGCAAAATGTCGCACAGAAATCCCTCCGATCGCAGCGTCTGGTACCGGGCGAGCACAGCGGTGCAGTGCGCTTTGCAGTAGGACAGGAAGTAGCTCATGGCAGGCAACGCAACGCTTTCCCCTCAAGTTACTAAAGTTAAAACTCAATTAGAGATTGCAACAGCTGCCCTACTCAACAGCCATTGCTTGAATGCCCAGCAGACCTCCAGCTGTTAGAGAAAAGCCCGAAAAAAAAAAAATAGATCAGTCTCTTGCCTGGCACAGGGAGACAGTTAGTAGATTTGTAGTGAATTCAATGCATTCCTTTACAGAAAAAACCAGCTGAATGTAGGAACAGCTGCGGGATGCTTACTTTTCTCGCCTCCGTTGCTTGTGCAGGGATGAATGGTCCACGGTTGTGCTGGGCACTTGCTTGGCTGGCCATCAGGTGACAGATGAGGGAGCTAGATGACAATCCCAACAAATGACACTTTGTGCCTGCTCAGCCGTCGCCCTCGACCCTTCTTGCTCCTCAGGCAGATCAAATAGATCCTCTCTGGCTGCCAGCGCATGGTTCTGGGCAGACACGGATGAGAAGGGAGCACTGGCTTTTCTCCTGTTTGTGTTCCAAACTCAGATAAGTTTAGAACTTGTCACCCCTGGGACAGCAGCCCCTTTTCGTCCTTTCTTTGCGCTCTCTTAGGAAGCCCGAGACGAAGATCAAATCAGCGCCCAGGGATTATTACATGAAGTTCTCTAAGCCCATAAATCTTTGCCTGGCAGGCACTAAGACAACCAAAATATCATGATTAGTCACTGGTTCGATTTGACATGCATTTCTGGGCTCTTTGCTTCACATGACACCACCATAACTCACAGCTACCAGAATAGCTGCAGGCGCATCGCCTCGTCCTCCCTGCTTGGGAGCCGACCCTGGGCAGGCGAGCAAAGGGGCCAGGGGCCAGGCAGACAGAGGAGCTTCCACCGACAGCCGCAGCCAAAGCAGCTGACTTGGAATGACCTGGCTGGAAATCACAAGGGTAACACATTCGCACAAAGCAGGGACAAAAATAGATCCCCCCAGTTCGGCCGTAATAAACCGAAACCTGTTTATAGACTTTGCATAATTGTGCTCTCGGTTACCAGCTGGGAACAAACCCGCAGCCCCCAGGGATGGGCCGGAGCTGACTCGCTTAGCTTTCTCACTTTCAGTTTGTCCCAATTAGAAGCACGTATACGGGGATTATCCCTGATTTTCACCCGGGCCCTTCAGGGTCTAATTTCTACCAGGAATAGCAGCTCTGGGCGGGCCACACATTCTGACCTCTTAAAGCTTGCTTTTATTTTTTCTTCACCCCCCCCCCCCCCCCCCCCCCCTCCCGGTAAGTCTGGGTGGAGGTGTTCAGGAATCTCTTCCTGACACCTTTCTTTCCAAGTCAAACACGCTCAGGACTTGCAGACCTTGACAGGCTCGATAAATGCCAGACCATTTTGCTGCATCGTGAGCCAGCAGACCTGGGGGCAGACGAGGTTCCCATGGGACTGAAAAATTTTACCTTTTCCTCGAGTCCAAGGTAAAGCCTTTTTATTGTACTTGCTTATATTTATTTATGTGATGTCATGAAATTCTGGCTCACACCTGTAATCGAGGGTTGTCTTGACTGGATCCTAATGTGGATCACGCATGCTGTGTGACTCTCCTAGTGAGCTTAAACTCTCTTGCTAAGCAGACTGATACCTACACACACTCTGCACTGTTTGTGGGGAAGGACTCCAAGAACATCGTTCTTCATTGCTGAAGAAATATAGCTCTGAAAATTGATTTCCTGCTTCAATCCACTTTCCATCATGACATTATAGACCATAAATCAGGAACTTGGTAAAAAATCTTCCCCCTTGCTAGCAAAATGACATGTATGGGCAGAAAGGATGAAGGAGGAAAGGGATGCCTTGTTTCTCCTAGTGGCTTTGCCTGTGTCCATGCTGGGACAACTCTAACGTATTTCAGATGTTGTTAGCAAAGCTATGTGGTTGAGGCCAATCTTCTGGTTTGAAGCTTTTCCTGTTTTGTACAAAACAGAAAGCTCTGTCACCCCTTGGCAGTCACATGTGAGGTGATGAGGGATCAGGCCTCATCCCCAGTTTAACCCCATAAGGTAACAGATTTCGATAACACAAGGTGCAGATCAACCTCCCTTTTTCAAACAGCAAGTTTGTGCTGCACCATTGCACTTTCCCCCGGGGAGCACGGGGACTGCGCCTTCAGCGCAGGTTTGAGTTTGAGGAGGATTTCTGCAGCAGTTCTGGCATAAACAAGTCCTGGCACCACCTCCTCTTCACCTACGGTCCCTGTCCTGTCAGCCCTTTGCCTGTGCTGCCACGATTGCTCTGAGGCAGGGGGTTAGGAGGTGGCACAGCTGCAAACTGACGCTCAGAGAGGAGTGAGAGGAAACCCAAAAATACAACAGCAGAGAGTTCTCCTTCACTGCGTGGCCTCCCAAGCAGATGTAGTGCCTCAACCCAGAGTGCAGCAGAGGCGAGCCACTGGCCAGGTCCTCAGTTGTTGTGCCATGGCCAACAGCCCCCAGCACTGGTAAAGTGCTTTGTGTGTGCATGTAAGCCTCAGAAGCTGGGACTGAGGACTCGTAACTAAATCCTACTTCCCCCAGATCCAGATGTACCACCAGAAAGGGGCCAGAGATGTGGCTTGGGCAACTGTGGGTATTGCCAGCAGCAACCAAAACACGCTCCCTCTATCAAGCGATTCACTCCCCGGCAAAGGTAACGTGCCTATTCCTCTCCCGTGGCAAGGCCAGGCCAGACACTGCCCAGGCTTGCACTGGTTTTGCTGGCACATGTGAAGTACCAGCACCAGCACCGACCACACGAGCTGTAGCTTCAGAAAGGCCAAACGAGGCTCAGTCAGAACATCCATGCCTATGCCCAGAGTGATGCCGCATTAACCAAACCCATCATGCATCACGCGCCTTCCAAACGCATTCTGCGCTTGGGCTGATTACAGCGCGCTGCCACGGGACCCAGCGCTGATTTAACTGAACTGATTTAATACCAGTGACGGATAAGAAGGCCCTGTAATTGTATGCAGATTTGCCGTGTGATTCCCTCTCAGACCTACTTCATCCTCACGCCAAGCCAACTAATAGAAATTGTAAGAAACATGATCCTTATAAACCTGTTCGTTTGCCTGATGACTTTTTTCTTTCACATATAATTGAAATAAAACCACATCCTTTCCAGTCTCTTGCTTTGGGGTGACAAAAAAATAAATTGTCATTATCAAAATGAGGTTTCTCCCTGCTCCACTTTTCAGCAGTTGGTTTTGTCTAACTAGGGATCCTACGCAGCAAGCACCCTCCTTTGTCAACAGACAAATTATCTCCAGGCAGCAGCCTGGGTCTTGGGCACCTCTGGAGGAACATTTAATGTCCATTAGCAAGAGAGCAGGCGGTGACTAAACAGCTAACTTATGAATCGCAGGACCCTGAGACCTAGCACTAGGTGGGATGCAGTCAAGCCATTATCTTATTTTTCTCAGCCATAATTTGGAAGGTCACATCTAATATTTGACTCACTAGATGGTGCTTAAAATTAGGGAAACATTAGTGTTTCAATGATATTGATTTGCTGGGAATAAATAATACATTTTTAATCATGTGCATCATTTAGGCTTTAAATTAGATTTGTATTTCAGGCTTTTAGTATATTTTCTGTTGAAATTATTGTTATACTACAGTAGACAGTCTGCAATAAAAAGGATATTCAGAGCTGTGCTGTGAAAAATGTTGTCTTCCACACTTGCCGTTATTTTTTTTTTCCAACACAAAGCTGAAAAATGGTCTAAATGGCAATGCCGTGTTCAGTTTAATCTTGCAAGTAGGCCATCAGTTAATAAACACTTCAATTACCATTGTAAATTTTCCCAATTATTTTTTAAGAGTAAAGGTTATGAAAAGAGTTGTAGAAGTAAAATTAGGCTCATTAGTAACAAGTGGCTTACTGTAAAATATTCATTACAAAAATCCACAGTGGAGGATTTCTAAGCTACACTTTGTTCCAGAAGAAATTGGTGCGGTCCAGAGGACAACGGAGCAAACGTTTCAGACACTTGATACTGGACCACAGGAACAAGTACAGCAAAAGTGAGCCAAATGACGAATGTAATAGGGATGAAGTGGCAAATAGGTTTTCTAGAAACTACTAATCAGAAAGATCATGTTGATTTAAGTTGTCTTGTAAAAATCATTGGACTGGAGTCTGTACTTCATCCTTGAATAATCATTCACAGTGGTATTTGGGTCACCCCATCTATTTAAAGCAAAAGATGCTTAGCCCAGGAAAGCAGTCTTTAAGAACAAAACAGTGAGAGGGAGAAATTTTCTTGCAGCTAAAATCAATGTCTGGCAACAATCATGTCTGTGTATAAAAGCAAAGGAGAAGGTCACTGGCTTGGATGAGGTGGGTGCAGGCTGTGAAGTTCCCATTTTGGCAGGAGGAGGCTGAGGACACACGTGGCTTTAAGCACTGTCTGTCTGAAGGAGGAGGTGCCTGCAGGACACTGCTGTGCCGTGAGGTGGGGGAGCATGAAATCAGCATAGGGCAGTGCATCCCCAGTCCCATTGGAGGAGTCTGCCAACCCCTGGCACACCGTATCCATCCACATGCCACCTGGGAGGGGTCTGCATCCAGGGACAATGCTGGTCAGAAAAATTTCGTCCGAGTGTGAGCCTCACCCTGCTACTGGGGAGAAGAAGAGGTTTGGTGTGACCAGGAGTTGGAGCAGGGATCCCAGCCAAAGACTGTTGCAAGGCCACTTCTGCTAAGTCATGGCCACAAGGCAGTTCTCCGTGGTTTTGTGGGAAAAGAGGAGGAAAGGAATACTGTAGGCACACATGGGTTGGGGGTGCCATGCCCCATTACGCTAGCACTAACTACACCAATACGAGAATGCATCCTGTGTCCAAGTGGGAGAGACAATGTGAAATCACAGTCTTTCAGTCAGCTGGTGCCTCATTTGTTTTCTCTCCCTTTTTTCCATGTTCCTCTTCATTTGCCTCCCATGAAGACAGGTGGCAGTGTGGCTTCCTTTGCTCTCTCAGTGGGTTAGATGTGAGCTTCTCCAGTGAATAAAAAACACATTGGGAAAGTTTTAACTTGGGTTTTGGTTTCAAAGTGACTGCAGTGGGGTGAGTCAGGCAGTGCAGCTGCAGGATAACAAAGGTGAATGTGTATTTTTAACAAGCCCATCTCAGAGCAGATGTACTAATGGCCCTCACAGCCAAGGGCTTCTTGGGGTCTGTCTGCTCCTGTGATAGCCTGCTGACACCAGATATGCTCTGCACTGAGTCCTTGCTTGTCCTCCCCAGGGACAGCCAGCTCTGCCGGTGCTGCAGACAGGGCAGAGAGGGACCTGTGGTACCTGCCCGGGGATGCCTTCACTCCGCATCCAGCTCAGGGCTGCTCAGGGCTGGGGTGGCTGCTGACTTTGTTCAGTGAGGACACATGCAGCCCTGGCTGAAGCTGCTCACTTCTGCATGCATGGAGGCCCCCTTGCTATCAAAGGAACATTTCTGGCCCCTGTGAAACACTCCTGCCTCCCCAGGACTTCGCAGCTGGTTGAATTGCATTCCCAAACTTTATTTGCTTGGGTCCATCTACTGGCAAAAGCCGCAGCTTTGAGCTGTATGACCACTAATGGCAGGGGAGCTGGGTCTTTACCTCCTGCCTGTGGTTGGATGCACCCAGCCGCTCCCAGCTCTGTCCCCTGCAGACAGCCCAGTCCACCCTGATGTGGTTTACATGGTCTGAGAGATACATGTATCCAGTACAAAACCAGTATAACTGGGACCCACACCTCAGGTCTAAAAAAATGGTAAGAAAGTGGGGACTGGCTCCCCATGTCGCAATGGTCTCAATGCATTTACTTGTAGTTGGAACTAGGATTTTTTTCATAGGGAAATGTAAGGAACAACCAGTGCTCTGGAACCCCAGAGAATACACGAATGACATTTTCCTCCATTAGGACACCATATAGATGGTGTACTACATGGCATGTATAGATGACAGACTGCAGAAGTCTCTGAAATTAAGGTGCTTTCTTCATAACCTGGTTAGGATTTGGCTCTTCCCTCCTATTTCATTCCCTAATTCACATTCAAGCAAATGCTTTCTAAGACATAGACTGTTGCTTAGCAAAGTAAAGGTCATGGTGTAACCAGCTGCTGTTAATACTGTTACTCTATGAGATAATGAGAGCTTGATGTCTACACTTAATTGATCACTAGAAGTTTTCCTAGAATCTGCACGCTACGTCATCATCATCACAGTTAGCAGCAGCATCTTACCCAGTGGCTCAGACTCGGTCCCTACTTGATCTGCAGCTCTCAGGCTCACCCTTGGGACTGCAGGGGTTGTACCTGCACCTCCTAATCCTATTTCATTGGCTCACAAGTGCTCAGGTTTGAGTGGGAGCAACAGCTAAGGGAGAGCACCCGAGCCCTCGCACTGGGGGCAGTGCAGCTGGAATGGATCGCGTGTGCTGACAGATGGCAAATCACCAAGCCTGTAGAGGGCTTTTTGTCTTAATGACTTCTGACTGAATAAATCCATGCTGGAGTGTGGCAAAGGCATTGATGGGATGTGTTTTATTCACCCTCCTAATCGTCATGAGTTACTGAATGGTGCATGACTAGCAACCCTCACCAACCATTTGTCAGGCTGAGCTCAGAGCCAGTCCGTAAAGGTACTGCTCGTCAATCAGGGAGAGAGGCATCTCCCTCTGTATGAGACACAGCCTCTAATTTCCCCTCCTGAAAGAAATTTCTAGGATAGTTACAGGAACTGGACTGCACATGTCAGGTTTTCTTGGCAGGCCATGGCTTCAGTCATGTCCCCTCTTCCCCTGGTAGGAGCTGGACACATACCGGGCAAGCATATGAGCTGTGGATAGCGGTGAGGCAGACCTTTCACCCCCAAGGCACTCTCCAAGAACTAATGTACTGTGAGCTCAGTTTTATTAATTTTTTCTTCAGAGTTCTTGTGCCAGCAATGCAAATATTGTCTTCCTCGTGGAAGTGCAAGGGTTTGCCTGCCCTGAAAAAAACACATAGTCTACGTAAACCAGATCGAGAGGCGGTGGAGATACTGACTTCTATCTCAGCAGGTTTATTGTGTTCTGATCTGCCTGGGTTAAGGATTGACATATGTGACTCTGGAAAGGAGTGAACAGAGATAGCCCATGCTCTGAGCCCCAGCAGAATGCGCCTGGGATAACAGCGCAGCATCTTCTTGATACAGAGATTTCAAGGGACCTTTGGATCTTGCCTGAAGTGGAAAAGTCATCGTTGTTATGTCAGCTCTTCTGTCACACCAAGGAAATGAAATTGTAGACAGGTAAAGAGAAAAATATAGGGTAGATGGACCTCAAACCTGTGAAACTCTTTGGGAGGAAACATAACCTTTGGAATGCCTAAGAGCAAGCCACCTTTCCAAAACTGCAAGGACTTACCTGTCTGTTGGTTTCCCAGATGGCCCATCTCTCAAGGGCACCAGGTGTCTCTCAGCAGAACCATGGGATTTGTCTGACATTAGCGGTCAGCAGCCCTCGGATGGGCCTCTCCAGCCTTGCTGAGGTACCAAGCAAGGCACCTCGGTAAGAACTCACCCTCCTGAGGGGCACGGGGCAGCCAAAGATGCCCTCTCAGGTGGACTGGCAAAACTCCTCCTGCAGTAAAGAGACAGTGGGTCTTTTGGGGTGAGAGTGGGGAATATGCTTCAGCAGGATCCTGTGCTCCTTCCAGAAAATCCAGAGTCCTCACACACACAAACCTAGTCCAGTTGTATCCTGCTCCTCCCTTTGATGAGGCAGCACTGATGCCAACAAACCTTTTCTGACCTTGACAGTGATCATGTCGAAGTGGAGGATGCTAACAAGAGCTGGAGTTACATGAGAAATGTGGTTAAATGGAGCTACCATACAATGGTGTAAATTTGATACCCTACTGTTGAAAGGGAGAGGAGAATAAAAATAAATGTACATGCTTCAAGTCCTTTAAAATTACAAGTAATGACATTGCTTGTACTTTCTGGAGGTCATGCAATGACGGCAGTACAGTAGTTTAGGCCAATGTTGACCATCTTGACAATGTACAACCATGGCTTGCCTACCTTTTGGTCTCTTCCGATCTTCATTTTCCCTGAACTATGGTCCTACAAGCAAGTTACCACAAAGAAAATTTCCTTAATTTGCACTATGGAAATGACAAATCTGGTCACAGGAAACCTGATTTTAAAAGGTAAGTAGGTTTATATATGTAGAGGAGTAGATAATTTATCTGCCTACACCTTCATTTAGCTCACAGTAACATATGTATTTGCCTACGGCCCTGGCAAAAAAAAAAAAAAAAAAAAAAAAAGTGAAAATTAATATATTAGCTTCACAAACGCAGCCTGAGGCAGATTTCCAGTCCCTCACTATACTGGGAGTTCCTGTGCTCTGCTAGTATAGCACTTCCATCATAGTAACTAAGCCAAAGCTTTTAAAAAGATAGATTGCACTAAGTATATTCTCCCATACTTCCCAACAGAGCACCCTAACATCATTTCCAGGTCTGGATGATTACACTGCCTTGAGAAGAAAACACTCAAGTTCAGGAGATGCTTTGAAACAGCCATATCCACTCACTTCTGACCCCCACCCCATAACAAGCAATCTGTGCAAACAAACTGCATACCCTGATATTTCTACCACTCCTGACTCTGATTAGGAGGCTGTAAGTAGAAATAATAAAAAGAAAACAAAAGCAATCACCATACAAATCACCTGTCCATTTGTCCCCAGGCAGGTTTGTTTGCCTTTGACTAAACAGAACAGCTGGTAAAATTCTGAGAGATGTTCTGCGGGGGGTTATATTTGGTAATTCTTTTTGAATGAGCTTTATGATCTAATTAGTATTTTCCAGTTAAAACTTTACAGAGTTGTATGGAAATAGGGCTGGTTTTGATTCCTTTGAAGTCATCAACTCTCGTACAAACAGAAATGCAACGTCCTTAGCACAGAGAAGTTTGGGGGGACAAAATATCTGCCTTAGTTTAATTTTTCAGCCTAATATACCAGATTTGTTAGCTGATATGCAGGGTATATTCAGTTCCCACTGGTCCTGTACAGATAAAGGTCGTATTAAAGACCATAGCCTTTACAATTGAGCCCCTCATCTGCTATAGGAGAGACCTCATGTGTTTCTACAGCCTCCAGGATTGCAACACGTTACCACGACCACCAGAAAAGAGGTTTCGCAGAGAACTTAAGTTCCTATAGTCCATTTGTCGTTTCCCATACACTGAAATTTTCAACTACAAAGATGAACAGAGAGAATAAATAGGCATCTCTAAGGCATCAGGAACAAAAGTGAGGGCATTTTCAAAGGCAGAAAGAGCAGTTAGAGGGCAGGGTCCCTTCAGGCAGCTAAACAATCTTAATGGCCATTGCTCCTCATGACAATGTCCTTCCTACTTACTAAAATGCTGTGATTCTGTTATCAAGGTGACACCAGATTGTACGATTTGGTTCAGGGCAGTGCAGTGCACAATGGGCACTTTAGAAACACGCAGAAATTGCTGGCATCTGCCCTCCTGTGAGGCCACCGCTGCAAGTCACTGCTGTCAATAAATCTTGTTGCTCTTAATTGTTTGGGTTTCTCTTAGAAACAAATATTTACCAGCTTCTGGTTTGCACAGTCTTCTAAAGGTCACAGATGCTAGCTCCAAGGGGAGCCAAACTATTCAACCTTAAACTACTTAATGTTGGCTTCCTGTGCAAGCCTGTGCTGCCATAAAAGCAGGCATCACTATGGGACTTATGCGTAAGGAGGGAGGAATTGAGTTCTTCTCCCCTTGGCCCATTTCAGCACGTTATTTTTAAAAGCTTATGTGTTCAGTGATGGAAATGGCTGCCTTCATTCTGCTTGTCCTTTTGGATGGGGTTGATGTGTTGGATGCTAATGGTCTGCTGGGAAGTTAGAATTACTTTCTCACATAATAAATCTGGATGGAGGAGAGAGAAAAGGGATTGTAATTAGTGGTGAAAGTTTGTATTAAGAAAAAAGGAAAAAAAAAGTCCAGGTTATCCAAAACTATTATAGACCTTTTATGCTCACTACATGACTATATATAGTAACCTGTAACTACAGAAAAGCATCAACTCATCTTAGCTAATAGCCTCATTTCAACTTCCTAAGACTTTACAGACAAGAAATGCTCTCTGGCAGCTATTTCTTATACTTACCTTTCATTTAATCATGACCAAAAATCCTAACCAGAATTGCTAGGGAAGCTATCAAATCAAGCTATTATCAAATTTTGTGCCCTGACTCTTTTTCTCCTGACTCTTTTCATTTGAATTACATAATTTCTAAAGACACCAATCACCTGCATACTCATCTGAACTACTTGCCTGTGAAAGCAATAAACCGTATGCTGAGCTACACCCTCTGCCTGGTGCAGTGTTTTGGGGGATGACTTTCAAACTTTCAGTCGATGCTCCTCTTCCTTTTCTGATTTTTTTTTTTCTTTTTTTTTTTGTTTTTGTTGTTTTTGTCTGTATAGGCATTAGAGAGGGTGAAGCTTCACACGACTGGGAGATACTAGTTCCTTTCCTGACCGGGATCTTCTTGCTTGGGTTCAGCAAGAACCAGCTCAGTTTTAAGACTCATCATTTTTGTCATCTGACCTAGAAGAATCACAAAACACCAAGGCACCCACTGAAGAGTCCTTTGCATGCAGGTTAATTATGCCTTGGGAAACGTAAGGTTTGCTTTCTGACCCCTAGGATGGAAATTGATAGGATTGACATAATTTTTTAATTTGATTGGTCTACTCGGTGTTATACGTTTCCTGCACAGTCATCACATGTAATATCACACATATATGTAACATTTATGCAGGCCAATAATATTAGCTTTAAATTAGGAAACACTTTCCAACAGCAAAGATGACAAAATGTCAGGATAGATGCCTAGTGAGATTGTAGGGTTGCCATCATAAATGGATCTTTAAAGTGTACTGTAAAGAATATATTCCCTGCAAACCTGCCTGGAATTAGGCAAGTAGAGCTGCTTGGGATTGGAGGAAAGGAGATGGATTAGATGGTCTTTTGAATCCTCCTGAGGGTTTTAATCTAGGATCTTCTGCTCATAATAATCCTTCAGTCACAAAGTCCTCTGAACTATGAAGCATGTGTCTTACCAGGTCTTGGTGATTCACACAAGTGATTTTCTAAATAGAGATGCTTTGCTGAAAAACAAAAGCCTTGAATAGGAAAAAGCTTGGGATGCATGTTGGTGAGTGATGCTTTGGAGACACTATAATTGTTCTGTTTGGAAAATTTACTGAGCATGTCAGTAAGCTGAAAATGTATGGGACAAAGGGCATGCAGAGTGTGTGCCTGAAAGCCCTGTCTCTCTTCACAGGAAGAGCCATTGGAAGGTCATTGTTCAACACCACTGCTATTTGAAAAGCTGCTCCCCAGGGATGTCACGACTTGAGCACTTCTGCTGAGATCAATCCGTAAGGAACACGTTGTTGACAACTGACCGGAGTAGTATGGAAATGAACCGTACCACCACTGGTGTCAGAGTTTTTTCTCTTTTTTTTTCCCCTTGCCTCACATAAAGATAATTAAAGTAGATAGCTTTCTACCTTAGATGAAACTGGTGGAGTAGAAATAGTTCTCATTTTAGATATTAGGAATTTACATTTCTGGATGTCTCTTTCCTTTGATTGTTTTTCCTTGAAGAGGAGGAGCAAGGTGTGTAAAATAGAAGTGAGACAGAAAAATCAATAAGCAAGAATCTAACAACAGTCATGTTCTTCTGATTCATCCTGCCCCATACCAAGTCAATACAGGTGCAGGAGAGACACCCCCTTGAAGAGCTGGAAGCTGCTCTTGGTAAAGATTTGCAGGGCAATGCAACACCAGTGTGGATGCTGGGACACAACGACCCAAATTCTGGAGGAACACCTCCATACGCATGCATTTCCTGAAATAACAGTGTCATCCTGCAATGCAAGTCACTTCCCCAGCGTGCTGGTTCGCCTGCTGCTCAAGCAGGCCAGAATAACATTGTCATGGAAAACACAGCCAAACTAAAGAAACTCTCAGAAGGCTGAGACAGTCCTTGCTTTGTGGGGAAGGACTAGAAACCCTGGGCACCCAGACTGCTTCCCCACAGATGCAAAGATATCCCTTTAGGACAGCAGGGCAGGAAGCCTCAACCAACCAGGCTGGATGGAGGTGACCATGGGAGAGACCAGGCTGGCAGAGCCTGGATCCTGCTGGAGGGAAGGAAGGGAAGGAGAGGTCCCTTATACTCCATCTCTCCCACCCTGGCCTGCTGCCACCCCAAAGGGATGGCGTTTGGGAGGCTGCGATCTCACCTGACGCCTTTCTGAATGACGCTCTTCCCCAGGCTCCTCTAGAGCTCATGATCTGCTGAGGCCCTTTTCCAGGTAAGCATCATGGGCTTTTTACAGTAGCTACCAACCCAGGAAATGAAATCTGCGCTCCCACAGGGCGAAGGATGAGGTTTGTCTTTTCTCCTCTTTTGCAACCTATGTTCTTCAGAGTGTCTCCTCCCCCTGATTCTCCAAGGCTGCAGGCAAAGCTACCGCTGGTGCAAACCAGCACAGCTTCAGCGACGTGGGTGGTGTGGGGCCATGTTACACTGTCAGATGACCCAGCCCGCGGTTTCAGGTCAGCAACATGACTGCAGCACTAACGACTTTCACTCGTCTTGTCCGACACATGGCATAGGCAGAGTACGTTCTCCTCCCCTCAAGGGCTAGGGAAGAGCCCAGATGTCCCATTTGTGTCACATCTATACAAACTTGATGCTGACTGAATTTTCTCAACCATGTGGTGCCATCCAGTGTCATTTTCCCGACCTCTGCAAAGCTCTTCCCCCTCACACTCCCCGCTTGATTGTTCTTAGTGCAAGAATGGTCAGCAGCAGTTTATTGGAGAAACAGTCAAAGCAGGGAATTAAGATTCAGCCTCATTTGGAGGCATTAGCGCCTGAGTCACTGGGATGTCATTCAGGCGTGAGGACAGCCTGTGAAGGCTTTCAGGTCACATGCGTGCATGACATTTAGAAGAGATGGGTGACCTCATGGGAGATTATCTGAGAGATCTAAACTGGCCATAGAAAGTGGCATTGGAGGCTTTCATTTATCCTCACTAACCTTCAGCAATAAAAACGGAGGATGAGCGCACGGATGTGCATGCAGGAAGTATGCGAGAAGCGCTGAGAACATCGTGAAAGCTGGAGGGCTGGTAAACCATATCCCAGCTCCGGTGACACGTGGCTGTCTTGAACAGAGGGAGGAGAAGGACACTGTGTTTCAGAGGGCAGACTTCTTTATTTGATTTTTGTGTGTGTGTGTATTTGCTACTAAACTGTGCAATAAGAAAATCAAGAATTTGTGCTCTTTTCCAAGTTTCTGTAGGAAAGCACAAATTCTGATATTCTCCTGATCCTCCTAATTCTAGAAATGGCCACCAAGCCAGGGACAGCCTTGGCAGCAACTGTGACAGCAACCAGCAACACTGAGAAGTACAGCCCTAATTATTCAGCCCCCCACAGCTTCTTCCATCGCTCACCCTGCATCTCCAAATCAGCACCTCAGCACACACCAGGACTATTTGGTGAGGAGGAAGGAGCAAGGTGGTTTTTCGAAGCTCAGTAAGGATACAAAGGGCCTTGAGATTTCTTCTCAAATCCTCTTAGCATTCATCTGTTGTGTGTCAGCCCAGCACATCCCTTTCTCCAGCCTGCTGGACCTGCTCCGGTGTCCCTGCTGAGCTACCTGTTAGATAATTTGAGCAGGTGGAAAGAAGTGGTCTGGCAGCAGGGATCTTGGTAGCCCTGAAATCGCCCTCACTCCCTGACTTGTTTCTCCAAGCAGAAACGTACACCTATGTCCTCTTCTGCCTCTCACCCCCACCTTCCTCATCTCATTCTCTATGAGCCCACCCCACCTGCGTTGTCCCCCTGGACTTGATGAATCCATCTACTCATATGGATCCTCCTTGTGTCCAAGCACGTATGTGAATCCTGTCCCTTGTGTCCAAAACCTGTCTGGCACGGTCGGCACCTGTGTGCTAAGAAGGACAGAAAACAGTGTGTGCTGCGTCATTACAATGTCTGGTTCAGCTGCATGCTGACTTTGGCATTTCTGCTCAGGTCACGGCTTGCATTATCAGTGTCATGATAGCAGGGAGATCTGTTAACACCCATTCTGACTCTGCAAATAATCAGCTAGGAAAGCTGTAAGTATTAGATGAATCACTGTATTAGGGGAAGAATACTCTCAATAGAAACTATTGCAGTACATGTAAAAAACATCTACCAAAAATGCAACATCTGTAAGAAAGACAAATCTGATTCGTTTCACTAAAAATACAGCAAAGGATTAGGTCACTTTTCACAGTATGACATCCAGACAAAATCAAATTTAATTAGTTACCAGACAGGATTTACCAGCCACCAGTGCGTATGAAACCCTGAGTTGGTGTCAGCACCAGAACACTGTCACTTCACTACAGCACTTGCAGTTAGTCATTGCTCTTCTGTAGGGTATCTTTGAAAAAATCCACCTCAGAGTTACTGAAAAGTAATGTGGTGGGAAGGGAGTATAACATATGAACAGATGTGGTTATTTTATAAGTGGTTATAGACTGCTTCCAAAGACACAGGGAAACTGGATTTTACCAAGTTTGACTGATCTTATACCCAACCCTTAGTTTTTTTTCTCTCGAGAATTGTTTTATCTTGAGGCAAACTAAGGAGCAAAGCTGCAGTACTTTTTGAGGGCGGAAAAACTAGCTTTAGGAGTAGTTTCCTTTGTAGCTATTCATGCACCAGTAATATTAGGCAGCTTGTATATAAAAATTAGGATTTTTTTGCCAAACGCATTACTTAATCTGCTTAATTTATAAAGCAAAAACTCATTCAAATTAAATGTGCACACATTAGAGAAACCAGGACTTAGCCACAAGGGCAAAAGAACATTGTTTCAATATTTTGGCCCTAAAACTGTTACCAAGAAAAATACAAGTATTTGCCTTGGGCAGTCTTCTCTGATCCTCTTCTCTCAACATCAATTTTTCATAATATAAAATTGGCCAAAGTGACAGATTTTTATTGCATCTTCCCATAAATAATTTACAGACTGTGTGAAACAAGAGATAAATAAAAGGTCCATCTTCACCACCCTTGTGATTGCACTGAGCACAGTGCTGGTAGGATGCCACTGACCTCAATGAACTGCTTGTCAAGACTTTGATTTTGGGATTTCACATCCATAAACAGAGTTGCATGTAACTACAGATGTTTTTCTGGTACAGTAAGTAAAGTAGTACAGTGGAGCCTGGCTTTTACTACTAAAAAGAATACCTTACACCATCAGAGAAAATGCAAAACTGCCAGTTTAGTTCTATAATTAAAGTTATGCACAAAGCCAAGCCTCCAGAGCATTAAGGTAAGCAACACTATTTGTCTTAGGAATGCAGAAGCATTATAATTTTTTAATTTAAAGTGATTAAAACAGAGTAATCAATTGAAATACATTCAAAGTCACCAAAAGTTTACAGGTAACAGTAATTATTATTTTACCTCTACCTTTATCTTTACCTCAAAGTTGAATGTGTTTGGATTTTTCTGTGCCGGTGATCAGAGAAACCATTAGAGCGTGTTTCTTGTTCAATGGCTGATGATTACAAGTCTTTCTTGGCATCTCATTAGACTAAACCCTCTTCCACCAGCAGAGCACCATAACTATTTCTGGTTTCCTAACAGAACATGCCTCCACCACGTTGTTGAGCAGTTTCCCAGAAAAAATATGTTCAGTGAGATTAAAGAAGTCTCTCAGCATTGGGACAAAAAAAGGAAAAATACTACAGTGTAGAGCACTGAGAGGGGAGTTAATAAAAGAAAGTCTTCTCCCTCCTTACGTGCATGGAGCTTAGTGACCCCAGGGCAGTACAGTCCCTTTGATATAGCGCCACACCAGCACCATATGGAGACCAGAGGGTAGGGATGCCATTGAAATCCAGCTATTTTGCTTTATGTCATGGGTTCCTCATTCAGCAGGTTAGGGGTTGTGGGTTGGAGGGGAGTTTGCCTCTGGTTCAGTTACAGATAACTATTTTGCTGCAACCATTCCTCTGGCTTCGCTGCCTAGGGGTGGTCAGATATCACCTCATTAGTGAGGTGTTAATATATAGCTGTTAGCGAGTTTGGCTCATACACACAAAGGCTGGCACGTAACCATACAGAATAGGCATGATTTAAGCATGATCTGTTATTATGTATTTCTGTGCTCATCCTTCATTGTAAAACCTCAACCTTTCCCTAAATTTGTACCAAAATCTAACATTTAGGGGGGTTGTAAAGTGTTCCATGCCAGAAGTAATATCATGCAGAGTTACTTGGGGCACCTTTCACTCGTCTGCATATGGCCTACAGTCAAACTCTCTCGTAAGACTTAGAGGACGAGTAACATCACTCACACATGATGGTTCAGAGCAGTTAACGGTTTGCTGAGACACAGACAGCCTTCATAGCCTCCTTTTTCTTCTGGTAATTAGTTGTTAATTTTATTCTTTAATAAAGATTCTTTGTAGTGCTAACACTTAACTCGTGGGTCCTCACTGATTCCCACGCCCCACAGCTGTCAGCCTCAAGATGGTTTAAAATTACATATATTTTGAAATTTCATTTACAATAAAAATGAAGTTGAGAAAAAAAAATACTCTTTGCCTTTGCCTTGCCCCTCCCAACCATTAAGATGTTTCAGTGGCCACTGGTGGTACCCCTCCATCTGGGAGCAAGGAGTTGAAACCTGGCAAAAGAAGCATGCTTCTGTGTCTGGGATGGGGTTTTTTCTTTCACTTTTACACTTTTGGATGTGAAGGCTGGGATGTGGTCCCAGCTCTCCTCATCGAAGTTTCCTCACTGTGAATGGAGGGGGAAAGTATGACTTTACCTTTCCACAGTTCTCTGAAATTAGCATTTTTAAAGTCAGTAAAGAGTAATAAAAGCTGAAGCCCTGACTCATCTCACCTTCAACATGCTTTTGGATCAAGGGTTTATGTGTTTTCTTCTCTTTTTATCACTTCCATACAGGCAGGAACATTGCAGTCCAATATCAGGGACTGATAATGCAGTGTTGGCGAAAACTGTTCATTTTCGATTGAATAGACATGTTAATCTTATCAGTATGTAAATGAAAGGTGCTCCTGATGCATTCTGTCTCTTGACACTTCCATTTCAACCTGTCTTTTGGGGATGTTCGCCTCCAAGGAATGCATTAAGGGGAATCAGTCATGAGCATATAAAGATGAAGCAGGATAGTGAGCAATGCTGGTATTGCATATTGAAAGTAAAAAATACAAGGATGTCCTTTTAATTGAGCTGCAGCGAGTAGAGTTCCTTTCTAATTTCCTGTACAAAGCAATGCGAATTTATGTAATAACTTAAAATACAAAAATGTTGCCAGTTAGCTTTTTTGTACTCTGATGGAGCAAACAAAAAATTAAACAGATGTCATTGTTGGTAATATTCAACTTGAAAACTGTTTTCTAACTAGAATAATTCTCTTTATTTTAACTGAATAAACAGGAGACAGGCAGAGAGTTTCAGAGCATATAGAATAGTTTCAATCAACGGTAGAAGAATATTATTACAAAGCAGCTTCTCTTATCCCTTCACAGTAAATAACACAAGAGAGACCAAGAAGGCGCAGTGCATTAAATTTCTCTAACAATAAGATCTCATTTCCAAAAATAGAATATGCATCTAACAGTATTCATTTATGTACAGTCCGTATAAAACAAGTGTCAATCACTATATGTAAGAGTTGCTGTAATCATAGATGATTTTTGCTCAGCATCAGTATTTCAATAACCCCTTTTTTATTCGGGCTTTTGAAGATAGTGATCCTTCAACTTACATTCAGGAGCATGTTCCATCCAGGCTGGATGACCTGCTTATTTGAATAAAGGTTGCAGGTTTTCTGTCAGCTAACTCACATCTTGTACTTCCATTGTATAAAGTAAAGGAGATGCATAAATATCAGAACACCAATGCTTTTAAATTCTCAAGAAAAAGAAATACTTTGGCTCTACAACAAAAGAAGAATTTAGCTAAACTCAACAGAAAAACAATCCCTTTTAATATTTGCGTTTCCTTTATTACATATGATACACAATTCCTGTTCTATAGCCAGGAGTACACAACAGGAAATTAGATGTTACATTCCTCATTTATTCTGCATTTTGTCAAATCATTGCAAAACTCTTTTGTCCACATTGATTTTTTTCAGAAGGAAAGAAGCCAAATTAATTGCAAATAATGATTTTTTTTCTTTTTTCTTAAAAAGTATTTATTCTACTTCAGCTCAAATTTCAGATTACACTGTTCCCCATTCTCGGGTCAAAATCATTCCTGAATGTATACATATCCATTGCTAGTTGCTGTGCTCTGTTTTATTTCAGCAGTACTTTCTTACATTAAACAAAATGGACAACCAGAGAGTGTTGGTATAAGTGTACAAAGAAGATGCTTCCTGTGGGGTATTGCAGAGTTAGGAAGTTCATAGTCTTCATACAAATATATAAAATATTTCAAATAATCTCCATTCATTGGAATCCATTCAGTTTCTCTTGTCAGACCTGTGTGACAAGTACAAGACCAGAAATTAATCATTTATCGGCGTACTTACTCGCAGGTATTTTCAGAGCATGCAGGAAAGTGCCTGTAAGATGTGAGGGGGAGTATATTTCCTGCACCTGTAATTTTGCTTTCACTGAGTGTACTTGTTTACACCCAAGCTCGGGGAATACAGAGTGGGTGTGAAACAAAAAATCTTTTTGATCCACTAGCTTTATCCACCTACACTCCAAATCTCTGCCTGTTGAAATTCCATGACTCTGTTAAGGGCTCAAGCCTTTGAAGCCTGGAGTTTCCAGTTTTGCCCCTCAGTACAGGGTAGCTGCCCCATCTCACTGCCCAGCTGCCCCCAGCTGCCTAGCAGGATGCGGAGGTCTCCTAGGCTGCCCCTCCCTTGGGCAAATAGTGTCTAGCCCCCCTGGACCCTGGGACTTATCCCCAGGGAAGCCCCAACACTGCTTCCACAGGCACAGGTGGCAAATCCTGCCCTATGGCACAGCAGTGTGGCCATGCTACACATCTTAGGGATGCATCAATTGGATAAAGATCAAAATAGTATTTAATTTTACCAGTAAATACTACTTACTGGTATATACATATATGTATGTATATTATTTTAAAAATTTTTTAGCTGCTTTGATTATCCTCTTCTTTTGCTTTCTCTGTTCTGCCCATTAGAGTCCTCACTGGTAGTGAGCCTCTTCGTTGTCTTCTGTAACTAAACCGAACAGTCCCAGGGATTTTCAGCCTCTCTTCTTTTTGGTAGTGTGTCTGCTTCTGTAGCTATTTTTGTCACAACTCCACTCCTCCCCTATTCCTGCTTTGATTTTCATGACTGACCAGCACTGAAAACAGTATTCTAGACATGGTAGAATAGTATTTTCTGTGCCGTTTGTATAAATCCCACTGGAGTTAATTTATTTACTTATGTAAAACGAGGTGGGGGGCATTTAGTTGCTGTCTGGGGAATAACAAGCAATTTCCATTGACCTGTCTACAGTCACTCTCTCCTGCATAGTCACAGCTAATTTGAAGCCCAGCATAGGGTCTATTCTGTTCTATCTGAAGTTAAGAGATACCAGTGGTTGCTGTTGATATCGGTGATTCCAGACAGCTTAGTACTAAGGTAAACAGGTTTTGCAACTAACTTTCAAAAGTTCCAGACACACACTTTCTCAGAAAATATGTTTAATCAGCTACCATGTAAGTATCTGAGGCAGAGGAATATTTCTGGTTTTGATAAACTTTATTGAACTCGTGAACCTTTAGCAAATGCTTAGAAAGTAGAGAAAAAGCCACAGGACAGATTAAAAAACGACAACCTTCTATATTTCAAGATGTGATACATAAAATGAGTTACTGCGGTGCTCCCTGAACATGTGTGGGCTGTACACGTTTGAACAAATACTGGAGGGACAGTCAAAAGGCTGGAATTGCTTAGCTTTACGAAGAAACACTTCGCTGGAGAAAAGAGCTGCTGTTAAGAGAAACCCTGCATGGCTAACACTAACTGCTTGAAAGTGTTGGCGATTTTTGAATAAAGAAGTCAAAAGTTGATTAACTCGAGAAGAAGTGAGGGGGTGTCATTGTCCACAGAAAAGAGGTCATATAACCACACGCAGTTCTACCAACGCGCTCCGTGGCCATTAGCAACCAAACAGCGTAATCATCTCGTAGCCTGATGCAGTAAGGCAATGTGCTGTTTTGTTTCAGCTGAAATTTCCTTCCAATCAGGCAATTTGAGGTACTTATCTTTCTGATCTCAAAACTAAAAATCCAACTTTAAGGCTGTATTTGATGGCGCCCCAGGATACGCACGCACGTGTAATCCTGTCCTATATAATTAGCACCTGCCTACACACGCTCTCCATGTGTTTCAGTCGAGTATTCTCCTTTCTCTTTCAAACTGTTCTGTGCCTGTTCTGAATATCACAAGGTGACTGTTTGCCAGTGGTGGGTGGATAAAATATTGCTAGCTGTGATTAAACCCGAGCGCCCAAGCCCAGGATCAGAGAGAGGGTGTGCAGAGTGCAGCAGGCACATCTGATCATAATGTGGTTCTCAGTGTCGCAAGTGTTTTCTGATCCGTCTGCTGAAAGAGGCCAAAGTCAGGTTTTGCATCCAGACACATCTTGGGCAGGTTTGTGGCATGAAGGACAGCTGTAATTTAGCATTCATGGTTTCGGGATGACATTTTTTATACCTTTCTAGCATTAAGCATCTCAGATGGTAAGGCTGTGTTTCATGCAGGTGTCATCCTGGAGGATGCCCTGCATGGGAGCTCTGTGCTCATCTTCCTCTACTTTACTCTCCAAGTAGTTTAGCCTTTCCTTATTTCCTGAGCTCCTACACCCAGCCATCCTGTGCTGCAAACACCAAGCCCCCAGGGATCTTGGCGATAAGGGTACAAAAAGATGGAGTCAGACTTTCCTCAGTGATGCCCAGTGACAGGACAGGAGACAACAGGCACAAATTGAAATATAGGCAGTTTCATCTAAACAGGAAGCAAAACTCCTTTTAGGGTCAGGCTGGTCAAACATTGGCACAGGCTGCCTAGAAAGGTTGTGGAGTGTCCATCCTTGGAGATACTCAAAACCCCACTGGATGGCCCTAAGCAATGATCCTGTCCTGAGCAGGGAGTTGAACTGGACAGTCTCCAGAGGTGCTCTGAAGCCTTAACCAGTCTTTGAGTCTTGGAAGAGCCTTTTTTTGTCTCAAAGGAAGCTGTCCGGGCCAGGTGCAAGGTCCCTGCTTGCCTCTGCTTTGCTGTGGTATTGTCAGTGAGTTCACGAACTAAAACAGCAAAACAAGGTGTTATACACTGTATTACTGTGTTGTGAATACTCCAAGTAATCTGGCGGCTGGGATTACTTTTAGCCATATGCTCCATTTCTTAAAATATTCCCTTGTCCTCCTTTCGTTTCCTCATAGATCCCAGACCTTTGACAGCCAGCTTCTGCTGAAAACAATATTAATATCACTTAATATCTTTATGACCTCAGGGCTGAAAGGTCCCAGCTGGCATCATATCCCAGCTAGATGAGCAATCCCCTCTCTTCTTCCTCTTCCCATGGCACAGAACTCTCACTAGGCAGTGGGCCCTCCTAAAGGTCTGCTGTCTCCAGTTCTCCCAGTCACAACTGAGCCATAGCAACTCTAGTCAAAGGAAACACAGTCTCGTAGGAGGCCATGCACCTACAAGACTAGTTAATTTACAGAAAGAGCAGGAAAAAACCCCCTACAGCCCCCAAGAACCCTGCCATTTGCCATCCAAATGTAGGAACAACTGAATTGTCATGATGATGAGCCTTGACTCCACGCTCAGGTACTGAGGAAAAGCAAGCCCACTGTTCTCAAGTTTTGTCTAAAGCACACTGCTTACAAGCAGTGCCATTTTAACACCTGCTAATAATATTATCTTTCTCTCAGGTGTACTCTCTGCTCTCTGGTTGCTTATAATTACTACCTGAACTCCCTTTGCAGTCAGCAGACCCTCTATTATATCCCCGTGATGCTCCAATACACTCAGACCTCCCTCTGGCCGGCTCCAATTCTCTCTCTCCCAGCTCCCAAAGGCATGGTATTTTTAGAGCTCAAACTCCTCCAGAGATCAATGGGAGTCTGTAAACTCAAAAATAGGTTGCTTATGGTACATTAGTAATCCTCACAGTTAGGTTCCCTGGTTCTTCAGCTATTCTATTCTTTCAGCTGTTGCAGCTTATCTACCAGCGTGCCTCTCGCCACTCCAATCAACCTTATTCTACTGAATAACACTCTGCATTTTAAAGAAAACAGAAAAGGATGTACTTGACAGAAAATACTTAAATGTTGTCCTGATTAAGGATGGACATAAGAACATGCTTAGGAGCTTTTTTGAATCATAAAGTTTTTTTTCAGCCCTCAAGACTTTGCTCGTTCTGTGTCTGAGAATCTGGAGGGCTGTGATTGCAGTGAATGAGATGCCAGTGTTAGCTTCTGGGACAAAAAAGGCTGAGTCCCTGAGTTTTCTAACCACAGGAAAAAGCAAGGGCTATTTTTATATTAAAAACAATTTAATTTCATTTTTGTGCTATTCAACATAGGTGCAACTTCAAAAATACATCTAAATAAATTAGTGAATTGCAAATTATCGCTTTTCTTCCTCCAAAATTACAGTTTTTAATGTTGCATCTCTCTTTTATTCCCTCAAAATATGCCCAAAGTGGTTAAGAGCAAGCAGATGAAAGATTTGCTCTAAAAAGAAGCACCAGTAACTCCAACTGTCAGTATTTTCTGTTCTTATACAACATGTTAGCTGAAAGATGAAACATGAAATTAATCCAGATTTTGGCTGTATCTCTATACATTCAATAAAATGACCACATGCAGTGCTAATGTTATACAATTAAAGACTGTGCCTGAATCACCTGAGGGCTAAATAAAATTTGTCTTTATTTGAACAGTTTCCAGCCTTACATTCTTAACCCTAAGATTCTGTTAAAGCAGCCTGTTTTATTCGAAGTAACATTACAAAGGAGAAAACAGACATATCCTATTAGCACTTCATAGAAAATCAGTGATTATAGCAAGTGCATCAAGGTTCAGTAAATGCCTCCCACTCAACAAGCTTCCAAAGTGAACGACCACATGATGTTTACTCCTCACCAGAACCCATTTATAGATCTCTTACTCACCACTATCACAGTCATACATGCAACATTTCAGGAAAGGCAGCAAGAAGCTCTCTATCTGGGAGAGTTCGGGGGCTGGGGGGTGCAGTTGGAGAACTGGGTCTTTACAATACTGTTTGACCAAGCCGTGAAGCATGATTTCAATGATGCAAACTCTAAAGATTATGACTAAATGAAAGTGGTCTTTACATACCGTGGACGTTACACGTGGACAACAGGCACAGACAAGATTTTGCACTGACTGGAAATCTTTGATAAAGAGGGTCAAAAAATGCCTCTTCAAAAGTACAAGTGGGAAATGAAGGTAATCAATTCCATGGTTAGGAGACGCAGGAAACAGTTTTGTTCCCACAACTCTTAAATGGCATCTGGCCATTCCTAGCAAATAGCACCCTGGGAATGAAAAGGGTATCAATTTCAGTAAGATAAGAAGGGGCCAGAGGTCATGAACTTTTGTTAATCTGGAGCAGAATTAGCCTAGAATCGCAAACACACTAATCTTCAGGAAAAAAGGCTTGGGGAAAAGGTAAATCCAGGGACATGCCTTCTTTGTTTGCTCTAGTGAACTGGGAATGTGAAATAAAGCTTGACTATGTCCTTTGACTCCCTAATTCTCCTACACATCTGGCAAAAGCATCATCCTTCCTGAGAGAGTAACCTGAAGGGCCAAGGGGTCTGCTTTAATTCATCTGCCCTCACTTCCCTTTGGTGGGTACCACTTGCTGAGATCATCTTCTCCTTAAAGCAGGTGCAATTGCCTTAACATTTCTATCATGTCTGGAATCACTGTCCACACAGTTGGCAGAAGAAGCAGTAGGAAGTCAAATCTGCATATTAATACCATGATGGGACATCAGAGAGTGGGTTTAGGTTGCAAAGAGGAGTTCATCATTTGAATCCCTCCCAGTGGTAGCTGGTTGACTCAGTGAAAAAGCCTACTTTAAATTAAACTACGTTTTCTTGAATGCTTTTTGCAAATTATTTCAACACATCTGTTACGTTTCTCTCAGGATAATAATAGCAACTCTCATTTATCTTAGCATCTCTCAGATATCTTTTGAAACGTATTTGGTCTGATTTATATTTTCTAGGCATGGTCCTTGGCAGCCTGCTCTATGTGGCCCTACTTGAACAGACAGGTTGGACCAGATGACCTTCAGAGATTCCTTCCGACCTCAACCATTCTGTGACACTGTGAAATACTAGAAAGATTAAAGAATATCTCTTTTTGTTTGTTTGTTTGGTTGGGTTTTTTTTCACTTTATCTACAGTCAATTGACATATGTGGGGAAGCAGCTAAAAATGGAGATTCAGGTTGCACATATACATTCACACAGAGTTTCAAAACAAAAAAGGTCAGAACTTATTCTTCAAATTTGTCTGACAGAGTGCTACACAAAAAGGATGTTTTTTCCACTGAAATACAAAAATAATCTTTCCAATAATGAACTTTGCTCATCTTCACCATGAAGAAATTATTGAAAGCCATATGCTCATCCATATGTTGTTCCTTAAATTAATTTACATCTGTCTTCAGATAGTGTGACATGGGGAACCACGGACACTTTTGACCCTTCCCGGTGTTCGTGGTTCGGTAGCGCACATGCGCGCGTGCACGCACAAGGGAGCTGCAAAAGCATACCGTGTAACAGCATGTCTAGTCAACCGCAATAGACCTTTTTATTTAAGGCAAAAAAACAGTCAGGTGAAAACACTCCTCCTGTTATACTGTTGTCAAAATTTCTTGTTACCTGCACTGACACAAGGCTTTGTCAGCAGAGGAACTTACAAAAGAGACAATTTAGCCCAGTGGCCCTGAAGTGACAGCTATCAAATGGAGGCCTTTCAGATCAATGTGTTATGGCAGCAGATTTATCTCCTGCCAAGTAAGGAACAAATCCGTGGCATTTTTGAAAGGTATAAATTGGGTACTTAGCTGACATAACACAATTAAGAAGAATGGAATTGCACTGACCTAACGGTTGCCATAACAGTTTAAGTGGTGAAAAAAACAGTTTAGATATCAGTATGTTTCTGAAGTTCTTTGGAGGTTTTTTGGCTCAGTGCAGTAGTATTAAACGGTGCATGGTTGCTAGGTTGTCCCCTACTGTCAACCATATTTGGGGATTGCAACTACTTGGGCACAGCAGCTGATATGATGCAAATGGTTCCCAGAGAGTTAATAAGCATGAACAAGGGAACACACAGAAAAAACATACATGTGAATATTATTCATCGTGAGGTTTGTGCACAGACTCCTGGTTGAAGCCAGCTGAAGCAGCAGCTTGGCTTCTTTACATTCTATGCATCAGATATTTTCTGACTTTCGAAGGCAAATAACTAAGTATTGTGTAACTACAGAAATCTATCAGTTCCCTGAAGGACTAATATTTCCCATTAGTTTTCATTGGATTAACCATGTAACAAGAGCAAAATTCAATGGTTTAGATGGTTCAGCTGGTATCTAGGACAATTGTTATCCAAAAGGAAAAATTTCAGTATACATTCTTCAGGCAAGAAACTTGTTCTTCACTTATCCAGCTGCAGGCATCTTCTTATCCTGAGAAGACAAGAGTGCAGCTGGCTTGCTCAAGGTATAACATCTTGAAGTATTTCTCAAGCTAATTTTTTTTTTCTTCCCTCAAACCTCATTCCCTGCCATTGGCCAGAGAGCCAAGCAGAGATGGCAGCTCTCAGGGGGCCCAAGCCATGTTCTGCAGGGCAGGGTGCTACATTTGGGAACCTGTGGAGCTTCTACTTCTGTCTAGGGACTTCAGGGCTCTGACTTCTAAGGAGAGGCTCTGAAAGCCCTAGAAATTCTGGGATTCCCCTGGGTTCTGGTATCTCCAAGCTTCCAGCTGTGGATTTGCAGCAAGGGATAAGGCAGCCCTGCAAACCTTAGGTGGAGCTGGAGCCCTTAGAGCTCCTGAGATCCATGTCCAGAGTGAGGAGCTACCAGGAGTAAAGGCTCTCGAACTTCTTGGGGAAAGTCATACTGAAACATTTCTGGTTTTCTTAAATGATTTGTCCTTAGAATTTCTTCCTCTTGAGAAGCCAAACCTCTCATTTTCTTCGTGAATCAGAACCTTTTTCCAAAATTTCTTAAGAAACATGAATTCTAGATTTTTGTTCTCTGAAAAGACCCAATGTCCATAAAGCCATGATACTTGACATGAGCTATACTGCCTTTCTTTTTTTCTTGGTAAGTGGAACCCAGACGTAGATGACCCAAATGCTATCATATGTTTCCTAGGAGTCCAAGCCATTCCACCTAGTAGCAGTTTCAAAAGTGAAAATACACCCTCAGATTTTAGCATTTGCAGTGAAAAAGAAAATTCTTCCCTTAACGAATGTCTCTACTTCCTGACTGGTACTAATTCAAAAGCTTTAGGGTTTGTAACGTGTTACAAACATTACACTCTCTAGAGCATGGAAATGTGTTCTGAAATTTTCTATGTCCTTAGTGATTTCTTTTCCTTTTGTTTGGGCATCTCTTGGCTGAGATCAGAAAGCTGTCTAAAACATATGCAAGGGGCTGCTAGTTATCACTTAGGTGAAGTAGCACCTTAATGAGCACAATTTTTAGTTTATGGAATTACTACAGATGATGATATAAATATGTTGCTCATAGGGATAAAAATAAACAGTTTCTTAAAGTTGGGAAAGCGTATCTTGAAGATTATCATATCTGAGCACTTCATAATGAGACTGAATTTTTAAGAACTGATTATGCATAATGCTTCAAAATGGTATTACAAAGAAACCTATACTAACTCTATTTTCTGTTGATATTGCTACTGCTACTGTTCCTTTTTCTGGAGTTACCCTTAACGTTCCTCACAGTTTACGTGTCTTAAAGCACAGTGGCTGTAACACATGTTTATTTCACATTAAATTCAATTTTTCATTTCAATGTTCTGCTTTTCATTAACATTTTCCCCTCCAGCTTCTCATAGCCTAAAGTGTTGTCCCTATAAAAGGTTTCACAGACCCATGTTCCATTGCTTTGGCAATGTATGAGGTCATTTGTGATTCGTAATGGGAAGCAAAGATCGAGCAGTATATACCAAACCCTGTGATTAAAGTTGTTGATGAAGAGCTGCAGTGGCTACTTCTACCTCTGTTAATGAGAACTATGCTGCGGTACTTACTAGCTTTGAAATTACTGCCTTCTGAAGAGAAAAAAAGGGGGTTTCATCTGTCGTACTTTACTAGGCTCTTGCTAGGTGTATGAAGGTGTCTGCCTATAAGTATTATTCTTTGTAATCGTTAATCAGTTTAGGGGAAAAATTGTTTTTTGAGTTTATGTTAAGCTCTTCTCGTTCACCCATATGAACTCTGCTTTGAAAAGCATTTGATTCCCAGTGTAAGCATCAGTCGAGGTCTTGGTCCCCTTTTTAAGGTACCATCCTGACCATATTAACAAATGTTCCCCAATAGGCTGTTAATGAAGTCACATAATTTAAAGAGCTTGAGCAGTAAAAAATTTATGACACTGAGATTAGAAAGGGATTTCTGGGACAGTCTAGTTTTATTTCATTATCATTCCCCACAGTAGCAACTCAGTTTCTCAAGAAAAAGGCTAACAGAGATGGTGAAACTTTGCCATAGCAAATTCATCAGTAAGGAAGACAAGGCCTGGGGGCTGAACCCACAAAGTGCTTATTACCTCCTTCGAGTGCTACAAATCTTATTGATTTCTCCAATGATAACCAAACCTACTTAGCAGCTTGCAGGCACAGGGCGAAAAATAGCCTGTAGAAACACACCTGGGTGGTAATGCACGGTGAAAATGAAAAGATGTTGCTAGGTCCCCTTATGGACTGGTAATGATGATGGCTACAGGACAAAGATATGTACAGAAGGGGCCAGGGTAAGCCTATTAGGAATAAAGTGATTATTGATAAAATATTCAGTACAGAAAAAAGCAGCAATAAAAATCAACTAGTAAAAGAAAAAGTCAAAAAAAGCTGTGACTTTTAAAACAATGGGACACCTTTGTTGTACTGAAAGTGATGAAGGCTCTATAAGGAGGCACTCGTTGATGCAGTATGAAATGCACCTGCTGAGAGTTAATTGCATGACTGGGGTTTCTCAGCCAGGATGTGCCTCTAGAAGCAAAGTTTCCAGCTAGGAGAAAATGTGTATGTTGGCGACTGCTCTTGCTGCAGAGACTCCCTACAGTCAGCGCTTGGTAGCCCACCGCAGAGATAACTGGCGGGGTGGTGGGGAAGTGCCCCACAGGTGTCTGCAGCTACATTACAAGAGGCAAGAACACAATGACTGGTATTGCGCTGTGTAACCTGGATTAAACACGGTCAAATTGTTACAAAGCTAAAAACTAGAATTCCTGGATTGTTTCAAAAGTGATTTTTGAGTGTGGGGGCCACAGCCTTCAAGCTGGAACATGAGCTAACCCACCACAAGCACTACAGCTCTGAAAAGTGAAACCTTCTCACGTCCCACACAGGGCCACGCAAGCTTGGGCTGTACCATTCTGTAACAACCTTAATGGCCCATGTCTGCCCTGGACCTATAGCATCAAGGGCTTTAAGCTGCTGAGTAAGAGGTGTTGGAAGTACTTAGAAATATTATTCCTTATTTGGAGTGGACAGGAAGCTGGAAATCTAACAAAACGAAATCTTTTTTGCAAAAAGGGCCTGATTTAGTTTTAAAATTTTGATTCCTTTTCAGGAAATTGAAAATTCCCAGATGTTCTGTGCTGTTCTGTGAAAATTCAGGCCACCCAGTTTTGGTTTTTTTCTAGAAAAATAATTTATTCGGGGAGGCTGAAATTTGGAGAAAGTCGACTTTGTTTTTACTGACATTTTTATGGTAGGGTACAGACTTTTCCAGTTAAATCCTTTCAGCAGTCTCATTGTAGTCTGTCAAATAGTGCAATAAAAACCTTTGTAGAGTGGGCTCTCACCCTCAAGATTATGCTGTTTCATGCCATAGGAACTCTAAAATGCATAACTGGGCCACATAACTAAATGATGAACAATGATTTTTCAAGTGGTTCTACTACAACGCCTTCTGGAGGAAGGCACTTGCCGCGGACTTCTTGTACGCTGGCACTTCATGTGGTGCTAGCTCTTGGATCAAATATTAAAGCTTTACTCTAAATTATGTACGAAAACTTTCTCACAAATCTGAATGCAACACATCACAGCAAAATGCTGCTGCTGGAAAGGTTCTCTGATTTCACACCTGAATGCTCATGTCTTTTGTTACTGTCATACTGGCTGCCACTTAACGCTCCCGATAAGCTGGCATTTTCTCCAGAGACGCACGCCCAGTGGTAAGTAACACTCCTTGGTATCTGCATGGTTTTCACGTACTGAGATAGGTTAAAAACATTATTTGTATTGTTTAAATAAAAAATGGTAAGCAAGAGATTCTGAATTTTTATTTTGCGGGAGATGGTGGAGTTGCAGGGGCAAAGGCTGCTGAAAGTGAAATATCAGACACGCTGCTCATTCCTATGGAGTCCACAAGTATGTGTCCTCACTAATGGCATTTCTAAAGTGCCATTGGTCTTTCTTGCCTACTGACATTTGTGGAGACAATGGCTTTTTCCTTTAAAAAAAAAAAAAGTTGAGGAACTGAATGACAAAAAGCACATATTAAAACAATATTTAGTTGATAAATGACTCACATAAGCATCAGTTAAACAGCTAAGACTGAACACATAGCCTAATAGTGGTTATTCACATTCAAAATTAAGATATAGGTACCAAGTTTCCTTTCCCCTCTCCTTAAAGTGAGTCAGGTTATTTCAGAGACATTCTGTTATGGACAAAGATGAATCGGCACCACCGTGTTACTTTTATAACCACACATGCTTTTGCAGATATGAGATGGTCAGGGGAAAATTGTCACAAATTGTAGTTTTCAGGTAACACAATACAAGGCAGGCTGTACAGTATTTTAATACATCTGCACCAACAAACACATAAACACTCACCCTTCGCTTCTCTACTGCATGAATGTTCAGTTCCTACCAGACTTTGTACATTTTTATTCCACTGTTCTTCAGAATTCACATATCCTTCAGGATGCTAACCCTGCCATTCATTTTTCATTGCATATACTCTCCATCTCTCATGCAACTTTATTGTTTGAGGGGAAAAGTCTGATCATTAGGTGTTAACTGGTTAGACTTTCAAAAGACATGTTCAAACCTTGGCAAGGCAGTCTTTGTCTTTCATTTGTCCCTAAAGATAATGTACATACCATGCTGGTTTTAGAAAGGACTATGTCAAAAAGATGTTTTATAAAACAAGGTCCGATCATGTGTGTCCTGAAGGTAATTGAATTTTGGTGTCATTTGTACATACATAATTTGGGATTAAAACTATATATATATATTTATACCACAACTGTTTATGAATTTCAAATTCCAGGGCAATGAAACTAAAAGCAAACAACATCTTAGTGTACTGCAAACACAACCTTTCTTCCTTCAGTGAAGCAAAAGGGGAGAATGACAAGAGAATTATTAGGTTGGATAATTACAGGAGAAAAAGCCGAGTTTGATTTGTTGTTTGAGAGTTGGCATGGGCTGAGGCTGCCGAAGTTTATTTAAAATGCAATGAGCTTTTGTACCTTAGAGCATGCCAAGAGTCAAACTGGTCCAACATTTTCTGATGGAACATTTCTCCACTGGGAAAGGTTTATGCTTTGAAAGTGCAACTTTTTATGGAAACATCTTGCTTTCAGCAATTCCCCTGATGCAGCATGGAACATTGAGCATGACTGAACCAGGCAGTTTCTTATCAGCCCCCATGCTGGCCCTCCGGCAGCCTGCCAAGAGGCTGGTGCAGCTGTTTGACAGGGCCTTCCAAGGGCCGACAACTTCATGTCTGCCAGACTTGGAAGGCCTAATTCCTGCTCAACACTCCAGCCATCCAGAAGTTCCTGGAGACAGCTAGTTTCTTTAATCAGGGGAGAAATATTCTGTTTTTTTAACCAAATAGGATGGTTTAACCCCAGCTATTCCTGCACCTTTGTAGCCCAGCCGAGTGCAGGGCCTAGCTCTGCAGTGTAACGTAAATTGGCATGTCCAAACTGGTTCCACAGCCTCCGTCTCATCTCAGACTCCTGCTGCATTGTTCTCCACCTTCATTCAGCTCTGTGATGCCAAACACTTGACTGCTGACCTTCAAGATTCATTTTGATAACTCCAAGCCCCCTAAAAATTACACTGTATGCTCCACCTCAAACTATACTGTACTACCCATCTTGGAAGACTCGACCATGTGAAGTTAAAAAAAATAAATCCAAATAAATATTCTATTAATTTCATTTCCTTCTTGGCGATTTGACCGTGAGAGTTCACTCCTTTCCATTTTTCTCTGCCACTGCAAGGGTCTTTGTGAACAAGCCACAACGAATAGGTCAGAAGCCAAGCCCCACACAGAAGTTAAGCAATACTCACACATGTAATAATAATTTAAGAAAAAACCTAGTCCAAAGCAATTTCCAGTACACAATAAGACATGATTCGTGACACAACTCTGAGACAAAGGGAGGCATAAGGAAATGGTAACACAGTTACACTGGGTATATTAGCAGATATAATAGGAGCTGCCTGGTTGCTGACACACAGCAGTGACTATTATTTTTATGCACTAGGCTTCCTGAGCCATCTCAGGTCAGTATTTTGAAAGCATTTAGCTGGTTAAACATGCAAATCCCTTGGGAGTTAGGCACTGAACGTTTCTTTGGGGGGAAGCCGATGAGGTAGCTATCTGCATCTGCACAGAGCTCCAAGTATTTTAGAAGTCTGCCCTCTAGTTTCACTGAAGAGTTACTGTCACGATGCGGTATTTACGTATC
This sequence comes from Rhynochetos jubatus, assembly GCA_027574665.1. Classification (NCBI taxonomy): domain Eukaryota; kingdom Metazoa; phylum Chordata; class Aves; order Eurypygiformes; family Rhynochetidae; genus Rhynochetos; species Rhynochetos jubatus. The sequence continues at coordinate 52,135,240 of CM050649.1, read as the reverse complement.
TGTTTTTACTGTGAGTTTTCTCTCTGGAACAATTATTTCCCCTTCTTTTCCACCAAAAATCCCCGAACCCAAACAGCCCACTGTGGAAAGGAACTAGATGCAGCGTTAACCCTTTGGGCAATGCGCTGTACTGGAGTCATGATGTAAGTAGAGTTGGTAAAACCACAATTTTGTTTGAAAACTAATGCTTTGAAAAAGAAATTACCCTTTATTACTGACAGAGTAAGCACAAGGAAACAAGCGACTGTCAGAAAAGGATCTTCTGTATTTTAGCACTTCCCGCGGCTGAAGGAGCCGCAGGACACGCTGTTCCTTTACGTTATTATTGAGAAGGGGCGGGAGGGGCGAGTAAAAAGCCACATTCCTGCGGTAGCCAGGGAAACCCGTAAGGGCAGCAGCACGCAGGACCGGCTGCTGCTTTTACCACTAACGCGAAAACCCACGGCGAGGTAACTCCGCGCGTCCTCTCCGCACAGAGGGAGAGGGCGCCCGGCCGCCTCCCCCGGTACCGACACAAAACTCCTTGGCGCTTACAGCCCCAGAAATCGTTGCCGGGCGCGGTGCCCTCGCCCCCCTCCCTCGCCGCCGTGACCAGGAACCGGGGCGGGGACCGGTGGCGCTTCCCGCCGCCCCCCGCCCCGGCAGGCGGACCCTGCTGCCGCCTGCTGCCCACCTCGCTCGGCACCCGGACTGCCTTACAGCGGCCAAGAGAACCGTCCCGCCCGCGGTCAGCAGCGGCCCGGAGCTAAACCCCAGCGAGGGCTTCGCCCGGATCTCGGGTTCGCTTGACAGCCTAACCAAGGGGATGCCACTCTGCGGTGATTTCAGCTCTTTCGGGGCTTTCCAGGGACTTCGCTGGTACTCGAGCAGCTTGAACTCTGCGAGGCGAGCGGCACCGCTTCGTGCTCCCTTCAGATAAATCAGAAGATGTGCCCAGAGATGCCGGTCAGCTGAAGCGATGCTGGGTGGTCCTCGCCGAGGTGTCAAGGCAGGGGAGGTTCTCCCCTCCTCAGCTGCGAGGGTGGCGTGGGGCCGTGTAGTTTGCCGCTGCGGTATGGGTGCATTGCGGGAACCAGGATGGGGACTGTGGGGGTGATGGTGTGGGGGCAAGCCGAGTGCTGCCGCCCCTGAAGCAGTGCCCATCACTATGCTCTCTCAGATTGATTTCTTTGCTTTTAATGTGTTAGTAGCAAGCTCCATGAGCTTGGAGACACTGGGAAGGGGCTCCTCTCCAAGCAAGAAAAAGAAATCTCAGCCATTTCTCTTTGGGCAGCGATACCCAATTTACTCATCATGAATTCTGCCTCTTCTGCCCCCTTACTCTACTGCAAATAGCCCACATTTGGCTCTCTGTGCTAGTCAGAGTTTCTAAAAATGCTGTGTTCCACTGGTCACACAGCTTCTTCTCAATAGAATTCATAACGTACGAGTGAGCGTTGTTCCATATAAATATAGCGTACACCTGATATGCCTACAGATAACATCATAGCACAACTGAACCGTGATTAATCGTGGTACTGTCATCCACCTGTTTTCTTTCAATATAACTCTGGCATGTGCAATAAAAAGAGAGGGCCTGAGACAACGATCACATCCCTGGAAATATAGTTAAAGAAGAGATGGAAGTTGGCTATGGTTTTAGTTTCAAAATGTTCAAATCGAGACTGAGAGGTCTTGGTGCAATTTGCCAATACTTCAACTGAAATACTTAGCACTTTATGAAGCAAAATCCATTGAAAAAAATACAGCAAATGGGAGGAAAAGGAAGGGTGGTAAGAAAAGTGACTGCTAACTGTCAAAACTCAGCATCATTTTTCCCTAACCCACATTCTCTCCAGCCTCTTCTGAATATTTAACACCCTTGTTCTGGATTTTGTGGCCTCCTTACCATGGAAAAGCAAGAGGTCTTAATCAGCTCAGGCAATTTGACAGCTGTCTTGTACATAACTCAGAGGGTCTCTTCAGAGATGGATAAGCATGAGGGCAAGATATCATACTCAGGCTGCTAATATAACTTGACATGTAACTGACTATATTAGAAAACTGTGTATTCTGACATCTGGTCCAGGCAGGATATCCTTAATTCCTCGAATTATCTTGCTCCTTCAAAGCTACTGCATGTGGCGTGGTAATTGTCTCTTCTTTGGAAAGCTTATGGTTGAGTCATTTAATATTTGTTACATACAGCTCCAGTACATGTGAAGTTCTTTCCCATCAGTAACCAGTATATACATACATATGTTGTGTTTGTAGGGCTTTGTCATTTATTAGAGCTTCAAATGTAAGCCCATTTTTTTCCCATGGAACAAACAGATTTCTTCAAAATCTAAACAAAGGCGTTACAGCATGTTGTCTGTACAAGACTGTACTGTTAGTACTTGATTTTGCAATCTGTGACAGGCAAGCATTTAGAAATGCGGTATTAGGATTGAATGGAAGATACATGGGAGAACTAAACTTTCCCATGACACCCAGTTAAACAACACAAAATTGTTTTTTGACTAAACAAACTGAAAAAAAAAATGTTTTCCACAGAGAAATAGAAGGGAAAGGTGAGCGGAATCACCTGCTCTTAAAAACATGCACCCAAACCCAATTATTTTTTTTGTTTTAAATTTGCACCAACATGATCTACAGTTTATGTGGGAAAGACTTGTTTTGCTCAGCTTTTCAGAAAGGCTCTTCACAGAATGTGCCTGTAGCAGTTCCTGTCAGAGCACCCACACTGCTGTGTCAGTAGAGTCCTGGATCTGACTGCAAAGGCCCCTTCATCCTTAAAAAATGAACGATATGCGATTTGCATATTCAGATCTGGAGAAGGGTTTTGAGAAGCTCTGAAGTGACTGAGGAGCGTAGTTCCCACTGAGTGGCAATAGGATTGTGCTCCTTCGTACTGAGGGAACGGAGTCCCAGCGATTTAGGTACTAAGGTGCAGATGATAACAGTGCGTAGGTGCTTAATCCCAAAACTGCAATCCTTAAAACTGTGGTTCAACTACACCCAAACTGTGCTCATGCCCATCTACAAACACGTGAGTTTTGATAAACCTGCTCAGCTGAGTACCTGAGAGACTTGTAACCCTGAGCAGCACCCAGAAGATTGGTAGGTATCCACAGAGACCTTCCTCCTCAGCACCTACCTAATTGCATCAGGCTTCGTACAAAAACACAGCAGCAGCTACCTTGGTTTCTTTTAAAGCACAGCCTGAGGAAACTGTTGCTACACCAATTAGCCTTTACTCAAGGTACACAGCAATCCGCAGGCTAAGGCACATGCAAGCAGGTTTCCCTACTGCCAGCTGAGCTTTACATTGCTAAGCTGCTGTCAGGTTCACTTGTCTACAGATATTTTAATAATTTTAATTTATTTTTGCACAGCAGCCCAGCTTTAGCTCAAAGTCTACTAAGGGTCCCTCCTGACAAGGTAGGCTGCAGTCTCCAGGGAGGCAAGAAATGTGGCTTTTAATCCATTTGAGAAGAAGGAATTTACCTGCTTTATTCTGCATCCTGGCTGGGTATGTGTGATAATCGCTGAGCCAAGGCAGAAGGGAGGGCCACCAGCATGTTCCTTCTCTTGCATGTTGTCAATTTTTTTTTTTTTTTAATTACTCAGGTGTGAATCTGGAGGAGACAGTTCACACTGTAAATCCGGTGTGAGGAGAAATGGCTCCTGGCTCAACTCAGGACATTGCTGAAGCCCCACAGAAGACAATCTAGGTTTGGGTTTTTTTTATTAGCTGTATCTAAACAGCTCTCCATACAAGATTCATGATGAGACTTGCAGAAATGGCTCAAGGTTTCTTAGCAGCATAAGCAGCACCATCTTCTTGAGAAGAGCAGGGCACAAGGTTTCCCAATGGACCTGTGTGATCAGACACTGGGGACCGTGGGTGAGACAGGAGTGTCCACTCGCCTTTCTTCTCTCTGTAACCTTGTATTTCTCCTTACAGCCTGTTTCCTCTTGGGAAGGACTGGGACTTGTCCCTGAACGATGCTAGTGGACCCTGGCAGGGGAAGACAATGTTGGCCTCCATCCAGCCCTTGGGACACAGCAACCAAGGCAGAAGATAGATAGTGCCATGGACTCTAGGCCATCTATTCTCTGCTCCCGTCTGCCCGCCCCCAGGGTCTGGGGCACTTCAGTTCTCCCCCTAAATGGTGAAGACAGTCAGTAGGTGTTTTAATAGAAAGTAGAGTTCCAGGCAGTTGTACCTACTGGTAGATCATGCAAGAGGTTCACCTCCACAGTAAAGGGAGAATTTGGGAGACACATAGCTTGTAGTGCCTCTTTGCGGCAAATAAGTACACCGCGGTGCAATGTGATTGACCTCACAGCTAACTGAAACAGCTTCCTGGACCATTGTGCCCCAAATGTATCTGTTAACAAAATCCCATCCACTGGTGAGGGACATCAAGAAACATTCCATTGGCTCAAAGAATCCTGATGCCATTGCACATGATTTTCATACCAGAGCTTTGCCTTGATGGAAATGGTTAGATGCCACAACTCTCTCTGCAGGTGGGGTCCCAAGGACTTTCCTCGTCTGGCAGACGGTCAAACTTCATCTCAAAAATGAAGCCTTTGGTCTCAGGCCAGCACCAGCTTCTCTGGGAGCCAGTTTCCAGTCACCTCCATGGTGTCTATTGAAGTAAGGCATTTAAGGAGTTGGAGCTAATTGCTCTACTTCCCATTCTGCCTTAGGGAAACAGTTTTCTTTAATTTTAACCAAACTGCGAATAACTTCACACTTGGATATGTGACCAAGTTGCCCTGTGACCCAGCAAGCTACTATCAGCTGAGTCTTTGGCCAGGTTCAACCTCTTATTCTCTACACATGTGGAGCAGAACATGTACATCTTCACTGAGGTTTTCAGTTTCTTGTCAAAGACTTTGAAGGATGCACATGCTCAACAGTGTCTACTATTGTCTTAAACTGCAGTAACTTGACAGGCAACATTTAGCTCCTTCTTAAAAAAGCCGAACCTGATTTGCCCCAGAAGTAATTGTTACACCTGATAGCAAAACTATTGCAAGACATGCCCAACTTAAAAATAAAAATAACAAAAGCATACAAAGAGTGGAAAGGACTGCAATACTACGTCATTGCCTAATTTGATACTTTTTGAATGAAGGGCTTAAACTGAAAAAAATAGGGTATATGTGTACATGTGAGATATGCCTGTCTGAGTTCACTTTCAGCAAAACAGACAGAAAAACTGAAAATATGCCTCTTGGCTTCACAGGGAGAGGTCTTCTTGTCTTAAAAACTAAAAGGGAGAAAGATTACACTATTTTCCAAAACAAAAGCTTCCATTCACACACTGAAGAGACAGATCAATTCAACTATTTTCATATGAACCCAGAAACCCAAGCAAATTGAGAAATTCAAAAGTAAAAGATCTGGGATCCTTATTTAAATGCTGTGTACATCAGAGGACATACGCTTCCCTGGTTTTGGAATCTTTGGAAAGGCTACTGCACTCAAGAACAGCATGATTTGCAAACACAGAAACAACTGTGGCTTGATTTTCCTTGTATTCTGCTTATTTCAGCTCAAATATATGGTTTCAAGTCTTTGGATCTGTATTTTCTTCCATTTCAGTACACACTTTGTGTTGGTTTCATCTTATATATAAAGGCTGCATCTTTCAAAGCCTTGAAATAACACCATGTAGTTACTGTCATCATGTCCTTCCCTCAGAACAGTTTGGCTTTGGGGGAAGTTTTTTGTTCTTTGATGTTTCCTCAGTAAAAGCAATTTTGCCAGACCTGCTCTCTTCTTGTGTGTGCCAGTGTTGCTGCTACCACCACTGTTAAAACGCACTAACGGGGCAGCGGACATGGGCCAGTTAGCCTGCTTCTTCTGTGGTTCATTTGCTGGGAAACAGGGCACGTACGGCCATCGCCCTCTTGTTTCCTAAGTGCATTCACGGTCACAGCTATTGTGTGTTCCAAGATTACATTTCTGTTCCGTGAAAGGCTCTGTAAGGCTGTGCAGGAGTAACAGCAATTTTAAGATGAGGTTTGCTCCAAGGCAACAACAGGAACAAAGACGCAGGAGAGCTAAAAGCTGAAGGACTTGGTTTATTTTTTATCAGTTGAATTATCAAATTAAAAGCAATGTTATGGCAACTTCACCATTGTGGGGGAGTAAGTTCTGAGCACCAAGTCTGAGGGTTTTACTCTGCTTTTATCGAATCCATGTTCTTTACATGAAGCTCAATCATTTGCGGTCAGAAACAACTATAGATGTACTAATATAACCACTACATGAAGAAAGAGAAAACCAGACTGCTTACTTGTTCTCAAGTTTAAGTAAGTTATTTCAGCTGAGTTTCCTTTCAACTAGCTACAACCTGCAGCAAGTCAAACGTGAAAAATAAAGTATGACCAATGCTGAGAGTAAAACCAATACATATTCCTGTAGGAAATGTCCCCTTAGTGCATGGAAATACAATGTATTTCACACTGCTGCTGCAAGTCAAAGAAAGGGGTATTAGAAAGTTAAAACAGGGAAAATAGAGAAAGCAAAAACTAGTAATATCTGCAGGATGATATTTCCTCAGTAGTATTGCCCACTGGGCAACAAATGTTGGGATCACTGTAACAGAGAGCTCTACCTATAGATGGTGCTCTACCTATATATAGCGAGCTCTACCATTATACAATGTTATTTATTCTCAGAAAGAATTTGTAACCAGAGGTAGCCTTTGCACTAAAAAGAGCTACATTTTTCTAAACAAGGCACACAAGGAGCAATTTGTTGGCTGAAGCAGGCCTAGTCCTAAGTACAGAGTAGGGCTTGTGACACTTGCAGAAGGTCTGCTCCCAAACAGGGGCCACAAGGCTCTTGCCATATCAAGCCATCTCTGCAAGAGGTGATAAAGCACAGTGACGCAGTAACTTAGGTGGTTCTTGAGAACAAGGCTGTGAAAACATAATTAGGTAGTCTTTTATCAAATGAAATTAATAAAAACTATAGAACAAAATGACAAGGCACTAAATCTAGAATAAAATTCACTTGACTATCACATCAGAGTCATGATATTTCAGATCATACTGTCAGCTTAATTGGCTACAATTTATGTATATTTGATAAAACTATCATCTGAGCTGTTAATAATGCAGGAAGTTGCACTTCACGTATTAAAAAGCAGGTAACTTTTTACTCTGATGTAGGCATTTGAAAACCTTCATGTTGAACACATTTTGAACTGTGCAAGGTTAGAGGGACTGGAATTGCTTGTTATTTTGGGTTCCTGATGATGCCTGTCATCACAGTGTCTGAGTGCTCCAGCCATACCTAACACTGGTGAGACAGTTCCCAGGTACAGAGAAACATTGCCCTCATCTTCCTCGGAACTCTGTAATAGTGGTCAGAACGATCTTTTTCACGCTGCCTGAACAGTTTCTAATGCCCACAGTCCCTTGGTTACAATCAGCTCGGCATGGGTTTGTGTCTCGGGGTTAGCGCTATTTAGGTCACAGGACCTTCTCACAATACCAGGGTCTGGTCACACAACAAATAGCTGAAGTTTTAGGGAGTCCTGGTATCCTGTTCTGAGATTTCCAAGAGGAATACATTCCAGTGGTATTTATCTTTTAATGCTGCATTTGATTCATACTACCTCTTAACACATATAGCAGAGATAAGGAAGACAAAGCCTATTGACTGTATTCCATCTTCCCACTTCACCGATCCCTCCATACCTGGTATCTTCAGGAGACCTACTGCTTTTCTGAGCTTAATTTGAGGGATGTCATCCCAGATGTTGCATCCAACTCAGGAAATTGACTAAAAAGTTTACTTCTTACAAAAATCTGTCAAGAGCAGCATTGATGGGAACACAGAGATATATAGAAGAATCTGACTGTATAAAAGAATCTGACACTAAAACTTCAGGACCAAGTAATCAACAGTGTGATCACAGGAAAGCAACTATTAAATAGCAATGGCTCACTTTTTTTTTTTTTTAAATGAGAATTTTCAGCTTTCAAACAAAATACTTGGAACTTTCTCCCAGAAACTGATGGTTCTCACTCGAGAATGGAGCAGAGATTTGTGGGCCCACATTGCTAGCGTGGGAAATATTTTGTTACTTCAAGGGCATTAACGTTTCAAAGTGAGAGGCTCAATAAAGAAATTTCTTCTGTCTGTGTGTAGGGGCCTGGTCATCTCTACATGTATGCAAACTCTCTTGAATATTGGGAAGATGATAGAGGAGTAAATAACATGCTCATATTCTAAAAATTAGTAGAGAGTTCTTTGTGTTATTACTTTGTGCTTGTCTTTTCCAGTAATAAAAACATTCTTCTTGAAGCTTGGAAATAAATTACTCTTTTTTTGCCATGTTCTATGTTTTGAAAAAATTAAAGTATCTATTCTTGTAATTGGCTTTGGAGCAAAATGTTTTACGAATTTTCAGTGTTTGTTTGGAAGCTTCAATTAGTTAGTCAATTTTCAAAAGCACAAGACACAATATTTTCCTAACTAGTCTATGTAGAAGCATTTATTGTTCACAAGAATAAGCCCTGTTCTCTACTTGATAAAGTCAGCCTCCTAAAGCATACCTTCAAGCATGCTTAGGCATCTAGAAAGCAGAGTCTCTCCAGTTGGCATTCCTCTTCACCTCCACTATTTAACAAGAAAATGTGAAGGAAACCTCTTTCAAAGGCCTGAGGAATGACATGCTGGGGGCTTATCACCGCATTTCATCAGGGTAGAGAAGAGACTGCCAGTTCATGACAGACAGCTTCAGGCCATGTTAGAGACAAAGAACGAAATATTTACTTCTGAACACAGAAACTTTGGGAAACAAAACATAAATAACTTTTTTTTTTTTTTTTCTCAAGGAGATGACACGATTCCAAGGGTTCCTCTGATATTTAATTATTTCCTGGGGATTCCAGCTTTCTCTTTCAAATGAAATTTCTAGCTCTTCTGTTTAAAAGTCTGAAAGCATGACATAAGTAGACTCAAAAAACCTGGAAGGCAAACAAAGAGAACCTTAAACATACTGTTAAGAAATCCTAAAACTTCTCAACTACCTACTTTCTTAGGACAATTTTACGAATTGAAGTGGCCTGGCAAAACTCATGGCTGGCCATGAAATCCCCAAGCACTACTAATCTGGGAACTCTGAACCAAAGAAAGCAGGATGGTACAAAACCAAGGATAGAAAAACATGAGAACTACTCTGAAATTAACACAGGACAAAAAGTGAGTGTGTCCAGGGATGGCTGATGGGAGGAATCAGAAACTGGTTAAGATTGGAAGGAACCCCTGGAGGTCATCTGGTCCAACCACCCTGCTCAAGCAGGACCTCCAAGAGCAGGCTGCCCGGGACCATGTCTCCAGGAATGGAGATTCCACAACCTTCCTGGGCAACTGGTGCCAGGGCTTTCACCCTCACAGTAAAAATAGTATTTCCTGATGTTAAGAGGGACCCTCCTGTGTTTCAGTTTGTGCCCGTTGCCTCTGGTCTTGTCACTGGGCACCACTGAGAAGCCTGGCTCCGTATTCTGGGCACCCTCCCTTCAGATATTCATACACACTGATGAGATCCTCCCTGAGCATCCTCTGACTTTGGCAAAAGGGTCCTGCAGAAATTCTTGCAAGCACATCCTCCTTCACGCCTTTGTTCCCACTCCAACTAAGGAGATCTGAGCTCCTGCCCTACATTGGCATCCTCTGGATGTAAACTTTCCTTCTCTCATCTGAGTACTGGCTACTTGGGATTAATCGAATGAAAACATGTTCTTAAAGCTGAGGCTGTTTCAAGAGCTCATAGCAATCAGAGTTCCTCTACTAGCAAGGTACTGCATGTGTTTCTGTAGAAAATGGCAATGCTTTTGCTTGTAACTGCACAGCAGCTTAACTGCATCCCTCTGGTCAATGTGAGCATGGACACATGGACTTAGACATGGGATAAGCCACAATCATTGAACAGACTCAGAGCAGTGACACTGGGAGAGATAAATTGCTACCGCTAACTGAGATGCAGCTTAAGAGCAGTGTATAGCATGAGACTGTAACTAAAATCTGCAGTACACTGTGGACAAAGTTATAATGTGTATTTTTATCTCAGGGCAATTGACATTTTTTGTAATTTTTTTTGTAAATAATTAGTAGCAACACCAAGAAACATCTTGTAAGTATGAATATAAGAGCTCTATTCCCATCTTGTCACTGTTGTGATGGGGATTCTGACAAGACTTTTCTCCAAACTTGATCAGAACACAGTGCCAGGAGTGGTGCCCGTATGTCCTTCACAGACTTTCTTGTAATTTCAAGGCAGTAAATTTCCCTTTTTGTCTTTTGTAAGGCAAAGGCAGTAAGTATTAAAGTCTCCTTTAAGAGGAAAAGACTAGACTACTCTAGATGAAGGTTTAGGTCCTGTAAAATCATAGTCCGGAAGTCAGACTCCGTGGCCCTTCATGGTGCATTGTAAAAAGTCTTGTTACACAAACTCCCACACTTCAGGACACAAACAGTAGGTTGGTTCATTATTTACAAAGCCATTCCTACATAATTTGCACTTTAGAGTGACTTTATCTGTTAAATATCTTTGGTCTTGCTCTTTCACCAAATAAGGAAACATGGATAGACTTACTAAGATCATAGTTGTCAGTCTAACAGTTTGTGGGAGGGATATAATTAGTGAGAAGTTATGAAGCTGGATCCACTGAAGGTCATAAAGTGCTTATCAGTTAAGATACTCCTGTAGTCACTCTGTTTGGTTGGTCTATCATCTATAATTAGCATGTCCTTCTTTGTTATAAAGATATTTTTTCTTCCACAGACCTGTAGACGATGTGTTTGATGCAGTTAGTTTTAACAGACAAAATGAGTTGTGATTATTTTTCCTTTTTCTCCATTTACATTTTTTCTGCTCTTCCCTTTGTACATCAATATTTCTAAATGCACAAAAATATGTACGCAAAATAAAACAGTAACAAAATAGCGCACACTAATCAGCTAAATATATGCCCTATTGAATAAGTAATGGTAGTAAACATTTAATTTGTGACTGGAGCCTGCTATGGCTGACATTTATTGGCGATTGTTGTGCTATCATCTCATGTGACAACTAGCATGGTGGTTGTACCTGAAAATGGAACTGAGCGCAAATTGAAATTTCACCTGAATGTATATGTTAATCACAGCCAGTTATTGCTGCAACTCATGTTTGGGTTCTATCACATTTTATACATTCAGCACATCGTGCCTAAAACAACTGAACTGACAAATGTCCTCTATATGGGACAATCTTTAGATCTGGTACCATTGAAGGCTGCTGGATGTGGCAACTGGTTTACATCTCAGTTTTGCACGTGCTGAGTTCTGCACTGCAACCAAAACCAAACTCCTAGTGTCCAGTGAGTACTGTACCTGCAGCTCTTCTAGAAACTAAGTTTTCAGATATGATCTGTCACTGTGCTATCCAAAATCTAGAAATCTGTGTCACTCTCAGAACCTGATAACCAATACAACATCAAAAGGAGACAGAAATGACTTCATAATGACCTCACAGCTTTCAAGATTTATTTTACTTTGCTGATCTTTCTGTAGAAATCTTTACTTCAAAGTGAATCTCTGTGCACACCCTAAACGTTTCTGTCAGCCTCTCAGTAAGCTAATTATTAAAAAGCTGTTTTAAATGTTGAAAGCAGTGATCATCTGAGAACAAACATGGGGGTAAATTTATGACTAAATATCTCCTGCAGAGAAAAACCTCTTTAAAGCCTCACATTAAAAATTCATATTTCTCTGGGCACTGCTTTAGTGCGATGACTACAATGTTACATTTTACAAAAAGTTAATTTTCCTTTTCCCAAGTTTTCTGAAGAGAAAGATTCTGTTGTTTCTTTAAAATAATGGGAACATTATGACACAGCAGGGTACAAGCAGGAAAAAACTAACACTTTTTCCTTCTAAATAGCATATTTATGCTGTACATAAAAATAAGTTAATGTTGCAGTGTGTATTGCGGCAATTCACTCAGATTATATTCCATTTCTTTTAAGATTCCTGGTCCACGGGGTTTCTGCATTCCCAGAACCTTGTTGCACTGCTGTTTTCTTCTGTTCTTAATGTTTTGGTGCAATAAATTCCAGATGATGTTCTTCTATTCAGCTTGGCTTCTCTGCCTTTCTTCATGATAAAAAGAACTTGTGTCAATAGGCACAATTAGCAATTCAGATGACTACAACGTGACACAACTATCTTTTACTTACTGTAGCCAGAATTTTCTTTTTTTTTTTTTTTTCATTATTGAAACTTCTCTGTACAGCTGAACTGTCATTGTAACTGCCTGATGCATCTTTACTGACTCAGGCTTTCAAGGAAAATCAGGGGATAATTTAATGGACATAAATGATCTTTAACATCTTTAAGGCTCAGAACAGAATGTAGAACAATGGCGGTTTATGGGCCTTGTTGGAAATCAGGTGGAAAAGATTCTGAAATTTGCACTGAAGTATGGAATATTTCCTTTTAAATAACATAATCGTATAATGGTTTGGTTTGGAAGAGACTGCTAAAGGTCATCCAGTCCAACTCCCATGCAATGAACAGGGACATCTTCCACTAGACCAGGTTGTTCAGAGTCTTATCCAACCTGTCCTTGAATGTTTCCAGGGATGGGGTATCTACCACCTCTCTGGCCACCCTCTTCCAGTGCTTCACTACCCTCACTGAAAAAATTTCTTCCTTATATCTAGTCTGAATCTACTCTATTTTAGTTTAAAACCATTACCCCTTGTCCTATTGCAACAAGCCCTGCTAAAAAGTCTGTCCCCATCTTTCTTATAGGCCCCTTTCATATACTGGAAGGTGCTATAAGGTCTCCCCAGAACCTTCTCTTCTCCAGGCTGAACGAGCCCCACTCTCTCAGCCTGTCTCCATAGCAGAGGTGCTCCAGCCCTCGGAGCATTTTTGTGGCCTCCTCTGGACTCACTCCAACCAGTTGATATCCTTGTTATGTTGGGGGACCCAGATGTGGACATAGTACTCCAGGTGGGGTCTCATGAGAGCAGAGTAGGGGGAGAGAATCCCCTCCCTTGACCTGCTGGCCATGCTTCTCTGGATACAGCCCAGGATCCGGTTGGCTTTCTGGGCTGCCAGCGCACAGTGCCGGCTCACGTCCAGCTTTTCATCCACCAGTACCCCCGATCCTTCTCCTCAGGGCTGCTCTCAAACCCTTCATCCTCCAGCCTGATTGATACAGGGGGTTGTCCTGACCCATGTGCAGGACCTTGCACTTGCTCTTAATGAACCTCATGAATTTCACATGGGTTCATGTCTCGAGCTTGTCCAGGTCCCTCTGGATGGCATCCCATCCCTCAGGCATCTCAACCGCACCACACAGCTTGGTGTTGGCTGCAAACTTGCTAAGGGTGCACTTGATCCCACTGTCACTGATGAAGATATTAAACAGTATTGGTCCCAGTAGAGACCCCTGAGGGACACCACTTGTCTACATCCACATCTGGACACTGAGCAAAATAAGATAAAGTATGAGATGTGCAGCTATCATAGCCCATAATGTCTGCTGCTGTCGGCAGTGCCCATTCTCCAGCTGCCACGCTGCAGGAGCACAGATATCCCCAAGGTCCTACACAAGCCCCCACACAGATACACAGCAAGTCCCTGGGTGCCACATGTGGCATTGGGTGTGTTTGCGTGCTGAAATACATGGAGCCACTACCATATCAGTTTTGAATTACAGAAATAAAATAGTACCAAATATCTAATCTTCCACAGGAGCTTTTAAAATTACTGACCTACTTGTCCACCACTGCAATAAATTTGTGTTGTAATACCTTTATTTGTAATTAGTGTGTACAAATATAAGTCCTATATTCTGTAAAACTGGAACTTGTGCTTGCAGAACAAGCATTTGGTATTTTTAAGCTGGCTTCAATGTTCCTTACAGCTGAATAAACTTCATGTCAGGCTGGTTGATGGGTGCCATATATCATCAGATATAATGTCCTACATGCTCCATGTTTGAAATAACAGAGAATTCCAAGGATTATGACCTTTTTTTTTTTATATATACTTTGTCTTTGAGATAATGGGGTGGGATTCCAGATCCTTTGAAGTAATTAGAAAGCCATGTTTTGATACAAAATGGTTTCTGGATCAGCCTGCTTCTCCTAGAGCCATGCAAACCCCCTCTCTTTTACTCACCTGCTTGTTCCAGCTATTGTTCAGCTTTGGGGACAAATTTCAGCTCACTCTTTATGTTCTGAATCTCTGACAAGTTGACAGCAGGACCTGGAAGTTTCTTAGCTCCTGGGAGATGTTTCTTGTCTCTCTCCTCCTCTGTCGAAGCAGGAACACTCTGCACAGAAGGATACCAGTGACCTTACTGCTGCAATAGCAATCTCTTGAGTATGAGTATAGGTCAGTTATTTGAGAAAAGGGAAAGGTTGGTTTTATAATAATTGCAACCCCAAAGGAAATTGGGGTGGGTGGGGGCAAGAGGGCAGGAAGAGAAAGAATATTTTGTTGGTTGTTGTCTAAAATGTCTAAAAACATTCTGAAAAAAAAAAAATCAGGTGCTCTAGGCAGAGGAATGTAGATCTTTTGGTAAATTAGTAAGAGTTTACAGTGTCAGACAATTAGTGGAAAATTAACTGCATGGAGCATTAAAGGCAATTCCCAGATCCCTCATATTTTAGGGGAAAAAACCAGGAGAACCATTTTTATCATTTAATTTCTTTCAGATTCTCACAGTTGTTGGCCAGCTGGGGAGAAAAACCATCATGCAGTTCTGCAGGCCTGGAGAAGAGCTATGATAGTAGGTTATGGACACCAAAAGCTCTGCCCAAGCTCAATTCAAGATGATGTTTAACTTTTCTTAACCTCAGTTGTAAGACCAGAAGGGGTGTTGTCATTTTATGTTAGAATTAAGGTAGTACCTGACAGCTTAAATAACCGAACTTACACAATAGCAAGCATCTTATCCAATTTCCCCATGGACCACAGTATTTCAGCCCTTGGTACTTCCTCAGGTGTACTAATGCTCCTAAATGAGGTGGAGAATGTATTGCAGACAACTGCTATTCTAGACCGAGCAATGTTTTGAAGGAATAGTTTTGGAGTAGAGAGTTTAAGGTTCTTCCAGCCTGTTTGTATTTTATAAAGCTGACATACAGGGAGAATCATGTAGGTTAATTAGATTATAGATTTATTAATTATAAATATAGTTGTATAGATTAATATTTTACTGCAAATAATTTCACAATTATTTTTTATTATTATTAAAAAATTTCCTTTTGGGATGGGCTTTTTTGAGTTAATTCAGTATTTAGATTTATTAGACACCTTTTTTTGAAAGGTCTATTGACTATGAACTGTCAATTCTTAATATTTTACTTAATTTTTAAAATCCCAAATTTATCTGTCAACTATTATTGGCCTGAAAACCCCTCTTTTTTTCTGTTGACTAATGGGCTACATGCTAATCAAGAAGCAGACTTTCTGCAATGTCAAGTAACAAAAGACCAAGGAATTTTAGAAAACCGACATTTTCTTCTTATCTGATCTTTACTAATTTTCTAGAGATCACCACATATAAGAAAACTGAGGCAACAATTATATAGCTTGGCTTAGTAAAGTTGTATTATCTTTCCTCACCTTTTAGCTAATATGCTATTAGTTATTAAAAGATAATACTAATAACATCATACTATTGTTTCTGTTTTGATCATTTAAAATCCCAGTCAGTAGTCCAGGCCCAGCTACTATATATACTGTCTAATATGTAGCTTAATGTTCTAACACCCTGGAACAGCAGCAAAGCACAGCAGGAGAGTAAGTAAATTGATACAGAAAGTGTTTGAAGGGATGCACAAAATTAGTTAAAGATGCCATGAGCTTGTATCGTTTCCTTTGAGAGTCTTCTTGCACAGCTAGCTAATCTGAGCGATCACGAAAGACTGCCATCCCTCAAACACCCACAACAGATACTGTGTGAAAAATACCGTTTCAAGTAATCTACAATACCATTCCTTCTTGAAGCAAAAATGGTGCAAACTTTCACCATGTTTTGGAGGTCTTGCGCTCCATAAAAAGATGTTATCTATCTTTCCTTCTAATCTCAGGTGTGCACTATTTATGGCTGCAGCCCTCCCTATATCACCCACTCTGTGTGCAATGCACAGCTGAGATCAGACCTTGGCCTTCAGTTTTACTGAAGGAAGTCTGAAGAGTGACTTAGATATATGACAAGAGTTAACAAATACATGCATGGAAATGCTCTGACTGAAGAAGAGTTATTTTCTGAAATACCCACCACCCATTTCTTTTGCATGTTAACATGTCTGCTCTGTTGACCTTCAAAAATATGTGTTCCCTTTTGACTCCACCATCCCTTTGAGTAAGATCCATATTTCCCCCATCTCCTTTACCAAGGTTTTGAAATACAGTGAGAAGTGCTAAGCACTGTTAGCAAAAGTTGTATTTGTCTAAAGCTGATCTAAAGAATCACAAGCTGTATTGCAAAACTTAATGAGAAAGCTGAAAAGGTAAGTCCAGTGGCAGTGTTTTTATTCTATTCCTGTTACAAGATCTGATTCTGTAGTATTTACTCCCATTGCTTTGGTTGCATATTGGCTATAAAACCAGGGCTGAGAACTTTCATTCTGTAATGCCTGTCTCATACATAGTATTCACATAACTGAGAAGCAAAGCAATATTCAATTACCCAACCAAACCTAATTATCAGCACTAGTAATTTATTTTATTTCTCAAATACTGCCAGAATTCACATATGCTGTATTAGTTTCTGCTTAATAACATGCATTCCTTCACCAGTTTAACTACTGCATAGAGAATACGCTTTGATTTCTTTCCAGGGGAGAAAGACACAATATGTGTTCAAGGTCACATTGTATGTTTGGGTTTGGCTTTTTACAATCTTCTTAAGAAGAGTTAAGTCAGGCTGGGTTTGATTTCTGTGAACAGAGCACTATTTATATCAAATATGTTGAAATTCAGAAAAAAACCTTGATCTAAACAGAAAAGGAGGAATTGGCTCTTATGTAACTAAACCTGATCATTGTAAGTGCTTGTATCTGGTCAGAAGGAGCTAATAGTTTGCCCAAAACTAATCTGGCTACTTCTTGTTTGGGGCTGAACCACCGGTAGTGGTACTGCATGCTTGGAGAGAAGTGGCTGCCCACCTCCCTCCTTATCCTCGCAGCTCTGCTCTGCCTGAGAACAAGGCTCTCTCCAGCCACAACAGCTTGGATTCCCCTGCAGGGCAGCAAGTCTACCCAGCTGAGTCCTGCAGAGGCAACCCAGCTGTGTGGGGTAAATTTGGGCCTTCCAGGCCTTGGCTCTGGGAAGCATCCACAGCGCTGGCTCAGCAGGACCAGTTCTCAGCTGGGGATTCAAATCCAAACTAAGCCAGCTGTCCAGGAAGCCATAAGCACCCAACTTTACTTGCAATTTTTTCTTGTTTGGAGGATCCCACTACCTTGTTCTCCACTGTTGGTTTTATTTCTCATTTATTATAAAAAGTTTACTGTAAATAAAATGCTTTAATACCACCCAGAAATATGATACCTATTTTTAATCACAACCTATGTGATCAGTGTTGGGACTTCATATTCAAAACTCCGTATTAAATAGCCCCTGTAAAATACAGGCATGCAAACACAGAAGTTAATCTAAAAAGGAGTATTTTCAAGGTAAATGGGTTCACAATTTCTGGTTTCAATCTGCAAATGTGTAGTCTCCACATACAATTTCTACTTGTTGATAAATACTCCAAAAAGTGTCAGGTTTGAAAACCTGTTCCACTATTGTCAAGCTGTAACAAAAAAAATCCTTGTGCAAGGCAGCAGGTAGTAGTCGATTCTTCCAAAGCCTTGCTGTAACTTTTCCTGCTGTATCCCATCAACTTGAGTCTTGATAAACATTTCTGGTGAAATTCTCCTGACAGCAGATATCATCCTGGTCTTGAAGCAGAGCTACATACCTTTGAAACAATTTGAATTCCTATAGGTGCCTTGGCATCAAAACCAGAACAATGTAGACATCAAATGCACAGTAGATGGCCAGTTATTTCCATGTATGATCAGTGTATGTTCAGCTGTGGTACCTCAGACTGGTATGTACAGCTATAACTTCTCTAAAAGGCTGTTTTTCACCAATGGCTGGGATTCTCCTAGGAGAAAAAATTTTAAAAAACCCTTTTGTTTCTTACCTCCTCCACTTCTTCAGGTGTAAGTTCTTTTCTTTTATGAGGGTGGCCTGCACCAGGTCGAAATGCTCCCATTGGGATGTTAATATTAGCCTGTTAGAAGGAAATTATGATGCATGTAATAGCGACTGATAAATAGACGTACAGATGGTAAATAGCAAAACTCTAAAAGGGTGGGACAAGAGTATAGACATTATTGAGGTTTCTGAGCACTTATGCCTTCTATGTATGCATCATCACACCACTCCTGTGGGAAAGAGAAGTGCTTTCATCTCCATTTTAAAGATGGCAAGTGAAAAAACAAAGCTACCTAGAAAGCTTTTGAGTTCTGCATTTTAGTCTAATGCTGATTTCATTGGACTTTAAACAAATGAGTACTAGACACCAAAGTATCTCTAGGCATCTGGGTCTGCTTCAGTTTGCTCAAGGTCAAACAGAAAGTGAGTGCCAGAATCAGCATTTAAGTGTAAATCACCCATACCCTACAATAACACCCAAACCACTGGACACCTCTCCCTCCCCAAGTGACA
The DNA here is from genome assembly GCA_027574665.1 of Rhynochetos jubatus. NCBI lineage: Eukaryota > Metazoa > Chordata > Aves > Eurypygiformes > Rhynochetidae > Rhynochetos > Rhynochetos jubatus. Next base: position 52,116,492 of record CM050649.1, on the reverse strand, counting down.
GTCGTTCTCACCTCATTTAATCACAGGTAGTTAGGAAGAAAAGCCCATCCTGAGCCAACTTAAGCTATGACTGCTTAAAATGCGGTTTTACTGACAAAATTTACCCATGGGTGCTACAAATTACAAATGGAAGACCTTCATCCTAGAAATACACTTCTTGATTACAAAGAGGATCTCTGGAAAAGGTGGGAAGGCTTTTTGACCCTCTGTTCCCTGATGGGTTTTTCCCAGCCACCCCAGCCCGATCCGCACCAGGGGTTCACGGGACAAAGCAGGCTGAGCTAGTTCCAATGCCAAACAGTCCCCAGCTTTAGCAAACTCTCTCCAGAATGATACCACACAAATCGGTCTGATTTTTTATCCATGGCAGAAAGCCAGTAGCCATAGCATAAATGGGGCTTGTAATAGATACCTTAAAAGTAAGGATTTTTGATAAAAGAACAGCAGCAAACATGGCTTAGGAAAGAGCAGCTAAAATGTATCTATTTCCCAATGTGACCCAGCCTGGATTATTTTTAAAGCCAAATGGCGTGATCAACTAAATGCACAATTTATACCTATTCTTATCTCGTGATCTCAGAAGAGAAGATGCTCCTAGGAAATGTCATCAAAATATCATGACTCCCACTGGTAAAACCAGGGGGTGAATCGGTAGTGTTATGGAGCAGAAATGGAGAACCTTCCAATAGCAAGCTGTGCCACTGTAGTTTACCATCTGACAGGTTTGCACTAAATGAAGATGAATAATCCTGTCCTTCTGCTCAAGTCATGGTCTTGCAGATCATGCCCCAGCTTGGGCAACCACAGGCAAACAGCCCACTGTTTTCAGTAACAGCAACTGTTCTGACAGCTGCAATCAAACATCGAGCAAATTAATAATCCATTTCCCAAGAAATAAGCACCTTTCCCTGTATTCTATTCATCTATTTCTCTTTATTTTATTTATGCAAGGTGATGTTGCCATTACAGTGGGGACAGCAAATGTCTGTAGGGCCAAGTACTTTATAGACAACTGAGTATTCATTTCATAATGCTTTTTCACTAAGCATTAGTTTAGAAACTAAAATCTTTCATCTGCTCTTCCTAAGTTCCCAGGAGACAGGGCATTTTCAGCCTTGCAGTACTTAACCCATTATTTCATTTAAGAGTGGAAAAAACAGCTTTGCTATTTTTAGTTTTAAGCATCTCCCCTGCCAGGCTCCAGTACCTCCAGGCAGCTTCTTTTTTTGGAATTTGAAACCTGGTTGCACTTTGCAGCTACCATGGCCATACAGGTTTGCAGAGTTGAAATTTTAAAAACTATCTCCTCTCTTGGCGTTCCTTTTGAACAGTGGCATTCCTTCCCCTTGGAGTCAGTAAAAGCAGAAGCCAGCCTCCCAGGGCATACCACAACACAGCAATTCTGATACCCGGCCCTATTTCCTACTGTGACTGACAGACCAACTGTGATTCAAAACGGTTCAGGAAACAAAAATGAGTTACTAATTGTCAGGCTGCTAATTAAATTAAATGAATCACTCTTTGGTCTGCTTCAGCACTTTCACAGTAATCTGTGTCACTCGAAAGCGGTTTGAACTATTTTATCTGCAATAAGTGCATTCACGTCAGAGTTTGGGCAAGATGTACACGGACACTAAATATTAACTTGGGAAAATGAGCAGTTTAACACTGTCTGGATCTGATAACACATGCTATAAATTAAAATATTTCTAGAAAGAAATGAAAGTATGACTGATTTCTGAACAGTTCCTGACCGGAGCTACCAAAGTACTGAGCTGCAAATCTCCCTCTTAATCCAGTGTTAGTCCTTTCCCATGGATGAGCAGCCGTGTAATGGGTGGAGCAAATCCTGTACGCCAACATGGCTCTGCAAGGACTGTGTTGTGCTGCGATCGGCATGAGTTTGCAATTCTATTTTTAAAACACGTTTCAGGGCTCTTGTCACCTGTATGCTGGGACTGAGACGTGAACCTCAGTGATGTCTTCCTCACCTGCTCCCCATCCAGTGAAATGCTAAACAAGAATTTTTTGTTCCAGATTTCTGAAATATTATACTTGCTTTAGACAGACTTTCTGGGTGGCATTATTTTTAAGCATGCTAATTATTAAAACTAATGGGTTTGCATCTTCCTTTGTTTTTGGAAAGTGCCTACTATATTCTGGATGTCGCTGAAGTTTTCATAATGAGTAGGTATGCATACTGATGTACTGGAGTAAGGTACTCCTGAACAGACTGAAGGAAAAATATCTGTAAGCATGACATACAACACATATTGCTGGTTTGACTCAATTAAACTGGTATTTAGAGATGTGTTTGTGTTCTTCTTTCTGTTTACTAGAGACAGGGCATCCAGATCTGAAACTGTTGGCTCTTGAATCACTGGCAGCCCTGCATGAGTTCAGGATTATTAGGGGTAAGTTCTCCACAGCATCACAGCAATTCCTAGCTGTCCAGAAGGATGACTGTTAAACTGGAAAGCCTTCAGTACAAACATATTCAAATTAGAAAAAAAGAAAAAAGAAACTACAGAGAAAAGTGAATGTAATTCAGAAAAAAAAAAAAAAAAAAAAAGGAAAACCCTCACCTTACTTCCAAGGAAAGCCAAGATTGGTGTCTGTAGGTAGAATACTTGTCAGCTAGAGCTACACACAGCCTTTTACACACCGAGGAGGGGAGGCCAGCAATGAATATTACCAGGAATTAACACTATTTGCATCATCTATCACCCCCAACTACTCTTGGAAACCACTTTGGTCCTCTATTGCTCCAAAATACTCTTGGGAACCAGCTTCAACCTTTAGTTCTCCCACATCTGTATTTAGTGACTGTTGGTAAGTGACGATTTTAGTGTACATGTCATATGTCCAGAAAGAAGCCAGTTCTGACACAGACTACCATGAGATACTTCAGTTAGTAAAAAGTGCCACTACATTTCCATTGTTGCAGCACGATGTATATTCTCCAGGGGATGTTGGTCCTACTATAATAACACATAATGGCAAAGGATCATAATACATGAATCACAATGTATAAATGTAATGTGACATTTTGAGTCATGGTTCTTAGAGTGTTTGAAGACATCAGTTCCAGTGTAAGTCTCCCTGCTGGTGCAACCTTTGACACAATATTTAATGGAGTTATTTTAAAGTTTGTGCTGTAATTTTTCTCATGATTCAAATTACCTTTGCAAAAATTAAAGTTTCTTAAAATATTAAGTTTGGTGCTTAAACTTAATGAACTTTTTAAATGGACCAACTAGAAGGAATTTTTTACATGCAGAGGTTGTGAAGTCATCATTTAAAAAAAAGGAGTCTGTAACTACTTCTTTAAGGAAAAAGAGAAACCAAATCCATTCCTTAAAAATGTTTGTATGTGCCTATGGAGTTTAAATGTAAAATGTAAATACTATTGAGCTATAAATTACCTACATTTTTCATTAAGCATACAAACATTTCCATCGTCATTGTAAGAGGTAAAAATTTGAACGGAGTGAAATCTATTGCAAACTTCTGCTCATTCCAACTGAATTAGGGTACAGTAGTTTGCATGCCTGTTCCAGTAGAGCTGATGATGATAAAAGGAAATTAGCATTTTTTACAGTGCCTTGCAACTTCAGTATGCAGTCTAGACACTGGGTAATTGATGTTCTTGATACTCCAATCCATTGAGTTAATATTATCTTTGGGAAACAGAGGACAGTCTGACCTAAGAAATTCCATTTTGTGTTTCTTATGTAATTTCCAGGGGACCTCAACTCGTGGAAAAATTTCATTGCAAGTGCATTTTACAAAATACATGAAAATTCTGTAAAATTCTGCAGCTCAGGAGATAGTCCAGCCCTTTTATTAGAATCAATAATAGCATGAGCTAAATATATTCTTCATGATGGTAATTCCTGATGATGCTGGGATAATTCTCCAGCTGTTTCTTTTACATGTATGTAACAACCAACTTCTTTCTTATGAACATATGCTATTTGAGGAGGTACGTGACATACAACACATTTTTAAATTAAAACATCAACATCTTTCATTTTATTTTGGCTTTTAAATAAAATGCTTCTTAAATATTAGAAGTTGTGGGGGTTTTTTCCTAAAGGAATGCAGACATGAAAAACTTCACTCCACCTATGCCATCCTTTTAGCCTGTAATTCTTTCAGCATTATATTAACTTTGTGGAAAATCTAATAGTTGCAAGAATTAGTTTTATTCATAATGCTGGTCAGTTATGCAGATGTATCACTGGGTTTTACTTAGCTGATCCACCAACAGACATAACCTAACACTGGAAAGACCATGCAAGAAAGTGATCAACGAACCTTTCTGACCCAGCTTCTTATCAACTCAGATCATAAGATGCTCTTCAGATCAAACTTTTTCAGTGCTTTCTTATTTATCAAGCTTTTCAATTTAAAGAAATAATCCCAGTTAGCATTTCTGTGGTGTTTTGTCTGAGCAAAAATGCAGTTTGTCAAGCAATGCAGGTTGAGATTTATTATTTTATTATATTAGAAACATAAATACTGTCTCTTACCTGAATGGCTTTGACATGTGACGCTGGCTGTTTTGACATTTTTAAGACAGAGGCTTATCCCTGCAAGCAAAATGGGAAAGTGTTACAGGCTCTAACATTCTGATAGCTAAGGGAGATAAACTAGAACTTAACCCATGCTGCCTCTTGACAGGCATTCATTTCATCTGCCCAGCTCCTGTTACTGTCTCGGTTTCAGAGTTGCTTAGTTATATCTTCTGAATATCAGAAGGAGACAGAACACCTGAGCTTCTCCAATTAATCTTTCATAGCCACAAATGGAGCCCTCTCTTTCATATTAAAAAGAATAATGAGTAGAGATAAGGAATCTCTCAAACCTGAACGGTATTGTAAAATGAGTAAGTATTAAGGGAAGCATTAGAGGGTAAACCATGTATGACTATCTCTGTCACAGTATGTATGTGGCAATTATTAGAACTCGCAGTTTAAACCTTCCTTCAAATGAAGAGTAACTTGCTACAAAACATTGATAAATGCAGACATAACCATTTTCTGACTCAGAAATCCTTGCAAATCTTTAACATCTATAGACTGAAAATGATCAGGATGGTCAAACTATAAAGTTATCTTTGACAACCAGTAGGGCACAAAGTAGCCTCTCTTCAAAGTTTTAGATCATATAGATTTGTCAATTTTCTTTAGCAATAAAATAAAAGTTTTCCATATAATTTTATACAGGTGGAGACATATGGACCGACACATTATTAATGTACAATAACAAAGGGAATATACCAAAGTCAAGATACTTGGTAAAGGTTATAAAAAAAAAAAAGAAATTTTATTATCTGATTAATTGAAACATCATCTTAGCCTTTTATTATTTCACTGAGAATTAAGATTTTAACTGGACTATACCTTCATCAACGGCTGGTTATTCTACCATTATAATACAAGATAGTAATACTAAAAGGTGAGAAATGAATTCACCAGAGAAATTGTTGACTACAACCAAACTACAGCGTATTTTGGCTACTATATTTAACCTAAGTTGAGAAGGAAAATAGTGAGGAAAGCAATAAATAGCATAGGAGAGAATAGTAGAAATAGACTGAGAAATCAAAAGTGGGTCAAAGGCTTTGGTACTCCAAAGATTATAACTGTCACGTGGAGGCAGTACCAAAGGAAAGTATAGGTCAGTTGTAGCTTGGCTTCAGCCTGGAATATCGGCCCAAAATTGTATCTTTGGAGCTGCATGGAAGACTTAGTCTTGCATATTGTCACATCAGCTTAAATCTGTGTATAATGCTCAGCAGAGCTTAAAGAAAAAATGACCTGCCATTAGAGGTCTCTCGCCGATCGCACTCACGGCTGTAGAGAGTGCTGTCCAAACCAATGCATCAGAGAATGTTGTCTTCATAGATTGCTTTGGATTTTAATTGCTTCTGCTAAATTAGTGAATCCGAAAAAAAATCCCACCATAAAAATAAAACATACTAGCATACTTCCAGTGAGTTTTACATTGTGGTTTTACATTTACAATCTAAAATCAGTGGTAGCTTAAAAAACTTCAGACTTTACTTTGGGGGATGAAATCTCAGCCACTGAAGTTCATGACAAAATATGCATAGATTTCGAAAAGCCAATAGGATTTACTGCACACTCTTTTTCTTTTTGAAAATATTTACTATGCACAGAAATAACTGTGCTGTTAACTAGTGGTTGCATTCCAAAGATAAATACCAAACAATTATCCAGTTTATTGCAAAGATAGGACACGTAATATAGAAAGGTTTAATTAATTTTTCTTATCATCTTCTCTTTGTAATCAGAATGAAAAATGGAAACAAAAGCACAGGAAATTAACATAAAACATTTTAAAACACCATGGATCTACTTTGTAAACACCGTCACAAAGAAATTCAAGCAAGGATGTACTCCTTCACTTTGCATGCCTATGCATTGCAAAGACGCTGATACATGGTTCTTGGGCCACTAAGAAGCTAAACGGGCAAGGATTTACATTGAGTCTGGGCTTCAGAACAAGCACAGCAATAGTGCTGCTCAGTGAGATGCTCTGGGCTCACAAGAAGTCTGCATTCAAAATGTTTGCAATCAGACACCAGTTCCTAAAGACAGATGCATGATACAATTGTGTAGGACTGCTATTGGAGGAGGTGATTTTCCTACCAGTTCATGCTGTCCTCATTACCGCCAGAGAAATCAGGACAACAGCATGCTACTGAGTAAAAATAGACAATCTTCTCTGGCTCTCTTCCCTTCTCTTCCCCTCCCTCCCTGACTTTCCCCTCCAGAGCAATACTGACCATCAACCACAGGAAAATAAACCTTAGGTTACAGATGCATCTCGTACTGAAGTGATTAGTCCATTTTTCAATAAATTCCTTTGTTCTTTAGCCATGCATCTCAGAGACAGAGTCAAGAGTGCTGCACTGATTGTATTTTATTTCTGGCATTCCAATCAGCTCTGCAAACTTGAAAAAATCACTCTTCACCCTCATTTCCACAGCAGGATTTCACGTATGCAGCCAGAGAAACGCAGACGCATGCAGCCTGCATTCCCTGGTGGTTTTTTTGGCCTCCCCACACCTTACCTTTTACCTTTTATGGGCTGCATGCTGAGACAACCTCAGGCAGCTACGGCAACCTTAGTTCAGTTTGGAGCTGTGTTGTGCCATACTTCTGTAAATTCTCTTGCTTTGCAGTGAAAGTACCAGTGAAGAGATCTACTTGTGAAATACAGGGCTACTACAGTGAAATAATTCAGTGTTTTGAAAAGAACCTTTGAAAAACAAAGGACCTGTCTTCTGCCCCTCTGCTAAAAATAGTTTCTGACAGTACTGCAGCAAGATTATAAGCTGACTTATTCAATTTGCTTTAAATACGGTGAGATATCATAATACCATCTTTTGTAATCCACACAAGAGATGTACAGTGACACATAGAGAGCAGAAAAAAGCCCTCCCCCTGCCCCAGCTGGAAGCTGTCTGTTCCCCCCCGCCGCACCCACGGCATCAAGCACAACGGGTATTTCGGACACAGAACTGCAGTGTCTTATCTTATTAAAAGGGTTTGGCAGAAACTGCACTACTGTGAGACCCAGCTAATACAAAGAAAGGAGAGAAACCCCCACTTTGCAGCTTCCAGTCTGTTACACAAAAAATTACTACGGGCTCAAGGCAAATGCGATCACATTTTCTGTAACGCCGTTGTCTCTGCCACAGTTACCTGTTAAGCTTACAGTGAAAGCACGCCTCTTTTACTGTCAACACCCCCATGTGATATTCCACTAGCTAAAACGAACATATAAACAACAATAAGCATGTACCTATGTACCTACAGTATTCAAGCTAATACACAGTTAGGCTTCTTATGAGTCACTAGGTAGTTAAGTGACTTTCTGTTTTAAGTCTTTACAGATCCCTGCAGACCACGAAGCAATAACCGTAATAATCTGCTCTGAATACGCTGATACGCTGCACGAGACATTAAAATAAGCAGAAACCCACAACTATTGTAGTCACATCACAGCAGTTATTAAAGAGTTTTCATAAGGGTCTTTCAAGTTTTTAATCGACCCATTCAAAACTAGCTTACTTATTTACTTATATAAGAAAAGCTCCAAACCGTCAAGTGAGTACGTGCACCTCCTTTGGATGCTGAAAGAGGTACCTTCTTCTACCAGCTGAGGTATTGACCGGGATCCTTTTAATGTGTCTGGAATAGCTCCGATGCTTTCAGCCTGGACGGCACTGAGAGCTGCTCCAGGCTGGAGTGGGACTCAGCAGAGAAGTGAAGTGTAAAAGGGAATTCCTGTCATAGCTTCCAGTTGTTCTTCCTAAATATAGAGTTTGATTCACCCTTTAACTTGGTCCCCTGTGACACTTGACCATGGTAAAACGAGGGCTCAAGTGTCAAGCAGGAGGTGTTGAAGGAACACACCTTTGGGTCCTTTTCCTGCCCTCCCTCTCCCTCTCATTCTGGGCTTTTCACAAGCTCCAGGCACACGGTGGCAGAAGGTAACGCACAACCTGTGGGGCAGCGCGTGCCTCCCTCCTGCCACACCAGAGGAGGAAATAATTATGGAGACGTAATTACGAAGAACTCACCCCGGAGGGACTAACTAGGGGAGGTGAATGCCACACCAACGTGACTGTACCACTGCCGGGTTGGGAGTGAACTCGCATGGCAGCTGCCTTGGGGTCTCGTCGTGTTCCCACGTGTGGGAGAGCCATGCTCATGGGGAGAAGGGCTTCTGACCGTGCGAGCCATAGCGGCCAGCTGCTGAACGTTGGGGCAAGTGGTTGAAGAGAAGCTGAAGAGTGCTGGGGTCATCTGCAATAGCTAGGGAGAGAAGTGAAATGTTATTGCACAGCCATGCTCCTGCTACCTGTGAGTGCTGTCTTTGGTGAAGGCTACCAAAGGAGATCTGTCACAGCAAGTCGTGCGTGGGGACACACAGCCTGATGTTTCCACTCCCAGAAGCATAGCCTCCTGCTCACTGCGCCTTCACAAGAGTGAACTTTCCTCTTCATCGCTCCTCTGCCGTACGTGTTCTCCACCTGACTCACAACACTAATGGTGACAATGGCAGTGTCATTATGGTGATACTGTACTGGCCACTTGCTGCTGCAGAAGGACAGGGCAACTCTTAGGAGATGATCAACAATTTTCAAAATTAGTGCCAAAGATGTTTATAACAAATAATGGTTGGAATAGTGATTTTGAGAGGATTTCCCGTTGCTTTAACTTACTTGACCAATCATTCTTTTCATTTCATGTATCTCAGAGAGCAAGATGACCTCCCAGACCATTTCATTAAGCCTGGGACTCACTCTCCGCTGCCCTCTTTCCCGAAAGTGCTGTCATCCGGAAGCAGCTGATAAAGCTGTTGCATTGCTCTGGCAGCTTGCAGACTACTCCTCGCCACCCCCTTCCCATGAAGCCATGACAAGATAGACACACAACTGGGCACACAACAGGCGCACGTATTTGTGTTAGGTTGAGACTGACAGTACGCAGGGCAAACAGCTCCTTCCACAGGGACCCCTTGGCCTATGCCCTCAGAAAGGCTGAGCATGGCTGTTGTCAAGTATCTTGAGACATGAGAAGACTAGTGCACTTCAAACACAGCAGAGCTCACAACAGGGCGCACAGACCTGTCTTTTATCTACAACAGAGGAGTTTGCTGTTACAACCTAAGGTTTTGTCTTCCAGATGGTTGAGACCACATTAAATCAAAGCCAGAGTCAAATAAGTGACTTTATATACCCCCTTGTGAAGGTTCATATTTACAGCAAAGGCATTAGAAGGCAGTGAAAGAAGCAATATATATTTTTGTAACATGGTCTTGTACATGAATTTATTTCAATTTATATTACAGTTGTTTTATTACAAACCAGCTCAGGAATACACAGTTCTTTCTTCCATGTGTCATTAATTTAGCATAGGTAGGCCATTGCTTACATTTTATAATCCCATCATCTTGCAAATGTACCTAAGAAATACCAGCTCAACACTGTTTCCTTCAAGAAATTTTCATAGCAGTGACAAATTAATAGACGGTGTTAGTGATGTGTAAATAGGAAAAGAATCTACCTCTGTCACACACATAACAGCTATAAACTATCACACCTAAACTATATCAAGTTGTTGGGATAAAAGGAGTAAACCCAAATTTTATTACCAATATCAGGAAGTGTAGATCTGAGTAGATTTTAAATGGAAAAATAGACACTTTTACCTTTATTTTGCAGATTACCATTGCCTTTGAATAACCACTGGGATGCACAGCACCATGACTTGCAGATTCATCTGTGAAATGAGTGCAGCAGATGATTTAGTAAGTAAATAATGAGGCATATGTGCATTTCAGATGATGGTTTCAATGCCTGGCAAGTAAGGGACAGGTACATTGACACACACTGCTTAAAAATATTACGTCTTGTGTAGAGAGATCCAGAAGACATAGTAAGAATGTATTTATTCGAAGTATGAAAATCCTAATATAGTTCAAAATATACTTTTATTGCATTGCTAGAAGCATGTCTAATTAATGTGCTTCCTGGAACAACTTATTAGTTTGAAAATGATGGTTAACAGAAACCTGTGTCTATCTTACTTATTTGACTGGGATATTTCACTGTATAATGTCAGAATTGTTTCTTTAAGCTGTCAGTGCTTAATATGCTTACTTAAATGTTTTGCTTTTTGAGAAACCTCATGAGCACAGATATAACTTCCTTGAGGCTCAGAGAAGAAAAATATTTTTTATTATTATTCACAGATTCACAGAGATTCACAGATTCACAGAGTCATTATAGTCCAAAATGTTTTAATGTAATGCAAACAACATGGTACAAGTGAAAATACAAGTCAACAAAGGACCAGCCACCATCTCAGTTCACTTGAAATAGGTCTTCTCTAAAGTAAAACATGAAAAAGTATCTTCCTGGAATTCTGCTTCGAATTACCATGTAGTAGCAAAGTATTACAGATCTTCGGCAGTGCAAAATTTGCTTCCCTATCTTAATTTTAGCCCTAGAATTTACAGTTTATTACTAGGTAAGATTAGTGGGCCCAGGATATTAAGTATTTGGTTAATTAATTCCTACCATTACTTCAATTTGAATTATTTGGTGGAGAATATGACAACTAAAGTTGCAGTGCAAGACAAACTAATCACTTAATTTAATACACCTAAGTTATTAATTAAGATTTAAAAATAAGAAATCTGCTATCAGGCAGATTTATCAGAGGACTCACATAGAAGATCCTGGAAAAAAAATAACACTATCTATTTTCTAACACACAGATTTTATTTATACTTTTGGGCTCCTTTTCCCTTAGTAAAGATGTATCTACTCTATGTAACAACAATTTGGCACATAGACTTGATGAAAAACAGAGACTTTTAGCAATGCTACCCTGTCATATGAGATTAAACAGAACTACAAAAATTTAAAATTGTTGTAGTTTAACCCCATCTGGCACCTAAGCCTCACACAGCCACTCACTCACTTTCCCCAGGTAGGATGGGGAAGAGAATCAGAAGGGTCAAAGTGAGAAAACTCATGTGTTGAGATAGACAGTTTAATAGGTAAAGCAATAGCCACACACACAAGCAAAGAAAACATAGGATTTATTCATCAATTCCCATGGGCAGGCAAGTGGTCAGCCCCTTTCCTGTTCTCCAGGAAAGCAGGGCTCCATCATGTGTAATGGTTGCTTGGGAAGACAAACACCATCACTCTAAACATCCCCCCTTCCCTCTTGTTCCTCCAGCTTTATATGCTGAGCATGATGTCATATGCTATGCAATGTCCCTTTGGTCAGTTGGGGTCAGCTGTCCCGGCTGTGTCCCCTCACAAGTTCTTGTGCACCCCCAGTCTGCTCGCTGGTGGGGTGGTGTGAGAAGTAAAAAAAGCTTTGACTCTGTGTAAGCCCTGCTCAGCAGTAACACAAACAGCTTTATATTGTCAACACTGTTTTCAGCACAGATCCAAAATATAGTCCCATAGTAGCTACTATGAAGAAAATTAACTCTATCCCAGCCCAAACCAGCACAAAAACTCAGTGGAGGTAGCAATTACCAGGCATCAGAGACTATTTTTACTCTTGCTTTAAACTGAAAATAATTTTGAATCCGAGAATGAAGAAAGAATATCAGGCCTCAGCTGCTTTGTCAAAAGAAATGTTGTTTGAGGAAGTATCATCTACTGTTTGATTGTTCCTCCCAGTTTCCTCCAATCTGTATGTTTCTTAATATGATGAAAAAATCAAGCACTTTTGCTTGAGTTTCTTCTTGTTCAGCTATGCCAACAACAATAACGTCAGGCTATTTCAATAATGAATGACATAAAATAGCATACAAAAATGTTTGCTATTATCTAGTGGACAGGAAATCAACAAACATATTTAAATTAGCTGATTTTGTTTCTGTGACATTTCTGAGCTGCTAAATATTAATTCAACTCCTGCATGCTCTCTTTCTTTTCCATATAAAAGCATGGTGATTATTATCACAGACTGTTCCATCAAGAAATAATTAGCCTTGTATTACGAAGATGGTCTCATTAGAGGCTGCCAGTGACCTTGTTCTAAATTTCAGAGTTACAGCATCTTTTAATAGCATTGTTAACATAATCTAACTATTTGCATTAAGTTCTAAAAAACTGCATTATGAATATAACACACACAAGTGCTAGAACATCATAGCTTTGACCACTGAATTACGCAAAAACTGTATTCTGTAAATTTTTTACTTAGCAAAATGTTTGGAGTAAGTGAAATGTGATGATGACATACAAGCAACAAATTTGCTTCCACGTTTCTCCTGGGAAATTTTAGCTCCTATACTGGCAAAGCTGATACTGTAAGAAAGTGCAAGGGTACTGGCAGATTTTGAAGGGAATATGAATTTTAAATGACCTGCTGATTTTGTAAACATCCTGTCTGCTATAATGATTCAGAATCATTTGGAAAAGAAACAAAAAACATGACATTGCACCATCAGATTTTGTTTTGGGGAAACAAGTTTGACAAAATAAGAACTGACTGAATCATTGGTGAAATTCTGAACAGAAAGGCTACTCATCACTTTCACAAATCAGGATAATTTGAGCAGGCATCCGTTATCTTTTTCAATCCCATAACAGACTTCTTTTGACGAAGGCCATCACCATCAGTTGATTACAACTGCTGAACTCTATTAGCTCTTGTCTGCAATGGTCAGATTAGGACCTCACCTGACGTACAGTATGGAATTTTACCACTGTACCCATCTGACCCAAAGATGTACAAGAACCAGGTACTCATATACCAGAGGAGCTGGGGACGCAGAACCGCACAAAGCTATGTACTTATCTCTTGAATAACAAAATTGCAGCTGTGCAGGTAATCAGCTCACACAAAGCTATGATCCCGCTGTGAGAGCAAATGTAGTAGACTTGAGTAGAGCAATCATCTACGATCTAATAAAGAGAACAAAGACTAATTTCCAATGATTCCTCATCTAAATGGCATGTTAACAGGAATAAAGACATGGTTGAGACATGAAAAATCTGTCTGGTAGAAAGATGGACCCAGAACAAGGGAGATCAGGCAATGGGCTGGAGGGAGCAGAATACCAAGGACATTATAAAGAAATGAATGCCTTTAGATAAAAAAATTATGAAATTCAAGGACAACTGCACTAACCTTCTGAATCACAAGTGGTTGCTCAGTTGCTATCTTTGGTTTGTACCTGCTGAACAGAAAATAAAAGATGAAGATTGATAAACCGTGGGGGTGAAGATTTTTTAAGTTTGAATCAATACCAGGACACTTAGTTCCCATGAGTCATAAGGAAAAAAAAAAATTCTTAGCTTCTCATACATCCAAGATTCTGAAAAATAAGGCAATTAAGAATGAATGCTTTCCATGGTGAAGATATGAATAAATCTACTAGTCACACCTATCTATCAAGTAGTCAAACATGATCTATAGCAAACCTTACTTTTATTGAATCAGATCTGCTACAGGAACATTTTTCAGTCATCTGTGGTCTCCTGCCATACAAATATTGTACCTGTTCAGACAGAAATTGCTGAAAGAAATCAGTGCTGGCACAGGAAGACCAGTAAAGTCCTTCAGCTGATAATTTCTAAATGTTTCCCCACACAATATAAAATCTCAAGCATTAAGCATAGTATAAGCAGTTTCTCTTAGGATATTATACAAAGTAGTTTTTAAATCTTCATATCTTATTTTACACCCATATGAAGTAGGGTTGTGGACTGGCAATATCTTGTATCCAAGAATAATAATAAACCTGAAAAAAGAAACTACAAATATTGAGCTGCTTCATTCAATCACATCAGGCTGTGCAACACAAGGGGTAGTCCCCTGAAATACAGTTCAGAGTCGTGCTTGAAAATCACCTGTCCTAGAAATTACTTGAGAACTGCAGGCTGCTCTATTTCCTGTGCCCACCAGCTATTGGTGAGGTGTTAGGCCATGATCTTTATACACTGACTAGCGTATCCATGAAGATGTTCACAGCTTTATTGCAGCCAACTCTCAAACTGATTATTTTTTATTAGGATAAATGGAGACGTTCTTAGTTCAGGTTCCTAACATAAACTGATCTCTGTAAGGCAAAACCACTATTTTGTCATGGGTAGTTCACAGGTCCTCTGACTGACAAGGGGCAAAGGGGATCTGTAGTACTGGGACACCGGTCAAGGCTACAGTCTTCTGTGTGTAACTGTGTGGAATGCTACGTGATCATGAAGCAGCTCTTTATAGCCTGGTCATTGAGGCAGAACAAAATCAGTGCTGGTTTAACTGAGGGCTATGCTATACGATGAAGCAATTCAGGAGCTACTTCAACCACCTGTACAGTCCAGGTGGACAGTTGTGGTGATACACTCATCAGTTAGTCCTGTGCAAGACACTCCTGTTATTCAGAACAGCTAAACACCGTATGTGCACAGGTGAACAGAAGTGCTAGGGGCTCTAACAGTCTGCTAAACAATGAACTACAAACTACTTTGTCTTCTCCAAAGTATTATCTCACTTTGACTTAAGCAAGGTGCACTTCTTTCCCTAGAGTTTAAGGCTGCCCTACAGGTTTTGGGGTTCAAACCTGATAGGTCTATTTCTATCATGTGCATTTACTTCAGGTTTCAGTAAGTATGAAGCAATACCTGTTAGACCAAAGCTATTCTATATTTGTTTTGCACTCTGCAGTAGGATAGGGGATTGTGCACATAAGGGTTTCACAGGTAATTTAAAGGGGGGGGGGGGGGGGGGGGGAAGAGGCACAATAGCTGTTTGACATTAGCTTCTCTGGTGTGCTCTCCTTCTTCACTTACGGAGCCCCTTTTTTCCTGCAGTTTAGGTAAACCCATTTTCAAGGACAGACTTTTAAAGCTGTAAAGGGATCCTAACATAGGAGCTAATGCTGAATTAACGACTCTTCAGTAGATACTTCGTGCTTTTTGTCACATATAACTTCTAAACGATTGCAGAGAATGCAAAACCAAAACGGTGAGCAAGCAAGCTAAATGAGCAGCCAAAAGGAGCAGTTGAAGCCCCAAACTAATATCCTCACAGAACTGGATTCTAGAATAATATTCAAGCCATATCTCCCAAGTTTCTCCTCCTTTGTTGTACTTTAGAGTCTGACATCCATTTCTCCTTGGAGTGCAACAGCTTGGAGGACCTTCTTTTAGATGTAATTCCAATTGTATTATGCCTAACAGAATTATGACAAATGGGTAAATGCTGAAAATTGATAGCAATTAAGAAAACCTGTCATTTGTTTCATTATAGATCAGCATTAGTAAATAACAAATGGTGAAAAAGCAAGCAAAACTAATCTTTGTAGCAGACTAACCTAGTAAAGGCATGTTTCTATGGATGCTCATGCTTTTACATTGTTCATATGAACAGTGACTTAAGAACAAATCTCATTTAAGAGCCAAAATCCCACTTTTCCAGCATGTATTTTTAGTAACCAGGTTAAATAATGCAAACAAATCCTGAACCTTAACAAAATACTTAGACCTCATTTGTATTTAAATAAAGACAGTCAGTTTTGTACTGTAACTGAAACATAAACTATCAAGATAGTTGCATAACATTCTGCCTTTTTCTAGGCACACCAAAGATCAAAGTTTCTTTTCCTTTTCTTGTTTGGGTTTCATTTTAAGACCAAACATATTACATGTCTCTATAATTCCCATTACCTGAATTTCTCCCATATACTGAGATTTTTACATAATAATATTAGCAAGGTAAATGAAAACATGTTTGTGCTTCAAATATTTACAACCAATGCTATATACATCTCTGTAGTATGCCAGTCTCTATCGCTCTTCCTGTGTCTCAGATTTCTTCTTTACTTTGGTCTTTTTATTCCCTCCAGAAGCAATCTCATAACCTGCATAGTTGCTTAATGGACCATTTATTTCATCTTTACCCATTTATTTCTTCTTTCATGCATTCTTGTATGAGGTTCAACAAGGCCAAGTGCCAGGTCCTACACTGGGGTCACAACAACTCTCTGCAACGCTAGCTGGAAAGCTGCCTGGTGGAAAAGGACCTGGGGGTGTTGGTGGAGAGCCGGGTGAATATGAGCCAGCAGTGTGCCCAGGTGGCCAAGAAGGCCAATGACATCCTGGCCTGCATCAGGGACAGTGTGGCCAGCAGGAGTAGGGAAGGGATTGTCCCCCCTGTTCTCAGCACTGGTGAGGCCACACCTCAAATCCTGTGTTCAGTTTTGGGCCCCTCACTACAAGAAAGACACTGAGGTGCTGGAGCATGTCCTGAGAAGGGTAACGGAGCTGGGGAAGGGTTTGGAGCACAAGTGCTATGAGAAGCACCTGAGGGAACTCACCTCTGTGCCTGGCAAGATCATGGAACAGATCCTCCTAGAAGGTAAGCTATGGCACATGGAGGACAGGGAGGTCATTCAAGACAGCCAGTACAGCTTCAATAATGGCAAGTCTTGTCTGACCAAGCTAGTGACCTTCTATGATGGAATGATTACATCAGTGCACAAGGGAAGAGCTGCAGATGTCACCTGTCTGGACTTCTATAAGGCCTTTGACACATGATATTCTTCTCTCTACAGTGGAGAGAGATGGATTTAATGGATGGACTGTTCAGCAGATGAGGACTTGGTCACATCAAAAGGGTAGTAGTTAATGGCTCAATGTCCGGATGGAGATCAGTGATGAGTGGTGTCTCTCAGGAGTCCGTACTGGGACCACTACTGTTTAATAATTTCATCCATGACATAGACAGTGGGATCAAGTGCACCCTTAGCAAGTTTGCAGCCAACATCAAGCTGAGTGCTGCCATGGACATGCCTGAGGGATCAGATGCCATCCAGAGGACCTGGATGAGCTTGAGAAATGGCCCCATGTGAACTTCATGAGGTTCAACAAGGCCAAGTGCAAGGTCCTCCACCTGGGCTATGACATCGGCAGGTATCAACCAGGCCAGAGCATGAAGAGATTGAGAGCAGCCCTGCTGAGGAGGACTTGGGAGTACTGGTGGATGAAAAGTTGGACATGAGCCAACAATGTGTGCTCACAGCCCAGAAAGTCAACTGTATCCTGGAGTACATCAAGAGAAGTGTGGCCAGCAGGTTGAGAGAGGTGATTCCGGCCCTCTACCCCACACTGGTGAGAACCCACCAGGAGTACTGCATCCAGCTCTGGAGTCCTCAGTACAGGAAAGACATGGACCTGTTGGACGGGGTCCAAAGGAGGGCCACAAAAATGATCAGGGGGCTGGAACATCTCCCACATGAGGAAAGGTTGAGAGAGTTGGGATTGCCCAGCATCGAGAAGAGAAGGTTCTGGAGAGATCTTATTGCAGCCTTTCAGACTTGAAGGAGGCCTATAAGAAAGATGGGGACAGACTTTTTATCAAGGTTTGTTGCTATAGGACAAGGGGTAATGGTTTTAAACTAAACCAGGTGAGATTTAGTCTAGATACAAGGAAGAAACTTCATACAATGAGGGTGAAACACTGGCACAGGTTGCCCAGAGAGGTGGCAGATGCCCCATCCTGGAAACATTCAAGGTCAGGTTGGATGGGGCTCTGAGCAACCTTGTCTAGCGGAAGATGTCCCTGCTCATTGCAGGGTGTCAAACTATCTTACAGGAGTTCCTTCCTAGTCCAAGCAGAATCCATTGTATAGCATTAGTAAAAAGCCTTAGGCCTCAAGCCGTGGACTTTCACCTAGATACTGCTGAACTGATACTGAACTCTTACTTAGTTACATGAGGGAAGGCCCCAAAACCAGTGTAAACTAGAAAGATAGCTACATCCACCAACAGAAACTGCCTCCTTGAGATAAGGAACAGCCCACAGGGAGACAGAGAAAGGATCCAATGAGGAACAAGGATACCCCAGACCCAAATACTACTATTAGACAGAACCACTGTGTGAAGGGAAGGGAATTTAGATTGTAAGAGATTCTTTTATTTGGGGTGTTTAATTGCCAAATTACATTAAATTGGTATTGTTATGCTTATGAAATTAAGCTTTGTCTAGTTTTTGCACGGATTTATATATTCTTGCATGATGATGGATGGGAAGGGGAAAGGAGGGGACGTTCAATTTGAATGGTCTATGTAGACAAAAAAAAATACTTTCCCTTGACCTTTGCCAAATCTTGTTTTCTTTCAGTGTTGAAGCTCTGAGTGAAAGCTTTTGAAGTAGGGAAGGCCCAGAGACACCAACTCTTAAGATTAGTGCCCTCACAGTACATCCCACTTCTAGTAACAGTGGAAAATACACCCAAAAAGAGTGTGAGAAATCAAGAGAGGCATAAAAATCCCTCTATTCCCGCATCACTGCAGGCGGTTTTAATCCCACCACCACAAATGACTAGTATTCTGTGCCACGCTTTCCTGCCAGTTTCCCGCCAGTTTCCCGTGCAGCCACAGGCACCGTCGGGCCTAGCAGGGAGCAGCTGGTGGGCTCAGCTAAGGGGAGCCCGCATGCGACTGCCTCTGTCATTCAGCCAGTGACGCGTGTGCCCGGTTACACATCTTCGCAACGTACGCACACATAAACAGCTGAAGTAAATTTAGCCAAGGGAGGAGGAACCAACACCCAGACCGGGGCCACCGACCTCCGCCCCCGCACCGGACTCCAATCTGGGGACGGGGCGATGCGACCCACCCACCGGCCACGCGCACTCCGCCCCGGATCTCGCAGCGGCGGCACAGTGCGCATGCGCACCGCGCGGCAATGACACCACCACCCCTGCCCTGCGCGCCAGGCTGTGACATCCTCACAGCACCCGCCCTCGTTCGACCCTGTGCCCGGAAGCGTCCGGCCGGGCAGTATTGCTCATGGACAAAGGTTCCGGGGCAGGTTTAGTTCCGGGGGCCCCTCCGCATGAATCGCGGCCGCCGCCACCGCCGCCTCGGCTGCAACAATGATCCCGATACCGGTGGTGGTATGCGTGCTGGGCGGCTGGTGCGCCATCTACCTGGTGGATACGCTGCTCAAGGTGAGGGCCGTGGACGCAGAGCCGAACGGGGAGCCCTCGGTCCCGCGCACGCCGGGCAGCAGCGCCGCTTCACCCCTCGCACCCCTAATGCCGGGGCCGGGAGGAGGTTGCCGGCAGCCCCGTACCTCCCGTCGCCACCGGGGAGAGGCCTCGCCGACCCGCCGGAACACCAGGGCTGGCCACGATCCCCCCCTGCCCCCCCCTGTCAGGCAGACGGAGGTGCCGCGCCCTGCCCGAGCCTGCAGGCCCAGGCTGGCGGCGCCGGGCCGCTCTGCAGTTCGCATTTACGGCCGGTGTGAGGCTCGGGACGGTGCGGCCCGTCTCCGCCCGCCGCCTCCTCCCCCGCCCCCCGTGTCGGTGCCGGGCTCTGCCAGGGCCGGTCCGGCTCGCAGCAGGGCAGGCGGCCGCCGGCCTCCCCATTCCGCCCCGCCGAGCGGGGCTGTTTCCCGCGCCGCAGCTCCGGGTTTGGGGCGGCGCACAGGGGTTATGCCCCCCCACCCCCCGCCGCCTTGCTGCCCTCCCTCGGGCTGCTGGGGCCATCCTTTCCCTCGGGACAAACCGCCTCGTCCTAAAAACCGGTTCCTTCAGCCCTGCAAGCAGCATTAGCGGCGGCGCCCGGGGAGGTCGTGTTTTGCTTCCGCCCGTCGCTGGAGTTGCAAACGCCTCCCAGCTAGCTGCAGGGATTTCGGGTCTGTGTTAAAGGACCAAAGCGGTGGAACATTAGGGAAGCCACCTTTTAATCTACCGTTTGAATAGTTCTGTGGCACTTTAATGTGCTTTCTGGAGTCTGAAGTTTTATTATCTTAAAAAAAAAAAACCAAACCATCGATTTTCAGTTTAGAATGTGTTTTATATTGATGATTTTTCTAAAATTACAGTATGTAAAACCTAATGCACATTTTTTTCTTTTGAACGTCCTTAGTTTTACTGAAAAAAATAAGTTGAGACAATTACTTTTTAAAGAAATAAACTTTAATCTTCAAAGAGTATTGTAAGACCATCTTCTTCTTCAGATGGAGAGGGGAAGGTTTGAAAGGAAAATACACCAACAGGACACCATTCATTATACTTCTGGGTGCATTTGTGCATTGCACAAGTTTCATTAAGTGGTTTGTTTTAAAGCTTGAGAGGTATGATTTCTGAAAGGTGATTGAAATTGCAAAGTATGTGTGCTGGTTAAATTTGAGGGGAAATGAAATGAAAGGTTTGACCTATAATTTTCTTAGGTTTTGATGTTAATGTTCTGGTCCAAGACCTGCATCTGCTTCTGCCAAGCGCAGACAGAGCCTAGCAATTTCAAAGTAAGAAACATTTTGTCACTCCTGTAAAATGCAGGAAGAAACAGAAGAAATTTTAGGTGATGAGAAAACTTGGATAAATAAGTGGCTCCCCCTGCTGTTAATCGTTGGACAGCAAGTGTAGCTCAGTAAATGGCGAGAGCTATTAATTGCCAAATATTACCCTGTACATAATGACAACAAAAAATGCAGTAATTTATCTGAAGATTTTTCAAATTTTATTACATCAAGTCTATATTAGGTATTTGGGACCAACCGTGGCATTGTTTTGAAACAAATTAGATAGAAGATTGGCTGAATACCAGAAAAACATGCTCCTGACTGTAGCGAGACACACCAAAACCCACCAGAAAGGTCAGCCAACAGGCTGGGTGTCTTTGTGTCTGATGAAGAATCTTAGAGTGCAAAGCAAGAGCTGAATTCAGGTAGCGGACCTGCTGTGCCATGACGCTGAGACCCATTTGTGTCTCTGAGATTGTGAAGATCTCTTTCAGCATTAGATCTTTCAGTTTTGTAAGAGCAGCCACTCCTTACTACAACCTCTCATAGAGCTTCGCAGCAGCAAAGGAGAAAAAAACAGAAACCCCACAGTGTTTGGAGCTAATTTAATGCCTGATTTATGCTGAAAAAGAAGGGGGAATGTCTGGAATGTTATAGCAAGCAAGAGAGTCCAGGAGTTATATTTGAACTTTGATCTTTTAATTAAAAGTTGACAAAGGTATTAATGGTCAGTGTGTTGGATTTTAGTGAACTTACTGGTAGATCCCATGTATCTCAATGATAAGTTTCACCGTGAACACCACAATCAAAATAGAATTTGGATTAAATAACCAGATTTATATAATTAGGAAACTTGGGGTTGCTTGTTTTATTGCTGGTACTGTAAATCCTCTACCATATTCATACCCTGAGGCTGCTAGCAAAAGCCAGTCCATGCTTAGACCTCAAATCACTTAAAATTTAATTACACCGAAAGGACATACAGAGCGTGAGTGAAAAATAATACAGGAGTACTTTTCCATGTGTGATCCTGTTGATATTTTTGGCATGAGAAGGATGTGTGCTGTAACTTGCCGTTGATGCTTATTCTGTTGTTCCATGTGCAATGTCTCTTGCTCAGTTTGTTCCCTTCTTGGTTTTGTTCAGATTGCAAATGTTTTGTTAGGCAGCCCAACTCTTAGAAAGTCTGCAATATAGAAGGCATATAACTGTGTGTATGAATGCAATTTTGCACAAATAAATTCACATACTATAGTAGTGCTAGACTTACCTTGCAAGAGACATTTGTGTTAGCAAACTAAAAATACGCTGAATCAAGCTGGGACTCAGAATTTTAAGTCCCTCTTGTTTCTCCTCAATGAACTGCTAGCACGAAAGTTTCCATTGAAGCTTAGATTGTACAAAAGAGAATCACTCAGGCAGACCCCTAAATTCCTGCTCTCCAGCATCCTAGATCATCCTATTTCATTCTGCCTGAAGGATCAGGAATGAGCAAAGGGTAGAAGGTTGTCCCTCCTTCTGCTCTCAGAAATAAAGGTTGCATTAGACACGTTCAGTCAAGGTTAGCCTTCAGCTTTAAGGTCAGGAAGCTGAAATGGTTCAGAGCTCTTGAACAGATTTTGTCAGCAAAGAAGAATGTTAAGGACTCCTGCTTGCTGGCAGATATTTATGGAGCTCCTGGAGTGTTTAGCAGACGTTCATTATTTGGAAGGCTTGCATAAATAAAAAAGGTATTGCTTTTATAGTAAAATTAATATAACAAAGATCACTTAGAACTCAAAAGAAGCAGATCCAAGGTCAATGTGAAAGACACTTGAAATTAATCACAGGATACCAGCATATCTCATACCAGGGCGGAAGGGTGCACGTGATAGAGTGGTGATCCTTCTGGGCTCAGGACAGAAGGAGCAAAAGTTTGCATAGAGCGTTTTAATATATATTGCAAAAGGATGCAGTCATTTGGTCATCATTAATACCATTTACACAACTTGTGAGGAAAATGCAAAAGGAAAATGAATTTTGGTACCTTTTATTTTTTTTCCACATTTGACAAATGTGTTGTCGGTAATCCCATATTTCTCACGGAAAACTTTGTAGTTATTTATGTCTTCCTAGTACAGTGGGTCTGTGATGTGGTTAGGATGAATTTGAAGAGATGAATTTGTGGCATTTCTAGGAGAAAAGTGGGTTTTGCATGTGATAAAAGGAACATACTTTTATGGTGCCAAATCAATGTATCCAATTAGCTTTATTATAATAATATGTGGTTGGTTGGGGGTTTTTTTGAACTCTGTGAATTAATAGGACGTTTAGTTAATTCCCAAAAGACAGTCTCTTATGTCAGAGGTAGTTAATGTCATATGTACTTTTGTTCTTAATTATCTGGTAGATTATGTGAGGAAGTATTTTTCTTTGTTTCTTTGGCTTATGTTTTGTTATTTGTAAAAGTGTGATCATCTCGGTGATCTTTTCTGTTAAAGTTAGCAAATGCTGATCTGGTTGTGGACACTAAACTTAGTGGTGTCACAGGGAATGACTAGTGTTGGTTAGGGAATATATTAGGATGCACATTTCTGTAGGTGCCCTCGGCTGACTGAGCAAAAATGGGACTGAAAATCATGGGGTAAAGAAGGAAATGACACAGGAATATATAGGCAGAAAGGATAAGTGGTGTAATAGGTGATAAATGAACTATGACCTGGGTAAACGGGTCTCGCATCCTAGGAAGATTGTTGCCTTTCGTGTTCAAATTTTAATTAATTCAACAAAATGAGAAAAGCTATGACTATAGTGCAAGATGAGATCCTTGTCCCCACCACCACCGAGGCAGGACAGGAGGAATAGGAAGAATGCAAAGAACTTAACAAGTTCTAAATTTGTTTAAAGAACCATGGAGCACAGCCAGAAACTTGTGAAAGTTCCTCTTGGGGGAGGAGAGGGAGAGTAGCCTGTTGTGAATGGCGCATTCCTGATGTTCAGTAGGTGCTGCTGCTGCTGCTGCTTATAGGGAAACTCTGAAACAGTGCTCCAGGCCAGACAGCTCTGAAGAATTCTCTGTATTATGTCAGAGACACTCCTGCTCTGGGAACTGCACAAAGACAGAAGGCTCAAAGCTCTGCTGTGCTTTTCCCGAGCTGTGGGTTCCTCTTTCACCTCCAAGGGAAGTGTTCCTTCAGTTGGCTTTCTGATCCTAACTTCCATGAAGCAGACTGACTAAAGCCTATCAAGAATACAAGCGCCATATAATGTAAAGTAGCAATTGCAAAGCTATGTCTATCAGTCTATAATATCAGGTGATACTGCAGATAAGTATTAATCTTATGGTTTATAGATTGTGTTTCTCATAAAGAGAAGTCTTTGGAACTACTAGGGAGGCATTCTAGCAGTATCTTGGAATGCTGAGAAGTTATCATAGTGAAATCACTGTTGCAATACAGGTTGATAATTTTAAATTCCTTCTAGCTTTTTGTTAGCAGGATCAAATGTATCAGAGTCTCTTTAGGCATAGTCTTTGTGTTTGAAAAGTAGACCTCATTTTTGCCCTTACTAAAGGGCCTACTTATATGTCAAAATATAAATACTATGCAGGACATTTACCTGAAGTTTTACGTCTGTTTTTATATAAACAGAGCACATTTACTGCTTGGCCACATCATGGAAAAACTTCTCAAAAGTTTTTGGTTAAAATAATTTTCCATTGTTTTGCAGTCATCCAACTCTCTGAAGGCTTCTTATGAAGATTGGCTGCTAACGTACGGCTTGAGCGTCTCTCCTTTTCACATGAGGTGGCAAACAGCTCTCTTCAACCGCCAGTTCTACAACTGGGGGAGATGGAAACCCAGATTTCTCTATTTATGGTATAAATTAAGGGTTTTGGTTTTTTTTCTTCTGTCAAATAGAGTCAACAACTTGGCCACATCTGTGCCTTTCAGCCTTAAAAGTGCAATAGGCAGACATGGTTATTTCACTAGGCTAACGATAAAACCAAACTAGTGTGGTTGTGATAATTGTACTGTGCCAGTATAAATCTTTCTCCTTTGCTAAAAAATACATAGCTGTAATATAGGTTGCATATTGAGATGCTATAAAACTAGAGATCTGTGAACTTTTTTTACCTATGGTTTGAACTATACATAGTTCTTAAGATTAGAACTGTCACATGTGATACTGCACACAGAAGTAGGTCTGCAAGGAGCTTCTCATATCCTTCCTACGTCTGTCCATCACTGTATACTAAGTTCTGTACACTGATCACTAGAGTTTACAAAGTATTCAAAGACAATTGTGTCCACATTCAGCAACTATATATGCTCAGAAGCGCATTGCTCACTTCATGTCTTCTCTGCTAGCACCTTTCCCTGCTAAGATTGCAGAGGCTGCTGGGAATGGGTAAATAAGCAGTCTGTTTAGTATGGGTGCTCCTGGGCTGGTTTAGAAAATTACTGCTCAGTTGCCTTCCTAGCATTACTTTGTATTTGCTCTGAAAATATAAAATGAGTAAGTTTTGAATTTTTTTCATTTCCTGTATTGTTACCCTCAGTAAGATAGTAATAAAAGAGAGGTCTGCTTCATATTGGTAATGATCTTACTATTTTGGTTTGAAATAGTTCTATATCAATCAAAATCTTTTAATCCATACGATTTATTACAGTATAATGTTTTCACCAGTCTCTTTAATTAAGATTACAAGTACATGCTGCTTAAAATAAGTCTATTAATTCCCAGTGAGCTTCATTAAGGATGCTACTGTGAGAGGAAGAAGGACTGGTAGTGAACTGAATTGCTCTAGGTAGAAAATAAATTTTATCACATCCTTCAACTATTGGACAGTGTAAAATAATAATAATAATGCTGAATGAAAGTTCACCACTAGGTGGACTGACATAAATTGAAATTATTTTCAGCACTGATTTTCCTGAAAATTAAATTGGTAAGAAGCACAATGTGGTTTAAGTAATTTATTTTAATCTGGTCTTTCAGCTGTACCTTTTAATGTTGTTTAAAAAAGGTTGAGTCTCATTTATTGCTCTTCAGCACTTTTCATTGTTTGTGAGGAAGGTGCAAAATTTACTGAAAAGGTATATATAAACAATTATGCATGCTACTCCATCATTTGATCCAGGTCTCTAAATATGTGATGGTGTGGTGCAACAAGGTAAGCTATACATCGTTAGTTATGTTTTCATATTCATAGCTAATGGCAAGTTACATGTATTGGGTAACTGAATGAAATTTAGAATGTCTAAAACCAACATTAAAATACGTAAAATACTTAAAATTATTCAGGATGTTGTTTGGATGTAAAACACTTATTAGACACAGAAAATATTATATGTTATTAGTCAATGTTGTTAGCGTATGTTACTATTGTTACTAGTTTCCTTTGGCTAGTATTGTTGTAATGAATTGTTGATACATGAGGTGTAGTAGCATCAGATAAGTTTTGCCCTATGAGTTTGGTGTGCTAAATTGCACTAAAGCAGCTACATATCCGGAGAACATTCCCTATCTTTGTGTGGCTACGCATTGCTGAACTATTTGCTTCTCTCTGTAGGTTCAGCATAGGAATGGTGTTCGGTATAGTTGCCATGTTTGGCTCTGTTATCCTTCTCGGAAAGACACTGATGCAAACACTGACACAGATGCTCACCGAGGCACCGAAAGCTCAAAATGATCGTATGCTGCAAGTTGTGGTAAGTGTTCTCTCCTTGGGTCTTAATTTGAGATTTGCAAACTGATATTAACCAGATTCTTAATGGGGTATGTGATGCTTAAATCCTCCCATGTGAGAATAACCTAACTGCTGATATTCCCCTACATAAAAATTTGCTGGTTTTATTACCAGCCTCAAAAATGGGGAGTGGAGGGGTAAAAGAGGGGAAGTCAAATGAAGGCAAACATGGAAGAGTTTATATTAAAAATTCTCAGGAGTGAGAATTGGATAGTAATTTTGAAAAGCCTTAAATTATCATAGTACTAAGAATACAAAACAGAGGTAAGAATTTGTCTCCTCTGAGCTGTGCTATGTAAAGGCACTGGTGGCCTTAAAGTTTGCAGAGTGAATTCATAATCCACAAGAAGAGTTCTATTCCGTTTGTTACAATACAAAACATCAGTGTGAAAGGGAAAAAGTGTAAAGAGCTTTGTGTGATAGTGGAAGCAAGGATTCATTAGTGAGGAGGTGGCATATTCTTGGATTGTTAAAGGACTTATGCCCTAATTTACAGTGTCACATTGAAAGTTCTGTTTCTGGCAGTATCCCAGCCAATGTATTTAATTGTTTTGTGGATTTCTGATGCTGGACAATACATTGTATGTTTTTAGAAAGGAATGTATTTCACAGAATAGGAGAGATTGCAAATAGTGTCTTTTTTATCTCTGTGCAAAGCTGTAATGGGAGAACTGACATTGCCCTTAAAACAGTTCTAACGTGGCAGGATTGCTAGCTACCCTTATTTCCCCAATAGTGCTATCTGGCCAGAATGTGTGGTCATATTCCAAAAATGCTGAAAGTCCTATGAGATTGCTCTGCCTTCTGCTGCATGGCTTAGTGCCCATCCATGTTACTTTATTTAAGTACTCAGCTAGACTAGTGAACAGAAGTTGAGAATTATGTGCTGTCGTGATCAGCCTTCCCATAAGAGCTAAACCGACTGCATGCAGCTAGACTTAAAAAACTGTTTGAGTGCAGGAAGCCTGATCTTTAGCACATGCCATACTCCGTGCCTTTGAGATGGTTTCACACATGCAGGGTGAATATAGCAAATGGAGTATGTGTTGGCAAAGGCAGGCAACAAGACCTGGGAGACAACTGCTGGTACTGCCTCTGCAGTCACCCTGTCCACAGCCTGGTCCTGAACTATCTTCAGAAGCAGACAGGAGTGCGCAGTCTGTGCATCCAGTAGAGCACAAGTTGAACATGAGACAGAAGATTTTTAATTTACGTGCCAATGGGACCTATCCTCTATGTCTTTACATTCTGGAGTAAGAAAAGCCTCCCTTACATCTTAATTTTCTGAGATCATGATCTGGATCTATCCGCTTTTGTGACACTGAAGTAATCATTTGCAATACATTGCTCTTTTGAGAAAATAACACAGAGGCAACCAAAGTAAAGGTGAACCTTTGGAATTAATCTGGTGTGAATTGGAACTGTGAAAGCAGAAATGTTGGATCAACGTTCACCATTTCCATGTGGAATTGATTCCTCAGTGACTGCCTACTGGCAATATCACTGTATTCAGACCAAGGACAGACTGACACTGAAAAAGATGTAATGTATAGCCTTTATGTATTGTCACGTATGGGGATGCGGTTACTCGTCCTAAGCTGACTTGTGGTTCTCTTTCTTTCTTACCTCATTCTTTCATTTCTGAATGGTCACAGTTGTAGAACTGTGCCTTAAAGAGTTTCAGTGTTCCTCTTGAGGGGAATGTGCTAACATAAGTTGATATAAAAAAAGTGACGCATGTGTAGTTGCAAAGAGATTAACAAGTCAGGAGGACCTTCTCATTTAAATTAGTTATTTGTATTTGACTGCCTGGAGGTGAGTTAGTGGGTTTTTTTAATCTTTTTTTTTTTTTAACTCAACTTTAGCCTCTGCCATAAATCTATCTAGCTTTTGGCTATGGAGAGAAGATGATACAGTTCTGCTTATGTTTTATTGATTAGGATTTTTGTACCCTTCCTCTCTTGTTCTGCCATGTGCTTTTTTTAAAATACCTGTCTGTAGGTAACTGGGCTGTTTTTCTTTAACTGCCCCCTCTGGTGCTGATTACCTGTTGACAAAAGTGGGAAAGAGGCAGATCAGTTACTAGCTAAGAATCTTCTTTTACTAAAGATATTTCTGGTAGACCGTAAAATATAAGATGACAATGCTTATTAACAAAATACTTCTATTGATTTCAGAACTCTTCATGAGAGTTCGTTTCCCTTTTAAGTGAATAAGTAGCTGCTTTGACCTGAAGTCTGAAAGCATCCAGTGCTGTGTTCTAACACGCTATAGTCGTGGTGGTATTAAGGTAGTAATTGCTGCCGTTGCTGTCTGTTCTCCCATGTGCCCAGAGCAGAGGGCCACTGATGATGCCAGTTAACTGATGCATTAGTGCCACCAGCTGATGCTGCAGTACAAGCAGTGGATGCTTAGTGAGCGAAGAGCAGCTGTCTTCATATGCACAGGTTTAGCAGTCATGCTGGTTAAGGTAGAATCATAGAATGGTTAGGGTTGGAAGGGACCTTAAAGACCATCTAGTCTTAAAGACCACAGGCAGGGACACCCTCCACTAGACCAGGTTGCTCAAAGCCTCATCCAGCCTGGCCTTGAAGACAGCCAGGGATGGGGCATCCACAACTTCTCTGGGCAACCTGTTCCAGTGCCTCACCACCCTCTCCAGGAAGAATTTCTTCCTGATATCCAATCTAAATCTCCCCGCTTTCAATTTAAACCCATTACCCCTTGTCCTGTCACTACAGGCCCTTGTAAAAAGTCCCCCCCAGCTTCCTTGTAAACCCCTTCAGGTACTGGAAGGCTAACATATTGGTCACGATCACGTTCTGGACAGAATTGGGGAAATTAATTGGTTTAACATTCATGAAAACAGTCTTTTGAAGGATTTCTTTTAGCTAGATTGTCTCACCAACCTATTGTAGAGTTCTGCTGGATGGATAGGTGAATGCATATAATTGAGGAATGTGCAGGGTTGAATAGAGGTAGGATCAAACGTGATCAGTTCAGTTGGATCTGCAGCCTCTTGTGTTCCACAAGAGCAGTTTTTAGAGAATCTTATAGACAGGCCAGGAATTTTTGCCCATAACATCTCTTTTCTGCCACTGGATTGCAATTAAGTAGTGGTCACATCAGCTGTTAGTGCCTGTGCGGTAGTGCGCCCTGCCTCAAGTGGGGAGAGCTGTGGAGCAGACAGGAGAGCTGACCCAGAGCGAGCAGCAGAAGTGGCCTTATCATCCCACTGCAGCACAGCCACTAAGCCAGGACGGGAGCCAAGCAGGAGGGAAGTCCATCAGGAGGAAAGAGGGGATGGTTCCTAATTCTCTGGCTCGTGGCTGCTTTGAAGCCCCCCTGGAAGGAGTTGGTGCCTCATGCCTAGTGCAGTGAAGGACTCGGGCAGTGGTGGGAATCCACAGCCACAGGAGGAGTGTGAGAGGCCTGCATGTTACATCTTACATAAATTTAAAAAGTATACTGATTTTAAGTGCTTTTGTTTTGAAGGTTAAATTGCCATATGTAGACTGCCAAAACTTGAACAATGGACAAAAGTTACCCTTTTTTTGACCTTGTAAATTTTGTATAGTCTTGTCATGTGCATAGGGAGAGAGAAGGGAGACTGTCTGTTCCAGTCGTAGGCTCATTTTTTTTTAACTTTTATAGCTCATAGTGTTTTAAGAGCCATACAGTTGTTAAATGTTTTTTTTTGAAGGGTGGATCTTCTCTACAGCTACATGACTGGCTGCAGGAAATTGTAAACTAATGCTCACAGTTGCCAAGCCCGTCTCATTTGAGTGGAAGTCTGTGTACAGTTTTATAAACTTCTACTCTATATTAAGCTTGAGGACACATTTGGTCAGGACTCTGGGGAATAACTAGGGCAGGGAGAAGGCTTTTGTGCCTGGAGAGCTTTTCAACCTTCAAAAAAAAAAAGAATATATATTTAATATATTTTTAAAAGCATTGAATAAACTGGGACAAGAGGTACAAGCGGATAGTGCTGCCTGAGAACGGCCCCCATTCTGTCGCAGCTCTGAAGAACCTGAGCGAGAGCAGCAAGTTTAGGGGCAGAATGATTTGTCTTTGTACCTCTTGATTTCCTTGTGTGTTTTATTTTGTTGTCATGCCCACATCAACAGGTGCCTGGTGTAAATTTGCCTGTCAGCCAGCTGACCTATTTCTTCTCTGCAATCCTCATCAGTGGTGTGATACATGAAGTCGGCCATGGGGTGGCAGCTATTCGGTAATACAAATTACTTTTCCTATGTGCCAACAAAGCCTAATATTCCAGAGCACGCACCTAGAGGTTAATAATGTTAGCACCTTCAGCTTATCTAGAGAGCTTGTTTATTCTGTATTTCCTAGCTTCCTTAGGTTTTAAATTTGGTAGGGTGTACAATTAAGGATAGGGTTTTAATACAGTGTATTTTCTACAGATGGTGATAAAGGACTTCTTTGCAAATATACCACATGTATCAGGTTTAAAAGAATAGTTCTTTTAAGTGGTCCTGTTTTTCACACAGCAATTGCGTTTCTGCAGCTGTGGCACTTGAAGAGGACCCATGCGCTGTTGCACAATGGTACTTCAAAATAGATGATAAATTGATTTGTTTAAACATAGCTTGTGAGGTAGCATACGAACAGGCTGAAGCAGTAACTCAGTCAAATGTGATTTGCCCCTGTTAATCTCAGTGATGTGTTAATTTTGATCAAAGATGATATTTTTAATGTCACTTAACTATGATGATTGCTTCAAAATAAGGTTATTTGATGTGGTCAGTCATTACTGTTAAATGACACTCTATCATAAGAGGGTTAAGTGGTGGTTACTGGGACTGATATTCTGGTGTCCTTCACATTTCTGCTGGACATCATCATTATCTGTCCCATGAGCAAGAAGCCTTAAGTTGTTTCTCCAATTTTCTTGAGTGTAGGGAGCACTAAGTGATTGCATCTCAACCCATTACTACCTTTTTTGTAATGCCAGAAGTTCTCAATTAAAGGAGTGCTTTGGGATCCCCTCTGTTTCATATACTCTGTTGGTCTTCCAGCTTTTTTCCACTAATGTTCACAGGGATTTTTCTGTGGAGGATGAAGCTCTTGCTTTTGCTTATCCCAGTACAGGAAGAGGCAAAAAAAATTTCCCTTGCAGTGTCTTCACATGCTGCTGGCTAACTGCGGAGAAGCCAGGAGTAACTATAGAGCTCTTTTTAATCAGAAAGAGTAATTGTTATACCTTAGTGGTGTGATATCTTCATTCAAGATCTGGAGCAGAGGCTCTGAATATTAAAGTTTGGGTTATGTTTTTGTCCAAAAAATTGATTCCCAGCTATTTCAAAGGGAAAAATTAGTTTGTCCAATGTACATTGCTGGTCCTCCTGCGATTTTCTGCTTAACTTTTTTTTTTTTTTTGCCTCCTACCACAGGTTGGGTCCATAGTGCTGTTAGAGTCAATCCTCAGGGTTTAGGCTTCACTAAATAGCTGTGCTGTGGACAAATTTTATTATTCTGGCAAATCACTTTGACTCCAGAAATCTAATACACTTTCGCCAACTTCAGTTCAAGGTAGTATTGGCTGTGAATTACAAGAGCTTAAAATATCTGAGCCTTAGCTTAGTCGAGGCTTGTGTCAAAAAAACCTTTTTCTTCTTCCCCCTGTACCTCCTACCCAAATCAGGAAATCATGTATAGGCATTAGACTGCCTATTACTGATTGGTAGCATGGGTAGGCCTGATGAGTTAACTCCAGGGAATGAATGGATTACTTCATGCTTACTAATTCGGTATAATCCTGTGTCTTCTTTTATTGTATATGCAGAATAAATAAATAAATGTGAATAAATAAAATGCTATGCCCAGTGTACTTTCTCAGTGAAGATATGGGATTAGCTACTCTGTGTCTTGTTTGTGTTGGAATAATAATTGGAATGTAATTATCTTGGAACATGATTGTCATGCCTCTACAAATCCCTTATGAAATTTCTAGCTTCATAAAACCTTTACATAGTTATATCAAAAAGTGACATTTAAAAACAGCTGTAAAACCTCTGAAAAATATATTTATTATCTGTATGACAGTGTCAGCTGCTAATATATTTAAATAGAATTTTTCCTTTTAACCTCTTGACTTGTTTTCATTTTTTCAGATGACATTTCCCTCATTTTTGTTAGTTTACAGTTTACCCTAAAGTTCATTTAGGAGAAACAGAGAAATTACAAACTCCAGAAATCAACATGTTTCCTTAAAAAGAAAGTGATTGCTTCTTCCAGATAATTTTTTATAGATTAGTTTGAAATTGCATCCTACAGGCTGCCATTTTTTTTACTTAAAGAAAAAAACCAACCCAGTTATTAAAATATATGTTAACTTGAAAGTAGTTTGGGTTTTTTTAAAGTATTTTACGTGTTACTGTTACCAAGAGTCAGAAAAGAAGTTGAATTTACCCTTTATTTTTTACCAGGCTCACAAATGTGTGCTGCTTAAAAGTGGCAACTACTGCAGAAAACATCCTTTAGTTTGTCTTTCAATTATTCATATTATGAAAAATAAATTAGTTTTATAATTATAATTTTAGTTATTCTCATTGTTAAAAATGTGTGCTATGTAGAATCTCTCAGTTTTTCATTTGTTTGTTTGCAGTATCATCACTTTTAACTTTTTCTTTTCTTCTTTTTAAGGGAACAAGTACGATTTAATGGATTTGGGATTTTTATCTTCATTGTCTATCCTGGAGCATTTGTTGACCTCTTCACAACCCACTTGCAACTGATATCTCCAGTCCAGCAATTAAGGATATTTTGTGCAGGTAATAGTTCGTGTTTTTTATTAAGTCTTTGCTTAACACAGTTACCTATTCTGCAGACATTATTTATGAATCCTTGATGGAGGATTGAAGGTTTTAGAAGAAGCAGTACAAAAGCTTCTCTTTTCCTAAAGGTGATCCTTCTGTTCTGAACCTAAATGGTGATTTCAGAAAATCATTTGATCATTACTGTCCATATTGTGCTGTTTTCTGGAGGAGGAACGTCAGTTTTTAGGACCTTAGATGAGTACCAATTTCCTGTCATGAAAAATGTTTTTGTATCCTACACCTGATTCAGACCAGCTGTGCATAAGAAATTCCAGTTGTGTGGTTGGGGAAAAAATGTGCTTTCCAATCTTCATCTCTCATTAGAAGAAGCTCAGGTGCAGGAATTCCTTTGCCTTTTTTATTTTTTTTTCATATTGCATGGCCTATACTGGAAAACACTCTGCGAGAAGACTGGCGGTGTGAGAACTTACTGTCACAGGTGAACACCCTTGAGCAATTCACTACCATTTTCTGCAATAGGAACAATCTATTGCGTGATTTTCGATAGTATTGTGAGTGATTTTCAGCGATGTGTGAGTTAAGTTATTATACAGTTTGCTGTGTTTCTACGTTGCCATCAGGGGGAAATAAAGGCTAAAACACAAACATCTAAAGAGAATCGCAGCGTATGGCTCGAAATAACCTCAAAATGGTTTTGGTTTGATGTTTTTTGAAGTCTCTGACTGTTGAAAGTTAGACTGAGACTGTGTTATGCTAACTGAACCACTCATATTCTTGATTCCTTGTGACACAGGTAGTTCCCAAACTATTGAAATAAAAATAGAAAAGTTGGGTTAGTTCTGGATACTGATGATTTTCTATTGCAGGGGATTGTAGGATCACAGCCAGCCTGTTGTACTGTTTAGATACTGACACTGTTTCTTGAATATTGTAACTAAAACTTTGTAAAGAGTGTTTTAGGCTGGATATACAGAAGCCTTTAGCAAGGCCTGTTTTCAAACTTTCATAAATCAGGTAAATGATGTTGAATGTTAGGTAAGTAAATATATCCGTATTCCGAGTACCCTAATGAACCAAAAAGTCATTCACTGCAATAAGCTAACTTTTATGAAGCTGTTTCTCTGTTTCTCAAATGAATCAATTTCCATTTCCAGCTACTGTGAACGGAAGTGAAAGAGAAAACATACCAATTTTCAAAATGAGTTGCTTACATGCATTCCTGAGAAATCATCTAGAAAAATAAGATTGTAAGCTGTAATAGAAAATAGTGCTTGCATGTTCCTCATGACAAGCAAACACGTATAATAATTTTTCAGGTTTCTTGGGAAACCTGAAATAAGGGAACACAAGGTGAGAACAAGCATGTTGCAAGACTGATTAGCATCAATGTCTTGATAAATATGTTTCAGAACTAGGATGTTTGATAATGATGAAATGTGATATTCAGTAAACTTGACTCAGTTTTTCTTAATTATCAGAACAGTTGAATGAACCTATTCTCAGTGTTCTGAAGATCTGAGTTTACAGAGGCGTGCTTTCAGATTTTTGCATGGCAGCTAAGTAGAAAAGCTAGGGAATTACACAGAATATTCCTTTTGTAGTCCACCTATACTCTGGAGATAAAAAAGTGTATTTGTTGTACAGCAGATGGCATCATGAGTTCAAGAATATTGAATGAGTCTTCTCGTAAGACTGGTGATATTTTTAGTGTTAACTGCATGCCTAGATGAAAAGTGCTTCGTGCAGCACTTTCTTATAATTAGTTCAAATATTTGTATTATTTTTTGAGATACTTTATAATACATTTTGTCTTGTCTTTAACAGAAAAATGTTAGACATTTTTAAAATGTTATTTTAAGGGTTGTGTAAAGTGTCCCTTTTAAAATATAAGGAATTAGGTATCCAAGAATGAGGCTGTTTCAGCAAAATTAATTTGATGGTATACTCAGCAGTGTGCCTCTACAGGTATTCTCATTTTTAGCCTGTTTATTTTTCTACGGATCTCCTGGGATGAATTTGAAGCCTTTCTATTTCAGATTTTTCGGCTGTATTACACACAGCACACTGTGTAGATTATGATATTAAGTTCCATGTTCTCCTAGCTGTTTGAAAGTATTCCTTGTCACCCTCTAGCAGTTCCATCACCTCTCTTTTTATTATTTAAAGGTTTTTTTTCCAGTTTAGTCTCTCCAGCGGCCACACTGTTACAAAAGAATTTTGTTTCTGTCTTAGATATGTATCTTTTGTTAAGCTCTTAAGATGAATTAAAAAAAAATTAAGACAAAAATATTAAAATACTTTAATAGTTTGGGGTTTGTTGCACTTGTGTGTGTGCACACATATAGGTATGTGTGTGAGATAGAGAACTGAATGCTGAAACATTTAATCTATCTGATTGCTTTTCAATGAGATATGATTATAAACTATAGAAAGATAAATCACTTTAAGAAGCAACTACTAGTGGAAGGGGCAACAACCCCTTAGTTAAAGTACTCCGAAAATGTCTCTCATTTCTGCAGCATTAGAAAAATAAAAGACCAGGTGAAATGTAGAGATAGCCAGGGGATTAAGTCTGCCATATGTTACGATTTCCTGTGTTAGCTAACAGTGCAAGAAAGATAGGTTTAATATGTTTTAAAGTATATTTACTTCAGTACCTGTCCTGTAACTGCACTATAAATATAGAATTGAATCAAAACCCTCTTAACAAGATGAAGCACTGTAAGAAGGAAATAAGGAGTCTTCAACATTGAAAAATTTTCCTTCATTGGTCATACAAAATGTTTGTCCAAGAACACAAATTAAATGAGAAAATTTATATAGTATTGGATATTAAAGGAAGCCAAGTGTGTCTTTATGATAGTGGTTCATTTCTTCATGCGGAGAACAGCATACCATGAAGATTGTAACTGCAAATATGTTGCCCAAAATTTGTCAAGAAATGCTGATTGCACAACTTAGTTCTTGATGTGGTTTTAGGTCCAGATTTTCTTGTGAAAGAAGCCTTTTTTCAAATAGTTTTCCAAACTTGTTTGGCACGTATGAATATGTAATTATATTCCTTGAAACAATGGAGATAACCATGAAAAATACTGAATTGAAACAAAATTTCAGACATCTTGTTGACGGGGGCGAAGAGTATTTATTCACGTATAAGCCCATTTATTAAGGTTCTTAAATTCAACAGTTTATTGTGCTAGAAGGTTTGATTCCAGTAGTTTTTTTTGATATTTATGTTAGATGACAACTCTGTAGATAGTAATTGTAGTTTAATAATCAATCCAAAATCGTAGTTTTTCTTCTGGATACTCTGCCTACCACATGCTTAGAAAAGTAGTGTTACATGATGAAATATCAGTGTGGTACAATGACACCCTTAAAATGGACTTACCACTTCCCTGTCTTCTCTGATAATATAGTCCTCTGGAGTTCAGAGGTTTCTCTAAAACTCTCCTATGAAGTGACATCATAGAAACTTCAGTTTGTGAAATAATATACATATTCTTCCTCCATGCCAGTGTTCACTTGGTTGGATTTGATGGTCTTAAAGGTCTTTTCCAACCTAAAAGATTCTATGATTCACTAATTAACTTTTCATCCATTCTTACAGTAATTATTTCAGGAAAGTTAATTAGGAGGTAACTGCAGAATCTTGCATTTCAAGAATACCTTTTTGATATTAGTGTTTATTTACAAACATGATTATTTTTCCTTCTTTTTAGGAGTGTGGCATAATTTTGTTCTTGGTGTTGCAAGTTTCATTGTGCTGTTTCTGCTGCCAGCCATTCTTTTCCCTTTCTATTACACGGGTGTTGGGGCACTTGTCACTGAGGTCACAGAGGTAGGAAAAGATCTTTACTGTTTTCATATTATATGCTCTGTAACTTGGAATGTACCTGTGTCTCTTCTTACCACAATCAAATTTTATCAGTGCAGCACCCTGCAGAATCAAATGTATTGCACTTTTTGTCTGGTTAGAGTTTCCTTCTCAGTCTCATGTTTCGTAGTGTTTAGTAAATGACAGAACATGGCATGAATAATTATAGACTGTTCAGCATACTATAAAACTGTTTAAACATTTGAGATGAGTTTGCAGGCTTAATTCTGGCGTGGTTTTTTAACTGCCTTTCAATATTGGCACCAAGTAAATCTAGTGGAAACTGCATTATCACTCTAGTTATTGCTACCTGTTTTTAATGGTAAAGATTATTTTGAGCTGATTTCCTCGCTTGTTTGGTCAGCTGGAAGCAAAGTAGAGATAGACTGCTGAGTTTCTGGAAGAGACTGATTTTTTTTCTGACCTAATCAAATACAGCACAGTTGTAGAGCTGAAAGGATTCAGTCTTTCTTGGATCTAAAAATGAACCGGTATAACTCAGGAGAGTGACATTTATTATGCTTTATGCCTTCAAAAGTATAGGTACACCCTGCTTTGTTGAAAGATTCAGGGCATTAATGCAAGCTTCTTGAACTTAAAATGGTAGAAAAAAGCCCACCGCTTATTAACTTGTATGAAGATACTTAAATCTGAAGATGTTCCCCAGAACACTTGGAGACTTGCACTTTTATTTTTCTTTGCACTAAATAAGTTATTATTTGTAGAGGATGATGTTGTTGTAATGCTCTAGGATAAGTTGAAATAATCAGTTCTAGTGAAGCCTGAGATTTTCTGTTTCTCTGGAAATAGTGTCTTAACTTAAAGGTTTCATGGCTCTTTGGCAGAAACAAATCCTTGTTGTTTTAACTATAACAATATGACTGAGTTCACTGTTTCTTCTCAGGATTCTCCTGCCAATGGACCAAGAGGTCTCTTTGTGGGAGACCTTGTCACTAACCTACAAGACTGTCCAGTTTACAGTGTGGAAGACTGGAATTCCTGTATGGGAGACATTTCAGAGAAGTCCCAGGTTGGCTATTGTATAAGTGCAGCCACCCTACAGCAATTAAACTTTCCAACTAGAGGTATGACTTCAGGCACTCTCTTCATTATTTTATAGTGTCATTGTATCCTGTCTTAAAGATTGTTTTTCATCTAAGATTTGTTGATGGGGACAGATTCCTCGTAAGTCTAGTCGAGTCTATCCTGTCTTAAGCAGTGACCAATATGCCGTTCATTTCTGTGAAACCTGAAAGTGAGGATAGAGGTAGACAGGAGATAGAATTTCTCTGGTCTTGCAGTCATCCTATACAAATACCCTGTATGATCTTAATAATCAAATTTGCCTCTTCAGGATACTGCATGGCTTGGTTATTAGCAGTAATAAAATTATCTCCTCTATTTTTAATTCAGTTATATGGATAAACGCAGTGATCTTCTGCAGATGTAAATTCCACACATTACCTGACTGCTTTGATCAGCGTGACATTACAAATTGTATGGCTTAACCCAATGATGTGCTTTATTATGGCGGCTACTTCTGATGTGTCTCACTATAGGGGTTTTATGTTTCATTTGCTTCCCCAACCTCACAGTGTCATTGCCCATAAATCTAGTTTTGTCAGGATTGCACATATTGCTTCTACAAGTCAGTATATTTCCTTCTGTTTTCATTTATACATTAGAGTGTTGTTGCTGTAAGGGCTTACCCCTGAGAAACAAAAGAATGTGAACTGAACCAAACTGGAACAATAAACAAAAATTAAGTAGAACAACAAAGAACAGTCAAGTTAAATTGGCTGAATGTCTTGTGACATGCCCTAAAGCTCTCTAGAATTTGTTTCATGCAAGCATCCATGGCGACTGACTTCCAAGGGGAAGGGGCTGCCACTGAGCAAAACCTGTATGGTGCTATTCAGAGCTTTAAAATTGTCACTGCATTTTTCCATCATACTGGAAGTAAGCAGAAGGTCAGGCAGCTCGACTACCCGTGTTTTTTACTGCATTATAGTGCTCTTGTGAGATTGAAAAGGTGATTTATTTTTTTTTTTTTAGTATGTAAGGAATGTAATCTTACAGCTGGAACTAAGATAAATATTTAAACTGGAAATGAGCAGAGTATGGGTAAGATCCTCCCGCTTTTAGAAACCTAACAGTTTGGATTATCTCTCTGTAGAAGAGGGCAACTTTGGCACATGTGTGCAGCTGGACTGGGTTGGCAAGTAAAAAACAATTCTTAGGTGCTGCAGATTCTGCTGTTCTCTGAAGTGCATTTTCAGAGTCATGAGTAATAAAACTGCATATTCTGCAACTAAACCAGTCCTATTTCGGTTGAAATACTGGAAACTTAATGCTGGAGACTCAATATTGCTTCCAAGCTTGGTTGCTCTATTGTGTTAGCAGCCCATCTTCACACTGCTGCATTCTAATCAGACCAGTCTGTCTGCATTTTTGGAGCCATAAGGCTCCAGCAGTGAGAAATATTCATCTGAAATTAAATGAGCTCTGTTTGGTCTCTAGCAGCTGTCATTTGTCAA
This sequence comes from Rhynochetos jubatus, assembly GCA_027574665.1. NCBI lineage: Eukaryota > Metazoa > Chordata > Aves > Eurypygiformes > Rhynochetidae > Rhynochetos > Rhynochetos jubatus. The sequence continues at coordinate 52,076,716 of CM050649.1, read as the reverse complement.
AATCTTGACAGTTCACAACTTGACATAAATACAGGATATCAATAAAAATGTATCTAGCAAATGGACTCTATCTACTTGACCATAAAACAAATGGAGAGTAAACTATTTGAGTATGAAGTTAGACAGAAAACAGTGCCCCAAGCACCTTCTTGAAATTATTATTAAAAAAAAATTAAGTGTTTTCAATGTAGTTTTTAAAGAAGCTAATTTCGTGGTCATGCACTATTCAAAATTATATGTGGTTGCTTAGCCTCAGGGTACTTGAAAAAAGGATTGCATGGTACAGTGCTTGCACCTGTAAGCCCCAGGCATAAAGCTCCATGTTAGTGGACTGCAGGTTATGCAGTGACAGATCAGCAAGCTTGATCTACCTAAGGAAGGTCCTGAAGTGTTGCTGTGACGCAGATTTTTACAGTGACCATTCCTTCAGACTGTTAGGTTTAATTCATTTCAAGAACGCCCGTACAAAGATTCCGTACCAGACTAGTTAAATCATGGTTTGAAACATCATTTATTCAGTGCTGCAGCCCTCAAGGCTTGGAAAGCTTTCAAAACCTGAATCTTGTAAAGGCTTTCACATTTTAAAGAGGACATTTTGTGTCCTGTCATTTCCATAGCCAGGCAGTGACATCAATACAGTATCAGGTAACAAATTTCTATACCAAACCTCAATGCAAGTTGGGAGCAATGGATTTTACAACTCATAATGCTCAGAACATTGCAGGGGTAAATCCCCAGTACTTCAAGGAGATGAAAAAATCACTATGTGACATGGTTGAAATCAGGTGACATTCACACACGTAAGTGGTAAAGCTTATTTTTAGTTGTGACTGAACCACAGCTAGGGTGTGTGAATTACTGTAATTCTTGAAGGCTACAAAACGATTGCTTTACTTTTTTCAGAGACTAATTTCTTTTCAGGAAGTTACTGTAATATTGATCATTTCCTCTATGCCTATGTTCTTTAGTCTATAGAAGACTCGATGGCACAGTTGAATGTTGTAGTAACAACAGCCTCACAGACATTTGCTTTTCATACAGCAATAACTTGGACAGCCACATGGTAAGTTACTTAAACTAATTCTGTTTGGTAAATCTGAAATTATTTAAAATAGTAATGTTTACAAACATTCATGCAGCATACTCAAGTGCTTAAGAATCCCTACAGTTTGTAATGAAGGTGTATGTGTATGCTATTCTCCTCATTTACAGCTTAAAAACCCAAAGTATTATTTAAGAAAAGATCTTACACCTCTCATTCCTTTAGGCAGAAAGACACCTCCTCCATTTTCACCCCTGGATGACAGTATTGGTGAGGAAAAACAGCTTTTGAGACAAGGTGAAGTTGCTTATTTTGGTGCTTCAGTCTTTAAAGGTGCTGAGCATTACAGGCAAAGCAAAGCACTGGACTATGTGTTCAGTTATTCTGTCTGAAGCCAGCAGTGCTGTTCACTAGGTTAAACTAAAAACATGCAAGAGAAGGCCCTAGAGATTGCCCAGTTTCTCAAAATCAGGGCCTGTGTTTGATTCCTTTGTCACCATGTTGTTTTTCTTGTAACACATGGAAACATATGAAGTTTCTCAATAGGATTTTGACTTGCTTTTTTCAAAATACAGGAATGTTTGTTCAAATAGGTGATCCCTATTGAGCATGGAGGTATTTCTAACAGTTTTGTAACTGTATTTCTAACAGTTCTCTTTGCAAGAAAAAGAGCACAAGTACCAACTGTGTCAACTTTTCTACACATACCAGTTTGTTATTGTTCTGACCTCTGGTGATAAATACCTAAAGAAATGGAATTAAGTCTGTTCCTACAGCTGCTACGTTTGCAGTTTCTACAATGGTAAACTTCCCACTCCAGGGTGTTTTTTTGGTATGTAACCACTAAGAACTGAGCACAGACCAGCAGTTCATTTGAAATATGACAGTGGCTGGTAACATCCTGGAGTTCAGCAAGATTTCATAAATCACTACCCCACTGAGCTTTGACATTCTTAAGCTCATAGCTTCTTCTTAGGAACAGACAAGTCATAAAAGCATCCAGAAGCCTGTGACCTTCAAATGTCCTTAGGTTGGCTGTGAGTTTTTGAACAATTATTTTAAATAGTCTTTGCAGTGCTATGCAGCAGTATTTGAAAGCGTGCCCTCTCCCCCTCACTAGAATCGAAAGAGCTTGTACTGAGGTTAATGGAGAATGTCTAACATGCATCTATGGGGAGTCTCTATCTATCAGGCTAAGAAGCAAGAAAATCTTTCCTTTTTTTCTTTCATAAGGCAAACAGTACATGAAGAACTTTCTTGTGTTAAAGAACAAAAGGAAAATTATCACTGAGCTTTTACGAGAGGCATGAGGGGGAAAAACAATTTCCTGTTCCTTTCTGCTGTACTCTCTGTGGCCTGTGGGAAGCAAGAAAGATCTGGTCTTTCAGATTTTTCCCTTTCCAGACTGAGAGTGTTACAGGTAGGACCTGGGACACAGCACTGCATTAAGTCCTGTGTTCATCTTGGTTGAGAGTGGTTTCTTAGCTACCACAGAGCGGATAGGTTTGTTGGTTTGTTTGTGGAATATAAGGTTTTGTTCAGCCAAATGAAGTTTTAGATCAATGAAGACTAAAACTTCTTAAACAGGTAAGTCACTAGTATGTTGATGCAGGTTTTGTTCATTAGATGTCACTGACAGATGTTTTAGATACCTTGATTTTTGTTGTGTATGTGTGTACCTTTTAAAAATAGTTAGCTTTTATTTTGGTACATGTGCACATCCTCTTTTCCACATTCCACCAAAAATGGAATGAGAGGTTGAATACGTATTGGGTAGAGGTTTTGCAGGATTTGACAAAATAACCCCCAAAATCAGATTTCAGCTCTTCATGGGCTGGTAGTATGACAGTGTGGAACTTCCATTTCTTTAAAAAGGAATATATAGTACATTTTTTTGATCTGTTGGAAAATAACTTTAAATTTAATAATAATTTTAAATGCCCTTTGCAGTATGCCTGTCTACCAGCACGAAAAGTTATTGAGGCCAGCAAAGTTTGTCGAACCAACATAGACTGCCAGAAGGACTCTGTTCCAAGCTTTTGTGTGACTCCTTCTTTAGAGAACCAAACAAGGCTAATCAGGGTAAAACATCCACCCCATATTGACATGCTGTATGTAGGACACCCCATGCATCTTCAGTACACAGGTCGGTATTACTCATTTAAACGGTTTAACAGAAAAGATTTCTAATGTGGTTTACTTTGCCTGGCTGCTTGAACAAGGTCTTGGAACACCTGTCAGTTAACTTGTTTAATGCAGAATCCATTTCTTGTTACAGCCAGTGGAGAGACATGGACTACTCAGGCCTAAAATGAAATGTGCACAGTGCAATGAGTTACGAAGGTAATAGAAACCATATGCGATATGAGATAGTTGGGGTTTTTTTCAGAAAGAATGAGAGAGCTGTTTCTATAACAGAACTCACTCAGGTTAGTCATGGGAACCAGAGACCTGCATTTTCATAACACATAAACTTTTAAATTGCTATTGTAAAGTATCTAGGGCATCTTGCTCTAACACCTTGCCAGAAATTTTAGCATGACTGCTTGAATCACACCTAATATCCAAGTATCTCAGTATTCCCATGACTACTGAGCCACAAGTACAATCACAACATAGTTTTTCCTGGTTATTTTTTTATTTATTGGAGTGCCCTAAATTAAATAACATAAAAAAGTTTATTTCCTTAATGTGAAATGGAGTATGGCCCTCCCTTTGGCAAGCTTATATCCTTGAGCTAGATATAAAGTAAAAAGTAATTCTGCTCTCAGAACAAGTGTGGAAAGAATGAACTAACTTATCTGCATCCCTACTTAGTAACTTGAGTGGTGTGGTGAAAATTGGCTTCAGATGGGCTTAAAAAATCTGAAGTGTTAAATTACTGTCCCTTCCTGTGAGGAACTTGTCTGTTCCTCACGGTCAGCTATACCTCTCAGGGGGAGATTTTACTTCAGACATCTTGAAGTGTGTCCTTAGTAAGGCATTGAACTTTTGTACCTAATCCCAGAGCTTATTTAGAAAAGAGCTTTAGAAACAGTGGTGAAATCTGGTAGTGTAGATGAGCATTAAGATTAGCATTCTTGCACAAATATATTTTTAGTTAGTCTGTCAGTCTTTACCTCTCTGTGCTGGTCATATTTTGATACTGTGTGACATACTATTTATTTCTACTAGTTTACACTACACCCTTATTTAAGCCCAAAATATGATCATTTGTTATTTCTGCCCTCTTGCCACTGAGGAGGAAAAACATTGTTCACCTGTGTGATATCAATACACACTTCTATATTTGGTGACATCTCTTCCAAACACAGCAACAAATTTAAGAATAAAGTTTGATAATTGTTTTAGATTCCCTTTCTTGGATTGTAACAACACAAACTGTAGGTGCTCTAGAACAGTTAATATTGTTCTCTTTTCCAGTGTGTTGGAGCATTGGAGTTTTAGTCAGCGTTTCCTACTGAACAGTAATTCTGCAGAACAATTGAACCTGTCAGTCTTTCAGACGTCAGAAAAGAATTCTGTTGCATCTAAACAGATAGTTCCACTTTAAAAAATTGCTGTGTGAAAATACAATTTACATTGTGTTTACAGGAATATCTTCTAAAGTGATTTACTGTACCCTGGGAATTGCACATTGAATGTGCTAATTTGAAAGCTAAAAGCTTGACTTTATTACAAACTTTGCTGCAAATGAAACCTATGCTCGCCAGAAAAACACCAGAGCTAAAATTATAGCATCCTGGCTTGGGCAGCAGGTAGCCTGCTGTACCATCGTAGACTTCCATGCATTCCAGTGAAACAACTTCTAAACATTTCAGACTTGACTTTGCTCTGTACAACGCTGGCTTGGGTCCAACAGGTTTGATTTTTTTTTTTTTCCAAATGTGACTGATCAGAATGCAGTAACCATTTTTTTACAGTTAAGAGAGGAAAATAATTTCTTCCTCTACTGTGTGACTTTTGAAACAGGAATACGTTTTAATGAAATGCCTTATTCTTTATTGTGATCTTTCTGCCTGCAGGAAACATTACTTTTTAGAGTAGTGCCACATTTAACACACAACCTGATACGGGAGTTGCACTAGTATGTGCTATGACTTTACTTCCTCAAGTAATGTCACTAATGTTTGAAACACATTCTAAGATTATGCATGTATTATTTTCTACTTAAGCTTGTATTGTTGTCATGATAGTCCTGATTTATGGAGAAGCAGTAATTATTTAATCTTCTAATCATAGAAGCATAGAATGGTTTGGGTTGGAAGGGACCTTAAAGACCATCTAGTTCCAACCCCCCTACCATGGGCAGGGACACCCTCCACTAGACCAGGTTGCTCAAAGCCTCATCCAGCCTGGCCTTGAACACTTCCAGGGATGGGGCATCCACAAGGTAGCTTCCAGATACAGTATTTTTAAAAATTTGTATCCATATTAGCTGTTTACAAGAAATAAGCTATACAGCTTACTTATATCAAATGTTTCTGCTTGCTCAAAGTAAAATATCCTAGAAAAAATATTTTTTGTTGATACGGATGTTGTATCGCTCTTATTTCCAGTATAATAAAAGCTGTAAAGAGTCATACTCCTAAATGAACTTAGAGTGCTGGAAATCTGGCCAAAACAAAACCAGAAGGAATGATTAGGAATGGGTGTTATTTAGGATGTATGCATTGATGAATCCTTTTAATTAGCATTCTCTCTGTAAAAACTTATCTAATGTAATCCAATATAAATTCAAACTTTGGGTTTAATTCATGTGGTATTACTCAAGACTTTTAGACTTTTGTTATTGAGGCCAGTAATGCTTTAGAGGCTCTCCCAGTGTTGGACAGATGATGCATAAGGTGAAATGGAGGGCCTTGTCATTATTGCCGTGCAACTTTGCAGCGTTTCCTTTTCATTTTGTGTGGGGTTTTTTAATCTCCAGAGAAAAAACTCTGGCTCTTCTTGGTAGGGAAGAAAATGGTGACTAACATTCATATTTGGAATTCACGCTGCTTGGGGGAAGATCATCTATCTCCCTGAATGTTACTGTACGTGCATCGCCCATCAGGGATCAAAAACTTCAAGATTTCCTTCATTAAAAGAAGATGGATCTTACCTGAAAGATAATTTCCCCAAACTGCACCAGTATTGTCCTTCTGTTTTATCCAAGCCTTGTAAAAAAAAGCCACTTCCTAGCTTTGGTGATTTTTTTGGGGTAAGAACAGCCATAATCCCTGATAAAGGTCTATCTGTTTGGTTTCTCAGCACTTCCATGCTTGTTTCCCCTTACTGCTGAGGATGATCCTTATTTGCTTTCAACTCATATTTAAAGGGTTACATGTATAGTTCATCTGGAGACCACACAGAAATATCTCATGCCATACTGTCTCTCTCCACCACAGCACACATGCCTTCCCCCCCGCCCCACCCCAAAGAAGTTTTGAGAATCTCTTTGATCAACCTAGTCTCCAAATCACTTCTAATTAAAATTGTGTCTGTTGTGCATTCTTCTCAATGTTTGCCAACACCATCTAGACTTAGCCAACAAAAGAAATGTTAATTCCAGGTCAAAGAATTGTTTAATTAGGGTGGGAAAACAATTACTGTTTTGTCTCACCCAGCCTCCTTGCTGTTCACCTCTTTCCAGAAGTGTCTTTTGATGGCAAGTGTGGAGAACAGAATTTCTGTAATTCTTTTCTTATTCCTTGAAGGACAGAGTTGCCTGCTGTCATTAGGTTTGATCCATTACAGCCACTAAATTCACTGCTTCATATTACAGTGTCTAGAGCTCAGTCCAGCAACTTCCTGAAGAGTTCCTTTGTGTTTTGGAGATTGCTTCAGCAGCAAGGTTTGGAGTTTAGATCCATGTCTAGAGGCTGTCAGGGACAACAGACTGTTGTAACAAAGAGGGAGGGAGGTTAGTGATCCGTTCTTAATGTAGGCACAGCTTCAGGTTCAGGATGGCAACTGAAATTACAGTATATAGCCATGTGTGTCTTTTGAAATCTTTATGAATACACTGTCTGCCTGAGCCATGTTGCAATTTTGGCTCATGAACAAGAGGTCTGATCAGATGTTCTGATACCAGCCTTCAGCTTGATGAGTTGTTTGCTTTGGATATCACTTGACTTGGATGCCTCTGACTTTCTGAGCTGGATGGTGTCCAGGATTTCTGTCTGTTATGTTCTTCATTCAGTAGTCCAACAGACTGATCTATTTTCTATCAGTTCCCTAAATCAAAGGTCTTTCTTAAGCTAGGGTAAGAGAGAAGATGATTTTTAAGCTGCCTTGGCACAGCTATGGCAATTTTGGTACTGGAAAGTTCTCTGGTTATTGCCACACCAAACCCACTATTTTTTTGGGACTCCTTACTATCCAGAACTCTCCATCTCATGGTATGCTTGCTGGTTGAACTAATTATTGTTTCTGACTCATCAGAAAGGCCTCTGTTAACAGAAGAAAATGTGTTTATGTGACTGAGTGGACCAGTTCTCTGTCTCATGTGCCTTTGGAACTACTTTCCTCTCATCTTTGTTCTGGTGCCCTCGAATTGTTTGTTGAACCTGAAGAAATCTGATCTTGCTCCTAAGATAGACTTAGGAGCACTTTTGGTATGTTCTCTAAAGTGCTGTGAGGTTTCCAGTGTTCTCTTAGCCTATGGTTTCAACATATCCCAGAGGGTGTGTTGAATTGTTCCTTTCCCAAGGAATGTTTGTATTGAGTGGGATTTGAAAGTCTCTGTGGAGATGCTATTTCTTATAGCTATAACTTTTTCCCAGGTTGGTAGAGAAAGTTCAGGCCATTGTGGCTGGCCTCATCTCACATCCGAAGTTGTTCTTTAGGGACAGAGTGACTACTGTTGATGCTGTGCAAGCTCATTTTTAAGGCGATTTTCTAATTCCAATTTCTTAATTAACCTAAACTTCTTTCTGGCAATAAAACTCCATTATGCTGTGAGTGGACCCTTCTAGTAGGAAAGGTGTCTCCATTCCAGCTGTCACTGAACCCAGGCGTTCAAATGGTCGCTGAGGCTTACTGCTTGCTTTGAAAGACAGCATCAAGACTTTTTGTGAGACAACCCAGAGGAAGCATCCCTGAACTAACAGAATATACTCTGGGAGGTCTCAAGCTATCTCAGTTTTCTTTGAGGAGTCTCTCATAAACATTTGCCATGCAGTCAGCTGAAGCCTTATGTAGACCTGCAAAGAAGTTAACAGTACTAAAGAAGTGTTTCAAGGTTATGTGGTGCTTGGCACAACAATTTTTCAGTCACTATTCGTAGGAAGAACACAGAGTCCCACCTTCCAGATTTTTAAGTTGCATTAAGTTATGTCTTGGAATTATGGTATCATCTGAAGACAGCAAAAGAAGCTACTTATGTACTGGCTAACTGGGGTTAAGTGGTGTAATGCTCCTGTGCATCATCTTTCTCAGAGTGACTCCAGAACTCTGCTCCTATACACCATGAGCTCAGGCTCAGGTTGGGGGGGATCTTCGACAGGTACTGTAAGAGAAGAATTTTCTGGCCTTCAGAGAAAGTACACATGTGCACCCGCAGTGTGAATGTGTACATGTGGACTGCATATGTTGAAAAAGTCTGGTAACTATAATCTCTTTTTATGTGTTTCTTTGAAAAGGACTTAAATTATACAACGTGGTCTTTATCACTAGAGATGTCCCATTGCCCCTGAAAATACATATCTTAGATCTACTTTTACTGAAATCATGCTAATTGTATTTTGTGGAGTGACTTTACTATGATAGTGACCATGATTAAGAGAGATTTAAAGAAAGATTTAACGGCTGCTCTCTTTTAAAAACAAAACCCAAGCAAAACTGTATTTACATTGGTTATTCATCCTTGAAGAAATGTTATTTTGGATCTGATTTTTCTGCAAAATTGTAATCTAAAATTCATAATGTTATAATCCTGGAATGACTGCTCATGTTTTGTGTATCTTTGTTTTCATTTCAGTAAGCCTCAGCAGTTTTGTACCACGACATAACTTTCTAAGCATCGATCTGCCTGTGGTAATAGAGACATTTTGCAAGTATCCTTTTGAAGTATGTTTGTTCTTTTAAGGCAAGAAGGAAACTGATTAGAATTTGGTGACTCAGCAAAATTTCAGTTGGATATCATTTTAGACAGGATGCTCTGAAACATTTCTGTGGAGTTTTGACATCTTTATCCCATCTCTGCATTGATTATTGTCCATATGCCAAGCTCCAAATGAAATCTTTAGCTTTCTTGTGCTTAGCAGGATATTTTTGGTCAGTGCTTTTATTAACTCCTTCTTGAGGGTGAGTCTTAACAGCTCTGACAAGAAAGTCAAAGTAAGCCTGAATTTATGGCAGGACAAATGAGATGGCATTGCTAGCTTTGGTATGGCAGTGTTTTATCATTTCTGAGTCATTACACTGAACTAAATAACAGCGTATGGTTGTTCTTTTTCTTTTTTAGTTCAACAGAAAAGAAAACTTAGCCTATTCAAAAAAACAGCGTGATAATTCAGTTAAAACATGCATATTAATGAATTATATATATGCATACGTAAAGGTTAGTAGGCTTGAATATTGCTAATCCAATAACCCTTAGCCTTAGAAACTGAAGTCTTTATACATGGCTGTAGAACAATTAAACAGTGTAGTTCAGCATAGCTCATAAAACTAGAGTAAAGATGCTACATAAGCTCCCCTTTTCTGGGAACACACCAAGGTTCATGCTGACCCAACTGCTTTCTGAGTCATGTGTCTTCTTGTCCAGCCATTGTAGGGTGGAGATATCAAAGTAGGTACCAAGGTTAGCATGCCTTTACCAACGCTAAAAGTTATCTACCCTTGCCTCATTCTCACATGCACATGCACGTACAGAAATCCACGCAACTTTTCTGGCTAACAGGCAAGTAAGAGAGAGAGGCCAGATTTCCAATCATATTTCAGCCATTTACTTACTCCAGCGAGGGAGCGTTTCGGAAAATATTCCTAACCATTATTTCATACTTAGGTCATAGGTCTAGAATACCTTCTTACTTCAGGCATGGTGTCAGAGCTATAACATTTCTCTAAAACCACACACAGCAAGGGAGGAAGATGGGCAGTATTAAGAGCAGTTTTGTTGTCTCCTGTTTTCATCCAAGCGTGAAGAGTGCAGTTTGTTTAAATATCCAAACCTAGTGCTTAAAAACAAGTGAATCTATAAGGGCAGTTCTCTGAGCTGCTCTGTTACAGTGTAAAACTTACTGTGCTTATATAATTTCTGTGAAACCTAATGGCAGCTAAAAAAAATAACCCACGTTTCTCTCTGCATACTAGAAATAAAAAATATTTTGGGTGTGTTTTTTTCTTTTGGTGTTTTACATTTCCTTGGATATTATTCATGAACCTTAACTAATGCCAACCAGGTACCTAATTTCACTGTCAGGAGCACTGGCAGTTATCAATGCTGTACCATGCTTCGCTTTGGATGGTCAGTGGATATTAAATTCATTCCTGGAAGCCACTCTGAGCTCACTGATTGTAGAAAAACAAAACAGAGAGCTTGTTGGCTTTTTAATTTTGCTTGCTGGTAGCGCACTTTTGGCTGCCAATGTTGCACTGGGACTTTGGATGGTAACAGCACGATAGAACATTGGATGCACTTCCATCAGTTATCGAAGTACACAGAAATAATGAAACCATTGCCTTCTAAAACTTGTTCAGTACCGAGATTGAAATAATTCCCTTAAAATGACACTGAAAGAACAATCACTGGTGGCTGCTGTTTTAATTTAAACTGTACAATGTGGTGCCTGTGGTCCTGGGAAATCTAATAGGAAGTAGGAACCTTTTTACACACTCTTTAAGCACTGTATTAATTTTGGAGAAATTGCATTGTAAAGTTTCATAAGAAAAAGCCTAAGACTTCATTAATTTAGACCTCAAAGTAAGGAAATTATTTGGCCTGAAACATTTGCTAAGTGGGAGAAAAAAAAAACCCTAGGTTTTATTTTATAATTTTAATAATTTCAGAAAAACTGTGTGAGCTCTGGTCATTTCTCAGTCAGCATAGTCTTGAGCACCTTGTTTTAGTTTTTGTGGGGTTTTTTTAATCTGGTAGTCCACCAAACTGGACTCTAAAAAGCCCTAAAATCTGATCTCAAAATGGTGAAAAGCTAGGTAAATGCTTACCATGTGTTAATGAGGAGAGAGAGGCCATATGGGTTAGTGTCTTTCCTTTTCAGCGGGCCAGAATGACTGGAAGCGTGTTGTCCTCAGGATGCAGATGAGAAGTGCCAACATCTGTTAAGAATGAGGTGTGTGGGGGGATAACAAAGCCCACACGTCTGCGTTTCTTACGCATTCAGTTGTGTATTATCTTGCGCAGCTGAAGGTTTTGTAAAGGCAATATTTGTCAGCAATAGCTACAAAATAACTGAAATTTAGTTTCTGAGTGCTGAAGTGTGCTGTGTGCAGTTGTTCCTAAGTGATAAGTAATGTTTGTGTTGTTTTACTCAGCAAATAATACTGTATTATACCTGTTTACAGTTAAAAGTGAAACCTGTTGTTTTTATGGCATCTATCTTCTGATGCTATGCATGTAATATGTACAGTAACTCACCGATGATTTTCTGTCTTTCAGAGGGTTATTTTCCTTTGCTAGGGTTCTTTCTGTTCAAGGATAGCTAACAAAGATGTTTAGCTGGAGCTGGTCTTGGATCAGGATTGTTTAGAGAAAGAATATGGTTGTGAATTGAACTGTTTAAACATTTGGCTTTGCTTTCTGACATGAATATGGACCGTATCCTGTTCTTAAACGAACCATGGGAGAACAGTCAGTGTTTTGCTGTCTGTGGTATGTCTGACATAATTTGAGGCACTAAGCCTTTAATATTTTGTAGCCAGTAGGATTATATATTGGCTATCATGTCATCCTGTGATATATTGCATAGTTTACATAAATTAGGTTCAGTCAGAGACTTGACTCAATATAGGTTGGTTTTTTTTTTTTTTTAAAGAAGTTTGGGAGTCTAAATATTTGAAATAGGAAAATTTTTAAAACTATCCAGCAACTTATGGTGCCTGCAGTGATGCCTGCAGGAGCTGCTGCGGCTCAGAGTTCCTTCACGGAACCGGCCTTTCCATTGGGAACAAAGGTGGAAGCTAAGCTCACGGATAGTGGCCTGCAGGGGGTACTGAAGCATTTATGACCAGCTAACATAGATTCTCTTGGCACTAGAAGTAAAAACCTGGCTAATTTTGAAAGCAGGGTTCAGCCCAATTCCTGGTGCTACTGCATGGATTCATAACCCTGATGTCTGCCCGCTGATGCGTTACTGTATTTTTACATGGTAGCCTTGGCGCTTGCTTAAGATGTGTCCTTTCCTTAGGATGATGCAAGCAGCCGTGAGAAAGCATGTTTGTTTGTTGTTGTGTTAGCTTACTTACCTTTCCAGTGCTGTCACAGGCTGGGTGGGTGGGCCTCTCGAAGTTCACCTCTGTGGGGTGGCAGGCCCGTGCCTCTTGTTTTCAGTCATTTCAACACAGGTAAGAGAGTAAATCCTCCGGTCAATACAGCACGAGTCAGTCCCTTTGGAGACTGTTAAAAGTCACACAAAGTGCAAGAAAGGAAAACCAAACTATTAGAACTGCCAGCAGGCTTCTCTCTGTTCTGGAGACATCCTGAAAGTCTAACTCATCATTACTCCAGGAAAGGTACAGAGTTTCAGGGGAGCAGTTCTGATGGGCCGCTCTGCCATCTCTCCATGGACAGGAGGGATAACAGCAGCATGCTTCTTGCACAAAGCCTGGCTCTGAAGCTGTGCTCCAGAAGCCTGCTCACTCACCTAAGTGGCTGCTTACTAATCTGAGCTCTTCCTTCCAGTGGCTCTATGCCACGTTTTTTCTGTCTCTGTGTCTTGTCCATTCTACACTGCATGAAATTAACTTTCACTTAGGAATTTTAGTGCAATTTAGCAAGACAGGATATTTACTTTTCAAAACGGCTACTATTCGTGCATCAGAGTTGCAGTGCTGTCTTATTATCTAAAGCAACAACAAATGCATCTGTGGTGATTTCAAAAATACTCTGTGAAAAACATTTCAAGTTTGATATTTCATGTGTTCACGTTGACTACAACTGCTTGGGACAATCTTTTAGCATCATGTGCCTCCTGGAGATGTGGCAAGAGATTTAAGAAAAAACAAGGTTTCTGAATTGACATACACAGTTCCATCTGCTGTAAGGGGGCTGTCAGGTGGTTTCTGGTTATTTATTGTGCTACCAAAACATGATGTTTTATCAAAGGAAACAAAATCCAGTTTATTTTACGTTACACAATCACTGAAAGCCACAGTTAGATATCAAGTAGAACGTCAGCCTGACTTCATAATCAAAAAGAGGGTGTAGAAGACGTTGGTCATGGTTTTAGCAAAACAGGCACACTAGTACACTGTAAAGGCCCTGGTGATATTTTATGGAAGAAATAGCACTAGAAGTGTTTAAAAATAATTCATGGGTCCATTTCTTCATGTGCTGGAATCCTACAGAATAAGGGTCGATTTAGGTGTGTACAGGTGCTTTAAATCAAGACTTGTAGCACACTGCGTATGAAGGGTGACCCAGCACATCTTAGATTACCTGTGGACAAAAGTAATAGTTAAGTTGGACCACTCTCTGAAGAAAAAGTTGTTAAATGGATCCATTTCATTCTCCTGTAATCCTAACATATGGATTACATCCTGATACACAAGTGCCGCACGTACAGTTATTGGGAGGGGTTTTGCTGGGGTTTTGTTTATTTAGCAAGAGAGAACACAGAAGGACACAATGTTTTTTGTGTTGGATTTGTACTCTGGAGTATTTGTGATGTTTCTTCTATTTCTGTTTTTGTAAAAATTGAAAGGAAGCCTTCCCATAAAATGAAATCTTTCCACTTCTCATTCTAATTAGCCCCTCAGAATGTAATGCATTCTTTAATAGAGAATCCATCAATATAATTATAGGGCACATTGACAGGAGTGTAAAACAGACCACTCTTAAAGATTGGATGGATACTGCTGTGTATGTATATAGTATGCGTTTTAAATCTGTATCAGATGGAAAAAGTAGTGTCTAACATGGGCAAGTGTTATACATAGCTTCTAATTGGAAATTGCCAGAAGATTTGCATAATTACAATCATTGTTCTGATTGTTTTTTTATGTGAGTTTTTTTATATCAGCAAAGGCTTCCATAGCGTGTTCTGATAACGCCTGATATGACATGGAAATGGCCAGCTTCTTAGCATGTGGGAAGTTGCGCGCTCTTTGCTCGCTTAGCAAATTAAAGCCTGCTTACTTTCACACAAGTTAAATGAAAGAGACCTCACTAGAAAAAGTATAGATGAACTTGCAGATTAGTCAGCCTAAATTATGAGTCACACTGGTAAATCTGTTAATTCATCCATTTTATTTAGAATGAAACAAGCAACTTTATTGACAGTTGCATTTTTCAGTGATGATGATTCCGCGTTTGTGCATATGTGTGTGTATATGTGTATACATATGTATGCATATATACACTAGATACGTACACAGCCACAGTCTCTATTGCTGCCTTTGTGGGGATGACTCACCGCAGTCCTCCATACTCTGCAGTGTAGGCTTTTTCCCCCCTTTTTCTTTCTTTCTTTATGCATGAGTTTTGTTGAACTGATGTTTAAAATCTGTTTCTTGCTTTGTGTGCAGCCTCAGCTACAAGCATGGTAAATGTAGATTTTCAGGGCAACTAGAAGCGGTCAGCCTTAGAATCCATCACTCTGCAAATGCTGCTATTTGTGCTGTTGTGAACGATACCTGGGATGAGTGAAACTGTAGAGTATACTGAAAAAATAATGCTTTCAGGACAGACCTTCCCATGGCAGTCAGGATGTTTCAGCTTTCTTGGAATAAGGATATGTTTTTGTTTGGTTTAGAACATCAACAATCCAAGTTCTCTAATAGTTTCCTACACATTTTGCACTATGGCAAAGGGTGACCTGTAGCAAATATTTTTTTTAAATAAATTTTGTATGTCTTCTATCTGAAAGATCTGAATTTTTATCTGGATATCACTGATGACACATGAAGAAGGGTTATAAAGGTTTATGTAGCCTAGTCTGTATTTAATTATATTTAAAAGATGTGAGTTAAGCTCTAGAAATAAATCATTATTTTTAAAATATGCATTCTATACACCTGCATTCAGACCAATTCCCACAGCCAGTCTTGCCTCAGCTTTGTTCTTGTGAGTAAGGAAGCTGAATCCAGCTCAGGTAAAATCCAGCATTAGCAGTTCCTTTATTCCCTCTTTATCCTGAATTTCATGTGACACTAGAATGGTTATTTAATGTGGCTGAGTTTTCTGGGGTACATATCCTGAATTACTGCAGCATTTGGGAAGCCTTGTACTAGGGGCTGCCAGGAAATGGCAGCTCTGTTGTTCCTTGGACTCATCCCTACTATCATATGAAGAGCAGATGGCAGCGACTCAGGGCAGGGAAGAACCTCGGTTTATGGCAGCTTTATGAAACCTTCCAACTGCTGACCCAGTGTGAAAGGACAGGAACAAAGAGCAGGATATGACACTGCAATTCCATTCATTCCATTTACATTGGCATGAAACGGGAAAAGAACTTGTAATTAACATTTCAGAGCAGGCCAGTATGTTTTCCAGCCTTTCACTGAATCATTCAGTGACTGGAGATCAAACTTTTTTGGTCTGGGTTTTTTTTTTACACATTGTCATTCCGTTGATAAATACTCGCGGAGTAAGTGGTATGAGTCATTGTAACTTACTTAGTAAAATGGACTTGGATATTTCTCACCTCTAGATGTTCACCTTGGGTTGTTTTTTGCGGCATCATGGTGTGATTGACCTTCACTTGATACTCGCCGTAAAGTTTGGAAGCAATTTCCAAGCCATCACTAGAGAAATCTAGTTTCTTCCCAAGTTGTTGGTTAATAATTTAAGTTTCTCTTTTCCTTACATAACTTTGCTTTTAGATTTCATATGCCCAGATAATCTTATCTGAAGCCTGTCAGTGGAATATGTATTGTTTTGAAATTCACTGTGGGGTTTTTTTTTTCTACATAGCCTTATTTTTCACACTGACTCACAGCTGTGGAATGTTAGATTTCTAGACCCTTTGTTCCCACTATGCATTGTTCACCATCATGTTTAAAAAAAAGAGAAAGCTTCATTTTGAAAATGTCAGCTAACAAATATATGGAACACTTTGAATAATGTATTGTGTTTTTGTTTTGCCTTTTTCTCAATCAACCAAACAATAAGTATTGTTTTCTATGTATGATAAATGTATCCTGCAAATAAATTCATTGTTTGATTGTTAGTGTGTTTAAATCTGTTTTTAAAAATAAGGTAAGAGTGACATAATTCCTTATTTGTGGCAGTTACCATATTCTCTCGTCTATTCTCATACTCTTCATATGGAATTTATATTCTCTCTCTGGATACCAACAAGGGAGCACAAGGTACCACTATCCTTTTCAGTATCTGATCCTCCGAAAATTAATAATAACTATCATTTTACTTTCCCTTATTTACCAGCTTCTCGCAGTGTTAGTTTGAGTTACAGTGGAAGTACGTCCAGACAGACACCTACACGTTTTGGAGCAAAGCTAGCTTCACTTACTGTGACCAAGGTATGTAGTGACGGCCTTAGAGGAGCAAATCCCTTTCTCTCACTTGGCTCCTGCGTAATTCTTCTGTTCCGGACTCAGGGACTTCTTGTTTTGTAGTGAAGTATTTGACACAGGATGCCATGGTCAAGGTAAGTGAAACAATCTCTCTGGGTGTTAAGGCCAGCCTGGTGTGAAGAACTTAGTCAGATCTTCACGTGACGTTAAGGTGGTGTTATGTATTACAAGCTTTGATTTGTGTGTACAGGCCAGGCCAGAGCTGGGCACGTATCCTGGCTAGTTCCAAGCAAGTTTACGTCGGCATCTGGGTGCTGTTGGGGGCTGCCTTAGCATGTTCTCACCAGGTGGTTTGGCTTCATTTGAGATTGAATCTTTATTGCTCTGTTTCTTGAGCAAGCTCATCTAGAGTTAGTCAGGTTATTTGTACTGAGAACTAAATTGTCCTTTGTTGCTTACTGGACAAGCTGTTACTTTATACATGCAGAGCTGGTTCAGCAAGCATGGCTTTGTTCCCAGATAAGAGATTACCATGAGAAATGGGCACAAAACACAGCTCGGGGACTGGTAGGATTTCACAGAGAGGTCACTGCAATTTTCTGAACACTTGCATGAGGAGATGACTTTTTTTTTTCCTCTTTTTCTTACCCATGTTAAAGATAGAGACAATAGTTTATTCTTTTCTGAAGCATTTAAGATTCTAGGATGGTCCTCAGGTTTTTCAGTTGACTTTGAAAATGTTATCCCTTATTGTGATTATGCATGTTCTATAGTCTAGAATAAAATCAATGATGTCTTCTTGTCACCTACAGGAATGTTGCCTTAATCGCTAATGAAATTTCAGGGTACGATTTAAAAAGAAATACTGTATGAGCCTTGCTGCTGGCAGCTTTATAAAGAAGAATTAATGTAATTCTTCCTCTGATCATACCAGTTTGAATCACCAAGCAGAAGCATCCCTAAACATCTTTAGTAGATCTGCATGCATTGAACTCAAATATTTTTTTAAGATTTTTATGAGCTTTTGATGTGAACTACCCAATGAAATACCATTTAAGGTTTGATTCTAATCTTACAATGGTAAGCTGGGAGAATCCACAACATTCATGAGGTGTAAGCAGCAGTCACCCAGGCTTCCGCTAACTTTTTTCTCCTTTTTTACTTTGATGCTTTTAAGGCTCCAATGTTGAAATAGAATTGGATGTTCTTACCAATTAGTTACCTTCTTCTCTACATTTCTGATTAATTCCACCTCTTTGGGTTCTTTGCAAGTATAGTAGTGGCTGAATACTATGTAACCGCCACTTCTGACAGTCTTGAAAACACATGGTCGTACATCCTTTTGCATTTCCCCTGAAAGGAATCTTTCAAACCAAAAAGAAATACTTTTTTTTTCTTTGTTGTTAAATGTCATCCTTTTTACTTGCTATTTTATTACGAACATCTCTGTATTTTTTTCCATTTCACAGCTCTGTGAAGATCTCTATTAAAATATGACCAGATATTAAAAGTGTAAATTCCTCTAAGCCTACTGAATTTGATTCAGTTACTCATATAGGCATCTGGTGTGGGCTGTGATATCCTGAGGTGTTCTTAGGTTAATAACCTGACTTAGAACAACATTTCGAAACTCATCCCCCTCTTGCCCTCTTTTGTCTTCCATTGGTTTAGGTCTTAGGGTTCCTGAGCCCTACGCATGGGGCTGGCAGATGTGGGTGTGGCCCTATAGGAGATCAAAGTCATTCTGGACCAGCAGCTGGATAGTAGGAGGGGACCTGAGGGCATTTTGTATCACGCCAGATGCTTCTATGTGGGCAACCAATCAAGCTAGACTGACTACTTTCCTCGCATTTCTGTTTGACTTAGGAATTGAAGTGGAATATGAGGCTTTTTTGAGTGAGTTTTATTTGGCATAAAAATACATCTAAGCTTTTCTGTTTGTGCATAATAGTGCTGTACAGGCTGGTTTATAAAAGTTAGGCTAGCAGAATATATGCCTTCTCCTCCTGCTCTGGACCTTAGGTCTGGGACTAGCAGAAATTAGTATTGCTGCCGTATCTTCAGCAAGAAAAAGGAAGGCTTATTTTATAAGGAAAATATCATCTGTATCCAGATGTGGAGTGGTGGTAGCAGCAGTGTGCAGATTGACAGGAAGCGATGAAGAGGCACCAGGTGGGGAGAGGGCTGCGTGAGGGGACTGTGATCATCTTGGCCAACTGCCACCATTGTGTGCTCCACTCTTTTTGTCCCTGCAGGAGGAAAGAAGTGGTGAGACTCACAGTTAGGAATGGGATACAATCTGGTAAGGGGCGTGATAGAAGAGAGGTGGTTTGTTCATTTACGGAATCTTTAAAGAAAGCATGTATACTTTATGAGTGGAGATACAAGTGCTGCTTAGTTACTCCATGATAAGCATTTTTACTACTGCCCTTGAAGCATTTTTAGAGCTGACCTGCAAATAAAACTGACACACTTCCATCACTAGTGGAAACAGCCCACGTAGTAAGATCAGAGAGGCAATAAAAGTCTGTCCTAGATAGCAGTTCAGGGCATTTAGACCTCGGAGTCATGTCCCCCTCCCTGTTTAAGGATCAGGCCCGATCTTACTTTTCAGTTAGTCTGGAGGCAAAGTCAGAACTTTTCTCCTGTTTCCACATTCTCTCTTCAACACGAGTTGACCTCACAGATGCAATTAACAAGAAAAATTAATCCATTTTTATCATGTTTTGCTTGTTGGCTTTGTTTTCATTCCTGCAGCTGTTTAAATAACTAGCAAAAACTATGCCAAACCACCTGTATCTCTTATCATCGTTGCAAAATCAACAAAGCCAGATTATGAACGTGCATTATAAACCACAAATTCCTGGGTACTTACCACTGCTTATACCAACAAACTTGGGTGGTTTTTTTTTTCAACTGTGACTGTTTATTGCTCTTGATTAGATGATAGAATTTATTCCCTGGAAATGTTCTGCGAGGCACTTGCAATGTTCAACATGCTGTGGCACTTAAGGAAAAAATGGGCAAAACAAAACTTGCATAGTATGCTTTCTACAACTAGACAAAATTCACTGTTTCATTACTGGACCGGTGAAGATAAGTTACTAGTCATATACAAAAGCCCTGGTTATTTTCCAGCATTTATCTTCAAAGTTACTCCTAGGGAGAACACTTCAGTAGTTAACCTAACTGGCCTCTGCACCAGTTAACACCACTTTAACTGCAATTAAATATAACTGAACCAGAAGTTAAAATACTTAAATAATGTTAAAATACTTAAATAATGTTGTGAAAACTTTAGCATATTATCAAGCAATATTTTTTCATAAGTGTGCAGAAAGCTATTGTTCGCTTCGGACTTTACCTAACTAACAACTACACAAGTTTTTTTAACCCTTTATTTTTTATCTTGACACGAAAACACCAAAAGCAATTCTGAAGAAAGCATCCCAGCTTTCATTTACAGGGTTACTTGGAAGGGCTTGCTTTTAACATGTGCAAATGATGGTGTAAAAATTAAACTGTATCATTTAACAGTGGGACATTAAATGTGATAATAAATGTGATAAATCACTCTTCTTATATATGTGATTCTCCAGTTCATTTCCCATGCTCTGTACTAAGTCAAATACAAGTGCAATGAGCTTATTTGCATGAATTTTTATAGCTGTGTGGTGTACCTGAAGACATTAAGGTTGCAGTCAAGCCAGGAGTCCAGGTTTGGTGAACTTTGGCCATCATAGTAACAAGAAAGAAAAAATCTAGATAGTGCATGTAGCTGATTAAGGAGTCATTAACGGAAACTTGTTATACACGGATGTAAAATAGCAAAAAGAATCCAGAAAATTAATGCTCATGTGGATTTAAAAATTTTTTTATTATTATTATTAATTACAAATAAATAACTTGAAAAAATGACCCTTAAATGAAGGCCCCTCTCTAGATCAAAAGGGTGCTTTGTAATGCAAAATAAACCTCTTTTCTTCTGCCATGGGTTTGTGTGTACACACGGATGACAATTTGGTAAGCACTTGGTTAATTCCCGCTGACCTGAGCTATCATCAGTTTAGATGAAAATAGTGATTGTTAGTAGCCTTAGAAAGCTGTGACACATACAGGCTGTACCTGCAGTGAAGGAGGCTGAAATGGTGTTGTCAGACCCATAAGTAAGAGCTTGCAGCAAAGCAGAGCGGTTCTGCAGCTACGCACGGGCCTAGGACGTGACACCAGTTTGGCTGCTGGGCAACACCTCCCCTGCGTTGCCCCCAGCATCTGTGGGGGCCAGGCTCAGAAGGCACCTACACCCCTACAGAGGGACTTAGGCTGGCGGGGCTCACCAAGCCCTACAGTTAGGACCTTGCTTGCCCCAAGGTCAGTAGGCCTCCAGAACTAGCTTGGATTTTTACTGGAAACAGCCCCGAAGTTGTCTTCGGCATATGCTCAGCTCACATGTGCCGACGCCACCGGGGTCTGACAGTGTCCTGCAAGAGCTTCAGTTGAGCACTTGGTCTCAGCGTGGAAGGTTTAAATCAAGCATCCCACGGAACGCAGCAGTGGTTACTGCTGCTACATTTGAAAATGCTGTTGGCATTGGTTGGAGCAGGATATGGCAGATGGAAAACATTCTGGATACAATCCAACGTCTATTTAGTGAACCACTGCCCAGACTGTTTATGTAATACTATAGGTGAATTCAGGGTCTCGGTCAGGACCTACTTATCTCCAGGACGGAGCCACAATGTTCCCAGGAATGTTTTAAATTGTGTCTTTTGGTCGTTGGGGGTTTTTGAATCTTTGCTGTATTTGTTCTGGAGCATAAGACCTTTGGTTTCCAGGGCCATTAATATCAGCAGTCTGTGTGGGGATGCTTTCCCTACAGGTATGTATATGCCATGTAAGAATGAGGTGTTTTCCTCTTGGAGAGGAATGTTAAAGAGATACTGTCAAATTTAAGCTTTGGGGAAAAAGCAAATATTATTTTAAAGAATAAACGTGCTTCAATATTTGAATAGCTGTTCTGCTTCTCACAGCATTTGCTGAAATACCTTTTCCATGTCTAAAAATCTCCATAAATCTAACTTTTTGCAGACAAGGCAGTGTACAGCTTTGGCCACGGAAGTTATGCACAAAGGAGCTTTGAAGAAGGCTGTCTCCTCTTCAGCTGCTCCAAATGTTTGACCTTGATGTGTCATTGAGAAGAAACTGTGGCAAGCTTGTTGCTGATAAAAGCTTGCTGTTCTCCAGCTGTAAGGAAGGTCATCTAAGAACAGCTTAAATAATTAATCAGGCAGGCTTCTGAAATTGGAAATTTTACACTGGTGCACCCCAGGCTTTGGAATACTGTCTTACAAAATCTAACACTGCAGCGAGACAATTAGAAATGATACCAGAAAATTGTAGTCCCAAATGAAACAGCGCCTGTGAAGTAAGACCTGAATATGATGTTCATGTGAAAACAGACCCAAATCACATGTGGGTAATAGGGCTGTTACCAATATGAAAATATAAAGGACTACTTTCTTCCATCCTTATTCACCACAGATAATGGCTACACTGACCTCAGTGGGAAACATCCCATCCCTACCTGGAGTGGAATATCAAGTATTAAAGCAATAGTGGAATAAGATGACATAGCCTAAAGTACAGTGACAGAACTGGACCTGCCAAGGTAGGAAAACAGCCTCCTTGCCCCAGTTTCTTCAGTCTATCACATGAAGTGCTTTCCCTCACTGTAGTTAATGCGTTTTGCAAAGTCCCTTACTTGCCCAGTGTAAGACATAGGCCTATGCTAAGCAGATCTTGTCAATGTTACGTAGCAAAATTTATTGTAAAAGGATGTAGCAATCAAATGGAATCCAAGTTTTCTCTGCTTTGGACTGTAACAAGCTTTCAAAGGCTGCTGGTTGACTCAACAGTGTGTTGCTATGAGGGGAGGAATGCAGGGAGTCATCCCCACCTAACTTAAGTCACCTGCTTTAGGGATTTGGATATTCATCTTTTCCTCTCTCTACAGTCAATAAAGAAAGAGATGCCACCACAGATAGTGCTCTGAGGATCCATCGCACCGTGGGGCTGCTTCCCACCCAACAGACTACAGACGCAGCTTAGGTAGCAGCCTAGGAACAGCCTGCTCCACAGGCATGCTGAGGAAGGGATACGTTAATAAATAGGATTGCTCAGAGCACCTAGACAGGCAGTATATGGTGACATAATGTAACGGGATAAAACAGTACCCAGCAAAAACCATATAAGTAACTTGGAACTGATGAGTGTTACACGGCCTTATTCCTTCTTTCTTTCTTTGGTCCATAGCACATTCATGCGTAAAAAACTGTGCAGGAATAAACACTGGTTTGTGGCCACTTGCCTTACTCAAAACATCTTTATTCATGCACACTACATTCCTCTAAGGGATATTTTAGAACAGATGCTAAAACTTGTAAGATTTGGTCTGAATCATTCCCAATTTCAAAATATTTTATTCTAGTAACAGAATATCACTTCTTATATACATATGTGTCATTAAGGTCACTGAAACATGATGATGAACAACTTCTAATTGCTAGGTATCTGGCATTATCAACCTCTTCTTATTTTTAATGTAAAAGTTACAATAAAATTGGTCAGAAAAGTAGACAATAATGCTTCAAAATATTGATGATGAAAATAGTGGTTTAGAAATCAAGCTAGCTAGGACAGGCTTAGAAATAAGCCAAATGTATGCATAAAGACTGGGATTCTTGATTGTATGTGGCCTCAAATGGCCACTTTCACCTTACACATTGTACATCTCTGCTGTAGGAGTAAATAATTAAGTTTTCACCTGCAGAATTGTTCACTAGCCTTTTTTCCGTCTTTCTGCCAAGATCAAGACTGAGGGTTGGAAAGCCAGTTAGAAATACATTTTCCCTGTCAGGGCTGATGAGCACTACTGCATTCGTTACTGGTTTGACACTGAATTCACCACCTGTATTTCTTCTCCCTCCTGCCTTTCCCGGCACCTCCCCCATCTCTCCATCTTGACTTCACCTTCTCACAAACAATTCTGGAACCACTGTACAGAGTTATTAGTATCTGCCTGACTTTGTTTTGTCCGTAAAAACATGGGGTTTTTAAATGAAAAAGCGATAATTTTTCAGCAAGCCATTCCTATGCCGTCAGGAGGGAGGAAAGAAGGAGGAAAGCATCTGTTTTGCTCTTGATTTAGCTGAAGACTTAATTAGCACATTTTTTGTCAACCTTTCTGTTGTTTACATCTCTTTAAAAGAAATGACTGTGGTGATATGATTGAGGAGGACTGTTTATAGAACTAACGTCCAGTTTGCCAGCTGTGGCATCTATTAGAAAGGCTGTGCTTCTGGCCGGGGATGATTAGCAGTTTATATACACACCAGGTTAGACACTTTCATACAACCCCTTGCTTAATGCTTTGGCTCCCCTGAGGGCATTAGAGGTCTTAGGGTAAAACTTGGATTCATGTTGAAGGGTAATTTGCTTTAGGAAGAACAAGTAAGCATTACATGTATGGTGTAATAAAGATGTGGCCAAGATTTCTGGAAAGGGACTATGGAATCCAGGTACATTTTTAAGATTTCCATTCTAAAAGATTTACTTTTCCAATGCCACAGAGCAGAAAATCAAGTCCTTCAAAAAGAGACAAGTTGCACACCAGAAACATTGCTTGCTACATACTAAAACAACTGTGTTTATAGCTGTGAATGTTTGTGATGTACTTCGCACAGAAAGAAAAAAGGAAAAGGTTGGGAAAACTGAAATGGGTTGGCAATAAGGGCACTGACCGGATTGTTACAGACAATCACACTACCTTCCCGGACAGATGACATAATAGCAGCCTGTTTTAGTGCCCTTGAACCAGTTTCTACTTGTTGATTACACTTCATGGTAAAATCTGCAATACAACTGTCATCAAAATCGTCAGCACCTTAATTTTGACACTGCGTAACTACAGCAGATGCTGAGGAAATCTCCACATCTGCCCAGGCCTGGTTTGGCTTCTAGGAGAACCAGGGAGATAACGGTCCAAGTCACAGAATATTTGCACCATTAACAAATGTTTTACAAGGCCTGAATGAATCTCAGCTCAACCACTGTAAAACAGGAGCAATGTTTTGCTGATCCCTTTATTGTTAGTATTTGGTTTGTAAGTTCTCTGTGTAGAAACCACCTCTTCTGAGGGCAGTGATGTGAGGTTGTAATTCAGCTTGGAGAGGAAGGCCTCCAGGTATTGATAAAAGGATGTTTTGGGAGTAGTGTGCACGGGAAAGACTGGCTTCCAGAAAAGAGATAGTAGCTCCTAAACATGAGCTCTGTCACACAGTTCAAACCCAAACAGCATGTGGAACCTAGTGTGCATTTGGAAAACTCATTTGGTCAAGAAGTCAGCAACAGTGTGGGCAGAGCAAGAAAAAGAGGTTATAAACAGCAGAGAAGTCAGAAACTGATGGAATGAACATCATACAAAGGACTCACAGCAGGAGCAGATGCAAATGGCTAGTATCAAACAGAATAGAATATGGCTTAGAAAAAGAAGAGGAAAGGAAAAAAGATCTGAGAACAAACAGTGCTTCATTCAGAACAGGTTGGGCAAGTGACTGTGCAGGTTGAATGGGAAGACAGAGAAAGCTCCACTGGTTTCTACGTAACAGATAAAGCTGCTAAGATGAATGAAAGATAATAAGGTGAATTAGGTGTCAGAGGGCTATAGAGAGAAGCAGGGCTGGAGCAGCACACAGCAAATGGAAAAGCAAGCTGATGCAGGGGAAATAACTGGGAAAGCATTAAAGAAGGAGGCCATCAGTCAGCAGAGATGTTAAGTGATCACACAAAAGAAGAGAGAATGGAACTGAGATGATGGGATATTCAGAAGGGGAATGGGAGAGATGGCTGGGGCTCGAAACTGCAGAAAGGATGTAAGGATTACGGAAAGGTTATACAGATGGCCATTGCTTCTCCTCAATCAGCAGTACCTCATCGGTTTTGTCTTTTTATCTCCCTGTGTCTTGTTAGTTAGACAGCACTTTTGTATTTACCCCACAGTTGCATTACTTATTTTCAACAGTTGTTATTTGAAGCAGCTTGCAGTATGACCTTAGGGGAGATTTAAGGTTTTATGGCAACCTTTTACCCACCCACCACCTCTTCTCAAGCAACTTCCAGTTCATTCCTGCCATGACTGAAATGTGGCGTGATAGCATCTTTGCAAAGCCTACAAGAAGCAGCACAGGGCCAAAAGCATCCGTACTGCTTCCCAGCCTGCATTTTCTTAAAGCCAGCTGAATCCCACATATTTAGTGCTGTAAGCAAGCAATCTCAGAAAATTAAATAGGAATTTCCCTATGTGTTTATGACACAGCACTGATGATAGATTTTTGTTTGTAGTTAGATATTTCCCTGCAGTGTTTACCGATTAAACATTCAAGGCACACAGGGAAAGTGATTGTGGGCATGACTGAAAGCCAGCTGAAGAGAGAAAATTTCATTGACTCAGCTGGGTTTAGAATTGATAAAACCAGTCCAGAGACTGATTTACAAATAAATGTGTGCATTTCACTAATATATTGGAAGTGGGAACTCTAGCTTTTATGGAGGAGAACATTTACAAGACTTTTAACTCCTAAGTGGTTTATAAATAGAGCTCTGAACAGATGTTCTACGGAAGGATGTACTGTAAATGTGTTGCTTGGGGTCACCATTCAGACAGACTGCCTATAATCCAGGCAATGAAATACACCATATATGATACATATCTCATGAATAGGACTAGTCTGCCAATAACACATGCACTGCCCCTTAAAGTTAGGGTCTCTGAATTATTATAAAGGTAGAAGTGAGGCTCACTAACAAAAGTATGCCTAAAGCTAATGCTACTGACAACATAAAATTTGACTAGAAATATTACCTAAAAGCAGAAAACTATGGTCCCTGTCCCATCAGAAAGTACCATTTTCATTTTAAACAATATATATATATATATATAAATAATTGTATTTTTAGGTTGATATTATCCATGAATGAGAAACTAAAACAATAGAAAAATAAAACCCATTGAAAGTAAAGCCAGTTTGTTGCCAAGTGGTAATCTGAACAGTCCTATACACTTAGTAAAAACAGACTTGCTCTCTTGTCAAGAAATTTAAGAAACTAATAGCGTCCCTTAGGTTTACCCTGAAAAATCATCATCGTGCTGTCTCATAACTGGAAGGAGGGATCCAACAGTAGGAATGCTGACAAGAACATGTTTTCAGGGAAGCCGAATACTTAAAGAGTAAGGTTTAAAGAGTAAGTAAATGCTTGCTAGTCTTTCCTCTAACCATCTTGGCTTCCTCCTGCAACTCTGTTGCATCCCCTCCCAGAGTGATCCTACAGAGCTTGTTTCAATACCATTGCAAAGTGCTGCAGCAAATAATGTTTCTGCAGATCAGATAGGCGTGAGGCGCTCCGGCATCATTACTCATGTCTGGTTTATGACAGGATAAGCTTTTATCTCTTAAGGCCAGGTCTTCTAATCCAGCTGAATAGTTTCAACACAGGACAGCGTGTGGGAAAGCAGAGCTGTACACTGCTTTGACACTCTTACAGTGCTGGAGCCAGCACAGACTCCACGCTAAGTCTGGCTGCACACAACTGCCTATAACACAAAAGACAATTGGTCTCATCTTCCAGGAAAGCCCTGGGCTCCTTGTGTCAGCAGCTTGCAGTGGCACGGCGTAGCCATGTCAGAGTGTAATAAAATCTGTGGAAAAGAATTCTGAAAGGGTAGAGTCAGGCAAGTACGTAATTTTGTTCCAAAAAATATGCATGACATATTGCCTGAAGTTAAATTTTATGGCTTTGTTTGACATAGTCAAAAGTGGCTGTCATACAGAAAATGTCTCCTGTCTTTTCTCGAACCATTTTTATTGCAAAATCTGTTATTCATCATGTGTTGGTCAAAAAATGAATTAATACGCTTTCACATTAGTTCTCACACGCTTCCTAAGCAAACAGCAACAGTTAAAGGGTGGCAGTTCAGTATTGTTTATTGTTACATGGGGCTGTGTTAGTTTGAGTATGTGATGAAGAGAATTACAATAGTGTATACTTTAAAACATGAATTGAGAAGAAAAATATATTCCAGAAATTTCATTTCAGCATTCTCAAATGTCTTTTTGAGTCACTGTGTTTTGGCATTGGCAAGACACCAACTTGAGCTCTTTTGGCACAACACGACACAGTATTGTAGGCTCTGATAGCTGTAGTCCTTGGAAACAGGGCAAAACAGAAAAAGAAGTGAGCACTCAGAACAGAGCAGCTTGTTGCTTGAATTCATCAGACTACAAACTCAATGCCACCATATCCCTGACAAGATCAGAAAAGAAACCTAACCATGATTTCTAACACCCCACAGGTATGACAATACATTCTTTTCCTTACAACTGAACCCCTGCGTTGAAACAGTTCAACAAAGCACCGAAAGCAAAGGAGCCAGACCGAACTAAATGACCCACCGTTTGCCTTAGGTCATAAAAGCAACCTTTCTATCAAGATTTAATTGAAAAAATGAAAATGTTTCCACACCAGAAATTTTAAGGAGACTACCTAGTCATGGCCATTTATAATTTTGCATGTCATGGTAGTAAAGTTGGGACTGGGGACTTACAGGAAATAAAATAGCTACTTGCTCTTGTCAGGATTCATACACTCACAAAAGTAAGACTCTGAATCAATAATTTTTTAAAAAGAAAATAGAAATGCATGTTTTTGCATAAGATATTTGGAGCCCTAAATTACAGAACCCTGTATGAATAGCCTTTCTTTATGTAGCCAAGCAATCTTACACCTTTGTTTATTGAAACAACTGTCATCTTCATTGCCTATGCTGTGACATAACTCTCATCAAGGGATTTTTTTCTTCTAGTTTTGTCCAGACAGAGGAAATGAATGTTTTGAACTTTGTATAAGAAATTCTTGTGCTCTGTCTCGTTTTGGAAGTCTGCATTTCTGTCACTATTTTCAGCCTGAAAGTCAAAATAGAACCAGTACTGAGAAGCCCTGCCTTTGCAAATTATCCTCAGGGGATACCGGTATAATATAGCTGCAGTTTCTATCAGAAATCCCTTTAAGTATTTGAAAATCTTGCCTCTCAAGATTTTCACCTCTTGCCTCTTGGAAGAAAACCTTTCACAATTCTGATGCTGTGAAGAAAAAAAAGAATTGCATTTGAACTCTACATATGGTAAGTATTCCTATCTGATTAGTTTTCTGATTTTCTTGTATTCTAGGTTAACGTTGCTGGCAATAGTAGCCATTCTGTAACTGTTGCAGCCAAAACCTCTAAGCAAACTACATGCTATCTTTTGAACCACTGCTCAATCAGTAACAATAGCTACACATATTGCCTTCATCAGAAGTTCAAAAGTAACTATCAGAGTAATAAAGCAAAACTGGGGGAAAAAGAAAAGGAGAAATTTCTTTGCCTAATGGTTAAATAACTGGAGAATATAATAAAGACTGTCTCAGGAATTATTCAGATAAAGAAGGCAAGAAATAAAGAAGCATTATAGAAAATTTATGTAGAATATCAAAAACCTTGTTTCCAAGAGAAATTTACAATTAGCTGTTGAATTTGTATTTTTAAAAATGTCATGGCTGAAACAGTTTTGGTCCTTGTGGGCTTATGAACTAATAGAGAAGGAAAGTAGTTACCACCATTTTTTGGAAAGGTTCTAATTTATCCAAGGTGGAATAATCAATAGCACTTCAAGAATTAACACACAGATCTCCTGACTTTTGACCTACTGCTCTAATTAGACCACATTTCTTTCTCTTAAAATATTGATTGAGACATTTTAGTAAAGATTGAGCTAGCATCCGTGAGGACCAAACTCTACAACAAAGCTCATGTTATTTGACAAATTGTTAGGTTGCAAAGACACATAAATTTTATGGTGTTTAAGATAACAGGCTCTTTTAGGCTGAAAATGTTCATGTCAATTCCAAAAGTGCCTTTGCTGTAAGCAGTACAAACTACAACTTTATTGTGTTCTGGTGCAGTTTTGGTA
Source organism: Rhynochetos jubatus (assembly GCA_027574665.1). Lineage (NCBI taxonomy): Eukaryota > Metazoa > Chordata > Aves > Eurypygiformes > Rhynochetidae > Rhynochetos > Rhynochetos jubatus. Next base: position 52,046,971 of record CM050649.1, on the reverse strand, counting down.
TCAAACACAAGACATTTTACATTCATCTTTTACACTATCAATAGGTTTAATATATTTTATGTAAGTTTTGAAGGATTAACTAAATTCTTGTCTGTTTCTCCAAATTTAGTCTATTCATTGTAGTTCTGATTGTGGAAGTATTTAGGTGGCCTATAGATCAATCACTTTGAGCTATATTCTTTTGATTATATTACCTTTTGATTTAATTAGCTTGCATTTAAAAATACAGATTTATAATTAGATTTTAACTGACAACATCTTAGAGGAACTGCCTGTGAATAGTGACAGTCCTTGACAAAAAATCTTCCAACTTTTTTCTTCAATGTCTTTAATAAACTCAAAAATGGTCTGACAGCCAATAAAATGAGATCATGGCCTCCTGAGCTGATCACTATTGTCTTACTGTATTTTTTTTTCCCCTGGAAAACTCATCTCTCTTTCCTAATCACGTCTTGTTTCTTATTTACCATAGAAAACGGAGAAGTTTGTGCATAAGTTTCAGTTAAGGAGCAAACTTTTAAGGAGTAATCATTGCTCTACCTCCCCACATGGCAACCCTTATTCCATTTTGAGAGTATCTATCTCTGAATAGAAGAAAATTAATTTAGTCTGTGCAAAGCACTCCATTGATGTGGAATGCCAGACTGGAATTCACCTGAACTGTTCATAGTCAACAGAGAGACGCAGAGCACAATTTGTCTGATCTGTTTTAGACATCTACTGCAGAGTGAGGTGAGATGAAACGCATCTTACGAATGGCTCACTGCTGGTTGTGAAGGCTGTCAAGACAACCAGATCAAATACAGACTTCTGAATTGTGGACATCTGAAGTTAGATGAGATGAGCTTCACACACAGGGCTCATGGTAGAGCCTGATGTGGAACAGCTGCTCTGCACTGACTTCAGACAGGCACCTTTATTTAATCTGGAAATCCCTTTGAGGGAGAGATCATCTTTTTACTTGGAATTTGTATTGCACTTGCAACCAAAAGGTTCACTCGTGACAGGCAAGATGGTAATAGCTCTGCTTATAATAAAAAAGCTGACCTAGCAAACATAAACTAAAACCCCTTACAGAGTTATGACAGCATGTGTGTGACTTCATTGTAGTTAGTATGATTTACTGGCATTTTGTTCATTCTTGTTTTCATATTCTGAATGCAATTATGTACAATTCTGCCTGGAAAAGCAAATGACCATGTAACAAACAGGGTATTAATCTAATCCTGTCTGCAGTGCATTGAAGACTGAAATTCTGGCTCCCTTGAAGTCAGCAGTAAGTCTGTCTTTGACTCTGTGGCAAGAGCATTTCATATAAGAAGTCCTGAACCCAGTGCATAAGACAGATATGAGAAAAAAGTTCACATTATCATTTTCCAGCATTTCTCAGAGTGCACACTGAGGCATCATCACTCAAAAAGGAATTAGAAAAGATAACTAAAAGGAACAACGTTATGAGCAACAGTATTGTAAAACATGTATATATAGTAAGGTAAGTATTATTGGTCTGTGCTTCAGTAAAACATCTTTTCCACTGTCTTTTTACAATGCCTCTCTCTTGGTTATCTGTTTTACTGCCTCCTATTGCTGCCTTGATGAATTTATAATTCCAATTTTAATCAATTTACTACCCGTTCTTCTTTGTGCAGGACTTCCCTCCTTCTCTCCCTATAAACACTTTACATAAAAAAAAGTATTATGTCCTTCATGTTATGCAAGGCTAGGGTTATAAATTATCAACCCATGTATATTTTCCCCTCTATTGTAGAGTTCTAAAAAGTATAAAAAGAAATCCTCTCTTGCTGACCAATTTATTTTTTTTTAAGATTTCATTGGTCCGATTTCAGTTTTAGATTATTTCAACTATAACTTCTAATCATGATCAAAATAAAGGAAAATGTTGTCTACTGGATACAGAGTGCTGTGACGAAAACCACTGGGCATTTACCTGTTTACGGGGTTTTTTTTGATATCCAGGGGCACACCTCTTCCTGAAGCCACCTGTACAACATGAAAAATAATCAGTCAATAGATAAGAGGGTGTGAATTGGTTCTGTTGGGAAAATGGACTCTGCATTACTGGTTTTGTGACTGTAAGTACTAGGAAATAGAAGACAAAATAGAAGAACAGAAAAAATCCCTGTTTTATGGTAACAGAAAAATGACTCTTCTATTGCTGGTGGAAATGAGGAGAGGGCTATCCTGAAGTCCCATCCACATTGCACGTAGCCACCCCCAGCACTGGTGTTCTGACCTCACCTGAGCTTGCCATCGTTCTGCTTCACATACAAGGAGACAAAGCATCAAAGTCCTATTTTTTTTCTGTTATGTTCTTTTTGATTGTGAACCACTGGCCCTGTCCTGTAGCTGGGTCTGTAAGTCACCACGTCGGGGTGGTTAAGATATTCTCACAAGCTGATGCAGCTGTCAAACCTAACTTCCACAGTGTAGGCCGTAAAGGAAGACCAGTACAAGGAGGCCCTGTTGATGTCTGAAGATGTCTGGTATACCTGGACTGCGTGACAGGCATGATAAAGAAGGTGGACAAGCCAAGATAACAATCATTTGATGTGGGATTGGGAATCATCTTATGAACTGGGATCAGATAATGGCTGGGGGTGAAGGGGGAGTGGGGGAGGTCATCTGGTAGAAGTTATAAAAAGCTTTCTCAAGGGGTATTTTCAAACACCGAAAAGGACTGCTTATAGGGTATAACTGTCCTGAGAGATGACACAGATGCCAAGGAAAAGCCTAACCTCACTTTGTTGTGTCATGTGATGGGTTCACGGGCAAGACTGTGGTTGGGGTGGAAAAGCAGTGTTCATCTATCCCTACCTTGTATTTGGTTTGGGGCTGAGGAAATATTAGTTGGGATTCTGGGGAATTCTGTTGTACAGTCAAACACTTGCAGAGAAACATAGAAAGGCACTCTGTCAGGCCTATGGCATTTTGGCAGTTAAGAAGAAAAACCCCAAACCCCCCACTGTGTGCAGGTTAGAGGTACAACCCCGGGCTAAGCTTAGAGGATGCTGGCATGGAGGCAAAGGTAAGGAATGGTCTGTCGGTGGATTCCATGGCTACTTCTCAGTGTTACCAGACTAAGTTGTTAGTTTCTGTCAAGCTTGAAGCCTGATTAATGTGTGTGAGCGATTAGTGACCTACACAAGCAGGGTGTCCCTGAAGAAGGTGTGCAGGGTGACCAGGATCCTGGGGCCACTGGCCCTGCGGTCTCACCTCCATTGTGAGTAAGCTCTGCCCAGAAGAGACAGCCTAGGGTCTCCTTGGATTGAAGGAAATCCCACGATAAGGGTTCAAGGGGAGCACTCTGGCTGAAATTCAGCAAAGGACTCTCAAGAAGCAGAGGATATAATAAGTGCTGTCATTTATAGTAGCATTTATTTAAGCAATTAACTCTTATCTGAGTTCACTAAAACTTCCTGAAATTGTTCTCTTGTTCTGGGAGAAGTCTTACATCCTATGATATAATTTTACTCTCCAGGGTCCTTGTTTGCAGGACTTAAAAGACAAAATAATAAAAAAAATCTTTACTCATCTTGTAATCTACTTGAATGTGTTTCCTTGTTCAACTCAATACACTTATTTTTAAAGTTTGAGACTTTTTTCATGGTTTCCAGTAAGATGTAGGCTCCATCTTAGGAGCTGCCTAAATTTAATTTGAAAGAGACAGTTTGCTATGGGTTTTTTTCAAGTCTCCAGAGCAATGCCCCAGCAAGCCTAGATATTTGATTGTGAGAATCCAAGAATGGGAAGATAAAGTGTTCTTGTTTTAGTAAACAGTAACATGCTCAGACACAAAAGTAGAAATAAGAATGAAAGAAGTAAATTCATTAGAATACTGAGTTCTAGTTTTCTTAGCTGTATTAAACAGATGCTCACCACTAGAAAACATTGATTTGTCCTATATAACACTGTTTTGCAAAGAAGGGAATTTCATATTTAGTCAAAATTGTGGTACCACCTTCTTACCTTAAATCGTTTTCTAAGAACAACCACTAACTTACAAGACCCTTTTCCCCCCCGTAAGACTTTTCTAAAAGGAAGTATTGCCTTTCCTACCCCTCCAACATTACCGTGACTTCTATCAATTATAAGCAGTTACTGAAGGACTAGAGCTTGTGTTTTTATTTAACAAACAAACAAAACCATCTCTGGGAACAAACCTAGCGCAATATGATGCATAAACAGGGAAGGTGATGAAACTAATTTCAAGTGTCTCCATCAAACTCCAATCCTATTCTGCTTGCAGCCCCTGCTTTTCCCATTTTGGTAGTATCTTCTAGCAGTCACTTCAGCATAGGGCTACACGTTTGCACATGTTGAGCTGCTTATTTAATTGTACTGCATAAATGCCTCTGCTCAGCATAAATTGATTATGTTTAACAAAACTTTGAATATACAGAATCAGGCGTGGGTAGAGAACCTCTGTGTGTTCATGTACTTTAAATGGGTATATTTGATTTCAAGGCCTTAATTAGCATTGTGAGATGACCACATTATTCACAAGTGACAAAGCCATGAGATAGGTATACAGGTATTCCTAAACAAGTGCTAACACAACCTTTGTGAACTCTCTGTCTCAAATGTGTCATCACTTTAGAAACTTGTTTAGCCATTCAAAAAAAAAAAAGGTTTACTAACGTGAAGCGATCCAAGTGCACCCTAAGTAGGCCTCAAGAAGACCTTAAGTTTGCTGAAAAGTTCATAAACATGAGGTTAAAATTTTGTTAAAGGATCTTTCTTAGCTGTTTATGAGAGAAAGTTGTTTTTAACTGAGGCAAACTTTGGATTGTGGCATTTGCAGCAATATTTTCAGAGCAATGCACACAGGTGGATGCAGCCAGGGAAGATGAACTGGGAGCCTGTGGTTAAAAATGCTGTTACACTCTGCTTGAAAAACCTTGAGACATGGAACACTTGGTATTTCAGTTCACCGTGGAGCTGTACGGAGAACAGAGGCGATGCAGGCTAAAACACACCTCTAGTGCAGGCTATTGCATACCATGCGAGCCCTTTTTCCCAATGTTTTCCCAGTGCAAGATTGTTCCAGTCAGCCCCTGTCTTTTATCTAATCTGTCCAATCTACCTGTAGAGGGTAGGGCCTCTGCCCTTGCTTTTCAGCACAAAGCTTTCCACTGGCAAACACCGGTGTCTCAATCTTTTTCTCATTGTTGCACCCACTTTTGCAGTCTCTACTGGTTTCCAAATATGCATGTAATCTTTTACACTGAATAAACTCTTTCCATATAGCCTGTGCTAATCTTAACAATATGAAGTCATCCAAACTCCACAGCATTTGTGAAACATGTTTTAATGTTCCAGCTCTTTTGATCTTGTCTCATAAATCATTCCCTCCATCTCTTTAATTATTTTAATTGGTCTTCCTTAAATTCCCTTCGGTGTAATTTTCTAACAGGAAGATTCCCAAAAATATCCCAGGCATGACCTAGTTAAGTAGTATGCACAGAGTAGTCATGCCAAAGAAGCGGAAGAGTAAGTCTATTAGTTCCTTCCTCAGCGATGGGATCCTTCACACAGAGGCTCAAATTCCGTGGGCTTTATTATACACTGTTCCATAAGACCATATGTATTTTACTGTCCACTTTCGCTCCTTCATGTTGATACTGAAGGTTTCTTCCTCTTGTTGAAAGTTTTCCTAAGGCTCTACCAATGTTTCCAAGATGAACCTCTTCTTTTCCACCCATATTCCTTTTTTGAATTTTTTTCAGGCTGTTTTGCCAGCTTTCCCAGCTCCACCTAACCTAATGAACAGCTGTGAAAGCCGTTGATGGCTAATAACTGTCCTTTAAGTCAAAGCTGAAGAAAGACAGACTTCATACTGTTCTCTGAAATAATTCATTAGCCTTTTCAGCTCTTCAGTTGAAGCCCAGCACTAATCCATTAAATTCCCATCCATACACAGAAGGACATGATAAGATGACAAGTTTGTTCCGTTTCTTAATTCCATAGCAAATTTAATTAAAAAGATGATGCTCCACCCCTCTTCAAGTGCCAGTCTGGGATGGTGGGCCTTGAGTAGCAAAATTAATGCCAGGAAAAGCTTTGCATGACAAATTGTTGTTCTTTTTTCCCCTGTACACCCAACAAAGCTGCACATGTGTATATAAGGGCATAATTTAGCTAGGCACCTGGCACGTATGAACAGACAATTGAAGGTACTTAGGTGACAACATCACTATTAACTTCTTCCAACGATTCCACAATGGAAAGATACTGTAATGGGTTGAACGGAACAAAAGGCATTGGCTAGATCCTTGCTGCCATTGAAGTTTAAGACGGCAAAACCAATCCAGTAAACTACTTTATCTAATGAGGTAACTGAAACAATTGCAGCCGCCACAAGCAAAGGTGAGAGATCATAAAGCACAGGGATTTTCCTGGCTGCCTTGTGCCAGCTGCATGTCTGAAAAAAACAGCAGAGAGATGAGAGGTGGCAGCAAGGATGCATTGATTTTGGTTAAAAAAATTAGCAGGCACGGCACTAAGAAAAAGCAGAATTCCTGGTGAGATGGCAACAAGGATACCCAATCCACCCAAAGAGGACTATGTAATCCCATGTAGCATCCAGGATTGGATCAAAAATGCTGAATGCGAATCTGCAAAGCCCTGTATTTTAGCTAATTAATCATTAAAAAAAAGCACCTCTCATCGGATCGGCTGTGTCAAATGAACACCAGCTGACGAAAGTCGTCACTTACAGACAGACCTGCAGAAATCTGCGCCTCTTCTGACGCCCATCTCCAGTGAATGTTTTTGCTTTGCTCGGGATGCACGTGTGGCGCAACACCGTTCAAAACGAGGATACCGTAAGTTTGTGCCGAAAAGACCGTTACGGCGACTTACAGAAATAATCACGGTGGCACGTTAGATGACACAATAATGATTACTTGGAAACCTCTTTTTGTGATTGTGGAATCACTTGAATTCACTGATGCCAGGGTACGGTGAAAATTCAATCTCAGTCCTGCAAAGAAATTAAAGGAACCAAGAGCTGGCAAAACCTGTAGTAACGGACAAAGTTAAACGTCAATCCTATCATTAATTAATTTTAGATGGTATTTTTCTGGGTTTGGAAATACACATGGCTTCTATCGTTTGTGGCTGCAGCAAGCACTCTGCTGCATGGATATCCTTTAGGTAAGGCCAAAGGGCTTTAAATCTACGGAGATGCTCAGGTGAAGGGTCCCTCCGAAGGCCGGGGAAGCGAGAAGACCCTCCCCGCCCAGCCTGGGCAGGGGGTGACAAGCCCCGCCGCGGCAGCCCCGGCGCTGAGCCCACCATGGCTGCTGCAGTGGATGCGCGGCCCCAGCGCTAGGCCACCAATGAGCGACTTCACCGGCGGCGGTGCGTGAACGGACCCCTTAGGAAAAATTGGGCTCAGCCAGCGTAATTTTCGCACCTACAGACCGACCCCGACCCCTGGGGGGGGTCCAGGCGCGAACCACCGTTCGCCCGCCGACCGCGAGGCCGCCAACGGCCACCGCCCCGCTTCCCGCCCCGCCGCCGTTGCCCCGCCCCTATCGTCCCGCTCCTCCCACCCGCCGTTGCCCCGCCCCGCGCGGCGCGCGCCTACCCCCGTGGCGCCGCTGCAGCCCCCGCGCTCATATAGGCTCGCCCGCCGCGCTCCCCGCGCCGCCGCCGCTGCCTCCTCCAGGCATGGCACAGGGCTCTACCTCACTATGGCAGCAGCGCGGCACAGCACCCTGGACTTCCTGCTCGGCGCCACAGGTAACTGCCATCGCTGCGGAGGGAGAGGGACGGGGGCGCCTCCCCCGCTTTTCCCCCGCCGCCTCGGTGGTGTGTCGCGCTCCGCCTCCCCTCGCCCTTGTCGCCGCCGCCGCCGAGGAAGCGGCGTGGCCCTTCGCCCGCCCGCCAGGCCCCGCGCAGGCATCCGCTCCCCCGGCCTCCCTCTGGCGGGCCCTGCGAGCCCCTGCCTCCCCCACGGTGTCCGCCTCTGCCGGCGGGCAGGTGCCCCCCGCGCTCCCCGGGGCCTCCGTGCAGCCGGCCAGGCGGGCGGCCCGCTGCGGCCTCCTTTGCCCCGGGCCCGCCGTGCGGCGCGGCCGCTCCGCGCTGGGGACAGCCCGGCTCGGGGCGAAGCGGCGCTGCCGGTTGATGGCAGGGACGGGCCGTGCAGGTGCCCCCACCCAGGCCGGTGGCCGCGGCGGGCTCCGGCCGGCCGCCGGGACATGCTTTCCCTGCGGGCAGGAGGTGCCGAGCCGCCGGCCCGGAGAGGGGGTGGGGGGGCGCCTGGCTGTTTCCGAGCGGCCGGGCCGTGGCTACCCGCGAAGCCCGGCTCGGGGAGCGCAGCCCTCGCTCCGCGCCTCGGTTGGGGCGGGGGACGATGAAAGGGGCGCGTAAGACCCCCAAAGCACGGAGCGGGTAGAGCGCGTGAGCGGCTTGTCACTTAGGTGTTCCCCGAACCCCGTCGCAAAAGCGTGAAGGAAGTGATTAGCGATGAAACTCGGCCATGGATGAGCCGCCGGCTGTTTTGACGCTTTACTCCGTAGTTATCGTTAGGGGGCACGTTGGAGCCAGGAACCGAGAAAACCACCACGTTTCTCAACGGCCGAGATGGGTGAAAAGGTTGAATGGGTGGGAGCTGCCATGGGCCTGAGCTCGGTGAGCGCTGAGCCAGGCCTGCCGCCGGAGGCCTGACCTTCCGTGTCGTCCCCCTTCCTTTTTATTTCCCTTTCTGGAGGGAGGGAGGGAGGTGCGAAGGCAGTTCCCTCTATCTGCAGATAAAAATCTATCCATAGCTTGATTTGAGAGAGCTGTCCCTGATTGCAGGGGCAGATTGCAATGCCCTTCGTGGCATTGCTGTGTTGCAGTGAGGGGGAAGGTGTGAGTGGAGTTGTTCCCAAACAGTGTGCTTTAGGATGTTCTGCTGTATTTAATGGTGGAAATCTTCCAGTTTCCATTTTACGATGGGATCTTTATGGTGTGGCTTAGCCACTCTAATGGCCTGTGAAATAGTCTGGCTGTTTTCCTTGCACAGTGTGCTCTCCTCACAGAGAGGGTGGTGAGGCACTGGCACAGGTTGCCCAGAGAAGCTGTGGGTGCCCCATCTCTGGAAGTGTTCAAGGCCAGGCTGGATGAGGCTTTGAGCAACCTGGTCTAGTGGAGGGTGTCCCTGACCACGGCAGGGGGGTTGGGACTGGATGGTCTTTAAGGTCCCTTCCAGCCCAAACCATTCTGTGATTCTATAACTGATCTGACATGAGTGGAATCGAGAAGCTAAACTAGTTTAAAAGCAATTTTTTGTGAATAACGTCCAGTGCCCACAACGACCTCTTTGCCTGTTTAGTTCACTGTACTATCATGGTTCAGGACTTAGAGTAGCTGGCTTCTGCAGAAGAGTCAGATTTGCCAGGGAAAGAGTAGGTCTAGGTGTATTGAAAAGAACCTGCAGTTGTATTAGATGCTGAATGATAAAAGAACTATGACATTAATAAAAAAATGTGGCAATGATTGTGTTGTCTTGCTTTCAGGTATGTTTTCTATTCAATTTCCCTTTACTTTTGATTAGCGAAAGATCCAAACACTCTTCAAGATGTATGTGCCTAAATGGAGGTGGGGGGCTGAACCAACTGTAGAAGTGTTGCTGTGTAGATCAAAGGAGGGAAGAGGCCTTTTCCCCTTCTTAGGCTTGTTTCAGCACAATAGACATCTTTAGTGGGGTGTAAAGAACTTTCTTCCACCCATGACAGCTCTGAAGTTGGCTTGTACTTTTAATGTGGAGTTCTTCCTCTCATCCAGAGCTTATGGCCCGAAGCATAAAGGATGAAAAATTGGTGAATGTACACTTGTAGGTTCTGTTAAAGGAGTTAAAAGTTTAATGCTGAGTCATGGGTCATCAGCTGGTTGAGGTTTTTAATGTAAGTTACATGGACAATAAAACTTCTGAATGATCAGAAATGCCATGAAATGGCAGTTAGTAAAATGAGATGTGTCTTTGGACCTTCGGGTCTTGTGAGATAATGTGTTACCCCTGCATCTCAGCTGAAGCTGTTGCACCCTTATGTTTCTGTTCTGGAGAATGCAGAGCATGTTAACTTCTTGGTAAATGCACACTCCTTATTCCTCAAAACATGAGCTGTGTCCTCAGTGTTTTGACAAATATGTAGTTTTGGTAGGTATCAATACAAGTCTCTGCCAGCTTGTAGGGAGGCAAGACTTTAGTCTATGACAGCAAGCTTGTTGAGCAGCTTGTGTTGTGTTGCGATGAATCTTGTGACAACTGTACATGGTTGTGGTGTCTGTTTCTTTAAGAATCTGCTTATGTATGAGAGTTATGTGATTGATGAAATCACTTTAATATGGTTCTTGGTGTTCATGTTTAGCACAGTAGCTATCCAGTGTTCCCCTAATCCTGAAGGGAAGAAAGGCTTCACTGTTACTATCCAGCATCAAGATTGAACAAGACTATAAAGAATGGGATAGTGTTTCTGAGATTTTACCATTTTTCCAGGATCTGCTTGATTATGTTCCTCTGTCATGTAGCTTGTCTTCATCCTCAGTTGTTTGAGGTTCTCGGGCAGTAGAGGAGGGAGGCTGTCTTTGGATGCTGGGGAAAGGGTCTGCAGGAGACAGCTCTACTTTAGGAAGGTGGGATTTTGTCATGTGGTAATACTTGTGCAGCTATTAGTTAGCAGCTGCTTGTGCTGCAGAACGGTGTAGACTCTGGTGGGCCATTCCCACTGGCTGACTTACTTGACATGTGCCAAAACTATTTAACAGCAGCCCTGTTTTCCTCAGGCAGCCCAGTTCTCTTGGGGTATTGGACTGTGGTGCATGTCACCTATGTTCTTCAGGATTCAAATGTGTACTCTGCAAGGGTCTTGAGAATTATAACTGCGCATTTCTTGGTGTTTGCAGTCATCGCTTCTGTAAAGTTGATGGCTGTTAGAGGTATTGAGGGATGCCAGCATGGCCAATGAAAACATGGGTGTAGGGAGTTAGAGGAGACAGGTATGTCCTCTTTTGTTGGTTTGAGATAGTGTTGTGTTTCTCCACTATCCTAGGAATAGGGCTATGTGGGATGAATGAAGCCATGTACCTCTACAAAAAAGCTGTTAGTTTTCTTAACTTTAAAATACTATTGAAATGTACTATGAAATTTACAAATCAGCCAAAAGAAAAGGGCCTTTTGTCTGTCTTTTAGCTATACCTCCTCTAATTATGCATCCCATCAGTTTTAAAAAATAATAGGCAGTTAGATACAAGCAGGGCTGGATCTTTGATAGCTGGATATGCAAACCATCACAGAAAGTAAGGTTGTGTTAAGAGCTGATTAAAGTACTGACTGTAGAGCTCAGTCCTTTAAGCAGAAGTGTCTTGCTTATCTGTGCCCCCTAAGATAAGCAGACAACTTTAGCAAACAAACACTATGGTGTACCCTGTTCAAATACACAAGCTTTAACACTTACGGACACAGATTGCTTGCCTGCCTTAATTGGGACATAGAAAGCTTTAGTCATGCTGTTTGCTTCTGGGTTAATGATGGTTTTTTTTTAGTCAATCAGAAATGAGGAATTGGAGACTCCTCAGGTTATTTAAAGGACTTTATTATGAAAGTATGTAAATGCTTGATGCCTTACACCTTTACAGATTCATTTTTAGAGTACTGTATAAATCTGCTCATACAGTGTTTCCATACATGCATGACTTTCACATAAGCTTAGCTTTCTTGGTTGTTAAGAACTGACATGATTAATGTTCTTGAAGTTTCCTTACTTGGGGGAGGGAATGGACACACATCTCGAGTCTCCGTATTATATTTGCTTCAGAAAGCTGCTTTGAAAGGGTAAGAACTTGTTGGAAAATAATTTTTAACTGTCTGTTTGGGGCAGTTTTTTTTCTTTTACCTTTACTGTTTGGGATTATTGCTGAGGGGTATTACACAGTTCATGGCATAACTGCTTGTGCAGTTGTACTAAAAACATTGAGAGGCAAGGCATGGACGAATGAGGTTTTGGAGAGCAGCAGTTACCTGAGCTGACAGGTATTGAAATAAATTCTTATGAAACTCTTGTGTGAATTAGCCCTGGCTTTCCCATTGTGTGCTGTTCATGCAGGTAAGGAAATGCTTGGGTTTTTAAGAAAAAGGATTAGTGGACATGTATGTGCATATGGTCTGTTTTTTCTTGAAATGAATATTTTCATGGAGATAGAAATAAGAGGGAATCACCTTTTGTGGTCTGAGCCTCCTCTTTAGGCCCTCTGTCAGTGGCTTTGTTCCTGTCTGCAGGGTCCACTGCTCAGGTCTGACACTGAGTGTGGAGAAAATCAAGCCTGTAATTGGTAGAAATACATGTAAAAAAAGGTGAATGGCTACAGTACTTGTGTATAAATGTTGTGGATGTAGACAGTATATCAAGAGATATACTTTACTAATTGTGTGAAGGAAAAATCTAACTGGAAACATGCCTATTGTATTTGACTTGCAAAATCTTTTATATTTTCATTAGTGTTTTGCAGCATAACGGCACTTATTGGAGACAAACGATTGGCAGTTTTTCTTCTGGAGATATTTTCAAGGGGAGGCAGTAACTGCTTTACAAGTTAATTAAAAAGTACATAATGTCTCGGTTGAAGCACTCATTTAATGTAAGAAAGCACTAACTCTTCTGGAAATCCTATATCTTAGACTTTTGGCCAAATTTTAAGTAGACAAGGAATTAGTGTGCAGTTGAGGTGTAAAGATTTAAATAACCTTCACATCCTTTCGTTTACAACTATTTAATAATACTACATTACATACTCCAGTGTTTGACATCGCTTTGGAGCCTTGTAGTTGAGTTTTCTTACTTCAAGGATTAATTTAAAAAGTCTGTCTTTCTGAGGGGACAGTCTTCAAGGAACAGCAATGTTTAAGAGAACTAAATAATGAGGAGGGGTGCTGTATTGGTTCTTCCTCTATACCATCTCTGAAACCTTTGCCTGAATTTCTACCTATAAAAACTCTACACAAGTTCAGCTGCTCGTGTGTGTTGAGCTGTATTCTGCTGTAGTAAAGACAAATAGGAGTTGGTGCTGGTTGGATTAATAAGCAGATAATCAGCAGTTCTAGGTGTTGGGTCATGGTTCATCCTGCACTAAGTGTGGAAATACCAAAAAAGGCAGGAAAAAGTGACTGACATTGACTGACTTATGGAAAAACTCTGCAAGAGACACCAAGTTTTCAATCTTGTGTATGAATGAGAAAGAAACTGCCAAATATTTAGTATTAGTTTAAGCTTAAGATTATAAATCAAACACTCATTAATAAAACCTTTAAGTGATTGGCTGTATATAGAGCTATTTTTAAATTTTCTGTAGTGGATGTTTTTGTTGCCTAATGTACTAGAGATGCTAGGGCTTTATTTTTCTTATGAGGCAGATTCTGCTTCTATGACTGGAGCTGACTGCAGTTAGTAGTAAAAACATTTAAGTATATTTGAGCATAGGGTTGGGGGGAACCACAGCTCTGAGCCTTGTAGCTCAATTTTACTGGTTCTGTCAAGTGTTGGCTTGTCTGAAATGCTGAAGTGTCTGATTACAGTGATAACATGTGGGTGATATCCTTATTTCTTTTCAATAATTATTGATTTATGGTATGTTATCAAAATTTGCTGACTCCTTGATGATCTGTATGTGAAGACCATGTAAATAAAGATTAAACAGTACTCAATTGCCTCTGGAACTCACAACTCTTATCAACCTCGACTAAAGGTGTGTGTGCTGCTGCTAGCTTGCAGCTGCCATTCAGGAATGGGTCTGTCTTAGTCGTGCTCCCTTAGCAGCCTCTGTGAGTGGTGTGGGCTCAGCCTGTGCTCTTGGCTGGGCTCTCTTGAGCTGAGCCCTGCAGGTCTCCACAGCCTAGTTCTGACAGGCCTGGACCAAGTACTGGCCTGCTGTGTGTCAAAGCACAAATGGGGCTTGTCAAGAGGTGTTAATGCGGGAATTAATAGCTTTCCTTTTTTAACAGTATGGACTGCTGTGAACTCATTCCCTGCTTTTGTTGGTTTCCAGTTTTGAAGATTAAAATGCTTTATGAATGAAACTGAAAATATAATTATCTGATTCTCCAGCATGATGTCAAGTGCTCAATGGCTGCTTGCTTAGACATGGAGAAACTGTCATCTGCAAAGGGAAGGTTAACAGCATGGGACATGTCTGGTTTGTGGCTAAGGAACAAATTCCTGCAGGAAATAAAGACTGCTTTTGACACATCAGTATTTCCCATGTCAGGTACACTTCTCTGTCTTTTTAATAGCAAAATCCTTGGAAGGAGAGAAGTACATGTGGCAAGTACTAATCACTTTGCTTAATGCATTTCTCAGGCCACTTTGACCTGGTACCTTGCCATCTTCTAGAAATGTAAATGACCAGGACAGCTGGTATTATTTGGGCATGCTCAAGTTTTGTGAGCAAGTGCACTTTCTTTTTTACTTTTTGGGTGGAAAGGCCACAGATATTTCAGGTGATAATGTTCAGAATGTGAACAGTCTTTATATGCCCGTTGATGGACTTCAGTTCATGCGTTACTTGAAAAGTTATGGAACTGATGCATTGAAACCACATTTGTTGATGTTAAGGCTCAAGCACACTTCTTTTTGAATGCATAAATACTCTTGTGTGAAGGGGCTGTGCCAGACTTATGTACAACAATGTTCATTTGTGAATGCCTTTGACTTGCCTTTTCACCTGCTGCTCAGCTCTGAAAGTTGGTTGGGATAAGTGTTGCAAGAAATGTAATAAAATGTTGTCTTTCTATAGCAACATTAAACTTGACCAAGAAGCAAGTCTGGAAGAATATGTTGGGAGGCTTAAATGATTAAAAGGTAAAAGGGTTTGTGGCTTGTCCAGAGTGTAACAAATATTTCACGTCTCTCTCTAGATCAGCAAGTGTTGCTTCTGTATTCAAGAACAGTGAATCTGTATCAAGTGGAAAAACCTATAAATAACATACAGGGTAAAGTAGCAATTAGGGAAGGAAAAAAAGGTGAGCTTTTTTCTTAACTACACTTTAGAGTGATTATCAGGCAGCAGTGTGACTTACAGCATGCCAACCACTGCACTTGTGGAGGCCTCTAAAGGGTGTTTCTTCCATAGCTAGTGGAGAGTGGCAGGACTTCTGATGAGCTATTGTGCACCATTCTAGAAGATCTGCCTTTAAAAAGTTGATGTTAACCATAACAGGATGCATTATGGTTATAATCAGCTGTAGTTAGATCCCAGGCATAGAAAAACTACTTCTAAAGCATATACTTAATCAAAAATACGTAAAGAAATAACTTGTAAATGCCCAAGTGAATGGGGGAGACTTCAGAAATGTTCTTTAACTCTGCATGTGATTACTGTGTATAGTAACCTGGCTGCTTTTATGCTCTTTGACTTTGTTTTTGGAAGAGGTGGTACTTAAATAGTTTTTCTTTCACAGTTGTCCTGGCTGTCAGAATTTGGCATGCTTGGTATCTTAAGCTTACTTTTCTTTGTCTTGTGGACTGTTCTTGTAGGACTTTCCCTACCTAACTGAAGAACATTTCCTCTAATAGCCAACTGAAAATGGTCCCTCAGTGCTTCCAGCAGCAGTGAGGGCCTTCTAAGTTTTGCCAAAAACTAACAAGAAAAACCTTGCTTATAGGTTGCTTTGGTGGGTTTGTGTTAAACTTTGCTAATGTGTTGTGATACAGGGGTGGTGAGGAGTTGAGCCTTCAGTTGTTGATGAATCCACAAGCAGGAACCTTGTATTTGGGCAGTAAACAGGCCAGGAAAAGTGTACTTGTGGTGGTTGACTTCCCAAGTAACTCCTCAGTCCTGTCAGATGATAAACAAATACTATGATAAGCAAGTAAAATCCAGGTAGGTTCTGGAAGGTGGTCGCTTGTCTCTTTTCCTTTCAAGTAGTTTCAGATTCAGATGTGCTGCAGGTATTTTGACCCTGATGTTGTTGGCTGTTTTAGTCAGCTACTGTTGCAGTGAAAGGATTATTTTCCTATGCTGGATATTTTATTAATGATGCTCATAACTGAGCTCTCCTGTAGGCCAATGTCTGTGTTTGGTTGCTTATCTCAGCACTGGTACAAAATTTCAGATACTTCTGTGGATGATGCATCCTGGCCTCTGCAGGTATCTCTGCAGGACCGTGGCATGGTGGAGAGGCCATGTATACCTCCTCTCCTCCCAAACTCTGGATGGTGTTCCTTGTCTAACAAGAGGGTAGAGATTCTGGGTGGCAGAATTTGAAACTAGTAAATACACTTACTACTGCATGTAGTAAAAGTTTAAGAAAGCTGATCTGCTGGTCTGTTTTTAGCCTTCTTAGAGTCAGTCTACATGACAACAAAATAATCTGTACACAAGTGTGTGGCTGTATGTCTAACAGTCTCCCAGATAGACTTACGTGTTCAACTCCTCAGTAGGATGTATCTTCCATGAGTGCTCTTAAAATGCAAAATGCCTTCAATAAGGCTATGATCTTCTTCCAGAAATCAAGAATATATTAATTGGGAAGCTAGTCTGTGAGTGACAGGGGAAAAAAGTGGCTCCTGGTTATAACATTTATTAATAAGTACTTTCATGTTCACAGCTAATCTTAAGTTAATCTTTGTGAATGAGCTCTGAATTAGTAGCAAATGCTTTCTTCTGGTTCTTTCATTATGTATGTTGCAGTGATGAGTCTGCATTTGTGCTTGAAAAGACTTGCTAGTCTACTCAGCTTACTATGTGCTTCATTTATTCAAGCAAGAAAAT
Source organism: Rhynochetos jubatus (assembly GCA_027574665.1). NCBI lineage: Eukaryota > Metazoa > Chordata > Aves > Eurypygiformes > Rhynochetidae > Rhynochetos > Rhynochetos jubatus. The sequence goes on along the minus strand of CM050649.1, from coordinate 52,030,198 downwards.
TATTTCTTTAGGTAACACTTGTAAAGCTAGTCACTAAGCCAATATATTAAAGCATGAGAATATAGTTCTATTTTGATGCTTCACTTTGGCTCACCTGAGGGGTTGCTATCCTGGTAAAGGGAGGAGGGTAAAAGTGTTTTGTACAACTGGTACAATCTGTGTGGCTTCTTCATTTTGCCTTCTCTCTGCTGTACCTTATACCTATGTTGCACACCTGTGCTGTATTCCAGAAGCACTGAACAGCATGGTTATTGACACCAAACAATAAAACAGATGTGGAATGACCAGTGCTGCTAGGAATGTGGCATTTTCTTAAAGAATGACACAAAAGTAGTTGTAGACTTAAATCCTGTCTACAGTAGTGGTGCTCAACTGCTGCTGCAGGTTTGATGTGCAGTAGAGGTCGTGTTAGAGTAAGAAAAGCTTCTTGATACAAGGATTCTTTTATCTAAGAAAGCATTTGTACTGGAGACCCTACATAATGAGGAATAAAACTGCCCAACCTTTTTGGTGTTCTGTACTTATTTAAATGATGTGTTTGAGAAGTCACAGAAGGCTGTGACAGAGTGGGAATGCTTTGATATAGTCTGCTAAACCTTATGCTGTGCTCTCACTGATTAATTAAACTACATGTTGTGGTGTTTTGTGATAGAATGTACTGAAATAATCAATTCTTGTAACTGTGTTATCTGTCTTTGTAGCAGAAATTCACTATTAAACCCTTTAAAAAGGAAGTTTTTGTTTTCATCAGCATTTAAAAGGCAGTATTCCATTTCCATCTAGTCTTTAAGACATTGTCTCATCAGTTCTGCTCGAATGTGGAGCCAAACAAAGGTGCTGTTCTCATGCACTGAATTTCAAATAGGTTACCTTCAAAAGGGAGTTTATAGTTACCTGAAATGTTGTTACACACAACAGCCATGATGGTAAGTTTCACTCTGTATCAAGCTCTGTGAGTTGTGATGGCACTATCATTCTGTGATTTGATAACATAAGTTTTTAATAGTAGTAATTAGAATTTTGTGTCCCCTTTAAGCACAAACATTAAGGCTTAAATATCACTGTTTGTATTTTTATTGAAGTTACAGGAAACTTGAACTTCAGATTCACAAAATATCATGGGATATTCAGTACACAGGATTACTTCTGGTTTTATATGTACAGTAAACTTTTGGTTGTCCTAATATAAGCAAATGAGTATTGGAAAGGTGAAGGAGTAGCTTCTTAAATGTATTTTTTCCATTATGGAAGTGGATGGAGCTGATAAAGTATTAGGCCTTCAACAATTACATATTTATGTAGAGTTTTCCATTGAAGATGATTAGGGAATCTTACCCTGCTTTTGTGAAAGAACTGAAGAAGAAAAACCTCTCTTTATCAGAGCTCCAAAGGAGGAAGTGGGAAAAGGTGACTTTATGCCAAATTGCATCTTTGGGAATGAGGTTTCTTGCTTTTATCCATACGAACTTTGCACTGCTTGCAGAAGTTGAAGCACAGCCATTCCTGTTCACTGTCCATATGGTCAGTTTCGGCTGACACTTGCTTAGCATCTTAAGTAATGACTTGCTGGTTTTTTTACCCTGAATTTGGATTTTTATTGTTGTATAGGAGGGGCTGGGGAGAAGTGGATGTGTAGTTCTGTTCTCTTTACATTAGCATTGGACATTTGGACAAAGATTTAAGGTATTTCTTTTTCCATAAAGGCGGTACATGACTCTATCTTAGAAAACATTTGTGTACTTTTGCCATCTGAAAGCCCCTGTATGTTTTGTTTTACTTTGGTCATAGTTATTACTAAAGTTATAGTAATGTCTTTGAAAGCAAAAGCTCAGCTTTTAAAAGGTCTTAGTTGAAATAGCTTCCCCCATACACCTTCCTTGCATTCCTTTGTCTGGAGCCATTCTTCCACAGACCTTATTCTGGTGAGTGGCAGGAGGACAGGTCAGCTTTGGGAGATTCTTGCGTGTGGGGAAGATGAGGGAAGAATGTAGGTGTCGATTGTGGAAGGTATGTGATAGTCTTTACCCAGGACCAGGTTCCTTGTACATGTGTGACCCTGCAAGGATTCTCAGTGCATCTGAGCAAAGAACCTAGGACTGAATAAAACCCAGTATCACTCCTATCTTCAAAGGAGCAAGAAGGAAGGTGCAAGGAACTACAGGCCAGTCAACTTGGATACCTGGGAAAGTGATGGAGTAAACATCGGAAACTATTTCCAAACTGGTTGAGGAATGGAAAGTGTTTGGGTTAGTTGACAGGGATTTACAGAGGGGAGATCATGCCTGACTCACGTGATTGCATTCTGTGGTCAAAAGACTGTCTTGATGGAGGAGGAAAGACTAGTGGCTGCTGCTTATCTAGACTGTAGCAGGGCTTTCTCTACTTTGCAGTAACATCTTCATGGACAAAGTGGTGAAGTACAGGTTAGAGAAATTCACAGTGGGGTGGATTGAGAACTGAACTGCTGGGCACAAGAGACTGGGGGGGGACATTTTGTGGAGGCTCTTTAGACAAAAGCAGCCTTCCATTCTTAACCTTCTGTCATACAAAATAATGGAATGGAATGCGTGCACAGGGAAGCTTGATCTTTCATGACTGGGTGAATAGTAGATGACTCCTTCCACCTGCTGTCCCTTTTTTCAGCTTCAATGCTGATTGCATGATTTGTTGATTTCTGTGTGTAAGTAAACGTGATGAGGTTGATTCTCACAAGTGCAGATTGATTGAAAGGAATATTTTCAGTATAGATTTCTGCTTTCACAAAGCTGGTAAGGACTAAAAGGATTCTTCTTGTGTCTGTGGATATTTCTGACAAACTTCTGAATTTAATGCCTGGAGGTGTGTGTTGCTGAAGCCAGTTGTTTTTCACTTATAACTGTTAATATGTCAGTCAAAAGCTAGTGTCTTTGTCCTGGGCAGTAATGAAAGCAGGGGCTTTGGGGTGTGCTTGGATGGGGTCATTTAGTTCTTGTGAAGTATGGCTTTATTTTGTGGTGGTGGTTGACGGCAAAGTGCAGATTAGGCAACTGTTGTCATTCTGAACTCTTAGTTGAGCCTGTGATATTTCCATGGGAACTTCTCTGGATAGGGTTTCAAACCCTAGTGTGCTCTGCGCATATCCTCCATGCAGGCAGATGCTTTTAACCAGGACAAAAGGCGTACAATTCTGAAGTTTTCAAGTTTTAAGAAAAGGTTGCCATGCAGGAGTTGGTGACTAAATGACAGCCAGTTACCTGCAAACTATCTACTGCTCCATACTGTTGTGTGGGCGAGAGGGGAAGCTAGCTAGTAGGATGAGGCAATTGGCTTTCCATAAACTGTGGTGGCTTTTGTTTCTTTTTGTTACCGTTTTTCCATTTGATTTAGTGCCCAAAGGAAATCTAGGACATGTGAAATACAGGTACTGGAGCCTAAAGCTTCTCAGCTCTTGACTTCAAAATTCATGAATGTTTTGCTCACTAAGCGTTTCTGCAGCACACCCCTAATTCTGGAGGTTCTTTCATGATTTAAGATTGTGATACGATAATGGCGTTGGGAAAAAAAGCCTCGGATTAGTCTAGTGATGAGAGGAATGCCTGTGCACCTATAACCCTGGTATTTCCTGTAAGTGGTGGAGGGAGGCACTGTGAGTGGCCTGACTTGACTGTCTTGGGCTGGGTACCAGAGCACTTGGGTGTGCTGCTGCAGCAGGCCGAGACTCCTGCTGCCCCCCTCTTCTTGAACTGCCCCTGGGACCTCACCTGGCTGGAAGTGCATCTGTTCTCTCAGGTGTGTTCCTTGCATCACTTTACCTGACACACACCTTGTCTCTGCACATTTCCTTTGCCCAGGAGGTTTTTGAAGAATTGGAGTTGACAGGTAGAGTGCCAGTGTGTGAGAATTTTGGACTTGTGCAACACAATTACTTAATATATTGAAATGTTTCAATTCAGAGCTGTGTAAATTAATATGCCAGTCATTCAGGTTGCTGTTTACTTCTAGCATATTCTGCATTTTGGCTCCTAATGTAAACTAACCCTTTAATGTGCTCTTATTGAAGCTGTTCTCAATTTGATTATTTTTTTCCACCTTTTGCTAGTGGAAGTGTAGTTAGCAAGGGAAAAAATAGATCAGAGATGCAGATGCATATATAAGTGCTTTGTGCCCTATTGCTTTGGTTGTGTTACATTCTCACTTGCTAGAGGAAATGATTCAAAATCAGGGTAAAAAAAAAATTGAAGTCAGAAATGTGGTGAATGTTTGCAAATGAGAGAGCTGATCTGTTCCCATCGCTTACTAATATTTTGTCAATCCTCTGGTATGAGGAGGTCTTAAACCAGAATGTTTTTGGAGGCAGTCTGGCTCAATAGCAGATTACTCAGCTCGGTGTTGGAGTGTCTGGGTGAAACTAGCCAGTGTTATGACTAAGCCAGACTCTGGACTGAGCTGTTCTCATGTTCACACATCACTGTCAAATAGTGGCTTCTTTGCTGTTAAAATCTTCAGAGGAGTGTCTGTAACTGCTGCAAATAATTTCAAGTGGGCTGGGCTTCCAAAAGGGCTGGTTTAACTGGGCATAAACTCTCAAGAAATGTATCTCAAATCTTTTACACAGTGTTGTTTCTGTTCCCTAGAGCTAAATCTCCAGGGCTTTTCACTCCTTCTGGCAAATAATTATGAAATACTTAAAACAGTGTTTCATGTTTGGTAACCAGAGTTAGTTTCCTTTGTTCCTGCATGGCAAAAAAAAAATTAATGACTACTTGAGATAACATTTTGGTGTTGATTCAAAGGTGTTCCTACTGTTCTAATAACCACTGTCCTTTTTGCTTGTCAGTGATTGGTACAGCATATCTGAGCTTGGAGTGAGGTGGTGGCAAGTGGATTTGGGTGAGAGATCTTGAGATTGCTGAAGCTTCCTGATGCCTTCAAGCAACCACTGATGCCTCAGACATCTTAAAAGGAAGTCTCCAACTTTGGAGAATTAATTATCCCTCCAAGGCAAATCTTGTGTAGTATAACCAAAAGGAGACCTGATGAAAGAGCATGTTGTTGTTTTAATTTCCTAAAGTTAATTTCCTAAAGTTAATTGCATAATAGGAAGAACTCAGTGAAGCTTGTGCATTGCTGCTTAGCTAAGAAATGCTGCTGAATGTTGAGCAGCTTGTGAGGGATTAGTATATTAATGAAGCAGAAAAGTATCAGTGATGACTTGGTCTCTGCCAAGATGCACCTAGCAGGAATACTTGAAGCTGTTGAAAGCCACCTGTGGTATGAGCACTTCAGTTCTTCCGGAGTCTGTTCTCCATCTCACTACTTCAGTATCTTGAAGTAACTGCAGAAGTGACAAGGGGGGTATGGGAGGGGGAAAAAGTCTTCACGGTAGTAGTGGACTTTGTGTGGGTGCTTCATCAGTGAGGGTAGAAATCGTCAATGGTGCTGCTGATTGAGACGGGGCCAGCAATGAAATCATTCACTGCTGCTGCACAGAATTTACTTTTTGTGGGTTCTATTTCCCCAAATTATCAACATGGAGAGTTAATGAGCAAAGTGTAGAAGGTGGAAAGTAAATATTTATCTCAGAACATGCATTTAAGATCAGATAGGATGCACAGTAAGATGCAGGGCCTTTCCACCTTTAATAAGTAACCTTGGCAAGATAGTGGGGAATTAGCTTGGTCTTGACTTTAGGGAAAATTGAAGTAAATGCTTTATCTGTTGTTTCAGGCTGGTTAAAACAGGGATAATTGAGGCCAGGCATTATGGATGGGCCAACTTAGGTTTAAGTAATTGGGGTTTTCAGCTCAGTCTACTGTGGAGTTGCAGAGAGGTGATAGATAAGCTGAACTTTGATCTACTTGGTATAGATTGTTGTTGTTTGGAGCTTTTACAAATCAGTATCAGCCTGGAAGCTGTTGCTGTTTAGATGTGCAGGCTACAGTTACTGGTTTCCAAGGTATATGCATTCAGGGGCATAGAGTAAGACAAAATGATTACCTTGAGAATAACCCTTTAAGTCAGGGCAGGGGGAGCAATTATAAACTGTGCCTGTGCCCAGTGGGTGATTTCTGTCTTAAAGACTCATAAGTCCTGGTTACATTATTGACATATTCCATGATTCTAGTGGCTTAGTTTTGTTAGAGAAGCAAAAATGATCCATGCCTCACTGGGACAGCCTGTGGATTAATATTTGAAGTTTCCTCACTGGTATGGTAGTCTTTCAAGTTCTGTTCCTGTTCTTGTAGGTGTGGCTTTACCAGTATCCTCCATAGTGTTTCCTCGTCAATTCCAAAATCAACTGACAAAACTTGCAATTTGTTTTTGAGGTACTTGTTTGAATGGAGCATCTGAAATAGGTTTTTTAATAGTCTTCATTGCAAAACTAGTGAGTTCAGAATCCTGAGCTTTGCTGTAATCATATTCTAACTGAAGAAATACCTTTATGGACAAATCATCAGCTTGCTTTTGAAGATAATTACCAGAGTAACTTTTAGTTACCAAGTGAACTTTTGTCTGTTCTGAGTCAGAGGTCTGTTTCATAGCATCATGAAGCTTTCAGCTGAGGGGCCTGCTCTGTCCTGGATTTTAGAGGGTGTTGTATATGGCAGATTGGATAGGATAGTTTGCTCTGCTTTGGAGAAATGTTGAGCTGTAGGACAGGGAAGCTATGAAGTTTCTTATCAATGCTGTGGTTTCTTTCTGTGATTGTTGTCTGTGTTTTAAGTGATATGAAAAGTAATCATGTGAGTAAGGGCTTGTCTGGATTGTAATACAGTAGGTGACCAATAGTAGCTGTAGTGAAAGTACTCATCACATCTGTTAAATACTTTTGCTCAGGGGTAAACTGATTTAAAAGAAAATTGTTTGGAACCACATGCACTGAGGAATATCTCTGGGGATGGAGTGGGACAGGGGAGAAGGTACATGAACACTGTTATTCAGATGGAATTCAAAGAAAAGAACTCCAGGCTGCCAGCAAATATTGTTCAGCCTTTAAATAAAAAAAAAAGGCAGAACTGACTTGAGAGGGCAATCCTTACTGATTATTTTTTTCTCTTAATCTTGCAGCTGATTGCAATGCCATTCTTAAAGCTCTACAGCCCATTTTTCAGGAGCAGAGAATGACAGAAACAGTTCATAACTGGGAAGACCATGGCTATTTAGCAACCTACATCAAAAAAAATGGCAGGTGAGTGGATTTTTTTTTTCTTCCTATAGATTGTCCCTTCTGTCTTCCTTACAGGTATTTATTTCTTTGTGTATTGGATCCCCTTCTGGGGTGCCAGCAGGGCAAACTGTTCTTTTGCCAGCCTTGTGTATGAAGCAACTAAAAGCGGAATACTGTTGATAATCTTGTCTATGTCATCTTGCAGTTTGGATATCCCAACAGTTGAATTAGTCAGTCTGGGCTGTCTTGATGCTGTAATATTATATACTGTCCTGGTCTTGGAATTGGTCCTTCCAGCTCAAGTTGGTTAAATGTATTAACACTTCTGACAACTGCATATGTCTAAATATGTTCAAGTCTAACCTTAGCATGTGAATAATGAGAATTTTCTGTCTTGTTGCTTTTGAACACTTTATTATATGCTTCAAATTCTCTAGCAGCTACTGAAGTAGCTAACAGCATGACAAAGGGGGTTGGTGTCCCTGGTGACACTCACATAAGCAAAATCTGCTGGAATAAACTGGTAAGAGAAACCACATTAACTTTTTTCCCCTGAAGATTCTTTATGCTGTCAGGGTTAGTTATGGTGTACATCTACCTGGCTTATTTATTAGTAACTACCATAACTTTATTGCACTTCACTTGTTTCCAGTCTTTCATTTATTTGTACTTGACATCCATTGTGGCAGTTGCTGCTTTTGTTCTTTCTGAAATCTCTGCTTATTTTGGTGTTCTTCAGGATTGAAGCAAAGCTAAGTAAGCTTTAATTTGTTGGCTGTCTTCTCCTGAGTGTCCTGTGAAGTAGCTCATTTGGCCACACTCCTAATACGAAAATTTCCTAAGGATTTTGAAGTTTATATCTGTCATGACACAGAACAGATACCCGTAGAAGGAAAATCAGATCCTAGATGAGTGTGGTGTCTGATGGAATCTGTTTACTGTGTGAATGTATCTGTATGTACAGCTCTGTTGCTGTGTATTACATAAAAGTAGTGTGGACCAACTGTTTCAAACTTGGGGCTTGACTTAAACTGGCTTGAGTCTGATCCCCTGTTTATATTTTTCCCAATCATGCTCCATAAAGCTCTCAGTATATTTCAGTTGGGTTTTCAGTTTGCAAAAACCTGTTACTTGTGTCTTGGTTTTGTATAGTCTTATCTCTTTAGTTACTCTGTAATTTAGTAATTAACTTATTCTCTCTAGAAGCATCTCAAAGGTCCTTACAAAATTCTAAATTTTAAACTGTCTAATCTGATTTCTCTTTCTAAGCTGTCAACTGAAAATGCTTCTTACCGCAAATTCCACTGTCTTTCTCAAGTGCTAGAGTATAGTAATAATATCTCTGTAGGAGAGGCAGGGAAGAAGTCACGGGAAGGACAAATCTGCACGCCTGGTGTACAGCGCGTTTGTGGTCAGAAGCAAGAAACAGAAGAAAGTTGGTCAAGTTGCCAGTTTCTGTGGTAAAGCAGAGCACCTGTAGGGATATCCTTGTTGCTCTGAGTGTAGGCTTGGGAATTCAGTATATTGGAGAACTAATAAATAAATCTACCTCCAGTCATTTTTGGGATGCTTTTCACAACTCTCCTCAAGTAGATAACATGGGGAAGTGGGGAGGGCAGTATGTGCTTGCCTGAAAGCTGTGTGTGATAGATGAGCCTCAGCAACTGCTGAGTGTTCATACTGATTTCTACATGGGTTATTTCCTCTGTGTTACTGTTGTTGATCTTATATACTTTCCAACATCATGACACTTTGAGAATCATCCAGCTTTTCATAATGCTGCTAAATGCAACTTCAGCTTTTTGCACCAGAGGATAGTTCACACTGTTCTTACTACTGTGGGAAGATGAAGATGGGGAGGTGGATCTAGTGACCTTCCTGCAGGGAAAGAAGGGAGGCTATGTTATACTAGGCCTTGTTTCTAGATACCTGTTGGTACTATTCTTCCAAGTAAGAGCTGGGGAGCAAGGGCCACCACTTGGACATCTGTACTGCTGCAGGCTGCCAGCTCGCTTCCTGGATTTCTTCTCTGTGGCTACACCAAGAGTTTGTCAGCTGGTAGGGTCTTAAGTTGGTTTGTTCCAGAGTCCTCTCCCAGAAGGCAGTGTTGGTGAGGCTGCACAGTTTGGGCTGCTTCTGCTCTCATGCAGTTGTATCAAGTAGCCTTAGTTTACTCACATACAACCCTCATGCCATGCTCCAGGGCATGAAATGCACATGGTCAGCTTGATGGTGTGAAATACTTCCCTGGTGACTGCAGCAGAGCCCTTGTGTCAGCTCAAATGCTTTGATATGGCAGTTGGTGGGTTGAGGGAGAAACCTCGCTGTGTTGGGGCCACAGGGAAAGCAGGGGCTGAGTGGTGTGAGCGTCGATGTGATGTGGTGGCTCTCAGGGAGTGTTCAGCTCCTTGAACCCTCCAGGCTGAACACAGCAAACTTAGTCAATTACTTGCTCTTATCTGTTAAATAGCATCACATGCACTAATGCTGTTCACCTTTTCAACACCATAAGAAATGTGGTAGAGAATCCTGAATTTCAGGGAAAGACTTAAAGCTCTAAATACAGAAGCATCCAGGACATGAATGGGCTTTCTACTACTGTAGCACCATTTTTTTTACCTTTCCTGCTTTGCATAGGCTGATTGACTTGCTCTTGCTCTCCACTTGAAGTGCTTTTTAGCAGTCAGATATGGAAGTCTCCTCTTCTCCCTGTAAACATGCAGATGCTGCAACCTTGCTTTCCTTCCCGCATGTGTACTGCGTTTCACTGCCTGCCTTGCTAACCCAACTGTGAATGGACTCTCTGACAGAAATGTGATTAAGCTTGATTTTGATATCAAACTACTGTTGTCAGCTTAATGTTAATTGGTATGCAAGTGTGTTCAGTTCAAAATTACATTTGCTAATGAAGACTCTTAGAATTCTGAGAACTTATTTCATAAGTATTAATACAATACATGTCTGGAAATAGCTGAATTTCTAAGAGAAGCTATCCAGTACAGCATCCTAAACTTAAGGAATTGCAGCTTGATACAGTCTTAAAACTGAAGAATAAAGAACAAGGGTGCATGGAAGAGCTGAATGTTAAAAGGAAATAGTCGAACTTGCAAGTAACTATTTCTGATGCAGTTTTTTGGTACATTAATAAAGCATAGTTATTGGTTTCTATTGCTATATTCATTGCTGTCTGAACTGCAGTGCATACTGGATTTATTGTCCGTGGGAACTATTCACTTTAGCCAGACAACTTACTGTCTGTGGTGGTCTTGGTCAAAGTACTTTTCTGTGCTTTGCCAGCCCCATTAAACTGAAATTGAGGAACAGCATGTGCAGGAGAACTTCCTGTGAGTTTTGGGATCTCAGCAGTCTGGGTTTCTTGAGTTGTCACATCACTTAAACTATATACTTCTTTTTCTAAGGCAGCTTTAAACAGTGTAAGCCTGTTAGTGTCAGTTAATGTAGTTTCAGTTAACTGAAACAAGTAAGGTTGTGAACACTTAAAAAAACCAACCAAACAAAACAAACCCCAAACACCTGCAAAACAGGAACAAACATCTAATGAGTGGTAAGAATGAACTGGTAATTAGTATCAAATCCTTTATATTTTCACATAGGCTTTATTTTAATATTAGCAATTTTATGTCTGCATTTTGAGACCTAAAATATAAGACTTTTTAAATTAGCATAAAAATATCTGACACAAGTAAGAATAAATTAGCCAGGGCATGCAGACTTTTGCTGTTCCTACTGTTCAAAACAGTGTAGCTTGTAGTAAAAAAAGTGTGTTGGAAAGTAGGTATGTCATGAGCAGTTTCCTGTAAGCCTGTCTGGGTGTTACTGGGAAGAAAAGCTCCCCAGGAGGAGTTTGTGCTGTACATGAGCAGGGGGTTTGTGAGTGTGCACATACAGACATTTTTTTAACCAGCCAAAGGTGTCTGAGCTGTTTCAAGACTAAAATGCGCAACTAATGTAGTGACCTGGGTACTAATCCCAGGGGGAAAAATGTTTGAGATAGTATGTGGCTAAACAGTATCTGCACTAGGATGCTGCAGATCACCCCTTAACCTGCAGCCTGCTATGGGTGCTGAATTGTGGGCCTTGCTGTTGACAAAGCCTTGTCTCTGACAAAGATACCGTGTGACCAGCCCCGTGGAGGGCTGTGGTAGTTAAACGAATTGGAGCTGATTTTGAGGATTAAGCTGTGCTTTCCTGTTGTCATTACCAAAGCAACAGATCCCTCTAGTCCTTTGTCTGAAGCTAAGCAAGCAAAAGTCACATGTGGCAACTCTACCTGGTCCATTGGCTCTGTGATTTACTCTGACAAAGGACCTAATTGAGGGAAGTTCAGCTGAAAACATTTACTAATGGGGTTGTCAATACAAGGCTCTAGAGCTGGCAGGAAATGGCTCACTTGAGCCACTCTACTCCCTGTCTGTAGTGGTGGGGATGGATACACACCTACTTTGCCAGCCTTCCTATCCAAATGCTGGTTGGGGCACAGTAGCACATGCAGGAGAGGAGCTCTGTCTCGAGTTTTGTGGCCCCAACAGTCTCGCTTTTCCTGAGCTGTGTCTTTTCAGATCACTTCTAGGCTGTTTTCAGGGTCACTTTAAGCAGCATGCTTTTACTGAAGTGTCACTTACATTAAAAGAGATTAAAAAAGTATTAGGAATGTCAAGTCTTTAACTACCCAGTCTAAGATAAAGCTTGTGGTACTTTGTACAGACTCATAGGGCCCAGTATATCTTAAATCTAAACTATGGTGAAGAGGAAAAAAAATCATTAAACCTAATCTTTGAAAATTGAGTATCTCCTCAACTCGTACCAAATTTTAACAGCATCACTGCTTATTAGCAAGTATGCTTCTGTTCCATATAGCTACCAGGTGTTTTCTTGTCCTTTGTACATCCATTTTCCCTTTTTTGTCATGTTCTACCTGGAAGTTCTTAAACCCTCAAAAAACCTGAGTCACTTGTACAGTAGAAGGCTGTCTTTTAGAAAAGCTTAGACCTCCCCTATAGACATGTCCATATTTATGTTCTATTCTGTGCCTGAATTCTTGTTGAGGAAAGTGTAATGCTATTGGCATGTCTTCACTGTTCATGAGTACAAGATTTTACCCAGTTGAAGTTTGGTTTGTATGTCACTAAGATGAACTCACCCCTTTCTTCATGGTTATTTTCTGTTAGTCTTTTGCTAACCACTCTGTATGCTAGTCAGCATATTTTAAAGGAGGACAATGTACACTCCTCAGCTCTCTGTTTCAGGCCAAAATGTTGTAGTTTTATTCATGGAGTTACCCAGTATAAAAACAGGCTGAAGAGAATTGGAAGCAGTTTCTAGGAATCAGCAACAGTTTAGAATTATGTTGGCTTTCGTGGGTTTACTTTTATTACTTTGTAAAAAGAGGACAGGAATAACAGTATAGTGAAAAACTGTGGTTACTTAATTCCTTAAGGTCCCTTAAGTAATGTGTAGTTAAGATGAAGAGCATTTTCAAAAAAAAAAAAGTTATTTTGGGAAATCCCAAAATAAAAAAAGTCAATATGTTTCAAGAAAACATACATCCCTCTAACTAGTCTTTAGTGACTCAGAGTTAGTCTGTGAGCAGATAAAAGCTTTGGGTGACGAGGGGTTTCTGGGTAGCTGTCTGTCTATCCAGCTTTATTCTCTGGGGGTGATGGTGGTGGGAAATAATGTCTTACGTTTGTGGGATTGCAATGTTTCTTACTCATCAGTGTGAGTAAGGTAGGATACACATTTTGGCTTAAAATATGTTGATCTCCCTGCTTCTGGCTCTCTTTTAGGTAAAGAGAATGATCATCTAAAACCTTTCTCAGTTTCAGACAGTTAATTGTTGATTTCTGCAAGTGGGATTTATTTCTTAACATTTGATATGCCTTGTAGATCAGGTGGTAAGATGCTGCACTCAGTAGAATTGTTTCAGAGGTGTGGCAGGAATTTTATTTTGAAAATGATGACTTCCCACTTCTGCATCTTACCTTACTGAGACTTCTGAAAATAATTTTTCAGTTTTTCCACCCACATGTGGATTGTAAAGTAATCTTTGCTATGTTTTCTTAGGCAGAAAACAAACTATTATAGTTCTTAAAAACCTTCCTCCGAATACTTAGAGCTGCTAGAGACCTCCATTCACATGTATCAGCAAAGCAGACAAGTATAAAGTACCAAAAGCCAGCATAGCCTTTGCCCTCTGCTGATTTAAGCTAAGTGTTTTATGGCCTCAGCCTTGGCCTGTTGCTATTGCCTTAATACTACTAGCCTGTTTGCTTTTCTGAATGTATGCTTGCACAGTGTTTGCTCTGTGTTTAAGTCTTACAGGCATTTTAGCTTATTTGGGGTGTTGACTTCCAACCCATGTGTCTCTTTCTAACCAAGGTATAACCAAGCTGGATTTATATTTGCTTCTTTGAGAATTTTGAATTTCAGTCAATGTTGTTTACCATAAATTAACTCTGACATTACCAGCAAGACACTCAGAACTTGATTTTTTTTTTTTGGTCCCACTACACTGCTCCAGCCTGGTGTGCCTTTTATCTCTCTCCCCCTGCCCTAGGTGTCAGGACCCTGCTATTCCAGTAGACATAATTTCATGGAATGATTGGTGGTTCTGCAGCGCTACAGTCTCTATATTCTAATGCTGTCATATCACTTATCATAAGTCTGAAGTTGTGTGGCTGTGCTTTTCAGAGAAACCCTGTTCTCTGCCTCTCCTTGCCTCCCACCTAAGAAGACCCCAAAGCAAAAGCAGTAACATCCCATACTGAGGAAGTATGCCATGCAGTCACAGAGGAAGTGAAGACAATGTCAGCTGTCAAATCTTATGACAGCTATGTGATTCCTGTAGGAAGGGAATTTCAGTGAGAACTCAAGTCCTGGGACAATCAGTCTGTGTTGCTTATTTGTGTCAATACCAACACTTGGACTGTGGGAATAAACTGTTAAGTTTTCCTAACAGTGCAAATATTTCTGTCACTGTGCCAGATTTTGGAGACTTTAATAACAGTGCTGTCTGGTGAGCTGTAGATACTCATTTCTGTCTGTAGTGCTGCAGCTCTGAGGGCCTGGAGCAAGTCTATGGGCTTTACCGGAAATGTCCCTTTTCACTGCCAGTGGTTGTGGAAAGCTCTACTCTGTTGTCCTTTTTTTCCTTTAAAAAGTAAAATAGATTCTCTCCTGGAGTCTTGTGATAAAGCTGTCTGTTTTCATGCCTGATTATTTTTTCCTCTCATGTTAGTCACATCACAAAATAAACCCTTGCTGAAGTGATAATCATATAAACACAATCCTGGTAGGGCTTTCTCCAGAGCGGTAGAGAACTCTGCAGTAGCTGTTCCCCCTTTGAGTACCAAGAGACTCTAGGAGAAGCACACAACTAATTTGAGTCCCTTCGGTTCAAGGGGTTGTAAGGTCACAGGGAGAGGTGTTTAAAAAAAAAAAAATCTCTGAAGCCCCATAGAGGCTTAGGGGGTGGTGGGGATGTCCTGCCCTTTTTTAATTGTTTAATGGTCCTACTTGTGTGTTAGTGGTACTGATGGGAACATCAACTTAAGCTGAAAGCTGTTGTGGTCACTATGTAAAGTACCAAGTGGCCTACATATCAAAAGTATTAAACTGTGTCAGACACCAGTGAGTGGGGCGCAGCATCTAAAAACATGCAGGTGCAGTGCTTACTTGCCCAAGTTGCAAATAGCTTCCTCTGCTTGGCAGAATGAGTTTGCTGGTTCTCCCTAAATGCTTCCTTATAAAGCTTGTATGACAGAAACAAAAAGCTGCCTCAGAAATGTATTGAACACTGAAAACACTCTTAATTAGCTTATAAATGTGGTCTCATAAGTGGTAGGAATCTATCAGTTAAAAAGGGGGTGGTGGAAGAGGAAGAAAAAGAAAAAAGCATGTGTTTATGCATTGACTATTTTATGTTGCCCTGATGAAAGCATGAACAGAATGTGTGCTATTTTATGCAGGAGTAACTTCCTGATGTGGAAGGAATACCTATTTTTAAGGCTATGCTGTGGTTTTGTTTAATGGCCATTGGGAGTCCAGCTGCTTTCTGGTCCCAGCTCCAGAACACTTGCTGGAAGGATGCCCTTATGGTCAGTTGCTGAGATGTGGGGAGGGTGACTGAAAGGCAGTGACAGTCTGCAGGGACTTGGAAGGGGGAAACATAGTGGGCGTGTGTGTATTGCATAGAAATGTCCTTCCTGAAGGCAAGACATAAGCATAAAGGCTTCAGACAAGCCCCAGACCCAGGCTCATCTGTGAAGAGAAGTGGGGTGACTTTGTCAACTGGAAACACATCAGAGCTATAGATAACTGCTGTCGAAAGCCAGCAAGTGTGTTTATCTTTGAATTGCTTCAGTCAGTTTCATCACTTGATCATTTTGTATTCTTTGGTAACTGCAATCTTCAGATAACACTTTAGGAATAATCAGGACTTTTTCCTTGACTGCAGCTGAGGGTGATTGCTGGCCAAAGTTCCCACCACCATGGAAGAGGTGATGTTCACACTGGGGCTGACAGTTTAGGAAGGGAGCTCTGGAAGGGACAAAAAAAGGTGGGAGTGGTGGGGAAGTCACCTGAACTTTTTGTATTTGACAAGACTTGGTTTGGGTTTTGCCTTTGAGGCTGAGTGGGGTAAGAGCAGTCAAGCAAAGAAAGGGGTACAGCTTTACCTGGGGTTTCGTTGTGTTGTGCGAATGAGCTTTCATCCTTGAATAACCTTTCTTTGCTTGGCTGTTCCTGTTCCCATCCCCTCCTCTGTCTCTTCTTTCAGTGTATGCCTCCCCTCCCTTCCTTTCCATAATCCCATTGTAGCCTTCCTGTTTCTCTGTCTTCTCCCCTCCCCCATATGGAAAGGATATTGCCTCTGCTACTGTTTTCTTCTTGTGTCTTTCCCCATAGTCCTTATCTTTTGTTTTGTTTGTTGCAAGATCTTGAAGGTCCTCTATTTGTCCACTCAGCATGGTGAAGGCTTATTCTTCGGTCTTTAAATGCTCCTGTAATAAACACAATATACAGTAGGAGTTTTGTCTGTCTTGCATCTGTGTTCATCAATGAGTGTTTGCTGCTGTAATTTCTTTGCCAGGAAAAGCCATGGTTGGTCCAGGACACTTAATGTTCCTCATTTATAAATCTTTAGTCAACTTTCAATGTGACCACTGTCTTTGTGAATAGTTGCTATAGAGTTTAAAAAAAAAAAAACCAACCCTCCCCACCAAACAACCACCACCACAAAACACTAGGAAGTGAGAAGGAAGATGTAGGGGAAGGACAGTGTCTAGTTTTGATGAAGCTTGATTTCAATTAGGAAACAAAACCAACAGAAAACGTTCTTCAAGCAGGCCTTATTCAAAGAGCTGAGGCAGTATATTTCTCCCTTGTACCATAGTTTTTCTGGTTAAACACGCTGTTTCTCTGCCTTGATGCCTGCTAATTTTTAGTTATGTAGTGACTGGCATGTTCTTGCAACTTTTTGTTGTTAACTTTGTTAGCTGCTTAGTGACTTACAGATAAAGACCAGAGCTGGCACTGGCAACAGTTACAGACAACTGGAAAAAGAAATGTACATTCTGAGTTTATTATAACTTGTTTCAGACTTTCTTTCCTTACTCACTTTGATTTTTTTTTTTTATAATAAGTGATGGCTGTCTCTTTATTTTGTAGTTTTGCCAATTTGAGGATTCACCCTCATGGATTAGTGCTGGTGGATCTGCAGAGCTACAGCGATCATACAAAAGGACGAGAGGAAGTTGATCAGGTATGAGTGGTGCTTATCTTACTAGGCATATCAAACTTCATGGTGAGCCCCTCTTCTTCAAGTCTATCCAAGTATATCTTGGTAAAAGATGTTTAAATATCAAGGTTAGTTCAAACCTGAATGCATATAGATGAGGAGTAACACTTACTGTAGTTACATACACCATGAGTGTGTGCCCTTGCCTGTCCTGGGCCTCATGTTCTTTGTAAAATTTGTGAAGATGTAGCAACCTTGGTTAGGGCTTGGGTCACTTCAGGATAGTGAGGGAGAAGTGATGTTCAACCTGCAACCTGGTCTGTTAGTGTATGACTTCCCCGCCCCCCCCCCCTTTAATCTGAGATGGGGAGCCTCCATACTCAAACTTCTTCCTCAGGGTAAAAAGCAATTTCATTGTCTCTGATAGGAAGGCTCCAGAAATTGGATATTGCAGGGGAATAGGCCACTGCTTTGGTGAGAATGAAACCTTACAGGCTTCTAGTGTTCCTGCTTTGCCTGTGCCTGAAAGGTCTGGGTATGTTATCCTGGAGGACAGCTAAACACAGTGATGGTAACTGCTACAATATACGCATTCTTACTAGTAAGGAGGCTAAGGTGACCAGCTCGTTATTCATAGACTTCTGATGTTACATTTCGAAGTCTTTCAGTGCACATCCTACTTCTTATTGCCTTCCAAGTAGCCTAATTAAACACATCATTTACATAAGTGATCACCTACAAATTCCACCTCTCTTGTATGCTCTTTTTTCAGCTTCTGAACAAAGTAGAAGAAAGGATGAAAGAATTGTTTCATGATAATATAAAAAGGGTGAAACGGTAAGTTTGTACATCAACTTCTGTATGTGGCTTGTCTGCATAGTTGCTAAAGATGGTACATAAATGAAGCTTTGCTAGACTGTGGTGAATAGCCTGGAATATAAATTTATGCGTGTGTGTTCCTCCAATATTTTAAAATTGTTTTATTGCACAATTGAAGATATTGTGAGGTTTGTCATTTTAAGCTTCATCTTCAGTTTTGTTACTTTGGGCAAGGATTATTTCTTTAATTTGCTGCAATGATTGCATGAAATGGTGGGAGAAAACATGAGCAGACTGATCTGGAAGGGCTGGGGAGCCAAGGGGGACACTGTAACCTTGGGGCCATGTCCCACAGCTTGTGGACAAGGCAGCCAAGGCTGGTGATGGTGACCAGGGTCAGTGACAGCCACCCCAGTACTGCACTGAGACCAAGCTAGGTGTTAAGGACTGGTGAAAAAATTGAGCAGTCATGGGTAGAGCTGCAGGGTAGCTTGGGCAGGGACTGGGGGTGACGGCTGGAGCTGCAGTGGAGCTCAAGTCAGGGCAGGGCCTCCTCCATGGACAAGGTTCAGTGCAGCTCTTTCTCTCACAAATGTGCCCCTGCTGCACACTGTGGTGCTGACCTTGGGCATGGATGGGAAAAACTGTGGGGAGCCTGTGTGCTTAGGGCTCCGCAGAAGAAGATAGAAATGTTTTGTAGCAAGTATTTTTAATACAACAGATAACTGAAGGAGTGAGGCATTGCAAGCCTTCTGACACTTTGGTTTACTTAAATACAAAGTTATATATTATGCTGTAGGGGTGCTAACTGTGGTTTGTTGCCTGCTGCTGAAACAGCCTTCACACTGGAGTTCCCTGGGGGTCTGGAAGGGCCCAGCTCATGTTGGTGTCTTCCTGGCAGTGACTGGCACCTTGAAGTCAGGGGGACACTTGCTGCAGGCATGGAGTTACCAGAAGATGCAGCAGGTGCTTTAAAGAACATGCTCAGGAGTGGAAATACTTTAAGAAAAGTAGAAAGCAAGTGTAAAATCAACAAGACTGAGTAAAGCCAAGGAGCAAACTACAAAATGGGAAAACAGCTAAGCAGAACTATAGCAGAAAGTCATCTGAAGGCTAAATGGGACCCACAAGTAAAGTGGTAGTGATTGGAAAAGCGGTCTTATACCTTGAATGTTTTGTGTGTTTACAGTTGTATGTAAAACACAGAGGTAGTTTGCTTTACTTTGTCCTGGCAAAGCCTCACCTGATGCACAGTCTACATATGTAGATAATCTTGTATGTTTATATAGGTAGAAGCTCTGAGGGTGTTTTAATACTGAAACATGATATTGGGTGTTTTTGGAATCCCTACAATAGGAACTTCTTAAAAAGAGGTCAGGAAAAAGTCTGCTTGAAGTGATCCAGATTAATTTGGTTGCTTTAGTATAGGAAGATGCACCTTTTAGGACAGTGGATCTAGCATGCATCTTGCCACAGACCCCTCAACTTGTTGTTTTTTTTTTTTGTAACTCGGTTTTGCATCCTTCTGGTGCTAGTGCCACACATGCAGCTCTGCTCAAATAGTTGTTCCTGCTGTTCTGTTGCCTTGACGCAGTGAACAGCTGCTCCTGTGCTCATTGTGTGCTGCTGTCTTGCGGCTCACTTGGTGGAGAGAGTACTTCGTGATGTTTAGTGAGGATCACCAGTGAATTTAGAAGCAGCTTGTCTGCATCTGATCTTCTGCCACTCCATCCTCTGGAAAAAGAAAACCTTAACTCTGAAGTGTGTGTGGGAAATCTGATGAACTCTGCCTGCACATCTTGCTTAAAATGGAATGTAACTGCTGTCATCATTCACTACCATTTCAAATATGGTTTGTCTTTACAGGTGAAATACTAATTTGAGCCAAGGTACTGCTATATGGGGTTAAAAAAAACCCAACCAGCCAAAAAAACCCCACCAAAAGCTAAAACAATCTATGCAGATGCTTGAACCACTTTTAAAAAGCAATGCAAACTCTTAGCTGATATCAAGGATTGTGTTTATACACTGCAGGGTGGCCTGGCTCAGTTTAAAATACTATAATAGTTTGTTTTGTGTGTGTGCATATTTAAAATGTCTTTCAGTACAACTTTAGAAGGGTAAGATTTGCTAATCTCCAAGAAATGGCATGCTTAGCTGCGCTGAAGGTGGGGAGAGGTTTTGTCATGGTTTTTGTCTGCTTTTGTGTTGTATTCATTCCTAGTCAAGAGCCGGTTCTTCTGCAGAGGTTGGTATGCTATGCAAGTCCCCTGTCTTAGGGTAGAGGTTCATGTGCCCGTTGTGCGTAAAGAAGAACCTTTTATATTAGTCTCTGCCTTAGCAAGTTATGTGTATTTAACACATGACTGATAGGTTTCTTGTGTCTGCTGAGTCTTAAATCTGCAGGTTTTCTTAGATCCTTCTTGTAAATATTATTTATTTATTATGGTCAATCCACAGGATGCTTGGAGGGGATTAAAAAAAATAAAACTCAAATGTTTGTGATCTTTTCTCATATTTCTTTCTAGATTGCCAGCCATTTTGAGAGGAGGTGTCATTGATAGATACTGGCCCACAGCTGACGGGCGCCTGGTGGAGTATGACATAGATGAAGTTGTTTATGATGAAGATTCACCTTTTCAGAATATTAAAATCCTGCATTCAAAACAGTTTGGGAATATTCTTATCCTCAGTGGGGATGTTAGTAAGTATTATCTCATTTGAGGATCCCTTGTCTGAAATTGTACGAAGTGTTTTACCAAGAGCATCCTTCCGATGCAGGAAGCTATGTATGCATGTACCTGTTCCTGTATATAAAGTAGCTTAACCAGAAAGGCTGACCAATGTGAAATTTAGAGTGCAAAAGAAGATTTCTTCTTTTGCCAAAGTCATCGTCTTTGCTGTGGAAGGTGGCACGGGAGAATCGAAGTCGGTGCCCTCCAGCAGGGCTTACCTTACTCTTCTCTGTCATATGGGCTTTTACCTGTTTGTTGCAAGTCCAGCCTCCTGAAGGCTTCTCTTTGACAGTAAATCAAGTTCCTTTGTCCGTCTTCGAAATGCAGTGGAATTCTAAATGAAGAAGTAGGAGCTGGGGGGTGTGTGGGGATAATCCTGCTGCTCCCTTGATTCCCTAAGGGATTTACCTGCTTGCTGAGATACAGGTCACTTGTATCTTAACCCATTTAGCTGCTTTGTTGGTGAACCTTTTTTTGACTCTTTCCTTCCAAATGCTTGGTTGAACTCCGAGTTCATCAGAAGAGTGACCCAACCTTTATGGTTTTCAAGTAACTTGATGGGAAAGTGACCTTTATGGGAGAGTCTTTACATGTGGTACTTCTGTGCTTGCTGATCTTTGTACTTTTGAAAGTGAATTTGGGAGGAGATGGGCTACTGTTCTTTTAAGCTGGATAAGAATGCTCCTTGCTAGAAAATTTAGGCATCAAGGAGTATGCTTTTGTAAAGTCCCTCGGTACTTGAAGTAAATGAGGGATGTTACTGTCTAGGGGTAGAATACCTAATTTCAGACTAATGGCAGAGTAATTAAGAAATTTGACTATAGCTTTTTGAAATAACCAGAAATTTCGCTAACCATTCAGTTGGCTTTCTGCAACTGTCAGGAGGACTTCTGTGCAGATGGCAGCTGAAGTGTTATTGAGTCCATTAGCAAGGTATTTTCTAATTCAGTTTGAATTGTGTTTGAAATCACCAAATTAGGTATTCCATACCTCTGTGACAACATTCAAATAAAACCTCATCTACACATGAAACAGATGAAAATTTCTGGCCAATGTGCCTCATAAAGGGAAGTATGCCACTACTTATGTTGCATGGGATTTTAAAATACTGCTTTGTGGAATTTTGTTATTGTGCACTCACAAGCAAAGTGCTGATTGCCAGGCAGAATGATAGGGTATGCCATGGTGTGCTTCTGCACAAAGCTTTGCCCTTGTAGCTCCCATCTGTTGTTAGAGCTTAGGAGTGTTATTGCCTGCTTTGAAGCTAATGGTGAACAAGTCAGCAGAAGGCATGCTTCAGGGCCCTTCACCAGTTAGGTGTTAGCACTCATGCTTCTGAGCAGGGATCCACTGGGAGGCATCCAAGTTGCTCTTTTCAGTTGGGGTCCAGAGGGTGCTTTCAAAAATCTGATTATTCTCTTGCAGCACTAGCCTGAGGGTGAAAGTGCACTGAAGTATCAAGTGTGGACGTGAAGTCCTAAGTATTGACTCTTTTGCTCTACAACTTTAGTTCTCAAAGCAGTAGCTGCCTTGGCATTAGGAAGTACTGTGTGCCAAGAGAAACAGAGAAATCCTGTGTGGGATTCTGAGGAGGATTTGACCAGCCTCCTGATACATGGACTGTCTCTGAGAGCTAGGTTGTTTCTGTAGATGTTTTACTTTGGTCAATATTCTGTCACCTTTGGATGAACACTAAATTAATACCAATTAATGAGAAGAATTAAAGATGTAATGTTTCTGTCCAACTCTATCTCTTCCTTCCATCCAGATCTGGCAGAGAGTGACCTGGCATATACTCAAGCCATAATGGGCAGCGGAAAGGAAGACTACACTGGGAAAGAAGTGTTAATCCTAGGAGGTGGTGATGGAGGTATACTGTATGAGATAGTCAAACTGAAGCCAAAGATGGTTACTATGGTAGAGATATCCTTTGACAAATGACTGATCGTTCATTTCAACATTCTCAGGCTGTGTTTTATAGTGATGTCTTAGCACTGAGCACAGTTAACTATCAGTTTCTGATTTGCATGAGGTGATGGGGTCTAAAATAAAATATCTTTGTCAGCTTATAGAGACCCAGTGACCACATATTTGTGCATTGTTATGTAGCATGTGCTTTCAAGTTTCTAATCCATACTACAGCTCTTGAGTAGTAACTTACATGTAACTGTGGAAAAAAAAATCCTACTTCTGTCAGACTGATATATTCTCTGATAATAGAAGAGATGTCTGTGTTTTGGGCTAAGTTCTGCCTTCTTGGGTTCTTTTTTTCTGAAAAAGCTATTTCTAATTAAAAAAATCCCTAGAAGCAAAAAAGTTTAATCAACAGGAATGTCAGGACTTGGTGAATTATGCTGGTGGCAGAATGGCTCGTCCTGTATTTAAAAATATGGATGCAAATCAAGTTTTCAACATTCTGTAGTTCAAATAGTTTGTAATGTAAGCCACTGTTCACCATAGAAAATACTGATCATCCTAGGTTTTGGGATCTACTTGCTAGGAACTAAAAATAATTGTTTTAAAAAAATGTAGGTTAAAGTTTTAAGACCCTGTACAGCTAAATAAGGTTTAAATATACTATCCTATTGTTCACATGTCAAGCTTTCACACTAACAGTAACTTAAGGTACCAGAAATACTGGTCAAACCCAAAAATAAGCACTTCTTAAACCCTGAAGTGGATGCATAAGGTTGGCTATTGCAATATGTATACTGAGACGCACATCTCAATGTTCTTTTGTGAATGTCATCTTTTTGAGAATTTCTTTCTGAAGCAATAGAAGCTGTTAACCTGTATTTCTGGAATGTAGAATACCTTAACCAGCCTCAAACATTGACCAAATGGTGATCGACGGGTGTAAAAAATACATGCGTAAAACATGTGGAGATGTCTTAGACAATCTGAAAGGAGAGTGCTATCAGGTAATACTTTGGTTTTTTTCTTTCACTAGAAGTAGTATTTCAAATACAGTTATATCCAGCCTGGAAGACTGCTATGGCAGAGTTTTGGGGGAAAAGTTTTCTTATTTTTCTTAATTTTGGGGAAAGAAATTTAGAAGTCCATAAAAAAAGGAAAAATTCAATAACTGGTAGTGGGATTTTTGTTGAAAGTGTACATTAGCATCAATTTATTTTAGCTCTCCAGCTTCAAACTCTTGTAAAAATAATTATGCGTAACTAAGGAATATGAAATAAGAGAACGTTTATTGCCATAGCTTACAAATAAATGGGAAAACCAGTAAGGATGCAGTGTTGAATATAATTCTTTAAATTGATGAAAAGATAGATGTTTCTGCTATTTAATTTAGTTCTCATGGGCTGTTGAGAATATCTGAATTTGTAATACATATTTTAAAATGGTTTTTAATTTGCAGACAAAATCTTATATTAAAAATAATTTAAAAAATCATGCATTCCCTGTAGTTAAGGTCTTTATGTGCTACATCTGACAGAGCTTACAAACTAGCCTGGGTATAATCTGACATCTTCACTGGAAATCTTTCCTTTGTGTTTTCATCACTACTTCTTAAGACTTGCAGATGCTAGTTTACAGGTGTGAGCTAAAAAAAGGCATGCAGAAAATTAACAGGGAAGTCACATGTTACTTTGAGTCAGTGGCCCTTCATGTGAATACCTTATTTTACTTGTATGTTGGGGGACTGCTAAATCTTGTTACCATTTGGCTGGTAGAATACTGGTCACCCAGCAATCAGTGACAGAGCTAGGAAGTTCAGTCCTGTAGTGGCTACGTTGTTTTTGTCATAATTCCTGCAACTGTTCATACTTTTCATATGATGTTGAAAGCTCCAAATTGAGCCTCAAATTAAATGCATATAACTTTGGACTCTTCCCTTTAATTTCTGCGAATCTGCATTTGTTCCATTTACCTGGTCAATTTTAGGGTGTTTTGAGGACTAGCTACAGTACTTCATTCTTACAGGTTCTCATTGACGACTGTATTCCCGTACTGAAGAGTTACGCCAAAGAAGGAAGGATGTTTGATTATGTAATTAATGATCTGACAGCTGTTCCAATCTCCACATCTCCAGAAGAAGGTTAATCTTGTAATTTATTTTCCTAAACTTCTGAGGATTTTGCACATTTCTGCCCTTCCACTGTGTAATAGTTGGCAGCTTGCAACAAAAATACTTTGATTCTTTCCTTAATTGCAAATCTGAGAGGCAAAGAATGATAGTAACAAATCTGTTTTTCAATTTCTTAAATGTTAGGAAAAAAATTAGCAAATGCCTAGGACTTTATTAAACTGTGCTCTTATTCCACAATAATAGGAACTCATGAAATTCTTGACAAAGTATTTGGTGAGTTCACATGCCAGTAAATTTCTCCCTGCTCTAATTTCTTGGAAACATCTGGAAAATTACTGTGAAGAAAACCAGAATTCCACCATCACTGCCATTGTGTATGGGTTTTGTGGGTTTTTTGGTCCTTTTTTTGGTCATCTTTGGTTTGTTTTTTAAAGGTAGAGGATAGCTGCTTTTTAAATAGTAGATATGTTTTGAGTCTTGAATATGTAATGGTCAACAAGCCAGTAATGTGCTGTTATATTTTTAAATCCTACTCCATATGCAGATTCCACATGGGAATTTCTGCGGTTGATTCTTGACCTCTCAATGAAAGTCCTGAAACAAGATGGAAAA
Source organism: Rhynochetos jubatus (assembly GCA_027574665.1). Taxonomy (NCBI): domain Eukaryota; kingdom Metazoa; phylum Chordata; class Aves; order Eurypygiformes; family Rhynochetidae; genus Rhynochetos; species Rhynochetos jubatus. The sequence continues at coordinate 52,005,083 of CM050649.1, read as the reverse complement.
TACTTCACACAGGTATGATATCTGGATGTAAAAAAGTATTGCTGTATATGTATTGGAATTTTTTCCAGGTAAAAAAAGGAAGGACACAAAAACAAGCTAACTAAAAATCTACTGGCAAGCTCTTTTTCCCCTTTTAATAACTCATTAGGATATTTGCATGAAATTTGGGCTTTGCTAACTGACTTTTCATTATTTCAGCTGAATTTGTAGTGCTTGTCTTTGAATTTAAAAGCATAATTTCAAGAATCAGCTAGGCATACTACAGAATATTGTAGCTGCAAGCAATTACTGCAAAAGCAAAACAGATGCACTTTATAAACAGAACCTGTTTTTTAAGGTAATGTCTCCAGTTGTGGAGTGTAAGACATGAAAATTTCTCATTCAGAGGTGTAAGAATTTTCCACGGGTGCAATGGGATGAGAAAATGTCATTTAGGAGTAAATGCAGTTTTTGCTTTCTGTCTACTCCTCATGCAGGTCACTGGTTTGGCTTCTGCAAAACAGATTTTGAATGTTTGATACAATGCTTGACATCTTAAGTTATGTAGTCACAAACAAGATCTTTATTGTGTATGAATTATTTTAAAATAGAATTGCACTAAAAACTTTAAGATTTGTATACTTGATACAGTATAGCTACTTTATGGATAAATAATTGTGGTATAGCTTTCATCTGAAGATACTTTCTTTTTGGAACCCTGAATTCAGAATGTCACAAAGCTGCATGAAGTTGTACAAAAATGTGACGAGCCAGCAGATGGTTGAGTGAAGTATGAGTCTCTGAAGTTGTATTTCTCTTGTACCTGTACCTTAACTAGCCTTCTGATGTGTGAGGGACCTAGTACAGCACTTTGAAATGATCTTGTTAAGCTCTGAACTAACCTAGCTAAACTTATGCATGCGAGCTCTATGCTAAAGGAAATGTATGCAAAGGAAATGGTTTACTGTAAAATTGGACAGGTTTATAAAGAAATGCAAAACTTGTAGAATGAGGTTTTTGGCAACTTTAATGTGCTGCTTTATTTTAAAATGCTGTGGTTGTATGGGCAAGTTAAATTATCTTGTGGTTGAGATGTTAAGATGTGACTAACACGGTTGTATCACACTGTAAGTGTTAGTGGCTTTTCTATTCTGTTACCTAGAGGAAATACTTACCACAGACTTTGGTGTGGAAGGGACACTATATTTTTTGGTCAGAGCAAGCATTTGTGCTGCAGCTGTCATACCTGTAACATGAACAGTGAGGCTAGCAGACTTTATTAGAATGCATGTCAGTGTGTCTGTGGACAGGTATCTGGTCAGGCTTTGCAGAGGGACTCTGGGAGGAAGCTTGTGCTGAAGCTGGAGTGATGCCTGTGCTGCACCAGGGCCATGGGTGTGATTTTGTGTCAGCTGAAACCAGTAGTGGTTGAGACTGGTTTGTGAAGCCCTGCTGCCTGTCCTGAGGGGAAGAGGTAACTCAGTTCTCCAGCATCTCTGCACAGGATGGAAGGACAGCAGTGCTGAGTTGGCCCTGATGGGTTTAAGCTGTTGTGAAAAATGGGCAGTATCAGTTTCACAGTCCCAAAACAGCTAGGGGGGGGATGTGGCAGGATGGGGAAGAAACAACATTAAAACAGAAGTGGCTTGAATTTGGACTTGTGGCTAACTAGTAGCCAGTGAAAGGGCTAGAGAATAGAAGCAGTGTACTCTGGCAACTTAGTCTTCCTTCAACTTCCTGAGTTGAAAAAAGGAAAATTAATACTGGGACAAACAGCTATCAGGGCTTTTGATATACTTGCTGATATGCTACAAGGTATTTGTAGGGCCTACTAAGACCCATTTGATGGTCCTTGCAGCTTCTTCCTGGTTGGGTGTGATTTAAAACCAAAACCAGACTCCCCCTGAGAACTCAGTTATCTTTTCATAAGAAAAATGAACTTTAGCTGTCTGTAACTTTCTTTGTGTTAGGTTTTGAATTAAACTAATTGAAGCTGGATAGCCAAAGAATTGGTTGAAACTATAGACAGAAGTTCAAACATGACTGCTACCAACTTTGGTAACTTAGCTTAGTTATACAGTAGGAACTTGTAAATTATTTTGAATGCTCTGATGTGTTAGCTGCTAAATGCCAGGGTTTTCTAGCTCTGTGTAATAATGTTGGAAATCTAAGTTAACTTTGTTCCAACTGTTTACTTCCAGGATGCTTACAGAATAGTTTGGGTTAGGTAGCAGGTCATATGTTACTGGCTGAAGGAATCGCATGCCTTTTAAGGCAGTTGTACCTTTAAAATCCAGGGTTCTGTGTACTTTAGTCCCTGTTCCTCCAGTCCCTCCTCCCCCCAGCTTTCTTGAAGTGTGTTTTTTGGTTCTTTAAATCATAAAATATGTGAAATATCAAGAAAAGTGACTGGGGGAATGTCCACCTATTTGTTAGAGCCTGACCTTTGCTATGATGAGGAAATGTCTCTAGGAGAGATGCTGCTAAAGGCTCATTGTCCTGTTGGCTGGTGGCCAGCAGTTACAGTTGCTGCTTCTGCTGTGGCACTGTGTTGTACTAACGCTGGAAACTTCCATGCTCTGTAGTTTGTAGCATGTCCTCTGTTAGTTCTGCTTGCAGGGGTTACCTTGTGCGTCTTGTTAAATGTCACTTACTTCAGTGCTGAAGAAATGCTTTACCCAAAATGGGAATTCTGTTCACAGAATGCTAGCCTTTTGCGTACTGCATTGCTGCCTGTCTAAATGCCACTGCTGGGAAAAATAAATGGAAATGCTCATCACCTCTTCATTGAGCTCTGCACAAGTCTTAATGTTCTCTTCAGCACATGAATTGGTTTTGAGGTGTTTTATGATAGACTACATACTACCCTTTCCTGTTACTACTAGGAGCAAACCACTGCAAGTATTGTCCAGGGTTGCTGTCAGCAGGTGGGGTCTGGAGCTGTCTAACTGTAGTGCTCCAGAGTCCAAATGTGCTGGCTGGAGAACAGCCTTTAAAATAGTTAGGGATGTTCTGGAAATAAAAGGAATTGCTAGGAAGTTGGTAACATGGAAGCAATACAATTAATAGTGGCAGGCCCTGCAGTGCTAAAAGAAAATAGTCCTGCACCTTAGGCTGCAGCATAACCTCTTCTGCTCCTATTCAGGATACTTTCCTGTAAAGTTCTGTTTACTGTTTGCAGTGTAACTTGGAACTTAGTGAGACTTTTGTTGGGGCACTCTGAACTTTCAGGATGGTTTTTTTCCCCCATCTCAGTTAATATTTAATAATTTCATGTGCATTAACTAGAAAAATGCTCCTAATATCCTACTAGTTACATAATGATATTTTTGATTAATTGATTTAAGAGCTGAGTTCGTCAGAGCTTCAGTGCACAGAAATATCTGGTTTTTATATAACTGCATTGTGCAGATGGCATGATGCCTTCTCTTCATCTGCAGGGGATGACAGTGGACGGTGCCATTGCTGTAACTGGCTGCCAGTCTTGTCTGGTGCTGCACAGTTGATGGGTTTCCTAAAGAATATTGGCAGATCACTTTGATTTTGATTAGATCTTGCAGGCCTTAATGCAGATAGTGTACTTGTAGGATTGTGTTTGTGTTTTTGTAAAATACCAACAAAAGAAAAAATTTGAGGAAAATTTGTTTATAGCATCACTCAATTTGTATCCTTTATTGCATTGAAGACCAATGTGGTCTTCGTGGAGCACACACCCTGACCCAAGAGCTGAGAATCGCTCCTGGACCAACAACTTGCAGTTACTTGTTCAGTGTTTATATGCATTTCCTCACCATCCCTCCCACAGCCCCAAAACTCTTCCTGGGAATGCTTTATAAAAGCAATCAATCCTGATGTAGGTAAAACTGAGGTAATGTCAAGCTGAAAGCAAAAAGTTAAGTTTTACCAATGTGTTAACATGTTATGAAATCATAGAACGGTTTGTGTTGTAAGGGACCATAAAGATTGTCCAGTTCCAACCCCCCTGCCATGGGCAGGGACACCCTCCACTAGACCAGGTTGCTCAAAGCCTCATCCAGCCTGGCAGACAGACAGAAAATCACATTTCCTTGTGGGATGATGTCTGTTTGCTGCTCACCTCATGAGCGTAAATCAGACCTATTTTTGTGCAGCCAAAATAGTATTAGTGCTTGTCAATCATCTTTCCTTTCCCCCTGCCCCAGCCTGTAGCATGCTCTACAGCATTTACAGGTTATAGATCACTTTGAGTTTTGGTGATGATGGTAATTCTTACTTGTGTGACACACTATGCAGGCCTTTTTTTCCCATACCTGTGTTGCGGACTTAATCTTGCCAGAAGCAGCCAGGCAAAGCGAAGTTATGATGCAAAGCCAGTTAAAAATCCTGGGGGCCACTCCAGTCATTTCAGGAGTGTGTCAGATCTCAACTCTGAAAGCAATGGTTACATAACATAACCAGAAGTTATGTAGTGAGGAGACTTTTTAAAACTTTGTCGAAAGTCAAACTCCTATCTTGTTTCTTCTTTGTAGTCATTAAAAATAGGTGTGGTGGGTTTTGGTGGGGGTTTCTGGCTCAGTGTTTCTGAGCAAGTGATGATTAGTGTTTCCATAGGCTTGGTAATCAGCTATGGAATACACAAGTATATTAGGCACACTGATAGAAATAAGAGCTAGTTTTTTTCCCCCCAGATAATATAATTAGGTAATCTTATCATTTGAGATTATCAAAAGAATTACTTTTTTTGGCATGTGTCCTGGTTTTGGCTGGCATAGGGTTAATTTCCCTTCTAGTAGCTGGCATAGTGCTGTGTTTTGGATTCAGCATAAGAATAATGTGATAACACACTGTTTTGGCTGTTGCTGAGTGGTGCTTATACTAAGCCAAGGGATTTTCAGCTTCCCGTGTGCTGCCAGTGAGGAGGTGCACAAGAAGCTGGGAGGAGGCACAGCTGGAACAGCTGACCCAAACTGGCCAAAGGAATAATATATATTTTATGATGTCATGATCAGCATATAAACTAGGGGGGCAGCAATGGCAGCTTGGAAGCTGGCTAGGCATCACCACTGCGTTGTGAGCAGTTGTGTTCTGCATCACTTATTTTATGTATTCAATTATTCATGATTATTATTAATTTATTGTTATTTTTACAGCACACTGTTCTGACAGACTGGTGTCTTCCCTAGGGAAGCCATGGTTGTCCTCAAAGCAGCCTCTAACTGCTGCTGCAGAATATCTTTTCACCACAAGGTGGAGACTGATCACTGATATTGCCTAGTAGTTTGTTAACATTTAGAGAAGGATTTTGCCTGTGAAAGGCTTTTCAGACTGTTCATATTCCTAGGGTATGCAAGAACATATGTGGCCAATTTTGGGATAAAGGAGGGAATTTCTTTTTCTTTTGGCTCTGGAAAGATAGAAAGGGCAGTTTATAGATCTCATTCTCTGCTTCTATAAGTCTGTGCTGAAGTGTACCAGTGCTGGGGGGAAAATTAATATTTACTCTACACGTCCACAAATAGTAATCACAATGAGAAGAAAAACTTAATTGTACAAGTAGCAGCCTTGCTTTTCATGTCCCTGCTTTTTCAGCTGTGTTAGCCAGATTGAGAGTCTGCCTAGGACCTGGATAAGAGGTGAGCTTCAGGGTCCTTAACGTTCAGCTCTGTGTGTTTAAGATTTGAGGCTTGTTGGCAAAAACCTGTTGTGGAACATAATCCTGCTGCTCTGATGTGTCTAAGTCTTGCTGTATTTCAGTCTTTCCTTCTGAAGCTGGCGCATTGAAGTGCCTAGTGATGTAATATGGGTCTGGGTATGTGAGGCGCTCAGTGTTGCCTTCTCCAAGGGGAGCCAGTTACACTTGCAGGTTCCCAGCCGTTACAGGGGAGGGAAGTGGGAGTCAGTGAGGGTGTAAAAACTTGGCATATCCCAAGGTCCAGTTTCATCTCTAAAGGACATTCCCAGTTACTTGTTTCTGAATGTCAAGTGTTTTTATGCTCTGGGCCTTCTAAAAGCCAGCATGTTTTCTTTTTTCAACTTTGGGCGTATTTGTACTTGTAGATACTACTGTGATGTTTATGGGTTTTTTTTATGAACCATCACTATCCTGTGCCTTCCACATAGCATGTGAGGATTGTCCCAACAGCAGTGAAACTACACTGCAAGATAAAGACTGATTGTAAGGTTGTCTCTGTCAGTGGATTATGTTTAGCTATGAAAATGCTTTTTTGTGTGAAGCTTTTGCTCTGCTGATCTAATCCTTTGAGGTTGAGCAAGCTATCATTTTCAGCCTGTTTAAAGGTTTCACTTCATAAAAATACCTCCAAGCAGGAATTTGCTTCTTCATAGTCTGGGTCATCCAACCCAGACAGGATAGAGTCTCAGATCACTCACAGGTTTTCATTCCAGTAAACAGCACTAACCACTGTACAGGGGTTCAGATGTCTCCCACGCGTGTCCCTTCACCAAACTGTCACTTCCTGGCTGCTCTCTAATGCAGTGTGGTCCTGCCCTATAAATGTCTAGAGCACTGTGGTGTTGCTCCATAGTTATGCTCCTTTTTTTGGCTGCTGTGTGGGTTTTCTAATTAATGCTTCCAAAGAGGGTTCTCCTTAACTGCAGTGTGAAAGGTGGCTGGAGGAATGGATGTGTGTGAGCCTGTGTGATTTCTTGGAAGTTTGGGAGTTTAAGGAACAGATGTTTCACTTCCTTGTGTTACTGAGAGTTCAGTTTTAATTTAATTGATCACTTAGCCAGTGGAAATACCTTCAGTCGTGTTTGCCCCCATTATCTCCTTAAAAACTATCCCTGCATCCAAAACTCAAACCTGGCTTTGAGTCTTTCAAGCTCTATGGATCTCCTTGCTTCTTAGTCACTCTAAAGTAAGGAAGGAAAAAACCAACCAAACAAAAAACCTTGGCCATGTTCAAGTCCTGCATTTGTCATTACAACTTAGTAGTAGAAAACCATGTTAAAATGAAAAGAAAAATTTAACCATTCTATTATGCTGTTATGGACAAGAATGTCTAGTATCAGTGACATGTAGGGTAAGAGGTGTAAGAATAACTGTAAGAAATGGCAAGTATGGAAAGGGACCCTTCCATTTCTGCTTTCAGTTCACTAGTTTGCTTTCTAAGGTTGGAGGAGGCGTAGTGGCCTAAATTCAGCCTGTAACCAGCTGGTGGATAACATCCCCTTTACCCACCTATAAAGTTAACTAGACCTTTAGAGGGTTAACTTAAACACTCTCTTTTACTAGTTTCTTTCAGGAATATTTTCTATTGTCTGCCCAGAACTGTATGTAAATCGTTGAGCATTGTGCTGTAGAAACTTGGAAATTAAACCATGGTACCCCATAATATGTGCCTTATGGAAGCCTGGAAGAATTGACACTGAGAGGCTGGCATGAGCTGTCGAAGTGTGTGCAAGCACTGTGCAGACTCAGAATACAAAGGCTGTGAAACAGTTCAGGAATTGTCAGGCTTAAACAAGGTCTTGTACATGCAGATTTGGATTAACTGAAGTTTAAAATGACCTCTAATACTTCTGTGTCAGAGAGATGCTTCTTAAGGAGAAACTTTTTTTTCCAGCATTCCCCTATTTCTTAGCTGTCATTCTTTGACGTGGAACAAAGAAGAACTAAGGGGGGGTGGGCAGAGGAGTTTGGTAGGGTTTTTGTATATATTGAAAATTGACTGAACAGCGTGGGAGAAAAAAAAAGTAATTTTTTCTCATTTTCTTTTTCAAAAGTATAATTGGTGAGTCATCAGCTTTAAACTTCATTAAACACTGTTCAATATTGGTTATTGTTTGACTATATGGTTGCTGTTCAGAACAGAAGTATTGCTCTACCACATAACTATTTTCATTAGGCAGAGGAGTTAAAACGAACACTGGTTATTAGGCTGATCACTACTGCATTTTGAGCTTGGCTCCTGCTGTCATTTTAGTGATACAAGAACACCTAAATGTGACTGACTTAATTATCAGCACTGTAGACTTATAAAGATAAAGCTGGTCTTTTCTTACAGAAAGGGGCTAACAGTGATTTTTCAATAACATTTCTCTTTATTGAAGTGCGTTTAAGTTTTGTAAATTTGATATTTTTGAATTCTTAGCTTTTTTTAGGGTAAGGCCAAATAATTACAAAAAAAGTTGTAACTGTTCAGAACTATAAAATCCTGTGGTGTGTCTCCAAAAGGAGATGTTATTAGAACAGCTAGGTGGCATGTGTGAACCTTTAGGTAAGATCTCAATCTGGAGACTGGGGTGCGGTGGGTTTGAGAAGTTAAAATTGCTTATTGGCATGTTTCATTGCTCCTGTAATTTGTTTTCCACACTATCTGCAGTGATTTCTTGGTTGCTGGAGAAAGGATGAAGTACTGAAGTGACAGGCTGGGAAACTTTTATCTCATTGTGTATACTATTAAACTTCCTCTGTTATAGTGGTATGCTGCATAAATTACCTAGCAGTGTTTTCTATTTATGATTCAAATTACACACACAGGTTGTTTTTAGTTTTCTTTTGCATTCAGTCTCATGTTGAAACAAAATTACATGTTTGGTAGAGGGCTGCTGAACCAAATAACTGCTATGGTCCCCTGGATAATAACAGGTTACTAAACACGTACTGCAGCAGTCTGTTCATTGTTGTGCTCAGTCGTCTTCTCTTACCTTTTAACAAACCTCTTCGGTTTTCAGGTACCCAAACCCAAATATGATATATTCAATATACAGTACACACAGTCTTCCTTTAGCAAATAACCACATGCTCATTTGTTCATGGAATATGATCAAAATGGTAATCAAGCTCTGGTTTCATGCAAGCTCTTTTGAAAGAGCTTTGAAGAAAATGTTTGGGTTTTTTAAAAGTGGAGTTTTCTTTTCTGCTTGTGAAGACTTGAGCATGATGCAAAAATTTCAGAGGAAGAACAGTAGGATGAAGTTTCTTTTCACTTCCTCTGTATTTAAAACACTTGTACTTCCATTGTGAAAAAAATTCTACCAATAATAGTAGGAAAAAATAGTTTAAATACCAAAGTCAGTGTGTTATACGCTTTGTCTAGTTGTCTTATGTGGAAAAAACAATGTAGAAGGAGCTGTTTAGACCTAGTGATTACAAATAATCCCTGCTTATTTCAGCCTATGCTCATTGTATGTTGTCTTTCAAAGCACAGATAGCATTTGTTTTGTGAAAAGTAACTTCAGGTTGCATCTATGTGTACTCAATTATTTTAAAGCCATTTTAAGCTTTAAAGCACTGAGAAGCAGAAGTTAAACGGGAAAAATGTGTCTTTCTTAAAAGACCATTCTCTTGGAGTTAAAAGCTTCATAATGTGTGTTGCTCTGCTAACACATGTGAATCATAGGTAGTGCAGACACTTTGGAAGTGTTGAATAAATTCTTTGTTCCTGGGGTCCTGTAGAACTTGACCTTCATTTCAAGTTAGAGGTCTTAAACTGTAGCTCTCTTACAGCTTATTCAGTATTTTTTATTAGATCAAGCTCTTTTCTTAGTTGAACCATCTGTATTCTTTCACACATTATCTAAGGGCAGGAAGGGACAAGATACCTCTTTCAGTAATTGAGGAAAATCCAAAATTATATGTGCCCTGTGTGTGTATGCAAATGCTTCCAGAAGTCATTCAGAGCAGAAGGAAGATAGTGTAATTCCATAGGTGGAGTCTGTTGCTTTAGGCTTTCTTGTCCATGTCTTCCTTGCAAAGTTCGAGGCTTTTAAAAGCAGTACTGTGCTCAGAAGTGCTTATGCTGAAAGGCTTTTGGCCAGTCCAGCCCTGAAGAGAGTCATCTAAAAAGAAAGAAGCTCACTAGTAGTAAAAAAAAAAATCAGCAAACCTCTGTGCCTTGGGTCTCTTGCTGTCATTTAGCTGGACTTTGGCTTGTATGCTAGGTTACTAGGAATTGAGTGTTCATTAACTTAAAGTTCCCTTTTTTGTTGTCTTTTTGTCTTCTGTGGGTAACATTGTTCATTTTTCCTCCACTGGAAGTGGTGAAATGTCTGGGAAAGCTGAGGAGTTTTATGTTGAAAGTAACTATGGAGAAATGCTAGCTAATGATTCTGTTTCTACTGATCAGAAATCAGATTAAAATTGGTGTTGTGCTAGGTCAAGCTAAAAGACATTTATGTAACTGTAAACCCAGCCATTAGGGAAGGATGTGGACAAGTGTCTCATGAAGATTTCTCATCCTGCCCCACATGACCAGATGTGCACATACTGTATGTGAGGTAGATTCACTGTCATCATATAACTTGCTGTTCATGTGTAATGTGTAGCATGTTTGGGAATTGTATTTGGGGCCTACAGGTTGAGATGAAGGTTCCTCATGAGAGTGGTGGAGGTAGAAGACCACAAATCAATTCAGCTGGCTGTCAGTGTGCCAAGGACTATTGACATCACCTCCCCCTTGACTAGAATTACAGAATGTCTTGTCTCCATGTTGTGCCACAGCAACAGTATGTTCATACTTGGTGGGTCTTTACGTAGCATCTCATACCTGGAAAACAAAAGTTGAGTAATTGGTAAAACCTAGGCAATGTTAAATAACAGAGAAAATCTGGATGTTGTAATACTGTTTCCTAATCTATTAAAGCAATCATAAAGAAAATGGTTACTGAGTAGATATTATAGGTAAACAACACATGGTGGTCTGTTTTAACTGGAAGCCTTAATGTCATGGTTGCTTCTGCTAATGAGAATATAGATAATCCCCCATACTTACCCTTTCTTAAAGATACAAATTGTTGGTTGCTGTAGGCAGAATGAAGACAAGCTGTTCAGTATTTGCCTTCTAAATATTAAATATTAAGAACAGCATGTATCTGGTTCTGAAGGATGTGGGAGTCTTGCATTAATGTCAAGATGTATATATTCATCTGCAATCTTGTTTATTTGATTGTAACTGGGATTTTTTTTTTCTTCAGGGAAACTGTATCAATCTGACTGACGCCTTGACTCTGTATGAAGAACAGCTTAGCAGGCTTTACTGTCCTGTGGAGTTTTCAAAAGAAACTGTCTGTGTTCCCTCCTACATGGAACTGTATCCTTAATATACACTCCCTGCTCTTTTTCAGTCTTTAATATATTAAACAAGCCTAGATTGCTTGGAGGTAATGAGCTCAATTGCATGAAGGCCATTCTAATTTAAACACTATTAATGTTTTTTCATAGTAAATGAACTATTGCAGTTTTATTTTGAGGATAATTGCGGGATTTATTTTTTAAAGGTGCCATAAATTCACAGCTGGTGAAATGATCAGCACCTTTGAAGATCAGGCTGTTTTTCTTAATGTATTTGAGTGTTTCCAAGTGTATTGTTTATGTGTTGTAGGATAAACTGTATGATGAGGGTAATGCTGTTTGGGAGTTCTGGCAAGGCTGTATCTTCTTATTTAATGAAAAACCCCAAAATAACATCATACAGATTACCATGATCCAGATCTTCAAATATTGTGTGATTTTTGAATATGCAGCACAAACTGGATTTTTAACTGGGGAGGGGGAAATGACTGTTAACAATCATTAGTAGTTAATGTTACTGAAAAATATTCCAAGTGGTATACGCATTTCTCAGCAACCTCCCATTCCTAAAATTAATCCTTCAGAATGTCTTCATTTTGTGGGTGGCAGGCAAGTAATGCAGGGAGCTAGAAGTTTCATCTTTGAGCCATGAGCTTTAGAGGGGCATTTTTATCTGCTATAGGGTGGATCTGCTGGCTGCATTTGCATTGAGAATTTACAACTTCTGTGTGATCTCCCAGGAAATGTTTCTGCAGGGTAGTGCCTGTTGTGGCTGTCCCTCTCTTGACAGTACAGATCATTCCAGGATCTGCTTATTCATAATATGTTAAGTGTGTGAAACTCTGCCACAGCATTTTTTCTGTGTGTTCATTTTGTTTCCCTTCTGTTTCTGATCTTGATACTGTTTAATGCTGTAGCCTGCTGTTCTGGACTCCATACTGACTCTTAAGAAGCTTCTGCTGCTTCTCATTATTGTGAGCTCTCCGTGAAATTCAGATTCAATCTTAATGTTTTCAAGACAAAAAAAAAAGTAAAAGGATATGAAGATATTTGCCCTTTTAGCAAGCAATTTCAGAGAAATTGGTTATTTTTGCCTTTACAACTGCCAGGCCTTAATGCAACATCCATGTGATTTGAAGTATGCACCCTCAGAAAGTCTTCTAAATAACTGTTGCATATTTCATTTGTGAGTATGCAAGATGGTTTTAAATCAATAGAGTAAGATGTGCTACTTCATTCATTTGAAAAATCCCTTTAAATGCTTATAGTAAGCTAACATACGAAATACTTCTAGCAATAAACTTAGTAAAACTGGCCATTAAATAGGTGTAATCGAGCTTGAAAGCGAACAGTTCTTAAAGGAATGGGTCAGGCTTTATTAGTTTGCTTTTTCTGAATGAATTAACAATGATGTAATGGTATAGATATAGGAATGTTAAGGGAGAAATCATCTTGATGACTTTGAATTAGCCCAAAGTAAGTACTTTAACTTTTAATTTGGCCATGGACTTCTGATATCCTTTTTACCTTCATTTCAGGTACAGGTTATCACCTTTCTTGAAACCCAAAGATTTCCAACTAGGAATATGTATCTGAATGAAAGTTTATGCCTAAATGCTGTTTCACAGATGACTGAGATGTGATAGGTTACAATAGAATTCTGAAGAGTAATACAAAATCAGGGGTTTAATTATTTTTGTAGAATGACACATTTGTGGCATTCACTGAAGTGCCTGAAATCTCTTGAGCCATTGAACAAATCTTTTCCCTTGGGCAAATATTCACTTTCATAATTTAAGTTACCTGTGTGCATACCTGAATGCAGCCTAAGTACTAAGCTGGCTTATCACTTTTTATTGTTACTTGTTTTGCCTACTTCAAGAGTTGTTATTGTATGCAATTGTTACTTAAAATTTTGGTGTTTGCCAGTGTTGCTGTGGGGATCATCTGAAATTCAAGTAGCTGTTAGACGTAAAAGCCAGCTCTCTATTTTAAGGAAAGCATATGTGTGTCTGGGGTCTCCACCATGATCTTACGGTAAATGTAGAGGCTTCCATCTGGAGTATGTGTGATCTTGCTGTGTAAACAGAAGAGCATGTATCTTTCTGTGCCTTTGCTAAGTTATAAATCCCAGAAATGCATGCCTTATTCTGCAACTGTTTCTGTAGCTCTAAAAAAGGTGATCACATGTCATCCTCCTGCCTGCTTCTCTGGAAGCAGATGCAGTTATGTAGCTCTGACCTCTCTCATGTGCCCAGCATGGCAAGAGAGCTCTTGAGGATCAGTTCTCTGTCTGGCCGGGCTACCTCAGAGAGCTCTAGTTTGAGCATAGCTTCTGGGTGACTGTGCTGAAGCTGAGTCCATCTCCCCCTGAGAGGAGCAGCAAAAAGAGCACTGATGCAGCTGCCAGTTGCCCTGTATTTGCTTCTAGCTCAGTCTGGGTGACATAAAGGTCTGCTCTCTGAAAAGTGTTTAGGTACCCAAGGCAAACACTGCAGAGAAAAGCCTAGGCAAAATTTAGATGAGTTTAAGTGAGTAATTTAAGTGAGTGCTCAACAGAACCCCTGTAGAGGCATTTAATGTGGACACCTAGTGTTCAGCTGCCAAGCATATCTGTATTAAAGCAGACACAATCAGACAAAATAAAGGATTCCCAAATTAGGTAGCTGGATGTATCTTTCCTGGTTGAGCTTTCTGCTTTACAAGTGAAAACATGAGCAACAGGGATCCCAGGCTGGTGAACTGATCGAAGTTTCGATCACTCTTCCAAAAGTACTTCTGTAGCTTGGTCAGTGGCTGCAATGAAGAAAAAGAAAAAAAAGCCGTAGCAGGAATTAGAAAACATAGGTCTGCAAAGGATTTCAGTGGAAATGTGATACTCTTCTAAACAGCTAGGCCAAAAAGAGGATTCAGGGAGACTTCATTCCATCTTGATACGAGAAGTATTCAGAATCAAAATTTACTTGAAAAGAACTGCTTGCATTTTAACTGACTACTGCAAAGCTTGCATGTTTTTCCTTAACTGCTTCTTTTTTCCAGATGGGTGTTCTACACTATTTGGAAGAAACAAACTGTCAACTGAACATCAAGATTGTTTGAGATTATCCTAAATGTACATGCTGCATGGAGCATATAGGCCTGCCACGTGCTGCATATTGGCATCTTGAACCTTTAAATTATATGCTGTAGATGATCCTGAAACTTAGTCATGCTATTGATTGTGAATTCTTTAAATGTTTTTTATTATTATTTTAATTTAAAGGCAAATGGAAAATGTATATTTTGATGAGCTAGGGTGTTATTTTTGAAAGTCAACTTAAAGAAGAATAAGCAGCAAAACTATATAGCTGCTGAATGCACTGAACCTTTAGAATGTGATCCTTTTTATTTTTTTGTAGATCTTCACAAACTGATTGATTAAAAAATACATCTTTTAGCATTTCATCCCTGAAGGGTGTTCCATGGAGTTTGTTTTGGGTTTTTTTTGGTTTTCCACCAGATTAATCTATGGTGCTTTTTAAGGATGGAGGGTGTATTTCTCGTTTTTTTTTTTTTTTTTAATGAACGCTGCAGTGCTTCCATGTGGAGAAGGGCATAACTAAAAAAAAAAATCTTAGTGAATTCATTACAAAAGGAAGAAAGTGGATCTTAAATTTTGTTTGTTTACTCTAGTTTCACCATTGCTGTAATATCTTCTGCAGGAAATGTATCTTTGACCTTTCACCTCATGGAATTTTTTAGGTGCTGCCACATTGATTAATTGGCTTTTGATATGGATATAACAGTAGGTTACAGAGGCACTTTGAGCTATATCAGCTTGAAAATAAAACCTGGCTTTCCATCCCACCACAGTGCAAGAAATTGAGCGTAGTGAAGTTTTTGCAGATATAGTCTCCCCAACCTTAGGGGAAGCACTAGATTCTTGAAGGAAAGGTTGCTTTGGATGGGGGGAAAAAATGTGGGTGGGATCTAGATTCCTGTGCCCCAGTATGGAATGTTTTGAGGCAAGTATATATACTTCAGTAGGTTAAGTCTTGGTCGTATTGCTGCAGATTGACCACGTTGTAATGGGCTCTTGCTGAATTAGGTTCACTTGCAGTGTAAAAATTTGTGGAAGCTAGGTTGCATTGTGGTTTTATTCTGAAACATAACACATTTTTCTTTAACTGTTTCTTATGTTGTCTGAAAAATGATTTTTTTTTTCTAAGAATGTGCTATGTACTGACTAAAACTTTTGCTTTCAGTACTTAAAAGATACCACTTGAAAGGAGGTAGGAAGGCTATAACCATTCTGTGCTTTTCTTTACATTCCCAAGATAGACTAAAAAGTGCACTGTTTCCCTAAATGCTCTATAATCCTGAAACTTAATGATTTTGTTTTCCTTCAGCATCTAATATCGGCATTCTCTTGGTTTGATTGGAGGGAGTTGATTTCTCTCCTTCTCCCCCAAGATACTGTTAATGAAAACAAAACAAACAAAAAAGCACTCTTAAGATCTGTGTTCTTAAATCATACATAAAGAATTTCACTGCATCCCACATACTTAGCGTGTTCATGAAAACTTGCTACCCTATGTACAATTCCAGAGTGATACTGGAAAACTTAGCAAAAAAACCTTGCTCTTCATTTGGTGTGTAGTTATTTTTGTATTGTAGAGTTAAAAGTTAAAAGCTGTTAAAAGGCTTTCAGTTTGGAGAGCCAATGGAAGTATTCTTTAGTCTTACTGTGTTAAATTATTGCAGTTAATGTTAATTCTTTAATAATGTACATGGGGCACAGTTCTTCCATGGCCTACAGCTTGTGCATCCCTAAAAGCTCCCAAAGAGCAGAGCCTCCATCTAAACAGGAGGAGAGAGAAGTGTCTTGTATTCCCTGAGTGTTAGCTCTGTATACACCCCAAAAAATACCTTGATATAACCACCTATGATCCAGTAGTGACCCTTCATTTATGATGCAGGACTCCGCTCAGTATATCGAGTAGCTGCAAACAAATGCAGACATGAACAGCTATGTGTATCCTTTGCAAGCATGAATATTCCCATTGATTCCTAGTGTGATGACTCATGTAGGTGAAATACAGCACACAGGCTGTCAGTGGGATGGGGTTTACAGCATATGTGTTCCTGAGTGAGATTGATAGATGTAGAAAACAGTCATAACACATAGGGGTGTGGTTGTTTTTTAGTGAAGAAACTTGTGAACTGGAAGACGGCGCGACATGCTTGCTGCACCAAGGCTGGCGCTCTTCCTTAGCGTTGCTGCGCAAGGCTGCCTGGGCCCAGGCCTGTTGGTGTGCGGGGATGCTCTGTGATTGGTTCCTGGAATGACCAGAGGACCAGAATTATGTATTGATAGGTGAGAGGCAGCAGTGCTTGCAAGTCTTTTCAACTGATACAGTATGCAGAGGGTAGGAGGAATTATTTTTTCTTTAAACTTTTTTTAATTTAGGATTTTTTTAAAGTGATAGATGCAGTATAAAGCAATTCAGCAAACACTGAATGTTATCCTTATATTTTTTAAGTTGCTGAATTGGTATGAGCAAATATATACACACTGTCATTTTTTTTATTTATTTCTTGCTGTAGTGTAGACTTTTTTTAAAAGGAAAGCAAGTCTCTGTGTTAGAATTTTCAAATGCAAACTGTTATAGCTGATCAGTTTTCCATGTTTAAGGCCAGTTGGGAAATAGCTACGGTTGGTGCACTATATGCAAACAGTTCCCAAGGTATGGTTAACATTAGGGTTTTCTTAATTATTCTTTGCACTAAATGCTGCTTCCAACTAGAAATGTGATTTAAGTATTAAAAAAACCTCGATTGATAGTAGTTTGTGCAAAGAGAAGTCTGCTGGCCTTGTATCTACTGCATCAGTGCAGTGCACATGTTAAAATAAAGGTACGCTGTTATTACTCGTGTGTTTGAATTGTTAAATACGTTGTGGGTTCAGTGTTGAAATGGCAGAATTGATAGGTATGATGCTTACCATTGTACCTCTCTTTTCCTTGTCACCTGACATACATACTTAATGGTACTTAATTGTACTTTGAATATCTGCTGTCTCGGATTAATAAATTCAGTTATTTTCTGTATAATATATATACTCAGGTAAGGCACTCTAGTATGGAATAGCACACTTTGCAATGGGGAGGATCACTTGAGGCTTCAGTGATCTCTGCCTAGAAAGAGTTACTTCTGTATAGTGCTGTAGATGTGAATTTTTTGGATGTCTGTGAGTGTAAGTTTTAGTTTTTCTGCTGAAGTGTCAGGTTGGCTTTGGGTGGCAGTGTGAGTCATTGTGTGGCATAGAGAGAAGATGGGCTTAGCAGAAGTGAGACATTAAGCATGATGCAAGCTTTGGCACAGAAGGTTAAGGAAGAGAGAGAAGGGCATGAACAGGATGGGCACACTGAAGAAATTAGTCTGGGGTTTTATTCTGAAAGATTAATAATGTCAAATAAGGAAGGAAGAATGTGACTTCTAAGATTGTAGAGAGATTTACATAAATTCCAGCTGGCTGGAAAGGAGAAGTGTTTACATCTGGCCAAAGTACAGCGATGGCAATGGCTTGGAAGTTGGGAAAAATAAGAGGAAAGGTTTAAGTTCTTGAAGGGGAAAAATAAGTCATACAGACTTGGAGGGTAGGATACAGAATAAATTTAGAGTGCTGACATGTGTGAAAAGGAAGATGGGTATCTCTTGCTTTTTTTATTTTCACCATTTAGAGTTTGAGGTGTTGACAGCTTGCTGCTGGAAGGAAGAAGGTGAGGGGACAAGTGAGAAGAGCACTTGATTTCTTACTTCAGTTTAGTAATAGGAGACTGCAGATGATGTTGCCTGAGGATAATAGGAGGAAGTTGACAAACCTTGCCCACAGGAAAAAGAGTAACTGGAATCATTAAAGGAGATGCTGAAGGAGCAAGTGAGAACTAGCAAAGGGAGTGAGTGCAGGAGTGATTAAGATGCTCAATGCTGTTAATAAAGTGCCTTTTTGAAATGTGGGATGCTCTAGGAAGCAAGGAGTTAGAAATGTAAAAGGATGTGAGAAGTGAAGAAATCCATACAGTGGTCATGCATTTTAGTGAACTTGAGCTTCAGAGGTAGAAATTGTGAAAGTAGAAAGGAAGGAAAGAAGAGGGTGAAATGCATTTTGTAACTGGAAGCATGACAACAGGTATTCCCTGTGCAGTGTCAAGGGGAGAAAGGATGCAGGAGAGTTAAGATGGGAAGGAACTAGAGGAATGAGCAAGGAGAAGGAACCAGAAACATAACAGCACAACAGATACGGGAGCACATTGAGACATACAGAAAAAGGAGTGTGGGTTGCTCTGCCTAGCTTGTCCTCTGTAGATACTGGGAGAAGGAAGAGACTGGAAACATATGGGGTTTTTTACTGATTTATGATTGCAAGATGGTTTGTGAGTATATGAGGAGGAAAAGAACATAACTGCTGGAAATGAAATGGTGACCAAAAGGGAACTGTTCAGATTAAGGAGTGTTGAAGGTAGACCAATTACCCAAGCAAATAAATACAAAATAAATGAAGCCCAAAGGAAAGGGAACTGTGGGTTTAACTGTCATGAGTTGTTACTGTGAGTGTGGAAGGCACAAGCATACCAGCGGCATGTCTACTGTCTTGTGGAATTGGGAAAACTGGTCAAAATGGGGACATGTATGAAAACAACAACAAAAAAAGCACTGACACAGCTGTAACAGGGTTTCTCCTTCTGAATTCAAAGTGCTGTGACAACTTCATAACACCTTATTTGAGAGGACAGCAAGTTCCATGACCTCAGTGATGAATGCACGTGTGCAGCACTACTAGCATGATTTACTTTGAAAGATCCAAAGATGAAAGTATTTTGTTGATGTATAATGGAAACATCTTTGAGTAGTCTTTGTGTATACAAAGACAAACATCAATGGAATTTTAAAACAATCATTGTAGTAGATAAGAATAACAAAGGTGGGTTTGTGAAGCATGTGTGAATCTCTGTGAAGATTTTTTTTCCATTCTGGTAGCTGCTGTTATCTAACACTTCCCTATTTAACTTTGTTTATCAAAATTATTTTTTTGTTTTTCAAAATTGTTTTATTCCATGCTTTGTCCAAATTCTGCTCTTAAGCTTCACATTGGGAAATTACTAATGATTGGCGTATCTTGTAACACCTAGGTGTGTGTTTGAAGTTTTATAAGCACTGGTTAGTTATTTGGGGTGGAAGGATGACTGAAAATGAGGTGGGATTTTTTTTTTCAGGCAACAGGCTTATGACAGTTCACTGTTTAAAACCCCAGTGAAGACTGACAATAATTCAAGGAACATGCATTGACTTCTATGTTTAAAAAGGATAGTATCTTCTTTTGAAATTTTTCCCTGTCATGTAGTAAAATTTCTATACCATTACAAAATTCTTACCCTACATATAGCAGTTAAATTACTAGGGAAAGGGAAGATATGTGCTCACAATTTCTGGAGTTCTGTTGAGACAGGCGTGTGCCATAAGAAGTTGTGGTTGAGATGCTCTTTGAGTCTACTTCTTTGGGATCTTGACCTTTACTCAGCAAAGCCCTTTACCTCTGGTGGCTGGTGATGCAGCACCTCTGGCTATATGAAATAATGAAATGGTTGGTTGTGCCAAGACTGCAGCGGATATTAGGCAGTGTTAAGGAAACCAGAGACAATCTCTGGCCTCTGCTTGCTGACACATGAATGGAGTAAGCTACACCAAAAACACATGGTAGGGGTAGCATGCAGTCATGTAGCTGACATGCATCTGCTCTGCTGTTCAGGAACTGCCTCCAGCAGCAGTGGTGGCTGTTGATTTGCTTAGCCTTGAGCTTTGGGCGTGCTTGTCATACTTAGTCTGTCTCATCTTCATTGTTTATCTTTTCAGGTATGAAGTGAGCTCAGGGAAGACATCCATGTCTTCTGGAGACCTGATGGCCTTAATACATAGGTGTCATTCTGTGTTTTATTATGCACATTTTTTATTGTCCTAGACACTGTGAGCTGGGACCTACTGGAGGTACCTCAACAGCAGAAGGCAGGCCCAAGCCCTTACAGGGTGTGGGAGGTGAGGCTAGTGGGTGGTGGACTGCAGCACACTTCCAGCTACCAAACCACTGCCTCATCCTGTCACATGCATGGACCTTGCATCAAAACTGTCCAGGCTGTCACTTGCATGTCTAATAGTGCAAAATGTCAGATGGTACTGCCACATTCCAGCACCTCCCTTGATGATCTGTACCAGTTCTGGCAAAAATCAGTGTGCCTTACAGCCAGCATAGGGTCCAGACTGCATGGGGGAAGTGGAGAGCTTGCCTCTGAGTACAGTTGGCGTGTAGGGATGGGAAGTCGCTGTCCCTGTCTGTGCCCAGCCTGTGTGCATGTAGTTGGGCCCCTTTTTCTGTCATAGCCTTTTGCTGTGCTGAGTGGCAGGCTTGCTGTGGGTACTGTTTGCACCTGGGCAGTAGGACCACAGCAGTCTGGGAGCATGGGATATGCTGGGCCAAGTCAGCTGTAAGGTGCAGTGCCCACCCACAGAGGCCTCCCTTCTGGGAGTGCCAGGTGAATTGCACAGGAGACATGGGAGACACAGCTGCAGCGTGGTGAGAGGGGACAAAAATGAGTGGTGGCCTGGGTAGACCACTGTTCTCACTGCGGGGAAGTCTGCATCCTAGAGCCTGTATTTGGGTTCCCTGTGGGTGAGGGGCAGGTGAGGCAGTGGGGACTGGGCACCTGGATTCTTCCAGAGCACCATGTGTAAGCTGTGGGAATGCCTTCCTGGAACACATTCACCCCTCCACACTGTCCCCCCCCCAATTGATATTTTAAATGCCAGTAACTGAGAAGACCATAAACAAGGCAAGAAAGGAATTTAGTGCTCTTCAAGTTAAGCAGAGGAAGAGATGGCCACATAAAGTGAAAAGTCACAACTGTGTTTGTTTCCCACTGCTTAGCCTGGGCTGTGAAAATACTGACAACTTAGAGGTTTTCTCTGTAATTAGTGAATAGTCTTAGCCCATGAGAATAACCCAAGAGTTGACCAGCTGTCAAAGCCTTTGTTATGGAGTGTGTGTCTTTACTCAGTGGGTCATGGTAGAACTGTTGTGAGAGCTTGCTCACAAGACAGACCTACTAGGTTTGCTAGACTGGAAGATGTAGTCCCCCTTGTCTCCTGTCTCTGAATTTCTATTTCTAGATGAGCTGCAAATGCACTGAAATGAAAACTTAATTAGCCATAACTCCTCAAAGATCAAAAATAATTCAGACTTTCTTGACCAAATAGTGTGTTTTCTAAAATCTTTAACCCAGTTCTGTCAACACCACAGCTTGTGTAAAGGGGTTGCTGTGAAGGCATTTCTGCTGGTATCAGACACCACTTACCTGGCATAGCTACTCTCTCTACACTCCCTTTCTCACCCTGCATTAGCTCCTCTGCTGTGAGAGCTGTGGCCCTCCTGTGGCAATGTGGCAAACTGATTAGGTTAACATCAAGACAGCAGAGCCCTTGAAGGGAGATGGGGAACTGATCTGACTTCAGCAATGCTGAAATCAAAGGATGGAAAAGCAATCTTGTGTTTAAAATGGACCTGTCTGGTTCACTGTGCTGACAGACCCAAGTTGTGTGCAGGCTGGAGAGCTGGTGGTGGTGGGGAGCAGGTCAGAGGAAGGTGTGGGATAAGGGAAAAATTCAAAGTAAAGCCTGCAGCATCATAGATTATACCTGCTTTAGAAAGAGAAGGGAGGAATTGTTAAGGGAGTTACCAAATCATTGGGTTTTCTTGTTTAATCATATACTGAACCATTTATAGGTCCCTTCCAACTTGAGATAATCTAGGATTTCAGTCATCCAGACGTTTCAAATAGCTTGAATTTTTGGGAGTAGCTAAAAGGTGATCCAGGAGAAACCACGGGTCACTTTAATCTAATGGAAATGAAGAGCTTTATCTGTTGTGACACTTGTGGTTTAGGCCCATCCAGGAACAAAAGACCAGGAAGCTGCTTGATCACTCCTTCCCCCCAGTGGGCTGGGGAGGAGAAAATACCAGGAAAGGCTTGTGGGTTGAGACAAGGGCAGGAAGGGATCACTCATCAGTTATGGTCATGGGCAAAACAGACTCAACTTGGGGAAGAAAAAATCAATTTAGTTATCAATTAAATGGGGAGTAGGTCAGTGAGAAACAAGCACCTACAGGGATAAGCACAGAGATACTCGCACCTGCCCCCCATCCAGTCCGAGCAGCACAGGGACAGGGAATGGTCAGTCCATCACATGCTGTCTCTGCTGCTCATTCCTCCTCAGGGCGAGGGATCTTCACGCTCTGCCCCTACTCCAGCATGGGGTCACTTCCATGGGAGACAGTCCTCCACCAACTTCTCCAGAGTGAGTCCTTCCCGTGGGCTGCAGTCATTCACAAGCTGGGCCCTTTCCATGGGGTGCTGTCCCTGTCCTTCAGGAAGACCCTGATCCAGTATGGGTTTCCTATGGAGTCATGGGCTTCTTTGGGCACAGCCACCTGCTGCAGTGTGGGACCATGCCTGAGCTGCAGGGGGGTCTTTGCTCCCTTGTGACCCTCCATGGCTGCAGGGCACAGCCTGCCCTCTCACCATGGGCTGGTGGGATCCTCTCCTCTGGCCACTTCCTCCCTGCCTTTCTGCACTGACCTGGGGGTGTGCCTGGCTGTCTCTCTCATGTCCCATTCCTCTCTCTGCACTATTTCTACTTCTGCTGCTTTTCCTTTTGTGGTTCCCCCTCCTAAACATGTCAGTCACAGGAACAGACTGGCTGAGCTGTGGCCAGAGTTGGGTCTGACTGGAGCCGGGGAAGCTTCTAGCTGCTTCTCACAGGAGCCACCCTTGTGGACCCTCCCTGGCTACCAACCCACCACCACAGAAAACCCACGCAGTATTCTGCATGTAGTGGGGTGTGCTGTTTTTCAGTTCCTTGTTGCCATTTATACCTTCAAAACTCCAAAAGGAGTGCTATATGTTAAATGACTGTGGCAAAGGTAAGCAGCTGCTCAGTGGGCTACAGCTGGAAGAAAGCTGGGGAAGCACTCCAAGGGGATCTCGGTTTAGCAGAAGTGCTTCTCTGTACTGCATTATGTGTTATTCAGGAGGGCAGAAAAACATGGGCTGGGTCTGGATTGTGCTTGGGACCTGGCTTCTTGGGACCTGCCTTGTGGCAGTGGGTGAATAATTTTTTTTTTTTTTCAGTGAGTGGCAGAAATTTGGCCTTTCTCGATCATTCAGTTGTGAACAAATGATAATCAAATACATCTGAACTTCAGGCACACTAAAATCCACTTTATTTCATGCCCATCAAAATGCATTTTAGGAGATTTAAATGTTTTATAGTGCTTCCAGGTTCATGTGACAGTGGATGCATTTCATTTGGTATTTTATGTAACTTAAAATAGTGCTTTATAGTTGCTTTTATTCCCAGATATAGTGAAGAAAAATAGATGGTTAAAAGAAAAACAGCAAACCATGAAGGATTTTATGAAATGAAGTTGAAAACATGATTCCTCCTTAAGAACATCTTTTCTGAAGGCAAAGGCTGTAATATCCTTAGAAAATGCAGTCATGGCATCATGGTATGAAAGCTTGGATGGGAGTGTGAGTTTATCTGATTGTCCCAGAATGAAATGAGCTTTGTTTACGTCATTCCTGATAACCTGTCCTGGTGCTCCGAAAGGTGTGAGTAGTGACTGCGAAGGGAATGAAGTAACTAGCATAAGCCAGCAGCTGGGTGGAAAGCTGTAACTGTGGCACTACACTTTCTAACTGCTTTTTTAGGGTAACATTTGGTACCAGATAAAGTTGGGAAGTGCTCATGTAAGAGGAGTGGGTCTTAGGCTCCAGGAGGTGTAAGAAGACCTGTGAGGAAGTGAAGATATTTAACTCAAAATAGTTGGTAGCCTGGGCTACATGACTACATCCTGGCAGACTACAGCACAGCCCAGCCTCCTGGTCTCTGTTGTCCCTAACACACTGTGATTCTCATCATGGACTTGTACCAGTGGCATTCTGTCCCTGGACACCCTTATTGTGGGTGCAGGTTGTGCCTAGATGTGGGTTCAAGTCACGTTTGGGAAGACAGCAGCAAATTCTCTTGTGTGTCTTAGTGCAGATGTAGTCTGGGTGTGAGTGCTCTCTTTCTGAGTTGGGGACATGGAATGTGCCCCTACAGGCTCTTGTTTTATCTCATTAATTGCTGCTTCAAAGCCCATGATAGTCCAAGTTTGTCTTTGGAAAAGTATTGCCTGGCTGTAGAGTTTTGCCTGGGTAAAATATGGTATTAGTTTCTTCTGGCAAATCTTATTTCTGTTCATAGTCCAAATTGCAAGATATTTATCATGATGATAATTTTTTTATTCGAAGTGCACTCTTCACGAAAGTTTGACTTGAGTATTGTTGTAAAATTAGGTAATGAATCTTCTAGTTCAGCCAGACGGTTAAACCAAGGAAGAGGCTGATCATATTTGCAGTAATTTCAAAGAACTTTGAGCAGAAATAGCATCAAATTGTTAGAGACCAGTGAATTCATCGCTGTCTTTTAGTGGACTAAGATTCTGTCATTTGCTTGACAAGTACATATTGAGGAAGCTAAGGAAAGTTCTTCAGAAGAGTGTGATCCTTTCTGCAAGCTTTAGAAAAGGATTTAGTTTTGGTCAACATGATTTTCCTTCCCTGTAAGCATCATGATCATGGCTTTTTGTTATTAGCTTCACTAGCAGTATTGCTAATTTCATTGCACAGTCATTTAAATATCCAAGAGTAGCTAGTTAGAGGCACACTGAGGTACTTTTATCAGAGGTTCCCTACTTGTTCTCAGGCTCTAGCAGAAGTTTATCGGGAGCAATACCACATATTAGATATGAAAATCTGGATCACTAAGTAGTTGGGGTGTGTTTGGCACACAGCTCAGTACCCAAGTCCTCAGTCTGATGACTGTTTTGCCTTTCACTTTTTCCACAGGGGTAGATAAAGACAGTGACAGTGCATTGCCAATGACTTTTTCATCCTGCAGCCTCTCAGCAGCTGCAGACTTGCACCTTTCTTTGTCAAGAACTTCTCTGCAAATTTTCATTATTCCATTTTCACTTCTTTTGGCCTGTGATGGCTAAGCTGGCAAAGCTGTGGGTGTCTTCAGCACCGTACCATCCCTGAGTCCTTGGATCCCTTTATGAGTGTTAACTACCTTTTTTTAATGCT
Source organism: Rhynochetos jubatus (assembly GCA_027574665.1). Lineage (NCBI taxonomy): Eukaryota > Metazoa > Chordata > Aves > Eurypygiformes > Rhynochetidae > Rhynochetos > Rhynochetos jubatus. The sequence goes on along the minus strand of CM050649.1, from coordinate 51,979,871 downwards.
ATTTTAGCTTTACTGCTAAGTTTTTCTATTCTGGTTTTGCCTTTTACAAACAGAGGTAGGAGTGGGTTTTACTAAATTATTCTTCTCAGAGCAAAAAAAAAATGTTTGTGTTTGCTGAAGCCACTCCCAGATTTGTGCTCTCCTCATGCAAATTTTCTGTCATACTATAAATTGAAACCAAGTAATCCAAAACACTGACTTTGCAGCTCCAGTGTATGCAGATAAGTCACCAAAGAAAATTACTACGTTTTTTGGTCCTAAAAATAAATCCTCTACGCAAGCATTGCAATAAGCTTGAAGCTAGTATACTCTTAATTTCAAATATGGTGAAAATCTGAAGCACTGACTTTGAGAAACATATATGAGTACAGCAAATAGTCCATGTGTAAGTGTCCACAAGTTTTACTCAAAGTTGTTTTTTATCAGGTTAAGATATAAATACATAAAAATGTAAGGCAGTGACAAATCTGTATGTTTTATAGCCTTGTGTCAATAAGGAGGGGGAAAAGAAACCCACAACCTAACACACAGAGCTTTGTTTTGAATAGAGATGTTGGAAACTTCAGGGAAGGGCTGTCAGAGACATAGCAATTTGGTTTGTAAAGATAATTATATTTAGTGCCTAACTGTTTGGATCTTGAGGAATTCTGTGACTTCAGGAAGCCAAATGTTTGGTCTTACCAATTCTGTCCTGTGGGGCCTCGTGCTGTGGTTTCAACCTGAACTGGCTCTGGCCTTCCTTTTCCTGAGAACGTGATGACCAAATGCGTTAGAGCACGAGCGCTGTGAGGAGCGGCTGAGGGAACTGGGGTTGTTTAGCCTGGAGAAGAGGAGGCTCAGGGGAGACCTGATTGTGCTCTACAACTATCTGAAAGGAGGTTGTAGGGAGTTGGGGGTTGGTCTCTTCTCCCAGGTAACAAGCAATAGGATGGGAGGAAATAGCCTCAGATTGCTCTAGGAGAGGTTTAGACTGGATATTAGGAAAAATTTCTTCACTGAAAGGGTTGTCAGGCACTGGAATGGGCTGCCCAGGCAGGTGGTTGAGTCACCATCCCTAGAGGTATTTAAAAGATGTGTGGATGAAGCACTTAGGGACATGGTTTAGTGGTGGACTTGGCAGTGTTAACGGTTGGAGTCAATTATCTTAAAGGTCTCTTCCAACCCATGATTCTATAGTCCGATGGTTTAAACTCTGCTGAGGTGCTGCTTGAGCTTGAATGTCTTTGGGCTCAAAGATACAAAGTTCTGACAACTTTTTGCCTGGGTGGAAAAGTTTGTTTCTTGCTATGGAGGCTTTACTGTGAGTGTAGCCCTTGGTAGGTGCAGGAGAGTGTGTCATGTGGAGGGCTGTGACTGAACAGCCCTCATGTGAGAGAAGCTTTCATCAGAGCTGGTACTTATGGGACTGCTGAGCGCTACTGCCTGGGGTAGTAAAGGACGTAGAGGAGTTTTTGGTCCACTTCAGGTTTTCTGCAAAGGCCAGCACAAGCAAGTGAGCAGATACCCTCTCACAGGGTCAGGGTGCCACCAGTTACCTGTTCAGTGCCACTCTGGTGGAGCAATTGCTATGCTCTGGGCTTCAACTGTCTTTGAGCTCTGTTGCTTCTGAAAATAAATTTGCACTGCTGTGCTAATACCTATGGAGATCCAGATGGGAGAGTGGGCAGGAGCCATTGTTCTTGCAGAGGCAGTTGTGCTTCTCAGAGACAGGGGTGACATGGTAGGGGAGATCTCTTTGGAGATGCTAGAAGCAGTCGTGTGGGTCTGATGGTTCTCCTCTTTTGATTTCAAATTTGGTGAATATGTGTCTCATTACACACCTGAAGATTCATCCATGAGAGACAAATTCATTGGAAACCAAGCTTCCTTGCTTCCACTGTTCATATAAATAGTCTTTGAGAGCTGTGAGTGAACAACTGGACAGAGCAAAATAGGTGATTAAAGCTCTGGTGGCCCTGATGCAGTATTTTAAAGAAACAACAGGGAGTTGTGTCCTGTCTACACCCCTGCACCTACTGCTGTGGCCATTGGAAATGTTGTGTTTCAAGCAGTGTCTTTTTCAGTGCTTTTTCAGCTTATGTTCACAGATCATATGAAATAAAAGGAAAAATCCCACTCCAAAAAAATTACTGAGTTACTCCAGAGTATTTTATATATTTATAATTCCTAACTAACATGCCTTTCTACAATCTGTGTTGGCATGTATACTGGACACAGAGTCCAGGTTTAAACTATACAGTGGGATAACATAAGTATGCACATGTGGATGGCTGTATGTAAACACACTCTTGTTACAGTGTGAATGTTGCCTTTAGGAGAAGCAGTGCTTTGTTTAGCTATAATTTAATCTGCTTCTTGGAGAAAAATTGCCAGACCACCTAAAGCAGTTCTTCTTTCTGCTTGAAAACATATGCATAGTTTCATTAAAGTGCTTTTCAAAAGCAGCACTAAAAGAGCTTGCAAACTTTAATCATCCCAGATGTTAGCTTTCATAGTGAGTTGCTGTTTGGGTCAGATACAAGCACCTTTTTGTCAGACCATGCAATGCATCCTGCAGCAGGGACAAGTAACTTTGGAGTAATGAGAATAGCTTATCCTACTTGGAATAATAATTAAAAAAAAAATTGATTCAGGGAATTAAGTGTTAGAGGACAAAGTTTTCTGCTTTGCAGGGTGTTCTCTCCACAGTTGTGGTTACAGTTAGTGGAAATGCTTGCCACCAGCAATGTTCAGAGCTGTGCAAGGCCTGCTGGCTCTGTATTGGCTCTTAATTAATGACCCATATTCTCACAGCTGTACTGAGACCTTCTGTGATGTGGCTGTACCCATGGAAAACAATAGTTTTATTTATTTCCAGCTGTATCTGTCACATGGATAAAGGACCAATTTGTGCCAGAGTGTGGTTGCTGTTGACTGCAGCACAGAAATTTGGGGGGTTTTGTAGCCAAAGGAGGATCATGTATAAGATTCAGAGATCTGAGGACAAGTGGTCAAGTTGTATTCCAGTGCAACATTGTGTTTTTCTCAAGCACATTGTGTGTACGTAGAGCCCAGTTGGCCAATTCTAGCTACAGCAGCTACATAGCTTGAAAAAACAGTTCAAGGCCCCATAATGGAACACATGAAAGGAAATACAGCTTTTACTCTGACCCACACTAATTGATCTGCTTCAACAAACGCAGCGTATACCTCGGAATACACCCTTAACTTCACAGGCCATGCTGCTGTGCTTTTTCTGCTGAAGCCACTGAGGCTGTACCTGGTGGCTCTGCCTCCAACAGTGTGGGAGCAGCTATATTCTTCCTTTTACCATGAGAAAAACAAGTTTGATAGGCTTCATCAAAATTGTGATGCTTTGATTGCGAACTGCTTCTGTCAAGCTTAACTAGCTCCTCTAAGGTAACCTGTCGGTTGCCTCCCAGATAGGGCAAATCTCTAATGTGCCCCATCAAGGCAGCGTACAAGGAAATGTTTTTGGTAACTAATGTGTTGATACATGTAAAACCTGTTAGATTACACTATTTTGAGGTTTATGCTTAACTGAGATGTTTTTTTTCTGTCCACATTGAAAGTATCAGCAATTGTTTTAATACATTCTGAAGTTACCTAAATGCAAGAAAGATGAAATGTTTAACGGTGCTCAGACTCATCACAAGCAGTTCTTTCAGCATGCTTGGGCTGAACGCGTGCTGACCTCGAGCTGCTTTGTTGTTCCAGGCGTTCAGTGACACCTGTGTAACTCTGGTTTTGACTGTTGCCAGTGAAAACTAGGCAAAATGTGGGGTTTTTTGTGTCTGTCGAACAGTCAAACCTCAAGGAACGGCAGCTTCCTTAAACCAATCTATGTGGGGAGAAGTTGACATAGTACCATCGATTTTAGCTCTCATCAAGCACTCTTGACTGAGTCTGGCATAGTTGATGGAAGTGAGAATTGTATTTGCTTGTGAGAGAGCAAGGTAACACACACATGCTTGTGTCTGCGAACATACGTTCACGTGCATGCGCACACAACTGCAAATGGAGACAGATGTTTTCTAGAAGCTGGGACACTCTTGCTGTGGTTCAGCCCGGAGCATGTTCCGGAGGGTTTGCCAGCTCTTACATATGGGTTTGGGTGGGTATGTTTGTGCATTGTCCTGGCACTGTTGTAAGTGTCAGAGTAATCCTATTGTTTGGGTGGAATCTTGGTCAGAGGTAATTGAGTGAAGAGCATGTTGCATTTAATTATTATTTTTTTCCCCTGTGTCTATTCAGTGTTTTTTTGTGAATGTTTAACAGAGTCTTTGCACAGCCTCGTTAAATGCCTTATTGGACTATAATAGCCAGGAGTGCTGTTAGCAGTTCCAGCAGTAAGCGTGCCCATGTATCGTGTACCTGCCAAAGAGCTGCTGGAGTTACGAGGAGCAAGGCAACCCAATCCTAGCACACTCATCAGCAACATGTATCAAATTCCACAGAGTTCTGTTACAGATCAGCAGTATCGGAAGCCGATTTGCTTGTGTTCCATGTACGGCTTCAACTACTGCCAGAAATGGAACCCTGCAGCTGTTTGTGTGTTAGCCCTAATTTTATAGTTCTGTACATGCTGGAGAAACCAGGATGAGTTACTGACCACAGCCAGGGTCTACAGCCAGAAGGAAAGACTCTTACACTATGCCACAGTGCAAATAAGCCCACAAGCACAAGCTTAGAGAATTCATTGTGTTGCTGGCAGCTGACTGTGATTTTCTTGCCAGAAAGATCATGTGCTGCTGGGGGCTGACATACCAGAGGATTCCTGCAGTTGGAGCTTGCTGGTTCTTGTTGGGATATCTCCATGCTCCCATAGCCCTCACCTTCGCTTTGGCTAAGGTGACTGTCTGGGAGAGGGGACCGAATTGTCCAGCCTCGTCCTCTTACCTTCTTCTTTGTCTCCCTTTTCCCTCTTTCCTCCACGATTTTCCGAAGGGAATTAACTGGTTGCCACTTTGCACTGCTGAAAGCTGTTCCTAGTTTCTGGCCTGATGTTGTCCTAGAAAGAGATCATACCTTGAATGCAAAATGCTGTTAGTGGAACACTAGTAGAGCGTGATATTCAGTATATTTGCCATGGCTTAGCCTTATCTGGCAATTAAGTACCACCAGTTGCTCTACCACCTACCAACCACCCCACCCAGTGAGGAAGGGTCAGAGGGGTAAAAAAGGGAAGCTTGTAAAAGTTGAGATAAGAACTATTTAATTATATAAATGAAACACAGTAATAGTAACAATACTACTGCTAATAAATAATTACAACAACAGAAAATAGAACATACGATACAGGATCTCACCACCCATGGACCAACACAGCCAGATTCCATAACAGCAAGCAAAATCCAAGTGAAGAGCAGAAAATCACCAAACACAACCCTCAGCCCAAAAGCGGAGAGAAAAACCCCTGAGCCCAAAAGCCCCAGAGCAGGGAGAAAGAAAATTCTAAACCCCGAATCAGCCTAACAAAAAAAACTCCTCTGCTAAAAGCAAGGGAGCTATCAGCAAAGCTATCTGCTAGCCCAAAAAGCCTAAAACCAAATCCCCACCCTCAGGTCCACTTTTGTGCTTTGTAAACTGCACATGCAGCCAGCCTGACCACTGAGCTTGATGTATCATGGAATGAAACAAGGTCCAGCGGGGCCGGCCTGCTGTCTGTAGGAGAGCAGCTTGTTCCTGCCTGAAACCAGCACAACATTGTAGGGCTGTAGTACTTCTCCAGGGAGCAAAACTTTACAGTTATAAAGTACAGGGAATATCAGTAGGGATGTCATCAATTAATGTTGGTTGGGGCATTATAAAACTGATGGACAGTGTACGTAGGTCTAATAACTTCAGCGTTTGCATGGTCAGTTGTTCAATACTAACACAGAAGAAAAATCATCACGCAAACAATAGTAAGTGCTTGTGAAAGGGTCCTTTTGGGATTTACTCAGTGTTTGGATCCTGAGCAAAGTTAATTGTGTTGAGATCACAGCATGTCTGTGCATTTTCTGTGTCAATGCTTTTTGACAGCACCTTTGAGACTCCTAGTGATTTCTGATATGAAGACTCAATAGCACCAATGTCACTTAAATACATTTTCCAACCTATGCTGGGGATTGTTTATAACCAGGGCTCACACCCGTGCATGAATTGAAACTCTTGTACTGGGATGTATGTGGTCCTCCATGTTCCATGGCATCATTTCTCTCTCCTTCCTCAGCTGGTTGAGTCATGGGTTAAATGGGAGACAAGTAGACAGGTGAAAAGAAACAAATGCTTTTTTACTGTTCTATACCAAGCAGAGATGAGAATGCCCTCCTGGAGCTTGGAGACAGAGGGACAGGAATAAGAAACAAGGGCATTCTGTAGGCTGTGGAGGGAGGTTGAGGAATGAGGGTTTTCAGGACCTTCAAACTCTAAAGTCGTCTTGTTGATGGAGTGGGTTTTCCCTTTGTGCTCTTCTGGGATCTGGGACAACTTGTGTGCAGGTGCGCACAGGGGAAAAAACATTTGGTCTCCAAACTGATAACTTTGCCGTCGCACACACCTTGTGACACATGCCTTTCTTAGCTCCAATTGCAGTTTTTTATCAGGATGAGTGGGGACCGAAATAAGAGCCCGTAAATCCACATACAAGTAACTCAGACACATAAACTGTTGTTGGGAGAATGAGCATGGTGCTGCCTCTCCCTGCATCTGTATGGTTTGTATGAGTCCAATTCTGGAGGAAGCAAGAGCTCCTCAGAGGGCTTAATGTCACACTCAGCTTGGAGAATTCACCTTGAAAGGGTTAATTTTGTTAGCTTGCTACCTGGAGAGAGGACCAACAAGTCTAAGCATGAAACTTAGAGATCCATATAAATAAGGTTTTTTCTATTTTTTTTTTTAATTCCCCACCAACATTAGGTGCCAAGTAGATACTTTTCACTAAGCTCATAGTAGTACTCAACTTGGAAGCATAGGATCATCTCTTAAGATTCATTGCGGATCAGCAAGTACTGAAATATCTTGCCTAAAAAAAAAAAAAAAAAATCTAAGTTTTAAAGCAGCACTATTCTGTAGGTTGTGCTGATTATTGCTTTGTGCTGCATGACTGTGATTTTTGGCACGCAGCGTCACATACCAAATTCCCAAAATAAAATGCTACATGATATTCCAAGAGGTCTCAGGAAGGTTTAAAAAGGGATTTGTCCGCTGAGTGGGTATCTCTTCTGGTGAAGCCAAATGATGCAGCAGGAATGGTTTAAGAGGAGGAAACTTTAGTCAGCAGATAATTAGTCTTTTTAAATTAGTGCAAGGGGAGAAAAGCAAACCTTCCATCGGTCTTGCGTTTGTAAAAGTTGTCAGCAATCCTGCTTTGATTGTAAAGGGTTTACAGCTATATGTTGGAATAGCTAAAACATCTGTTCAGCAACGTTGTGAAATCCTCGTGTTGGGAACCCCTGATAAGCAGGACTGCTGAGCGACTGGCTCCTAGAGGCTCCTCAGTCAGCAAGGGCTGCGCACACAGTGGTCACCGCTTGCCTTTCCTCCTCCTGGACAGGGGAAGAACGTAGGAGACAGCTACTATTTTACGCATGATTTTCCTTTGAGAGGAGGAGAGCAGGAAGTTCCTAGGAAATGGTTCACGACAGAAACCTGCAGTTGTAAATAGAGAGGAGGAGGAGAGCTCATGGGTGCAGTTCGTGAACAGTTGAAATAGTGAGTACACAGCAGCGGCAGAAAACCAGACTTTTGTCAGAGCGAGCACGCCCCAAGCCATCCCGATGGAAGGAGAGACGGTACCCGAGACCAGGAGAGATGCTGGCAAAGCCACACGGATCGCCCTCGGCGTCTTTTTGAGTGGCACCGTTGTGCTTGGCACCGTGCTTTTCCTGGGTAAGTGAAGAGGTTAAGGGTAACCACCCCATCCTGTCTGCGCAGTGCAGGTCATCTTTGTGCTCCACGGCGTGTGTTGGTGAAAATCTCGGTCTCTTCTTCCTTTTTCCTCCAGTTTTACATTTACCCGGAATGGAAATGTGTCAGGAAAGGAATTTATTGTGAGAACATTAGAGCTGGGAGATGCAATGTGAGCTCATGTAACGTTTTAAATGCTGAACTTAACTTTGGATATGTGTTCTAGCAAGAACTGGGTTCTTTCGGAGAATGGGGAGAAATGAGTGAGATTATGCAGAGCGGTAACGCAGATTGCGAACTCGCAGATTGTGGCTGATGTGGGCTAATATTCTGCTTCCTGAATATGAATCTGTACTGCACACATTTTATGGAATCTTTTGGGTTTTCCTTCATTTGGTTTTCATTTAGGGCTTCCTCGACTAAAATTCCTGTAGAAGGCTTCAATAATGCATATGCTTGCACATTTTTTAGATGTTTCTGTTCTTCTGCAATGAATTGCAAAGTCATCTTTGCAAAAATCAGAAAGAGTACATCCAGGATGAAAGTAAAATGTTTTGATCAGATTTATAAGCTGTAACTGGGTACAACAGAGAAGGAATTATTTTTTCCTCTCTGGGATTTGGAGTCATCTGTAGACTGGTTTTCTTGGAATATCACATGGAAGCATATACCTACACCTATAAAATGATGTGAAGATTATGAGTGTACCCAGAACCACCAGGCAGAGAAAAGAAAGCAGTGTTGTATCCTGTAAGAACTTGCAGAGACAGACCCCCTTTTGGAATAATTCAGCCTGACTTTTCATTTCTTTAGTTCAACACAGATTTCCCAGTACTGGAGGGAACTTAGCCTCCAAGCATGTCTCTTGCCTCTTTCTGATCATTTCTGATCTTGTGATCTTGTTTGAAAGGTCTGCTTCGTTTCCAGTCGCAACAGAGAAAATTATGCCAGGTTTTCTGTAGAACACTTAAAGCACTAGGATCACAATCACTTAGTGTTTTTCTGCTCTAGAGCAAATTCTACAAACATTTGCAGGCAAGTAACATTTGTGTGTGTGAGTAAAACCACACAGTTCAACAAAACTCTTAATAACCATGAGCAGGATTGACTCTTCAACTTGTTAGTGCAAAATAGTGTTTGATATTGTATTCTTTAAATGAAAACCATTATTTTTCATCTACAAACAACAGGAAGTAGAAAATTCAAGCAGAGACATTAATTCTTAAAGATAGGTTTTTTTTTTTTTCAAGTGTGCTGAGGCCCTTTCTGTAGCCAGGGATTCAGTGTCAAAATTTTCATTGGCATCACTGCTAAGAAAATAAAAATGCTGGCTTTGAGTCAACCAAAATGTTTTTAGGATTTGTTTGGAAATTGTCTGAGGTTTTCAACCAAAAGAATAAAGGAAAAAAGTTACATTGTTTTGGTTTAACATTTTGCCAATGCAATGTTTCCATATTTCGTTGTTTAACTCCTTTTTAAGTTTTGTTAAACTGTAGAAAAGAAAACCATTATTTCTGGTCATGTGAAACATTTCTGGCACCCCAAGATGACCTTTTTTCTTCAGTTTTTATTTAATCTGCAAAATTTGCTGTTTCTGGTAGACCTGAAACAATTTCCCTTCAATTTTCCAGCTAGATGAGTGAAACATAGCCTTCTCCTGCTTCCCTTGTTTCTTCTCTGAGTTCCTACAACTCTTAAGAGGAATCTGGGAGAATCATGTACTTTTATTCACTGTTACTTGTGCATACAGGCTGTAGCTATACTGTGACTCCAGCAGGAAGGTACCATGGGAGTCACTTGGCATCTGGTGGGGTCCTGACTGCATCTGTCTGCGTGGTGGCATGGGCTGTGGCAGGACAGGAGCTGTCGCCACCTCCTTGGGAGGTGAGGCCAGAGAAAAACAAAGCAGATGATTGCTCTCCAGTTCCCTTGGGAAAAATGTCAGGCAGCTTTAAACCTCAATTTGGTAGCCTGTCCTCCTGACTTGGTAGCCGTCTGGACTTTTCAGGTTGTAGGAACATCCAAATTAATCACATCTGCATATTTGTATGCCTGTTTCCCCTTCAGATTTTTTGGGACGAACTTAATTATAGTGTATTTTTGCTTAATAATCTGGAAACAGGCTTAAAGAGGAAGAAGCTGGGACACTGAGTGTTATAACCACAACTCTAGGTTGTAATGTAATGGTTAGTTCTCTTAACAAGAACAAAACCTGGCAAAGGTTTTCAATCAAAATTAGCTGTTGGCTAAAAGGGAAACATTCCTGCTGAAGACTTTTTAAAAATATTTACTCTGCTGATGAAGTTGCTTTTATGATGAGTGTCAAAATCACAACAGCTACTTCAGATTCTTTACTGATTTTTTAATTCTCTCATTTTCCATCAGGCACAAAATTAAATGGTGTCTGGGGTTTTCCCTCCTTTCTCTGCTTTGTTAAGGAAAAAAAAAAATCTAGCAAACTTTCAAGATCTGAGCGTGTTCTAAAATGCTAGCTTTAAAGCAGGGAAAAGGTGAGTCAGGAGGAGTGCAACACTTAATTAATAGGCACATTATTTGTGTTATTTGTATTTCTTGTGGCTCAAAACCATATTCTGGAGACTGCCAATTCTCTATTTTCTGCTGATCTCAATATTCCAATTGCAATCTTCATATGCTTCAAAATCTCATGTATTTCTTGGCCAATTTACAAAGGTTGTTGAGATGTTGTGTTTCACTGAGTCAATGCAAGCTTTGAGAATGTGAAACTATTTCCAGACAACTTTACCAGTTTCTAAGAAAATTTGATTGAAATCCAGCCATTTTTGTCATTAACTGTCATTGAAGCTACCAGGTTGGAAGAGATGAAACAGCTTTATATTCAATTCTAGCTTCAATTTTTTTCTAGGTAAAATTTTCTCGTGCTCAAATAGCATTTTGCGTTTTCCTATCCCTTTTGAACAATATACAACTACAGCAGAAATTGCTTTATCACTATCAGCACTGGCAAAACTGTGATGCCTTTATATATTCCGTTGTTGAGTTTTTTGTTCTTTTACTTTTTTTATTTTTGCTATGGACTGAGTTATTAAGGTAATGGATATAATGAGACATCTCTTTATGTCTACTGAGCACATCTATTGAGTCTTATTTCATCTACCCCTCAGGACTCTCCCATCCTCATCCCAAGTATCAATTATCTGCATATTTGCTGCCTGACAGCAGTGTCTGAAATTAGCGATACCTATGCCTAAGTTTCAGTGGAAGCTGTAATACACGTTTTTTTAAAAGATGAGCAAAACGAACTGACAATTGACTAGTTCCTGTCAGCACGGTTTTGGGAAGCAAACACAATTACAGTACTTCTGGGAGCCGGTTCAGGCAGACACTCTGCTATGCCTTGTAAACCACAGCTGTCCCTGTGCCCATCGCTACTGGGTTTATTCCAAGCTGGGATGAGTGGACCCTGAAGGTGTCTGGTTGGCGCTGGGTCGTGCCACTGGGGCTGGGCAGCACAGTGCTGCTGCGGGAGAAGGTGCAGCAGGGCAGCGCGAGGACCCCGGCCCAGAGGAGCTGTGAATGCTCTGCAGAAGGTGGCTAGATAGCACTGTGTTGCTCTGCCAGCTGTGAAAGGCACCTCTGGAGGATGATAGCAACTACAATTACCTGTTTGTATCACGGTGGCACTCGCTATCCGTGGGTCAGGCTGAAGTGGTGTTACTCCAGGCACTGTGTGAACATACAGCGAGAGATGGCCCTTACTCCTTGCTGCCTACGAGCAAAGACAGAGGAAGGAGAAAGCAGGCACAGGAGGGGAAAATAACCTGTTACGAGCAGCAGAATTTGCTTAATATACATTCTAACCTTCTTAAATCAATGCAGGCAGAGATGCATTAGTGCCAGAGCTGGCACTGACATTTGAATGATCAAGTATGTAACATTTGACTGCAATGGTCAAAATTCAATACAAATGATCTCATTACGGTTTTCCATTTTGCAGTTAGCCAAGGTCTTATAACGTTTCATCCGAAGCAACGGTACTGTTTGACCTCAGAATGCATTGAAGCTGGTAAGCAACAATTTAAACCTCTCTATAATATCATGATTATAGTACATTAATGAGATTTATATTGTTTACATATTTTTAATGACACATTTTACTCAGCAACCTTCATCAATAATGAAGGGAAAACCACCACCCCCACCTTTTTGCAAAGCCACTGTTTAAGTCGCTGCAGGTCTGCTTATTTTCTAGAATTTAAATTCATGTATTAAATTGTTTTAACTCTATTCTACCCAGGCTAACTTTAAATTTCCCATAAGGCTTATTTATTTTCTAGTAGGAAACAAACTTTTGTGCAACTCGACTTTCAGAGGTATTTTGTTGTTTCCTTCCCAGCAGTTGGAAATCTAGCAAGTGAATTGTTAAGCACAGAGATGTTTCAGGGCCATATCTTGCACAGACTTGCACAACCATAATGTGGTGACTACAGCTCAAAATCTGCAACTACTTCCGTATTGGCAGGCTTTTTTCCCCACACAGAGATACGAATGGTGACCCTGATAGAGCTGGGGCATCTATTAGTAGTAAAAGTGAGCTAGAGAGATTGGGCTTGATAGGACCTGAGACGCACATCTTGCTGGTTAGTTTTGACAGAGTTTTGCTCACGCTAAATCAATGAGTGTTTTATCACCGAGTGTAACGAAAGCAAAGATCAAACAGTAGCTACCTCATCTGGAAATCATTGAATCATAGAACGGTTTGGGTTGGAAGGGACCTGAAAGACCATCCAGTTCCAACCCCCCTGCCATGGGCAGGGACACCCTCCACTAGACCAGGTTGCTCACAGCCTCATCCAGCCTGGCCTTGAACACTGCCAGGGATGGGGCATCCACAGCTTCTCTGGGCAACCTGTGCCAGTGCCTCACTACCCTCTCCATGAAGAACTTCTTCCAAATATCCAATCTAATCTGTCCCTGAAGCTCTTTTACTGGAAACAAAGTGGACATTGTGTGAACACGTAAGAGTATTTATTTCCCTTCTGAAGAACCATTTAAGCTGATACTGTGAGGTGTTTGGCTTGTGTTTGAAATCCTGGCAAATTCTGTGGGGCTCCGTAGGTTGGGAAATTTGCAGATCTCAACATTTCCAGGATGTTTCTTGCCATTCTGCTTCTGCTCTGCACTGCCTTGACAGTGCTTTTGGCTGCCCTGGGCGCTACCCTCCAGACCTAATTCTTGAATGAGTGCGAATATCTATATGAGGTGGGATGACTAATCAAAGTATCACCACTACCCCCAAAATCCCAACAAAAAGTAAGTGTGGGGGCTTCATCATCTTGACCTTCAGAACAAAAAAAAATTGTCACTTAAGAAGTTTGAATCTGAATTGGCTTTCTTATTCTCTTGTGCATATGAAATAACATGGGTTTTTTTGTAACCTTGGGAGGAGCTGGGACCAAGGCAGACTTGGACACCTATGTGACCTGACTTTCAGCTCCTTGCTCTGTGTAGTGACTGTAGTGTCTCGAGACCTGAGCCCTACATTGCTGAACAGCTTTTCAGGGGTGACAGAAATTTGCCAAGGACCAAAATGTTTTCAGTGTAGTCAGTTCACAAGTTTCTAATGTGAGAGAGAGAATTACAGCTGAGACATAGAAATATCATAGGAAGAGTTACTCTAACTAGATGAAGATCTGGATGCTAGAAATAGTACTGTAAAGTCTGTAAAAGTTATCAACTTCCTGCTAGGATTTTTAATCACACAATAGAACCATGAAATCATTTAGGTTGGAACAGACCTTTAAGATCATGGAGTCCTACCATAAACCTAACACTGCCAAGTCCACCAGATATTTGGATAAGCCTGAAAACAGAGTCATTTAGCCAAAAAATGTCCAGTATCCACATATTCAGTGTTACTCAGCCCATGTAGATTTATGCCACAATCACTACTACGCATGAAAGGGTAATGGTTTTAAACTAAACCAGAGTAAATTTAGACTAGACATAAGGAAGAAGTTTTTTACAATGAGGGTAGTGAATAGGTTGGCCAGAGAGGTGGTAGATGCCCCATCCTGGAAACATTCAAGGTCAGGGTGGACGGGGCTCTGAGCAACTTGACCTAGCTGAAGACATCGCTGCTCATTGCAATGTTGTTGGACTAGATGACCTTTAAGGGTCCTTTCCAATGCAAACCATCCTGTGTTTAGATACTCAAAAGTTTTTAAGTCTCTGGCTTGTGTCTTCTGATCTCTCTCTTACCAGTCTTACCTACAGCAGCAACTGGCAGGGGTGCAGTCACAAAATGGAGCTGAAAATACTAGTTAGATCAGAACTTGATTTGTTTTCTTATGCAGCTATTCAGCTAAAGGTAAACAATACATAATTTCTGGAACGCTAATTACAATCTTCTTGGTATGTGTTGCTAATTATTATCCTAATAATTCCTCCAGCAATTAATTTTGTCATGGCAACAATGGAAAGCCTGTCTTCAGGTGTCTGGCTCCAGAAGTTCACCTTCCTGTAGTGCTAGGTTGAGTGATCATTGCTGTACGGCACTCCAGAATATTCACTACAGATACCTTGTCTTTTGGCTTCTCACGTAGGCACTGTTAGATGCTAGAGAAGCTATGTGGCATTCTTGATGCTTTTTGCAAAATGGCAGAGATCGAGGCACCCATCAGTCCTAGAACACCAAGGCTTAGCCTGTAAGTGAGGATAGCATTGTGTTGCGGAGGGTGGTGAATGTTGTCAGTTTTGGACTGTGGCCTTGTGTAATTCTCTGTTCCACAAAACATGTGTGATGTCTTTTTTACAGCTGCCAGCATCCTAAGCAAGATAAATCAGTCTGTAGATCCATGTGAGGACTTTTATCGATTTGCATGTGATGGCTGGATATATAATCACCCTATTCCTGAAGATATGTCAAACTATGGTGTTTATCCTTGGTTGCGACACAACGTGGACCTCAAACTAAAGGGTAAGTGTGTAGTTTCTGAAAGCATTTGGTTGACTTGTCACGGTAGCTTGTTAACTGGCTGGTTTTGAAATGAACAAAAACTCCACGCTTCTTTCTGATCATTGGATAATATCCAACAGTCCAAATTGATGTTCTCTTTTAAGTATGTTTTGGTTTGTTTTTCATTGAAAATAACAGAGAGATAGTGTAATATAACAGAACCAGAATTTGGGAGGAAGAATAAAACTGCTAGAAACTGTCAGTTAAGAATGGAGGGACAAAAGGATACCCCTTAGAATCAGAATCTTTTACGTTGGAAAAGACCTTTAAGATCAACCCTTAACCTAACACTGCCAACTCCACCACTAAACCATGTCCATAAGCACCTTGTCCACATGTATTTTAAATACCTCCAGGGATGGTGACTCAACCTCTTCCCTGGGCAACCTCTTCCAGTGCTTGACAACATTTTCTGTGAAGAAATTTTTCCTAATATCCATTCTAAACCTTCTCTGTCACAATTTGATGCCATTTCCTCTTTTCTTATCCTTATACCAAAGGAAAAGGCAAGGGGATCTGAGCTCTTTCCTCCATGCAGTAGATGGGCAGACCAGAGTACAGGAGCACAGTACACACATTTAAGAATGTTCCAGATCCAGACAAACATCAGGCTAGGACAGCGTCTGTCTCCAACAGTGGCCAGTAGCAGGAAAAGAATATAATAAGAGAAAACCAGAGTGGTATTTTCCAGCATGCTTACCTAGCTCTTGGCAGGAGGTAATTTACAGATTTCCGGAGGCAGAGGTTGTTTGGGTATTGTGTTTCCTTGGGTTGCAGTTCAAGCTGCCATTGAAATACCTGAGCTATCATCAGTGAAACAGGAGGCTGCTTAAGAATGTGTGTCTGGAGGAAAAAATATCCCTGGGATGGAAACGTGTAGGCAGAGAGGTATTTTAGTCTGTGTGACTTGACTTTGTGCTGTACTCTGCAGCAAGACCACTTTGTTGGGAAGCTGTGCCAACCAGCTGGGGAGAAAGGGTGAGGATTATTGTTAGGTGGGGAAACCCTACCAGATTCTTATCTTCACTAAAAGCAAGTCATGCAAAAGAAGAGAGCTATGAAGATTTGTTATTGGTGGTGGTGTGCTTGAGCACTGCGTACCTTGAGCATGTTATTAGCCTTTTATTTGATGTAAGAGCCTACTTTGAGTTCACCACAGAACACAGGCCAGTTTTAGGATGTTGTGCTTAAATATAGCATTTATTTTTCTCTTAGATTTTGTGTGTGTGTAGGAATCAAAGCCCTTCTCTACTTGCTTTCTTCAATCATATCGTATTCAATTTTCGCATCGTTAAGTATTTTAAAAGCTGCATTCGGTTTCAGAATATGACTTTGAAATTTCAGCATAGGATATGATCTGATGACTGCTGGTTTAAGTCTGCTGAAGATGTCACAACCAAAGAAAGAAAATATTGCCAGAGCCTGTTTTAAGTTATGATTTGTGTTCTAATTGTTCTGCTGCCAGAATCGGACTGTATTAGATACATGCACATCCTGCATGAACCACAGACACAAAGAAGCCAGTCCTATTGAATATATAGTAGCAAGCTGTGAGTCTTATTCTTAATTTCCTCCTTTTACAGCATCTAATCAAGGACATCATGCTAAGCCACATTTTTATATGGTTTCCTTACCCCAGTCCCTTTAGAAGTTGCTAATCCCTAGTTAGGAAAACATAAGACAAAGAAAAAAACATATAAGTGGGAAGTATTTGCTTAATGGAAACTCCATATCAAAAGAGGCGTAATGAAGTGCTTGATAAATACTTTAAGACGAGGTCTGAGCTGCTACTTGGCATGGTACAGGGACAGAGAAGTGAAATGTTGGGTGGTGCAGAGGAGTTCATTTAATATAACATTTGTCATCCCCTCAACTTTTTACTACTTAAGCTTTCCAAAATACATTTTTTTGTATTTAAAAAAGAAGAAAATGTGTTGGATGTCAGTGTTGGTAGCTGAAATAACAAGGCTTAACTTCAGCATCTATGTTACGTTTGTGTTTTAACTTGAGTTACTTCAATAAATTAGCTTGACACTCTGAGTTACTAATTTGTGGATGACCACAACCTTGCTATCAAAAGTTGTAGCAAGATGAACTCCTGCATAGAAAAATATATATATGGCTGACCAGACCTTGGAAGCCAATTTAATCTCTCCTTCCTAAAGAACTCTTAGTGGAACTTTGTACTTCATTGTAAACGTCCCTGTTTGACACCGAGTAGGTTAAAAAAGCCTCAGTCTTTAAAGAGCTGATTATTACGTAGGTTCTACGTTCTGGAATATTTATCATGTTAAAGAAAACTGTAAATCTGAAAGTGATAACGTGGCTTGGACAGAAAGCCACATTTTTCATATTTTGTAGTCTTTGATGGTGTGATACAGACGGAAGTAGTTATTCAGGCAATATATTAAAAGTGATGTTACTTAAAATAAATTATTTGAACATCTAATCAGTTTTCTGGTCCCAGAATGTTCCTGAGACTCAGGCAAAAAGGGAGTTTGGGTATTTGTGCAAAGACCTGTGTATGGCCTTGGCTACACAAGGGTTTCTTCTATATTCAGAGAGCTTCATTTTTTTTTTTTTTTTTTTTTTGTTCAGGGGCAGTTGCTGTGGAAGATGATCTTCCAGTTGATAATGGGTACCAAGCATAAGAATTAGTTTTGCCTTACCAAAAAGTGGTAAGTGTAGCTGTATTATGTAGTGAACCCCAAATTAAGTATTGCTGTGTTTGAGGGCAAAGCTTTTTTTTGTTTGGGTTTCTTTTTTTTTTTTGAGGTTGCAGACACACAAGAACACACAACTTTGCAGGTGTCAGCTTCAAGAAAGGGTAGAACATTTTTGTATTGGTGAAGGTTTTCGGTGCTTTAATGAGGAATTCTGAAAGAGGAATGGCAATGGGTCAATGGACAATAGCTGAGAACTACTGGGTGGTAGATTTTTTTTTTTGCCTGCATGTCTCCGGTTGATTAAAGGAACAGGACAAGTAACGTGAATTTCAGGGTGGTTCTAGATTTGCAAAACTAGTTAAAAATCTCATTTTTTGTAAGATTTGGGTTTATGATGTAGAAGGAATATGTATATATATAAAAAGTATGTATGTATATATATTGCTCCCTCTCTAGCTGTCTTAGGATGGATTAAAACTAAAATAATATCATCATTTCACCTTTAACTTCTTTTTCATCCTTTGCTTGAGGGTCACTTGGATCTCTTTTTCTGCTCTGAGAGGAATCCACAAAACACATGTGTAATTCACTTTGATCTCCTGACTGTACAAAATGGATAAAATCCTAGTCTCATGAAAGCAGTGGTAGGTCTTTCCTTGGATGTCAGCAACAGCAGGATTTCATGCGTTGTGGGGGAATGTACAGAAGACAACTGTAGATAGCCAAAGATATATTAAAAGCAGAGACTTGTGGTTTTGGTTATGACCCAGATCCAAGTAATGGACATCTAATATTTAGCTTCAAATTTATTGGCTCCTTATAAAGTTGTCCTGGGGAGGACTGAGGTTCTAATTCCAGTTAGCCATTCCTGGCTGGACCAGACTGTCCCTGACTTGAAGCCAGTCTCATTTGCAGATATGCTGCAGGCATGTTAAAATGTGCCTCTTGCTGGTTAAGAACAACCCCTTCTAGTGCCAATAGGCCTCTGACAAAGCTCTTAGTCCTTCAAAATGGAAGAACTATTTGACTGTGACACCTGTTGCTCAAATAAAAGCTGTCTCAAACTGAAACTGTTTCAGCCTTACGTCAGGTCAAGATTGCAATGTCTGTGAGTTAATAAATGTTTTTCACCTACCACTAAATTTCTTGCAACGCTAGTTTTGTTCCTGCTGAATTTTTCCATTTTGATTGGTGACCTTAATTAGGAGTTTAGGTGCAGTATTGTCTTATGATTGAAATGCAAGTGGATTTTTGTGAATAATGCAGAACTGGAAGTCTGAGGCAATTAAATCAGTGCCTATTACCCGTAGCGAATGTTGATCATGAACCAAGCAGTTTCTTTTCCCTTTTTCCAATGCTGCAGAACAATGATATACAGCTGGTGGTGGTGGTTTTTTTTTCAAGTGGCCATGCAGGAAGCAATAAATTAAAAAAGAAACAAACTGCACAAACATTCCTAAATCTCAGCACCGCAGAGGAGCTGATATAAGTTACATGAATAATTTGTGAACATGTCTTCCAGGCCTTTTAAATTTAATTTATGTTTGTGGAAACCAGTTTACATATTAAGTCTCCATACTGACCCCAGAGTGAGACACCTACTTCAGACTAAGTTGCTGCGCTAAGCTTTCTAGCGTGGTTATTTTCTGAATGTCTGTCACTTTAAAGTGAGGAATTTCCACTGTGGCAAAGAGAAAGAAATGAAGGCCTTTTAGGAGGGTATGGTGTGTGGGTTTTTTAAAGAGCATGACATACACCAAACAAAATAAATTGGCAGTGTAGGCAACTTTCCCAAGACAATCTGCAATGGTTTTTTTAGAAAATAAATTCTTTTTTTTTTTAATTAAACCATTAAGGTGAAAATATCTTAGTATGGAATTTCATGCCATTTGACCATAGGATAGTCCTGTCAGACAAATCCCAGAAACTGGTCTTGGTTTGGTGCTCTCCTGCACAGAGGACCTTGTGCCACAGGGCTCTTTAGGGCTGGTTTCTTTTCTCCCACCCTTCAACTGGTGCTCAGTTGGGACCTCTGGAATGGCTTGGATGTGACCCATGAAATCTGTAGTGTAGCTGCTGACATTCATCCCTAGGTTTCTGTATGAACTGACCTGTCTTGTGATTCTTCCTTCCGAGGCAGCTGGTTGAGAGCTGTCCCAAGTAAGGGGGAGAATACCAGCAGTAATTAAAAAAAAAACCCAACAAACAAAACGCAAACAAAAAACACGAACAAAAAAACCCCCAAAACAAACGGAAAAAAGCAAAACCCCACCCCATAATGGGGTGGGATCTTTCCTATAATGGTTTATTAATCTAAATATAAGAAAACAAGTAAGTGGCACAAGTCAGGTAAATCTCTCTGGGGAACAAGTTAATAGCTTTCTGGTGAAATGAAGTACCTGAGTCAAAGGAGGAGAAGCCAGGGCTTTTTCCAGGCTTTGTGGCTGCTTGAAACGAAAGCTGTATCTGTAGTGGGTGATTTTGGGAAACCATGAGTACAGAAAGGAGATAATTTTGGTTCCTAAATGAGGTTTTAAGGCAGCACAGTAACTGAGCCACAGGATTCCCACAGCATCTCCTTGGTCAGGAGACCAGAGTGGCATCCTCCTGCGAGCCCTTTGCCACACTGCTGTTCCACATGTGGCACAATATTCCCCCTGGATTTACAGTGAGCCTCTGTTTTGGCTGTTCGTATGATATGTTCATATCTGCAGATACTGAATTTCAAAATTACTGTGTGGCTGTACTTTGGGCTGATAGTTTGCAGAAAAGTTTCACACCTCGGAAGGCATAGCAGTACGTGACATCTGATTTCCCATTTTCTGAACAACAACACACTCAAATACATGTTGAAAGTATTCATATGATGAAGTAAAGCTTGATGCTGCCATTTAGTACGAAGCTCCACCTACATTATCACAACTGGGGGGTCTCAGAGTCTTCTGGTTCAAATGCAGTTTAAACTTTTGCACCTAATGATATCATGATGTGTTATCCCCTACGTCATAATCCTGGGAGGCTAGAGGGGCAGGGTAGGGTGGGGGGTATATGGCTCAAAAGATTAAGATTTATTGTTGAAACTAGTTTTATGAACAGAGGTTCTCCCATCCCCATAAGATGATTTTTGGTTTTGTTACCGTTTGTGTACAGTTATGTTAGTTGACTTCTGGAGGAACTCCCATGGTGTGCTTATCTTCTCATATACAAGCTCGGAGAATTTACAAAAGGCTGAAACCATGAAAGCAAACAGCATTGTCATTTAGGAAATGTACTGTATATTAGGGCACTAAAGCAGCATTAGGAAACGTTTATGTAAGCACAAGCTGTGTCAATGCCATTTCCTTGAGAAATCCCATATTGCCTAAATGGGCATTCAAGAAAAGGATTGAGGAATTTCTTCTTGAGGGGTGAGGGAGAACCCTAAAATGACAGAATATTAGTTGAGTTTATTTGTGTAAATACAGCATCCTTTCACGAAACTGGTGTTTGGGGACACTTGTGTGACTTACTTGATTTATGTTCCTCAGGAATTAGAAGCTATATTAATTGATTAATTACTAAATCTTCATGAATTCTGTGGACTTGCACATTAATTGCAGCCTAACTAAATCCAAATTAATTCCTAATTAAATATTCTATCAGAATGTCAGAGGAATTAATAATGATGGGCTGGCTATTTTCAAGAGTCACTAGTCTAAACATGGTGAGATGGACACTGCCATCAAGAAATAGGCTGATAGACATTAATTGTATCAAATACAAACCATGCTTGTCTGACTTGATTAACAATGTGTTGATCATCATTAAATGCCTTTAAAAAAAACCAAAACAACAAAAACCCCTTCCCCTGCAAACCCCTGAAATAAAACAAGGGGTGGGGGACATGCAGTTTATCAAAACCAGGCAGGCCTAAATTAAGGCATCAGGTCCACAAAGACAGTTCTGAGAAATGCGTTCCTGGAGCTGCACAATACACTGGTAGTTTTTATTTAAAAAAAGTTAATACTTTGAAAGCATGGAAAATATAAGGCCTTCCAAAAGGCACCAGTCACCCTGTCCCTTGGCATCCTGGATGATTCTGCCTTCCAAAGAGGTGGGAATATACAATATGGCAGATAGTAGGATAATCTGAATTATGTCTAGTACTCTGCATTGTTTCATATTCCTGTGTGAACAAGGATTTTGCCTTTATGAATGTTGCTTGGAGGGATTATTTTGAGTCCTTGAGTACTACAGTATGATGATTTGTGTGGTCTGATTATTTACAGTGGGGAACTGAGAGAAAAAAAGGTAAGAAAGTAGTGGAAAGCAGATTAAGGAGGGAACACAAAATGTGTGGAAGTGGAAATAATGTGTGCTTTGGTAAAATTTAAAATCTACATTACAAGCACAGGAGAAATGTACTGACTTGTGATTTTATTTTAGACTCAAAGGGATAAGCTTTATTTAGGCAAGGACAGTTTTAAGCACACAGATTTTTTTTTTCCAAGCCTTTGATGCTATTTTGTTTTTATATATATACATTTAGCAAACAGTAGAGAAATCTGGACCATGATGCATTAGAAATTCAAAATAGGTGTTTATAAAATGCATTTGAATAGTTTTCATAGTGCTCTAACTGCTTCTCTTCCAGTCCTCTGAAACTAAGCAATATTTATAGCCACCAAGAAAGAAAAAATAAAAAAGGAAGAAGATCCTTAATGCCACTAAGGTGCTGGTATTTTAAAAAAACAAACAAACAAACCCAAACCCTATTTAAATACAGAAGTAAGAAAATTTTTCATTTTTGGTCTTTTTAGTTGTGAGGGAGTGAAAATTTCATCATTAAACACTGTATTTTCTTATTTTGGAATCCTGGAAACAAACTTTTACTTAAAAACCAATAATTTGCAGCTCATTTCTTGTAAAGTGCCTGTTAGGGATGCAGACTACAGACTGTATGTGTTGGACTGTGAACCAGACACCTGAACTAGCAAGAAAGGCTGCAGAACAATTAGCAGGACCAGTAATTCACAAAAATAAATAAATTTAGATTAGTTCATATATTAAGGAAGCCTCAAAACCCACATATTGCTGTCAATTGTTAATAGAGGAAATGTGTTGCACCGTACACTAAAGTTGCAATAGCACTACAGATTCTCAAAAGAACGTGTGTTAAAGGCATAAAAGAATTTAATCAGGCCTTGAAATTATGTATTGGGAGTTGAGTTACACTGGTGTCAGAAGAGAGCTGTAAGTAGATGTCGTGGTTTAACTCTGACTAGCAAAATACCTCTTGCATCCTCTATGGAGGTTTGTCTCTGTGGTGTTTTCCAGGCAGGCAAGAACTTGCTCTGGTCTTTTCTACAGATTTCCAGATGGAAAGCAGATCTGAAATAGAAACTGAGGGAGGTGCATTAGTGTGGGAGTTTGACCTATGCTAATAAATCTGCTAAGAGGGATAAAGTTGTACTGAAGCACTAAATGTTGTGTCCTATAACAGGAGATGTCCATGTCTTTTTCAGGAGAGTGCTCTGAGAGACCAGATTTAACTCCAAGAATAATCTTAGCTTGACTATACTTGTTCCCAGGAAATATGTACAGCTTTGAAATATGTCAGTCTGTTACTTCCTTTTAGAACATATATATATCTTCACCCTCCCCTTTATGCTCTTCTCCAGCTATAGGGGTCAGGTTTCTAAACTGGTGAGTTTAGACTGTTCGTGTTGCAGTCTATTAAACTCGTATTTTCATGTAGCAGGACAGGAAAGTTACCATTGGTCAAGTTATCACAACAGACTTGTGTATAATTTTAGTTGCTGTGGCCAGTGCTCTTATTTTGAGGTAGAACATTGTGCCCCTTGTAGGCCTTAATCTGTAAAATTTATCACTGCCAGCTCTCTGCTTAACTCCAGGCTCTGAAAAAGATTTGGAAACCAGATACTCTAAATGAACATCACCTGACCCCCAAACCATTCTGAAATAATCACTCTTGGAACATGTAAGCTTGCATTACTGTAATTAAGACTGTACATTTGTCTAGCTGTGATTTCTGTAACAGCAGCGTGGTTCTGAAGTATTTTTTGTGTGCCCTTTTGGCATCCTGGCCAAATCATTGCTCCATGAACTGTTCTCGACTTCTTAAATCCAGGGTACAGGGATTTTGAAGAAAGGGCAGTGCCTTCATGACACAGTTGAAGTCCTTAGATGCCCTTAGTGTGGCACAAGTGCAGTTGGGTTTTAGGGGTTATGGTTACTTTTCAGGAACTTTTTTGCTGTAGCTTTTTAGTGGGAAGAAAACATGGGTTTTAAGGGTTAGACATTCTTGCCGAGGACTAGATTGTTCATAGTTATCTTATGGCTCAGAGACCTCAGGGAATGACATTTTTCACAAGTGTTGGGTGGTTTTATTGCCAAGCTCAAACCAAGATTTGAATAGGTTTTTCTCTACTTTTAAGCTGAAATTCCTCACAGCACATCCTTAAAACATCCTGCTGATGGCATCAGAGGATCTCCTGCAAATTTCCACAAGATAACTTGGGTTTTGCTTCTTCACAGAGGTAGCACATAAGAGTGCTGACTTGGGAAGGAAACAAAGCTTGTGACTGACAGCAGGAAGTGGGTGAACAGCTCTTTTATTTATTCTTCTCATCAGTTTAGAAACCTGATCACTGTAGCTGTAGAGCAGCGTAGAGCAGAGGGTAAGGAACAGAGTCTTTATTGCTCAAGAATTGAAAGAGAAATTCACCTTCCCTATCATCACGTATTTACAAAGAAACTCCCTTTCCACAAGCAGAGTGTCTGCATTTTGGTTTAAGAAACTGATGCTTGTAAACATGCAATATGGAGCAAATATCTGGTTGCTAGCTACTGCTACCCAAACCAGAGGGAGAGTGTACTGTTGTGTGAGGCTTTGGTAGGACTTTACTGTGGACATAGTTGATGAGAAGCATTGTCGACCTTTGGCCCAGTGGTTGAGTAGGTATGGGTTTCCAAGAAGCCCTTGGGCTGCTTTTTGGATCTGGTCCTGAGAACAATGTGTTACAAATTGCTTTCACTTGTAGTACTGAGCATCATCTGGGTAACGCTGAGATGTCACTGACATCGAGGGGACTGAGGGGCATTCATCATCTCCAAAGGATCAAACTCTTTGAGTGTTTGGATCAAGTTCAGCAAGCTTTCTGTTCATAAAGGAGCACCATTCCAATCAGTAGGACTCTGACATGAGTTAGATAAAGAGGAATTAATCCCCTGTGGCTCACTTTCTTTATCTGCAGCAATGGATAATGGCAGTATCTCCTTGGTCCCACACGTATAAGAGAGCTTTGAGATCCGTATCCCAAATGCAGAGAGCTCAACGCTAGGAGTAACTGTCAGATTATCTCCTATGACCTTTCTTGTATCACAGACAATTACATGACATGGGTAATACAACTCAGTTGTGGTTTAACCCCAGTTGGTAACCCAACACCATACAGCTGCTTGCTCATCCCTCCCCTACCCTCAGTGTGATGTGGAAGAGAATTGGAAGGGCAAAAGTAGGAAGGCTCATGGGTTGAGACAAGAAGAGTTTAATGAATGGAATGAAATATAATACTAAAAATAATAAATTGTAATGAAAAGGAAAACAACAAAAAGAGAAACAAAAGCAAGGAAAAATAAGTGATGCAACTGCTGGCCAACACCCAGCCAGTCCCCAACCAGCAATTGCTGATCCCTGGCCAACTCCCCCTAGTTTACATGCTGAGCATGATCGTGAATGGTTTGGGTTGGAAGGGACCTTAAAGACCATCTAGTTCCAACCCCCCTGCCATGGGCAGGGACACCCTCCACTAGACCAGGTTGCTCAAAGCCTCACCCAGCCTGGCCTTGAACACTTCTAGGGATGGGGCATCCACAGCTTCTCTGGGCAACCCGTTCTGGTGCCTCACCACCAGAACTGTTATCTAACTACTGTTATCTAACCTAAATCTCCCTGCTTTCCATTTCAATCCATTACCCTTTGTCCTGTCACTACAGGTCCTTGTAAAAAGTCCCCCTCCAGCTTTCTTGTAGGCCCCTTTAGGTACTGGAAGGTGCTATAAGGTCTCCTCAGAACCTTCTCTCCTCCAGGCTGAATAAGTCCACTACTCTGACTGTCCCCATAGGAGAGGTGCTCCAGCCCTCTGATCATCTTGGTGACCTCCTTTGGACTCGCTCCATTATCCTTCTTATGTTGGGGCTCCACAGCTGGATGCAGTACTACAGGTGGGATCTCACAAGAGCAGAGTAGAGGGGGAGAATCACTCCACTGACCTGCTGGCCACACTTCTCTGGATACAGCCCAGGATTTGGTTGGCTTTCTGGGTTGCCAGCGCACACTGCCGGCTCATGTCCAGCTTTTCATCCACCATTGCCCCCATGTCCTTCTCCTCAGGGCTGCTCTCAATCCATTCTCCACTCAGCCTGTACTTGTGCTTGTGATTGCCCCGACCCAGGTACAGGACCTTGCACTTGGCCTTGTTGAACTTCATGAGATTAGCACAGGCCCACCTCTCCAGCCTGTCCAGGTCCCTCTGGATGGCATCCCTTCCTTCCAGCGTGTTGACTGCACCACACAGCTTGGTGTCATCGGCAAACTTGCTGAGGGTGCGCTCGATCCCACTGTCCATGTCACTGACAATGATGTTAAACAGCACTGGTCCCAGTACTGATCCCTGAGGAATGCCGTTTGTCACTGGTCTCCATTCAGACATTGAGCCGTTGACCACAAGTCTCTGAGTGCAGCCGTGAAGCCAGTTATTTATCCACTGAGTGGTCTACCTGTCAGACCCATGCCTCTCCAATTTAGAGACAAGGAGGTTGTGTGGGATGGTGTCAGACACTGCACAAGTCTAGGTAGATGACATCCCTTGTCTGTCCTTGATCCACTAAGGTTGTGACTCCATCATAGAAGGCCACCATATTCATCAGGCATGATCTGCCCTTGGTGAAGCCATGGGGCCATATGGTATGGAATATCCCTTTAGCCAGTTTGGATCAGCTGTTCTGGCTATGCTCCCTTCCACCTTCTTGTGTATTTCCTCTCTGGCAGAGCATGGGAAGCTGAAATTCCTTGACTTAGTATAAGCACCGCTCAACCACAACCAAAACATCAGTGTGTTATCACACTATTTTCATGATGAATCAAAAATGCAGCCCTGTGCCAGCTACTAGGAGGAAAATTAACTCTATGCCAGCTGAAACCAGAACAAGTTCAATCGCTTGCACTGGGATAAAACATAATTCACATTGGGCTAAAGCTTATCTTCCAAAAAAGCATCAGGTCTTGAAATGTTAAGGGGCAGAGAACACACTATCTAGTCTGGTTGCTTGACTGCAGTGGTTAATCACTGTCACTACTGAATTTGTTTCTCCAACTGTTGCCTTTCTTTGTGCCTTTTTTCAAATAGACTAACGACCTCTTTGGCACTAAGCTTTTTCTATAGTGGAGTACTTTCAAACTGTAATGTCATCACCCTTCTGCCATCTTTTGTGAGACAAATCATGCTCCCTCACTGCGTGCCTGTTTTCCCCATCTTCTGTTGCTCAAGCCACTCCACCCAAAGAAAACCCCAAATAGTTGTGATGTTTTTCTACACCCTGTGCAGCTGTCCATCATTGTTCTTAAAATATGGACAGCCAAAGGTGGGCTTGGGACATGGAATAGCCCATGCGCAGCAATAGGATCATCTCCCCACTTCGTTGCTTCTCTGTTGTTGCAGTCCAAGATTGCTGTTTGCTGTAGCGTGCCCTGGGAGTTCATGCTGAATTACTTGTCCGCTTCTAGCTTTTCACTCCTCCAGGGTTACAATTTTCCAGGAAATGGGATGTTGCCTTGGAGTTCTTGTATAGGTTTGTTTTTTTTTTTTGTGTGTAAAGTCCAAGCATATTCCCACTGGGATATTTACACATGCAGTTGTTTTTCTTCAAGATATAAAACATTATAATATGTTTCAGGTCATCATCAGATATCACTGTGCAAACACTTCAGTTTGCATTTTCCACATGCAGCAAATGTTTGAAAAAGGATAAGGACAAAACTGAATAGAAAAAAATGCTATCTTTACTAGCACAATGTATCCATATCTAGGGTTGGAAAGTACAGAGAAAATGTGCATTTTTTGTCTTTAAGAAACAAGCTTAGCAAATTACATAGTGTCTCTTAATGCAACCCAGCACTATATGTAGAAAATTGCTTGTTAGCATACAGAATACATGCAATCTGCAGATCAGAACACTGATAAACTGAATGAATATTCCTAATCTAAATAAATGGTACGCATGTTTCTTTTCTCTGCAACTCTGGCTGTACAAGCCCCTTTTTCATGCACTCCAAGTCAGAAGAGGGAAAGGGACAGGACTTCTCAGTGTCATAAATAAAATACGGTGGTTGAAAACCAAAGTGAAGCTGTGTAAGACAGTAGGCTGGAAAATCAACAAGGGCTAGAAATGGAAAGTAAGATTAAAGGTAACACTTAGCCACGAGACTATTCTTAGGCGCTTCGGAATAGTATGCAGTTAAATAAATACACACACTAGCAAAGCTTACTTTGTGAAGTGCCTTGCTCTCAGTTTTAACAGCAGATGATTGCTATTTACTGTTGGGTAGTGAACCACAGGAAACTGGCCTTTTTTAGCCCTCTTGCCCTGGAAAGGCACAGTCTGAAGGCAACTCAATATAAACCTCCTTCCTTCCTTCCCAAACCCAGCTCCCTGCCTCCCCCAGCTGTGGCTTTTTTCCCCTTGACTGTCTATCTGAGCATCTACAATTCAGACAACGGAAGATCACTCCTAGTTATAGTGTGGTTTTTGTTGGCAATGTTGAGTCTTTGTGTTTTGCACCAGAGCTATGGAGTGATGATGCAAGCCCAGCTGTCTGAGGCTACCTGAAATACAAGACCTTTGATTTGCAACGGGATCTGCCCCACACTCAGGCGCTTGGTAGAAGAAAATGAATGCTGAAGCAGTTTGCAGCCTCAGAAAATTTAGGATATCATGAACACCTTTAGCCAGTTTCTGACTGTGCAAGTGGTAGTTGCTTGGTAAGTCATGTTATTTCAGCACTGCAGAGCAGAATTATCAATAGGTTTTGACACTTGCCATAACTAAGTTTTAGGTGGAGGGAGACATAAATCTAGTGTCTTGGCATCCTATGCATACGTGAACAATGAGGTGCTGAGATCAGTAGCTCAGTCCAAGATCCCTTTATCCTGAAGAAAACGACTTTGGAATGAATTTAAAAGTGAGGGAAACAAAAGATGTGTCTGAAGATGACCTGCTTTGCTAGACCAACTGTTCAAACATACTTTATATTTGGCTGCAGAAACATGATAGCAGACTTTATATTCAAGGCGGCTTAGACTATGCTGGTTCACTTTGCTTGTCCTGGTGATTTTTGGCTATGATATTCTGCTTTGCATTTGCAGCAGGATAGTGCTATAAGTCAGTAACAGCAATAAGTTAAATTGTGGTTGCTGTTAATAAAGATCTTGTGCTCTTGCAGGGGGTTGTAAATCAGCTTAGACTGTGGACTTTTTTTAATCTCTTCAACTAGATTGCTATTCCATCTTCAGCACTGTAACATTTCACTGGGAGTGAACAAATGAACTATAATTTCAAGGGTTTTTTTAATATCATTGAGTGTTGTGTGTTTCCCAGTCTGGTCAAAGCCATATATTCCTAAAAATTTTTATTTAAAGGTGAAGCTAAAAGATGCTGATAGAAACTAGATTCACTTGCGCAGCGAGGGGTGAGGGCAGGTGCTTGGAAAGGCAGGGTAGGGAACTCAACAGCAGGTCTGTGAGTAACTCACGAGGCTGAACGTTAACTGAGCTGTGGTAGTCTTTGTCTTCCTATCCCTTGAAGAACTCAAAAATTTTGTTTTCTTTTTGTTGTCCAAACAGAAAGTATCTGAAGCCATTCAAATTTTTCAAGGTGGAAAGAGTCCTCTCAGCCAGCTGTAATTATGAGTTAAGTTTTTTCAGAGAGACTGGATTTGCTCTCTGTGGGTCACCAGCTGGCATTTTCCTCAGTGTAGATGAAAGCCTGAAATGCCAGGTCACACATCAAGAGGTGGAGCCCTGTTCAGAGAGTGCTTCTCCGTGCTGGTGAGGATGCAGGATAGCCCTGAGGCAGGTCTGTTCAAGTTGCAGAGGTCCCCAGATAGCAGAGACTGAGTTGTAGCCCTTCAGCCTGCTGCGCTGCAGAGCTCGGCGTGCACCGACGCACACAATTAGGTATGTTCAGTGCAGGAGCAGGGCTGTTGCAGCCTGCTACTATGGCCAGGATAGTCACAGTACCTGGCATTGCTAATTTAGAGATAACTTGATGTGTCTACATTGATTTTAGTCACAGTAGCGACTTTCTTTCCATGGATACAGCAACCTGTAGATAAACTAACTGCTTACCCATAGTTTTGATTAGTAGGCTTTGCTTCTGGTCTTTTCTTGCTGTCCTTTAAGAAGAATTAAAATATTCAAGGACATGTAAAATCCATATGTACTTGTGAGTTCAGTAAGAAATGAATTTCTAAAACTTGTATTTAGATTTTATATTAGCTAATGCAGAAATCAAGTGGATCTGACCAGTGCTCCACATTTGAGCTTCTAAATCTTTGTGGAAGCTGGAGGCTAAGGCAGAGAAACCTCTATAGGCTAAGAGCACTCATGGATCACATCCCCTATCTCAGCAACCACAGGATTCAACCATCTTAATTAAAGCTTTCATGTTTGATCACTGGATTTTATGTCATCAGAACCAAGAATTTTCTTCATAAATTAATTCTGAGCAAGCTGGCAGCATCTACCCCAGCTCAGCTTTGCAGTAGTGCAGGGAGTACAGTTCCTTCTGTTGCATAATGAAAGGGTTTGATGGGAAAACACTAGGTCTGATTTTAACAAGATTTTATGCAGGTGTATACCTAGAGTTCGTTTTATTTTATTTGATCTCATCCTCTGCATCTCTCCTGAGCTTTAGCTGGGCCTTAGCCATTGAATTTTATTAGCTTCAAAATTTCATGGCTGTGCGGCTCACTGGCAAGGAACAGGAGTTACTGCAATGTCTTTAAAAGGAGTGTATTTTTTCATCCTTAGTTTTATGTGGCTTTCATTTATAGTTTCTTCCAAAATGCCATTCTTAAAATGTGAACAGGTCTGATTATTCTGCTAAGAATTGTGCACACTGGAGATATGTGTCAGTGATTGGTATTACATGGTATTTAACAAGCTAAGAGATATTAACAGTGTGAGGATGTGAAACAAAAGCTATTGGGAATCCTGTCCAGCAGTATTTTTAGGGAAAAGCTTATCCATAACTAAAAGGGGATGATCCCATTACAACTTGGATCTCAAGGATCTAAGCAAATGAGTTGTGGTGGGTTTTTTGTGTGTGTGTGTTTTTTATTGCTTGTTTAAGGAGAAAAGAGATTGGAGAGAGATAACAAGTGGCGTTTGTTCATCAGTAGGGTATTCCATTTGAGGTCAGCGGTATGGTCCCATGAGTGTAGGTACTTAGATGAGCACAAGTGAGGAATATCTGAGAGGTGCAGCATGGCAGGTTCTTCAAGGTGCTAGGAAAATCCTGGGAAATAAATGTCTTTAAATCCTACCTCCAGGAGTGAGCTTCTGATACTGGGTGGAACAGCATGGACCCAGACCGTTCTCAGCTATAGAATGTAGTGTTGCTGCTGGACTTTGGCCTCCTGAGAGGTGACTTCAGAGAGAGGGCTCTGCAGTAAAGGGCAGGCACGGGAGACCGAGGGTCCTGCTCTTGGATGGCAGCACCACCAGCCCTTCACTACTCTGCATCACCCCAGCCAGTGCCGGCAAAGAGTAATGGAGCACTGACACCTGATGAAGCTCCATGTGGAAGCGGTTTGTTTTTTCCATGGCTGATGTTATGAAGTCCCAGTGGCCCTCTGCTTTGACAGGCCACTGGAACTCTTGCATTGCACTTTGTTCCCCCATTCATGCGTGGCACGCTTCTTAGCTCAGGTATGGCACCACACAAGGCCAATCTGCACTGTGCCCTTTCCCATAAACCCTCTTGAAACCCACAGCACTGGGGAGTGTGGTGTAGAGAAGGCACTCTTAAATTTTACAAGGCTGTGACGGAGTGTACAACAGAAGGGACTTGGGATGGTTTCAGCAAAGCCACCCTCTCCAGTGGTTCCAGTAACAATAACGTAGCGCTATGTAGGACCTGTTTGGGCATTATGAAACTGGGTCAGGTCTGACAGCGTTTGCTAGCCCTGTTTCCATGCTGTGCCCAAGTACTACCCTGCTTCTCTTGGCCTGGATGTGTGCGTGCTGTGCGGCACCTGAGCGGATGGATCTCGCTGAGGATAAGCTGCCTCTGCATTTAGCCATAGTATGTGCAGCTCCAGCTGCGTTGTGGCTGATTCACAGGTCGGATGAAATGGCTCAAGGCAGCTGAGAGCGATCTGCTGAGGTTCAGATGCACTTTTCACGCTATTTCACTTCCATAACATAATGTGAGGAATGTAAGGAATGCAGAGAGATGACAGCCTAGAAAAGCTACTTTGGCTTTCAAGCACCAAGGAGGCTGACACCTATAGTGTGAGAGCTATATAGTGCAGCTTTTCAAACTGGACACTTGGCTTTCAGTGTCATTTACAAGACTGCGTTGTGTGCATCTGGTGGACAACGGGGCAGTTCTCTGCTGCATCCTTTCAGCAGCAACAGTGCTGGCAAAAGTGAACGCCAGTGATCTTGCTGCAGGGATCCTGTTACCTTCTCTGTTAGACCCTGATGTCACAGCATACCAGCACCAGAGGCTGAGCTGCTTGAAAGAATTCCTGGACTCCCTGCCCTGTGCACTGGTTCCCACCCTCGCCCCATGATGCCCTGTCCCCTCAGTTCGCTGAGGGTGGCTGTTTGCGTGGATGAGTAAGAAACAGTATCTGTCAACTGGTCCACAAGTCTCCTTAAAAATAAATAAATAAATAAATCCTCCTGTCTTGGGGATTGAAAAACGTGCAGTTATGTCTGTGTGAAGAAAATACACATGGAACCTCATCCTTAATTAAGCAAATGCTATGATGAAAGTAAATGCTGTGATGAAAGTAAATACTGAGACGGGCAAACAGATAGTTTCTGCATTTTATGATGGATTGAAAAAAAAGTAATTTTTTTTCAGCATTACTTGAGAAACCCATCAGCAAAAGGCGAGACAGTGAAGCTGTACAGAAGGCGAAGATCCTTTACGCATCGTGCATGAATGAGAGTAAGTGGCCTGATTTGAGGGGGACACGCATGTGTTACCTGTGTTTATAAAGGCAGGCTTTTTTGCCCTCTGCTGAGCTTTGTGAAGCTTCGTGCAGACGCACAGGTTTTGCTGATTTGGCTTCAGCTGAATGCAGAGGGTCTTCTACACGTTTATGAAGTTGACTCTCAAGACTGAGGGTACACCAAGGCACAAGAATTCAGTTTTAGAGACCTCTGCTTGTCAGGGAACTGTAAAGGGATATTTATCTGT
Organism: Rhynochetos jubatus; assembly: GCA_027574665.1. Lineage (NCBI taxonomy): Eukaryota > Metazoa > Chordata > Aves > Eurypygiformes > Rhynochetidae > Rhynochetos > Rhynochetos jubatus. The sequence goes on along the minus strand of CM050649.1, from coordinate 51,946,823 downwards.
TCAAAAGGATGCCAAAACCATGCCCCAGGGGTGTGGGTGTAGTGCCTGCTAAATCAGAAGAGCCCTCTGATGAAATTCTCGTACTGACACTTTCAAGAGCCTGTTGCTCAACACCTTCCATCTTTCTCTAAATACATTTTTTAAATACAACTCTAAACACTTCTGTGGGTCTGTGCATAGACAGCCATGGACTCTTTAGCTTCGAGTTGTCTGGATGTCAAGCAAGTTAGGATGGGGAGTCCTGTAGCCACATTGCAGAATGCTTTTCCTGAGCTTGTAAATGTTGCTGTAAGGTGATGTACACTAGGTTGGGACACATCACTACCTTTATGTAGCTGCATGGGTGAAAGATGAGGTGGGAGGGAGTGGACTTTGTCCTTCAAAGCACCCTTTATCCTTCTGACTCTTTCAGACAATATTTCCTGGGTTGTTTTCTTCCAGCATGGCCTGAGACTGTCAGCAATTGAGACAGCCCCACAGCCTTGGTGCCGGGATGCTGACCCCTCTAGCTTTGATTATGTACAATAAAGCCCTCTCAGAATTAGTGAAGTTTCTATGCTACTTTCTAAGCAAGGCATGTTTTTTTAATTGACTTAATCACAGCCCTTTGCCTTTTTTTGAAAGGAACTGATTTGCCTCTTTTATTCTTGATTCAGATAAACTGGGTTGGATTCCCACATTCCTATGTTCACAGTCAGAGCAGAAGCTTTGGGTTTCTGCTATTGTTTTTTGTCTTACCTAGAAATCGATCAGCGCCGATAAATCTTTGTGTCCCGTGTGGCTGCTGCTGGATTTGAATTGTCTAGAATGTAATTGTTGTCACGCTTTGACATTTCAGATAAAATTGAAAAAGCCGACGTGAAACCCCTGTTAAGTATACTGAGGCATTCACCATTCCGCTGGCCTGTGCTGGAATCCAACATTGGACCTGAAGGGCTGTGGTCAGAAAGGAGGTTTAGCTTAGTCCAAGCCTTGGCAACTCTTCGTGGTCAATACAGTAACTCTGTCTTCATCCGCTTATATGTGGCTGCTGATGACAAAATCTCCAGTCGGTATATCCTGAAGGTACAATGTAGCGTATCTAACAGGCTACTTCGCATGGTATTTTGTGGCCTCATTTTCTAAAAAAACATGTTTACATGCCAAATGTATGCACTTGATTATTGTTGCTGTTATCTACTGACTTGCAGATGTGTGTAGGTGCCAGTTCATCAGAATGTAGAAGCCACTAGGAACCACATGCTATTTAAAAATATTTTTGTACAGGATATTTTCTCCTTTAAAATGGCAAAAAAAAAAAGGTAAAGTATGTTTCCAGTAGACCAACATCTAGGGTCTATGTGTATGAAAATGAGAGAGGTGGATATCCAGTCCTGGGGGTGTTCTGGGTGCTGCTTATGACTTATCAGTTGCACGAAGAATGGCTTTGTCTGTGAAGATGAAGAATGGTGCACCAGTAGCAGGTATTTTGAACTTCAGTTATTTTTCTTGAGAGGGAAACACATTATCTTGTGCTTGCACAGCACCTTACAACACAGATGTATCCCAAACACTTCTAAACCTGTAACACAGAATTTACGTTTTTACTGAAATGTTATTGCTTTGGAACCAAAGCATTACCAGTTTGTTAACAGTGCATCACGTTACACAACAGTTTAGAATAGTGAGAAAATGACCCAAGAAATGTTGCCTCACTGTAGTCTGACAAAACTCCAGAGGGAATTGTAACTAATGCTGTGAGATGTCACCATTGTGAGACTGAGTGCCGGGGCCAAATGCATTGTTTTTTAAGAAGTAGAGCTGAGTAGCCGGAGTAGACCAGCCCTCCACTGCCACAAGAAAATAGTTTATGAAGGCAAGAGAGAAGGGACAAAGAAAAAAGTTAAGATGCCATTCATCACAACATAATCCTCATGTTGCTAGCATCTTGACTAGCTGTAGGAATATAGTCAAGAATACATAGTATTTGGCGATGAATCAACAGTTAACTGTGGCAGTAGCGGAGTGGATGTTGATTCTGAGTCAGTTCTTTAAAATGTCTTCTGGTTGAGCCATTTAACTGGTATGAAATTGAAGGGTAACTTTTCCCCAGTTCTAGGACATTTTCCTGAATAGTCAAGTCAACCGCAGATCAACAGTTTGCTGTATTAAAGATTTCATTCTGCTAAGATACTGTTCAGATCCTGCCAGGATTGCTTCAGCTGGAGATTTGTTTAAATGAATTGAAACAGTAGAATCAGGAGAGATATTTAGTTATTTCCTGTCGTAATATTTCAGCCCAAGTCACCTGCCAGTGGTGGGCTGAGTAGATACATCCTTATTGATGGTCTCTTGGAAATTAGTTTTACCTAGCAATATACTCAGTCAGTATGCTCTGTGGCACCTAAGAATTAGGTATCTAAATAAGTGACACACTACGTGCTATGAATAACATTATTCTGTAGGGTATTCTGTTGTTGTTGCTAATCTGATTAAGAACTTAATCTGCAGAATGCATCAGCCAGTATTCTACTTTGTCTGTGTTTTAACAAAGTCCCAAGTCTGCAGATGCACCACAGAGTATTTCAATCTGCTTGTGAAAATGGCCCTATTGCAAAATTCTTTTTGTTCAGCATTGCAAAACCATGAATGGATCAGAAAAAAGTAGAAACTCCAAGTAAAACTTTGTTCAGCGCTCAACATGATCTTTTTTTTCTTGAGGGCTGAAGGAAGTTGGTTAACTTTTTTGTTTATTTCTCATACTTGTCCTTTCTTGGTTTCAATGAGTTGTCAAATCTAACTCTGAAGCCAGGACAATTTGGATGAGCATTTCTTGCAACAGACACATAACTGAAATTCACCAAATCATCTGAAGTTAACTATTAACAGGACACACACATGCAAAGCATAAAAGTATATCCTTTTTCTTCCGTATCCTGAAAAAAGAAGGTGATGCTCTTTTTCAAAGAATCAGAGTTGCACTGAACATCACAGCTACTCTCCTTTTAGTGGATGATGTTTAAAATTTTGTTTATGGTATATTTTAAAGGTCGAGAGCATCAGTCAGTAGAGGAAAATATGACATTTATTCATTCCTTTTAGATTCTAAGTTGTATTTATTTAGGTCATTTTTATAAATGTAGAAAATGTGAAATATAAATGGTGTAGGATTTAGATTTAAAAAAAGGTGAAGCTATATGAATAAATGCAATCTCTCTTCACTAGACTTATCTTGTAAAAACAAATACAGCATCAAAATAATAATTTTAGTTCTTTGAAACTGTTCTTTCTGCTCCCATCAGTATCTTATTCAGAGTTTGGAAGATGGTTGAGTTATATTTTCAGCTTCGGCTTCCATACTTTAACCTAACCTGATTGCACTGAAGAGTTTTGGAAAATCTCAGTTTCCAGTAATAATTTTAAGATATATGCTGTCCTGTGATTTTTTCCCTTGTTAGGAACTTGAAATGGTATGCAAATACTCCTGTGTAGTCACTTCACTTAAAAGACTAAGTGCAGTTGTCAATGAATTTTCAGGACTCGTTTAGAAATTACCTTGAGGTCCTTATTCCAATATCAGGGTGTCTATAGACCAACAGATTTGATCCATGTTTAGATCAAAAGGCAAGTCAAAGGTCCACCTGGATCTACCAGACCTCTTTAGCCATTGTACTGCAGGCATAACAATTTCCCATGTGTGCACACAATCGTTTCTGTGTCTGGTACCCATCTGTTTCAGTACATATATTCAAAAAGGCAGATACAGCACTCAGTGCTGGTCTAAGGTGAAGTTCAAGTGTCACCTCAGTTTCAAAGATGCCTAATGATGCTTTTCAGGCACAGAGTAGCTAACATACTCCAGCACCTAACGGTTTTTTGGTCCCTACACTAGACCAGTGTTGTCTCAAGCTGACTCTTGTGCCCCTATGAAATATGTATAGCATGGGTGGTCATCAGCACAAACTCTTTGATCCTGTACACTTGGTCCTATTGCATTACGTACTTGTTAATGGAGCCACAAACATATAAATCATGTAGGTGATTCTTTGCTGTAGTAGGTGTCTCAAATATTGCAGGGAGCACCTGAGGCTTCCCAGATCACAGCAATGTGATTTAGGTAATGTCCGTCAGCACAGCATAGTCTTCCTTTGTTGTTTCAAAATCCTGTGGAACCCAGGCTGGTGCAGTGTATTAGATATTTACACACAACTACACACATTGCTGGTAAAACATGAAGACTTCCAAGGTTGCTAATAGAGCTACCTTTCAAATCTGATGAATTTACCTATTAAATGCTTTTTCTTGTTTATTTAACAGCTTGATCAAGCAAGCCTCTCTCTTGCGTCTCGAGAGGATTACCTAGAAAACACCACAGAAGCTAAATCTGTAAGTATTACTAAAAGGAAGTCAGAGTGACCGTGTTTTCCTGAATTTCTTTCCATTGTTTTTGTTTTCCAAATCCAGTGGTCATTTCACGCTTTTTAATTTTTTTTTCTTTTACAGTACCGAGATGCCTTTTTGCAGTTCATGGTTGATACAGCAGTGCTTCTGGGTGCAAATGCCTCACGAGCAGAGTCTGATATGAAATCAGTTCTAAGACTGGAAGTTAAAATAGCTGAGGTTGGTAATTTAACATGGGATTGATAGCTTTTAAGGAAAGTGTAATCCTGTTTCAAAATAGAAAGCCATTGTATCAACAGCTTTAGCAATGATAGTTTCTGAAAGTAGAAAGAAAGGAACAGAATCTGATGAAGAAAGGATGAACAATATTCCTCCTTTAGTTGATTGTCAAACTGATTATTTTATTCTTGAGGGGAAAAAAACCCATAGCCAAATACTCTTGGCCCTTTAAATAGTTAATATGGCTTAATTTTGAGGTTGGGCAGAATCTGAAACCCTGCTGTGCAGCTATGTTGTGAATAGACTACTGTGTATTCCGACTGGTCTGATTCTCTGAGGAAGAGTCTAAAACCAGTATAAGATTGAGGTGGGATAGTGGTGCTTGGTAGTGAGAAGGGTGGTGGTGTCTCAGTAGCACCAGAGTTAGGTCCTGAGCTGCATTCATGGGGTATCTTGGGAGGATGGATGAGAAACCCCATGAGTTTTACTTTAGGGGATCAAGTGAACTTGGTAAAGCTAAGCAGATTTAAATCTGGTACTTGGTTCTGGCCATTTTACTTGGTGACGTTTTTGCCCCACAGCAGAGTTTAATTTGTGTATTAGGACAGCAGCAGGCTGAAGGAGCATTTCTGCTTCCCTGTATCCCTGTTTCAGTGTGGGTACTGTAGGAATCCCACTCCTGCAAGCTGCAAGTCCACTATTATTTCCAGATTTTCCAAACCTAGAGAGAAGAGTTAGCTTCAGTGTTGGGAAACCAGCAAAAGTTAGGGCTACAAACTTGTTACTGACGTGCAGAACTGCCGGCTGTCCTGAGGATTTCTCCATATCGCAAGGGGAAGAAGCTCTTTCCCACCATCTCTTGTGAAATATTGGGCCTACTGTTAACAGAGAAGCCTGTTGTACAGGACAGGTGATGCAGCAGAAAATTACTTTATCCAGGGTTCTGCTGGTGCTGTCTAGAGGAGGAAAGACAATGACTCTTCTTAATGTTGCATGTGTACCGAATCGAGGGCCATCCACAGTAGTGGTACATGAGTGTTTTCATCTTTCTGCTCAAAGAGGAGAGGAAGTTTTGTCAAACCTCTAAATAGAGTCCAGTATTCAGCTTCGATGACCTAGACTAGATGGAATAATGAGCAGATAGTTCATTGTGACCCAGTAGACTGAAAAAACCAGGAAACGTTTCTTCTATTTATTGGTGATGTGGTAAGAAGATGCATTGCTATGTCTGGTAGTTCTAATGCTTTACTTAATGAATGTCTTACAGAGCTTTAATCCACAAAATATATATAGGTGAAGGTGCTATGTAAGATGACATGGATCATGAAACAGTATCTTCAGGATCAGTAATGCATGCCATTATGCAACAAGCAATACTTGCTCATGGTTACCTGATTTCCCTTTAGTATGAATAATCCTCCTAAAATATATCCAGATATTAGGCATGAATCCAGGGACATGGATTGTTGCATTATCCCTAACGAGCACAATGAATTATATAAACATCTTACTGTGATTGCAAAGGAGCTGGCCCTGTTTGTTACTTAGGCTTTTACCTGCATCCTGTGCTCCTCTTTATTTAAGTGAATGTATATAATGGAGAGCTTGTGTGCTCAGGAAGAGACAGCAAGAATAAAGGGAAGATATTTTGGATATAGGAAGGAGTGGCATACTTCGAGAGAGCTTGTTTTATACAAGGAAGGTTTCAAGTAGGTTTGAATTACTGGAGGAAGAGGGAAAGTTTTGAGTAGAAGGAAGCAAATGAGTGCAAGAAGAGTTTGAAGATATGTCAGATAAATGAAGTTTGCAGACAGGGAGAATAAATTTATTTTTTTGTTGTTGTGCTTGTTTTGGTTTAGTTTGTTTTTCCTCCTGTGTGGCTTGAGCAATAGTAAAACCGCAGACACTTACTGGAGAATTTTGGTTGGAGAACTGCCAGCTGTCTGGTTAGTCTGGCGTCAATCGCTGTCTTCTTTAAATTTCACAGCATAAAGCCTGTATAGGATGTACCTTAGAGCAGGGCTGGAATTGCCATCAGGAATTCTTGTTTGTGTTGAACACAAAGAAAATTTTGAGCTGTACCTTGTACTTGATGTGTTTTTCTATTACTAACCATACTGCCATCTGGGAATCTGAATGTCCCTTGTCAGCTATAAAAGGACTTGCATTACATTTAGGATTTCTTTTGCTATGTCCTTGGACTTTAACACTACAGAGGATCCTGAAGCCCGGTTCCTCTGGTCACCCAGATAAGAGGCCTTGTTGGAGAATGCTTTAATTCATGTCTGGTCTATGTATCCAGGTTTCATGCTATGGAAATCAGAATGCTGGGGTAAAATGAGGAGGAACTTGTGTTTATCTGGCTCTTCCCTCAGATGGAGTCAGGGTATAACAAGCAACGTGTTCAAATCCAACAGATGAGATACATTTCCAACGGACCATTCTCACATTTGACCTTTTAAACCATATAGTTTGGAGCTGGCTTCTACCTGACATGATGGATGAATAAATATTAATGGTCTAGGTGTGCTTATATATCTTATGAATCAATGTGCATTTCCTTAGTATAATCAGAGCTAAAATTGGTCTAATATGTTCAAAGAAGACATACAGGCCATTAAATTCCTCACTAATGAATTAAAATGACAATGAACCGTGTCTCATTTCACCTAGTTAAATGCCATCGTTAGAAAGGGAAGTTAATGATATGAATGCTTGGAAATCAGGTGGTGAGATATTTCTGCACTGGGATTATGATGCACAGTAATGGTGTAAGAGCAGGTTCCTGCAAGATAATCCTTGTTCTAATGATTTTATTTTGTTTTGTTTTCCCCCCAGATCATGGTTCCATATGAGAATCGAACAAGTGAGGTGATGTACAATAAAATGAACATATCGGAGCTTAGTGTCATGATTCCACAGGTTTGTTGGGGATAATTGCAAAATTATTCTTTTAACACCTGACCTATATAATTAAAACTGCCGTCAGTGTGCAGAGCAGCATATTAAAGGAATATCATTAGGAATGTGTGTACTCAATTACAATATATGTTCTTTTAAATACAGTTACAACTTTAGTGCGCTTTGAAAACACATGTATTGGCAAAGTGCAATAGTTTCTAAATTTTTAATAAGTAAAGCTTTGAAACCATTAGTTTCAAAGGTGCAACTTTGTTAATAAAGCATCTCTCTCCATAATGTGTTTTAACAAGCATTTTCTTTGCCATTGCAGTTTGACTGGCTGGGTTACATCAAGAAGGTGATTGACACCAAACTCTATCCTGAACTCAAAGATATAGGTCCTTCAGAAAATGTGATTGTTCGTGTTCCTCAGTACTTCAAGGATTTATTCAGGATACTAGAAAATGAAAGGAAAAAGTAAGGATCCTATGATGGTTTTACCTATGCTTACGAGGGGACAACAAGTGCTGGGCTTTTCCTGGTGCTTCAGATATTCTTGGAATCAAGTTTCTAGGCAAAAGATTCTGTTTGGTTTTGTCTGAATGAGGATATAGATATTAGCTTGTGTGTAGTAGGAGAATTTGCAGTTTCAACACCTTTCTGGTTTTACTGAAAACATAGGTTGCAGTAAAGCTGCTTTTTGCAGATGCGTTCAGCACCACTTACATACATAGGGTCCTGTATCTTGTGAATTCATTTACACATGTAGGACATAGTTGTAAAATGCAAGTAGCTCACATTAAAGATAGGAGATGTGCTTTGCACAGGTAAGCAAGACAGCTCTGGGCAGCATAATGAAAAAGTGTATGTGAAGATGACATCCCATTTGAAACATCATTATTGATGCCATCCAAGTGATTGCTGTGATAATTCGCTCTCTGCTGAGGCATGTTGCTGAACTTGAAAGGAAATTGTTAGGCTGTTGTCTCAAAAAAATCATTCTTTGCTGCTGGTACAGTGTGGTCACAACTAAATTTACATTTCAGAAAAAAAGACTAATTCAGAAGCATTGTTCTTATACTGTTGCTCTTATACTGTTACAGTACCTGTAAAAATAACATGTAGATCAAACAAGAAGAAAAATCTAAATGATTGGTCTGCCTACAGGTCACCAAACATTCTTACTTTGCAAAATTCAGATAAATATTGTTTTAATCTGATGAAGAAAGCCTTATAAATGGTTTGGGCTGTCCGTGCTTTGTATCTCATAAAGTTAGTTACATCAGCGGGGATAAAATGGTGATTTAGAAGATGCACATACAGCAAGACAACAGAGAATTAGTTATTCCCTGTGTACAAACACACTTAACACACAAATATAGTCTGTAACTACAGAGTAAATACCTGGAGGCTTTTTTCATTCGGGTCTTCTTCAGGGAAAATCTGGCTCTGAGTGTTCAAAAGAAGTTAAGCCAGCCTGTGTGTCGTGGCAGAGGGAGGCTGGAGTAACGACCAGAAAGAATAGCAATGCCTGTCTTCAGCGAAGCTTCAGACTGGCTTCCTGATCTGCCCAGGTCAGGGGGTGGGCAAAAGCAGTGCCTGACTTCCAGCATATTCATGCTGCATACCTTACAGCTGATAATGGTTTAGGTGTTTTCTGGTCAGTCTGACACTAAGAAATTTGCATCATAAAATGCTAGAAATGGCAAACAGTGTGCTAAACTCAACCCAAGCAGACTTCAAGTTCTTGTACATGAAATCCATCCAAACAATCACTGCATGATAACAAAGATCATGTTTATCTATTAGATGATAATGTGCATTACTTAAAATGTCATAGTTTGTTGTAGAGGTAACTTATTGTCTGGCCTGAGAAAATTAGGCAATATTCTTAATGTGAACTCCTCACAATGAGGTCTTAACATTTCCCTGTAGGGTGAACTCTGAAAGCTTAACAAGGATATTTTCTTTTAGGTAATCTCATTTCTTGATCTCCATATGATATTTTAAAGTTTAAATTAATGCAAAACCCATGAATGTGGTTTGATACAGTAAGTATCTAGACCAATCAAATTCCTAGTAAAGCATTACCAGAATTTTTTATTTGCTTCAGTGATTAGAACATGAATTAATTTCTTATGATTTTAGGAGATGCAGCACCATTAGGAGTAGCAAGTATTGTCACCAAGTTCATATTCTTTCAAGTTACAAACCTACCCCTAAATTATACTTTTATTCCAATGCCTTGTGTGTCACCTTACCAGATGAGCACCCTGCCGGCATGGGTACTATTGAAAATGGCACAAAAAGATGGTTGATGGCCTAGTGATCTGGCAAAAAAGTACTCTGTGAAGTTTTTTTTCAGATGGAGGGAAGAATGAAGCAAAAATTAATGCTGGCTACAGAAGCAGTTCTCGGTAATGGAGGTGACAAGTCGTATGGACTCACAATCATCATATTAAAAACTTCTCCCTCTGAGAACCTGCTGAACAACCTTGAATTGTGAAATCATTCATATGGCAATGTTACTAGAAAATAGCACATTGGCAGGGTGTAGAGTGAATTTAGTAGAATAAGGCTGCTATTTACTTGACAACCGTGCTGCATACAAACAAGTTATGTGTCGAGCTTGAAATATGTGCAACGGTGTGGTTCAGAGGTCCGTCTGAAACTTCCAAGCCAGAGACCCTGCTATGAATCCAGCTGGGGAGCACTGCGCTCTGTAGCAAGCTGCCCAAGAAGCTGAATGACTAGCCTGCAGGAGCCCATCAGCCCTGGGCTAGCTAGGCTAAGTTATGTCAGGTGTTCAGTGCCTAAATCACACCTTCTTCATGAGAAGTCTTCAGGGATTCTTTCAGTTTTTTAGTGTACTGACTGTTTTTCAATGGAGTTTATATCTATTACAGAAAGAAGAGGTGTATATTGAAAACACAGGTGTAGCTGTGGTGTAAATGAGATAATGGCAGAGATCCAGTACAGCTGTGCCATATGAGGGGGGAAATGGGACTGTGCTGGCAGCAGTTAAGAGCTCCTTATATCCCTTCCCTGTTACCTGTGTGCTGGTACTTTGTGTGTGACCCATAAATAGGATACAGTAAATTGTGTCCTCGTTGGAGGCATTTACAGCTGTTGAAGGAAGCAGCTTCACCATTCTCATGGATATCAGAATGAAGAAGTGTTTTCCTTTGCCTTACCTTACCCTGCCCCATCTTTGCAGTATGGGACAATTAATAGGGAAGTACTCTCTAATTCCTGCAGCATAAGAGGAAGTTTCTTTAAGAGGGATGGGGGCACTAGATCTCCTTCCTGGTCTTAGCCTGCATCTGAAAAATTAGAGAGGGAAGTTACAATAATTTGACTTGAACTTCTGCCTCTAGCAATAGAGACAGAAGTTTTCCAGTAGTTATAATTTAATTCATGACTCAATTATGAATACAATTTTCAAACAGATCTCAAAATTTGTGAAAGGGGTTTTTTACTTAAAATGTCAATTAATTTGTCCACCTATCTCATATTAAATCTATGCTCTTTAATTGCCACCGTGTCTATTGATTAAAATATTACAAACTCACAGAATTTTACATGAGCAACCTACTTTATTCCCAGATAGGGTAGAGCATTTCTTAGAAGATATTCATAAGTACTGGTATAATTTTAATTGTTCCAGCAAACGAGCTCAGTGCCACTTCCTTCAGAAGGGTGTATCACAATAATGGCAATATTGGTTTAGAAAAAGCCTAGACTTCTTTCTGTAACAGTCGTTTTGAAGTTAAAATAGGGGACTTTGTAGTGTACTCTTCTAAAAGGTTACAACAACAAATGCTCTGGAGGATTTGTATGTTTTATTTGTTAGATTTTAGTCCATGTGAAGAGGTGAACTTCTCTGAGCTTACTTGTGAAAGCCAGATCAAAATCACCTCAAGATATGCACTGGTGGCATTTCATAAACAAAAAGTGTCAATTTTAAACCAAATGAAAACGACCAGTTGATTTTAAGTTTGTATAGTTAGCCAAAAAGATAAAATAACCATCCCCAAATAGATAAATGAATTCAGATCAAATATGATTTTATTTTGTTTTGAAAAACAAAATGAAGAACACGGCTCCTCAAGCAAACAACAACCCCCTCAACCTTTCCCTCCCTCACCCCACCCCCACAAATAAACATACCTCTGGGCTTTGAAGCAAAAGCTTCCTGTTGTTTTATGCATTATATGCATCAGTGGATTCCAGCGTGATTACAATCAGGAATTATTACAGTCTTATCAGACAGCTTGGTTTTAGGACATGTCAACCTTCTTTTCTTTCCCAAATTAAAACAAACTTCAATTAATTGTGGGATATTTCCTGAAACTGACAGCTGCCTTCATTACTTATGCCTGATAAAAAAGTTTCTGAATTCCCATTGATATCAGTGTCTTTGAATAGGTCACCTTTTGAGACTTACCCTTTACAAATTTCGATCTTTCATTCACTGCCAATTTGACAGAGGTTCCCCAACTCACACATAAGGATAAGCACTGCCAGATGAGAACACAAGAAGCATGCAGAAGGGAGAACTGATTTTTTTTTGGTAGCAATTAAGTATTGGATTGTAACAACTAATTGTTTTATCATAGCAGTCTACTTTGCTGAGGTTTTTCTACCTATGACTTTTGATCAAAATTAAATCTTTAAACCTTGTAATCTGTAGGACTTGCATAAATACTGTTTTCGATCCACAGAGTAGTTGCTGCAGGAGCATGGATGCTATTCAGCTGTGCAGAAATACCTGAGGCAGGTAGTTGTGAGGCTTGTGGAGTACAAGTCATTTACAAAACCAGTGAGAGCACTTTTCGGGTGCTTCAGTTGCCACTGAGTGAAGGAATTCCACATTGTCAGAAATGTGCTAAGGGGAAAAATCTATGCCTTCTGGTATTTCATAGGTTGGAATGAATTTTTAGTGACGCTAAGCACTATCTCAAAATGGTTTGATCATCTAAGCAGAGCTAAGTATTTTGGGTTTTGTACCATGTACCATGTTATAAATATATATTATTCATGCTAAGAAGATTTTTCAGGTATGTTTTATGATTATTGTGGGGATTTATGTATACTATATGTTATATTGGAATACTAAAAGAGGGAATATGCTCAGGGTTATTTTATGTGGCATGTCTAAAGTTACAGCGAGTTGCATGGGATGAATTCAGAACTGAGAACCTAGGAAATTATATGGGAGAAAGATGTTACGTTAATGCTTTGTGAAAGCCTCTCTTCACAGTGTGAGAGATGAGGAGGAGTATAAAAAGCAGGACTTAAAAATCTCACCAATTCTCTACTCCCCTGTAGACTATCAGGTGCCTGCCTTTGAGGTGGCAGTTGGCTTGAGATTGCACCCTCAATGAGTTGACCATATTTCTGACCTATAAGCATATGCAGACTTAGCTGATGAGAAGCATGGGCAGTGTCTAGGTTGTGACAGATGCACAATTGCCGTGCAGGTTTACAGGAGGGTGGGCACTTGTCTAGCCTCATATCAGCCGGAGCAGCCTGCAGGGACAGCCAAATCCAGCGGTGCTGCTGAGCGCCTGCCTTCCCTGGCGTCTCACTGCTGTGCCTGACCAGGCTGGTCCCTGGTGCATGTCTCGGCCAGCTCAGGGAGAGCACACAGCCACCCATCTGCTCTTGGTGTCGTGTCCCACTTGGATGCGTGTGCGCTGCTGGATTTAGTGGGTTATCATGTTCTCAGTTCCTAATAGACAATATGGAGCTGTAGCTTGCCTTAGACCTCTCTGTTCCTGCCTCTTAATCACCTCCTTGGAAGAGTGACCAAAAGTGTAAGCTTGCAGCAAAAACGTACCTTGAGCTGGAAGCCTTGTACGGGTGGAATGGAGCTTGGTTAGGGGCAAATCCCAAGTTACGACTCAGGCAAATGCTGCTGTGAAGACAACACACCCACAAAGTGTGTTTATAGTTGGTTATGATGTAGAGGAGGAGACTGTATGGGATGTGTCTGTGAATGAAGCTAATGCAGTGACACCGTACTAACAGCTACACTGCTCCCCACCTATGGCAATGGGAAATTGCAGAAATTAGACTTTTAGAAATGGGGCGGTTGTTCAGATGGTCTATAACAGCATCTTTGGTTACAAAGGAGAAATTTTCCTCCCTATGGATAAGTCTATGGCCTGCCCAAAATGTTATGTGTATCCCAGCGTAGAATAAGCAACATTTGGACACCCATAGCTTTAGAAAAATTACTATCCTTGAAAAACGTGTCATCTGTAAGGCGAGAATATGTGTAGGCCATTATTGGACTTGTTTTGAGACTGTTTGAAATTGAATTTTGTATTTCACAATGCACCTTTACCTTGCACAGCCACTGTTGAGCATGGAGAGAGCTCAGTATAGACTAGATACATCTTCCAGTCAGGTGCTTGAAGTTTTGGAAAAGGAGCATGGGTGTCAGGTCTCCTGGGAAGTTTGAACATGTTCTTCCTGGACCTCTCAGGTCTTATGAGATCCTTGTTACTGAGACTTCCATTTTCTAGTATTCCAATTATCCATCTACAAAATAAGAGTAGTAATACTTTAATAATTCCATGGGTAGTAAAAACATTAAAAAGCATATTGATAAGTTCTAGTGAAAGATACACATATGAGATAATGACAGTATATATGGGATGGACTGGTATCTATTCTGTTTCATAGTTATGGTTTATGTGCCCTGCTAATGAGGAGAGATAGCATTCACTTTGATTTACAAAAGAAAAATCAGTTATTTTCTTATCTCTGGATAGAACTTTTATGCAACTATTATTATGACACAGTTCTTGCCGCTTCTATGGAAAATGAAATCTGCCTTTTGAAAAAAGCATTACTTAAAAATGACATACTAGGAGATGAACTCATTATAAATATACCCTAGAAGATGGTTATCATGGTGCAATTACATATTAACCAGCTCCAATCATACAAATTTTTCTGTGTAATAGGGATTTATCAATTCGATCATCGCACATTAATTTTCAAGGTGAAATTTCCACCATTCAGTTGAAATGTTTCTGTGAGTACTTTGCGGTACATCATCTGCATTTAGATGTCTGATAAAAATGTGTCTGATTTAACAGGACTCTTGCTAACTATCTGGTGTGGAGGATGGTTTATTCAAGGTTGTTTAACCTCAGTAGACGTTTTCAGTATCGGTGGCTGGAATTTTCTCGGGTAAGTTAGAGTTTTTATAGCATTTACAGTGGTACTAGAGTGGACACTATTGGTTTCGCTTAGTTGCTTATATCTTTGCAAAACATGAAATGTTTTCCATACAGGATAGATTTCTTGAATAAACTTATTTTTTATTGAAAACTCTCTCTAAAACAAGTAACATACATATTCTTGTATATGACACTAAGGAAAAATGTCTTCTAGATTATGTTAAGGAATTTTTGAGACATCCCCTTTAAAAAGCTTGTGCAGAAACTTGAAAGCTCTAAAGTTTTTAGTTACTTACGAGGGCTGTGACCTGTGCTATTCCTGCAGGCCAAACAGGTTCGGCTAAAATCTAAGCTTTTGAAAAAAACCTACTGTTTACACATGCCTGAATGTAGTTCTGGTAAAACAAAAGTATAAGATTTCATCTTTTCTGAGAAAAAATGCTTGCTCAAACCTCTCTCATTCTGTAGTGCCAGCTTTACATGAACTGTAGCACATACATACATAGCCATTTCCACAGAGAAGCCTATCAGGTGCCTTTTGGCTTGGGGTTGCAGAAGCCGCAGAACACGCTAGTCCCTGCCCCAAGCTATGAGAGCAGAGCTAATTATCTATTAAGCAATATGAGCATTTACTTAAAACACACGCATTTGATAAAGTGAACCCTGAATAGAAAACCATCCTGATAATCCTGTGGGCAGCGAGGTTATTTAGAAAATCAAAGATGAAACTGAAAGGTGCTTTGTCATCTCACTTCTATGTTTGGAAACTTTCTGTTTGTCATTATGAAAATTAGCTGCTTGGTGAAATCATGGTAACAGGAGGCTGTCACTATGCTGCCAGTGACGTGGTACAGGGGGTGTGGGTGCTCTGTCCGCCTCAGTGAGGCATGTAGTGAAGCACCCATGATGTCTTTCCTGAGTGGTACTGGAATAGTTCAAAGCTGATCACATACATAAAAATAAATTGCAAAGAGCTTGATGGAAACTACACAGAAAAGGCAGTGTCTTATACTTCTGAAATAATATTCAAATCAGTCTTGTTAAAGATGCCATTTTCTTTATATAAACATGTGAGAAACTGGCTGTCAGAACCACAGTGACAAGTCTGTAAGTGTGTCCGCTCCTGGGACATTGCTTGCTAGCTGGGTAAAATAGATTGATGCTGGCCATCAGCCAGTCTGCAATATAATACTGAGTTATATTGAGTTATATTATGGCCGGAAAAAATCCTGAAAGGAAACTTTAAGCTTTGGATACTGTGCGGATGGATGTGGTATTGTAACTTGGATATGGTAACTAGCTGCTGTCACTTCTCTGGGTACTTTCTCCAGAAGCTTAGAGAGAAATCTAATTTAAGTTGAATCAATGCTTATTAACAATGTCATCAAGGTTTCATGTAAGTGGCTGTGAAAAACTAGGAACAGCACAGTAAGGGCAGTGAGTCAGCAGCTCATTCCCGTTATCTGCCCCTGGGACCTGGAGCTGGAGAGTTAGTTAAGTGCAGTAAACAGCAATAGCTAATAATCAATAGCTGAAGTTAAGTGCAGGAAACAGCTCAAGGGAACAGACTTCACAGGTGTCAGCAGAAACATCATGAGAAATGGAGTCCAGGGCAAAGGCTTTGTTGAACTGATTTGTCCATTCTGAGGCTGGGGCACACAGGTCTTCTGGTATCATAAAAAAGGACCTGCTAACCTCTTGCCAGGTAAATGAAGAAAACATTGGATGACTACTAAAAAGACATGACCGTGAGGTGAATCAGTGACCCTTAAAGGGAAGAATATATGTTATTAATTTATTCATTCAGTCGGCCTCATCCGTCATAAGCATTGTTTGGTTTTTTTTCCCCAGGTTCTCATTTTCTATTGATGGCTTTTACAGCCTATGTGTAGAAATCTTGGCATTAAGGCGCTTAAACTCTTTGCAAAGAGAGGGAGAAAGACATGATGAAACTTCAAAACACTTCAGGTTGAGAAATAGAACAAACCTGCTGACTCTAGAGAAAGTGCTTTGATTACCACTTCAGCAACTATCAGCAGCTCCTCTGCAGTGGTGTTTTGAGTCGCAGCAAATGTGCAGTGGCACCTGGGGAAGAGATCAGTTAATTGTGTTGTGGAGCTCTGAATTGATTGGGAGGGCTTGAAACCTGCTATTTATAGTCACTGTTACTATCTGGAGCACTGTGTTTTAGAGTGGTATGTTAATATTAGGAGGACTGCTTTGAGGCAGTTCTAGTTGGCTGTTGTAACATAAATATCAATAAACCAGCTGTGAGATATAATCTATTCCTCTCAGCTCTGTTTTTATTGGTCTCACAGCCTCTGCTGCTTTTCTGTCCTCCTTACAGTCAAGCCTCCCTCAAAATAATGATAATTATTATGTTGTAATAATAATATGTCACAGTCTAAAAGCCAGCTCTGTCTCCTGAATCTTTCTGTGGCCAATGTGCAGTCAGAGCTTTCGGAAGGAATTTCAAGCTCTGATGACTAATGCCATGACTGCATTTCTTTCTCTGCATCAGGAAAAAGCTCCATTGTCGTTTTGCTTGGACCCCAGAGAGAAATTCTATTTTATCTCTCTCTCTTTTTTTTTTTTAAGTGCTGTGTTATATATGAGAGTTGAAGAATTTGAAAAAGGACTTTATTTTCAAATTTGGCTCTGTTTAGGAAACTATTACCTGATTATGTATTGGTTTGCCTAATATGTCTTTCTTATAGAAGCAGTGTTCTCTCTGTCATTGAAAATCTATTAGTGAACACACAGTATTAATAAAAAGCGTTTGAAAATGCAATTCACTGGTGTATTTAAGTGTGAGTCATTGATTAAGCTTAATTACTGACAATACGATGGAGAAAATCAATCTTTGAGCTACCAAAATATCTGACCTTCAATAACTGAGGGTTAAGCTACTCTGGAATTTTCCAATGAAATCTTTTTCTGTTGCAAAACAACAAATCCAAACCCTTCAGTTTTGCTAGAAATTTAATCTTTGACTCAAAGGAAGAGAGGGCTGAAAAAAGAAAAAGCTCAGAAACTGCTAGATCAGTGATTAAGAGGATTGTATAATTTGTGAGAGGCCAAAATCCTATCCCCCCTGCCCTGACCTGGTGTTGACTGTACTCTGCTTTTACACACCTGACAGGTGTTAACTACTGGTCTGGGAATTTTGCTTGTTCCCTGTGGAAAAGCTTAAGAAGTTCCTTAAGTGGAAAGGGAACTCTTTGAACCTTGAAAACAAGAGAAGTTTCTTAAGTTAGCACTGCTATTGCTTACGTATATTCATCTCATATTTTGTTGCATGTACTTTTTTTTTTAAATTAACTTCTACCTTGACGAGAAGATGTAATGTTAACTGGGTAAGCGTCCACGGTAACAATGTTCTTCCCATGAGAAACAGAAAACAAGGCAGTAATGTGCTTGAGCTCTGGTTTGGCTTCTTTATTGGTGACTATTTCTCTGTTGAAACTCATGTATGCAGGGACATCATCAGATCCTGGAATTGTGTATTGAACCATTATTCCTTTAGTAAAATACGCTAGCCGTTCTACTGACATCTTTCTACCACAACGTGGAGCGAGATTTTGGGGGGACAAACACATGTTTTGAGGGGACAAACAAGTGTTCCTGGTGATTCAAATATGTTTTCTCCTGAAAATACTCTCTTTGGGTAAGGGACTGAAAGCATCTATTTATTTCACACAGGCTGTTTTAAGAGTAGCTAGACAGGTAAATGGCAAAAAGTTGTGGACGCCTACCTACCAGCATTAGACATCGTTAGTTAGCACAGATAATTTCACGGCAGCGGAGGGCTCTGTATGAGGTATTTTGTAAGGAATGACCTCGTTTTCATGACGATGATCTCCCTAAGTTTCTCACCTTCTCAGCGGAGAGAAAAAGCTTTTGAGGAAATATCTCAGAGCCGGAATTTTCTAGAGGAAAGTGTCTCTCCACTTAACACAAAGACTACCAAGATTAGCCTAAAGTTTGCGTTTGGGCCTGTCTTCCCACAACTAGCCCTCTAAGCCTAGCCTCTCTAAGTCATTACCGTTGTACTGTTTCTGAACTGTTAAAATCTTAGAGCTATTTTGTGGGGTTCAAAAGGTTTGGCATAGCACTAGATGAAAACAGAAATAACTGTGAAGTGTTGTTACCATTTCCTTTTGGTAGCTCTTTGACAAATACGCTTTAGACTATACTGTGCGTGGATGCAGACTTGTCCTTCTCAAACAATATAATGTTATGACCTACTACATGTACCTGCCAACAGGTGATCCATGGAACCACAACTTTGCTGCCCCAGTGGGATAAATGTGTGGACCTAGTTGAAAGCGCGCTCCCTTACGTTGTGGGCAAGATGTTTGTGAATGCGCATTTTCAAGAAGACAAGAAAGAGATGGTGAGTCCTTTGAGATCTCTGTCTAGTAACTTTTAACTAGTGGCTTCCTCCTCTCGAATTGTCTCTGATGTTAAGCTGGAGGTTAAAAAGAGAAAAAAAGCTTTAAAATGCTTTAATTGTTTTAAAACAAAAAAGACGAAGGATAAACCAGAACAAATTCAAAGAAATACCACCTTTGTGTCCACATGGGCACTGCCCATTCTTTCCATATACAGTCCTTCAAAGAAAGTGTGTAGCCAGATGAAAAGCAGGCTGAGCAACATTAATTTGTGTAAATGATGACGGACAGGCTGTGCAGGAACAGTGGAGGGGTATTGATGAGAAATGATTTAGTATAACTAGTGTAACTCTTTATAGTAAAGTGTTTACTGACTAGCAGCCTTTGCTACTCAAGATTTCTCTGCTTCAGGGCTAGCCTTTTAAAGCTGACAGTACTAAACCTGTAGTCTAACCAAGAAAAATGTAACTGATGTCTGGCCCAGATTAAGGGCAGTTTACAGCCATATACCGAGGGTTTGTATTTGTGATTTGGATTTTTTTCATTGCTCAACAGTGAAGGAAAGTATTCTTCCATTCTGCTGAGTCCAGAGAATAGCTTTTAGGTTGACATTCATCCTCATTGTAAAACTTCAAACATAGCTGCATTATCACTTCCTGTAATAACATATTCAAATGATTAATTACCCTTCACAATAATGTACGACTTACTTTCAGTTCATATATTTCTCATAAGATTTTCCAATTTCTGTTTTTCCAACCATTGATTTTTCAACAGTAATCAGTTTAAAATGAACTAATTTAGTCATTGAACTTAGCTCTTGGTGTAGGACAGGCACACCTGTTTAGGAAGCATGTGAAACAGCATCCTGAGCTGGGAGCAACAGCTCTGTGGTAGTCCTGCACTGCCCTGGCTCAGCAGTCAGAGTTGCCTGTTTGACTTGATCTAGTTTGACTGTTTTCTCAGGGAAGGATTTCATTTTAGACAGACCAACACTGATTTGGCTTCTCCAAATCTTTGACATGTGTTTCCCTCTCAGGTTCTGCATTTCTTTTGTTACTTGCCTTCAGCTGGAGTTTCCTCTCTGACATGTAGCTTTTCAGTTCCCTGATTCTTGATCGAGTTTGCAATGTGCTATTTGACAGTTTTGTGGCAAAAATATTTCAGGGATACACAGTACACAGGATAAGCAGGAAGAGAAGAACTATAAGAAATGTACACTGTCTGGAGGGGATGGGCACTTTTTCATGTTTGTATATGTGAGGGAAAATTATGAGAATCTGACAGAGTAGAGAATGGTTTTCTGTTGGTATGTGATCTAATTAAAATATTTCCCTGGCATGTACGTTCCTTTCAGGCCAAATCTTAAAAAATTATCAAGTCTGAATTCACAGTAGCATCCATTATAAGAAGTGCATGTAAAATTTATGGTGTAGATCACAAGATTCAGACTTATAGCGAACTGCCCATGGATATAAAATTAGACACAGGTGAAAGCAGCTGCAATCCATTTAGAAGTTTGATTTTTGAGTTAATAATATTTGGTGTTATCATTTTCATTTCATTGTTTTCCAGCTCTATTTCTCTTTCTTGGGCAGTAAGAAAGCACTTGAGAAAAGCACTCATTTGTACAGATTTCCCCCCCACCCCTCATGGCATATATCTATGATAAGAAAATCCTGAGTTATGCATAATATGGATTCTTTTTCCCCCATGTTTTGTCACTGGTGTTTCATACCTTAGAGACTTCTCTCCTTTTATCAAGAAAGACATTATTTGTGTCTAAATATAGCACTGTTTCTAACCCAGAATGCCTCCAGTGTTTCTTACAGCTATGCCTGAGCAGTTTCAGTAATAACTTTGATAGCAGGAATAGGTTTCTCCCCCTGCCCCCTGGAGCTACAGCTGGTGCATAAAGCCTAAGTATACACCAGGGCCCAGCAGCAGAGCTAGAGTTTGAACTTGTGACCTCCAAATACAGGGAGTTCACCTCATTAGTGCACTAAGTTAATTGAGTCAGTGCTCTGCCATCAATATTTTTAAGTTACCCTGTTCCCTGGGATGCAGTTTACTGTGAATGTTGACTATTTAGTCATATTTAATGCTAGTCCTGTTCCAGTTTTCCCATATTGTCTCTAAAAATAAGAAAATGTTTTTTGAAAAGGGTAGAAAAAAATGAATAATCAAAGGAGCTTTGCTATGTTTTGTCTGGGAGCACAACAAAAAAAGACCAGTTTCAGATTAAAATATAGATCTGATACATAAATGACAGTTTTGCTAAATGTGACGTTACTTTTCAGGGTTCAGTCCCCACTTCTACTGACATTTCCGAGCTATCAGATCTGTAGAATAAAATTACATAAATCTCTGGTAGTTGACATTTTCATTATTTTTAAATGTAATATAACTGGTAACACAAAGACCCAATAGTCTTCCTGTAATGATTATCTGTCACATCTTGTGCTATCTCAACTCTGTTTTGGTCTCGGCTCAAGGACTCCAGTGATGGCAGGAACCCCTGAATTGTCTCACTCTCACAGTATTCTCAGTGGCTATCTGTTAGGAGGTTCATCTATTGATATAAATGGAAGCAGATGATTGCCTACACCTTTCTGATCTGTGGTGCCAGACGGATGCATAGGCATGAGGATATTTCTCTCTTTAGACTGATATAATGCATCTCTTAGCCATTAGGTTTCTTGTTCTCTGTCACTTCAGGCTTTTCTTAGTGTGCATGCTCATGAGACATTTTATTTTATTTTATTTTATTTTATTTTATTTTATTTTATTTTATTTTATTTTATTTTATTTTATTTTATTTTATTTTATTTTATTTTATTTTATTTTATTTTATTTTATTTTATTTTATTTTATGTTATTTTATGTTATTTTATGTTATTTTATTTTATTTTATGTTAGTTTATTTTATGTTATTTTCTTTTCTTTTATTTTTTTTTTTTAACTTGCTTGTGATATGCTCATGGCTTTGTATAAGTGCCTGAAAAAACACCATTTGTAGAGAACCCATGAAGGAGCAACCCAGCTAAAATGATTGTGGGTTTTCCCAGCTTTGCACAGACACAAACTGTCACTGGTGGTTCGCGGCCACAGAAGCAGCTAAGGCTGCTCAGTGTTGTAAGCCAGGGCCTCTATCCCAGCAGTAAGCAAGGGGTAGGAGTACTTCACAAACACAGCTAAATAAAGGCTAAATATTTGGATGCTGCTTTGTATGTGGATCATGATACCATCAGCCCAAATGCAGTCCTTTGGCAGTTTTAGTAAGGTGTATCTCAGTCTGACATAAACCAAACAAGGCTATAAATTCTCTCTCTGAAGGAAAGGCTTTATTTGTGCAAATGCCTCAGAGCTGGCTCCTCCTTCTGCATGGGCTACTCATCTAGAACCAAAGTGTCAGAAATTTCCTCAAATCGCTGTGTCTCTCCCAGTATTTTTTATGATTTCAAGGCAGACGTTCTCACAGCTGTGACATGAAAGGATCAGCAATGAACAGGTTGTGTGGGACAACTGACGGAAAAGAAAAATGAAAAGAAACTTGTTTTCACAAGAAATGTCTGAGGACTGAAGGAAGGGAAGGAATCAGCCTTCAAGAAGGAAGAGCAGACACTGTGATTTGGAATCATGCCTGGTCTAACCAAGTCTATCACTCCTGCGTGCACCAGAACTTTTCTTATAACAATTCTGCCATGACATATTTTACTGGAGAGGGGTTTGTTACATGTTTTGCAGATGGAGGAGTTGACTGAAGGAATTCGCTGGGCTTTTATTGACATGCTGGAAAAGGAAAACGACTGGATGGATTCTGAAACAAAAAGAAAAGCTTATGAGAAGGTAACAAATATAAATGGTGAATGGGTAAAATCCTTACAGTGAAGATTTGACTTGAGTGAGAACAGAATATCACTGTACTTGCAGTTCAGTTACTTACCCATCATTTTGTTTGTGAAGGGATGTGTGCCACATTTGTTTTGTTAGAAGTCCAGCCATTTGAGCTCCTGCTTCTCTGCTGAAGTTATATTTGTTACCATGTTCTTCCTCCCTTGTCTCCATCTTTCCCTGTCTGATTCCGGCTGTGAGCTCATTTCAGATTTGACTGTAGAGTGGCTTTTCTCAATAAGGTCTTCATCTTGCTTGGGATGTCAGGGATGCACCAACCTACAAACAAAATTAGTGCCTAAAACATCTGCGGGCTGAGGGTGTTTGGTATGAAGGTGGAGGCTCCAGCCTAGAAGGGGATTTGGGAATAGTCTGGGTCTCGTACCTTCTCCAGTGTCATGGTGGGAGGCCTACCTACCTTGAAAGCCATCTTCAAGGGCTGCGGTGGTCACCCCAGCTGAACACCCGTCTCCTGATAGAATACTGCCGGCTATGAAGTGTTATGGTCAAGGATGGCATTACTGGTCCTGATTACTTTCAGATGGAGGAACAATAAAATGCAGGAGGTAAAGGTGAAGGCCCGAGGATATACTCAAAGCTCCCTATTCACACTATTCCCATGTTTACAGCCTGTGATACGTGGAAAGGGAGCTTGTCCAAATGCAGAGATCTGCCCCCAGAGCAGCAGTTGGAAGAGGCATAAAAAAGAGTTGTGGGCAATGTGTAAGTCTGCCTCCTTATATGTTGAGACAATGGGATATCAGTGAATTAGTACATACTCTCTTTGAATAAACTGATGTGAAAGTGCAGCTGGACTGTTCCTGCTCACTGTGCTTGAATAAATAAAAATAGCAGTGTTTTGATTTAAAAACGAACATGGACTTCAAAATTTTTTGGTAATTCCAATGAAAAGGCTGTTGAAATATTCTCTCATTGGAAAGTTTAAAATTCCATATACAGCCCATTTAAATTTTATAAAGTGGTGCTCTTCACAGATGGGCAAATGAAATAGTTCTGCATAAATGCACCAATAAACTCTATAGCAAGAAAAAAACCAGTATGATGCCATTTATTTTCTGCTAACCTGACAGTAAATGGACTGGAGTTGTTATTTCTTACTGGCTGTTATGCCTGATTTTTTAATAGAAATACCCTTAGAAATATAATGATGAGTAATTTAGATATTTCACAAATTTTGTGCAAAATAAGAGCAGGAAAATGTTCTATTTTCTTAACAGAAATAGACATATTTCTATACACCTTTAAAGGTGTATATTCAAATCAGATGTTGATTTTTCTAGCACATAATCTACTTAACCATTTTGTTCAAAATTTGCTACCTTCCTTTCAGCAGAGAATCAGTACAAGCATGGTCACAAATGAATAAACTCTCTAAAACCCTCTTCCTTTCCCAATTTAGGGAGAGTACTTTTCAGAAGGTAGGTTAGATCTTTTGTAGAGGAAGATACTTGTTTCCCTCTGTTGACACATATAAGAAGCTTATAGGTTTGCTCCCAATTTAGGCATCTCATTTAAGTTTCTGAAGTTAATGAGCATGAGTCTGGGCCAAACAGTGCATAACAAACTAAATTCAAGCAGTACAATAAAAATAATACTACGTGCCATAGTACTACAAATAGCAAATGGTTTCAATCCATTCTCACTGACTTAAACAACAGTTTTATAGTTTACTGACACAGGAACAAGGTCAAGCTTGTAAGACACGAGTGTTACGTAATGACTTAGAAATTGCAGCAACAATTATGCGGTAGGACTTATGACTGTAAGTTTAAGTTCAGATTCACAGAAACGGCTTCTTGGCTAGAAGGAAAGAGTCTGCAGAGACATTCTGGTAGATTTCCAGACATAGTGTTTGTGCCTGTTCATTGAATACTATTTATTCCTAGTGATAGGTATTGGATTTTTGTTGGGACATTTGGATGGGCCTGTTTTTAATTCAAGAAATAGATAAGTTACATGTATGATCTGGTAATTCACTGGGGAAATCTAAGATTTATAATACAGCTGAACTTTCAAAATCTGTTACTCTATTCCAATTAAATATCATGAGCCCAACACATTATGCTGTCACTTTTTTAATGCTTGCACTTCAATAAAGCAGCGCAAACAACAGGAATTTTGGAGTGAGGATTGTTTGGTTGTTTAAAAACACAACAGTATGATTTTATTACTTTATTATATAGAACTGTAAAAGCAAAATTTCTTTGTCAGTGTCGCCCACTTCTGTGGGGATAGTGCAGGTACTGTGGATTTCACAGCTTAGGAAGGAGCTTAGTTTGTTCTTGAACTGGAGAGCAAGTTGTATCATCTTGGGGGTCTTCTTAGGGTTACTCTTTGTTCTGGAACACTATCAAAATAGAGACCAGTGTTATGACAGAGCTCAGTGGGATGCTGAAGATACCTTCTTTGAGACAAAGGCCAAAAAGGACCCTCTGTTTTGATCTTCTGTAAGGGCAAACTGGTATTTTAGCCAATTATTGCTGGGCTGAGTCAAGTGATACACAAAGCAACTGTACTAGTTCTCTGTGGTTACTAACACCTCCGTGGAATTTTTTATCAGTGTAGGATATTTTGCTTGGAGATAATTTCAATCCTGTGTGAGCATCTTCTGCTTGTTTCTGTTTCCAGAGCAAAAGATGGCACCTGCTTCTTTATTCATCTAATATCTTCCTACAATAAGATCACCTGCCTAGTGAATGAAGGGAAGAGGGTGGATGTAGTTTTTCTGGATTTTAGTAAAGCTTTTCACATTGTCCCTCAGCATCCTTCTGGACAAGTTGTCCAACTGTGGGATGAGCGGGTTCAGGGTGTGCTCGGTGAAGAACTGGCTGAATGGCAGAGCTCAAAGGGTTGTGGTGACTGGGGCTACATCTGGCTGATGCCTGGTCACCTGCGGTGTTCCTTGGGGCTCAGTCCTAGGACGTGTTCTGTTAAATGTATTTATCGATGATGTGAATAGGAACTGAATTCACCATTAGCAAGTCTGCTGGCAATACTAAACTGAAAGTTGCTGTTGTCTCTCTGAAGGGGGGGATCTAGATAGATTGGTGCATTGGACAATGATTAATGGCATAATTTAACAATAATAAATGCCATATTCTGCACCTGTATATTATAAAGGTGTATAAATTGGTATGAAGAGTGGCTGGAGAGCAGCCCTGTAGGAAGGCATGTAGAGGTGCTGGGTGGCAGCAGGTTCAGTATGTCAGCAGTGTGCCCTGGCAGCCAAGAGGGCAAACTGCATCCTGGGGTGCATCAAACACAGCATAGCCAGCCTTACAAAAGAGGGGATAATCCTGCTGTACTCAGTGTTGGTGCAGCCTCATCTTGAGTGCTGTGTGAAGTTATGGGCTCAACAGTTTAAGAAGGGCGTTACGGTACTCGAACGCATCCAGAGGAAAGTAACAAAGCTGGTGGAAGGACTGGAAGTCATGTTCTATGAGGAGTGGCTGAGGACTGGGGGTTTGCTTAGTCTGGAGAAAAGGAGGGTGAGGGGTGACCTCATTGCTCTCTACAGCTTCCTGAGGAGAGGAAGTGGAGAGGGAGGTGCTGATCTCTTCTGGGTATCCAGTGATGGGATGCATAGTAATGATTCAAAGCTGCACCAGGGAAGGTTTAAAATGGACATTAGGAAACATTTCTTTACCCAGAGGGTGGTCAAGCTCTGGAACAGGCTTCCCAGAGAGGTGGTTGGTGCCTCAAGCCTGTCAGCATTTCAGAGGCATTTGAACAATGCCTTTAATAACATGCTTTAGCTTTCGGTCAGCTCGGAAGTGATCTGGCAGTTGGACTGGATGGTTGCTGTGGGTCCCTTCCAACTGAAATAGTCTATTGTATTCTTATTATCAATTAAGTAAAGAAAGGGAGTAATTAGTTAGGAAAAGAGCACCTTGGTCCTTTATGTTTTCATCAGTAGCTGTCACATTGCCCCTTATAGCAATGCATAGTAGAGCTCCTGCCTGAAGTTCTATGGCAGAACCGTATGCTGCAAGGCAATGACTGTGATTCATGTATTTTTCTTTTCCTCCATAATTTTAATCTCATTGCAATCTTGAATTCTTTGAATGCTCTGGAAAAAAAGGAACTGTAGAAACGTAATGAGTTTTGTTTACTGGGCCTGTTTTGTGTGATCCATTTATTTTGTCATTAGTCCTTTCTTTAACCTCAGGCATATTTGGGTCACTAACAAAATTTTTACACATTTCCTGAAAGAAGAATAAGGTCGGTGTAGGATCTGGATGTCTGGACTGTGAGCATGGAGAGCCTTCCTAGAAAAACATCTCATCTTAGACTACTTTTCTGTTCCTTACAGTGACTGTACCTTTAGATGACAACTCTGTAATGCAAATGACTTGGCAGGCTTTACAGAGAATTTACTGCAAATCATGTTCACGATTTATATACTTACTCTTTTGCGTGTTTTCTGCTGCCTGTTTTCTGACTGACGTCCACATTTCGTGTGTGTTTGGCTGAGGCCAAACTTGTATAGCTTGCTGTCAGCCTGATGCTTTGCAATCAAAGGCACCATCGACCTCTGAAGGACTTACAAAAGGCCCTCTGGTAGGATCGATGCTTGAATTTTGCTTTAGGCAGCCTGTCAGCTCCATCTAATCACTGAAATGTTTCTCTGTCTGTGACTCTCTTTGTGTCTTTTCTGTTGTTTTAAGTTACTCAGAGGGGACACTACTAATTTCATGAGCCCAACCCATGTTAAAAGGACAAAATCAACCAGTCTGTGTGACATAGGCAACAATTGTCTTGCAGCCTTGATTTCTGAGAATCAACCGTTTAGCCCTTGTATAGTTTGGATTTAAGGTGTGACTTTCCCTCTGTAACAAAACAGTGTAATGAGATAACATCTAATAATTTCCTCCTATCCTTCCTGCACTCCTCTCTTTCTGTGATCGAAGCATGGCTTTAAAGCAGACCGTCCGAAAGCCAGTCTTGCCCAGACAGGTTTTAACAGGGTTAGGTGGCTTGGCGTGCCTTCCCGTGCAGTTCTCACCTAGCTCTCTGGATGGAGCTCACGCTGCTTCCAAAGGAGCTCCCGGTCGGAGAGCAGCGTTCGTCTCTGTGCTGTGATGCTGTTTTCTGCCCTGTCCTTCCTCTGCTCTGTGCAAGCCTTGCTTTATTGCTCTGTATTTGACTACCATTTGAAATTTGCTTAAACTATGCGTGTTAACCTCCCGAATTTTCAATGGAGATCTCTGATGTAAAAAAAAAAAAAAAAAGAAAAGGAAAGCAAAAGGTTCCCCTTCTTGCCCTTTTAGCCTCTCTCCTTTGCAAAGGTCATTAAATTTTGCCATCATCTAAAGAACAGAGAAATTATTCAGATGAGCATGGCTCCAGGGGTGTGTCTGGCAGCAGTTTTCCAGTACGTGGTCTGCGAGCTACAGAACCGATCCATGTGGAAGGGTCCCGCCTCGGCTGCCTGGGCACCTGGTGAGCTCTGGGCCATTTTTCAGCTTCTGAGAAGGATGAATGATGGGGCAGAGGGAAGAGAGGAAAGCCTTTTCTTTGCCTTACAATGAAGGTGCGGACTGCAGCCTGCTATGTCAGCCAAAAGGTGTTGACAGCTGCGTTTTGCAACGGTGGGCCACAGGGAGAAGGAAGAACCCGCAATGGAAACTCCATCGATATGACTTGTGTGATCAGGGCTCCTATCTTTAAATAGTAATTTATTGCTGCTGTTCTTCAAAGCATAATTCAGTGGAAGATCCATCACTGAAGTTTAAAATTATTCCCTTTTCTGGGCAGGAGCCATTATTTTATTAATCACTTTTATCTTCCTTCTTGAAATGCCCTTTGTGCTTGGGTTTAGCTGTTTATCTGGAGGCTTGAAAAAGAAACTTTTACACAAAAGCCTGTTTTCTGAAAGTTTGCAAATCTCTTGTAAAATAGCCTGCATTGTAGGAAGTTATATTTTCGCCTTGCAATACTATTTTTAAATCATGGATGATAAGCCAAAAAAAGGTTGTTTTTCTTTAATAAGATTTTTTTTTTTCTGAAACATTATTAACCTCTTTAGGTCATGGAGCACAAATCCCAAGGTCACAGTGCAATCATTTTTTGCCAACTGAACTTGCCTGCTGCTTGGCTTTATTCCTCTCTAAGGAAGTCACATACACGACGCTTGTTTTCTTCGCATCTCTCTGAGTCTGAGAAGACCGAGCGAGGCAGGAGGAGAACCACAGGAAAATACGAGAACAGTGCCTAGCTATAGGTGTCTCTTTCAGGCAGCGTTAGGTACTTTTGTTTAGCCTGTGGGGTTTGTTCTGCTGCTTCAGAGAGTTACAGCAAGCCTCCCTCGATAATGCACTGCAATTTAGGCCAATAGCCCTCAGGAAATCAAGAACCATCTGTACAAGCCCTGATTTAACAAAATATCGGTACTTTAAATGAGGTAGGTGTCCATGGGTTATCCCACTGAAGCCATTCACTTCTCAGATGGAACTTGCTGGCTGTATCCAGCCCTCCGGTCAATTAGCTGAGCCCCTGCCATCTTCCCCAGTTCTCCATGGTGTCTCTCTCTCTCTTCACATTTGGGTGATTTCACTATAAACATGATAGCCATACTGCTTAGACCAGAGGTCCAGTGTCTGGTTCAGACAGAGGCCAAACAGTAGCAGATGTTTAAAGATGAACACAAGGACAGGGCAAGCATAAAGAGATACATTCCCGCTATCCTCTCCTGACCTCTGAAAATCTGCAGCTCAATTTCTTCCCCAGCCAGAAGTGGTGTTTTTGTATTTATTTATGTTTTTGTGCTGAGAGTTTGTCTAATGACTTTTTGAACCCACAACAATTTTTACCATCCACAGCTTCCCACAGCAATGAGTTCCACTGTCTCACTGTGCTCTGTGTGAGAAAACATCTTCTTTTGCTTGTCTGGAAAACGTCACCTTCTCCCCTTATGTTCTTGTAGTGGGGAAAGCAGAATCATCATTGCTTGGGCTTTTCTCATGCCTGTTCTTGCTTACATATAACTGGCACAGCAATACATCCAGAGAGTATGAAGCCTCCTGCGTTTCTTCAAACAGACTGTCCAGGGCATGCACCAGATACAGTTCTGAAACATTAACATCTGAGGCATACCCAGACAAAAAGGCCAGACACCACAGCTTCAGGAGGTGAACTTAGTCTAACTTAATGCCATGCTCATTTTGCACAAAGATGGCAAAGCATCCAATCTTGAGAGTGGGCACCAGGCACTCTGCAAAAATAAAAAAATGCCTTTTGTGCCTTGTGTGTTCTGTGGACATACCCTATGTAAAATAATGCAAAAATATGACAGAGGAACTAGACCTGATTCTGAACACCTCCCACATCTGAAGTGGACGTTTTGTGCAATGAAGGTCAGCACAAGGCTGACATAGCACTTTGTAAAGGAGGGGGATGGAGTTTCAAAACCAAAGATCCCAAGACACCTTTTAATGGTTCTTTTAAGATGACTTTATATCTTTGTTTCAAGGATCTCAGATAACTTCACAAAACGTAAGACGGCTTCAGAGCACTGATTTTTTAATTCCTGTTCAAAAGCCAATGTGGGTGCTGACTTCAAATTTACTGATTTTACTAGAAAGTTTTTTTCAGATCTTGAAACAACCTTGTTATTTCCATACTGGAAAGCATATTACTGCTTAGCGTCAATTGAACCTTGACCACAATTTTCCTTTGAGGAAGTAAACTTTCTGAAATTAGGGTACTCTCTGTCTGGACTAGTACTTCAGTGCAAAAATCTGAGGTCTTGACTGTATTGTCACAGTTGCATTTCAGGGAGCAATGAGCAAGTCTCCTGGTAAAGTTGAAACATGGGTTGGAGCTCAGAAAAGGCAAAGTCACATTTTAGCTGTTTTCCTACATGTCTACAGGTCTCTTGGGCTTTAAATATATCACCAGGATCTTATCTTCATGGTCTAACTCATCTTTACCCTACTGTGTGCATGGACATGTGAAGAGAAGGTGACAGCTCGATACGAAGTAGAAAGTGAAGTAGATGCTAAGCAGCTCGGAAATGACGTGGGGCATTTGGAAAGTTTACTCTGCTTACTTAGTTTGGACTTTGGTCAGGATATTAATGCTACCACTTCTGCACCATCCTGAGACATCTGCTTGGAAAATACCAATATTAAGGATCATGTTTTTTACCTGTGAGATACAGAGAATGCAAGGTACTTTCCTTCTTGTGTTCCATGCTTTCCTCTGAATAAAAATAGGTCTTCACTTTCCATCAGATCAACCATAGTTTTTCCTCTTATTTTCCCCCTTAAGTCAAATGTTTATTTCTCATCACAAACTTTAATTTTTGAACTCAAAGAATAATCTCTCACATCCTGAATTTAATTTAACCTTCTCAGGACTGGGCTTTCTTGTTCAGTAACCACTGGAGATGTTCTTCTCCATTGGCCAGAGTTGAAACTAATAGCCATGGTATGTTTGTTTATCTCTTATCTCTGAGGTTAGATCACTGCTGTCAGCTTCTCCCTTGTTATCTGGCTGCTGCTACTGTTCACTCAGTTGTGCAGGGATGTCAGTTCCATTAATAACCTGAGCACCGTACAAACAGATAGTGGAAAACAGTTGAAGGGAGAGGAAATTGTATTTAACCCTGATCTTGCAGCTGTCATTTTTCAGACTCCACCATGACTCCATAATGCCAGAATGGGTGCATGACATCAAAACACTTATGACAAATATCATGCTGGAGATAGAAGGATGGATACAGATGGCTGGACACACCTGCAGGTGTTCAGGGACTGGGGTGAATCTGAAGCTTTTGTGGCAGAAATGCAACACAAATGCATTGTTATACTAAAAGATTAATTTTTCCAAAGGGTAGGAGTTACTCCACCACCCCTGGAGGTCTCAGGCAGTTTCAGCTTTAACTTTCATTACCTTGATTGTTTTACCAAGTAAAACTGCCTTCTGCAGAAGTATAGTTACAATGATATTGTAGTCCCTCAGCTCAGCAGTAACAGATACTGAGGTATGGGAGACCCATTCTCTGTATGGAGAGTCTACGAGGTCATGCTCAGGTAGCTACTTTGTATTCCCTCTATATTTCCAATGAATGTGCATTTCTTGGCTGTGGTGATCTCCATGTCCTGTATATGTCCACCTGAGTCACCGAGAGGAAGGCTGCCTGCTCGTTGCAAGCAGGCAGGATGCACAGCAAGGCAGGGATGCGGGCTGGGGCTCTGGCACAGACCGTTGGGCACCATGCTGTCTGGGACCAGGAGCCCTAGCAGCACTTCAGCTTGCTCAGGTGTTGTACTAGTCGTAGAGGTCTGAAACAAAACTGTGAAAGGTTTAAATGGCTTCGGGTACTGGTATTGCTGGAGTTTACTTTTAGAGGAGCTTTACCAGAAGAAGGTCATCAGACTCAGGAATTTGCTCCCTAGTGGCATTGCAGAAGCTAGGACACTATGCCTGAGAATAAAGGCTTCCTCAGTGGCCCTCGCTTGTGAGGGAGCTGTGAGGTGTCTTGGGTTCAGTTTTCTGGGTAAGTGTTGAGTTTCATCAATGTGGAAATAAATACATATACATAATTCATTTAAGCATAAAAATGTGTAAAGATTTGGAATAGAGAGATTTGGTCTTGAGTAGAAAGTAGAGCATTTGCTGCATACGGTTTTTCTATATTCTGCAGCATGTGATTTTGTCTACGTATGCATCTGCTTTCCCCCCCATGTATTGTAAGGCATGGATAACTGATAGTGCCATGCTTACTGGTACGCTGATGGTCAGGGTCCCTGTTCAAGCAAAATGAATTTCTTCCCAGAGGAAAAACCTGCAAGTCCTGAGCCAAGTAATGCTTGTGGTTAGGTACTTTGTCCCTGTTTCAGTTTGAGTGGTGTAAGGATGAGTCTCTGCCTTGTCTGGTCTCAGCTGTATCTAGACAGGATCTGATACTCACTTGTGGCTAGAAAGGAAAAGAGAATTTTTTACATTTTATTAATTAAAAAAAAAAATTGCTCTGCAACCTTTGCTTAAGCAAAGATAACCTTGAAAATGTTAAATGAATATGAACTGATGGAAGCAGAGGCTAAGGTCAGAAGTCGTCTCTCTCTGGAACAGAAGCTACTCAGAGTTTTGCAGAAAAATGCCAAATGAAATGCTGTGGTAATCCATATCCCATACGGCTACGATGGTGAGAGAGCTTTCTTGGCCTTTCCTGGTTGCTGGGGCTGCCCCTCTCAGAGTGTTACAGCACTTGGTGCCAGAGCTTTCTTCAGCACACTGGGCTTTTTGAGTCCTTGGGGACTTTTATTTTGTCAGTGCAGTGTTTCTAGTTAAACCTGTTGTTTTCCCCGAGCTAAAATAAAAACAGCAGAAAAGATTTTTCAGCAAGGTGGGTGTGTTTCTAGCAAGAGGTGGCATGGCAGTGGGAGTACAGGTCAACTCATGAGGAGCTCTGGCGCTGAGCAGTGAAATGAGCCCAGGCAGGAGTTTCTACAAAAAATGCAACTTAATAATTTCTGCAGCTCAAAGGCCAGTTAGAGGTGGATATGTTTTTGTTGTGTCATTGCAAATCCTTAGGATTCTGGTGCAAAATTTGTGGGGTAAGGATATATAACGTTATTTCAAAAGATAGATAAAGAAAATTTTGAGTTGTGAGGGTTTTTTTTTGTTTGGAGTTGTGGTGGGTTTTTTTGGTTTTTTTTTGTTTGTTTGTTGTTTCCCCCCCCCCCCCCCCCCAGGCAGTGTTCTGTTTTCCAATATAATTTTCTCTTAAAACAGGAAAAAAAAAAAAAAGGCAGGCATGAGGGGATAGTCTTTTAAAGTTCTAAGGATGTGTACAGGCTTAACACAGGTGTATGAGCTATTAAAGCCATATCAAAGGCAGTTTAGCGGCATATACCATGGACCCTATATGTAGCAGCATGATAGTAAGGATGTTCTGTGCCTTCAGAGCACAACACTTATTCTGGCTTGTTTGAATTGCACCTGGAGTAGCTCTTAGCTATCCACACACACCCTAGTGTAGTCATACACTAAGATCTCCACAGTGTGACCAAGGAGTTACGCTTGTGAAAATATCACAGTGAATTTGTATTTTGATATAAGTAAGACTGTTTCAGATTTTCTGTGATTTAATTCAGTTCTATTGCTAAACAAACAAATAAAATCAGTGTAGGATTAGTTTAAACTGAAAATTCAATTTCAGTGAAATTACTATCACAGTGCTTGAACAAATGATTGAGTCTTTGTCTTCCAGAGAGCCAGGAGAAAAAAGGATTTTAGAACAGGAAAGAGTGCGCTCTGATGTACGTTGTTGCTTCTTCTGACTCTCTTCTGTGCATGGTGGTCTTACCAAACTCTTAGGTTCTTGCAAATTCATGGTTAGTAATAATAATATGGTCTTGATGGCAAGTGGATATTAAGAT
The DNA here is from genome assembly GCA_027574665.1 of Rhynochetos jubatus. Taxonomy (NCBI): domain Eukaryota; kingdom Metazoa; phylum Chordata; class Aves; order Eurypygiformes; family Rhynochetidae; genus Rhynochetos; species Rhynochetos jubatus. The sequence continues at coordinate 51,912,431 of CM050649.1, read as the reverse complement.
AATATATAACCCCAACTAACAGTTTGCTTAGAATTTTTTTGTGCCTTTCCCCCTCTGTTTCCTAGAATGGCAATGTATGGTGTGGTATTTTTAAGTGTACTAGGTAATATTTTCTTGTCAGAAAGTTTTCTTTTAGGCTTTGATTTCAAAAGATGATTCAGAGAAAGAGGTAAATGAATGTAACACATAATCCTTTGCTGTTCCTTGTCTGCTTTCCCACATTATGTGTTTTCTTGCACTAGTTCCAGCACTTGCTAGGTCTCTCTGTAGTGGGTCATTCAGCTTACTGATCTGGCAGAAGATTAGCTGGGGAAAAACTTGGATAAATTTCTGTTGTTAGTGAGCTAAGCAGCCTCCCAGAAAGATGTGACAAGTAGCTGAGGCAGCTCAGAGAGGCTGTGGGTGCAGGCAGCATGGGCAGAAGTATGGACAGAGATGGGAGAGGCAAGGGAGAAGAGTGAGGACTGGGACGTTGTTTTCATTTTGCAGCACAAAGCTGTTAAATGGACTCAGTTGCAATTAACTGAGAACAATTTTATGTGTACTTGATGCCATAATATTTTAAACTTCTGTTGGGTTTCTGGGTGTGATTATTCACGTCACTTGATTGGGTTTTTTTGGTGGTTTGTTTTTTTTTTTTTACCCCTGGGCTCAAGCCATTACAAGACTGGAGAAATAGCTGTATTTTCCATCCTCATAACTGATTAATGTAGAACATACAAAACAAGTATTGAAATATGGGGGAAGGGTTATGGTGCAGTGTGAGGTGGTGGTATGTGAATTATTATTACATGAAACAACACTACCTCTGAAAATCTTGAAGCAGCTACACAATTTGTACTGTTGTGATAGACAAATATAAGAGGAAAGCTAAAGCCAAAGTTTAAAAATAGTGTGATGATTATCTGTATTCTGGAGTATGGATTATAACCAGTTCACTGTGGATCAATTGCTCTTTAAAATTATCCTTTCAGGCCAAGTGTTCATGTCTGAGTTGCAACTTCACTTTTGATTGCACTTGATGATGTGCAAATCCCTGACATTTCATGTAGCCCCTGCATAGGAAACAAAATACATCATTAAGGTGGGCCCAATGCATATCGCACTCAGCTCAGTGGGTCACTTCCTGCTGATATCTGGACTGGACTTTAACCCTGTGATGGAAATTCTCTGTGTTTTACCAAGATCCATCACTCTCTTTTTGTAGTTTTTCTATACATAAAACCTAAATAGATGCAGTGATATTTATGCAGCAATTTTACCAGATGGCTCTTGAATCATCTGTTTTCAATGAAAAATGAAAAGACCAGACAAGTACATAAAGGCTGAATTAATCTTTGTAATTAAATGGAACATTACTTTGCCATGAATGATTTTAGCTTTCAGAATGTATTTCATGCTAATTTTTCAGTGAACTGTAATTGTATTAATTTTTTATATTTTTAGAAGCTTGAAAATGATCTTCACAACGTTATTGTGAGTCAAGTTGATATACGGAAGATCTGTGTCAGGCTCGTAAAACTTTGTTGGGGGTGAGATAGATGTTTTATTTTTTTTTACAGTAGGTACAATATGTCAGTACTTGGTGTTGCTAGCAGGCCTGTGAAATATCAGTACTCTGATGGGCAAAGAAGGCTCTCAGAAGGCTCACGTGCCAAGTTATGTTGCCAAGCAAGAATTTGACTAGACTGGAAACTGGGATGCTTTGTAGCGTTGAAACACGTGTGTGTTCCCATGTTGGCAGGTTGTTAAGTCAGGAGTGAAAGGCTGTTTATTATTTTTTTCTCTGTAGTAAACTGACTTGCAGTGCTCTCCACTGATGATAAAATCCTGACTGTGCTGTACTCTGTGGGAAAACTTCCTTGTGTAATCAGCAGTGGAGGTAGTAGTACCACTCTGGGTCGTCTGCCTCAGAGCCTGCTCCCTGGCTGCTGGGACAGAAAACAGTTATCATGGCTTGTTCTAAGCATACCGTTGCTCGTTGTCACCCCCTGCAAGAGCATCTCACTTTCAGTGGCAAGAGAGGAAGCCTGCAGAGATGAGTTTTCTTAATTTACCTGACAGCTTAAGCTAAGCTGAGTACTTAATAGCTGGGGGAAATGCCCCATTGCCCCTTTTCTTCCTGTACACATGGTTATTTAATATGCAAATTAGAGATAGGAATTAAATGAGCCTTTAAACCATAAAAAGTTGTGCATGGTGCGTTTACGGCGGATTCATGTGCAATTACCACATGATGGTTCCTGTACATTTGTCACATTTCATTTGCTTTCCCCCTATGTGTGTGCGTGCCTCCTGGAAGGCTGGTCTCTTAAATATACTTTTAATCTTATCAAGGGAGAATACTGACTTAATTATCAAAGAACAAGCCAGTCGTAGAAAAGTTTTCCACTTCTTTGTGCTGTATGAATAAGTAGTCTTTGAGCTGCAGTTAAATATTACTCAAGTAAACAGAAAAGATAGCCAAGGAAGCAAGAAACTTTCAACATGCAAATTTAGAAACCTGCTCTTAATACAATGCTTTCTAACTTGTCCATTGTGGAAATGGGCTGTGTGTTGGGCTGGACTGAACAGGCTTGGACCTGATGCAAGGCCGCCAGGAGGAATCCCAGTTAGAGGGATTTCCAAGGACTCTGGGGAGTTGTCTCATGAGTTTTGCTTTGGCTATAGGAAGCAGTTCTCTCTACCAGGAGCTACATCTTCACTGCCAGCATCAGGGAACTTAGTGGTGTGCTGCAGCCTTCTGGCCTGCCACCCACGCTTCCTCCCCTAAGGGCCTGCATGGGCTGTATGAGCCTGGACCTCATCCCAGGCTGGAGTCAGGATGCTGGGGGCAGCCCTTGAGGAAGAGGGAGGCACTTACTCCTTCAGATCAAGCAAGCTTATTCCTTTATTCCTCCCACACCAGCATGTGCTACACGGTGGAGATAAGGTGGCCCTGGACCACTAGAATCTCAGGTGAGCATGGCACATCTCTAAATTTTCAGCCACACCATACATACCATTAGGACCAATTTCAGACACATTCCTTTTTTGGGAGTAGCTGTATAGCGAGACGTGGATTGCACATCACAACCTTGAACCAGTTTGCTCTCCACCAGCTCTCACTCTAGATGTTCTCAAGAAGGCTCTTAAAGGAGGTTCTTCATTTGTGAGTCTAGGTGGTCCAGAAACTTTGTAATGGTGTTTAAGCATGTACCTACATTTTCTAATAGCAATTTAACTTGGTGGTGTACTAACAGTGTGTGTACCTTTCTGAATCTGTTCTGCTATGTGACTGGTGGAACATATAAGAAGGCGTTGGAATTACAGTGGTAGTAGGGTCTACGCAGTGCTAGTAAGGTCTACCTTAGAGTTTAGTCATTACAGAGTATATAGTTGTCTGTGTCTTTCTCAGACTTTCAAGGTACATATATTGTGACAAACACTTCTAAGTAATAAATACAATAAAGTAACATTTTCCCCATATATATGTATATGTCTTACAAAATAGAGGCAGTTTTAGCCATTGATAAAACATCAAGGTACTAGAAGCAGCATTATTTTTTGAGTTCACTTTCAAAAAACTCTTTGAAACAAACTCTGTTATTTACTGGGGGTTTATATAGGATTTGTAACAAAATATTTCAGTAGTGCTTGACCATTTTTAGCTTGTACATGGAAACCAGAAGCTCACAACATCAATTGTGAAAGACACAAAGTAAGACTATGTGTGACCTGATAAAAGAGCCCAGCTCTCCTGAGGTAGCATGGGTTTTGGTTAAGGAATGGGCTATTAAAAGACTAAAGCCTGGCATTTTCAAACCTCTGCTCTCAGTGGGTTGCTGTGGAAGAAGAGACTGAGATGGATGTGGCAGGTGTTCCACAAAGACCCCAAAACGTCCATGTGGTGAAGTGGAGATAGACCAGTAAACACAACCAGACAGCTAGCAACATGGGTTTGGGGGCAGGGCCCATCCGCTTCTTTTAGCAAAGAAGCACTGCCAGTTCTAGGCTGGCTTCATAGTCCTCTGCATTTACTGCCAGTAAGATGTGAATTTATTTGCTTTTATTTGGAAAGCAGTATAGAAATAGAGTGTTTTTAAAGGATATAATATAGCTCAAAGCCAAAAATGATCTTTCATGTGCCAAAATATGATCAACAATTTTTGGTCAAAATTGTACTCCCTATAAATCATTGGTGAAATGGGACTGTACTGACACAGTTAATCCTTCCTTTTTCTTTGAAAGCCACTTGATTTTTTTTTTTTCCACTTTGCACTATAAATTGTTTTAAAGGGTTTACTCTTATAATTTATTTTTTCAAATTAAATCTGTTCAATCATAATGCTAAGGGTCTCAGTTAAGTAGATTGAATGCAGAGTCTACCATAAGTGATTCAGTTGGTTATTCTAGAACACATGCACAACATTTGAGATATATTGAAGTTGTTTAAGCAGCTGACTTAGTAAAAACTAAAACTGGTGAGTTTTGTGCTTTGTTTTTTCAAGACTAGTATAACAACTAGGATTGAAACATTTGAGAAGGAAAATTTCCAGTTCCTTGCAAAGTTCAGTTGGCTGGACCTGACAACACCACCAGGAAAAAAAATAGATGCTCTTGATGATATGCAAACTTGCAGATGAATTGTGCCTCCTGCCTCGCTTTTTATACCCCCCCACCCCCCCCCCCCCCGCCCGGCATTTAAAATATCTTGAAAGGCTGCTCTACCTTCTGGAAAAAAGAAAACATTCTGTTGAGAGTTAATTTGGCTCATTTCATTGTTCCTTTTCAGCATTTGTCTTCCATTGTTTTTTTTTTTTTTATCACTAGGGATATTTGCATGACAATGGGATCTTTCTTGCTTAAGAGATCATCTGCTCCTGCTGCTAATTTCCTACCTGAAGTTGTAATCTTCTGTTTGTGACATCTTAATTATCTCAAACACAATTAATTGTGATGTCACAAATGGAGGATTATGCCTTTGGGTTGGAAATGAGATTGAGAAATTGAAGAAGTTTGAAGAAGCTAAGAGGCCTTTCTTCTTGAAAAATAAAAGAGGAGACAAAATAATTTTGGTTAAGTGGAGTCAGTCGTCCATTAGCTTCCTTCTAACAGTTGTGGAACAGACGTTTCCAATTCTTGCTGTCACGGGAGGCCTTGTTGTATTGAGACACTGTGGAGGGGAGAAGGGGGCAAGGATTTCATTGCGGAGGAAGGGGAATCTTGCCCTGAACAGCCACCCCATGCAGCAAGAGGGAAACAGAAGTCAGTGCACCCCAGAGAGGTCTGGGCTCTGCTTGCAGAGAGCAGAATGCAGTGTTGGTATGGCTGCAGTTGGTTTAAATGCCAGTCAATTTATTGAACTTCATATCTTGCAATATTCATTTGAGTTGGAAGAACAAATTTCTACAACATCGTTTTTTGAGGAGTAGGGGAAATTCCAAAGACTTAGGATAAATTGCATTCAGCATCCTGAAAACTTGCAAAACAAAAGGTTAGTGCTACCCTAGTCCACCGTGGCTTCAATTTATTCGATGGACTTGTCATATTTCACTGCTTGGTATGTCACCTTATCCTTTTGTATCCTTCTGCGTTTCTGCTGGAAACATCATTTCCACAGAGATTCTGGGTGGCCTGCTGATATTTTTGTGAGGACATTACTAAGGCTGTTTGTATACTTAGGCCATGATTTACTAAGTGAGAATACTCACCTACAGCTGCTATCACTTCACACCAGAGTATTTACACAGTTTGTGCATAAACACTGGGACCAAGTCATGACTAAAATAGGAAAAACCCCAAAGTTAATGGAAAGCAAAGTGTCTTATTTTAACACTTTTACTGATATTAGGGAAAGGGCTATGACTGCAAAGTAGAAGGATGAAAGTGGAGAATGAAATGAAGTTTAGCCCTGTGGTTTTAGGAAAGTACAGTGTCCTTCAGAAAAGTGTGCACCCATCCTCAGGTGTAAATGCAAGTGACCCTCAGCAGAAATACGCCAATCTGCACTTGCTGGGACCCAGTTTCACTTGTATCTGGGTATCAAATCCATCTTAACACTTGGATGTGTAATAGCTACTGTGCCATAGTGAAAAGGGCCATTTCCTGTTGTCTTTTGGAAAACGTCTTAAAAACAGGCATTTGATCACCTGATTAACACAAAAACCACTAGAGAAAATCAGCTGTTTAGATTTTGTACTCAAACACATTATTATAAGTCTTGAAAAGCTCTGCAGATGACAACAGATGCACTGTGATACTCTGACAACAAAACCTGGACCCTCCACTTTGTGATGCAAAGCTTATTTGTGGCACCACATTTACCTTGTAGGCATATTGGTCTGAAATAAAATTACGATGCCCTCAGGGAGGCATAATAATACAACGTAGACAAAGAATGGGGAAAAAAAGCTGTACACTGAGAAATGGTTATATCTTCCAACACTTCTTTTTTCTTTTTCAAAGGCAAAAGCAGTTATGGCAAAAGTGGGTTACCCTCAGTTTATAATGAATGACACATATATTAATGAAGACATCAAAACAGTAAGTGTCAGCCTTGCAGCTTTCTTCTTTTACATATTGCAGCCATTCTTTGCTCTGTTTCGCTGCTGTCTAAAATCAAAGCTCTTTTTTTGTTTGGCACACATCTGGAGTTCTGCTTGCCTGGTTATTTTTAGACGTTGAATCAAGTATGCTAGCTCTCGTGTCTGTATTGTCAACGTCAATCTGCCTAAGTGAGGTGACCACGAGGCCTGCTGGGAGGAAAATATGTCTGGCTACAAAGAACCTTCCTGCTATTAAGCATTTTAAAGGTTAAATGTATGGTGGCATAAATTTTGCATTTAGTTCTAAAAATGAAACAAAACAAACCCCCGCATTCTCCTCGAAGTAATGGTGTTCAAAAATACTAATGCATTTAACCTCAGAATATCATAACTTATGGTGCCTTATATAGCCTCTCCACACCTCTCCAGGCTATGAATTTATTTGTGCTTGTTGCTTATAATTGTGCCTAGACGTCCTATCAAATGTATATTCCTGCCATGCTGGCTGCTGGACAAAGATGCTGGAGAGAGAACTCTTTCCTGACCCAGTATCCGTTCAGCCTAACTAAGGCAGGAATGCAGATGGTGAAGATAATATATTTTACCGTGTTCTAAAGGGGTAGTTGTGGCATGCATGTGATGGATTGTCTTACTGAATGTCACAGACAAAGTAGAATCACAGATTCAGTCCTGAACTCCTAAAATACATGAGTGATAGCCATTTTTGCCAGAGAATGTGAAAGAATAATAATAAGAGGCATAATTTATTGGGAAAACTGTGAAGAACCAACTCTACAAGGCTGGTCCTTGTTCCTGGAAAGAGTAGGGTGAGTTGGTGCTGTGAAGTCAGTATAGTGAGACAGAGGATGGGACCAAATTATAGCTCAGTATATGGAATTATTTGCCTGGACAAGTAGTAATGTCTAGCAAAAAACACTTGTTAATCACGGTTGCAAAACCATAGTTTAAATCCGAAGTATAACTTCCTCACAAGTGGTAGGATTGCTTGAAACTGGTGATGGATATCAGCTGGATTTATAAAATATTAACATCCTTTTTCTTGCATGGTTAGTTGTGTGCGTATGTGGCTTGCTATTAGATTTAGAGGCTTATGGAAGCATGGAGCCCTATGTCTGTAAGCATTTAATGCGAGAAACAGTAAGAAAGCAGTGGCAGAACTCTCAAAGGGCACAAAGTATTTGTAATAAAATGCAAAACAAACTGAAAAAAGGGGCTTTGTCACATTTTTGAAAGTGGTTTTAAAATGTATTTAAAATGAAAGTAGACCTACTTCCTTCTGGAAAAGAGGCTGCCAGGGTAATAGCTTTAGAAAAATGCAGTCTGCAATTCATTGTTGATTACTTTTGGTTTCCTCAGCTGTTCTCTGTGCAGGGAAGAGTTATACCAATGTACCAGTCCCTTGCGTAGATTATTTCAGCCACTGTTTCTTAACTAACCGCAAAAAATATTAAATTCTTCCTACCAAGTGTGAAAATGTTACTTACTTTGATAATGGCTAAAGAATTAAGTGACTACCTTGTTTAAAATAAAAGTTCAGGTTGGTTTATGTCAGTCTTTGTTTCCTTGGACATGCTTTAAAAATGACTGTGCTTTATCTATACAGCTGAAGTTTACAGAAAGTGACTATTTTGGCAATGTGTTGCAAACTCGCAAATATGCAGCCCAGTCTGATTTCTACTGGCTTAGAAAAGAAGTTCCAAAAACAGAGTGAGTAGAAAAAAGGCAAATTTGCATACTCATTGAACAATATTTTAATTTATATTATTTCATTTATAAAATCTATGTTTTAATACGATTACATAAACAGCAGTATGTTATGATACAAAATGCCTATGGGCAACCCCCCCAGTTATTGAGAAACTCCTGTGGATATTTTTTTTTTTATAGGTTCTAGGTATCCCTGTACACAGTAGTTACATGCTTGCAGTTTAAACTCAATTTAATGAAAAGGAGGGGTAATTGAATCTCAATTAAAAATGGATTATGTCTCTTGGTCACAGTTAGAATTTGGAATGGTACAGCAGGGATTTATGAAATAAATTTTCTAAGAATGGAACCATTAGTAAGAGATAATGTTATTATCAGTAATAGCAATCATCATTGTTAGTTACCTGCTGTTGATAGCAATGATATGGAATAAAACATAATTTAATTTACATATGATATTTTTATTTATTTGAAAACATGAGAGTGCAGATTGTGTCACATACTGCCGTCAAATACATGAAAGAATCAGTTGCTTTTCTTACTGGTGGGTAATCAAATCCTTAAATTGCAAATTAAAACCTAAACAGAAGTTAATTAGTCTAATTATGCTACTTAAAAATGACTCCTTCTAGACAGAGACTTTGAAATTGGTGCTGCTGCTTAGCTCCTGTGGTGGTATTTCCTTAGAGCTCCTGAAATTCCCACCCAAACTGAACCATACCTTGTTTCGTGGGTGTCTCTGTGTTGTCCTTGAGGCAGGTAGAGGATGTCAGCAGGACAGGCACAGCGTGTTCCTGTTTAGGGTTTTGTGATTTGGCCCCATATTTTCATGGGGTTGTTTATAGCTTATTTTTAATCGTGAATTTTACCTTCTTGTCACACCTTTCTCTGACACTGGTTAAGTCCCAGGAGATGATTTTATGGGCTTTCCTGCAGCACTGGATGCCAGGGCTGGATCACAAGAGTATATTGTCTCCAGACCAGCAGTTTCCATGAGCGCAGTGAAATAACACTGTCCTCTCTATAGCAATGGTGATCAGCAACCTCATGAACAGCTTTGGGGCAGCACTGATGCAGACCATGTAGATTCTTGGCACAGCGGGACATCTGCCCCGTAAGGAAATTAATCGGCAGGTAATCCCTGACACTACACCTTGAGGGCTGTAATCCGAGAAATGTTGCATCGGTACACATAAAAAAGGTTTTACCCGAATGTCCGCTACAAGATTGAACGCTTTCTCATGCTTGTCTTTACCATCTTGTTTCAAGGATTACTTAACAGCAGCCCCCTCATCGCCTTTGTCATGTTTTTCTTGTCATCTGACAGGGCACATTCTGGCCTGGGGCACCCCAGTTTGATTTTTGGCCTCTTTCTTCTGTCAGAGAAGCTATATGCTCTGCTCTCTGCCAGGCTGGGAGTAACCCCCACCTGAGCCCTCAGTCATAATTATTCCTGCTGGGAGATTATTCTGCCTTTGTACCTGCTTGGTGATAGAAAAGGGCTCTGAAAGTGGTTTCACACTGCTGGCTTTTGCTGTGTCTGCTGAGCGGTACCAAGGCACAAAGAGTCATTGCCACTTCCAGTAATTTTTAAAGAATTTATTATAATAAATCAATAACTCCCAGCCCCCAGTCTGAGGCATGCCAAATGTGGCCTTGAAAATATCAGCACTTGCCACAATTTAACTATTGGACTACACTGCTTTCTGAGGCTTTTACTTCTCTTTTTTACTTTCTTTTCTTTTTCTGCTTTTGCTTTTTTCAAGCTTTTATATTTCATAGAACTTGGTCTACACTGAAGCTTGGCACTGTATTAATAGAGAAATACCCTTGAGGTTTTGTTTCTGTTTGCTTTGTTTCTTCTTTTTTCTAGTTCAGTAGCTTTTAGCATAGTATTTATATTTATAGATAGATATTATAAGATGGTCCAAGTGTGGGCTGATAAAGATAAATAGGAAAATGAGTGTTTAAGGATATAAGTTACCACCTAGGAAAGTAATGTTAACCCCCAAAGGTAAAGCACTATATTTAGAAGACAGTCCAGATTTCTCAGCAATATTATTTCAAACTGGACTTGCTTTCCTCAGCATAGTCAACTAAATGGAAAATCAAAATGATGGTTCACTCAAAGCACCAGGGAAACACCATCAGGACAGAGGAGCTGGGAGGTACAAGACAAAAGAGATTTTTAAAGCAAGGAAGAATATGGAAATCAAAGTGGAAATACATTAGTCTGGAAATTGAACAGTTTTGTAATCTAAAAAGAGCAAAGAAAAGTCCTCCAAAACAGGAGTAATTATCAAAATTCTTTGTCCTCTGCTTTGCTCCCTCCCTGCCAAGCAGTTATCTGGTTATAGGAAGAAGGACTACCAAGGGAGTCAGGTGAGGCATTGCTCCAGGCATGGGTGGGGGCATGTACCCAGTCCAACAGGTGCTGAGAAGCTGTGACAGGGCACCGGGGCACCAGAGCCACCTGCTCTTCCAGTCCCAGGTCCTAGCTCCCCCGTGGGCACTGCAGCCACCGGAGAAGCAACTTGCTGTCCTCAACACCCACTTTGGATGCCAGATGTGATCTTAACAGCTGGCTGGGGACATGGCTGTCGTCTTCACAGCTGGCTCTGTCCAACCAGGGAAAAAGTGATTGGGTATCAGGAGGGAGACGTAGGAAAGGGATTTATGTCAGGTGCTGACGAATATGACACACGACATGGCGCAAGCTGGATCAATAAGGCTGAGTGGAGGGGTGAGGCTGGAAAGGCGAGGGTGGGAGGGAGGGGACCAGGCATGAAGACAATTCTAACAATCAAGGTGAGACATGACTAGAGCAGAGTGAGGTGAAAGGCAGGGTGTGGGGAAATGATGGCCACGTGGAAAGGAGAGAGAAAAGAAAATCAAGGGTTTAATGACATTTGCTTCTCCATCCATGGATCCATATATGTACAAATATACATACACGTATGTAAGTATATATAAACACACTCCCACACCTTTTTAACAGTGATTGAATCTGTCCTTAACATGGATAACATACTTACAAATAGCAGGGGAACAGAGGACTTATTGGGCATACCACCTTATTATTATTAATCTTTCTCCTTTGAAGTCAGGACATCTCTAAAATTTTTAGACCTGGCCAAATCTTTCTTCACATTTCACTCAACTTTCAGTGCTGGAGATGTGGGCATCTAGTAGCCCTGTAAGAGGACACAGAGGAACTATACTAGGAGAAGATGCGTGGGTCTCCTCCTGGACCTTGGTTCGCTGCAGGCGAGGACAGCTCTGAGAGGTGCGGGGTTGGATGCAATTAAGGGCAGTGCAAAAACTCTTTCTGCTAAAAGGGAAAAGCAACCATGAAAGACACTGGGCAGGCTGTTGCCTCTTGGAGAGATGCTGCTGGACAGCTCAGAAATCCTGTGTGTGGACCTGCCCTGGAGAGGGAGAGGCTGGAAAGGAGCCTCCTGGAGCCTTTTGAAAGTCACCTTGAAGATTGCTTTCCCTTTAGAATTTTTTCTTGGGTCTTTTCTTGGACAGAGATTTTCCAGATTCCAGCTTCACTAGTAACTTTGTACAGCCTGTCACTTCTAACCAATGTGTATTACACATTCACAAGTTCATTTTCTTTACTTGTATGATTTTTTTGTTTTAAACTTATCTGGGACATTGAACACCAAATTGTACTCCACCTGGGTGTTTTCTTCTAACTCAAGAAGTTGAGAGAACAAATTGCAAATTCAGTTTGTGCTTTACAGAGAATTAAACAGATTAATAAACTTCCCCCTGTATTGTAAATGTTCCCTGTCACACCACTTCATGAAAGGCAATGTAGCACACTACTCTTAACTCAGAAAGGAAGTTACCACAGAGAAAATTGTAGCCTAAAGAAGCACAGACCTAAGAAAGTATCTGCCCTACTTGCTGTCTCAGTGCAGGTTTCAGATTTTATTAGTGTAAGAGAAATCTCAAACTTCAGGTGTCAAGTTCACAACATTAGGTTTCAACTGATGCAGTAGTTGATAGTTAATGTTTCAGGACATCATTCAAAGCTGACCCTTTTTCACATGTTAATAGCAAATGGAAACAGTGTAAACAATTCCAGATTTTTTAATTTATTTTGTAATTAATAAGAGCTTAGGGTTTGTTATGCCTGTCTGGTTTTTTTCTATCCTTCTGCTAATAGATCAAATGCACTGAAATTGTAACCAGACCTAGAGCAAATGCCCAGGCAGCCCAATTTCAAACAGGAACGAAAGAGCTATTTCTAAATTTGCTTCACCTTAAAATTTAACAGTGACAGCTATTTATTACAGACCTTCATATAGCAATTTGATGTGTTATTAGTTAAGGTCTATCACTGAAGGTTCAGTCATTTCAAGGAGCTCACTGGAAGAGGATGACAGATGAGAGGTGAAGTTGTTCTGCTAGTCTGAATGGAGGCAGTCTCAGTTACTTCTGCTCTTTTGTGGAAAATGCTTCCTAAATCTTGAGAGTGGCTCAAAATGGTACAACAAAATACTGGAGTGCAAATATGTTCTCTGCCAAGCGTCTAAATGTCAAACATGAAATTCAGCAGTATACTCTGCTTGTCACTAGACAACTCTTGTTCTTCCTGACTCCTTGTTATGGCTGCTAAGTCTCCTATTCCAAATTCCTTAAAAATGTAACAAGCTTCATACAGGTCATTCTTGAGGCCTCATTATGAAAAAGGACCTTGGAAAGAACTTAGTTCATTTTTATGGTGAGAAAATCGAGGGTGCTATTGGTGTTTGGCTCATACTAATCTCAGGAAACAGGCTGGGCTCTGTTATTGTGATGGTAGGTGGTGAAGAAAGAAGCAGTCTCAGGATGGGGATGTTGTGGTGAGTCCTAGCAGCTAGCCTATGAGCTAGAAGTCTCTGAGTTCATAGACATGAAAGCATGGCCAGCAGTGGTATGATATCTTCCCTTGGTGGCTGCAGACCGAACAGCAACAGCACCTGCAGTTGCTCTCAGGCAGAGCGAGGTGCTCCCGTGGTGACGAGTACATGCATCACTGGTTAGCTCGTCACCAAATAAAAACAGGTGCAAGCTTGTAGGAATTGTCACATGCCCGTGAAGAGCTCTTTAACCACTGCTTGTGGTGGTTCCTATCTTGAACCAGCTGCCGTGAGCCCCTGGAGCTGCAGCAACAAAGAGGATGGGGAGAAGAGCAAAGCACATTAGTCTGTTTTGAAGCAACTGTTATCTGTCTTAGGCCCTTGGTCCTGTGACTGGAAATGAGATGCCCTGCAAGACACTCATGCTAAGAAGGTTTTGCAAAAAGGAAGGATTTATTTGTCCTGAAAGCCTTTTTCATGCTTAAAAGTTGCTGTTCGAGAGAACAGAAAAGCTGTTGTGAGTAGAACAAGCTAACAGGGTGAGGTGGGAGTCACAATGCTATGTGTTTTTGTTTAAACTTACGGCAAAATCTAAATTAAAGTGTTGACTCTTTTAGATGGGTCCCTTTCACATGTGTTCTCTCCTTGTGAAAAAAAAAAGGCCAGAGTCCTCCAGACCTACTGCTAAACCTGGGGAGCATGTCCCACTACATAAGTGTCTGGCTTGCATCTTTCAAAACTGTTCAGCTGATTGCTGCTGTGAATAAACATGGAATTGAAATGTGGTTAATTAAGCCCCCTAATTTTTGCCTTATCTCCTCACCATAAGCATTCTTTCTTCAATTTTCCATTATCTCACTACATTGCCTCTAACATTTAATCTCTTTATTATAGAGGAAACAGAAAACACATCAGAAAACAACCTTCCCCCTGCTTCTCCCCTACAGAATCTCCTAGTAAACAAAATAGGGAGGGTTATCTGTGGCAATTAGAGCCTATAATGTGGTGGATGTTTAAGATATTTACATGACACCACCCTTTGCTCTCATTGGTTAGATTTTCCAGTTGCCGCATTATAAAATAAGCTGCTCAGCTTTGAAGATGAGGGAAGCAGATTTGCTGATAAAAGACAGAATGCTGCCATTCTAAAACTCTTCCCTTTGTTGCATGGTTTACATGAGGACACCAGTTGCCAGAAAAACCGTCAGGATCTGAAGATAACTCATTCGTTTGATGGTGCTGTTTTAAAGCACAGATCACGTACCTGAATGTCACTGACATCACACATTTTCCATGTTCTGATAGATCATCCTTTGTCTTACTCTTTGTCTTGCAGCTCCCATCTCTTTGAAAGAAATTTTCCAAAGCAATTTTATTGCATTCATTTGGCTTTACAAAACTTCCAAGTAAAGTATTGCTGAAGACATCAGGGTGTTCCTGTTTGGACACTTACTAGAGTGCTTCAAATTTATTAATAATTAACCACTAATTGTCATAATCTTTATTACCTTTCTTTTATCTCAGTTCTTCCTTATAAAATCATTAAGTGAAATCTTGGACTGACTGAACTCACAGTTTCATCTGAGGGGATTTGGATCTTGCTGAAGCCAGTTGAGATTTTCAACTCGTATGGGTGAAACCACTGTGAATATAGATGAGCTTAGGCTAAGGAAATTTGTAAATCCTGTTTGCTATTCAAATCTAGGTTTCCCTCCGGTATGTATGAGAAATCTAACTATGATAAGAAATGCTAATATTCCTTTTAAAATTTGTTTTGCCTTGCAAGAGGTCCATTTGTTTATGAGTACATTGATAACTCTGTTCATTGTGTAGGGTACCAAATGTGAAGCTGTTTATTTTGAACTGAAGTTCCCAGAAAGCACCTGCTCTTGTTGCTGGCATCATCCTATTTGTTCAAGTAGCTGTTCAGCAAAGTGTCTGAAGCCACTTCACTCATTTCAAAATGTTTTCCTCTAATTTCAAGGGGGAGTTTCCCCTCACATGGTTGAAAGACACCTGAGAGAGTTTTCACAGCTGCGGTCAGTGTTGCAGCCTCTGTTGGGTGAACTTCAGTTCATTAGCACAGCAGACCTCAGAAGCACAACCGTGACTTAGAAATAAAACAGAGTAATTGATAGGAAACTTACAATAGCTCCTGTTGAAGATTCATTAACTGTATGCACTTAAAATGAAGCCATTAAACAGCACATTTCAGTGTTCTGGAATAGGCAGGTAGCATGTGTTAAAATGGGGAAATAATTAAACTTTAATGTGTTCTATGTCTTTCACATTTTTGCTTCCTTCCACTGAGTTCACTTTTTATCTTCATTCATTCTATTCATAAAGATATGTAAGTGTTCTGACAAATTATTTCTTTTGCTCTTACTGCAGGTGGTTTACAAGCCCAACTACTGTAAATGCTTTTTATAGTGCATCTACCAACCAGATCAGTGAGTATCTGACTTGTGAGCCTCCTTATAAAGTGCCTGTTTGGGAAATGTATGTATTAAGCTTCAGATAATATCTGTACAGTTTGTGTGTTTGTGACTGAAAGTCAAAAGCTTGAACCTCTGATACATCTGAAGTGAGAGGATAGTTCTGGAAAAGCAGGGGTTCCAACAAATTTGGATTACTGTTGCTTAATGAGTTACCCCATGTCAGCTGAGTTCCAGTGACCGCCTGTGTGTGTACTCTGTCTATTGAAAATATTAGCTGAAATCACATATTAAAGCTTAATGTTTTTGTCTTCTCTTTCCTGTAGCAAAAAAATATGTACACATACCTCCATAAATAGCCAGTACCTCTTTAACTGATAGAACCTCAGTCCTCTAGTATTAATAAATAAGTAGCAGTAGACATGACTAGAGAAGACTGTGATATAAACCAGAAAACCTAAGCGGTGTCCAGTGGATTTGTGCAATACCTTTAAGGACAAGGAGTGGTATCTGTAGTTAACTTCCAATTTTTACCTGTGTAGTTTGATGAAATTATTTTTTATATACAGTACAAACCGTGTTATGCTAATGTTAGTTATTGTTGTGTTTAGAGAGAAGCATATGATGTAAAAGAGCTGAGTTTTTCATAGATGTGTATGGATTGGATGTTCATTCCCATTTGCTTTAGGGGGACTTTGCATAGAAAATTTCTAACTGGCATTAACAGTCTATACCAGTATTTCTGTGTACAACACTGTTGTCTTTACCCTGACGCTTCTCTTCAGTCATTTAGCTTTGCAAGTGAAATCAGCCTCCTTGTTCTGTGCCATCAAGGTCTGGAAGGCAGCTGCCATAACCTCTGTAGTCTCTGTCCCCAAGGACAGGCATGTCAAAAATCGCTGAGTGACTTCCCGTTTTTCTCCTGAATCTCCTTTGGTCGCAGAGAGAAACACAAAATGAATGTATCGCACTGAAGAGGTTACAGCAGAGGTCTGGCAATATGGGTCTGCTGGTAGCTACTCCTACTGATTTCTGTAAACCATTTTTGCCTTCAAACCACTCACTCAAATTGTTTTGTGTCTAAGTGACCTCATTTGTAAAGTGTGTTGATAATTAGGCAGTTCTTTTGATTAAAATCAGTTCTAGGCCTAGACCACTCTACCTTAATCAGAGGGCTGCCATCATTAAGCAGGCACATTTTTGTCGATCGTCTGAGGGAGCACTCGAGGCAGATATCCCAGAGCTGATCACAGCTCTGAGTTACGTGTCAAACATGACTGTTCTGTTCCTGCTGAACCTGTTCTGTTCTGTTCCTGTTGGCCACCTCTGCTGCTTCCCATGTATTGTGGGAACGGAGAGGAAGCCCAGTCAGTGTGAAGTGAGAACCATTGCTGTTACGTCTTTTTTAATACTGGGTCCTTTCAAGTTTCAGCAGCGCTCAGCTCTCTCAGCATCTCTGCCATGGCACATTAGAGAAAGCTGTAGCAAGAGGCTGGTGTCACTGAAGCTAAATTTCACACTTGCTGTGTCTAACGGTGTCACGAAGCAGAGAGCTGTCAAACGTAACCAATCAGTCATGGGTGTAGGGACAATTGTGTTTTCTGTCATAACTACTGACCTTCTTGTACTACTGGCAACTGACCTTGATGTTTGCATAGTGGTGCTCACTGTCCTTTTAGGACTGTTCCGAAGACGGAAAGGATTTAGGTGGCTCTTTCTGAATAAAACCCTTTCCTAACTGAGACAGGTGCAAATGTAATCATGACCTAAAAATGACGTGCATGAGGAGGAAAGGTTCAAAGAAAGGCACAGCACACACAGTATTCCACTGCTGGCTGGTGTGATTGGCAGGGGAAGAGGCCCCATGAGATGTGGGAGGAACATGTTTAGGTCTGAAGTTGCTGATAAATATTTGACACATCACTACTGATTTCCTATTAACTCTGCTGGGAAAGAACTGCACCATAGGAGACAAGTTTGCGAGCCTATACGTAGTCATATTGCATGATGTATCTGCTGGACAAGTCTCATGCTCAGCAGTTATTACAATAGATTAATAGAATCTTTTACATTGCAAAAGACTATTAAGATCATAAAGTACAACCCTTAACCTAACACTGCTAATACCACCACTAAATCATGTCCTTCAGCACTTTGTCCACACATCCTGTAAATACTTCCTGGGATGGTGCCTTAACCACCTCCCTGGGCAGCCCCTTTCAATGCCTGACAACCCTTTCAGTGAAGAAATGTTTCCTAATATCCAATCTAAACCTTCCCTGGTGCAACTTGAGGCCATTTCTTCTTGTCCTATTGCTTGTTACTTGGGAGAAGAAACTGATGCCCACCTCTCTGCAACCTCATTTCAGGTAGTTGTAGAGAGCGATCAGGTCTCCCTTCAGCCTCCTCATCTCCAGGCTAAACACCCCCAGCTCTCTCAGCCGCTCCTCACAAGACTTGTGCTCTAGACCCTTCCCCAGCTCTGTTGTTGCCCTTCTCTGGACACCCTCCAGCACCAGTTAACAAAGGAGCAGACAGGTGTGAACTCAGTCCAGGAGGACAGGTCCCTCTGCTACTCATTGCTGGAAGGTAGAAAGATACTGGTAGAAGAACTACCTCACAGATAGGTGCCTGACACTATTCCTACACGTCTATTACTGATCACTGTTGGAAATAAAGGGAGTGAACCAGATGATAGGCTCTTCATCTGCTTGTGTGCCCCTGTTCTCCAGTGAATAAAGTAGATTTTAGTGTGTCAAGGCCCATCTGTTTTTGCTCTTGTTAAATGAGTTTACTAAGGAGAATTTGAGAAATGAGAATTTAAAAATGCATAATATAAATTGTTTCTGGAAAGCAGCTTCTAAATTAACTGGAAAATACTTGGTTGCAAAATTGATTCAAAAAACTAAGATTGTTCTATTTGGAAATGGAAATGTACTGTGTGATGCTATCAGCATAACCACAGCAACTGCAAACTTTATTAGTCACTGAAGGCTTCGTGAAAGAGTTTAGAGAAAAAGCAGCATCAGTGCCTTGAACCATGGATTCTGAAAAGTTGCTACCATCACATACCTGCAGAAGTGGAGGGGAAAGTGGAGGTCCTGATCTCTTCTGAACTTTAGGAAGATGCTTTTGCTTTCTGTGCTCAGAACACAGGGAGATCTCTGACACACTCCTGATGGAAGGATTACTAATCTTTCTGTTGCTGTAGACCGTATCATTGACATAAGCATTAAACAAGAAATCACTGCCATCTCCATATGAGCCCATGCAATCTTCATACACAGTCAAGTTGTTAGTGTTTTTCACTTGACTGTTCAATTACTTGAAAGAAAAGGCCTTTATTCACTAAAAGTGGAAATTAATAGAGAGTAGAAATTAGATGATTTAGAAAATTATTAGATTTGGGAGAATACAACAAAATTGCATATGCGGTAGATTTTAACAAATTTTGCTGCACTTTAGTGCAAACAGCCTTGTGTTTGCTATTGCTTCATTTCATTTCCATTACTAAACTACTGAAAACCTGAATGGCCAACAATTATGCTAGTATCTCCAAAGAAGAAATAAGTAGATGCATCAAGGAAAAAGTGCTGCAAAGAACAGAGGTAAAAAAATGTGGTACATAAAATTTATCTTACTATTATACAACTTTACTCCTGCTGTTCTCTTTACATGAGTTCTATTTATTTATTTCCTCTTTTTCCATACATCAAACTGTCTTAATTTAACAACCATGCATGTTTATAACAGTTGTTAATAATTTTTAGTCCTAGTTTGGATGATTTTTCAATTTTCTTTGTATTTGCTCATCAATTTCCCCTCAATTATAGGTACTTAACAAGGACAACAGGTACACATCATTGCCTTTAGATTCTAAAAAGGTATCTAAGTACACTTCATATAATCTAAGCAGCATGAATACTGTCTTTTAAATTATTGTCATTGGAACACAAAAACACTTTCCAAAAGTGTTTAATTTAATGAGCTCTAGAACAGTCAACAAATATGTGCTGAAAATAGATACAAGTGATGATCAAAGTATGCCAGCACACTTCTGTTGAAGGAAAGGTTTTATTTCATTACAGCACTAAAACAAGGCCCTGGAGTATGTTAAGGATAGAAGGGAACTGCTCGTTAGATATTTGGTGTATTTAATTCCCTTTCCAAGTTTAAATATGTTTGCCTTTAGAACATATAAAAAAAAGTAATGTTTGTGGGTTGTGAACAGTAATGAAAGGGAGATTTACCGTGAACTGAGGCAAATATAAGCAGAACATTTATGAGGTGTAAGCTTGAATAGATGTATTGGATAAGTAACTACTGTTGATATTATCTCTAAGTTTATACCCATGATCCCTCTAAGTCATTTGTGCTTGTACTGCAGTTCTCTAGTGAAAGTCAAGAGGCCTCTTTAGAGAGCGGCTTCATTACATGTTACAGGAAGAAGATATAATCTAAAACAGAATTTTAAATTACATTCGAATTAGCATCCATAGAGAAAGCCGCAGATGAGAGCTCATATTAGCCAGTAAGTATCATCTTTATAGAAAGCGGCATGCAGATATTGATGCTGGCAGCTTGCTGATGCCGTGAGTTGCAAGGGAGAACTCTTATCTTGCCAGGAGCCAGTGAAGTGCTGGCAAACAGCACAGTGCTCTGACCGTGGGAGGGCAAGGGGACTGCACATAGGGACAATTCCTCTTCCTTTAAGAACTAGACTAATTGGAAGGTTATTGATGAAGTAGTTTCAAGTGTGCCATTAGTTTCCAGTAGGTTAATGAGCATAACAGATTTGGACTGAGCACTTTCTGAGACCTGTTATTAAGTAAGCTTTAAGTGTTCTTAAGTGAGCCCTCATTTTCAATTTTCCCTATTTACTAATGACCAGTATTCTCTCTTATTTAATTATGGTCAAGGGTCCTCACATCCATTCTATATTTCTTTTTCCTAAAATTCTGAACTATAAATGTATAAATTAGAATTTTTTTCTTTTTGCTATTTTCTTATTATTGGGGGGAATCTAGTGAGTTTTGTGTGTTAGAAAATAAAGTTTAAAGTTTCTTGTAAAAACAGATGTGTTCACATATTTCCTAGTCCCTTAGCATACAGTATTCCTTGGCTCCTCACAAACCATCTCACATTTCTCCTCACATTGCCACACCGAGTTTGAGAAATGTTGGGTTATCTCTTTTCCATGAGCAGCAAAGAGCCTCTTGTCAGATGAAGCAGAAATAGCCAAGAATTGAACCAGAGGCTGCTGAATCCTCTGCTTTAAGACCATCATTTCTCTTTATCTGTTAATGAATTTATTCACTACTCCTTGAAAAGTTAAGCTTTGTATTCATGCATAGCATGAAACAGTTACTGTGCCTTACACAATTTACATTTTCTATCCTTACACAATTTATGCTTTCCATCCTCTTTGTCCACAGGATAAAACTTGACATTTATTGTAGGATTTAGGTCCATGCTATGACAGAGAATTTGATCCTAATCACCTACATATAGGTGTTCAAAGCTGTCAGAGTTGCTTTACAGCAACCAATATGCTTCCTCATGTCTGGTGTGTCTGAGAGAGAACTTTAGGAGACCCTTACCCATTGAGACTGGAAGCTAGAGACTTAACAAAACATGCTAAGTCATCTAAAAAGGCACTGGGAAAGGATTTGATTGTCCAAACAGAAATCTGTGGAACCATGTTAAACAAATGTATCCTGCCCTTTGCGCTGGTTTTAGATAACTAACCAACACCCCAGTGGTCTTCCTGTTTAATTCCTTATGAGAATTCAATAACCTTTGTTCAGTCACCAGCAGTTAGTCTTCTGCTTATGTCTTATCTCTTTAAAATTCTGCATCTGAATTCATTCAATGACACTTGAAAAACAAGTTACAGCTTTTAAACACATCTGAGAATTGCCAGTACAACAATCGGCAGAGTACCCTGTATATCACACAATTTAGCACAGCTGTCTCCCATATCCATTATTTACATACTGGATTCACTAGCCTGCCAGAAGTTGCTTTAAACAAACCACCTAATTATTGGAAATTGTAAATGCACTGATGTGGAATAAGGCTTTACTATATCTTGCTTAGCTCAGTTAAAAATATTGTGCAATATAACTGAATAATGTAATTGAACTATAGAATTTGAGTTTATATTTAGATTTGAACTCCAAGTTTCCTCATGATTTGGTGAGCCATCTCATGTGTTTTTAGTTTACTTCATCCATGATTAGTCTGCATCGTTTCAGTGAACTATCAGATGAAATGTGATTGCTTGTGTCTCCTTGGTGGAATAAAAATACTACACTGAGTCTCAGGGCATTCATCTGAAAAATGTGTATAAGAATACCATGGAAGTATTAGCTGGTAAATGGATTCATTAATGGCAGTAAAGCCCCTGTAAAATTGGAAAAAAAAAAGTTTCAAAGTTGAAATACATTCTGACCGGCTTTATAGCACCCTGCTGTGGAGAGAGGCTGAAAATGATATAATAGAAACCTTCAATTAAGTTAAAAGTAGTTCTGTGCAGGTAAAGAGTGCTGTCAGAGCTTCAGATCAGCATAAATTCAGAGTGAAATATTTGAAGTAAGCCATATGTATTCCGCAGCTTGGAATGCCTGTGCATTCCAGAGCAGTAAGGTGAAGGGAAAGTTCAGCAAAGAGTCACTCTTCAAGGGTCCAAGCACAGGACTTTGGAAAGCCAAAGCCTCCCTGGAGATTAATCTGGTGAGGGACATGAAGGGCAACAAGAAACATTTCTGAAAGTGCAGCAGCAACGGCAGAATAAAGTCTAGGGAAAACATGGTCTTACTGGTGAATGAGGGCAGGGGACCTGGTGACAAATGACATGGAACAGGCCAAGCTACTTAATGCCTTCATTGCCTCAGTCTTGGCTAGTGAGACTAGCTTTCAGGAATTCCATGCCCTTGAGACCAGAGGGAAAGTGTGGAGCAAGGAGACTTACCCTTATTGGAGGAGGGGAAGGTTAGGGAATGTTTAAACAGATTGGACAGACACAAGTCTGTGGGCTCTGACAGGGTGCACATATGAGTTCTGAAGGAGCTGTGAGGCACTCTTGATTATCTTTGAAAGGTTGTGGTTACTGGGCGAGTCCTGAGGACTGGAAGAAAGCAAATGTCACTCCTGTCTTCAGGAAGGAAGATCCAGGGAACTGCAAGCTGGTCAGCCTCACATCAGTCCCTGTGTAGATGATGGAGTAGATCCTGGAAACAGTTTCTTTGACCAGCCTCCTACAGTGAGATGACCAGCTTGTTGGATGAGGGGATAGCCATAAATGTGATTCAACTTCAGCGAGGCTTTCAACACTGTCTCCTATGACATTTGCAAACACTAACTGCTGAAGAATGGGCTAGACAAGTAGATATTCAGGTGGACTGAAAAGTGGTTGAACTGCTGGGTTTGAAGTGCTGTGATCTCAATTGCTTGTCTCTAAAGTGTTGTAATCAGTGGCACAGAGTCCATCTGGAGAGTGATCTACCCTGGCTGTCCCCCCCTTGCCACCTGTAAAATGCATGGATGTAGGATATCAGTCCTGTTCTGACAACTTGAACTCAGCTGTCCACAGACCTCCAATGCTCTCATGGCATGTGACACCAGTGCTTATCTCAGAATGATGCTGCAGTCCTATGACATTGCTCCAAAAGTAGGTAGGTTGTAAGAAAGTAGGCAGAGCAGATTCTGCAATCCAGGTCCTACATATGGCAGATAGGTTTGTGTGGGGTCTGTAATAAGACAACACAGCTTTATTTCTGTGTGCAGTTGGTGAGTAATGGCCTTGAGTGTAAGCTCTGAGCCTGCACTATCAATAACGTGTGTGGAGAGAGGCTTTCCACCCATATACCTCTTCTGGCGCTGTGGACAGGAAGAAAACATGAAAAGTTGCACTACACGCTAAATTTATGGTGAAGTGTTAGCTTGAAGTAGCTTCTTAGTGCCTGTATCCATTCCTTAAGATGTGAAACTCTCTGAAATCTGACTGACTTACTCCTGCAGATCTGTGCTTTGCTTGCTTGAACTCCAGTGGCATATAAATAATCCCATTAGTATTTATTGCTTCTACAGCCTACTATGAACTCTGTGAGTTTTGTTATTAATTCTTTTAGGTACAATATGCTAAGAAAGCAAGAAACAGACTTCACAAGGGAATTGCTAAATTGAGGGATTCAAAACTGCACAAATAAAAAAACTGTCAGGTGACCTATCTCCTGTTATAATTTCAAGGAGATTCTGTGTCTACGATGTTCCCACCAAAAATGGTCTGATTGATGCTTGCCTGAGGGAGACGTTGTATTCAGAGCTGTGCTCTTTGTTGCCAACTCCAAATCTGTTCCTTGTGGTGTTGCAATAGTGCACAAACACCTTCCCTCATCTAGTGCTGCTAATCTCCTGGGAACAGGTAAACCTTTGCTTACTAGCAGCCGAAGAATCATATTCAAACCTAGATTATTTTTTCCTTAAAAAAGAAAAAAAATCCTATTGCGGGTAATACATTCCAATTCCTTGAATTTTTCTGAATGTGCCTTACCTTGTAGTGGTTCTGACTGTGTTTTGGCCTGAAAATATTACCTAAACTTCCTTTATTGCAGTTGAACTACAAAGGTGTTTCACACAGCTATCCAGAAGCAGTATCCACTCCTTCAGCAAGTTTTATGCTCAGGCATGTTTTAAATAAAATGAATCCTGACTTTGAGTAAAATAATTATCAACTGGTTGTATGGTCTCAGGATTGGAGCTTCTTCCCATGCATTCATGTGACTTGTTCAGTGAAAACTTTATGTCAGGACTTAACGCACATCTAACGCTGTTTAAGCAATGCCCTGTGAAGACACCTTTAGATTATTTTTTTTAGATGAATGAGCCTGAGTGAAGGTTGGCATCTAGTTTACTGTAAATAATGTGTATTACCTCTACCCGGCACACAGACAAGTGCAAATTCACTACAAAAGTCTATACCTGGACAAAATAATTGCAGCTCCTTACAAGATATTGATAGCTTCTTAGCACAGTGACAGGCACACAGGATTGTGTGATCCCTAAATGTGATTTGTGCGGTGACTGTGCTACCTTGGTTCCTACCATCTTCAGTATGTGCTCATTTGTTCATTTTGGCAACCTTTCCTCTCATCTGCTGACGGCAGGAGAGGATCATTCAGGGTCAGTGGACCCTAATGATTTGTTCATTAGATGGTCTCTGTGAAATGTCCAAAAACCTTTTCTGAGATTCAGTATTTGGAAGGAACCAGGCAATGTAGTTCAGACTAAATTCCCAGTTCTTAACACTATCTCTTAACTTAGTGTACTAAGAAGCAGTTTTCATCAGGTTGCTCAAGTGTACCATTGCTGTGAGATGTTTAAAAACATACATAGTAAATACTAAATACTCTTCTGTGTGTGCTGTGAGGCAAAGAGAGTTAGACCAGTAAAACTTTGTGCTCAGCACTGGTACAATTATATTTTGTAGCACTGGAAAAGCAAATGGTTTATGCTTGAAACAACAAAGCGGCATTTGGAGAAATAGAAAAAAAAAACCCACTCAGAAAATAATGCCTGTAAACACACCCTTTTTGTAAGCTAATTGCAGATAGGTAGTCGAGGTAGCAAGGGTGGAGCAGCAGAAGAAACAGATGGGCAGGCCAGGAGGATATGCCACTTGTCATTTCATTTGACATGAATTACACTCAGCATATTGTCTTTAAGGACTTTGTAAGGAAAGGACAAAAAATCTTACCTGACAGTTTATCTCAGATATAAAGAAATCCATGTCCTATTTATCAACAGAAAACTGAATAGGGTCAGAATCAAGTGAATGTGGTTTTTGTTTTGATCTGTGTGGCCTGGTGATTTCTTGAAGTCCAGGCTCCTGGGAAAGGAAGTGAATTATCTGAGGAAACTGGTTCCTCATTGACATGGCAATGTCCATATGGGGTAACCTCCATAGCAGGTGTATGCCAGTGCTTTATAGACGGGAATTCCTGACATGAGACATCAGATTCCACATCTGGGAATTGGTAGGTTGGCACTTTAGCATTTGAAAACTTCTGCCATAGGTGTCTGCTTTATTTAACAGTTCTTCAGGCTGTTAAACTGTTACCATGTTCAGCTCCATTGTCTTCAGAATCATGGCACTGAAATGTCATCCAGGAATTAGAAATAGACCGGTGGCTTTGAATGTGAGGAACTATTTTAGTTCCTCTGTGCAGCACAAGTAGATCATCCCTCACTAGGGTGTCTCCACTGACAGGTTTTTGGCAACTAGTTACTCTACCAGAAGCAGCCAAGTAATTCCTGTAGCTAGACTGACTCTACAGTCTTAATAGGTTACCTAAAGAATTAGGGAACTTAATTAGTTTTCTAATTCTTGTTGCATTTTGCTTCTGCTTCTCCTCAAAAGGATCCTCTCTGCTGCATTCTGAAACTATCACCTGAGGGAAAGCTCCTCTAGCAAAACCTTGTGAAACTAAAGAAAATAGGTCATAAAGTCCAAACCCTTATGCCTTTGACTGCTATTCAGCTGTATTGAATTAGGGACCTCACTATTATTTTTTTTTTTTTTTTTTTGCTATTGCAGGGTTCCCAGCAGGAGAATTGCAAAAACCTTTCTTCTGGGGAACAGAGTATCCTAGGTAAGTACTGCACCGGGGCAATGTATACACCTGAAAACGAGGAATAACAGGGAAAGATACTGGAAAAACATATAGACAAAGAAGAGTGCATGGAGAAGGCTACACGGTTGAACTAGACCATCAAGTAGTGCACAGGAATACTGTGTTCTACTGTAGGGACAGCTTGGCCCTTGATTGTGTGTTCTTCCCTGCTCCAACCTACTTTTACTATTGAAAAAACAGACTTTGAAAACTGCTGCTTTGTGCGGTAAGTTTTCTTACCCTTGGGAGCTGTATTTGTTGCTGTTGTCTTAAACGACTGATTTCTCAGAGGGATTGCTAATTAAGAGCACCTCAGTGGAAGTGTTTCAGTTCTGTAGGATGCAGATGCAGCAGTGTGCACAGGGCAGGTATTAAAAGGAATAGTAAATCAGCTAACTAACACTTCCTGAACAGCAGTGAATACCCTGAGAAGCCATTTATTATCTGTTTATTGTTCACTTTCTGCTAATATCTAAGATTAAGAGTTGGCCTTTGCCATTGCCTGTTGAGGTGCATGAGAATATCTCCATGTGCATAAGTGATTGCCTGAGCAGGCCC
Source organism: Rhynochetos jubatus (assembly GCA_027574665.1). Lineage (NCBI taxonomy): Eukaryota > Metazoa > Chordata > Aves > Eurypygiformes > Rhynochetidae > Rhynochetos > Rhynochetos jubatus. The sequence goes on along the minus strand of CM050649.1, from coordinate 51,885,657 downwards.
ATGTGCTATTGTAGCCGAAGAAGAGTAACTACAGGTCACATATATTTAATTTTGAAAAAATCACTGCTTTTGTGCAGTTCAGTAACTTTCTATTTGAGGGCAAATAAGACTATGAAAAGTTTCTGACAGCAGTTTCTGAAAGTTATTTTGCAGTTATATAAAGAAAGTTAGTAGTGAAACATAATAAGTCTTTGTTAAAAAAATCAAACTTTTAAAACATTTTGGGTTTGCCATCTTCCAATCTGGGTTTGTCCTTGTAAACAGGAAATTTGGCAATATATGTCGAGACACACTCAATTTAGGAATAAATAAATTTGAATTCAAAGGGAATTATTTTGAGCCAGGTGACTTTCTAAGTGGTAATTAGGGACAGAAGAAAGTCTTTTCTTGTTAAGGTGAACCTATTTTCTGCTATGGTTATTGCAGACCTGTTTCCAGCTTTGCTTTCTGAAGAGATTTCTCTGTACCCTGACCTTCTGCCATAAAGACAAAATTGTGGTTCTTTTAAAGAATTATTCTTTCTTCATTTCTCTTCTTTAAAGGTTACCTTAGCTTAAATTGGTTTTGCTTGAGTACATATCAAAATGAAATTTAGTAAACAAATGTAACTGGTTTATATCAGACAACAGATTGCTTTTGTCCTTGAAATATTCTGGATCTGTTTTCTGTCTGCTTAAAAGAAACACTACATGGCACTGGAACAGAAAAAACATCAAAATTCATCATCACTTGCTGGAAAACTAATTTAGCAAATATTTAACATTTAGTGGACTTTTAGTGTCCAGTTCCAGCATAACTTCTATAAAACAGCTGCATCTATTTGCATGAAGGAAAGCTATATTATAATTTTAAATGCCAGTACATGAAACAGAGTACAATTCAGATACCATCTTTCATAGTTACAAGTCTTCATACCTGAGTTGGTATTTTCTTTACAGTCCTTTGAGCCTCCCCAGTCCCAGGAGGTTCCCCTCTAATATGGTAGAACAGAGGTAGAACCTCTGTTCTTTGTCCCTGACACTCGTGGTGACCAAGAATCTTAGGGGAAAAATTAGATGTATTTAGTGATAGGGCTTATTGGTTCTTGTTAACCTCTTTAAATGTTTTGTGCCATTCTTTTTTATACTTCTCCAGCTGCAAAGGATCCTGTATAACCCCTTTACTTCAGATATGGAAAACAAGTCTAACATAGTACATTTAGTATGGATAATTATCACTGTGTGCTGCACAAGATTGCAAATTTGTCACACAAAGGGATGATATTTGCATTGCTGAAATGTATAATTTTAACCAGATTTTTTTAAGTGAAGGTTTGCAATAGTACTGGGAAAACAACAGTGGGGAAGATTTTATCACACGCAAATTGCTTTTCAGGAAAGAAAAAAATAAAGTGAAGAATTGTCATGGGAGCAGGGGGAATTAAATCATTTAATACTTTTTGGGCATGACTGAGATGAGCAATTAGTGTGTTATGCATCATTAGGTCCAGTAATAACATGTTACTCCAAAACCCTATGCCTTTCTCCTATTTCAACACAATGTGTTAGAATATTACAAGCTACTTTGAAGTATGGCATGTCAATAACTGATACCATTAAAATCACAAAGAACAACTTAGGATGCATTTAATAGATCACTTTCCCACCACAGTATCCACTACATTTTATATGAAAAAGTCCTGAACTTTTCCCTCATTCATCCCTGTTTCTCCCAGGTGTATGCTTGTTTGGATATAATGAGGAAAATATAATTAATCGTCAATCAGGAATACAAAATATTTCTTTCTAGATCTGACTTTAGATCATTTCCTACTCCTGTGAAGGTGCAAGGAAATTGTATGACCTCTCTTTTTAAAACAGAACGGAGATCTGTTTAAAGCCTTACAAGCTAGAGTCAGTCATTTGCAAGTCCATTAGTTGCATGCTAGAGAAGAACGACTGGAGCTGGCATTTCGGAAGCCCATTGCAGCCTTTGACCTCCTCTTTTCTCATGATGATGCTAAGAGAATAATTTCACGTATGACTTTTTCCTGTTAGAATATACACAATGCAATCAGCTGAAGGAGACATTTTGGAGCTCATAGGATGCTGATAAGGGATTTGGTTAGAAGAGTCAATTATCACAATGCTTTTTAAAGTTTTATATTAAAGGTTGCTTTTAAACGAGAGTTTAACATTTGACAACTTTAAGTCAAAATTTTGCAGGTATGATTTTTGGTTCTATCCCCTCCCCCAGTTAAAATAAAGAACAATCTTTCTTGATGTTTTCTGTCCTTAAATGTTGCTGAGTGTAGATACTTTCTGAGGAAACTGCATCTTTACATTACAGGTCATTAAGCTACGGTGCCATAGGTGTAATCGTTGGCCATGAGTTTACTCATGGATTTGATAGCAATGGTGAGTCTATATGTTGATAACCCTTTCTTTTTTTTTTTTTTTTTTAACAGAGTTGACAGAGTAGAAAGCTGACTTGTATATGCTTTAGATTTTTTATTGTTCTTTTAACAATGCTGAATTGTGTGAAAAAATTATAAAGTTTATATTGTTCTATGTATTTACATACAATATTGCTTGTCTGAACCAGATTTTGTTTGGTAAGGAATGCTGCAAGTTTGACACTTTCTGTTCAGTTTGAATTGAAACCAAACCAACAACAGATTCAGGAAGCTTGTCTGGGAGAGTGGGAAGGGCAAAGTGATAACTTCTGATGGATAAAAATTACTTCAAAGAAAACTTTTAATTTCAATTTTGTCTTTTTTCAAAAGACAATTATGTACCAATTTTAAAATACAACACTGGAACCAGAGTGGAACAGAAAATGTATTGCAAAATATTTACCAAAAAAAAAGAAGAAAAAAGAAGAGAGAGAGAGAAAGAAGAAATGGTCTGAAAATGTCAAACCATCTGTCAGGAAAAACAGGGTGGAGTGGGACATTACCATCATCTAACTTTGGCTGTGTCAGTACAGTGCTTTTTAAAATTGGGCTCCTGAGAGAGAGGGGGGGAGAGACAGAAAGAGTAATATAACCTCCTCCTCAAGGGAGCAATTCTAGCATCTGACTGACATCCCACTCTGACTCACTGTCTAGAGAAACCTCTTTCCACTGAAAATATAGGGTGTTTAAGGGAAAGCAGGCTTCTAGCTCACTGCCTAACTAAAGTTAAGTTGCTTATGTTGCGTTACTTTGAATACCTTTAAAAAAATAAAAGGAAACCCTTGTGTTTTGATGGCACTGCTCTGCAACATTTTGTGCCAGCAAACTCTCCAGAATGGAGAAATGTTTCTTCACAAACTCCCATCTTATTTGTAGGAGACTATCTTATCTCCATTGTGTCTCCAGCCAGTCAGAGAGGAACCTAAGATTTGATTCCCTAAGCAGACCACTACTTCTTACCCAGGCTCTTACCTTCCAAATATAGAAATAAATATATCTCTAGGGAATTTGTTATCTTGAACAAGATGACATGCAGATTAAAAAAAAATTAAAAAAAAAAAAAAATCTGTTTTTCCTGCAGTTGTAATGAATGGTCTAGTGGGTATGGTAGTGTTGGGTTGATGGTTGGACTAGATGATCTTATAGGTCTTTTCCAACCTTTATGATTCTGTGATCCAATCACAGCGCAAGATGGCATCCACATGGGAGCTAAACCTGTTCTCAAAAATGTTCCTAATATGTCTTGTGTCTGACTGGCTGGAGACGTGATGGATATTAGACACTCTTATACAAATGAGATGGAGCAGGGACATGAGGCTGAATTTTCCATGAGCCATTGCTGTAACCATCAGCCTGGGGAATGGGATGTGCATAGTCTCCTTGCTTCCATGAATAGCATTCCAATATTCTGGTTTTGCTCCAAGGCAAAAAATGGAAAACTTCAGAAGCTTCCATGAAATAGATTTTTTTCTGGTCAAGCATATAATTTATTAATAATAAATTAGTTATCATAAGGTTTCAGGGTCAAAGACACATGGGTTGAGGATGAAAAATACTCACAATTATACTTACAAGAAAGCTCATATGCTTCTTACACTATGTAATTATAAAATGTACTGTAGAACACATTAGTCATTACTATTTTTTTCTGAAAATGGAAATGATGACAATAAATAGTACACCAGCTTTTTACCACTGACTTGTGTGGGGTCAAAACTTTGCACACTGAACTTACACGTTTTGTACACATGCTTGCAGGAGTACATTCACCTCTCATTTCTGTGCATGTGATAGATTCCAAAACTGGAAATGTATGGCATTTTCTCCTACAAAGCCAACTTTTTTCTTTCTTTTTTGAAGGTCGGAAATATGACAAAAATGGAAATTTAGACCCCTGGTGGACAACTAACTCTGAGGAAAAATTTAAAGAGAAAACAAAATGCATGATTAATCAATACAGCAATTACTACTGGAAGAGAGCTGGCTTACATGTATGTAAAACACTAGTGAGTGAAAGCAGTGGTGCAATAGGAGTTTTGGGGTTTCTTTTAAAGTTATCTTTTTATAAATCTCAACATATTGGGCTATTAGGCTACCAACTTAATTTCTCACAACAAATCATGTTTTAAAGTGAATAATTGTGGTGAGAATTGTCTGTCAGATTTGATTAATCCAGTCAAATACCAGTACCCACACCCTGGTGACAGGGTTAAACCACTTCTCCCCATCACATCATTTTGGAATCAGAGGAAGAGGATGAAGCCACTCAGAAAGGCTGGTCTAATTACTATGAGCATGTTAAATGTGTTCTGAAGATGAGGTTTGTAATGAAAACTGAGCAGTCACTCTTTTTAAAAGGAAGAATATAATAGCACATTTTATAGATTCCTTTAGCAATTCTGCCTGTTATTTATTACAGCTATAAAATGGATGCATAAACCCTACTTTATTTCAGATTCAATTCTTGCCATTTCTTCCATGTGTGCACGCAGACCCAATTTGTATCTCAAATGAAGGAAGTATGATAGCAATACCTCATAGAAAATGATGGAGAAAGAATGTGCAAGGAAATGCTTTCTGTTCTACTGTCTGTCAGAGATATGGGCTTCCCTGAAAATGTGCACATTATATAAGAGTCTAAAATGAAGGATAAATTAGATAAATCCCAGACCTTCAGAAATCAATAGCTAAAATTCCACTAACGTTGTCTGGGACATGATTTTAATCTTAATTTTCAGGATAAACCACCTACCTTACCCTCTACTCAATTATACCACCTCTACACTACATTTTAGAATCAGAAATACAATTAAATCTTTGCCTTTTAAGAATAGCGAGGTCAAACTGTATGCTTAGCAATAATTTTAACACTTTTCTCAGGCTGTTTGTATTAATCTCAGAGTTAACGAAGCCATACTGTAATCCAGTCTGAAGTCCAACAACTCAGTCTTGAAGTACTTCATGTAAGCTAATTTACAAATAAAAATGACCAGGCTCATTCCTGCATATCTGTAGAAAAACCCTGTCAATACAAAAATGCCACTTAAAGGTCATTAAAACCTTCCCCAAGGATGTGACTGACCCCTTCCCATGCTCCTGCCATTGGCTCAGCCATCCCCTTTACCTTTTACAGTGTCTCTTGAGATGGGCTAGATCTAAATTTCCCATCCAGTGTAGCTAATGTCTTTGAAGTCCATGTATGGCTTA